>CM042813.1:9831105-11253471 GCA_009982885.2 Hyles vespertilio
GGTGGTACCATGCTGCAGACAGCCTAAATTAAAATTACAAAAAAGCCGAACATACTTTGATCACATGGTTTTACAGACTTCAATGTGTGCCATTTTATCCGTTAGTGCCCCGCCCCAATTTAATTTTTTGGCATTATTAATTGTAATTGAGTAGCTGCCAGTTCGCCGGACCTAAGTTATCAAAACTTGTTGTAGTTCCATAATGACTGTTTATTTATGAAACACACTCGATATAAATAGAATTCGTTAGTGACTGGCCCTGACGCAAGTTTATTTTTGTCGTCGAATATTTCTATATGACGTATAAGAGCGCTTGTGACAAGAGACCTACTTTTCATAGATTTGTTTGAGCGAGGTGGTGTCTTCGATGTGTTCCTCGTATGTCTCGTGGTGGTAGATAATCCACGAGGTACGGAAGGGCCACTGCTCCGTCATGTTCACCCACGAGGCCAGCTGGTACCAGTTGAACTCGATTGGAACGCCTTAACAGTCGACCTAGATAATGTGCACATATCTATTAATAATATTCATACAATTATTTTAAATGGCGTGAGGCAATCTTGTGTCACTAGACGATATTTATCTGGACAGTACTCTAGTAAACATCATTAAATACAGTTTTGGAGGACAAAAATATGTGAATAATTGGTATGTGACTAATATTAGTGGATATTCAAATTATAACGTACGACGTAATAGAACCTACATACGTATGGCGCGTTTCCGTTTACCCAGAATATACCGGTTATATCAAGAGTGCTACCGAAAACGAAGCCGAGTGGTAGTTTTAGTGACTACAAACACAAAGCAACTGAAAATTTCGCAAAGAAACGCGACAATTGTTTTTTTATGATTTTTTAAATATCGTCGATTTGGGTGGTAAATCCATAGTTTTTGCTATAATAATAATTTAAAGCCTTGCGTACCATAGCATAATTAAAATAAAAAGGTGTATACTATTATTTAAGAAAAAAACTATGTATTTACCATCCTAATACGACGATAGAAAAAAAATAATAAAAAAAGATCGTGACAAATTTTTGTATAAAAGTTAGTTGCATGTGTCTGAAGTCACTAAAACTACCACCCAGCTTCGTTTTCGGTAGCAGTCTTGATATAACCTGTATAAATTCACCCAACATTCACACACATAGCCCTGACCACACTTGGATCGAGTCTGTGTCGGGATATCAGGAACTACAAGAGACATTTCGATCTTACAAACATCCAGACCCGAAACAAAGCATGTGTATCACACAATAGTTGTGGCGGTGGGGGTTCATACCCGCGGTCTCATGTTTCACAGCCGGGTCTTACCAATTGTGCCACGGAGGTTGTCTTAATATCCCCGTATATATAATCAGGCCAGCAATATTGCTGTTATCTAGTATTTACTTAGGATGCCTAGCTACGATACGTCAGAATTTGAACCGCATTGTATGTATTATCAAGTACATTATAGGAATTCTTTATTATAATTGCTATGAATGACGAGATCAGCATGCCATTTGACTGATGGTAAGCGATACGGCCGCTCATGGACAGTAGCAAAACTAAATATTTTTATTAATTACAGAGCCAGTGTTTGGCATTCCACTGGGCTTGTAAAACCTTGTATTTTTATGTGAGTTCGTAGAGTAGTATAGTGGTATAGTAGTATAGTGCAGTGACCTGTGATGTAGAGCACGTTCATGAGTCGCCGCATGCTGCGCGGGTTGACGTCGCTGAAGTAGTCGTCGGTGAGCAGCACGCGGCCCAGGTCGGCGGCGCCGGGCGGCGGCGCGGCGGCGCGGTGCAGGTTCGACGCCACCGACGACGCCACCGACTCCGACGGACGCAGCCGCCGCGCGCGCGCCGCCGCCACGCCCGCCACGCCCGACACGCCCGACACGCCCGACACGCCCGACACGCCCGACACGCCCGACACGCCGCCCTTGATGCGCTCCTGGCTAGACATCAGCTCCGACGTCGATGATAGCCGCCGCGCTGACACCTGTATACATATTACAAACACTTAAATACTTTACTTACGAGCGTTTGAATAAGCTTCTGCTTCTTGAATCAAATCAATAATTTACAATTTCCGCGACTGTTCTACTAGGTCGCATAAAAGTTGACTTTTAGCGCCTGGGATTACGATATTTGCATATTCTTCAGATAATTGCTCGAATCAACGTTTTTTATAGCTATGATTAACTTCCAATATAGATAACGTAACAAACATTAACAAACAAAAACTTAAACTGAGCTTCGTTTCTACCGATCGTTGCAATGAAGCGGAGAACTCGTCTGCGGCTAAGAGTTGCATCCTCTTGGCGGCGGTTTGCTGCGCACCTTGACCCTGCGCAGCGCGGAGTTCTGCAGGTAGAAGGGCAGCTGCACCATGTTGCGCAGGTAGTCCCAGCCGCCGATGTTGCTCTCCGAAAACGAACGCCGGCTGTTCATCTCCACCGCCTGACAGAACCGTACTCCATTAAATACAAGTCAACGACACCACGCAGCTATATACATCCACGTGGTAACACATAGAGCGACAAGTACGTGTTGCATACTCAAGTGTCGATAGTTACTCGCTATCCAAGTACAATACACAAATCCTACACTAGATAGTTTACATAGGAATTACTTTACTGAAGTTTACCAAATTCTCATCCTGTATACTCGTAGACATAACACATTCTTGCGAGGGTAACACATGCAGCACAGCTATACAAGAGGTAGGTTTGAACGAGGGACTAATTAAATACGTTATAGTTAGCAATTTCATGTAACTAATATAAACACACGGAAGAAAAAGTTGTAAGTAATCGAAAAACATCAAAAATATTGATTCCTAAACTTTTAATTGAATTTTTAAACGCGGGAACACTTCCGGGAATTGCGCAGTCAGCGGCCGGCGCATTCGAAACAATGTATAGCGGCAGGGCTTGCACACCAATGAAGTCGCTTACAAGCACTAGCAGTTGTTTTATCGCTTGTTAAATAACGCGTGGATAAAGTACATAGACAATTTAATTATTATTATGAATACATAATGTATAAAAATACCTATAAACTGATAGAACAAGTCCCTTGTTTAACCACACATATTATAAAAGGTACATCGAACCACAGGAATACTGAGGGCTAGATAAGGTATAAAGTCATGCAATTTACATAGTCGAGTAAATAATATAACAATGAATGACAACAACGAATTCAAACACATTAAACTGGAGAACATCAAACAATACGCTCTATGTAGGACTAACCTCCATCCAAGCAACCTGCGTGAAACATTTTAATCTAGTCATCAGAGTTTAACTTAACTTGCAAAGCAATTAGCCAGTTAGAGTTTATTGCATACGGCAATACAATGGAGTCTCATTTATTATCTTCCTTCAGTTTTAATATGGATTTAATCAGTTAGTTATAAGTTGCATTATTATTTAAAGTAAATTAATTGATGGATCTCATGGGGAATGTAGCTGTTTACATGGTGTCCACTTATAGCATTCTATGATTTTTTGCAAATATAAATGTATATTAATTAAACTTCTTTGCTTTAAGACAAAGACTTATTTATGTTTTAATAATTTTAGTTGACATTCGAAAATGCCACAATTCAATTTTGCTGTTAATATTTTTTTTTTTTATATCTGCACACCCTGTACGATGGATGAGTTGCTACATAAGTAACATACAACGATGTAGAACAAAAATATAATGGGAGATTACTATTGCTTTGTTTGGTAACACTACGTTAACGGAGGTATACGGGGTATCTCAAGACTGCTACCGAAAACGAAGCCGGGTGGTAGTTTTAGTGACTACAACACAATGCAACGAAAAATTTCGCAAAGAAACGCGACAATTATTTTTTATGATTTTTTAAATATCGTCATCCATATTTTTGCTAAAATAATAATTTAAACTCTTTTCTACCTTTGATTATTTATAAATAAAAGGGTTATACACTATTATTTTAAGAAAAAATGTATTTACCACCCGAATATGGTCACAGGAAAAAAATTACAAAATAAATTGTCGGTTTTTTTTGCAACTTTTTCTGTTGCATTGTGTCTGAAGTCGCTTAAACTACCACCCGGCTTCATTTTCGGTAGCAGTCTTGATATCCCCTGTATATGTAAATGAATATATGCAGTACCTTGCTGATGATGTGGGGGTCGATGGCCAGCAGCAGTATGAAGGGACTCTTGGGATCGGAGCAAAGCGCGTGCACGGCGTTCAGTAGCGCGAGGACTTTCTCTTGTTCGCAGCTATCCAGGGCGTCCACTACCACCACTAGTCGGGTCTGCTGACCGGTGAATGCATCTAAAACCACGAAACCTGCAAAACCAGAAAGTATGATATAGGATAGTTTAAGTTGAAGATTAGATGTGAAAACTGGTTATTTTACTTTAATTTATCAAACTTTTTTTTTTATTTACTCAGTGAAACAAAACGTTTATCCGAAAGACGAACAGGGACATAATTAACATCGTAAATAGTTACTGAATGCAGATTGTTTTCAATAGCTCGCAGTTGGGAAATCTGTGAAGACTTTGTTCAGCTAGAGCTAAGGTTGGGATAATGCATATTTATGTAAATATATTAAATACGAATTAGCGACCTTCTTAGCGAAAAAACGAGCGTATTTCCATCCCTTAAAGACCGGTAATGCATCTCCATGCCCTATGGTGTTGCAGATGTTCATGAGTGGCGGTGGTCATTACCATCAGGTGAACCGCATGCTCGTTGCCCCTTAACATAAAAGAGACTCTCTCGCCCTTTACTGTATAATTTTTTTGTTTACTCAATAATACCCTACATTACCCTATCTAGAATATCGCCATAATCAGCTCCATCCAAAGGTTGCCTGAAGAGATCGCAGCTAGCGATAAGGCCGCCTATTGTACCGTGTTAGTTTTTTTTAAAGATCTGTATTTCTTCTCTTGGTGTACTATAAAGATATATAACTAAAATAACTTAAAATAATACTAATCATCACTATTATCTTACATGTTTACAAAATTCATACAAATATATGGTGAATAAGTGCAGTGGCGGTGAGTACAGACGTGTGCGTGAGCGCCTGCACCTCGGGCGCAGAGCGGGCGCGCGGCGGGCGCGTGCGATGGCGGCGGAGCGCGGCGCCCAGCGCGAGCGCGGCGGCGGTGCGCGCGCACGTGCGCACGTTGCCCAGCAGCGCCGCGCCCGCCACGCAACGCCGCCACCAACATCAGCGCCTGCTGGACTCTCGCGCCGTCTGCACACACACACAACTAGAGGATTCGATACTCGGGATTTTCGGAACTAAAGTATGACCGGGATTACAACGGTACTCGGAATCCCGGGATTGATTCCTCTACAAACCAACCAACTTCTTCACATATACTTCTCGCACGACACACTGGCCAGCATTCAACAACACACTGAACACTAATATTGCTAATAGTGCTTTACAGCAGTTCCGGTTCGATGGACATTGTAACTACTCGACTATGTTGAGGCTTAACATAACATATTTTGTCTCAGGATGCCAAACGCAGAAGATTGCATTGCCCTTGTGATTATGGTTTGTTGACTTTGCTACTGCTTCATGAGTGATCATAATCACACAAAAGGCATGCTCGTCCAGCCAGTTGGGAATACAAAAAACACATCGGTAATATACTACCAATAAGTGTTTGATCCATAGAACACGTCACGAAGAATGACCAAATATAATAAACAAGTACTTACTGTTGGTCCCGTTCAGTATCAGTCAGGTACATGACGGCACACAGAATCCGACGAGAATGCACGTGAAGCACACCTCGAACGTTACTATATGTGGAATGCAACAGATGCGCCGCCATCTGATAACAATTAAACATGTTAATTATAACATGAAGTAAATAATTAGGCCTATGTCCAGCAGTGGACGGCAACGGGCTGATGATGACGCCGGATGCAAAATAACGGCCGCAACTCGATTTCCGCATCGAGATAAATATTTATATGATCGATAGGTACTTGTTTCGAGTTTGGGTGCTCTTGAGACCGAAACTTTCCAGTGGTTTCCAAAGTAGGTTGATATCCAAAGTTTTTTTCCATGAATATGTAATAATTTTACATCTGTCTCAAACAAAATGTTTGGAACCGAAAACTGGGATTTTTGTACCGCAATTTTCTGTACATTCATTCCCAACGCGGTCACATTATATTTCCACGCCCACAACTGATTCTCACTGATTTTCTAGTAATATATTGTTATGTTCAATTTAAAATAAATATACAGGGTATATCAAGACTGCTACCGAAAACGAAGCCGGGTGGTAGTTTAAGCGACTTCAGACACAATGCAACAGAAAAAGTTGCAAAAAAAGCGACAATTTTTTTTTGTTATTTTTTTTCTACGGCCATATTGGGTGGTAAATACATTTTTCCTAAAATAATAGTATATACCCTTTTATTTATAAATACTCTAAGGTTATAAAGAGTTTAAATTATTATTTAAGCAAAACTATGGATTTACCACCCAAAAATAAAGTATTTAAAAATCATAAAAAAAAAATGTCGCGTTTCTAGGCGAAATTTTAATTGCATTGTGTTTGTAGCCACTAAAACTACCACCCGGCTTCGTTTTCGGTAGCAGTCTTGAGATACCCGGTATAATCTTATATCTCACTTCCATCCCGAAGTGGCCGGACCACTGGTTTAGGTCGGAAGGCGCGCGCGAGACGCGTGCACACGCGGCCGTACTGGCCACTCCAGCGCCTCGGCCAGGCTGGCGCTTCATCTGCACCACCATCGCCTCGCCCTCCTGCCCGCCGTACTCTTCATGCCCTCCGTGAAGTGGAACCTAACAACACACATGTTATTAAACATCAACGATACTACCTTAGAAAAGAATAGCGAAAAATGGAGACAGTTCCCGCCCTTACACCACCACTTCAACTCTTGTAAGCCAGGATCAACAGTGACAGTGATACATAATGACACCGAGTATTGAAGCTCGGCCAGTGTCCGGGAATATCTAATTTGTCTTTAATCCGCAACGAAATCAACGGGAAAGTTTAAATTAATAGGAGTGTGGAAATAAATGAATGTATTAATTTCATAAAATAATTTTATAGACTAAAATGCTGACAGGAGTCACAAGCACTATTTGATGAAAACTAAAACAGCATACCTAATTTTTTAATAAATCTATATGTCTAGCTAGAAATACAACCTGGAGAATTAAAAAAAAGCCCGTAATATTACACCATTCGATAATGTGCTAATGAGGATCAACCCTGGAAGTAACGACATACAGCAAAACTAAAGGAAAGAAGTAATTTTTACCTGTAAATATTCATAGTTGTTGGAGGAGGACAATAATAACTCATTTCTTTAACTCCATCTTAGATAATTTACTCATACAATGGATATTTAATTGTTAACATAAACTGGAATCTATATTCATATGAATAAGATATAGTTTACCGTATAGGAGGAGCTAGGCAAAGCCCGCGGATCGTTAGGTCCCGGCGGGTGCGAATACGACTTGCAGTACCAGCAGCAAAGAATGAACCTGCGACCCAGAGCCGACAACCACTCCGCCAGCCCACCACCATTCATATCTGCGAAAATTCATTACATTTAAATATGTTATCAAAGTAAATATTGCAATAAAATATATGAATGCAGATATAGAAATATGATTTGTAATTTTTTGTATGATGAATGCAAATGATGTAAATGATTGTTTATATGATGAATCTGTGATATTCATTAATCCAATTAGATTAGTAGCTAAAATGTATAATTATCTCGCTTCCATATCGTGTCATAATAATTACTAAATCCTGTGATTTTTTCAGAGAAGCAATTATTGTGTTCGGACCAGAGATAGTGTTTTCTTTTCTTTAGACAAAATGATATGAACCGCATGCTATGTCATGAAATTTTGGCGTATACTGAAATATTGATTGGGATGATTAGTAAATGACACGGAACGACTCAATTGACTTCATAGAAGTAATTATATGTTAGCACGAAACACCATACTATACTGTTTCCATTCTGTTTTATTTTATTTTTTGACACATCGAGTACTGATCAAATAGTGATGGCCTGATGCGTTATCGATATCAATTTTTTATAACAAACGATTTATTTTTGAACAAGTTTTAATCGTTTAATACATCATTTTCTTTTTTGCTCCATGCATTGTTTTATAAAACTTCAGGGATATTTAAGTTACTTGATTTAATAATTATATTAAAATAAAACCATTACCTCATGTTAAGTTAAATATTCTTATCACTTCCGTCTGCAATAGTATGTTGTTTAAAAACAAATTGTGAAACGGCAACACTGGGCAGACAGGTGACGCGCGCCGCCATTTTGTGGTCACTCACAACGAGACGCCCGCGCCCGTGCTAGTGTTTTCCGTTCGCTGAATTTTAATTCACATTTTTCATACGTCGAGTTGAGTATTTATATTCCTCCGTATTGTTTTACCCGTAATTCCTACATTTGGTTGAATTGAGAACATCGTACCTGCCTTCATCACTTTCAAAATGCCTAAAGGAAAGGTGCTTAAAGGACAAACAAGGGAGTTTGTGTTGCGACTTCATGAGTACTTTGAAAGGGAAAGCCGTAATGGTGGACCCTCTTATACCAGTGACTCAAATCAGAGACCGTGTTTCAGCAGCATTAGGTATTACTGCTCCAACAGTTTCAAAAATAATTAAAGAAGGCTACGGCAGTAGTGGCATGGAACAAAACAAGCCATCTACACCTAAGAAAAAACGTCAGCCCTTTAAAGTGACAAGCAATTGACAGTTTTGATGGTGATGCTATTCGTCGTCATATATACGATTATTACCAAAGAAAAGAGATTCCTACTTTACATAACCTAGTACAATCTCTGAAAACTAGTGGCTTGTTCCGTGGTCAAAAGTCTTCTTTGGCGAAGGTATTGAATAGGATTGGATTCCAATACAAAAAATGTGACAAAGAAAAATATTGATGGAACGCAATGATGTTGCTTTGTATCGATGCGAATTTTTAAGACAAGCTAAAAAAATAGAAGACTGGTCGAATGTTGTTTTCACCGATGAAAATTGGCTCAATGCGAATCACACGGTATCAAAAACTGGACTGACAACACTGCTAGCTCCTCGACCGCAGTGCCAATGGGAAAAGGTGAAAGAATTATAATTTGTCATGCAGGAACCGCAAAAGGATTTGTGCAAGATGCTATGTTAGCTTTAAATCAAAGAAAACAGGGGATTACCACGAAGAAATGAATTCCGAAGTATATGAAAATGGTTTCGGGAAATGTTATTGTCACTCGAACAGCCATCAACAATATTTATAGATAATGCGTTCTATCACTCTCGGCAAATTAACAAAATGCCAACGCAAGCCAGTAAAAAAAATGAAATAATAAACTGGCTCCGTAACAATGGCGAGGAGGTGGACGAGTCCCTATTAAAAGTAGAGTTACTTAAAATATTAAAAATGAGGAAGCAGCCTAAACGATACGTTATAGATGAAATGGCTGCAGAACATGGGCACACCGTCCTTAGAATTCCTCCATATCATGCCAGTATAATGCCATAGAGCTAATATGGGCGCAAGTGAAAGGATATGCTGCGAGAATAAATACAACTCCTCCTTTCACCGCAAACAAAATGCTGGAGTTGCTTAAAAATGCGTGTGAAAATGTGACGCCTCATAACTGGGCGAGTGTCGTAGATAAGACGAAGAAAGAAATAATGTCTGATTGGGATCGCGATGTCGCATTTGACAACTTACCCATGCACTCATTAATAATTAGTGTTACTGGGGATACGAGTGACGACGACGCCGATTCCGACGAAACAGACGATTGTTTATAAATAAAAATATTAACAATTACCTTTTAGTTGTTTTAATTATTTAATCCTTAAAGTACTATGAATTCCAACATGGTTTAACTGTTTATTACAAGTAGGTACTAAACATTTATTTTCGTTGTAATCATTGTAATTATTTTAATTAAACTCTTATTAAAAGTCACTTCAATACGTATACCTTTATTCATATTAATTAATTTGCAGCAAATACATTCGATCCTAATATTGGGTACTATATTACGTTTAACTGTTTTCATTAGCATTTTAATGTAATTTTATTTCAAATGATTCCGATTGATTGATTCTATTCAAAATCGTTTTTGTTATCTGTGGTCATTCGTTACGAATGGCACAACTCTAAGTGGGCGTTACCCGTCAAGAAAGTATCTACTTTTATTTCAAAATATTGTTCTACTGTAATGTCGTACTTTATAGGCGTGAACTGTCAAAAATAAAATAAACGAATGGAAACAGTATAGTAGATATCATAATATTTCACCTGCCGGTGGATAGTACATTTGAATGACATTGAACTGACCATCACACGCATATCAGTTTACTTTTGTCGGAATAGAGGTAAAGAAGAAGTTATATAATAGCAATTAGCAGGTATATCCAAATTGGGACCGAAACAATACTAGGTGGTAGTTTCCGCAAGTTAAGACGCCATGAATTAAAAATTTGGTGGTAAATACGTAGTGTTCCTAAAATAATAATGTACAACTTTTTATTTTTAAATACTTAATGGTACCTTCGTGAGGGTCCGAATTATGTATTTGCCATTTGTACACGATGATACTTTAACAAATTGAAAAAAAACCTTTATTTTTTGCCAAATGTTTAGTTAGTATGTTGTCGTTGTGTGTGTGTGTGTGTGTGTGTACACCCAGCTAGAGTAGCAAGTACTAACTTGTTGCCGGTGTACCATAGCAGGTAGAGCGCCAGATACAGCGCCGCGAATATCCCGAAGCACAGTCCCCACTGCCAGCGCCGGCGCCGCGCCCGCCACCGCGGCCAGCGCGCCCGCGCCCCAGCGCCGCGTGCCACGCGCACCACCACACCGCCCACGACCAGCACCAGCCGCTCTCGCTCCACTGACGGGCGAAGTTCTTCATCTCCTCTGAGGGACACACGTATAACCATCATCATCATCATCAATCATTGTCATTCGCATTAAAACATCATTGGTTATTTGTGTGTTATATTGCTGTGTATTGAAGTGACTTCAACTCTTTGTAGAAGAAAAAACTAATTCACTCTTAAGCAGAGAATAACCGAGAAAACTTATAGAAAATTGTAACATTGAACGGAAAAATATTTTTTTCATGTTATTTATAATGGTATTTCTTATCGATATATAACTAAATCACTAGAAAACTGCCATGCTGACTTATCGTCTACAATACACACGTATATTGACTAACGATTTTTTCTCAAAAAGGGTTGGCAGAAGCGCCACTAGGATACCCACTCTTCGCCTGTGTGTGTTCATGACGTATAGACATTCATGATGTGATAGGAGGCGAGCCTATCGCCATATCGGAAACAAATTCCAGACTCCGGGCTGATATTATACACATAATATCTGTTATCTGTATATGTAATAGCCCATATACGTTCCACTGCAGGGCACGGGTCTACGCCATAATTGAGAGCATGATTTAAAGAGGTGAGGCCATTTAGGCCATCACACTGACCTAGTGCGGATTGGCGGGCTTAACATACCGTAAAAACTCTTAACAAATCGTTACGATATGCAGGTTTCCTCACGATGATTTCCTGCGTAGTGATTGACTATCAATACACCAGTGGCGTGCCTAGGGTTCTGGACTAGGGCAAGCCCAATATTATTTTTAGATATTTTAATATGTATTGATTTAGAAGCAAAATGGTATTAAGTCGGCAGACCTACCACACAACATCTATACATACACATGTTGAAAGAGGTGCTACCAGGATACTCATGTTTCGCCTTGCATATTCCGTGGCATCATGTATAGGGGGCGGGCCTTTGCGATGTTACTTATATTATTAATGAATTTAAAATAATATAAAAACGACCCGGGATTCGAATCCGACACCTCAGGCACCGAGACAACCCTAGACCTACCATTCAATCTATATAAGAATAGGATGAAAACCATTAAAATAAACATCTATCTTTATCAGCGATATGAAAACATCTATTACAATAAGTTGTTCCGTAAAAACCTAATAGATGGCGCGATTTTTCCTAGCCATCTAATATTCCTAAGATGCTGAAGGCATGACTTATCATTCGTTTTAAATCAATTAATAAAATAAATAGTAATTTAAATTACTTTTGGACTGCATCTGTAACTTTATATTGCATTTTAATAGAAAGAAAGAAAGAAAGAAAGAAATAAAGAAAAACTATTTATTGATACACAGACGCAACGTACATAAAGCACATAGTATTATAAACTTAATAATAAAAAATGGCTGATCGCGTCTGTGACCGGTAGGATGCCACTCAGCTTTATGTTGTGAAGTGGTGCAAACCCACACAACGCGGATTTTCAGTGGCCACCTTAAGTGACGTACGGACGTCAAACCATTACTCAAGTTTATATACAAAAATAAAAAAAGAAACGAAAATAATCAGTAATAAAAAAATAAAAATAAAAATAACTAATAAAATTGCACAATATTATAAAATTACATAACATCTGTATCGCAATCGACGTTTTGCACGTGCACACAACTGCGTCGTTATAATTTATTTAGTTGCGATGTACAAGCCGTCGCAGGCGCAAGTTGCAGAGTGAGCGCGGCGTGTGCAAATAAATAATATAACCAACATTGGGAACAACAAATGTCACCTAAAGTTGGGTATAATGTTATAGCTACGCGCCATAAAATATACCGTTCTTACGGAAACCACACCAAGAGGGATATAATTGTATCACTTAGAATAGTGATTGTCGGAGCCATCGATATCAATGTTACACTAGATAAGAACTTTCTTTGTAACAAACGTGTTCCCACCCAAGTGCGGTGCATGCACCGCACACGAATCAGTCTGTCGCGTGACGGCCGCGCATAGTACGCCTCTTTGTTTATATTTATAAGTAATTTATTTTGACTTTTCCCCGTCAAACCGACAGCGAAATTTTCTGAAGTTACAATATAATTAAAGAATACAACGTAATTGATATAATATTTCAGAATAATACCGATAAACAGATCTTTTATTTATTAATGGATTAATATATTTAGAGCTCGTTAAAATACAAGGTGAGCTCCTTAATCGTATATCTCATTTCCGCGTCATAAAAATAGCCGGTCGAGTGAGAGAGACAACTATATAAGATATAGATTATTCAAGGGGCATTCATATCAGTGGACCAAATAGGCATAAACTATTCGAATACATTACAAATACAAATATGTAGGGAAGAATGTAGTTGCAAATTGATTTCAGTATTTTATTTTAATCATATGTTGTTAATTAATAACTCATAATATGTGTGTTTTCTGTATGATTTGAAACAGTGGATAGTAGTTAGACCCTATTTCTTAATATGAATTACTTAATGGACTATTGGACCCATTGTTTATTGAAGACTAATATCATTTAAAATTGTTTTATATTCTTCCGCTCGGGTTACGAAAAAGGAGATCTCTATAATATTTGTCCAGAATTATTGGAATGGATATAAGTGGCTACCATGAGAACATACCTATATTTGTTCAATTCATTTCGACACGAACATTTCAGATATTCCAAATGCGGTAGTCATTTTGAAACTTCTGGTGTACCATTCCTTTTGTCTATTAGTCTCGAAAAAAACTTATCAGCTTGTTAAAAATTCATGAATGTTATTATAATAAATATCAGACTGGTTGTACACTGATTGACTGCTTGACAGACTTGTACACTTGTAAGATTATTAATTTCATTTACATCATTTTCATGAATTATTCACGTAAATAAAAAAAACATTACAAATATATTATTGCTATGACGGTATTTATACTTAGGCAGTATCTTAGGCAAAGCTATTATTAACATGAACTGTCTTGTCTGTCTAATAATCTTTGATCATAATTTGTAATATTCAAGTTAACGTACTAGATGTCGCTACTGAGCTTTTGACAATACGGACAAATAGTTTCTATGACGCGCCTCGTCTATCGGTAGAATATAAGTCAATGGTCGGAGCCAACTGCTTGGAGTTTGACTTCGTACCATATACACATAGGTCATAAAACATGTGTAAGTATAAGGTTACTTTACAAAATACTTTTATTTTTTGTTCAGTTAATAAATATCTTTTATAGTGTAATTTAATGTTTGTTTTGTTTTAAGGGATCTTATATATGGAGGAAGTAAAACGTTCCAGCAGTGAGTGGCCGCGAATTTGAAACACCCCCTAAAGGCAGCAGTTTTATGAAGAGGCGTCGAGAGCGGATAAGATGTCGAACGAGCAGAGTAGCTGTAATGGTCATGTCTCCAAATTAACTTGTTGTATAGGTATGCCGGCTTGTGTGTATTAATCAGTCCGAATAATAAAGTTGCCATATGTAATTACGACGAGCAGCCATTTTTAATACATTGTTGTCGTTCAAGTAAGGCGTAATGTGGTTTCTAAAACCTACATTGAAACAGAAACGTGCGCATGCGTTCTGAACACGCTGGATTAAACGTTCTGTACGTGACAAGAGGGACGGGCCGTAAACCGTGTCGCAATAATTTAATTTTGATAAGATTAAACTATCTACTAGCCTCTTTCTTAGGTAATATTAAGAAAATCTCTTATCCCGTACAAAACCTTCAGTCTATAAAAACATGTTTTAGCAACGCTATTGATGTGATTCTCAAACCGCAGTCCGGGTCCATGACTAGACCCAAATCCGAGCAGTCTCCACGCGAGCTATGCTTTGACCCAAAATTTTTACGTCCGGGTTCATAGAAGTTATGGCCCTGATTTGTTTTTGACTCCCCAAAACCATATACTTAGATTTTTGGGGATTCAAAACGAGTGAGTTACTTAGGAACCAGGTAGCAATTCTATTTAAGTCTTCATTTAGAACAGATACGGCAGATGATGTCTGAGATGCGTTAAAAGAAACATAAAGTTGAGTATCGTCTGCATAAACATGATACTTGCAATTTTTGATGTTGGTAATCATGTCTGCACTATACAAATGAACAAAATTGGACCTAAAAGCGATCCCTGTGGAACACCTCTAGATATTAGTCGTGGAGAGGAAGAAAGTACCGAACCATCACTTCTGCGGATTTGGACACGTTGAGACCATACCGGTTAGGTAACTATGAACCACTTTAGAGTTTGGCAATCAAAACCGTAGTATGATAGTTTGGACAAGAGCAGGTTGATGTTAATTGTGTCAAAAGCGCGTGAGAAATCAAGCAACGTCAGTATCGTCCCCTCCCCCGATCCTGCGCCTCAAGGACGTTACCAACAACATCGGCTAATGCTGTAGTGGTACCACGGCCCCTCCTAAAGCCCGACTGTAAATCAGGTAGAATCCCGTTTGTTTCAAGAAATTCTGTAACCTGTAAATATACTACTAATAGCAAAAGCATAGCTACAGCTACGGTGCCGTGTATAAACTTCGCGGGCAGAAATTGTTATTAATACATTCATGTTATGTTTTTCTGGAATACAATTGATATAATTTCCATTGAAGGACGAACTAATTTATTTTAAATTTAAATCATTATATTCCAAATAATTTAACACACAAAACTTGGCGTTTGATAAACATTTATGAAACACGATTGTTCAATAACCTATTTGAAGTAGAGCATGTTAAAATTAAACAACGCACATAGTTTAAAGCGAGTTGATAATAATATGTCTCTTGTTATATACCACGACTGAGAAATTCACAATCCCGGCGTATTTTTCGCGCCAGTTTATTCACAATATACTTGAATAAATTTACCTTTTTAACGGCAATGAATACTTTCACGTCACACTCACACCATCACAGCAAAACAATACCACTCATAATATTATCAAAAAGTTTAAATAATATCAAAAACTAAACATTATCACTAAAAAGAACTATTTTTGAGAACCAATGATAAAAGAATTATAAAGGATCACGCACAAAAGTAGCTATATATGTCAAGTTATAGTTATGTTAAGAATATCGACGCGGAATGTACATTTATGTATCTGTCTCATTTACACAAAGCTGACTTGTCCCTTAATGAAAGAGACAAATAATAATTCCTTTGTTTCGAATATGGCAATATTTTGTTCAATAACCACACTGGGACCGCCCATAGACCAAAATGACGCCATTTTAGTTATGCTTTCGAAACCACAGACTATTAAACCAAAAACTGCATGAAATGTCAAACTGTGGCGTTATGTGGCGTTATCTGTCAATCGAGTAAACAAATCTGCACAATCAAAGAATTTCGGTTATTCATTGGTTAATCTCGTTTGTTGAGTTTGTTTAGTTTGCTTATTAGTTTAGTTGTTAAGTTTTTAAAATGCCTCAGTGTTGTGTTAAAGGATTCGAGTCGAGTTCAAGCAAAAAGGACCCTAACATTTCTTTTCATAGGTTAGTAACTGTTTTTACGAAATACTAAAAATATGTGCTAAATTTACATTTTGGGTTTATTTTTATCATTTATAAATGTATTTGGATCTTGTTGATTAAGTTTTAGACTCTTCTAGGCGTTATTTATACAAGTAGTGTAAATAACAACCTCATTGTTTGTTTACACACAAGTTTAGAGATGAGTGGATTCGATACGAAATTATTCATATCGATATTATCATTTTTAAATATTTTGATCTTTATTTTTCAAAAAAAGAAAAAAATAGTTTGTATTTAAAATATATTCAGACCGACAAACAAAGTGAAATTAAAAATATTTTTTAGATTCCTATAAACATACAAACCAGGACAAAATGGATACAAAAAATTGGAAGCTATTGGAACCCTGCAATAAATACATTTATTTGTTCATTACATTTTGAAAAAGAAAACAGCTTTCCAACAATATTCCCGGTAATGAAATTGTAGTAATTATGATATTTTACCTAATATCCTATTAATAATACAACTGTTAATCAATAACAAAGATGACATGCAGAATAATTTGGACAATTGGTAGTCTATTGTCTAATTATCTATTTTATTATTAATTATTATAATTGTTTATCTTAACCAACACTTTCATATTCATTGATTGAATTCTAAGATTTTCCTCAGTCAAATAATAGCAATAAAAATCTACCTATGTTATTTTATTTTATTTCATCATCATCATCATCATCATATCAGCCACAGGAAGTCCACTGCTGAACATAGGCCTCCCCCAATGATCTCCACAATGACCTGTTGGAAGCGGCCTGCATCCAGCGACTTCCTGCGACCTTTGTCAGATCGTCCGTCCACCTTGTAGGCGGGCGTCCGACACTTCGCTTGCCTGTACGTGGCCTCCACTCGAGAACCTTTCGGCCCCAACGGCTATCGGTTCTACGAGCTATGTGCCCGGCCCACTGCCACTTCAACTTGCCAATCCTATGGGCTATGTCGGTAACCTTGGTTCTCCTACGGATCTCCTCATTTCTGATTCGATCTCTTAGGAAACACCGAGCATAGCCCGCTCCATGGCTTGTTGAGTGACTTTAAACCTTTTAATGAGGCCACAGTGAGAGGCCACGTCTCGGTGCCGTATGTCATCACTGGTAACACACAACTATCGAAGACTTTCGATTTTAGGCACTGAGGTATTTTGGACGAGAAGACGTCGCGAAGTTTCCCGAACGCTGCCCAACCGAGTTGGATTCGCCGATTGACCTCTCTCTCGAAGTTGGACCTGCCTAACCGGACCACTTGTCCTAAATAGACATATTCGTCTACAACTTCGAGAGTCGAGCCCCAACTCCAATGGGGGTGGGCACAACATGGATATTCGACATGATCTTCGTTTTATCCATGTTCATTTTAAGACCCACCTGTTGGGAAACTCGATTAAGGTCTTCGAGCATAGTGCTAAGGTCTTCCAGCGATTCTGCCAAGACTACAATATCGTCGGAGATAGACCACAAAAACTCTCGATCCACACTCTTGACCTCATGGCTGAACGTCGATCTTTGACGCTGCAGTCTTCCGTTGACGCCGAAGCATATCGGCGGCTCAATAGACGGATCTGTAAGTCCTTGCGACACGATGTCCGTGCTCACAATACTGTGAGCATTAAGGAGATAATTGAGCGGAACGGAAGCTCCAAAGTGTTTGCAAGAGACTTGTCTATTGGGCAAAGCCAGTTGTCTAGGCTGAAGACGGAAGACGGCCGCGTGGTATCGACGAGGGCAGAGGTATTAAGGGAGATCGAGAGGTTCTACGGACAGCTTTACACCTCGGTTGCCGAACCTACTGTTAGCTCGGCCGAAGACCCGAGAGCCGAGTTAATCCGACACTTTAGCGATGATATCCCGGACATCAGCCTGTTTGAGATTGAGATGGCCCTCAAACAACTTAAAAACAACAAGGCGCCGGGTGAGGACGGAATCACTTCAGAGCTTCTGAAAGCGGGCGGAACGCCGGTACTGAAAGTCCTTCAGAGGCTCTTCAATTCCGTTCTCCTCGAGGGCTCAACGCCGGAGGCATGGAGCAGGAGCGTGGTGGTACTGTTCTTCAAAAAAGGTGATAAAACTTTGCTGAAGAACTACAGGCCCATCTCGCTCCTGAGCCATGTCTATAAGTTGTTTTCAAGGTCATCACAAATCGTCTCGAAGGCAGGTTTGATGACTTCCAGCCTCCCGAACAAGCCGGTTTCCGAAAAGGCTTTAGTACCATAGACCATATTCATACGCTACGGCAGGTTATACAAAAAACCGAGGAGTATAACTTGCCGCTTTGTTTAGCGTTTGTGGACTATGAGAAAGCCTTTGATTCGATCGAGACCTGGGCTGTGCTTAATATTAATTATTATTTTAATTATTTATTATTTTATTATTTTATTTATTATTTTATTTATTATTTTATTTGGTATGTATTAAATATCCTGATAGGTATTTTTGATTTTAGCAAAGAATGGTGCAACGTAATAATGAACGAAATGTATTAGATGCAACTGGGTGTTTGTTTCGACAGGTATAACCTTGTAACGGTTGTAACATGTAAATTAGTATTAGTTGGTCATATGTTTACATTATGGCGACTAAAAAAGTAACGAGAATTGTAAAGTATAAGTATATTTTTAGGAATATCAAGAATAATTAACCGTCCACCGGCACATACATAGTCTGACCCCACACTAAGATAAAAATGTTTAATACATCATATTACTATTGTGTATGTAGCAGTTGCATTTTTATTAGTTTTGTTACCAAATAAATTTATCATATATTAATATTTATACAGACATAAACTCACGCCTTTTCCCAGAATGGGTAGGCAGAGGTGCAACCAGGACACCCACATTCAGCCTCCGTGGCGCAGGCAGGTAAGACGCCGTTTGTGAATCAAGAGGCCGCGGGTTCGATCCCCGCACAGAATTGTTTGGTGCGGCCCACAAATATTTCTCTCCGGGTCTGTGTGTTTGTGAGACCGACAATCTCTCGTAGTTCCTGATACCCACGACACAAGACTCGATCTTAATGTGGGGTCAGGACTATGTATGTGACTGTTGGGTTGTTATTTATTATTTATTTATTTCGCCTTGTATGTTCCGTCCTACGATGTTGTGGGTGGCCGAGCCTATCGCAATATCGGGCACAAATTCCTGACTGTGCTGATAATGAATAGAAAAATCCGATATCACTTTGCGCGACCCGGGATTCGAACTTGAGACCTCAGCTTTGTAACCGTACCATAATACAACTACGCCACTGAGGCAGTCAATATTTATACATAAATTAAAATCTATAGTCCACATTATTCACCGCTTGTATGTTTATGTATGTATGTACCTTATGCTTTTTTTGTTTGATTGAATTATTCGAAAAATATTTTTATTCTAGTGCTGATTTCCTGCCTTCGTTCGCGATGTCCGCTACAATTCCTTTATTCAAAATCAAAATCAAAATATTCTTTATAATTTAAGTTCATTTCATTTGGCGATCTAGTGTTGTTACATAGTTTATTAAGTATTTTAATTATTATTTTTTTTCGAGTTTCTTATTTTTTATATAAAGCAGCTGTTAAATAAATAATTGTTGAAAGAGACTGACTTCTGTTATACAGGCTTCCTAGTTCAGGAGTCAGGGTGTTATTATGTTTTAAACATGTTGTAATGAAATAAAGATTAATTATTATTATTATTATTTATTCAAATAGTCTTTCAAAAGATCTTTTGGATTGTTCATTTCTGCTACCACCGCTTCGGAACGTGTTGTAGCTGTGAAGAAGAAGTGGCGCAAGAAACTTCGTCAGCAACACGAACTGTCTTCTTTTTTCTTTTTTTTATATCGCCATTTAAAATTACAATGGTTCATGTCACAGAACACAATAATGTCAGTTTATTTAGTTAATTGTGTTTATTTAGTTAATTGTTTAATTTCTATTTTTACATTTTAATTGTTAATTTTGTGTAGATATTTCATTTCTATTTATATATTTAAGTTGTTAGTTTAGTGTACATATTTTCATTGTTGTTTGCTAAATGTCTGTTTTTTTTTCTAGATTTTAGTTATAATTTGGCAAAAGAAATATTGACATGGTCAAATTGGTGCTTAAGGAAAAAAGTGTGGTAATTCGAAGTCGCAACCAAATTCTAGCTATTAATAAAGTTGTATTTTATCTCACGTGTGTATTATTGACAAATCCAATCCAATCATAAGGTAAAACTTACCCATCAAATAAATCATAGCATGAAAAAAATATCAAAACATTGACCTATTATTATCAGATTTAATTTTTAAAGACTTGACTGTCAAGTCCTAAAATCCCCTGTTTATACTCAATTGACATGTAAAGCAAAAATTAAAAATGTTAATTAATGTTAGTCGTATGCCACTGTTGATGATCGATATCGATAAAAAATTTGGTACTAGCGTATCACTATTTTTAGGGCGGAGCCGCCGCCATGTTGTGAATCAAAGTGGTACGCGTCACGTGACCTTATGCTTTATCCCCTCTATTTTTTAATCATTGTTGAGAACTACTAACAATTATTGCAAAATGTCAAAATACATATGAAGTTAATCGCATTTCGTACAGTATTGCCCATAAACGTAACATAAATATTACGACATACAATTATATTTTATTAAAAAGTACCTATAGGAAAACCTCATTATTTGTACTAAAATTATAAAACCAACCAAATTAATAAAAATAAAAATAAAATTTAATAATTCATAATAATAAATAACACGCGCCGACCATGAAACGTACGATGTTCATTCTAAAAAGCCGGGCATTGGTGTAGTACAAATTGCTATATAAAATTGTCTATACCTATACATTTGTAGTGCACTTCACTCGTGAGATCCCCATACAATTTCGATTTTGCCAAAAGCCGCGTAAAAGCACACGAGAGAGAAAGGGATAGATATATTGTACGATGTTGCGACTGCGGGAGTGCGCGTGGAGCCAGCGGACTTCGTATTTTAATGTCACTGCCAATTGAATGAATTTCGCCTGGCGCTTCGTCGCGGGTGCACCGTCGTAGGCGCTTTTAATAATATTAATTTGGATTTTAGGCGCGCGACAGGACGACGACCTCTGTCGCGCTCGACAGGACGCGGTAAATTCAAAAATTGCAGATGTTTTCTAATAAAATATGATTGTATAGTGTGGAATAAAATGGTTTGTGTTCAGTATCGAGTATGTACGAAGTATGCCCTACTAGCCGGGCTTTTGGGCTTGTATGGAAGTACCGCCACTGCAAAACACATATGACTCCGAAAAGTCAGTGATGTGCTCTGAGATTAGAAGTTGCCGCTATCGTTTAGCAGATGTGTCCGATCCGTTAACAGCAGCGGCGTGCACAGAATTATGATACTGGGTATGAGGCGGAGTACTCTATCACAAAAACTTTTTCTATTATAGATTTTTAGCATAGCCACCGCCACGCGACGGATCTCTAAGTCGGAAACCATGCCAACATAATAAGTTAAGATGTACTACTACTATTCATGTACATTTTCTACGGCAACGCAGACAAAATAGCGATCGATCGTCGCGGCGGAAGAAATTCTAATAAGTAAAATAAAAATTTTCACATATTCAAGATTCCGGTTAGTTGAGATTACTATACCTATCCCGATGTAATAAACGAAAGATTTCGGCCACCTCATTCATTCATTTGATAAACATACATTTTTAACACAAACCTCACAATCAAATAACATTGGAAAAATAAACAAACACACTAGTAAAAGCAAATGACTACAATTAATATCGAAACTTAGTAATAAACTGTTAAATGTACACACTTTCAAATGTTAAAATGAAAAATCTTTTAAGAAATCTAGTTTTTTTACAAACATACTAGTATAAAATAGTAATAAAAAAAGCAAAATGGCCCCCGCGAAACACAAACATATCTATTTAAACAATAAAACCTTACTAACCAAAAATGCATAATGTGCATAGGTGATTTATTAGATTTCTGCCTATTAATTTTACTCGGCTTATAGGCAACGAACATTTCCGATTACTCCCGACAACTGCCGACTTCCGAGGCCTGCCGCAGGAGTCGCGGCTTTCAATATTCATGGGTGTGTGCGTTTGCGACTGTGCACGGACACCGAAATTACTACACACATGCAAACAAATGTCATGCGGACGCGGCATGACTTGGTTGATTAGGTACATTATTTTGCTTTGCAGGCGCAGCGCCGCTTGCTTTTCGCGTGGCAAACATAATGTTTGCGTGATTGCAAATAGGTGCTATTTATAAAATATTAGGCGTTTTAAGTTATTATATTTTGTTTATTCATTTAATTACTATAAATTAAAGTCATCTAAAACGTACGAACGTTATAATAAAATATCTGTGAATGGCAAGTAAAGCACTGCATTTCTGCCTACAAGGAGCGCACGCCCCTGGTTAACAGACCACCACACACTTTATATAAATACTTCTAATATTATACATAATGCTATGTCATTTGGATGTACCTTGTATTTTTAAACACAAACACAGAATTAACATTGTTTAAAAGGTGACTCGATGTTAGATCATTAATATGAAATGTCACTAATTTGTGAATAAAAAGTTCCAAAAATACAGACCAGACTCACTCACCCTTCAACTTATTGAGTAAAAACGACTTCCCGGACCCCACCGGGCATACAAACCCACAGTGATGGGCACGGACAGGCTCGGCTCCGACAACATGTCGGCCAGCGCCGCGCTGTACAGCTCGTAGCCCAGCATGTTCTCATTGTCCTCGTTAGTGTTGAGCTTCCGAGCGCCGAATATCTGGCCCAATATTGTCTTGTTGTAGCTCATGTCTATGTTGTACGGCGTCTCGTTGTTCTTGTTCGGCTTGTACAGCAGCTGACTGTTCTTTGGATTCCTTAGAAGTATTTCCACTATTTGCTGGAAATAAACCAGACATATTTTTAATATAGCCTTCTAGATAAATACGAGAGTTGAAACATTAAAACAATACATTTTATTGCAGATAAAAATATATTCGCTATTAATCTTGATAACAGATTGTCAGCTAATAGTGTGACATCATCACATCAGTCTTCTTGTAATATTATCAATATGATTTATTTCTGTTTCTATTGTATTTGTATAGTGTGAGGTCATGGCTACGTATGTGACTATTGGATGTTATTATTTAATACTCTTAACTTTTTATACTGTGTTTTCTAAATGCATCGATGTTTTTTTTAAACTAAAAATAGTTTATTAAAAATGTAGACTTACAGTCTTAATACTACTTAAAATTAATGTAGTACAAAAATATGAGATTCTTATAAAATAAAACAAATAAAAAAATAATATTTCAGGGTTACATAATTACCCCTTACCAAAACATATTGACATGTAGTGCAATGACAATTAGGTTGTATTTACCTTGGAGCGCGCCCGCATGGCGATGTGCAGCGCGGTGTCGCCGCGGTTGTCGGTGACGTTGACGCGCGCCTTGCGCTCCAGCAGCAGCTGCACCATCTCCGCGTTGCGCGACCGCACCGCGCGCAGCAACGGGGTGTCTCCACTCTACAATATCAAAACATTACTTTACTAACAACTATACATTATGCACAACAGTTATATTTTAAAAAAACAGTCGAATTGAGAACGTCCTCCTTTTTTTTAAGTCTGTTAAAAATACTAGCAGCCCAGCCCAGTTCTGCCTAGGTGAACTTTTTTGACAAAGAAATAGATTTTGTAACATTTTTCATGAATGTTCCGCTCTTATTGATAACAGCGTAATGTTATATAGCCTTAAGCTTTTCTCGATAAATGGGCTATGCAATACAAAAAACAAAACAAAATTGATATTAGCACATTTCAACCAAAAATATTCTGCTTCTTATATCGATATAGATTACGAAAGAATTTGCTAAGTATCCTCAAAAAGTGTATTTCTAGTAGTAAACTTAACTTTATATAACTCTATTAATATGTTGGTGCGGAGTACACACACGTTGTGTTTATTTTTGCACAACGCATGGTCGGCTAACACACGCTATATGTACGTACTATTTGCGTACATATATATACCTGGACCACAGGGGAATGTGCGATTAACAGCTTTGGCGTCGCAATTAAACTTCTAATTATTAAGAACTTGTAGATCATTATTCATTCGCAATTCTGTTGTTGTCAATATGTTGATAAACGAAACAAAATTAATACGTAAAAATAGTATACCAGGTTACGTCATGAAGGCAACAGGAAGTAAAAGTATCTATACATTTTTATTTCAAATTTAGCTAACTCAATCAATTATACAATAATCCTATCCTATCAACATCATACAATTATTTTGATGTAAGATCATTTTGAAATCAATAAAAATGATAACGTTCTTTATTACAAACAAAACCTGCATGATATTTCTTTGATTTATCTACTGACAGCTTCTTACGATAGCGATGTGAGTGCAGCAATAGATTGTCATAACAGATTTGTATAGATAAAATCAATATCAAAACACAGCTGAGACATGATATCGTGGCATACAACAATATCTCTCAATACAGGAAGGGCTGGCACCCATACTCGAGAAACAAACCGATATGTCAATGATATAAACACCTCATGTCCGTGTCAATCAGCGCATTCTTAATATTCATCGTCGAGTTTAAAAATAATATCGAGTAAATTATGAAACCAAAGTGATTAGACCGAGGAATATTTTCATATTGAAGTGTTAACTAACATACCAAAAAATGAACTTACTTTAGTACTAAACAGTTTTAGCACACTTCACATGCAAATTATAACAATATGGACTATATTTTCTTTTCCTCTTAAGTTAGTTTGTAGTAAACAAAGTGAAATAAAAACATTCTATTTGTATTAATACGCTTCCGACTAAAAGCAAATCGAGCCAACTCGTTATCATAAGCATAATAGGACATTGTCGGGTCATAATGTGGAACAAAATCCCCGTTTGCATTAGAGTAATGACCGATTTAGCCGCCACTCAACTACTGTCGCCGTTTGGCTAATACTCGAGGGATTTGCGACATGAGTTTGTACAGTGTTCACTGCTTTACATACTTAATTGACAAAGTTCTGAAAATGTGTTGCTCATGTTATAACCTTCATACATGTTTACAGCACATGTCGATCAAGGTCTTAAAGATTACCCACCCATCAGCTAGGATTAACATAAAGCACTAAAACTTGGCAGATCTCTTCAGGAGACTAATTAGTTTTTAACTCTGAGTAAAGTCAATCAGAAAAAATACTATTCAATAATTATTATTATTATCCAACTCCTATCAGATCAGTCTGAGATCTGAGATTTGGTATTTACAAGCATTACTCAAACTCCTAAAAGTCTTTACAACCGCTGGTATAATACACTCCACTATAACACGGTTAACATAGTCTAGATACTTACAACAGTGCAATGTTCCAAGTCGGGGTTGGATGCGAGCAGCAGTTTGAGCAGGGCCACGTGACCTTTCTCCACGGCCGTGTACACGGCGTCTTCTTCTCCTTGCCGGGCAAGTCTACGTCTACGTGCTTCTTCAGCAAGGCTTCTACAATGTTCTTGTGCCCACCTTTCACCGCGTGGATTAATGGAGTGTCTTTTGAATGGTCCTGTGAAAAGAAATATACTATGTGTATTCAAATCACTGTATAATCCAATTATACGACCGTAACATGCCTCGACGACGACGTCGTCGTTGACGTCGTTGACGGTGACACGGTTTTACTAGGTTATGTTTACAAAGCTGAGGTTAGATGTACAATCACCTCTGCCTATCCCGTCTAGGAAAAAGGCGTGAGTTTATGAAAAATTACATTTATTTTTGAAATGACAATTTAGTTACAATGGTGTTACAACTAACATCATTCCCACTCGTTGGCACAAAATTCAAAACACGTGACTTGCGTTTAGTATAGACGCATACTAATATACTACAGACATACAACTAATTACTCCGTACCATTTTTCTAATCTCGAAATGTACTAAACGCCTGTCAATAATCTATTACCAGCTTACAATTCACGTCATCATTCCAACTTGATTGAACGTAATACTTACTTAATCTTACTGAGATCCGACTTATCAATTTCCCGTAGCCAAATATCTTTAATGCATGAGATCATTATCGCCTACAAATCTTTATGTCTGCTCTTTGATATAGTAGACATCAGAGGCCTTGTTTTTGTATTGAGTAGATTTATTGCTATGATTAAAGAGCAACGTCATGTTTGTCTAGGCTAGATGAAAAGATACATTATACTTATTTACATTGTACTAAAAATTTAAGGATCTTAGATAAAAATATTATTTTTTAATAACTCTGTGATAAATAATCTGATTAAATCACAATTGTACTATTCTTTTGATAATAATAATACTACGGAAGCTATTCATAAGATTAATAGTGATCTTCGCAACATATACAATTGGTCTAAAAAAAACTCCTTAGTTCTAAATCCAACCAAATCGCAATTGCTGGTAATGGGTACAAAAAATCAATTAATAAGGTCCTTAGTTTGTAAAGAGCAAATAATTTTAAACAATAGTGTACTGGAACGTGTTACTTCTGCAAGAAATCTTGGTTTCATTTTAGACGGGGAACAGAAATACGTAGAGCATGTGAATACAAAGGTTAGGAATGCGTTTTTTAGGTTAAAAACATTGTATAATAATTAGACCATATATAAACGAAAAAGTCCGTGTTCTTTTAACAGATTTACTCGTTTTATCTCAGTTTAACTACTGCAGTTCTATATATGGCCTAGATTAACCTCCGTAACAGAAAGGGCAATTCAAAGAGTACAAAATGCATGTGCGCGGTTTTGCTTTAATATTCCACCTCGAGAATATATTACGCCATTTCTGAACAGAAAAGGTATCCTAAATATGACCTCAAGAAGACAGCTGTTATACGCATGTCACTACATAGGGTGATTTGGAACAAGAAACCAGAATATTTGTTCGAAAAATTATTTTGGGTGAAGGACAAAACTAAAAGGCTTCGTTCAGCCTCTCAAAACAGCTTGTGATTCGATCACATAGATCTACACGATACAGGGGGGGATTTAAGTTTTCTGCAGCAAGTATTTGGAATGATCTGCCTCCTCCTATGAGGGAAAAAAATGAGTCTAGGATGTTTCAAAAAAATATATAAAACAGCTCTTTTAGAAAGACAGCGTGCTGCAGAGAACTTAAGACACTCTCGCTTTTTACTTTAAATCTAGGAAAATTATTTACAAATAGTTACCTACCACTTGGACATTATGTCACTCACACACCACACACACAACACACACACATACACACACACATACACACCCACACACACACTCATTACTAAAAACATCATTTCAATTTAAATATTCCTTCCTCACAGATTGTTATTCTATGTGTAAAGATTAATATTTTTTTGTTTTATAAATAATAGTAATTTTTATTTTGTCGCTTCGCTTTTTGTTCTGTATTTACTATGTTCCTATTATATTTTGGTTTTCTTGATTTAAGTTTTCCGTTGTAATTACGCCATTAATTAACTACACTAACTACCGCACACGACCACTGGAGATAGGGGTGACTGAAAACCAGCGCTGATCTAAACTCTAGTTTTGGTCAGCATATGCTGAGTCATTTCCTTTTGGTCTTTCGATATATTGTTTGCTTAAATTTGTTGTATATTTGTTAATTTTAAGGCAAAAACATTTTTTTTTTTATTTTATTTTATTTAAATCTTATTATCACTAAGAAATAGTAATTCCCTGTGTCTACTGTTATCGTTCCTATGGCGACTACACTCGGGAAAGTACAGGTTGTTTAAACGAGTCATCGTCTCGCAGCTAGAATAGTAAACAGGATGTTAGTAAGTGAAATGCAAGTAACCGTACCTGCACGTTGATGTAGGCGCCGGAGTTGATGAGCGCCAGGGCGATGTCGTAGTAGCCCTCCTTGCACGCGATGGCGAGCGCCGTGTACCCGTCCTTGTCCAACGCGTTCACGTTGGGCTTGTGCTCCAGTACATTGCACGATCTCGAAATGATTACCTGAACGATAATAATTAAATGACTGTAACCAACATTCACCCTTTGATATTGTATATTCTTATATCTTAGGATTTTCCTAGCCGTAAAATAAAAATTGTTTTTTTATTGCATTAATGGCGAGACGAGCAAACCGTTCGCCTGATGGTAAGCGATATGACCGCTCATAAACAATAGCAACATTCCACTATGTTGTTTCACGGGAGAATAGACATTGCGGTGGTACCTACCCAGATGGCCTCTCACATATGAGAGACCTACACCAGTAAGTTGTTTTATATCGTGATATGAAACCTAATACATATTCAGGTATTGTAATTTATTTGTTGTATTACTTAAGAGTTTATTCTTCAATCCTTGCCAATTAGATGCTTTCATATGATATCATTGTTTTCGCATATTTGAATGTGGAAACCTAATCTTGCGATTCAGGATATCATTGAGTAATACTAATAATTATAGGTAGTAGAGGACTGTCCCGCCCTCACACCCACCACTGTAACACCTGTAAGTCAGGATCAACAGTGGCACGCATGTAGACACCGAGCATGAAGCTCGGCGAGTCTCCGGAATGCCTAACTTGTCTTTAAACCGTAAAGAAATTAACAGAAAGTTAAATTAAGTAGAGAAGTTGGAAATATTTTTTTGTCCAGTTCCCCCGTGCAAAGCGGGAGACAAAACATTGACTAAAGAGGTAAATAACCTCGCAAAAAGGCTTAGTGATAAGTAGTAATAACTTAGTAGCGTGATAAGCATTTAGATGTGATGTGTGTAGTGTCACCTTGCGTGGCCTGCAGCAGCGGCGTCCAGCAGTACATGCCGGCGGTGTTGGGGTCGGCGCCGGCTCGCAGCAGCGCGGCGCACGCCACGGCGTCGCCGGCGCGCGCGGCCCACGTGAGCGCCGACGTGGCGTACTTGTCGCACGAGTTGGCGCGCGCGCCCGCCGCACAGCACCGCGCCACCACGCCGCTGTGACGACGCCCAGAAGCCCACACCAGTGAGCTGCACACACGATACCCATGCTTAAATACACTGTCATACAGTCCTCAAGTATTGGTTTACCCTAACTACCAACTTATTCATTTTTGCAATAAAAGGCGAAACGAGCATCTCGTTCGCCTGATGGTAAGTGATACGACCGCTCATGAACAGTAGCAAAACCAAACAACGCCTTGCATTCCAAAGCAATGCTTGGCATTCCCCTGCACTCGCCTTTCTGAGACCATAAGATGTTAAATCTCAATATGTTCAGTAGTTAATCTGGCTATAATATCCTTTAATCCGAAACACAACAATGCATTTACACTAACTACTGGACATAGTGAGACTTAATATCTTATGTCTCAGGACGGGGAGCACAGTGGAATATCAAGCATTACTTTGCAATTCAAGATGTTTGATTTTGCTACTGTTCATGAGCGTTCGTGTCGCTAACCATCAAGCGAACGGCATGCTCGTCTCGCCATCCAATGAAATAAGAAAAAAATATTCATTTAATCATCTCAATTGAAGAAAACCTATCACAACTACATGTACATCTATTAAATATTAAAGGCAGTAGAGCTGTTCCAGTCATGACTCAGCATGAATAAGCAAACTCCGTCTCACAGAAGATAGCCGTGAAGCGATAGCTTCGCTGTCACGTTTTGTTTGGTGAGTGAGATTGCCGAATACACAATGCCCCTTCTCTCTTTCCATCCTTTATCCTTCCCACTCCCGATTTGATGGGCCGGCAACACATCCATGATCCAAGCGTTATGGATGATCATGCGGTAGTGACTGACCATCAAGAGAACTGTTTTTATACAAACCAGGATTTAAATACTTGTGTATGTAATTATGTGGACTTTCATAACATTTCAAGTATAAATAACAATACTACTTAGCAGATTAATTTCAGTCTATCTACGTAAAATCAACGTGCCACACTTGGCCCCATCCTATTTATGACGTGACGATAGTTTACTCAATCCAATTAGGGCCATTATTTACTGATGAAACGATATTTACGAATCTTACGGACGTAAATAACAGCACAATCACAATATAACAAAAATATAACAGGCTTTCAACGGGTGTGAAGAGAGTATTGGATCGTAATTATTGATATATTTTTCTTTTGTTTCGTATATTTTGTGTGTACAACTGACTTTACAAATCAAAATAAATGGTATCTGATCAAAATAAGTCGTAAATAAAATAGATGAGATCCTACGTAACTTAAGGAAAGAACCCAAACCACATAATCAGTGCCACAATATTTATCGCTTGACTTAACCATAAAATAACCCAACAACTAATAAACGATTGCCTACATATGTACGTAATAGGCAACTATTGATGAGTCATATGAGAATGTCGCAATGATCCGGAAATACAGCAAAATATCGAAACAGCCGAATAAAAAACTGTGCCCTGAACCAGTTCGCCTTCGAACAACTTTTAAGGGACGTTACTATAAAATTTACCATACTCTTTTACAATACTCCAATAAGGTAATAAAATAATGAAATTAAATAGGTCAAAGAAACATACTTGACCTCATAAAGAAATAAAAATGTGACCATCCCACACGTGACAGGAAACCATGCAAAGTTTGTAAAACATGCGAAAAAAATACCAGTATATTTTATGATGTTAATATTATAATAGATGGCCATGATATCGCTGCGCATACAATTTACACAATTCTGAAGAGAGAGAAAGAGAGGAATGAGGACCGAGAGAACTGTCGTACGAATAGGAATAGAACAGTTCATCCGGGACAGTATTCATTTACCTACTATGTATGTTCTGAAAAATTACTTGCGACAACTGCCAACAACACCAAGGATACTTTAGTTGGATTACCGGAATTTCCATATCGAGGATCGAATATGATGGAGAAGAGAGGGTAAGACTCATTCAAACTCAAGTCAACCATCCACGCTGTAGTTACTTTCGTGGCTCCAACACTAACAAATATATTTATTTATTTATTGAAAACTTCATTGTACACCTAAAACTAACAATACAGAAATGAACGACAAGAAAAAAAAATGTACAAAAGGCGGTCTTATCGCTCGAGGCGATCTCTTACAGACAACCAACCATGGATGGATAAGAGGGAACAAAGTTTTGGGGTACCATGAGGTGTACGAAAGGATAAATGGACATATATCTATAAGTATACATATCTAATGCATGTATAAATAAATATATATACATAGATGTAAACACTTACATAAAAAATATTATAACTAACATGTATCAACATTACACATAAATAACCATAGTAACAATATATATATATATATAATTTATATAATATATACCGGGTATCTCAAGACTGCTACCGAAAACGAAGCCGGGTGGTAGTTTTAGTGGCTACAAACACAATGCAATTAAAAATTTCGCATAGAAACGCGACAATATTTTTTTATGATTTTTTAAATACCGTCATTTTTGGGTGGTAAATCCATAGTTTTTGCTAAAATAATAATTTAAACTCTCTTATATGTTAGAGTATTTATAAATTAAAGGGTATACACTATTATTTTAGGAAAAAATGTATTTACCACCAAAATAAGGCAATAGGAAAAAAAATTACAAAAAAAAATTGTCGCTTATTTTTGCAGCTTTTTCTGTTGCATTGTGTCTGAAGTCGCTTAAACTACCACCCGGCTTCGTTTTCGGTAGCAGTCTTGATATACCCTGTATATACCGGGTATCTCAAGACTGCTACCGAAAACGAAGCCGGGTGGTAGTTTTAGTGACTACAAACACAAAGCAACTAAAAATTTCGCAAAGAAACGCGACAGTTATTTTTTATGATTTTTTAAACATCGACATTTTTTGGTGGTAAATCCGTAGTTTTAGCTAAAATAATAATTTAAACTCATTTACCTTAGATTTATAAATAAAAGGGTATACATGTTATTTTTAGGAAAAAATGCATTTACCACCCAAATATGTCAAAGGAAAAAATAACAAAAAAAAATTGTCGCTTTTTTTTGCCACTTTTTCTGTTGCATTGTGGTCTGAAGTCGCTTAAACTACCACCCGGCTTCGTTTTCGGTAGCAGTCTTGATATACCCTGTATATATATAAACAACATTATCTTCACAATTAAACTGAAGACATTGCATGTAATTTTTGCATGTATACCGTGTATATATATATATAATATATAATATATACAGGGTATATCAAGACTGCTACCGAAAAAGCAAGCCGGGTGGTAGTTTAAGCGACTTCAGACACAACGCGACAGAAAAAGTTGCAAAAAAAGGGACAAATTTTTTTGTTATTTTTTTTCCTGTGACCATATTATTTTGGTGGTAAATACATTTTTTCCTAAAATAATATTGTATACCCTTTTATTTATAAATAATCTAAGTATAAAAGTGTTTAAATTATTATTATTTTAGCAAAAACTATGGATTTACCACCCAAAAATAACGATATTTAAAAAATGATAAAAAAAAATTGTCACGTTTCTTAGCAAAATTTTTAGTTGCATTGTGTTTGTAGTCATTAAAACTACCACCCGGCTTCGTTTTCGGTAGCAGTCTTGAGATACCCGGATATATATAAATTACATGCAATGTCTTCAGTTTAATTGTGAAAGATAATGTTGTTTGACCAATCTTTTGAATATGGGGCAGCGATTCTGCCCGTCTCACTGCGCCAGGTAATGAATTCCACAGCCTAGCACTTGTTCAGTAAAAGATTTGTCATAAAATGTAGTGGAATGCACTGGGATTTTAAGTGTTAAGTTCTCCGATGACCTCAGGGATCTTGAATGCGTATCATGAAGAAACTCGAATCGGTTTATTAAGATACGGGGGAGAATGGGGATTGAAAAGTATAGAATAAAGAAGAGATGGAATATGATAGAGATAGATAGTATTCCGAAGAACCGAATGGGTAACCACTTGAGCTTGTTACGGAATTCGGAGACGTGATCATATTTGCGCAATCCAAATATAAATCTAATACAAAAGTTTTGAAGACACTCAAGTGTATTAAGTTGTTCCTCAGTGAGATCAAGATAACTGGCATCCGCATAATCAAGGATGGGGAGCAGGAGGGATTGAGCAAGCGATATTTTCATGGCTATAGGTAGAAAATTGCGTAACCTCCGCAGGATACCCAGCCGAGGCGAATAGCTTCCTACTCAACTCTCGAAGCTAGGGACCCCAGGAGAGAGATTTATCAAGAATACCTCGATTTTTCACTGTGTCGTTAAAAGGAATAGCTACATCATTGCAAGAGACTGGCGGTATAAGCGACCAGTTCAATCTAGACATCAACCTGGGGCTGCCGACAACATGACCTGCCTTTTAACCGGGTTAACTTTAAGTCCAAATCCTTACTCCAATTAGAGATGCGTCCAATGTCTTCATTAATAGCAAAAAGCATCTTTCAGCTCATCTGGATATGCATGAGAATATATTTGGAGATCATCTGCATAAAGGTGGTAGAAAAGAACGAAGAGTATCAGTGATCAAGTTTATAAAAATAGAGAAGAGCAGAGGAGATAGCACGCCACCTTGGGAACGCCAGCCGAAATGGTGCACCATGAAGATAACTTATCTTCAACACATATCCTCTGCCGGCGTCCAAACAGTAACTACGAAACCAATCAACCGCATCTGGAGATATGTCAAGAGAAAACAGTACACTGAGTAATACATCAAGATCCACCGTGTTGAAAACGTTGCTGAAGTCAAGCAGAGCTAAAATTGTCAGCATGCCTCTGTCCATGGCCTGAATAAGCGTTGTGGTAGTACTGTGTCCAGGACGAAAACCGGATTGGAAAGGGTTGAGGAGCTTGTTTATGTATAGGAAATCTGAGAGTTGGGAATGGATTAGGCGCTCGAGGACTTTTGAGAGGAAAGGTAGATATGATGGTAGGAATGGAGATAGGACGAAACTCGGAAAAGGTACAAGGATTCCTTTTTTTAGGTATAGGGATAATGCGGGCTTCTTTCCACGCTTGAGGAAAGGTGCCGTTGGAAAGGGAATGGTTTAAAATATGGCAAATGATAGGGAGGATTTCATCAAGGATTGGATAATCATACTACGTCACTACCAACCGCGTTAGATGAACTCAGCAAAATGTTCTTCCTAACATCACAGGCAGCAAATTGTTTGAAAACTAGAGGAGGACAATGGGAGCTTGACAGGAAGAAAGATAAGATAGAGTTTTATTTTAGTGGTTCCATCTAAATTGGTGATGAAGAGCAGAAATGTTGGTTTAAGGAGAGAGGTCGACAATTGTACCTTGACTTAGCTTTGGCTTTCTTTCAGAGCAGTTGTTTTATGTCAGCAGTAAGCAAGGTGTCGGTCGCTGTTTGACTTTGATTCTCTGGACGGGAGCATGCACATCATAAAGTTTTGTGAGTTCGTCATTGAAAATATTGACTTTTGGTGCCGATAGAGTCATTCTCCATGAGAGAGCTCCAGTCAATGTTGTCAGCATCCCTGCGAAGATCAGCGAGATTCACGCCTCGAAATTTTCGTCGCAGGATTATTTTAGGAGAGGCTTTGGGAGGACGAACACGATAGGAACAGAAAAAGAAGGTCATGGTAGGAAAAAGGCATCTGCTGGGCATTGACCATGTTTTGCAACAAGGTCCAGGGACGAGACAAGGATAAGGTCGAGAAGAGAAGGATTACAGTAGGAAAGTGGTGAGTGGCGGAAAGAGGAAAAAATGAAAAGATTGCTAGATTGGGACGGTGGATTGAAGAGAGGAAGACCGGAGTCATTTTTAAGTAGGCAGGTATTAAAACACCCATGATTATGGTTTGACTGTACGAGGGGATTAAGTTTTCAAGAAGAATCTCAAAAGAGGAAAAAAAGATAACACGGAGTGAAGGACAGTAGTAGACACCGAGGAGGATTTTTTGATGTGAGAGTTCCACCTCTACGAAAAGAGTTCGCCAGCGTTCGTTAGTGTAGGCTGTAGCGACACACTTATAATATAGAAAGGAATGTGGGTACGGAGGTACCACCCCCACCAGCCGACGTGCGATCATTCCGAATGAGGTGGAACCCAGGAAGAGAATATAACGAGGAAGTCAAACAAGGTTTCAACCACGATTCAGAGACGAGAATTGCATGTAAATGTGTACAGTCAAAACTAGCCAGTAGGTATATCAGAGAAATGGGCCGTAATACTCTGAGCATTGAAATGAAACGACTTAAAATTCCTGAAGACATCAGAGAAATGAGACGACAGAGTTTCAGGTAGTGAAGGAATACTTTCAAAGCTATCTTCACTACATACTGATAAATATAATTTTAGTGCATTGTAAATGTGAGCGCCTAATTGGCCGCACTCAAAGAACAATGATAATCCTCCACATTTTGTTATAATTTTTTTTGTGTGTATTGAGATGAAAATATTTTAAAATATAGATTTAGAATTCCTTAACAATTATTACTTAAGATTTACTATTGTAGCAAGCCTAGGAAAAAAGATATTCCACTTTAAAGTTTTACAGATTTTCTATATGTTGTCAAACTCTGTGGGTAGTTAATGTTATTTATTGGTATTTATTGGCGTGAGGCAAAGTTATGACCCACAAATAAAAGTTAAAAAAATATATTTTACACGCAATTTGAACATCGAGTACTTATTTATTTTATTAATATAATAGTAATATCATGTGCAATGGAACAAAAAGGAAAGAGGGGACAACTATATATATTATTTGCACAATGGCGCTTTCGGGCGACAGAAAAAATTGTTTTCCTTAATTAATTAATCAGTGATTATTTGCTGTTTTCACTTCTCTGCACTATTCTTTTACATTAATTATCTGAGAAAGATAATGCAAAAAAGCCAGTCAAGCATTTACATATTTTAAAAATGGCAACATTGAAACGGCCATAACGCCTTGTGGCGGTAGCAATACGCCAACTTAGATTTAGCTTATAAAATAACACGCTTATTATTTGTAATTTGAACATTATTTAAACACGCATTTCATTTTAGATATGACTGCAGATGTTTAACCATAAAACATCTGCGAGTCGTTTTATTAAAGTAAGAATTTTTGTGTACCGTATTGTGGTAATATTAGTTAAAAAGATGCTGTGCTAAATTATTGTTTCCTAATTGTAATGGCCCGTTCATGCCGGGGCAATAAAACTGTATATTATAGTTAAGTTCTTTAGTGGCGGAAATCTTTAGCAACAATTTATGTTTTTTAGACAATAGTACACATGTTTGGGTAAACCTTTCGGTTTGGACAATAGCCCAGATGTTTGGGCAGACCTTTAATTTTTAGTTGAAAGGATAGACCCTATTTTATGGCTTAAATATATTTTCTGTAAGATTCTCCCCACCGATCCTCATTCGGGTAGTCCTATAAAAGGTCGGTTTATTTGGATGAAAGGACAGTCTGCCATCTCTCGTCACGAGCACATCTCGCTCCGAATCGCATAGTTATAATTTTACTCTGTCTGTGAATGTATTAAGTGTTAATTATAAAATATACGATAGTTAATTCCTGAAAGTTAGTGCTCATTCTAATACCTACACTTATAACCACCAAAAGTGGTGACCCCGAATCAAAAAGAGTGATTTGAGTGTAGTGTATTAAAGTTAAATTGCAGTACGCGAGTTTTCCGTGGAAGAGACATTGTTTTTGAGTAAAACATAGAAAAAGTGAGCAATATAATGAACGCCGGAAGCGTTAGCGAACAATCTGCCCCGGAGGTTGCGTCGTGTTCTCCACATATACCAGAATGCAAATCGAATGATTAGAAGTTTGGTTCACCATGGTAGAAGCTGCGTTTGCTGCCGCCCGCATAAACTCGGAGAAATCAAAATACGCACTGATAATTCAGAAGATACCGACAGAAATCGTAGCCACAATGCGTGATGTCATCTTAAGCCCGCCCGACGACGCTCCGTATACAACGTTCAAGGCGATTTCGATAAAGCGTTGTGGTACATTGGAGAGTCAGCGAACACGTCATCTGCTGGAACGCGGGACCTGGGAGATGATAAGCCGTCACAGTTTCTTCGACGTCTACGAAACCTAGCTGGTGAGAATATGTCGGAATCTACTGTCCGTACACTTTGGCAAGGACGATTGCCACGGTCTTACAGCCCATCCTAGCAACGGTTAAGGACCAACCGTTGGAGAAAGCTGCGGAAGTTGCAGATGCAGCATTAGAATACTTGCCAATGCGTTCAGCTATTGCAGAGGCCGGAATTCGTCCTACTTCCACCAAACAAGAGGAATCGGTATCGGAAGACATGAAAAAGATGTACGTCAGTTTAAAGGATGAGATTGCTTTGCTGCGTCGAGAAATTAACGATCCCACTTCACGTGCGCGAGTGCGAGATAGAAACAGATCACGATCTCGCTCACGTTCCAGAAGCCGCGGTCCATGTCCACGTGATTTGTGTTGGTATCACTGGCGGTTTGATACGAAGCAACAAAATGTGTTCCACCATGCAGCAAGGCTACGGGAAACGCTCCGGGCAGTCGTTAATGACGGCAAACGACTCCTGCCCTAAGAAATCACCCGTTTATTCGTCTGTGATCGAGCCAGCAAAATCCAATTCCTCGTGGACACCGGAGCTGACATCTGCGTGTTTCCTCGTCATCGTATCCAAGGCCCGCATAAAAAGTCCACACTACGAGCTTTCTGCAGCCAACGGGACAGTGATCGCTACATATAGAATTGCTAATTTAACGTTGGACCTTGGCCTAAGACGAGATTTTACTTGGAGGTTCATAATAGCTGATGTCTCCAAGCCAATCTTAGGTGCTGATTTTTTGGCATATTATGGACTCCTACCAGATTTGCAACGTAGACGTTTGATAGACTCCTCCACCTGCTTATCTACAAAGCGGAGATAACAGAGTGTCAGGAACCAAGCATCAAATCATTAATGGCTCATCACCATACCATGAGCTTCTGCAGGAGTTCCCAGATATTATTCGTCCGGATGGCGCACCCAAAACAGTAAGCCACAGCCAAGACATCACATCATTACGACTCCAGGCCCACCAGTTGCGCACAAACCCCGTCGTCTTGCTCCAGAAAAGTTGGCCGCCGCCAAAAGAAGAATTTGAGGCGATGTTGCGACTAGGATTGTGTCGGCCATCAAAAAAGTCCATGGGCTTCTCCACTACACATGGTTCCAAGAAAGGAGATAAGTGGAGACCATGTGGGGACTATCGGGCACTCAATAGTCGGACAGAACCCGATAAATACCCGGTACGACACATCCAAGATTTGCACAAGGACTGCACGGGAGGAACATTTTCTCCACTCTTGATTTAGTAAGAGCATTCCATCAAATACCAGTCGCAGAGGAAGACATACCTAAGACAGCCATCATTACTCCATTCGGACTCTTCGAGTTTATGTACATGACTTTGGATACGTAACGCAGCCCAAACCTTTCAGCGCTTCATGGACGAAGTGCTACTGGATTTGGACTTTTGTTACGTGTACTTGATGATATTTTAATTGCATCGTCATCACATGAAGAGCACCTCAAGCATTTGAAAAGTTTTTTATAATCGTCTTAAAAAAATATGGCGTCGTCATCAACCCAGCAAGTGTATCTTTGGTCAGAAAAAAGTTCGTTTCCTGGATATATGGTAACTGCAACTGGTACTCAACCATTTCTAGACAGTTGTCGATATACAACGGTTTAAATTACCAGACACAGTCAAAAAACTACGTGGATTTCTCGGTATGATTAATTTCTACCGCAGGTTCATACCAGGTGCAGCCGCAAATCAAGCACCGCTTAACGACCTACTCCAGGGTACCTTAAAGGAAATGCTCCTGTACCCTGGACACCAGCTACTACAAAGGCTTTCGAGGCATGCAAGGAGAGTCTCGCGGAGGCTACCTTGCTTGCTCATCCTCAACCCGACGCACAGTTAGCATTAATGTGTGATGCATCGGACTACGCCGTCGGCGCAGCGCTGCAGCAGTTTGTGGATAATCATTGGCAACCGCTGGGCTTCTTCTCAAAGAAATGAGCCCCACCGAGCAGAAATATGCAGCTTATGACCGCGAACTCCTAGCTATATATCTTGCTGTTAAACACTTCAGACACATGATAGAAGCGAGAAAGTTCACTATTTATACTGATCATAAGCCCATTACCTTCGCATTTCGGAAGAATACAGACCAATGCTCACCACGCCAATTTCGACACTTAGATTTCATCAGCCAGTTTTCAACGGTATTCGTCACATTGCTGGAAAAGATAACCCTGTCGCTGATGCAATTGTCTCGCGTAGAAGAGCTTGAAACAACTCTAAACTTCAAGGCACTCGCTGACTCGCAGGCGGACGACGAAGAACTTCAAAAAAGAAAATACGTCTTTGCAATTGAAACGTATACTGATTCCAGGCACGGATATCCCCGTAACCTGTGACGTATCTACACAAGCTGTTCGACCATTCATCACCACGCCGTTTAGGAGAATTGCATTCAACACCGTCCATCGACTTTCGCATCCCGGAATCAATGCTACAGTCAAACTTATGACCCAGCGTTTATATTTGGCCGTCAATAAACTCCGATTGCAGAAAATGGCTCGCAGCTGCATCGATTGTCAACGTGCGAAGATCTCCAGACATGTATCTGCCCCCAGTTGGATAATTTGCTCCACCGGACATCCAGATTTGAGCATATCCATACAGACATAATCGTAATGTCTATATCTGAAGGTTACAGGTACTGTCTCACAATGATAGATCGTTTTACACTCGTTGGCCAGAAGCAATACCACTCCAAGACCAGAAGCAACAACGGTGGCTAAAGCGTTCTACAACCATTGGATCTCACGCTTTGGCACACCATTAAGGATCACATCCGACCGTGGTAGACAGTTTGAGTCGCACCTATTCAAGCACCTCAATCAACTGGCAGGCACGACGCATTTCAAGACTACGACTTATCATCCGGCGTCCAACGGTATGGTGGAACGTTTCATCGTCAGCTGAAGGCGGCTATAAAATGTCACCAGGATACCACGGTGGACTGAAATTCTCCCTACCGTGCTGCTGGGCATCCGAGCTGCTTGAAGGAAGATTTAGAGCTACTGTCGCCGAGATGGTATATGGTCAGCCACTGCGGATTTCAGGAGAGTTTTTGGTGCAACAGACGACAATCACCGACAGTAACAGTGCAACGGACTTTGTGAAACAGCTACGGCAACACTTCCAAGAGCTGCGACCGACTTCAGTATTTCGGCATGGCGAGAAAAGAATGTTCATTTTTAAAGACCTCAGCACCACTGACCAAGTCTTCGTGCGCCGCGAGGGTCCAAAAGCGCCCCTGCAGAGTCCTTACGAGGGCCCTTTAAGGTTGTCATGCGCGGGGAGAAGACGTTTGTTGTTAACGTCCGCGGTCATGACGTTATAATTTCCATTGACCGTCTTAAACCAGCCTATGTGTTAGCTGACCCTGAAAACACTTCAGGTGACGTAGAACATCAAGCACCAAGGCAAACGGACAACTCAAGACACTGAAGATGTACATCGTGAAACAGATGCACACCAGCGACAAGGTCCGGAAGGCGCGTCCGCTTCCCGGACTATTTCCAAAGTGGATTTTCGTGAACTGTCATTCACTGGTAGGGGGGTGCTGTGGCGGTAGCAATACGCCAACTTAGATTTAGCTTATAAAATAACACGCTTATTATTTGTAATTTGAACATTATTTAAACACGCATTTCATTTTAAGATAGACTTCAGATGTTTAAACGATAGTTAATTCCTGAAAGTTAGTGCTCATTCTAATACCTACACTTATAACCAACAGCCTCTCCAATAAAATTACAGCAAATACAATAAAGTATTACGAAAAATGTGAATTCGTAATTCAGGCTTAGGTTCGCTGTGAGCCAGGCACCAAAATTACTTAGAAAATTAATTATCAATATTTTATACATGAAATTTATAGGACGCTTAAGAATTGCATTAACAATGATTTTACCAATGTTCTTTAATAGCCACTAAATAAATTAAGACCAGAGCCGATTAATACAAAAAGTTCATAAGGTTCAGCTTAAAAATCTTAACGCCTTATTGGATTCCGAATTCATGCGAACTTCCTAAGTTATGAGTTATCCTTTTTCCTGGAAAATATCTACATGTGAAAAATGATCGATAACAATATAATTATACAAAATATAACACTTATTGAGCGGATTTTAAAACAATGAAATAATAATAACATACTTGATATTGTAGTTGCCATGGGCGGGGACATCAGCTCCTTTCTCCAACAACAACGCTACCACGTCTTCATGTCCCTTATAGGACGCCCACATAAGAGGCGTCCAGCCACCCTGTTAACAAGAATAACTAGTAAATAAAATAAGCAATTCAAAATGTACTTGCGTACGTGGTGGTACTTGAAGTGCGTGGTGGCTGTTGGTAAACGGACTAGACGCGACTGTCAACATGTTCACGGTGGTGGCGGGTTCGAATCCCAGGGCACACCTCTGACTTCGGAGTCATGTGTGTATTGATAGTCAATCACCACGCACTAAAACGGTGAAGGAAAACATCGTGAGGAAACCTGCATACCATAGCGATTTCTAATATTTCTATGGTATGTAAGTCCGCCAACCCGCACTAGGCCAGCGTGGTGGACTATACGGCCTAAACCACTCTCAATCGTACTCTCGATTGTAGAGGAGGCCCGTGCCCTGCAGTGGGACGTATATGGGCTGATACATACAGAAAATGTACTTCAAGATATTATTAATCATATACAACCCTAATTAAGAATATTTGTCTGCCACTCGCCGGTAATTACCAATTTATTTCTAATATTTTGTGTAAAAATGCTATGTTTAAAAATATTACTATTGGAAAAGAACAAACGAACAAAAAATTCTTATCGAAAATCAAATAACTCAATACTAGTTGGATGAATACCGTTTTGATTTATTTTCTTATAAATTAAGTGAACGTGTTTGTATAACTTGGCCTAAGTACTATTTCTTTAAACAATTATGTCATGATTTTTTTGAAATGTGATCTTATTTTCTTTCTAAATAAGAATTTCTAAATAGAATTTTTGCTCTTCCAGCAACTTTCTCTCATTAAAAACCAGCCTATTTTTATACCGTTTTGATTTTGGTACTTAGATTTTATACGTCACATACTTTTTTATCATCACAAACCATAATGACAACTGAGAAACATGCCCAATATGTTTTTGCATCAATCGTGTGCGAATAATAGATATGGTACGCGTATTCTTTTACTTTACATTTAAAAAATCAGGAATTATTATAAAAATTAAGACTACAACAGTAGTTTGTCTTAGCGTGATGTGTTATGATGATAATGCTTAATTGAACTTTTAAATTTGAAAATTAGTATTTCCAATATTGATATAAATAATGCGTGACCAATATTACCCGATAACAATATTCTATGCAGTCATTTATTTCAATTTTGTTTACCTAAGAGCGTTTACACCTTGCGCGCAAAGTCAGCTATAGGTATTTCTTTGATAATTTAACGCACACATAAGCGACTAAAGCTGTGTGCGTAGAGGCTGCCGCGTCGCGTCGGCTCGCTGTAAAGTCAGCTCAACCAACTTTGATCCGTGCGCTTCAAAATTCATATATTCAATTGAAATGTAACTTATGATTTATATATTGGTAATATAATATAATAAAAATATTTTATTTGCATCATAAGTAGACAAATATACTGTGCAACTGTTATTACGTTGTTAAATTGCATTCAAATCAGTGTTCAATGAGTACACTACGGACATTTATTAATCATTTGTTCGACACAACACGCACTTGTCGAACACATGAATAGAGTTAGGGACCATACAACCCCTACAATTACGAAACATATTTAATTTTATATTAAAGTAAATAACATAATCTAGCCTCGGAATTACATTTGTCGCAATGTATTATTATTATTCTTCTTCTTTAAAGAGCTCAGCTTCATCAGCTGGATAAAATTAATACACACGGGCCTAGACCAAGTGTGCATTATTCATTATTGGACCTATTATATCACAATTACCTATTATATCAGTCTGTCCCGTGTTATCTATTTTAAAAATTTGCGCACTATCCTGCATGTATTTAAAATAACTGCTTTTTGTAATGTACGGTAGATGTTGGATGGGAGATCTAATATTTCTATTGCCTTAAGTAAGTGTTTAGGTATGATGCCGGTAGTAGAAATCACTATATGAACTATTGAGACATGCTGCAATTTCCACATTCGAGCTATTTCTTCCTTTAACTCTAAGTATTTTGACAGCTTTTCAGAAATTGTATTCTGTACATTATGACTATTGGGTATGGCTATATCTATAATGATCGCTGTTTTATTATTTTGTTTAATAAAGTGATATCTGGTCTATTATAGTGAACTGTTTTGTCTGTCAATATTGTTCTATCGAAATAAAGTTTATGGGTTGCATTTTCTAGTACGTTTTCAGGTGTATATTTATAATAAGGTTCTAAGGGATTTGTTGATATTAATTTATATTTCTGAGCTAGTTTTTGGTGAATAATATTAGCAATTTGGTCATGTCGATGTTTATAGTCCGTTTGTACTATTGCTTTGCAGCGCCTGTATATGTTGTATGGTCTCGGGTGCACTATTGCATTTTCTACATATGTCTGAAGTTAAGTTTTTAATAATGTATTTTTGATAATTACGAGTTTCGATGACTTGGACCTGGATCGCAATCATAAAACCTTCTGTTTCCGGGAAGAGATCTCCTCGCCTAGCCAATCGTTAGACGCCACCTTATCGACGTGTGGCTTATTTAGTTCTTGGAGATGTCTTCCGTGAAGCGATTTTGTATCCAGGCTATTATTATTATTATTTTTTTTTTTATTGCTGTGAATGGCGAGACGAGCATGCCGTTCGCCTGATGGTAAGCGATGCGACCGCTCATGAACAGTAGCAAAACCAAACAACATCTTGAACTATAAAGCAATGCTTGGCATTCCACTGCGCTCGCCATCCTGAGACATAAGATGTTAAGTCTCAATATGTCCAGTAGTTACTCTGGCTACAATGTCCTTCAATCCGAAACACAACAGTGCATTTAAACTGCTGTTTGACGGGAGAAATAGACATTGCGGTGGTACCCACCCAGGCAGCCTCTCACATATGAGAGACCTACCACCAGTATTATATTATAAGTTTACTTGTTGATCTAGTAACTTTTCATTGGGCTGGCTGTAAAATCGGCTAGGTTCAAAGGCGTATATTTATTATCATTTTGGTTTATTGCTTTATGTAGGGTAGATGTTAAGGCTTTATTATGGAAATAATTTCTGAGATTAGTTATCTGTTTATTATGTAGGTTAACAATATCTATGAATCCTCTGCCTCCATCAATTCTTGGTAATGTCAGTCTTTGTAAACACGATCTTGGGTGATGCTTTCTATATCTGGTCATTAGTACATTTATAATTCGTTGAGCATTCTTAAGATCTGTTTTTGTCCACTTTAAAATACCAAATGAGTAGGTTAATGTTGGGATAGCAAACGTATTAACTGCTTTTATTATATTTCTTGAGTTTAAATGTGTTTTGAGAATTAAATTAAGTCGGTTCTTAAATTTTTGTATCAGTTTAGTTTTGACCTCCTTATGAATTATTTGCTTAGCCTGATCATAACCTAAATATTTATATGTGTTCCTTCATCTAATGGATCTATCAGTTCACCTGAAGAAAGAGTGTAATGGTGCTTATGGGTTTGTCCAGCTTTAATAGAGTTGATTTTACATTTGTCGATTCCAAAGGTCATACCAATATCTTTCGAAAACCTTTCTGTCAATTCTGCTAGTTCGTTAATGCCATTTTGTGTTGATGCATATAATTTTATATCATCCATATATAGCAAATGGGTAAATTTCCTGCTAGTCTCTATGTTTTATGATCCAGAACTAGTATTATATGTGAGAGGATAACCGATATCAGTTGCATTTAAAATATTTGAAAGTGATTTAAAGCTAGACAGAACCACAAGGGGGCTAAGAGCATCACCCTGGAAGATTCCGCGCTGTATTTTATTTTTCCGTTTGTACACACCCATACTTGTTTTTATTTTCAATTTAGTTGCCCAATTTCGAGAGGTACTTTGTAAGTAGTTAACAAGAGTGGATTTATTTTGTAAATGTCAAGAACTTTAAACAACCAGGTATGGGGTACAGAATCATAAGCCTTTTTGTAATCTATGTACATTGTATATACATCTTTCTTTATTTAAAACCTGTTTTAATATTACTGTGTCTATGGTTAATTGTTCCTTACATCCTTGGCTAAATTTTCTGCATCCTTTCTGTTCTTCATTTAATATATTATTACTATCTATATGATCCTAAATTACTTCGGCAATGCAAGATGTAATAATTTTATAGAGTGCTTGTAAACAAGTAATGGGTCTATATTTACCAGGATTGAGTGGATCAGTTGGGTCTTTGGGTAGCATATGTGTCATTCCTTCTGTTAAGTAGGTTGGGACTGTTAAAGGTTCTAAGATAACTTATTTATATATTGTAGTATACAATATATAAATAAGTTGACTGCCTCGGTGGCGTAGTTGTACTACGGTACGGTTTAAAAGCTGAGGTCTCGGGTTCGAATCCCGGGTTGGGCAAAGTGATATGGATTTTCTATTCAGTATCAGCCCAGAGTCAGGAATTTGTGCCCGATATAGCGATAGGCTCGCCACCTATCACATTGTGGGACGGAACATACAAGGCGAAATGTGGGTGCCCTCGCACCTCTGCCCACCCCTTCTGGGAACAAGGCGTGAATTTATGTATGTATGTATGTAGTATAAAAGGGTGCGTAAGGTCAATTTCTTATACCAGTAGTTGGAATATTGTCCAGAACCAGGTGCTTTCCAATTTTGTAGTCTACTTAAAGTATTTTTATATATTTCGGAGCTAATGTTCGTGAAGGGCATCTCCTGAATGTTAATAAATCTATTTTCTTCATTTTTGATCCATTCGGCTTGGTCGTTATGTTCGACCGGGGTTTTCCCAGATATTAGCCCAGAATTCTTGTAATACATCTACTTGTGGGACAATATTTTGGTAACTGCTCGGGTTAGGGTTATAAATATTTCGGTAAAATTGTTTTTCGTTACACGAAAATTGAGAGTTTTGGGTCTTACGGAGAGTACATTCTTTGTATCTTTTTAACCTATGGCTTGCAACTGCTAGTTTTTGTTTAAAGTGTGTCTAATACATGTGATGGTTGACTATTACAGGTTCATGAGTGGCATGTTTTAGTGTAACGATACAATATCTGATTTGATTCTGTACTACTTTATCCTGTACTCTTTATTGCTTCATTGCCGTTTATAATAAATTCAAGCCTCCTATATTAATTCTCAACTCATCTATTCTTTTTTCTATTCTCTTTTGCCACGCCGGTTTTCTATTTTTTTGGGACTTCTAACTTCATTCGGCGTCGAGGTATTAATTTTAGATCCATTAAACTTTGCTGCTGTTACGGCACTGCAGTATATAAGCAGTTGTAATGTTTGGAAATCTGTATCATTATTTATTTTTTCCGGTAGTATAACATTATTTGTATATTCTACAGCGATGGCTAACTTTTTAGACGCTCTCTGTTTTGGTATGTATGGTCGGCTGGTGGTTCAGAGTTTATATATCTGAATAAGGTCTCGTTAAAAATTGAATCAATAGTATTATTCCGTTCTCTATTATTTAGTGGTGCTTGACCGCTGACTAAATTAGTATCAATATTATTTATGACTGTCTGGGGGGTAATGTTCTCGATTTCTATTGGGAGTTGTGATTGGTTAGCTATGTTAATCAGTGAGTTATTTTCCTCATGATGGATATTGTTTCTGTTTAGCTCGTCATTATTTAGAATATAATAGAATAGAAAACCTGTTATTTGTTCATTAAAGTACACATACACTGATACAAAACTAAAATACAAATCTATTAAAATACTAATATTACAAATATCTAATTAAAAAAAAGTGTAGCAGCATATGTGTTGCAGCAGAACAAAAGGGTGATGACTCAGCATACGTTCACTCACACGAGCAAACACTGATATTCAGCCATTACCCGGCTGGAGAATAGTGGCGGAGAATGAATTCATTAGTCTGAGACGCAATTCAATTTAAGAAGTACACACTACAAAAATGACACACAACTACCTATGCACACGTAAACAAAAACATGTTATGATTTCTTGGTAGTAATATTAATATGAATAAATATTATAATTTATAATAATAAAAGAAATAGGTAAATAAAACCAACAATACACCACAGAAACCTCTCAATAACAAAACAATACAAGACATTTATTTTGGAAATGATCATAAGTACCAAATTAGAGTGAATCACACAGCAAAATCCGCTAACAACCAACCACTAGGAACATTTGATTTTTGCCTCTCTAGAAGCATGGTTTTAACATGCTTTTTAAATGAGTACTTCGATTTTATATGTTTTAAAGGTGGAGGAATATTATTCCAACATTTGGTTGAGAGATAGCGGAACTACCGGTAAACGCCGTAGTTCTATGAGGATGTGTCTCTAAAGTGCCACGCGCATCTCTAGAGCCGTATCTAAGGTGAAAACTTGAAAATCGTAGCTTACAGAAAAGTATTCCGGTTTCTTGTATTTCATGACGTCGAACAACAGGCATGCCAAGTGGAGGTGTCTACGAAAACTCATGTTTAATACTGAAGCCTGGTTTAGGTGTGGAGAGATATGTGTTCTTTGGTGGTATATTGTAACAAAAACCGACTACATGCATTTTGGACACGTTGCACAAGTCGACGTGTTTTTAGATATTAAGCGTGGTCCATATATTAGGTCCCCGTAGTTCAGTTTAGAAATAATTAATGATTCACAAAGTGTAATACGCACCTTCTCACTAAGCAGATTCCTTATTTGGTATAAAATCTTAAGACGATAAAAACACGATCTCACCAAGTTTATTATATGATTTTCGAAACGCAACTGACTATCAAACAAATACCCAAATTTCTAGCCTCGTTCACCCGTTCAATACATTCATTACCATTTTGATAACGGATTGTTTGCCCGGGTCTTAATATCTGCACCTTAGAACCGAGGATCATAAATTTTGATTTACTCGGATTAAAGAACCAAGCAATTCCCTATCTGCCCATGAAGACACATTTTTGAGATCTTCATTTATTTTAATTATAGATTCATTTAACTTTTGGGGCGGTCCCGATATGTATAACTGAAGATCATCGGCATATAGATGATACCGGCAATGTTTTATACTTATTATATAGATATTTACTTCGTTTACACTCAGTACTTGCCGCTCGTCGCTTGAAAGTGGCACCGATGAATTTTCCTACCCTACTATGTTCGTTTTCAATATTCATGTTTAGTTCTTCAGCTACTTCTTTTCCTGATTTGTTTAGCCTCTCTTCTGTATATATCTATTGGTCATAACTACTCTGCTCTGATCAGACCAACTCTTTGTTCAGATATATGTTCAAGATGTGGGTTAGGACGAGACAAACTCACAATGCATTTTGTTTCTATATGAAGTTAAATTGGTTTCCATATGTGTAATCCTTAGATAACTGCGAATAATTGTCTCGTTATGTTCGTTGTCCACTTCATGCGTTGATTTTGTAAATTCCCTATTTCAGATGCTATGTTGTGGAATTGGGTGTGTGGATTTGGATGTGTATCTGTTAATTGTGTTTGGACCTCATATAACGGATTGATGGGCGGTTTGGTACCCATGTCCAATCAAAATAAATTTGCCCTCGTTGGATAGCTTTTTTCAAGAGGAAGAAATAATATTATGGCGACAAACCTGTATGTATTGTCCGTTTTGAAATATAGTCGTCAGACCATATGGGATATAACATATGTAATGACCGACTGATTCCGTAACTGTGCAATGTGCCGAAGAAGGCTATACCAAGGCTGATATCAACGTGCGCATTATCGTCGGTAAAGCTTACTAAGAATGCGTGCAGATATTGCTGAATTCATTCGCGGAAATGCTACATTATAGGTTAATTGTCAATTAAACTTTTTAGCTTTCCTTCCCTTTTTTATGTGGATGCATGTATATACTCACCCGATTCCCCAGAAGGAGTAGGCAGATTTCTAGTAGCTATGCTATGCTACGGTGCTACCAGGTCAATCATGTCTCCAGGTTTTGATTCCAGGTGACCATGAATAAAATTCCATAAAATGAAATGAAATGAAAATAATTTATTGAATCCATTTAAGATGATCTACATCATTTAGATTCAGTAATTTTTCTATCGTTTACCTGGTTTGTGGAAAGCAGTTTTTTACTAGAGAAGAACGGGCAAGAATTCTGCAGTGTTGTTCTTTTAAACACCCATTTACCACTTAATCAACAATTTAAAACTCAACAGTTCATTACCAAATTGTTATAACATTTTAAATACATCTTTACGTTATATTTAATATGGCTGAGTGAAGCAAAGTCGAACAAACGAAGAATCAGTCATTATATGCATTGTTGGTATTTTTGGGCTGACGCACTACAGAACAGCTTAATTGCAATTTTAGACAAAAAGACTTCGCTACGAAATGCAAGTTCAGATCCCAGAACTACTTTGGGTATTTTTTTGACAAGGCTAATTACTGGGAGAATGCCATGAAAGACTTGGAGTATCAGAAAGAAAAGTCGAACGCCAGTTGGCCCTTGCACGAGAGTGTCCTAGAACTAACTATACTGTGCTTGACAAGGGTTTCGAACACGTACCTAAAGACAATGTCCTTGATAGAACCTCAGGATTCCTAAAACACTATTTGGTAATGAAGAAAGACAGATGCGTTATAGATGTAAACGAACCATACGCTGCCACCAAAGACTGATGCCTGATTTTATGAACGATGATAAAAACCCCTTGACACATATTGCTTCATCCCAATGATGTATTATTTTAGACCGTGGCCTAATAGACAGTTTAGGCAATATCAAAGAATATGGATACAAATAACACGTTTCTCCGACAAAAAAACCTGGGACATGCACAACTTTCTCTTCATGAAAATACTTCCCGACTGGTCATAATATGCCGATGGCTAGTGGAAGTGGTTAACGGCCGAATTAAAATATATTTCAAGCAATACTATTCATAATATATTTGCAGGACTTTTCCGATTGCAGCAGCAATAATTTATCACTTCTACTACCCAATTGGAGATGGCTAATACGCAGAGGCTTTTCTACAAAAAATAACTGAAAAATGTAAATCCCAAACTTATTGTACAATTACGTAGAAGAAATGTAATGAAATGTAGTAATATGAAATATAGAAGAATTATGTGCGTGGTGGCCTGTTGGTAAACGGACTAGACGCGACTGCCAACATGTTCACGGTGGTCGCGGGTTTGAATCCCAGGGCACACCTCTGACTTTTCGGAATTATGTGTGTATTGATAGTCAATCACTACGCACTAAAAACGGTGAAGGAAAACATTGTGAGACAACCTTCATACCATAGCGATTTATAGAAAAATCTATGGTATGTTCCGCCAACCCGCACTAAGCCAGCGTGGTGGACTATATGGCCTAAACCACTCTCAATCATACTGTCGATTGTAGAGAGGCCCGTGCCCTGTATTGGGACGTATATGTGCTGATACGGATGATGAAGAAAAAAGATCAAATAACAGAAAGAACTGCTTTCAGCGAATGGAAGCCATGATATGGCCGATTTTCCCACGATTAAGTAAACAGGACGTGATATTGCTATAATTGGGGACATACCAGTTAAAACTAGCCCTAAATACAGTTTTATCTCATCGAAACTTATAGAAAAGCTAGTATGCGGAGACATACTGACTACGGAATTGAAGATGTGTGACTTTGCGTGCAGGTATATAGTACCGAAATGTGAGAGTAATATTACACGTTAACAATACTTTAATATTCCATCGCCGTTAAACTGCAAGGTAATTGACTATCACTCCATACATACATGGCTTCGAAAAAAACAGGTGTGGTGCCCTGGGATTATAATAATACAATGCCAAATTGAAAAAAAAAAAAACAATAAAAGTATGTGTACTTAATATGATGTAACAAAAAATGTTTAACTATAAAGTACGATTTCTTGGATTGGACAGCGAATCAGGTCTAGCGCCCTTGATATTATTATTCTACACTAAAATACCTTTCCAACGATGTATCACTCATTCCGATTGGAGCTGGTACCAGGTTCCATACATTTGTGCCCATTGTCCTTTCTATTATTCGATGTTGTGGTAATAATTTGCTTCGAATAATAGCTCTCCGTTGGTCCCCAATACGCTGCCGGCTAACATTGATATATGGGAATTTTTCTATGACTTTATTATATAAAGGTTCCAAGTAGGCTTTGGTATCAGTTTCTAAATTTGTTAATTGTAAATAGGTGCGCAGTATGAACTCATTTATTTCTTTAGACCATTTCATGCGCTTTTTGTTTGACATGCTCACAGTGGACACAGAATTCTCGGCTGTAATTACCGCCTGTGCAACACTCGTGGCACTCGTGGGACGGTACTGGTGTGGTGGTTATATTGGGTTTTTCTACGTTACCTGTTTCGATTCACGGTGTGTTGCTTACCCGGTGGTTTTGTATCATTCTCAGTCTCACCCACATTTCGACGACTTCCTCGGGATGATCTAAGGTCGTATCTACTTTGTGTTGATGGTGGCGATGTATGGGCATAGCATGAAGATGTTGATGAATATGCTGATAGTGAAGTAGTTGATTTATGAAAGGACTCTGATGATGAAATTCCTGGGAAAAATTACCATGAACTAGATAAGGTGATGATGATCGTTCGGCTGTAGACAATTTGTCGAGGGGAGCCCGCCTGTTCAGCCCCCCGTCGCCAACGGTTCGCATACTGTGGCATCCAGCGTTGGCTCCAGATGCGCCTCGGCGGACCCCCGGGCAGCGGCCGTAAACTATACCCTTTTACTCTCTGGTTCCATAAGTGTTCTTCCAAAAATGGGAGGTTGGGATCGTTAGTTTGAGTAGGTTTCCTAGATGTTATTGGAATTAGAGATAGTCACAAACATAAATGTTATGGATCTAGATGTCATGATCAATACTGCATACGTGCTCTACTCGTAAGCCCCCCCACCACGACAAGGTGATTATTATTATTATTATTATACTCACTACAAAATCATTGAAGGTAATAAAAAATAAAATAAAATATTTTACTATCAAAGTACTAAGATGTGGCAATCGCAGTCCACGCGTGGCTATTTTTACTACGCACGGCAAAAATCAACTGCAGCCAGGCCGGAGCGACGAGCGATACATCCTCCCTCTAGAAAGCCTTGCGGCGGTCTGATTTGATACAGGTCGGACAGCGTGTTTTATAGTGGTTTTTAAAATATTTGTAGAAAACATGAAAACTAATTTTCTTGAATTATAAAAATGGTAATTTATTGATAAGATGTTCTTCTATTATAGTATGCAATCTATACATATAAATAAATTGAAGTGTCTGTTTTAAGAGTGAAAATAAAAAAAAAATGTCCTACTACATATCGTTATATACACGATACCTGTGCCGAAAAATGATAATTAAATTTTTTGTGTCTGTCTGTCTGTCTGTCCGTCTATCTGTCCGTTTGTTCCGGCTAATCTCTGAAATGGCTGGACCGATTTTGACGGGACTTTTATTGTCAGGTAGTTGATATAATAAGGAGTAACTTAGGCTACATTTGGTTTAGACAATTTCATTTATTTAAAAAATAACTTAAAAAACTAATTAAATTTTGTTAAACTCCACGCGGACGAAGTCGCGGGCACAGCTAGTTACTATATAAAATTATGTACGATAATTGGTGAAAAAAAAATATGTTCTTGACGAGAGTTTCTGAATAATATCGCATTGTTTAATTTTTTATTTTTCAGGAACTAAACACAAAAAGATTATTTTTCTCAGCAAATTTCCTCCATAAGGGTCTTTAAAGTCTGATAATCTTTGACAGCCTCCGTGGCCCTGACGGTTAGACGCCGCCTGTGAAACGAGAGGCCGCGGGTTCGATCCCCGCACCGAGAGAAATGTTTGTGTGGCCCACAAATATTTCTTCCGGGTCTGGGTGTTTGTGAGACCGAAAAGTCTCTCGTAGTTCCTGATACCCACGACACAAGACTCGATCTTAGTGTGGGGTCAGGACTATGTATGTGACTGTGGGTGTTATTTATTTATCTATATATATAAAAGAAAGAAGTGTTAGTTACTCGACTTATAACTCAAGAACGGCTGAACTGACTTGGCTGAAAATTGGTGGGGAGGTAGCTTTAGAACCAGGAGAAGGACATAGGACAATTTTTATCACGTTCCCGGTTTCCCGAGTTTCTATTAGCTTATTAACATTTTCTCATACAAATGTTCATGGGGTCCGTAACTGTCAAACATTTAATGTTCTTCCCTCAATGAAATAACGTATTTAAATAAAGGCTTCGAATCGACAACATATATCCATAATATTCGATTAATGGCGTATTTTAGGTTTTTAAAGATGTAAATTAATGACGTTAATAAAAAGTGATTGACATTTAAATTGGTTGTCAAATATTTATGCATGCGTTTAGAAATTAATAGACAATTAAATAAATAATATTCACACGTAAGATTATTTAATTCTTTTCAAGATATAATGTCACTTGAAAATGAAAATCTTTATTAAAATAACACTTTTACATATGGCGAATTTTGCAGGGCTCTCAATTAGGCGTTGCCTGTGTCTTGAGAAACCAGTTAAATATAATTGTTATTACATTAATTGTGGGTGTCAGTGTGAGAAAGTGCTAATAGTGTATGTTTTGTGTGTGTGTGTTCTGTGTTATTATGTTTACTTTTATCACGAATTTTTACAGTGGCTTTCCTTCGCTATAATTCACTGATAGAAATATTATACATTTGAAATGTTATGTCGACGAAAATCGAAACCACTGAAGTTATTTCTATGAAATTAATATTTCATCTCTTTATTACTAACAAAAGTAATGGGATTGGATGGATAATGAAGAGAAAGGACGGACGTATCGGGAAGTGACTGAATAGACGGGATGGGATGGAATTGAGCAGGACAGTAGGATAGCTACGTCATGTTAAGGTATACAAGAGCTTATACGAAAAATAACATGTATTTGGTGTGAAGTAAAATAAAAAAATATCTGCATCCAGGCAAAGGTGGGTCGGGCTTTTTTTGCTATGCTAATAATTGAATATAATATTAATCATATAATAACTAAACCATAGCGAAGCGTGGTCGGGTCAGCTATGGTATCTTTAAATTGATTTCAATGAATGTCGTCGGAGTAGTAACAGTGTTGTTATATCTCCGTAGCAAAACAATGATTTAAATCTGGAGAGATGGGATAGAATAGAATATAAGGTGATAAAATGGGACAGAAGAATAGGTACAGGATGGGATTGGATAAGCAGTTTAGACAACGGCTGTCATGTTGATTTTAAATAAAATATGGACTGAAATCTGTATTTGCACCCAGGCGAAGCCGGGCCGGGCCGCTAGTTTATAATATTTTATTTTCATCTTATATTTAGTGATCTCGGATATCTTAAGCTTCTAAATTGCCATTCGAAGCCTAAATAACGAAACCTGTGTTCAGTAATCCTTATAGTATTCACAAATTATCTATCAATCTATAATGTTCTCCACCAAAATCCCTAGATGACATCCTTTTCTAAAATTAGTACAAATTATTTTTCCTTTAAATTGTTTATTGGTGGCTATTAACTCGTTTGAAAAGTCCTGTTTTTAAGCCAAAAAGCGCGCGGAAGGTATGAACGCTCTTAAGAGCGTATACACCTTGCGCGCAAAGTCAACTATAGGTATTTCTTCGTTAATTTCACGCACACATAAGCGACCAAAGCTGTGTGCGTAGAGCTGCCGCGTCGGCTCGCTATACAATCGGCTCAAACATAAATAAACATACTAATAATATTTTCGTTATTATTACATTTGTAAGTTGCATTCAAATTAGTGTTCAATCAGTAGACACTACGGACGTTTTATTAATCATTTCGTGTTCGAACACATAAATAGTGTTAGGGGCCTTACAACCCCTTATAATTACGAAATATATTTAATTTTATATTACAATACATAACATAATTTAGCCTCGGAATTACATCCCATTATATTACCTGAAACATAATTTATACTCACTACAAAATCATTGTAGGTAATAAAAATAATTAAATATTTTACCACCAAAGTACTAAGATGTGGTAATCGCATTCCGCGCGTGGCTATTTTTATTACGCGCGGCATAATCGACTGCAGCCAGGCCGGAGCGACGAGCGATACGTCCTCCCTCTAGAAGGCCTTGCGGCGGTCTGATTTGATCCACGTCGGACAGCGTGTTTTATAGTGGTTTTTAAAATATTTGTAGAAACATGAAAACTAATTTTGTTGAAATATAAAATGGTAATTTATTGATAAGATGTTCTTCTATTGTAATATGCAATCGCTATAAAAAATTATGTACGATAAGTTGGTGAAAAAAAATATGTTCTTGACGAGAGTTTCTGAATAATTTCGCATTGTTTAAATTTTTATTTTTCAGGAACTAAAAACAAAAAGATTATTTTTCTCAGCAAAATCCCTCCATAAGGGTCTTATTAGTCTGATAATATTTTTATTTTCATCTTATATTTAGTGGTTTCGGATATCTTAAGCTTCTAAATTGCCATTTAAAGCCTAAATAACGAAACTTGTGTTCAGTAATCCGTATAGTACTCACAAATTATCCATCAATCTATAATGTTTTCCACCAAAATCCCCAGATGACAAGCTTTTCTAAAATTAGTAATAATTATTTTTCCTTTAAATTGTTTATTGGTGGCTATTAACTCATTTGAAAAGTCCTGTTTTTAAGCCAAAAAGCGCGTGCAGGGTATAAACGCTCTTAAATGTAAATTAATATAGTATCTGTCCTATGTATCATTTAAGATAACTAAATAATTTCCTAATTGCTCCTAAATGCGCATAATATATTGCAATACATACAATATTCGAAGATCCGTTGCGAGATTTCATCTTAATTGACTTTGACGATCCGATATACGATCTTTGTGACTACTGTTGACAAGTAAATCGATCTAATGAACGAAAAGTCGTCAGAGCTAGCAAACACATTAACGCACTAATTGCGTAAATCATGACCCCATTACCAATTTAGCCACACGCTAAAATAAATTCTCATACATCAAACGTTATGTATTCGCTGCGTCTACACTGTACACAAATGACAAAAGCCCTTCTCCGATATTTACTCAGTCGGACACACATTCCCTACACTTCAACGCCCACGGTGACCATTAATGTCACAAGACATTAATGTCAATAGACAGGTTTGAAACAGGACTGTTCTATTTATATAACTCCCGGTAAAAGATACTTACTGTAAGAACCTGTTTAACTGCACCGCGAGCTTCTCGTGGTCGAGAAACATTAGTTTGATTGGTACTCATGTTTTCTAATCATGTTAAAACCTTCCAAGAACTCACACATTATATAAAGGAGAACACAATATTTCATCACAGAATACTATGTTAGTTTAGTATTCTGTGATTTCATGTTTCACACTAGCTGATTGAAGTAATTAGTCGTGTCACACACCATTGCACAGATGAAGCCTAATTGTTTACGAGACAATATCGTAACCGGCGTATCTGGATGAGTAGATGCAATTATATTTTAGTCACATTTCAGAATATGGATGTCAGTGACATCTTGGCACTGGTCCATCTCAAGTATATACGCTTATTTTGAGTGCACTGTTCAGGTTAATTTTTGGTTATTATATATTTTTAATGTTAGATTTACTAATAATGTACTGCTTGATCAAATATTTTAGTTGACAGCCTCCGTTAGTAGTTGCTTAGACACCGGCTGTGGAACGACAGGCCGCGGGTTCGATTCCCGCGCCGAAACAAGTATTTGTGTGTATTTGATTCGGGGCTGGGTGTTTTTTTTTTTTTTATAATGGCCTGGCATAGTGGCGGCATTGCACCTGATGGAAAGTGCCAATGCCGCCCAGGCAGAGTATCCATTGGCATCGGACGGCAGTCCCATGCCAATGGAAACAATTATGCCGGCCTGCTTAGGTGCCTCTTCACACCACGGCGGAAGGACCCAGGATTGTAGGAAGGAGGGAACACGTGCGCCGGCAAACAATTCCACAGCCTGACGGTGCGGCACAGAAACGAATTTGAGAACCGTTTGGTTCGCGCCGGGATGGTGTGGACCGTCAAGCTATGGCTTCGCAAGCCAGCACGCGTGGTTCTGGTTAGGAATGGAGAGGAGGGGAGCAAGTTGAAAAATTCCTCAGAGCACTCACCGTGATACAGGCGGTAGAACACGCTTAGAGAGGCGACATCTCTCCGGAGTTGTAGCGACTCCAAGTTGCTCGTAACGTCTGCATCATTCACAATGCGGATGGCCCGCCGCTGCAATCCATCCAAGGCATCGAGCAGGTACTGGGCGGATCCATCCCAAAGGTGCGAGCAGTACTCCATACCCGGCCGGACCTGCGCTTTATATAAGCGGCAAAGCTGACCGGGCGTGAAAAACCGACGCACCCTGTTCAGGACTCCAACCCTGCGTGATGTGGCAGATATTACGCCCTCGATGTGATTCCTTGGATTGAGATCACAGCGGATATCCACACCAAGGATACACAGGTCATTCCGCACTGAGAGGGGAGTACCCTGAAGAATGGGGAGGGGAGAGAACGGGGATTTTTTGCACGTGAACGCACACACCTGGGTTTTCTTGGCATTGAACTCAACCATATTCCTGGAACCCCATGTAGAAATGAGATCCAAGGTCCGGTTGAGCTCAATGACAAGATCTTCGCGTCCCTTCACAGTTTCGACACGGCAACCTGGAGGCCCGCAGTGGTATCGCCCATGAACCGTGCTGTCATCTGCATAGCAATGAATGTTGCCAAGCGACAACAAGTCATTGATATGCAGAATAAACAAGGTGGGCGACAGCACCGAGCCCTGAGGAACTCCGGCATTTACCGACATGAGCGCCGAAGCGTGTCCGTCGACGACTACACGTATTCTACGCCCGTGCAGAAAGCCGGAAATCCACGAACACAGGTTGCCGGGTACACCGTATGCCGGAAGCTTGGACAGAAGACCACGGTGCCAGACCCTATCAAACGCCTTGGCAATGTCGAGGCTCACAGCAAGAGCCTCGCCACGCCGGTCTATCGCCTCACCCCAGCGATGCAGGACAAACGCTAGAAGATCACCCGTCGATCGATTATGGCGGAATCCGTATTGTCGGTCACTGGTCAACGAGTGATCCTCCAGGTAGCGGACCAATTGAGGCGTTTATGATCCGCTCCATGACCTTACACATCACTGAGGTGATAGCGATAGGGCGGTAATTGGTAGGGTCCGATCGATCACCCTTTTTGGGGATCGGTTGCACATTGGCCTCCCTCCAAGATTCCGGCACAACACCTGTGCGGTAGGACGCTCGGTAGAGGCGAGTCAGTGCTGGAGACAACTCGGCTGCACAAGCCCTTAAAAAGCCCTTGTTTGTGACACCGAAAATTCTCTCGTAGTTCCCGATACGTACGACACAAGACTCTATCTTAGTGTGGGTCAGGACTGTGTATGTGACTGTTGGGTTTATTCATTTGCGTTACGCAGTAGAAACCAGATTAATTAAGCTCGGGGAAGTGTCACATAATAATAGGCAAAAAATACGTGTCAATAGATTCGCAAGCGTATAGATGACTTAATTAACCTTTAAAATTCATACTTAAAATTAAATAATAATTATTATTTAATTTTAACGTTGAATACACTACACGTTACGTATGTATTTGTGTAAATATTGTGAGACGGTTGTTTGTTTAATTACGTTACATTTACACATGATTCATGTTGAATGGTTGCCACGCTATGATGCGCATATGTCTCTTTGCTGAATAGCGGAAAGCATCTGTCCAACAAATAATTCACAAATATTGCACACAGTCAGTTGGTTAAAATACCAGACACGATACAAAGCCGTCGCTACGTTTAGTCTGTTGAAATTATTTCTGGCATATACTTGAGGGAATAAATTAGTGGCAATGTATTTTATAGCGTTGTGTTAAAGGCCAAAAACACTATTATTGTAAGAAAACACTGATACAACATTGAAAACACAGCGTTAATAATGATTGTGACCAAGAAGCAGAATGTATTGTATATACATTGTTTTCCCTTTTATTTTTTACTTATGAAAGTACATTGAGTATATTTTTAAATAGTATAACGTTGTTTTCATAAAATCCACCTACACAAAAAAAATTGCTATGGCTTAAGTGCGTGGTGGCCTGTTGGTAAACGGACTAGACGCGGCTGCCAACATGTTCACGGTGGTCGCGGGTTCGAATCCTAGGGCACACCTCTGACTTTTCGGAGTCATGTGTGTATTGATAGTCAATCACCACGCACTAAAACGGTGAAGGAAAACATCGTGAGGAAACCTGCATACCATAGCGATTTCTAAACAAATCTATGGTATGTAAGTCTGCCAACCCGCACTAGGCCAGCGTGGTGGACTATATGGCCTAACCACTCTCAATCGTACTTACGATTGTAGAGTAGGCCGTGCCCTGCAGTGGGACGTATATGGGCTGATACAAGTAATTAAGTGCTGAGCTTAATATTACCACTATAAAACAAATCATAGTGAACTTACGCAGTCTCTGGAGTCTACATGAGCGCCGGCGTCGAGCAGTTCCTTGGCGACGGTGAGATGGCCACCGCGGGCCGCGAACGCCAGCGGGGTCCAGCCGTCCGCGTCGGCGGCGCCCGCGTCCGCGCCCGCAGACAGCAGCAGCAGCCGCAGCGCCGCCACGCGACCCGTCTCCGCTGCGCACATAAGCGCTGTCGTACCATTCTGCATACAGTTACAAAAACATCATTGAAATGCTGTATGGTTTTGAGTGGTTCCCTGCTGTAACTAGAAAATCAGACGTCTAATAAAGATTAAATTTCAATGAAACTAACTTAGTGCTGAACTGATTGATGTGGAAAAGATAATTAGTTAATAAATAGGTTTTGCGCGGTATGCATTTTTTTATAGCAATGAATGACGAGACGAGCAAGCCGTTCGCCTGATGGTAAGCGATACGACCGCTCATAAACAGTAGCAACACTCCACTGCGCTCGTCATCCTGAGACATAAGATGTTAAGTCTCAATATGTCCAGTAGTTACTCTGGCTACAATGTCCTTCAATCCGAAACACAACAGTGCATTTACGCAGTGTTGTTTCACGAGGGAAATAGACATTGCGGTGGTACCTACCCAGATGGCCTCTCACATATGAGAGACCTACCACCAGTGAATGTGTCAGTGCATTTGTGCATGCAGCACAATTTATAGCAGAGAAATATAACTATCCAGATGATTACCAATTCATGAAAACGTAAATGAATAATTCGTATTCAGTGCGTCAATGGACGGCCACAGTCCACAACTAAGTTGCGGTAAGAATTTCATTTACAAATTAACATCCTCTATTCCTTGCAAGAAGCAAAACTTTATTTAGAAATTATACTTTCTCGGAACGGTAATTTAGGATGTTGTGTATTTAAAATGTGTATTGACACATTAATATTTTGTGTATCATTGTTTATTGCCATATCTTATCAGATACATTTTAATACGTAGTATATTTAAACTATTTGTTTACTAAACTAAAAATGCCTAATCCGTCATAGTATACAATTCCTGAAATAGATCGGAAATATATGATTTATTTTAAAATATCTACTTTTCCTAAGGAAACCTAAAAATATTCTAAATCAAAATCGCTAATATACAGGGTATCTCAAGATTGCTACCGAAAACGAAACCGGGTGGTAGTTTAAGCGAATTCAGACACAATGCAACAGAAAAAGTTGCAAAAAAGCGACAATTTTTTTGTTTTTTTTTTCCTGTGGCCATATTTGGGTGGTAAATACTTTTTTTTCCTAAAATAATAGTGTATACCCTTTTATTTATAAATACTCTAAGGTATAAAAGAGTTTAAATTATTATTTTAGCAAAAACTATGGATTTACCACTCAAAAATGACGATATTTAAAAAATCATAAAAAATAATTGTCGCTTTTCTTTGCGAAATGTTTAATTGCATTGTGTTTGTAGTCACTAAAACTACCACCCGGCTTCGTTTTCGATAGCAGTCTTGAGATACCCAGTATAGGTAACATTCGGGATTTTAATGATTATAGCGGGTATACCATTGCTCTGTACTTTTAGTAACACTAATGAACACAAAGTTCTATAGTAGAGAAAACTAAGTAAAGGCCCTTCAATACATTTGGATTTTCAAAAAGATGACTGAAAATCGCGCTATAAGAAATAATAAATTAATTTAATAGATTTAGTCTAAACGGTGAAAATAATTAGTATTTTTATTTTTATTAAAGTTTCTATCATGATACAAGCAACATTTTCAAAATCGTCGAAAGCGACGACTAACTTCAGTAACGCTCCACTAAAATTGTACTGCCCGCGCCACTCGCGTCGGAATAATGTACTCGCTTTTCGCCCTGTCCATATATTTATTTCAATGCGACCAGGCAGAAAAGATTAAAAATTAATAAGGACGCTATAATATTCTAAAATTTGTATTTAAAAATTATGTATTTTGTAAAATTACGTATTTTTCCCCGTATACTCAGAATTCATCGAATATTGAATGTCACAACAAAACTATGAGTAATGGCCTTGGTACATTTGTTTTTGAATAATTGTGCAGATAAACTAGCCATGTGACAGCCTCCGTGGCGCAGTTGGTTAGACGCCGCCTGTGAAACGCGAGGCCGCGGGTTCGATCCCGCACCGAGAGAAATGTTTGTGCGGCCCACAAATATTTCTTCCGGGTCTGGGTGTTTGTGAGACCGAAAAGTCTCTCGTAGTTCCTGATACCCACGACACAAGACTCGATCTTAGTGTGGGGTCAGGACTATGTATGTGACTGTTGGGTGTTATTTATTATTTATTATTATTTAGTACAATGAATAGGTCCTATCACGGAACTTAAATTGTATGATAAGATTAAACATCAGTTTATGAGTTTTTTTATGAATGTAAATTATAAACCCATTACTCTGCTATAAAATTTATAATTATTTCAAAGAGCATCCAATGATAACGACATAAAAACAATGGTCCTGAAATCTAACAAGAAACTTAAGAAGTTACCAAAACATGCTCAAAACCATAGATATGAATAAAAAAGTAAAATCTTATTCAAAATAAAAAAATAAGGACAATTAAACATTTTACAACACTTAGTACCTACCTAAATGGAATAGTATAGCCATGGTTATTTACATATTTTGAATGTTTCGTTATACAGCAGATTCTCAATAATTATTTTTCTCTAAATGTCATACATATTAGTATTTTTTTTTAGTGTACGTACCTCATCTTTGTCATTGATGTTAACATTCTTGTTGTTGGCGAGGTACTGCTGCAGGTCCTCGGTGTTCTCGCTGTGCACCAACTGGTAGAGGGTCCTGAAGCACGCGAGCGACACCATCGACTCGCTGCGGTGGAGGCTCTGCACACAAACATACATCATCAATAATTATCACTACAGAAAACTCTTGTTCACTTATTGATAAACCTTCAGCAAAATATATTGTGTAACGGACTTAGATTTTGAATTGGAATTTAAGTTACTCGAATTAATAATTACATCTAATGATTTGACTATTTTATTATAAACATAGAAATTGTATTGGAATAACCATTCAAGCAAGTAACACACCATGCAGGGCAATCATATCAAAACGAAGAACACACATCAACGACACGACTCCACGGGACTACACATTTATTATATATTTACATTTTGCATTGTATATATGAATATGTAGGTCAATTTAATATTAACAAGACTGTAATTCACGTCACACCTATGGGTAAGGACATATTTATTACATATTTTACTTGAATTTAATAAAATTTTCAAACTAATATTTAAAAAATTAAACACCTCTGTGGGCTGCAAACTCCAGCGTAGCATAGCTTTGCTCAAAACCAAGGAATTTACAACAGTGAACAGGTGTAATCTTATGCGATGTGTATTACCAAGGCAAAAAGAAGCTGCGTACCACACCCGAGATACGCAAGAACAAGTAAACGTTTGCACGGCACAGTTCACTACATGTACTGAATATAATTTATTGTTTATAGATATAGTGATAACAAACGTTATCACAAGGTAGCCCAATAAAGAATACTTTGTTGCACACATTTGATAATGGGATATATCAAACTTTACATAATTACACAAATTATGAGCACATCCGTTTATTAAAAGGTAAACAAGATATTATTTCTGAGAAAATAGCCTAGTAAATAATGCGCGTTATAATTATACTCCTTTCAGCTGTTTGTTGAACGATTGTTATTACATTCACGAAATAGTTAACAAGATATAATTGGCATATCGGTCATTCCATTTCTTACACAATAAACCGCACACTTTATTCAGTTGTCGAAAACATCTCGTAATACAAAAGATCTACACTATACTTATGTATTTTATTTATGTTCCATTAAACTCACTAAAATTGAATCAAAAATAAACTGGCATCTGTTAAATTAGTATTTATGAATGGAAATTGGGTTAATGTCAATTAACAGTCATTTAGCTTAAACCATGCAATAGTTATTATCAATAAAAAACCTCATTAGTACTAGAAGAGCCACACAAAACACATTATGATCACACACGTAGCTTCACTACGCAGACCGTATTGGAATGTCGACGTAAGGCGAACCCATGGAAAGCTGCGAACCCATGGCTGAACCGACGATGCTCGCCTGGTGGAGCCGTCACTGTGAATTTGGGCACGTTGAAATGGGCGCCTGCAGACAGTGGACCTTGCACTTCTGAGTTTCCACCGATCTGCAGGTGCAGGATCGACGGTCGCCGCCGTTTATTCTGCATCGGGGGTGCCAGCATCGAACCTGCGAAGCTATTACTCTTAGCACGTTGTGGAGGTGTCGCTTCCTCAGTAGAAATAATATCAGATTTTTCTGAGCCCGAACGACTTCTCTCAGTTTCCGAAGAGGTTGGAGATTCCCGAACAATTTCCAGCGGCGGTCCTTTCTCCATCGGCGCGGTCGGAGGCCTCGACACATTTTTTGGTTTGTGTATGTTGGCGATAAGACAACGTATATGCACATAGTCATTAGTGTTGTCCTTGGTATCAGGAAGATGCGGCGGGAGGGACATGGCGTCTCAACTGCTCGCCTAACGAAACATACCGCACGAATGGTCCTCCATATAAATCGTTGAATATGTGGAGTCGAGTACGAGGCGCGGGCAGCACGACTATGCGGCCCGCGCTGGGCGGTTACTATTTACAGTGTGGCGCGGTTGACGCTGGGCGGGAGGTGGGCGGTCGCGATGAATGAACGCGTGCAGTAAATACGTACAAGAGAGTAAGTGCTGTATGTACGCAGGGAGATGCGTTTGAAGATCGCGGAGGCGGAACGGTGAGCGGCTCGCTTCGGGGGCAGCATATCGCGCGGTGTCCGATCAGACAGTGTGGACGCCGTGAGGTCACTTGTGTCGATCCCTCCCCGCCGCCGTCTTACCATTTTGTATTTGATGCTTAAACTTGAACATCAATCATTTACAATTATCAACGTTTTACAAGTCCGCACGAAAGCTATCGCTTATACATAAATCGTTTTATATGTAGACTATAATTAGTTCTTTGGCCAGACACAATTAAAAACAGTTTTCTCTTAATAATGTAAAATAATCATGATCCAATTTCCTATCGGTATAATTTTATATAGGTAAAAAGTAAATCAAATGTATATGCAATTCAATAATACAAATATCACGGCATTATTATGAATTTCTTAAAACATGTAATATTTTAATGATTTATTCAAATACAACCGGTCTACGCTATGTACTTGTTTATCTGCTACAAGGCATAAGTCTGTGGCGAGGTGAAGATCCGCAATGTAAGTAGAATAAAAAGATTAACGGGGTTACAGGATTCCACCCAGGCAAGCGCCAACAGCGAGATCATTTAAGCGGAACGAGCAGCATATCATACTTTAGGGTTCCAAAAGAAACCATCCGCTAAGTATTAGATAACGTTACGCTTTACTTTTTAGTACATATTTAATATATAAATAATAAACCACCTGGTTTTTTCCCTATTGCCTTTACAAAAAACGTAAGTAGCTTTCTTTTTTTCCATTATTTACAAAGAAATATAATCTTATAATTTATTAATGTACATACTTGTAGTGTAGTTCTGAGACATATTATTACATAGGTATTATAATAAAATCCCACAACCAACTTTCGCTTTATCAGTAGGTATTCATATGTTTTGTTTTATATTAAACAAAAAAGTCAAAGAATATGAAGCCACAGTATCTGAATTATTTCTTTATAAAATTGTAATTTAACTTAATAAATAAGCATTCACTAAAAAAATTAATAGGTATGTAATTTGGATCTATCGTCCAATAGGAAATAAATACAAATTGAATTATCGAATATTTTATCTTCTTCGCTTAAACTGAATTCAAAAGTCGTTTGAAAGGGAGAAACAATTCGATACCTAAAATAGGTTTCAAAATGCCTATGAATAAGGTCGCTAGTAACTAGTAACATACTTTGATACAATATTATTAAATATTTCTCATATAAACGTCTTCAAACAGCTGACATACGTGGCGTCAACGCACCATAGTTTTAAGGCACTCAGTAGAAAAATAACAATTAACATTATTATTAGACAGATATCCTGTTGAACACGAGTTCTCTCAGTAAGATTTTCATGATTAGTTCTTTACAACAATTCCATTCACCAACAATAACTTCCAAGGAGAGTTGATTACTGTCAGTCGTAAAAGAATAAGCATAAAACATTGTGGAAGCGCATGGAGGACCCAGTCAAAATAAACAGTATTTTTTAAAATTAGATTATTATTTTGATTTAGTATTTTTTCTATATAATAAGATACTGAATGTTAAATTAAGTTTCCTTTATGAAATTATACGCATTTGTGAATTGATCGATGTAATCGTAAGTGGTTTTCCTGGTTGGTCACCGAATTTGCGATAATTCATCGATTTTAAAGATGTCATAGGAATTTCCCGTGACTGGAAATTATGCCAAGGGTGGTTATAGCCTACCATTATAAATTATAGTCTATCTGTTATCATTTATTACTGATATGTATGCCTTCTATGGCCTATTAGGACATGTACATTTATATGAACATATATGCTGTTGGTCACTAGTGCCATTTCAAAATACCCTATCGCTTAGAGGAGCTTCTGAAAGTATATATTCTCCAACAGAAAAGTGTAAACAAAATACTAAGCATCAAAATATTATTAAAAAAAATCGACTTTTGCTTTACTCAAATAAGTTTTCCTATAATGACATGGTTAAAGGACAAAACCATCGCATGCAATATAGCAGCTCGAACTTTACGATTCCATTTACGAGTATTACCATTGTACGCAGCGTGAATTATGAAAGCAATAATAACGAACAAAATACCTGCCCGTAAGTTCTTATAAAAGACGCTGCACGAAGCATCTTGACACAACATGAAAATTGTTACACTCGAAATTAAAGATGAACCGATTTGAAAAAGTTAAAATATAATATGCTTTTTCTACACGCTCACATAGAATGATTTACTAAAAGGAGTATGTGCCACTAGTGTCTACTTATACCCCGATATTGTTTAACCAGAGCTTAACTTGTGTTAATATTGGCGCAAAACCGTTACAAACTTGCACAATAAACAATGGATTATCTGATAATAATAGAGTTATGACCAGTAGTGTTAAGTATTCTCGTGTTTTTAAAAATAATTCATGGATAACCTGATACAATACGCCATCATTAATTACATATATTGAAAAGAAAATGATTCAAGGTTACAAGAAGGAAAATAATAAAGAATAATATACGTGGACAAAATTTTATGATTTGGCGTGATTTGTAAGATATTCATAAGACACAACAACCTTGAGAAAGTGTGGAAAGGATATGTATGTAAGATATAATATATATGCTTAAATTACACAGATGTCGAGATATATTTCTAGGAATAGAGCGCATCGTCCAAATATTTGCTTATAACACGGCATAATGCGGCACTGAAAATGCAACGATCTAGAATTATTATTGCGTTATAATTAATTAGTGGCATAATAATTGTAAACTCACAATGTTGCAATATCTAATTTATCGCTAATTAAATTGCGTTGTAAAAGAATTGCTCTAATAAATCAATTTATTAGTTCCGGAGTAAACAAAACCAATGTTTGCGGGTCGTGAGGTTTCCATTGCAAACACCTCGAGTCTTGTTTGCTAAAACAAATGAGCCGTTATATAATATGTATTGCGACCGGTTATTTCACTTTAATTCAAAGGTAAATTTTAAATGCATATAATATTATTTTAGATATTTGCAACAAAACACCATGGTATCCCGAATATTTAAAATTGTAGATAAGACTCAAATTAAGAATTTAGGATCCTGATTCCATCTCTTGTAAGATGAGCTGAACCGTTGATTTCTAGATTGGATTCCCTCTCGTCGGGTACCTAATCAGCTATGTTTGTATAGTTGTATCTATTCTTTCAAGAACATAGAGTCGATTTAAATATTGGGACAGAAACGCCCTATCCCGTAATAACATGAAATACGAGGTCCACCAGTGGGTGCTTCGTTTTAAGTTCCACAGTAAGCAAACGCTTCTTTCCTGCGTGGGAAGACTTGGTCGTTACTCCACCACGCCGGCGCAAAGCAGCTAGGTACAAGGATGGATTTTGTGGAACTATTGGCGAGAATTAGAATTTTCTAAGCTGTATGTAGATTCTTAGGCATGTCACGAATGCGTATATTATAATGCAACCGGGACCGCACTCGAAAATTATTTGGCTATTTAAAGGATCATATTCAGATCCAACTTGAACACGTTTAGTCGTAAATACTTTAATAATAGTAAATATGGTGCATAGATTAGAAAAATACAATAGCACATGCATTATTTAAAGTTGAAAATTGTATTCAATACCTACATATAATCTCGGTGGTTCCAAGAGAAGGTAATTCCCGGGAACATACGTTGTTGCATTAATTATTTTGTATGATTGTAGGTAGTTTGTTTACATGCACAACTTTAATTTATTTAATTGAAACCCGTTCTACAAGTGGCCACTTTATTTTGTATATATTACCAACGCCTATTTTATTATCACAAGTTTATCATTCAATATTGTAATAAGTAATGCAGAATAATAATTAATTAACAATGAACTTCAATATAAGCAATTCTATTAAGATAGCAGGGAACAGGAAAACCTCCTTTCTACGCAACTGTATAGTATTGTGCGCTCACCGCATCGATCCAGCATTGTGAACTTTAGAATTAAGCTCCTTTAAACGAAGAATACAAAGGGCTTTACTGACATCAGCGATTGACGCGAATTCAATACGTATTAACTATATTATTACTATGTAGTATGTACACGGAATGTTGAATACCTCGTTATGTATAGTCTCGTTGGCCGTGTCTCTCACGAATTTGTAGTAAGGGAAAAGACTTCCGTAGCTCCTTGGCACTCTGAGCGTTAGCATGAGAGGGCGCCGTTCGGCCACCGGTGTAGAAGGACCAGGCACTTCACTCCGATATGCCATGCTTTCACTGATATCGATAAATCACTAGTCCGGCCACTTTTAACAAACCGCATTGTGTGCCATCTCCACATTGGAACAAACTAGTCAGATGATTTTTTAATAATAAATATAGTGACGAAAGCGGGTAGTTGTGGCTGATATTACTATCATAATTCAACAATGCTGAAGAGACCAAGCACGGCGTCAAACTGCGCTCGGTAAGTATTATTGATAAGATTCGTTTGAAGTAATAGTATTATATTACTGTAGGAGCCCTTATCAAAGTTATCGGTTTGTTTGTTGAGTTATGCGCTTGATATTTACATGTCCAATCGGAAATGTAGCAGGTAAAAAACAAATGCTAAGGTCGAAATTAATACTATAATATTATACAAGCCATTCTTGCGACCATCAATAATAAATAATGCCATTACTTTACTGAAATTATAATTAATTACTATTTTAAAAAGCTTCTTATTAAAATTTCCTATACTAATTATTTTTCTAAATAAATATTTTGGGCCAAATACCTATATTAAAATATTAATAAGATAAATTAAACAAATCAAACTTTTATAAATTACTAGCGGCCCGACCCAGCTTCGCCTGGAGGCAGATATTTTTTTATTCCACTTCACACCAAATACGTGCTATTGTTTTATATAAGCTCTTGTATACCTAAACTTGACGTATCATACGGTCCTGTTAATCCCGTCCCATCGCGCTTGTCCAGTCACTTCCCGATCCTTCCCGTCCTTCGTCTTCATTTTCCATCCCGTCTTATACCGTATAATTTACATTTCGTCCTATCAAATCTGTCAGCTATCCCAGTCCTCTCCCGTATCTCGTATTCTATTATATCCCATCTCTCCATATCCGAAAAGTATGCCTTGTACATTTTTGTCATTAAACACTTTAGCGATTTTGATTATCCATGAAATATTCCATCCTTTATTTCACCCCCACAATGCTGTTTTCCCAATAATATTGCACGCCATTACGTTTTGTTAGTAATAAAGAGTTGAAATATAAGTTTTCATAGAAATAACTTCAGTGGTTTCGATTTTCTTCGTCATAACATTTCAACCCTTTTTGACCCCCCTTTAGGTAAAATAAAGCCTACCTCACTCAGAGACGATATACATTTCTATCAGTGAATTATAGCGAAGGAAAGGCCAGTGTAAGAATTCCTAATAAAAGTGACATTCGATCCATGTTCGATCTTGAATAGATTAATAACTGAACATTATTGAATTTTTAATAATATTCAATATTGCCATAATTGTTTTTCGTTAATGCCAATTGTCACCGCATCGTACTCTTTTTTGCAAGTTATAACTGTCCAATATTTATGTAGCTTAATATATACTCCTTTGTTTACACAAAATAAATTTTTGAACGCATGCATAAATATTTGACAACCAATTTAAATGTCAACCACTTTTCATTACTGTCATTAATTTACATATTTAAAATCTAAAATACGCCATTAATCGAATACTGTGGATATATGTTGTCGATTCGAAACCTTTATTTAAATACGTTATTTAATTTGAGGGAAGAGTTTACCGTATCGACGGTATGAAAATAAAATGTTTGACAGTTACAAACCCATGAACATTTTGTTGTTGCAAAATGTTTTTTCCTTTATTTTATACTTTCGTCAAATTAATCGAGATAAAAACTATCTCACCCAGTAAGTTGGAACAAATAACACATATCTAAAATTTCATTATAATCAGTTGAGTGGTTTAGGAGCCCATTGAGGACAAACAACGTGACACGTGAATTATATATATTAAGATGGTATAAGTCTTTAAAAGTCCGAACGCCATCTATCTGTGCACATCAGTACTGAGATGTCAGTAAATCATCTAGGTTGCGCGAGAGCACATAAAAAGCTTAATAACAAAATACATTCTACGCTGTCATATAGATGGCGTTAGTATCATCTTATGGTGAATCATAAAATTGTTCAACGCATTATGGCATTTAAAAAATCCATTCCCGCTTGATGACTCGCATGTACTGCTGTCTCAATGTTATCAACGCGTGTTATCAATAAATCCGTGCTGACACTAACATCAACTGAATCTAGTTAAGATAATATATCGCTACATTCGCATTTATCTTACGAAATGACATGCGCTGTACATCTCAAGATACTAAAGGAGCATCTAGATTTACGTGACGACTCTATTACTATTATTTAGGTATAATTTATATTTAGCGTTAAGATATCACTAGATAGTGCGTTGCTAAACGTCGACTCACGCCTTGCTTCGTAATTGGATGTCAAGTGTAGCCGAGTACGAGTACATTCGAAAAACTAAGCACAATAGTAAACCAACTTTTTAGCCTTGTTCGTTACAGACGAGGCAACGCGTAGGTAATTGATTCTTTTTAATAAAAACATGCAAAGCAATAGAATGACCTTTACTGAAGGTTACATTAGAGTTGTTAAGATTTTCTAGACAATAAGAACAACTGTTACAAACAGATAATTTTACACGCGAGGCGAGTAGTTCCATTGTAAATAATAATTGGGCTATAATCATTAATTTTGTTTGTGTAATTGCCCTTATTACTACTCTCAATGTATAATCCGTAAATAAAATAACTTCTGATGATAAGTAATTTGCGTAACCTATCGTTATTACAAGTATACCTCATGAAAATAACACAATCGCACGCATTCGTTACTCGTGCAGATAATAAAGAACTAATTAAACGAGTATTGGTAGAATAATAGTTACAACATTTATATTCATCAGTTATTTCTATTACAATGAACTGATAGCTACTAAATATATTCCCTTTATCTTCTTTTCTATTCCTTTATTTTATTTATATTGTAAAAAGACGGATGGGCATTGAAATTTACTTAATGCATAATAAATATATTAAATAGTGGTTTCTACTCTAACTAATATGAATTGACTAGGGATAAATATTAATAAATTTAGATTAAATACCGATAGGAATAGATAACATTGGAGTAAATATTTTAGAAATTCGCACGCGTGATATAAAGTTAATATCGCATGCAATTCACGTGACGAATGCGTTGAAAATATTGACACAATAGTATCCTGATAATGCGAACGAAACAATTAAGTTCCCGGCTTTTCTGTTTAGTGTTTATCAGATACCAATACTTAATACCAAATTAAAAAAAAACGATAATACCAGGCATATTTTATGACTCTTAAACACACCTTAATTTCGTGATAACTCATCCCCTCAAAATTTACACTCAAGTATCGTAATCGCAAACTAACTACTCCGCTCTAAGGATGATATGCAGGTGTAAGGTGGGACCTGTTGACATCCCAATTTGTTCATAATGTAGCAATACCTCAAAACTTGACGATGGATCACGGACAAGAAGTTTTGATTTGACACATAGATTCACGGGCAAGATGCATGTTGCGTACAAGATAATCGAATATAATCAGCCAAGCATGCAAAACAGTATCTCAAATGGCTTATAAACTACAAATCTAAATGGGTTATAAACATGTCTGTATTTGAATAGGATTTTTCTCGAACAATCAATAAATAATTACTTGTTCTCTAGTTTAAATATTATAGTTATACATTTTGAAATAAATCTCATTGTAATTGAAACGTGCATTGAAGCAGGAAAAATATATCAAAACTATTTCAATGACAAGACAATAAACCTATTCTTGTCTTGTTACAGCCCTTGGATATTATTATTGTAAAGTGTTTTAGAGACATGGAAACAAACATTTAATGAAAATAGAGACGTAAAATCTTACAAGGTGACGAATGATAACCCACATTACTCAGACGTTTATCAAAATATCATCATAGAGTTTGAAATATAATGCAAATAATTAAACAGCCATGTCGTTGAGTAGTTGTTTCATGTGAAATATGAGGTTTTGTTGTTTAAGGGATCTTTTTAGAATGATGTCATTGACGGATATAATGACGCATAAAGACTAGATAACGAGCCGGCCTCCGACACTTGACTGCCTACCAACACCAAGGAAAGGTTCATCATTATACAATACAATAATATAGTACAAAAACGTGCAATGGCTTAATTCTAACTTGAATAACGAACTATCGCACGAAGTAACAAGCGTTGTTATTGCATCTTGTTCTGTAAATAAAAATGCAGGGATGGCTAGAGCTGGGGCCCTACTTATATTCGTCCGAAACGAAGTTCGAAACTTAGGACGATCGAAGTTTTTTATACGATACGAATGTATCTGTTCTGTAAAAGTTCGAATTTTGTAACTTACAGCGAAACCATAAGTCTATACCATGGTAACGACCATAAGTCAATAACGACCATAAGTATATGTAGGTAAATTCGTATCGTATATTAACTTCGATCATCCGAAGTTTCGAACTTCGTTTTGGGTGAATATAGTAGGGCCCCTGGTGGTAATTCGTATCCGCTGCCACCATGCACAGTAACGGAAAGCCCGACAAGGTGGCCCTTGCAACTGCAGTCGGTCTTATTATATCAACCTGGGAGAGATAGGTGAAACGTGTTTCACACACACATACATACACAAGTATTTGTACACGTCAATTATTTTCTTTTGTTTTTCATTTTGTCCATAGACATAGAGTAAGACATATAAAAACAATTTATTGCCTCATTTAATATAAAAAAAGATTATAATAATAATGCATAAAAACTACATTAAATCAATAAATAAAACATTTCACAAACCAGCATGCATTTGACATACGCATACACAAGTATTTGTAAACGTATACATACTTTGTGGTCAAATTGTTTCTTTTGTATAATATAGACATAGTTGAATGTCAAACAGAAAAGTTTGTTTACTGTGGTTTTATTGAATGTCAAACAGAAAAGTTTTATTTGACGAATACTACGTGAAATACTGAGCGCTTATACTCTGCGACAGAGCCACTAAAAACAAAAACTGAACTGAACTGAGCGCTTATACAAATTGTGTAGCAGTAAGATACATTTAAATGTACACGGACTATCATTATATGCATAAAGATAGTTCTGTAGCTGCAATCAGCAATAACAACATTCAGGTACAAAAAAAATATAATTTGCTATTGCTGGTTCAAAGCAATTATTGTAGTTTACGATTTCAGTAATTGCATATACTTCAGGATAAATAAGTGATTTTGAGAGATACGTACATTTAAATGTGCACGAATTATCAGAATAACAATATCATCATACAGGTAAAAACTTTTTCTCTTCTTGATTTGGTCGAATTTCGACCACTAGGCGACCACTAGTATATACAACGTTGATGCGACCGATGGCCATTAAATTACACTATGTATGCTATACGTCCTTGGTATTAATTCGGCACGGCACAAAAATTAATAATACCAAAAAAGAGATTTTGTTTGTTTCAAACAAACTAAATAGCTTTCAAAAAAGAGTAAAACGCAACCATCCTGTGTAAATAAATTTCATTGACCTGCAGATACGAATAGATAACAAATCGGCAACGTCGCGCGCGGCACGTGTTGTTGTCGTGTACTTATTATTGTGTGACTTGTGTAAGAGCGGCAACAACGCGCAGATTTTAGTACGATCTATCGTTTTAAGGTGAATGACCATGCGTTGGGCGTAATCAGCTGTTAGAAAAGCTACATCGTGTTCAAATGGGGCAAAAACATAAAAAATCATTTATGACTACTGCTCCTATTTAATTGATTTTTAGTACAGAGCTTCAAAATGGTACCTAGTATATGCAGTTTAAAGAAATGCCCATCGGTCGCATCAACGTTGTATAAATCAGTAAACTTGAACGGTCAGTGCCAACGATGTCATTTTTGGGTGAACAAGTAAACAAGAACAAGTAAACAGTAAACACAGAAAAGCAGTCTGGTTTTCCGTGGTTTTATTAACGATGGCACGTGACGATGGATTTATGTTAGTCTCTTTCTCTCTCTCTCTCTCTTTATTGACAATAAGTTGAAATGAAAATAGTCCCTCCCTAGTCTGAAGAACCTCTAGTAGCAACGTTTTAGTACGAATTCAAAATCTAAAAACCAAGATTTCTTTTTTTCCTTTTATCTTCTTAATTGTGCACAGAAATATGTTAATTAATCAATAAAATAATTTTGTTTATTTGTGCCTGCTAATCTCAGAAACTATTGGTTCGAATTAAAAAATATATATTTGTGTTGGATAGGTAATTTATTGGGGAATGCTATATAACATCACGTCATGACCAAGAGGAGCGGTGAAGTAGTAAAAATGTTAGAAAAACAGGGAAATTTAATTCATTTTGTGAGATTAAAAATGTCTAAAGTGACAGGACGGGATGGATCGTATACCGGGATGGGATGAGAAAAACAGTAAAGAACAGTTGTCACGTTGGATTTTAAAATAAACCAGTTAGTACACAAAATAATGTTTCTTATGTGGACTTGAGTCAAAAAGTATCTGCTACTGGGCAGAGCCGGGCCTTGCCGCTAGTTGTAAATAGTATGCGTTTCCAAATATTACAGGACAGATATTCGAAAGTGGTTATTATGCCTATTTTGTCCACGAGAGAGGTGGAAACTATTACACACCTAGACAATATTGGTGCGTGAATAATAAAATATATTTTCTGATATAAAGAATAATATTATATATTTTCACTAAAACGGTGAAGGAAAACATCGTGAGGAAACCTGCATACCATAGCGATTTATAAAAATTTCTATGGTATGTAAGTCCGCCAACCCGCACTAGGCCAGCGTGGTGGACTATATGGCCTAACCACTCTCAATCGTACTCTCGATTGTGGAGGAGGCCCGTGCCCTGCAGTGGGACGTATATGGGCTGATACAGACAGACAGATTTTCTGATATTTGCAAAGGTCATGACAGATAAGCTTTATCAAGCTGAAAACTGATCACGTGCCAGTCGGTACGAAGTTTTGGAAACGTACAGTATATATTTTTACTTTCCCTACTGATAGACTCAGTAAGTACTAAAATTACGGTTATATACTTACGGTTAATTTTGTGTCTCTGCAAATGTTTTCGAATAAATATCATACAAATCTTCGTCGTATCCTATCTATGGATACTATCTTTGGGTGCTGGTTACTTTTTCAGGATTCTAATCCCGATATTTTCGAGATTGAAAAAAATCAAAGAGTAAGGGCAATAACTCAAAAATTATGCACAATTTTAGAGATATTTATCATTTGTTTGTGTTGTACTCGTACTATATAAAAAATACATACTGCCAAAAACATCACCAATAAATCAACGTCAATCATCAATAAACGACTTTACTCCTATTTTATAATTGTATTATTTTTTACGTTAATTAAATTATTTATGTCATAAAGATTACAGTTAATTGGAGCGAAATACTCATCGCCTCTCATGTAATTTGTAGCAGGAATTTCAATTTGCTGTATTATAAGATACCATAGAAATAAAAAATAATTTGAAAAACTCTATTTGTTGATAACTCTGTGAAAACTCGAGTCAAATACAAGAAAACTGCATAATCACTGGGGGTGGCTCTATAATCAGTTATAAAATCATGGGAATCCATGGTACGTATCAACTACCTACTTTTGAGGACTTTATGTATGGTATAGCTGGTTCTACCCAGAGACAAAGAAAGACTCAGATAAGTCGTAATAAATACTAAGAAACCATCAAATTGAATATTATATTACCTCCGCTGTATTCTCTGAACATTACCTAGTATGACTTATAGTTGTTTTTATATATACAACACGATTTCACGGATCCCTACTTTGACAAAAATGAAAATCGGGCCCAAGGAGACAAGACATTTTCTAACTAAGAATTCTAAAATTGCCTGAGAGATTGGGAAATCTAGCCACTAGCGATACTTTGGTTATTATTTTTGTTCTAATATACATATGTGCACATTTGGAGACAAAAAAGGAAATAAATTTATTTGTACACATAATAAGATGCTGTCAATTTCGTAAAGATTTTGACGTTAGTTATTAATTAAGAATGCTCACATCCATTAAGGTCAAAAATGCAACTACAATTGGAATAATCTGAGAAAAACATATTTTAGATTCCACATTTCCGGGATTGCTGTTCGTCATTTACTGAAATCCCTAACCCCATCATACAGAATAAGGGCTTCGTCTAAAAATTATAAGATAGCTTGAGTACGCAAACCTTTGAAAGTTTCTGGATTAACCAAATACAATGTCATCATCACCAGCTTATAGTTATCCTCTGCTAGATAAAAACTACTCCAAGAGTGCGCCACTAAGCACAGTCTATGGATTCCATTATACATCCCCAGACTCCCACTCTATGAATATAATTGATTGTAGTCAGTTACACGTAATCATCTTACGAAAATGGAATGTGGTCGCGCATGGGTAAAAATACCTTTCTTTAGACTTTTTGCTATTGTGGGCATTCGCAATTAACGCAAGGCGCTATTTTTTCCCACTCTTAGGCTCAATTGCACAAACTAACTTTGCCAATACCTTTGCCCTTGAAACTGTCAATTCTATACATTCGCAAGGTCAAATACATCTCAAATGTATGGCGATGACATTTTCATAGGCAAAGGTATTGGCAAAGTTACTTGGTGCAACTGAGCCTTAGTGTTCTAAAGGTCACCCTCTTATGAATTACAACGGACAAATGTATCCCAAGAGCGAGATTATCGCCCCTTGCCCGGGATACTATTATCGTGTCTTAATCATTTTTTTTTCACTACAGTCGTCATCTTACAGTTTTTGCCTTCTTGGTTTCGCCTGGATATAGATAGTTTTTGATCCATTTCACATCTATAACATATAATTCCGAGTGCTAACTATTTAAAACTTCTTCCGTCCTAGTGCATTATATCCCATTCCGTCCCTTCTTATGCTGTGCCATTATTCAAGACATGCAATCCGGTCCTCTCTTGTCCCTTGAATTTAAAATACATATTTGCCACATATGTATATTTGAAATCCTTGCTCATCCCACAGTACCGTTACATTTTTTCGAGATAAAAAGTAGCCTTTTTGTTAATACCGTGTCAGCTATCTGTTAATATCAATTCAATAGTTTTTGCACAAAAGAGTAAACTTTTCTTTTTAAGATGTGTACATTTTTTATATTATGGAGGTGGCGGTCCCCGGTGATTTCAAAGCTCACTACAAAGAGTGGTTTGAATCCAGGATCACTAATCACAACTTTGACAAAGAATATTGATTTCAGTTTCAGTGTATAATATCTGGTTAAAGTGACCGATATGATTCCAAGGGCCCTACTCTATAAATCCAAAACGAAGTTCGAAACTTCGGACGATCGAAGTTAATATACGATGCGAATGTACAGTCAGCGACATAAGTCGTTGAACACTTCACATTTTTTGATAAGCTTTTTATGAATTAAAATTTGTACGTACTTCTCTGTAGTCGTAAAATATAACCAAGTAAAGTCATCTATGCCGAGATGTGCCATAGGATATTGAAAATAATTATTATTTTGGATGATAAGACAATTCCAAATCTCGTGAATGTGTAGCGACTTATGTCGCTGACTGTACCTACTCTGTAAAAGTTCGAATTTTTATAACGTACATCGTAACCATAAGTCAAAAACGACCATAAGTATATGTAGGTACATTCTTATCGTATATAAACTTCGATCGTCCGATGTTTCGAACTTCGTTTCGGATTTATAGAGTAGGACCCCTAACTGCCTCCGCAGTGTTCAGGAGAGTCACGTTACGTCCGACGACGTTCATAGTAATATTAATAAAATTTAGTACCAAACAATATATATTTAAATTAATATAAGGCATAGGTCCTTCATGTTTGGTACTTGGCGGCCCGCCTTCGATATGTTACGCATATATTTTGATTTGTTGGCCAGTCAAGTCATTAAGCAAATTAATCAACTTGCACGAGTTCCATGAAATAAATATTATTTTTTGCTTTGGAGTGGTAGTTATTATTTTTTGGTTTTTAGTGGATTTTTGTTTTGAAGTCGGTTTTTATTTTTTTTATTAAAAATTTTAGTTATTTTTATCTTTTAGTGTTGATAGGCATTTAAATGAAGAAGATTTGGTCCCCACAAGGAATATGTTCCTCCTTTTTTTGAAGTCGGTTAAAAATGATAACTTGACCATGGCGATGTCTTATTTACACAGTAGTATTAGAGACTACTGAAAAGCAGACAATTATTATGTATTTCTTAAGTAAATAAAAAAACAAATAGCTACGTAATGTAATTATGAAGTATAATTTATGTATATGATGTCGTTTGGAACATAGTTGAACAAAAATAAAGCAATCTTGCATTGAAAGTAGTTCTTTAAATATACCACATTGCAATGATAATGAATGACGAATGATACATCATTCAGTGACCAATCAATCTTAATCGTCATGCCAATACTTACAGATAAAACAACTTCCCTACGCAACCGATTCCTTTTTGCACATTGGCAACATACTACCATTGCGATCATACACGAGTGCGTGATGATATTCCAAGAATTAAAATAATTTACTAAATGTCACTGTGAATGTATGCAACAGAAATTAATCACAAATTACGGTATTTCGTCTAAGGCAGTATTTCTCGAATATATCAAGATTTCATATGAAGCTGCCAAAACTATTTAATATTATCCTGATGCATAGAAAGCTGCCGACCAAATTACATTTACGTAATTATTTTTATTTCCACTTCATTTCCATTAAAATATTTAAAAGGCCAATTACAATTCAATGATCATCGCATAATCAATCAATATATGGGTAATTTGTAATAGATATTTGATCTAAAGACAAAAATGAGTATTTTACAAACAGGCCTACAAACAAATTGTGTGCGAAATAATATCCATTCAGTTTTGTATTTGGAATGATAGTTATCATTCCAAATACAAAACTGAATGGATATTATTATTATATTCTTATTCCAAGGAGTTCCTTGGAAAAAACTGTACACAACAGTAGCAGACCATCTCTCCATGTAGGTATTCAATTAGAGTTTTATGGTCATAATCATATTATCCAATCGCCATATTATTTTATTTTATTAATAGTATATAAATAGTTTATTAGTATTACATCGTTCTTCATCCACGAGTAAATTGTGAAAATCCCGATTCAACTGTGACCTTTACGGTCCATTCTATGTCTATCCTTGATTCTATTTTTAGCTTTAGATTTTTCCGCATCAGTAAGCAATTTGCCATATTATTTAGATAATTGAATTAGCAAATCATTTACCTATTTAACAACCATAAAATATAAGGAGGAAGATTATCTATAAATAGTATGAAATACTCCAATATAATGCTTAGTAGATTAGTAGATGCAAATGAAGGCCGTGCTTATTAGGGGAACACGATCATTATTGTATCGTAATGAGTACTAAACTCTTTGGACACATTGGTCGGCATTGGGTCCAGTAAATAGCGGTAATAACTAACCAAACAGGTGACATCAATTACTCGTTGTTAGTTTGCGTGCTCGCAATTACGTTTTCATTGATTCGTTACGTGTGGTAATAGTAACATGACGAACCTGCGTGTTGGCTCCGGGTTAAATTGTCTGAATTAATTTGAGTGCACGCGGCCTCTTCTTGGTAATTTATGACATATCAACAGGTTAGTTATTATTGCAGCTGCGCCTATGAAGTGCTGACTAACATTAAATTGTATTGATACACAAATCGGCCCGCTACACTCTACATAGCTAACTGGTGAGACTTGCACTTTTGGGTTCATACGATACTCAAAATAGCTGATGATTTGTTTGTAAAAAAAACTATGCAACATTATCATAAAACTCAGCGATCGGACACGCTTCCGTCATATTGTAGTTACAGTGCTTCGACACACATCCAGCACAATGAAAGTGAACCAGGCGCACTGACGTTCAGTCACGTTGTTGTTTTATTATTCAGTTCATTCTAATATTAAGTCAAACAGATAATTACTTATCTATATACGTTATAAATGTAGAAATTGGTTTATTAATACCACAAACACATTACTTATAAAATTACATTAAAATTTTCCTTTGTTGAAATAAAACAATATTTACACAGCTTAAAAGTACTTGCAGTTGTCTGTTACATCAAAATCGGTTATTCCTTAGTCCTAAATGAAAGATAAATTTAGATTTTACTTAAGATAAATTCGAATGATAAATGTAATTAAAGAGATCATTTAAATTCAATATACAGCTGATTTAATAAATATCAGCTTACGGAATTAGGGAAGCCTATAATTTTCTTTGAATCGTAAATTGTATAGGTGTTTTTCTTTAATTTTACATTTAAGGAGTACTTAAATATAAATGTGTAAAAAATATGTAAATGTACACTGTCAGAATTACCAGAAAATAAGGTACATTTACCATTTAATGCATATGAATTAAGATGAAGAGTATAATAAATTCATATCAAGTAGATATTGAATATAAAATAATAAATGACACACGGAACAAAGACAAAAGTTTTTGTACTCTGACGATTCACAGTGAAAAAAGTAGGTAACAAAGACATGCCATTTTAAAAGTGGACACAGAAAAGTTATAAAGGTGCTAACGTCGAGTCTGTACTCTGTACCTCCTGAGGCTTGTGTGGTTCTCCGCTCCAGATGTCCCGCCAATGAATGAGATGGTGTAAGTGGTTCATGTAGTTGTGTTGACGGTGGTTATGGTCTCTTTTCTTGCGCGAATCCGTCGGGGAAGGCGGTGCAGTCAGAGACTGTCGGCGTCTACTGGCGGAGACTACCACAGACTGCAACTGAGAGTTTAGGAGCCGCTCTGTCTCCGGACCCTCGTCAGAGGACACGCTATCCATGAGCAGGCGCGATGGTCTCAGGCCGCGTCCTCCTTTTCCATAACCACTGCCGGAATCTTCGTTCATCATGTTGAAACTTTTCACAAAGCACAACTGATTTCGATAAGTTCACACACAAAGCTTGGTGAAAGTTTAAGTGTTGTTAACATTTCGCAAACTGTTCCACTGAAGCGAAGCGTCAGTGAACGTGTGGCGCGGACGACGCCGGCGGCAGACTGCGGCGCGGTGGCGGGTCACGGGTGCACGTGGGCGACGATGCGACGTCAAAACAACTAGGCGCCGCGATGCCTTTTACTTTAGGTACTTCACTAAAATTACTCATTTTTGCAACCTCTTTGTTACCATGCCGATAATTCCTGTTAAAATTGTATGGATTGGATGATTCACTTTCCAGGTGATCCAAGTTTGATTTTCCATTGTATCATGATTTGTTTGAATCACCAATGTTATATTTTTTTGTATGGGAAACTCACACTTCACTGTACAACAATCACTATCATCAATTTTAATTTTTTAATGTCCATCCTAGTGACATATAAATATAAAATCCCATCAAAAACATCCTGTAAAAAAATTCCAAGTCTCGCAGCTCAGGTTTTCTACCGCAAAAAGTTGTGAGATGCATGTTATACCAAGTCGATTAATTTATTTAGTCCTTAAGGGACCTTCTATACAACATGTAACAGATTTAAATGTAAAAGCGGAAAGTAGTACGTTCAGAATCAGCTACTGAACCGATATCAACATTTTTTTCGGTAGGTATTTTTTTTTCAAAATAATTAGTTAAGACCAAGTAAATTACAGACACTCCTTCGTTTAGTACTCCGAACAAACGAAATTGAAACGTAACTCCAGCACATAAGATCATTTTTAAATGAATCACTAAACGAATACTCTAATAAACTAAATAATGAACAAAATGAACTTTATTTCGATAGTCATAAAGTTTATTTAAGCAATCTATCATTAATCAAACGCACACAACGATAGGCCTCAATAAACGTAATAAGCTACCAAAATAAATAACTATCATATTCTCTTTTCCGCACATTTAACTACAACTAGATAGAGCAGGATGCAGCTATTGTTTAATGCAATTTGATCCATCCGACAAACGACGGCGCGCGCGGCGGTATAGGGATGCGCCGCGAAAAAAATTACTCCCGGTATTTGCAAGGCCGGGCGATCCAAATCCCGCGCAATACATGCACTTAAATGAAACAAATTAAATGTAACAAAATCAATATGAAAAGAAACAACAAATAGGTATTTCTATGAAAAATAATTTCGGGGAACGTTAAAATGGTGATTAAATTCGGTTTGTAATTTTGCTACAATGTATGCGGAATCCCGGTGTGTCAGATATCCCGTTATTGCAATCCCTAAATGGGCACCGAATATGTGAAAAAAATCTAGTCGTGCACCGCAGTTATCTGTGTCTACTTGTGTTTAAGTGTTAAGTAGATATTTCGATAACTTTCGCGCGCGATGTCTTTTCGGTATTCGAATATTCAAATACACTGAAATGGTGAGAACTTTGGCACTGTGTGGTGATAATGTATCATTGGCATGTCTGACGGTATCTCGATGCTGAGTTCGGAGAGCGCTGGATAGGTCGCGGCGAACCTGTGCAATGGCCTCCTAGGTCACCTGACCTGACTTGACGTCTCTTGACTTTTTTTGTGGGGACGTAATAAATCTCTGGTATACTTCAGTGAAAGTACTAATGTGGAGGATCCAGGATGAGGAGGGTAATGTGGAGCAAATTCCTAAAAGTGAAGTTTTACATAAATTACGTGAACAATTACGCAAATGTGCATCAAAGTGTATCAAGGTGGTGGACATGTCGAACATATTTTAAAAAGAAATCGCCTCATGAGTGCCATGTAACACGTAAGTTAATTTTGTTGTATTTTTTTGTGTTGTGATTAGGTTGTGATTCCCAATCTAGTATTCGTTGTTAGATATTGCGTTATCTTATTATCTTATTCAATAATAATGCAAAATAAATGACGCCCGTGTCCTGCCCGCCTGTAGGAACTAAGTTTAGGGGAAGTGAAATTAATAATATTTTATAGCCGATTCATGCAAAATATTGTCTTATGTTGGGTTCGTACGCATTATATCTAGTAAGTAAAATATTTAGATTTTATAGTTAAAACACAAATGTTATGCTTACAGATTAAATAAATAATAATTTGTTTACCAAACCACCCAGTAATCAGTTACGTACGTAATTTGTAATTTGTATTTCGTTTATTGTCAGCTGTTTCTGCCGGCGCGGCGCGGCGCAGCGGTCGGCGACCGGCGTTAGGTACTCGTGTGAATGTGTCTTGTGTACATGTGTGCGTGTCCGGCGAGCGTGTGTAGTAGTACACTCTTATTTGTAACTCGTAAGGTGACCATGTTAAGTACCTACATTTGGTATAACTAATTTCATAAATAAAAGATTTTGTAATTATGATAGTACGATTTCAAAGCATAAACTATGATTGCAATAATATTTTAAAGTTGGGGTGTCTGAGGTTGTGAATTAATCCTGTTACACGTTGTATAAAGTTATTACGTTAGTTATTACCATATCAATATTAAAAATTCTTTACGTTTTAAATAAATGGATGGACATGGCCAGCGCATGAAAACAATGTATCATACAATTTATACATAATAAGTATAATATTATTATTTCCGTGCCATGACTTAATATGCTTCCAAATAATTTACACATATAAAAATGTCTCTTATCTGGGGGCGCGGCCGAGCCCCCGTCCAAGTCGAGCTATAGGCCGTAACATCCTTTTCTCGAAGCAATTCAGACCATTTTCAACCCCCTATAACTTCGTTGTGGCTAAAGCATGAAGCCTGAATTTTCAGTTACTAAGCAGGCATTGTGTAAACACGGTATATTTAAAATTTCATTCAATTTGAACCAGTAGCTTAAGAATTGTAACTAGTCAAACTTTCTTAATTTTGTCACTCACTGACTGACCGATCATCAAAAGTCTAAGGCACTTCTAGCAGACATAGAACCTTCAAATTTAGAATATAATTAGTGTTTAGTGTCCAGCAGCATTATGTATAAATTGTATGATACATTGTTTTCATGCGCTGGCCATGTCCATCCATTTATTTAAAACGTAAAGAATTTTTAATATTGATATGGTAATAACTAACGTAATAACTTTATATAGAAGGTCCCTTAAGGACCTAAATAAATTAATCGACTTGGTATTACATGCATCTCACAACTTTTTGCGGTAGAAAACTTGAGCTGCGATACTTGGAATTTTTTTACAGGATGTTTTTGATGGGATTATAGTATACACATACTTTATATTATGTGGTCCCATAAAAAATGCGTGAAGACCTCATGAATCTCTTCAGACCTAGAGAGTAGAACCCCTCGAAATTGATTGCAGCCATTGAGGTATTATACTAGAGTAGACATCGGGAACAAAATCTCTGCGTATTGTGCTTACATACCGATACATAGCCACTCTTAGTAGTTTATGGTTTTAATTTTATCATTACATGGATTTGTCAAGTCAATATTTAGAAACTGTCATTTGAAAAGAATATTGCGAGCTTGCATTTTATATGTCACACTAGCTGTGCCCGCGACTTCGTCTGCGTGGAATTTAACAAAAAAGTTAATTAGTTTATATAGTTTTTTTTTTGTTTTTGCATTTTTATTTTAATTATCAGGGCCGAAACTGCGTTAAGCGGGCTCTCGCGCGGTTTCATACAAAAGTGCTCGGTCGCGGGGATCCGCGCGGGCGTCCAGCACGGGGAGGCGCGTCCCGCACCCGCGCCGCGGGGTTCGCCTTCGTGCGTCGGAACCCGTCGCGGGGGCACGCGCGGTAAAACGCGCGGTGTCCGCCAGCGGTAACATGACGGTGATGGCATAGGGCACCGAGACGTGGCCTCTCACTTTGGGCTTTACTAGAAGGCTCAAAGTCACTCAACGAGCAATCGAGAGGGCTATGCTCGGTATTTCCCTACGAGATCGACTCAGAAATGAGGAGATCCGTAGGAGAATAAAGGTCACCGACATAGCGCAAAGGATTCTATAGATGATTCATAGCGAAAGGTTTTAGAGTGGAGGCCACGTACAGGCAAGCAAAATGTCGGACGCCCGCTTACAAGGTGGACGGATGACCTGGCTGCATTTGCAGAAAGTCGCTGGATGCAAGCTGCTTCCAACAGGTCGATGCGAAGACCGTTGGGGGAGGCCGATGTTCAGCAGTGGACTTCCTTTGGCTGAGATGATGATGATGATGAATATACTTGAGCAAAAATAAAGATTTTTTAGCCTTTCCGTTGGTGATATGACTGATACAGATTTTACCCTTAAGTTGTTGACCATCATAGACCGGTATCGAAACTTTAAAATATTTGTACAATGAGTTTTTATTTTCTCTTAATTTACTGAACTTTACAACAAATTCTCCGCCTAGCAACCTAAATTCAATAAACAGCCTTCCTGGCTGTCGTTTTTTTTTTGCTAGTCGTCGTTTTGCTATGTAGTAATATATTAAGCTCTCCATCGACACGACTGTACATGCACACCTTTAAAATTGAACCAGCGACACTGCGTAAATCCGGTCTCCGCGACGGGTACCCGCGACGGGGACCGTCGCGTTCTCACGGAACCCGCCCGCGTAATAAAAGAATTTTTCTAAAATGAATGTAGCCTAAGTTACTCCTTGTTATATCAGCTACCTGACAAAAAAAGTCCCGTCAAAATCGGTCCAGACATTTCAGAGATTAGCCGGAACAAACAGACAGACAGACAAAAATTTTTTAAAGATCATTTTCGGCACAGGTATCGTGTATATAACGATATGTAGTAGGACATTTTTTTTATTTTCACTCTTAAAACAGACACTTCAATTTGATTTATATGTATAGATTAGTCATTATATTTGTGACTCACTTCTGGAATTTCACACATATTAAATTGTATTTATTCTTTTAAGAGCGTTTACACCTTGCGCGCAAAGTCAACTATAAGTATTTCTTCGTCAATTTCACGCACACATAAGCGACCAAAGCTGTGTGCGTAGAGCTGCCGCGTCGGCTCGCTATACAGTCAGCGCAACCAACTTTGATCCGTGCGCTTCAAAATTCTAATATTCAATTGAAATGTAACTTATGATTTATATTTTGGTAATATTATATCATAAAAATATTTTATTTGCAATATAAGTAGACAAATATGCAAGCAATGAACAATACAAATTTAGATACTAATCATATTTTCGTTATTATTACATTGTTAAGTTGCATTCAAATCAGTGTTCAATCAGTAGACATTACGGACGTTTATTAATCATTTCGTGTTCGAACACATTAAAAGAGTTAGGGGCCTTACAACCCCTTACAATTACGAAATATATTTAATTTTATATTATAATACATAATTTAGCCTCGGAATTACATCCCATTATATTATCTGAAACATAACTTATACTCACTACAAAATCATTGTAGGTAATAAAAAGAAAAAATATGTTCTACTACCAAAATAACCAAAGTACTAAGATGTGGCAATCGCAGTCCGCGCGTGGCTATTTTTACGACGCACGGCAAAAATCGACTGCAGCCAGGCCGGAGCGACGAGCGATACGTCCTCCCTCTAGAAGGCCTTGCGGCGGTCTGATTTGATGCACGGCGGACAGCGTGTTTTATAGTGGTTTTTAAAATATATGTAGAAAACATGAAAACTAATTTTATTGAAATATAAAATGGTAATTTATTGATAAGATGTTCTTCTATTATAATATGCAATTGCTATAAAAAATTATGTACGATAAGTTGGTGAAAAAAAATTTGTTCTTGACGAGAGTTTCTGAATAATTTCGCATTATATAAATTTTTATTTTTCAGGAACTAAAAAAAGATTATTTTTCTCAGCAAAATCCCTCCATAAAGGTCTTATTAGTCGGATAATATTTTTATTTTCATCTTATATTTGGTGATTTCGGATATCTTAAGCTTCTAAATTGCCACTTAAAGCCTAAATAACGAAACTAGTGTTCAGTAATCCTTATAGTACTCACAAATTATCCATCAATCTATAATGTTTTCCACCAAAATCCCTAGATGACAACCTTTTCTAAAATTAGTACTAATTATTTTTCCTTGAAATTGTTTATTGGTGGCTATTAACTCATATGAAAAGTCCTGTTTTTTAGCGCTGAGACCGAAAAATCTCTCGCAGTTCATTAAGTGCGTGGTGGCCTGTTGGTAAACGGACTAGACGCGACTGCCAACATGTTCACGGTGGTCGCGGGTTCGAATCCCAGGGCACACCTCTAACTTTTCGGAGTCATGTGTGTATTGATAGTCAATCACCACGCACTAAAACGGTGAAGGAAAACATCGTGAAGAAACCTGCATACCATAGCGATTTATAAAAAATTCTATGGTATGTAAGTCTGCCAACCCGCACTAGGCCAGCGTGGTGGACTATATGGCCTAACCACAACTCTCAATCGTACTCTCGATTGTAGAGGAGGCCCGTGCCCTGCAGTGGGACGTATATGGGCTGATACAGAAATTTATATCCCAACAAAAAGATGTATTCACCGGGGATGTGCAAGTAATTTAAATATATTTGATGTAATTACCAACATCCGTGGCACAGTTGGTTAGAAGTTGTCTGTGAAACAGGAGGCCGCGGGTTCTATCCCCACACTGAGAGAGATGTTTGTGCGGCCCACAAATATTTCTTATGGGTCTGGGTGTTTGCGAGACCGAAAATCTCTCGCAGTTCCCACAACACAAGAATTGATCTCAGTGTGGGATCAGAACTATGTGTGTGACTGTTGGGATTATTAATTAATTATAATATCATTTTCCAACTCAAAGATATGGATGGGTAGAGTGTTTTAAAGTATGGCAGTAGTGTTAAATTTAAATAATTACAACAGTTATCAAGTGAAATAGTTCTAATGTTGCTAAGTTTGACTATAGTCAAAAACTATCTGCACAAAGGTAAATCTAGCCAGGACTACTAGTAAAATATAATTTGCTTGTGCATCTTCACAGACATGTAGAATAAATATTTTCAAACTCTAGTACTTAAGTAGTTTACTTTAGGTAATAACAAATAAGGTTAATTTAACCTACCTATAGTCTTCCAAAACAATTAGTTGTGTTTAAACAATATTTAAATCAGATATAGAAATAATAATATTACATGCATGCATGGTGTTTTTTCTATAAAACCATGTGTATAAGCACAATATTGCAAAACTTTAGGTACACATTTTTTATACTGGTAATGGTTACATCAACACATTAAATATCACATGGCAAATAAATCAAAAACGGACTGAAATCTAATATTAATTAACCAAATGTATAATATTTCTTTACTAAGTTTAGAATATTTTAGGGAAACTAGCAGAATGAACAAGTAAATTAATATTAAATAAAAACCGTACTAAACTAATCCTGAATGTATTATTCAAGTCACGAATATATTAATTATGAAAGCCTTCAATTAAATTATAGGCTCTGGGTACATTTTGTCTGTAAAATAAATATTGCAATCTAAATTAATAACATGATGTTTTTAGAAGAAAATTAAGAAAAGTTCAATGAAAATACACGTGAAATTGACTACTTACTTGATGTCCGACAAGATTTTCAATGTGACTATCCTCTAAATTTCACTACATCATATTGATGCATAAATTTATTTCATCAAATCACATTTATAACCATGTTTGTACCAAACAATAAAATTTGCACAGCTTTGACATATCCAAATTCCAAATAACTCACAGGAATAGGGGTGAGACTTCGTACATAAAAATATTGAAAAAGATTTCGATTTTAGCGCCACGCTCTGGCGAGAACGGCAAATAATCTTGTAATTAATTTTAATCTAATTGTTAAATGGCGGAATGTACTACTAATAACTAAACCAAGAAATATGTTTTTTTTTTATCTTAGTAACAACTGACGACACCTTTTCAAAAAAGTAGATCATCGTATTATATTTTTTGTTCTGTAGCTACAAAGATACGACACAAGTTTTTAATGATAAAAAAACGGCCATGGATTTGAAATAAATAATAATGATTTATGTACATCGATATCAATGTTGTACTAGATAAGACGTTCCTTGTAACAAACGTGTCCCACCCAAGTGCGGTGCATGCACCGCACACGAATCAGTCTGCCGGGTGACCAACGTGTGACGGCCGCGCAATCAGTGGTCTGGAACCTACTGATTTTTTCGGTATTTCTACCGATATGAGCTCTGTTCTACCGAAATATAACGATTTTTCTACGATTTCACAGTATATATGGAAATTCTCCCGATATTTCTACCGATTTCACACTTTCAAGCTGGCAACCCTTTTCATGTATGTTTAATGTTACGGGGAAGCCCTCAATAATATGGAACTAGTGCAGAATGTAAATCATATTTTTTGGGAATACCCTTGTGTCCTACAATTCGATGTTTTAGGGGGCTTCTCGCTCGGGAATTTACCTGTCTAGTCTATACTAACTTAAAGAGTGCCTACAAAATCAGAAAGTAATTACGTTATATAAAATGTCTAACGAGGAGCCAAGCACAAGTACGAGTGTAAGAAACAAATATTTACAATATTATAGAAAAGAATGGGAAGAAGAATTTCCAGGTTGGCTGCAAGATAGCCGTAAAGGCCGTAAAATAGCTTTCGAGCTATGCCTATTGTAAGAGTTGTAATAAAGATATCAACATCACATCAGGAAAAGACTCTATAAGGAAACATAGTTCTTCACAAGCACACTCAGTATCATCAAAGAATAAGAATATAAAATCACAACCGAAGATATCATCATTTACTGTGACCAAAACTCAAAAATCTGATATACTGGTTAAGCAAGGTAATTTTTTTTAGTAATTTATTTCACTACTTAGATTTTTATATTATTTTGTTTTCTACTAATCGATTTATATAAGCAGTGCATATAATTCTACCCTAATCGCTGCTAAATATACCTACGCAGTTTTAATTATTTATTTTTGATTTCAGGTGAAATAAGATTAGCCTTGTAAAGCGTGGTGATGAAACTCAAATGTTTCTATTGTTATCTAATTTCATTTTTAATATTTTATCACTTCCACATTTATCCGCTAACGTTGAACGCATATTTTCACATATTAATCTTTTAAAAACAAAACAGCGTAATAGACTGTCTACTGAAACAATCACTAGCCTATTACATTCAAAACGACTCTTTAATATAGCTAATTGTTATGATTTTGAAATTAATTCCAAGATGACCTCGGCTATGGCCAAAGATTATTGGTACCATAATAAATAATTATACATAAGCGTGATGGTTATAAATTAGTTTGTTAATTTTTAAAAAAATAAACGAAATAGATTGAATCTCAGGATTGAATATTGTTTTTTTTTTTTCAAATACCGATTTTGGGTAGAAATATACCGATTTTAGCTGGCAACTCTACCGATCTCGCTCTATGACGTTCGAGACCACTGGTGCCACCAATGATTTTTTTTTTTTTTTGTTCTTTTCGTTCCGTAAGGAACCGGCTAAGATCCAAGACCATGCTGCCAAGTCGAAAGTATTTCTTGTTTCTTAAGTATAGTACTTGTGGACTATTCTTGATATAATATATAAGATAAAATATGTCTTCAGTAGTAGTGCTTCAATTTCTTGACTTTAAAGTCAAAACTCAAAGGTATTCATTAATATGTCATAAGTTTTCCCATCAGTGGATATTGGACAATTCCATTGGTGATTATGTACCTCTCAAGTACATATATCAAAGAAAATTCTTAATTCTTCACGCTCAAATTGGTATTTAATATCAAATTATATAAATCCAGTCAAGGGCCAATGCCGGGTAAATTAAAATATTTACAAACGCTCTATGTTAAAATTACCTTCCTTTAAATTATTAATTGTAAACCCATTCAGAGATAAATTAATTACTATATCTAGCATTACTAGTACCTATATAAAATGTGAATACGAAAGTTCAAATCACAAGACAGTAACCGCAACAGTAACCAAGAGTGCAAATATTCAAAATTCTAACGTTACAAAGTATATACTCAGAGTGCATTAATAATATGTAATAAGTTATTAAACATCTACAGTGGTTTCTTAATTTATAATATAATTGAGAATAAAATAGAGAAATCAAATTAAAAACCCAAGATCTTATGTACATTAAGACGAAACTATTTACAAACCTCAATATTTACGAACAATTAAATTTGCCCAACAGTACCAACAATAAAGTCAAACAACGCTGTGTACGTTGAACCATTTTCAAGAAGAGCCTGGATGGAGCGCGGAATTAAGTCCGTTTTTTTATAAATTTTAATCAGCTCACCCATCAGCACAAGGCGCTGAATGCCAAAGGATGAGCAATGAAAGAATAAATGAGACAGAGATTGCTCAACCTGAACATTACAATGGTCACAGTAAGGACTTTGCACCAATTTCAAACGAAATAGATGATAGTTTAAACGACAGTGTCCAAAACGAAGCCGCAAAACGGTAGTGTAAAATTTTCGACTTTTATAAAACGACTTTTGCAGAACCAAGGTGTTGAGCCAATGGCGACATTGTAAGTAGCATACCATAGACCTTTATTTTGAATCTCAACTGTTTGTTTCCAATGCCTCGTCCACAAGTCGATTGATCTTCTTTTAAGGATAGGGACCACATCTGTGTGTGGTACAAAAAATTTAGATTTCTACTGGAGTCAGGAACAGTTGTTGAAAATGTGTAATAGTTCTGGCCAGAAAATCAGCCTTCTCATTTCCCAACACTCCCATATGAGAAGGAACCCACATAAATACCAGCTTAATATTATTAAAGAACAAATCCATACAAGTCTCCCTGATACGGGGAATTAAATAGTTAGTGTCAGCATTGAATCTACTGTTTTTAAGATTTTCGAGAACACTCATGCTGTCACTGACTATTACCCATTCATAACAACCATCATTACTATGTTTTATATGCCTTAAAGCAGCAAGAATAGCTACAGCCTCAGCAGTGAATATGCTTGCATGAGGGTCTATTTTATGACCAACGCCAGAATTCAAATATCCATCATAAATAGCAATTGATACAGCAGACTCTGTTTTGGACCCATCAGAATAAACAAATCTATAATTGGTAAATTTAGAAAATTTACAGTATACATCTTCTTTAGAGAATAAATTGTGATCAATAATGATGTCAATTTCAGGAAATTTACTATTAAAATCTCCCTGATAACATGGAAGAGAGGAAGATTTATGGATATGCAGATTTTCAAGAAAATTTACATATTGTGAGAAGCCTTGGAGAATATATAGGGAGCTACAAGCAGAAGATTGAGCAGTATGTTTCAAATTTAAAAATAGGTGATTATTTGTTTTGCTGTATAATTTTAATAAAAACTTTTCTTTCAAATAACCAAATCTTATACTTAATGGGGCAAGATTGCACTCAACTTGCATTACGTTAATAGGGGTGCTTTTAAATGCTCCAGTTATTAACCTCAAGCCTTTGTTTTGTATATTATCTAAGATGTCTACCAATCTCTTATCACCAGCAAAAGACAGGAACCCATACTCAAAGTGGCTACGAATTAGAGATTTATAAAGCAACAACAATATTTTGGGATCAGCACCCCAAGATGTTCTGCATAAAGTTTTCATAATATTAAAGGCTCTATTAGCTCTAGCACTTAATAACTCAATATACCTTCTCCAGGAAAGATTATGGGTAAATGTCACACCCAAAACTTTGCATCATAGGAAACTGGAATAGAGACATTATTAAAATACACAGAGGGACTTACAGATCTACTTTTACCAAAAACAACCAATTTTGATTTAGATGGATTTATGTCCAGATTTAAATAAGAGAAATATGCACACAGAGATGCCAAAGACTTGTTGAGAATGTTTGTAACATTATCCAAATTGTTCCCAGTGGTGTAAACAACTAAATCATCAGCAAATCTATTCCTCCTATTGCATTAAATGGCGAGACGAGCAAGCCGTTCGCCTGATGGTAAGCGATACGACCGCTCATGAACAGTAGCAACATTCCACTGCGCTCGCCATCCTGAGACATAAGATGTTAAGTCTCAATATGTCCAGTAGTTGCTCTGGCTACAATGTCCTTCAATCCGAAACACAACAGTGCATTTAAGCAGTGTTGTTTCACGGGAGAAATAGACATTGCGGTGGTACCTACCCAGATGGCCTCTCACATATGAGAGACCTACCACCAGTAAATTGAAGATTTTTTACTTCAGTGCCCAAAACAAGATTCAAACGACGTATATACAAGATAAAAATTAGTGGAGAGAGTATTCCCCCCTGACATACTCCAACAGATGAAAGTCTTGGTCCATAATATTTACCATTGTACTTTGCATAGACTTCTCTTTCTGTTAAAAAATTCTTAATCCAGTGAACTATTTTGTTTGGCATTCCAATTGAAAGTAATTCGGAACAAAGTACATTAATATTAACACTATTAAAAGCTCCAGCAACATCAAAAAACACTGACAACAATAACTCCTTATTAACAAGACTATTATGAATATCCAATTGAAGCAGTCCTATGCTTTCACGGGCCGACACTCCCTTTCGGAACCCAAATTGATTAGCTGGAAGAATATTATTATGCTCAACAAAATATTCAAGCCTTTGTTTGAGTAATTGCTCAAATACCTTGCCTACACATGATGTAAGAGCAATGGGTCTATATGAGTCAGGACTCATTCGAGGTTTATCTGGTTTTAAAATTGGTACTAAGCAATCAGATTTCCATGACTGAGGTATGTCATTGTTTAACCAAAGGTTATTGAATATTTGAAGTAAAATGCAGAGAGCTTTGCGACTTAGTCGTTTCAACATTATACCGGGTATCTCAAGACTGCTACCGAAAACGAAGCCAGGTGGTAGTTTTAGTGACTACAAACACAATGCAACTAAAAATTTCGCAAAGAAACGCGACAATTATTTTTTATGATTTTTTAAATATCGTCATTTTTGGGTGATAAATCCATAGTTTTTGCTAAAATAATAATTTAAACTCTTTTATACCTTCGATTATTTAAAAATAAAAGGGTATACAAGGGTATACACTATTATTTTAGGGAAAAATGTATTTACCACCCAAATATGGTCATAGGAAAAAATATTAAAAAAAAAAATGTCGCTTTTTTTTGCAACTTTTTCTATTGCATTGTGTCTGAAGTCACTTAAACTACCACCCGGCTTCGTTTTCGGTAGCAGTCTTGATATACCCGGTATAAGAAACTCCATCCAAACCAAAAGCACTATCCTTTCTAGAATAAATGGAAGATATTAGCTCTTGTATTGAAAAACTATTTACAGAATTTGTTGCAGAATCAGAAGATAAATTAGGATGATTATTTACATGATCTGGAGTAAACTTTCGTAAGAAATCATTAACCCAACTATCATCATTAGTATTACAAGAAAATGTTTTGTTAAATTTCCGCATATATTTCCAGATCTTTGAAAGAGGAGTACACCGATTAAAAGAACTGCATAATTGGACCCAACTATTTGATCTTTCTGTTTTCAAAATAAGTTTTTTTTGAGCTTGTAACCTTTTAAACTCAACATAGCTTTCATCTGAGGGATTATTTTTAAAATTGAGATAAGCATACCTTGAATTTTGAACTGCTTCAGAACATTTTTATTCCACCAAGGAAGAGGAGGATGTTTAATAAATTTCCTGCTCGGGGAGTTAATATTAGGTGTATTTGTAGGAGATATCATGTGTTGATTACAATATGGAAGGGATTTATTGATCGCAGAATGCAACAATTCACAAAATAATGTGTACATTTTCAATGGAGTTTCAATGCAACTTTGAGTTTGGAAATTTGACAATTCCGAATCTACATTTAGTGTATACATTTTCCAATCCACCATTTTATAATTGGGGTAGATGGGCAAATGCACACTACCATTATTATTTGCAGCACAACTATGTATATTATTATTTACTAAAACTTTAATAATTACAGGAAGATGATAACTACCGAGAGGATCATTATGTACAGACCAGTCCGAAGAAAGAGCAAGTGATGGAGAGACCAAAGTTAAATCTAGAGCATTTGGACGCCACGTCAAAGAACCAACTGTAGTTACTTCACCAGAATTTAACAAAATCAAGTTATTGCCGTCAATGACATCCAAAATATCTCTACCTCGTGCATTAACAGAGTTACAACCCCACAGGGTGTGATGGGCATTAAAATCGCCAGCAAATGTCATAGGTTCCGGGACAGACTTTATTAAAGAGTCAAATTTATTTTTATCAAAGATGGAGAACAATTTGTAGGACAATAAAAGCTAACGATACTAATTTCTCTATTATTTAGATTAATTCTTATACAAATATTTTGCAATGAATTATCACAATAAGTATTAATTCTTTTGTAATCAATATTATTACGAATTAAAATAGCTACGCCCTTAGATTATATACTCGTCTAGATGACACATCACACCTCACCGCACGGCTCAAAAAAAGTCTACCAAATTTGGTAGACTCGCTTCTCACGTACGTCAGTGTCATTTGAACTACATATGGATAACGTGCTCCCGAAAAATAATTAATTATGCCGGTTTGTGCTGTCGAATTGTATCGCAATTGCGTGGGAAAACTGTATAATAATACCAATATCACTCTCTATCGGTAACATTATTGTTAAACCACTATTATTTGAAGAAAACATGAACTTTTAATTCATTATTTTGAAGATGAGTTTCATTGGCCAGTGTTGTCAATTTATTACTAGGAAGATTTGTTGATACTATGGGAGAAACTATAAAACACAAATATCATTACATAATATTTCGATCAGAATAACAACAAGAAGAATGGCATTATTTATTTAATGAGTTAATAATACTTACCTACACGATATTAATGAAACCCACGACGACATGCACTTCATAGTAATTTTATTAATTCTTTGCCTTGCATGTGTATTACCATTCAAAATTTCACAAACGGGGTACTGCTATTGTCATCTTTGAAGAAACAGCGAGAACTTATTCAAGGTCCTAATAATATTTTTAGACTACGGATTCCGTACTAACAAATTGCTGGAGAGACATTACACAGCGGAAACGAAAAGAAGACCATTCGTAGCCTCACATGACTTCAGTTGTGTGTTCCGAACATTTTACTTATGATGATTTATATTTTACATAAATACAGAAATCAGATAACAGCCCAGGCAATAAATCCAAAGAGTTAATTCTATTCGGAAACAAACACTAGGAGATGGGTTTAGATCTTTATTGTTTTTACTAAAATGCGTTATAAATATAATTAATAGTATGATTACTTTAAATAAAGAAAAAATATTTTATTTAACCTATTTTGTTTATCAAATAATGGGGAAAAGTTAAGTTAATAATCTGGAGTAGGCATCCCTAAACACACACACCTTGACAGTTGGATTACAATAATTACACGACCGGTACTCACACATATCAAAGAAAGTGAGGACACTTTTAGCGCATCGTTTGTTGACATTGCTCAATCTAGACGAGTATATAATCTAAGAGCTACGCCATTATGTTCATTGCCAACATCATTTCTTTCTACATTGTAACCTCTTATTGCAAATGTTTTTTTGGGTGTCAACCAAGTTTCCGATATGATTGCCAAGTGGATTTGCTTCTCATATAAAAATTGAGTTAGTAAGATCTTATTACTTAAAATACTCTGAGCATTCCACTGCATGACATTAAGGTCCATTTTTCAATAAGGAACTGTTTCGGAGCGTTTGATGTAGTATATCTTTTATCGATGCTGAATTTATAGGATTGTCCTTATGATTGATGATTATTTTAGTTAATGCTTGAGTCAATAAGTTCATGAAAAAATCTTATTTTGTTAAATTTTGAAGTTGAGTTTCTATGTTAGATGCAGTTAATTGTGGGAATGATTTTTCATTAAATAGCCCTGCGTATTGAGTATTTCTTGTTTTTATTTTATTTTCTTCTAATTTAAGTTTTTTTTGAGGGCAGGAGTTGGATATCGCTATGTGGTTGCCACCACAGTTAGCGCATTTCGCGTTTTTACTATCTACAGTGCATTTTTTAAAACTATGTTCCTGACTACAGATAGAACACACTTCTCCATTTTTGCAGCATTTTGCAATATGTCCGAATTTCATGCAGCGGAGGCATTGCTTAACCGGAGGGATGTACGTTTTAACCTCATGCCTCCAGGAGTCCAAGTAAACATATTCAGGTAGTTCTGTGGAGGCAAAAGTTACCGCCACAGTCTGCGTAGGCTGGTATTTTATTTGACCACTATCATCCCGTACTCTTCGCATGAAGCGCCTCACTTGAATAACATTACGGGAACTACCAATAAGAGAGAATATTCTTTTATTCGACATCTCTAGAGGGACAGAAGTAAGTACGCCAGTCGCCTCTGTGTCACCAGCAGGTATAGATGCTTTTAGCTCGAGTTCCTCCAGTAATTTTTTATTTTGTAAAATACATTTGCGTTATTGGACAAATCAAATGTTATTCCTATTTTAAATCTATTAATAGATTTAAGATGTAGTACACCTGTGACGCAATATCTGCGTAAAGCGCGGGAAATAGAAAGTCTGTCTTTATCGGTGAACATCTTTTGCTCTTTATGGTTTAAAAATACTACAAATTCTTTTTTATTGCTATTTTCGGGATACTTCCTAAAGTATCCCGGTACCTTATAGATTTCAAATTTGCTCGTGGAGTCATCATCGGAGTCCGATGAAGTCGATGAAGGCAGCCCATCGGGAGGAACTTTTTTCCGCCTTTTCGTGCCTCCCATCTTCTTCAAACAATATTGTCACTTTGCGAAATTACAAATAATTAGTTATGTTATAAGAAATACTATTAAAATACAAAGAAAATTGCAAGTAGCTTAAGGCAATTTTGGTTTTGGCGCCTTTCACTTCGAAGGTTCCCGCGCGAATCAAATGTCAACTCGTGCCACCAATGATTAAAGAATAGAGGGGATAAAGCATAAGGTCACGTGACGCGTACCACTTTGATTCACAAACATGGCGGCGGCTCCGCCCCTAAAAATAGTGATACGCTAGTACCAAATTTTTTATCGATATCGATCATCAACAGTGGCATACGACTAACATTAATATAACATTTTTAATTTTTGCTTTACATGTCAGTTGAGTATAAACAGGGGATTTTAGGACTTTACAGTCAAGTCTTTAAAAATTAAATCTGATAATAATAGGTCAATGTTTTGATATTTTTTTCATGCTATGATTCATTTGATGGGTAAGTTTTACCTGATGATTGGATTGGATTTGTCAAATAATAAACACGTGAGATAAATACAACTTTATTAATAGCTAGAATTTGGTTGCGACTTCGAATATACCACACTTTTTTCCTTAAGCACCAATTTTCACCATGTCAATATTTCTTTTGCCAAATTATAACTAAATCTAAAAAAATACAGACATTTAGCAAACAACAATGAAAATATGTACACTAAACTAACAACTTAAATATATAAATAGAAATAAAATATCTACACAAAATTAACAATTAAAATGTAAAAATAGAAATTAAACAATTAACTAAATAAACACAATTAACTAAATAAACTGACATTATTGTGTTCTGTGACATGAACCATTGTAATTTTAAATGGCGATATAAAAAAAGAAAAAAGAAGACAGTTCGTGTTGCTGACGAAGTTTCTTGCGCCACTTCTTCTTCACAGCTACAACACGTTCCGAAGCGGTGGTAGCAGAAATGAACAATCCAAAAGATCTTTTGAAAGACTATTTGAATAAATAATAATAATAATAATTAATCTTTATTTCATTACAACATGTTTACAACATAATAACACCCTGACTCCTGAACTAGGAAGCCCTGTATAACAGAAGTCAGTCTCTTTCGACAATTATTTATTTAACAGCTGCTTTATATAAAAAAAATAAGAAACTTATTACGAAAAAAAATAATAATTAAAAGACTTAATAAACTATGTAACAACACTAGATCGCCAAATGAAATGAACTTAAATTATAAAGAATATTTTGATTTTGATTTTGAATAAAGGAATTGTAGCGGACATCGCGAACGAAGGCAGGAAATCAGCACTACAATAAAAATATTTTTCGAATAATTCAATCAAACAAAAAAAACATAAGGTACATACATACATAAACATACAAGCGGTGAATAATGTGGACTATAGATTTTAATTTATGTATAAATATTGACTGCCTCAGTGGCGTAGTTGTATTATGGTACGGTTACAAAGCTGAGGTCTCAAGTTCGAATCCCGGGTCGCGCAAAGTGATATCGGATTTTTCTATTCATTATCAGCACAGTCAGGAATTTGTGCCCGATATTGCGATAGGCTCGCAACCCACAACATCGTAGGACGGAATACAAGGCGAAATAAATAAATAAATAAATAACACCCAACAGTCACATACATAGTCCTGACCCCACATTAAGATCGAGTCTTGTGTCGTGGGTATCAGGAACTACGAGAGACTTTTCGGTCTCACAAACACACAGACCCGAGAGAAATATTTGTGGGCCGCACAAACATTTCTCTCGGTGCGGGGATCGAACCCGCGGCCTCTCGATTCACAAACGGCGTCTTACCGCCTGCGCCACGGAGGCTGAAATGTGGGTGTCCTGGTTGCACCTCTGCCTACCCATTCTGGGAAAAAGGCGTGAGTTTATGTATGTATAAATATTAATATTATGATAAATTTATTTGTAACAAAACTAATGAAAATGCAACTGCTACATAAACAATAGTAATATGATGTATTAAACATTTTGATCTTAGTGTGGGGTCAGACTATGTATGTGACGGTTGGAGGTAATTATTTCTTAATATTCCTAAAAATATACTTATACTTTACAATTATCGTTACTTTTTTAGTCGCCATAATGTAAACATATGACCAACTAATACTAACTACTTGCACGTCCACTGTCAATGTCAAATTTCAATTTTTTATAATATACCCTATTTCTATTTACATTAGGCTGACAAATTGAATTTGACAAACGTCAACTGTCAAAATCGGCGGTCGGGACGTGCAAGTACCTAATTTACATGTTACAACCGTTACAAGGTTATACCTGTCGAAACAAACACCCAGTTGCATCTAATACATTTCGTTCATTATTACGTTGCCCCATTCTTTGCTAAAATCAAAAATACCTATCAGGATATTTAATACATACCAAATAAAATAAAATAACATAGCTAGATTTTTATTGCTATTATTGACTGAGGAAAATCATTATGTCTCACTTAGAATTCAATCAATGAATATGAAAGTGTTGGTTAAGATAAACAATTATAATAATTAATAATAAAATATAAAACTATTTCTGTTCATTAAACGGTTCTCCAGAACATTAGACAATAGACTACCAATTGTCCAAATTATCTTGCATGTCATCTTTGTTATTGATTAACAGTTGTATTATTAATAGGATTATTAGGTAAAATATCATAATTACTACAATTTCACTTACCGGGAATATTGTTGGAAAGCTGTTTTCTTTTTCAAAATGTAATGAACAAATAAATGTATTTATTGCAGGGTTCCAATAGCTTCCAATTTTTTGTATCCATTTTGTCCTGGTTTGTATGTTTATAGGGAATCTAAAAAATATTTTTAATTTCACTTTATTTGTCGGTCTGAATATATATTTAAATACAAACTATTTTTTTCCTTTTTTGAAAAATAAAGATCAAAATATTTAAAAATGATAATATCGATATGAATAATTTCGTATCGAATCCACTCATCTTTAAACTTGTGTGTAAACAAACAATGAGGTTGTTATTTACACTACTTGTATAAATAACGCCTAGAAGAGTCTAAAACTTAATCAACAAGATCCAAATACATTTATAAATGATAAAAATAAACCCAAAATGTAAATTTAGCACATATTTGTTAGTATTTCGTAAAAACAGTTACTAACCTATGAAAAGAAATGTTAGGGTCCTTATTGCTTGAACTCGACTCGAATCCTTTAACACAAGACTGAGGCATTTTAAAAACTTAACAACTAAACTAATAAGCAAACTAAACAAACTCAACAAACGAGATTACCAATGAATAATCCGAAATTCTTTGATTGTGCAGATTTGTTTACTCCGATTGACAGATAACGCCACAGTTTGACATTTCATGCAGTTTTTGGTTTAATAGTCTGTGGTTTCGAAAGCATAACTAAAATGGCGTCATTTTGGTCTATGGGCGGTCCCAGTGTGGTTAGTGAACAAAATATTGCCATATTCGAAACAAAGGAATTATTATTTGTCTCTTTCATTAAGGGACAAGTCAGCTTTGTGTAAATGAGACAGATACATAAATGTACATTCCGCGTCGATATTCTTAACATAACTATAACTTGACATATATAGCTACTTTTGTGCGTGATCCTTTATAATTCTTTTATCATTGGGTGCCACTTAGCAATGTGCAATTCGTTCAATTTTAAAGACCCCGATCAATACTGATCCAACTGTAAAATGAACCGGTTCAAATGACTCGATCAATCGAACGATTGGTTCCGTTTAAGTCATTGATATAAATGAATAGGCCCTTAGTAGAAGTATAGGTAGGTAAACACGTTTTAAAGTTCATATTACCTATTATTTTACACAAAAATATCACTTTTAAAAGTGAAAAACGCGAAAAATAATTTTACAACAAACGTAATAGGCAAAATCTTAGGACAATGGGATACTAATTACGAAAAACGAACAAAAAGGAGTTATTACTTGATGACAATTTTCTCTTTTTTTCAAATGCAATTCGCAAGCAATCATAAATCAAGACGTACCTAACTAACTTCAACTCACTCAAAAAGTCAAAACCATAAAATTGTAACGCAAAATAAACTTTAAAGCCTACCACTGAAAGCATATATCAACCTTGTCATTTACATTCGACCTATTTAGTGTCTGTATTCGTCTCTAAAACCGACGATATCCGAACCGGGTCGGGTCGCACTCACAGGACGTTAACGGCTCGCGGACCGCTGTTCGCGCTTATGGTTCTCGGATCTCGGCTCTCGGTTCTCGATTCGCTTGAACCGACGCGATTCTTCAATCGCGATCGATCGAATGAACGAATTTTATTGTACGTAAAGATCGAATCGATCGCGTGGTTCTTGTGAGTCGGTTTATTTGACCCGTTCAATCCCGAATGTGATCGCGAACGACCCATATCTAGTGCCACTGGCCTGTGAATATGTTTTTGACATCTCGCCCGCCGCCCGGCGACTGAGCTTAGTGCATATTAATATAAAATTTTGATTGCTTTATTTGTGAATCTGGAAAGTGTATTCAGTATATTTCGGGAAATACTTGAACGTACTCGTTAAAATTAATATTAAATGTGTTTCTATAAAGGTAATTTGTTGCAGATTGAAAATTTTATTTTGCATTGAGCAAAACCCATTACCTAGTAAAATTCTCACATTCCAGATGGCTGATATCAAAACCTTATTGAAAGAAGCTAGGAAACACATAGATGACAAAAACTTTAAAGAAGCCCAGGAATGCTGTAAGAACATATTGCGGAAAGATAAACAAAATTATTTTGGTTTAGTCTTACTGGGAAAATCACTGCAAGATTCTGATCAAGCGCCACTTGCTTATCGAAAAGCTATAGAATGCAAACCAGAACTACCTTTAGCTTGGCAAGGCCTCGCCGCTTATTATGAAACTAAAGATGATGATAGCTCTAAGAAAATACTTTTCACCATCTATAAAGAATTACTTAAGTTGCAAACGGAGGATGAAAAATCATTAGATGTTTTATCGAGACTGGGTTCTCTAGGTTGTGCACTAAAAATAAGTGAGGCTGTTATCTTATTCAATGATTATATGAATAAAGATCTTTCCCAAGCTTAAAATTGGCTGTGGAGGAAAATTTCATTAAGCTCTTAAAAGCTGAAATCCAATGTGATCAGACAGAAATTGACACTATACTTGCCACATTAAACAGATTGTGTTCTACTACACCCAATGATGATTTGCAACTCATATACTGTAAAATTCTTCTGCAGAAAAGTGACTTTTTTGCTGCAGTAGAAGAAATCATTAACTTAAGCTTTTTCTTAAAAAATGTGATTATAAGAGAATGGCTTTGCAAGCAAATATGTATTAAATATGTGGAAAAAATGTCATTTGAAGGTTTCAACATTGAAACATACATTGAATCAATCACAAATAATGTGCAAAATTCGAAATATCCCAATTTATTGCAAAGTATGATTGCTTATGATAATGGTGATTATGTACACGCATACAAGCTTTGTGTTCCATTAATTAACTACCAAGAACCTGATGCTGTTGAAGCTATTTTCATAATAAAATGTGCATTTAAACTTAAAAAATGGCCCATTGCCCAGAAGCTTGCCCACAATTTCTTGAGCAAGGTGAAAGATAATAATTTGGCCTGTGAACTTAGTAAATTTCTATTCTATGCATTAGCTATGCAACAAAAATGGGATGCTGCGATATCAGTAGCTAGAAGCATTCCTCTTGATCATATGACTACAAGAGAACAGGCTTTACTAGCCAGATGTTATATTGAAACAGACGTGTCAGCAGAACAAATTATTGAACTTCTTGAATCTACTGAGTATTATATGCCTCTACAAGCCCAACTACTATTGAAACAAGAAAGGTATAAAGATACTGTCAACCTATTACAAAATTCTGTAGACAATGCCATTACTTCCTTTTATTTAGGTAAAGCATTTTGGGAATTGAAGCAATATGAAAAATGTCTGATAAATCTTTTAAAAGCTGCTAAGCTTGACCCAGACCATTCCGAAACATTTTTATATTTAGGTCATTTTTATTACTTATTAAAAGATGATCTTGACAAAGCTAAGAAATGCTATGAAAAAGCATATAATTTGAACAATTCTGACTATACTATCGCAAAAAGTCTCAGTGAAATATATATAAAATTAGGGCAAATTAACTCTAACTTTGAATTACTCAGCAATTTAGTTAAGGAAATGTCAAAAAATGAGGCATGGGTGTATTTCAGGCTAGGTTTGCATTACTTAAACCAAAAAGAGTGGGAAAATGCCATAATAAATTTAAGAAATGTAATAAAAATGGATAGCAAAGATTCAACTGCATTTGAATGTTTGGCAGATGCTTATTATGGCAGAGGTTCATTCACATCTGCTTTAAAGGCATATAACAGAGTAATATCAATAGATTCCAAGAAAACTGCTCATTGCTTAACTCGTATTGGATATATTTATTCATTATTAACAGAATATGATGAAGCAATTGCTACTTTTGAAAAGGTTCTTCTTCTGGAGCCCAATTCATTTTTAGCTTTAAAAGGAATTTCAGAAACATGGATGCGCATTGCTAAAAAAAAGCAATCATCAAAAACATATGGTAATGCAAGGGATTGTGCGCAAAATGCTGTAAACTATATAACAAAAGCTTTGGCAAAACAAAATCAGTATTCATGTTTTTGGAAACTTTTAGGAGACATATTAATATTTATTATAGAACTTCCTACTAAATATGCATATGTCTACATGCCTCAATTAACAAAATCTTCAGTTACTGAAGCAGTCAAAAAAGAAAAGTTGGAAATATTTCCTGAAGCCATTACTTGCTATTCATATATAACAAAACAGCAACAACAGCTTGCATCATATGATTTGGCATACACTTATTTCACATACTACAATGAAACTAAGAAAGATGCTCACTGTCACATTGCTTTCAATTTGGCACTTGCATGTATTAAAGACAAACCATTGGTTTGGCATAACTGGAATTTATTAGGTAAAATTTGTTTAATGATAAAAAAATATGAATTAGCACAGCATTGTTTCATAAAAGCTCTGTTAATAACTAGGAAATGTTCTGTTGCAAAAATTTGGTGTAACTTGGGTACATTATATCTAAAATTACAACTGTATAAATTAGCAAATTACTGCTTTTCCCGTGGACAATCGGCTTTGCCATCTTACCCTCAAAGTTGGATTGGTCAAGGACTAATTGCTGAAGCTATTCGGGAAGAGGAGGCAATGGATCTCTTCCGCCATGCGTCTAGACTTGGATATCATCCAGAAAGTGCACTTGGATATGGGGATTGGGTATGTCGTACATTGAAAAATAACAAATACAATGAAGATGCTGAATTAAAATATGTCATTGAGGGACTTTATGCAATACCTTATGCTACAGATTTACTTGAATGGTTTTGTAATTTTTATTCAGAAAATGCTTGTGCTTATACCATTCTGGGAATTCTTCAAGAACGAAGTGGACTTCTTAATGCTGCACTTGAATCATATCGAAAAGCTTTACAGTATGCAGATGAGAGTAAAAAAAATATTGCACTTCTTAATATAGGAAGAATTTTAATTAGAACTGGACGTTATGATGCAGCTATAAAAGTGTATAAAGCTATAACAGAAGCCAGTCTAAATTCTACAACTGGGTTAGCTCTGGCTTTGTCGAAAAAAGGCTTATATGAGGAAGCTTATTCAGCCTATGATACTGCACTTCACTGGTTAAGTGATGATGATGATGAAAAAGCGAATCTTCTCGTGGCTATGGCTGGAACGGTTTATAAATTCAAAGGGGCAGATGAAGCAAAAACTTTGCTTTTCCACAGTATACAGATATCACAAAAGAAACCAAATGCTAACAGTTTATTTGCTTTGTGCAGTTTGGGATTAGTGCATGCAGACAAAAGCTTATCCAAACTAGCTCTGGGTGAATTACGAAAATATGACAAAAAAACTAATTACGAATTTGACATTGGCTTCTTGAAATCATTTCTGCTAGTCAGTGAAGAAAATATGCAGCAAGCTTGTAAGTTACTCAGTGATTCTATTCACGACCATCCTAATAATTCTCTATTATGGTTTTGTATGGCTCAATATTTCCTCATGGACAATAATGTTAGAGCAAAAATTGCTAGTAGATGTGCTCAGAAAGCCTTATGTTCGGCGCGAACTATTAAAGATTTTGGTAACAATTGTAATTTTGCGAAAATTATTGCTACAGCCAGTATTGCTGAACATATTGCAGGTGACGCCATCAAGTCGCTCTCGTTAGCCAAAGAAGGGTTACATATGTTTCCCAATCAAATCGAAATATGGGCAGCTTTACTGCGATCACTTCTATCCCATAAAATGTTCTTAGAAAGAAAGACCTGGATATTGGGCATGGTAGAGCATATGCGTAAGCACTTGAACGCGTCGCGACGTCTTGTTAAGTGGATTACCATTATTGAAAAAAAACTAAGTAGATAAATAAGAGAACATTCAAATACACCTATCTTAGAAGTATAACGAAAAGGTAGTAGTGATGAAATAATATAGGTAGTTATAAAAATATTTTAAGACATCGTGTCTTCGCTTATAATTCATACATATATCGCTGAAACTTATTAGGTACCTATAACTTATTTGTCAAAAATATATTTTATCCTCACTCACCATTATTAATCGACTTTATTTTTGGATATACAGGGTATATCAAGACTGCTACCGAAATCGAAGCCGGGTGGTAGTTTAAGCCACTTCAGACACAATGCAACAGAAAATGTTGCAAAAAAAGCAATGTTTTTTTTGTTGTTTTTTTTTTTCATATTGTCGTATTTGGGTTGTAAATACATTTTTTTCATAAAGACTTTAAGGTATAATGGAGTATAAATTATTATTTTAGCAAAAACTATGGACTAACCACCCAAAAATGATGATATTTAAAACACGAAAAAAAATTGTCGCTTTTCTTTGCGAAATTTTTAGTTACATTGTGTTTGTAGTCACTAAAACTACCACCCGGCTTCGTTTTCGGTAGCAGTCTTGATATACCCGGTATACTATTATCAAAATCCTATTTAACAAAATTCACTGCTCTGATCTGCATAAACTCTATTTTAACTTACCAATTAAACCTAGAAGATTCAATTATTCGATTCATATACCCCATTGCTTATCAAATTATACTCATATATTATGGTGCGAGCGAACAAACACCTCAACCAAATTTGTATAGAATTGGATTTCGATCTGTATATCGAGCAGGTGACGACCCTTTTAAGGAAGCTGAACCTATCTTTCTTTAAATAATCACTTATTACTTGTGTGTATTATCAATATTTCCCAAAAAAGTCAAGTGATTAACAATATCAACATAATTTATATTGTTAATCACTTGACTTTTTGTCTCTACGTTTCTTCCCTTGTATTGATTAATTTAAAAGTTGCTGCAATCTGATTCATATCAGTGAAAATTTGTAATTGGCTCTCCGTTAATTCAAAACAAATGTATGTTATATTTGTAGCTGAAGGTTTTCCAAATAAAATAAAATAATGATGTATTTTTATGAAGTTGTTTTCATTCTACAATCCTGGTTCCCTCGGCTATAGTTTGGGGACAAACGAAGTAGGCATATTTGTAACAGCGAATATATCTATCTCAATCGAGTCTTTCGATTGATAGAACTCAGACTACTTTTATATAAGTACTGTTTCGAAAACATTGCAATAAATTATGATTAAGTGCAATGCAAATGTTTTTCCGCGTTAGTTTATAAAGGTAACAATTTCTGTTTCTACTGTTCTATATTTCTGCAATACCCAGCATACAATAAAATATATTTTTTAGTCCATGTCAATATATACACACTTTCTTAAAAAGCAGTTGAATGCTGGCAGAAGAGATTAAATTATATATCTATGACTCGCTTTACTTCCTTATAATTATATTTAATCAACAGTATACTCAAGTGATATGACCGTAGTGGTAATGCGCATGATTAAAACAAAACCTATTAATTGTAGATACTTAGATTTTGAATCCTTTTACATTTTTTTACATGTAAGTATATTATGAAATAATAATAGCAGGAGTAACAATAAATAAAATAATGTAAAAAAATTGATGGTTTTATTTATTCAACATAGATTTTTCGAAAAACAGCAATATGTTTGTGTCCTTTATTTCTAGTTACCTTTTGCCCTTCTTCTGTACTGTCATATACCTTTTCAACAACAGGGTCTTCTTTCTGAAATTACCATTAATCATTAAATGTTGAATAAACCAAAAATATACCTACTATGTGTTTACATCAAACTCTTGGTATAGTAATAAGTAGGTACACATGGTTCAAAAAAACCTGACGTAGGAACTTTTTTTGTCTTTTATTACCATGTCGTATTTGGTTGTATACATAATATGTACAAAAAAGTCGGTTTTACGGGCGAAGATTTTACGTGACAACGTCTTTTTCTCGGTAGAATATTATTGATATGAATATAATTAAATTGCACAATAGGAACAAGGAATTGAATGAAAATAAGAATTGCACAAATTTTAACTATAGAAATATATTTTGTTTACTAAAACATTGTACATGTAATGACGAATCTAAGCACTCCATATTTTCACTACAGACACAGCTGACGATACTTTAACCACACGTGTGAACTTGTATTGTGACGCTTTCTTGTTTTTCCAACGCCAAGAACGTTCGAGAAAGACAAAGACAGAGACACAAGCATGCGCCGATTCAATGCGCCTAATTCTCTAGTGCTGCGCGCGCGGCAGACCGATCATAGTTGAGTGGGAGAGAGACGCAAGGCATTCGGCGGGCCTCTCTCTCGTTCGGTGACTCATCGTAACGTTACCGGGCGTTACACTTTTTCATAAGTGACTCCCAGCCGCAACCTAATTTAAGACGTTGTCACGTCAATAAATTTTTTGGAGGTAAAATATTTTTTTTGGGGGGGTAATTTTTGCGTAATTTGGGATTTCTGGCGGGGTCAATTTGTAGCCCTCACCAAGACGGTTCCGAGGATACCAAACTCGGTGGGTCTACGACCTATGTTGGCCGAGATAGGATTGGGGGGGGGGTGAGGTAAATTTTCGGGGTGGGGGTAGGGGGGGGGGTAGGTTTCGTGGGGAGGCTAATAGGCACTATTTCGGAATAAGGGTGGGGGAAGGCAGGGGGGGGGGCTATGGGACAATTTTGGAAAAAGTGGGTGAAACTGAAAAATAATTCTCTAGTGCTGCGCGCGCACCGTTACGTTACCGGGCGTTACACTTTTTCATAAGTGACTCCCAGCCGCAACCTAATTTAAGACGTTGTCACGTCAAAAAAGATTATATTAAATATATTATATGCATTTCTATATTAATAAATGTTCTTACTATACCGCGTTTTATTCAAAGACACTATGGTACGCAAGGCGTAAATTATTAAGGTCAGGGTAGCATATTACGGCTATGGGGCGTAACCGTCTACTTCTAATTATACCTACATAGTACATTGAAATTACAGCTCTGAAGGTTAGAATGCTAGAACAGCATCACTTAATGCTATAAATTCAATTTGGGGAATAAATAAGTTGTTACAGAATAGGCTAAGACAAGCTTTGAAAGTTCAGATGTATTTTTTAAGTGAAATGAGAGTGCCACCCTCTCTTGTTTTACCAAAGATAATTAATAGTTAACAGTGTTAAGAGACCCTGTTATATGAATTTCAGAGTTCATTTAAGTAACTTTCCTATTACTTTGCTGGAAAACCCAGTAAATAGCACAAATATTCGATGCGATAAAGTACCCTCAAAATTACTAAGTGCATAATTCCGTCTATTTTAAAAGGGGCGAAATCGTCGTATGCCGTTAATACTCAATTCCAGATTTTGTAAACATTTCTCATATAACTTTTCCTTCATTAAAGTATCCCTGATAGCTACAATTCATTATTGCTTTAGTTATCAGTATATGAAACCGAATTTAATTATAAGCGACGTAAAGATATGCTTTGTTGATTTTATATATTTCTTTAATTTTCTTTTAGTATATCATTTAACTTAAAGTGCGTGGTGGCCTGTTGGTAAACGGACTAGACGCGGCTGCCAACATGTTCACGGTGGTCGCGGGTTCGAATCCCAGGGCACACCTCTGACTTTTCGGAGTCATGTGTGTATTGATAGTCAATCACCACGCACTAAAACGGTGAAGGAAAACATCGTGGGGAAACCTGCATACCATAGCGATTCATAAGAATTTCTATGGTATGTAAGTCCGCCAACCCGCACTAGGCCAGCGTAGTGGACTATATGGCCTAACCACTCTCAATCGTATTCTCGATTGTAGGGTAGGCCCGTGCCCTGCAGTGGGACGTATATGGGCTGATACAGAATATCATTTAACTAGTAAAACATTTAACTTTTTGTGTTGATTTGATATTAATAGTTAAAAGACTTTTTGAAACAAATGCTTTGTCAACTTTTTAATCATAGTTTTTTTAACACTCTCTCTGTATCAGCCCTTATACGTCCCACTGCAGGGCACGGGCCTCCTCTACAATCGACACTACGATTGAGAGTGGTTAGGCCATATAGTCCACCACGCTGGCCTAGTGCGGGTTGGCGGACTTACATACCATAGAAATTTTATAAAACGTTATGGTATGCAGGTTTCCTCACGATGTTTTCCTTCACCGTTTTAGTGCGTGGTGATTGACAATCAATACACACATGACTCCGAAAAGTCAGAGGTGTGCCCTGGGATTCGAACCCGCGACCACCGTGAACATGTTGGCAGTTGGGTTTAGTCCGTTTACCAACAGGCCACCACGCACCATCCAACAGGCCACCACGCACCATTTAACAGGTTTTTTTTAACAGGTATCCTTATTTAATTTAAGCTTAAAACTAAACTAACTGGTCACTTTTATCGAAATGGCAAAATACTTAAATATATAGATATTGACAATATATTTTGTTGCTATGACTAGAAAAATAGGTGTTGGTACCACCTACCCAAAATATGTTTACAACCCCTGACTTCAAAAATATGATGGAATAGCCCCAAAAACAGTTAATTGTAAATAAATCGCGAACACGACTAGATATTTAAGATCCTGAAGTTTTTAGATGATCGTCTTTCACCAATTAACAATAACAATACGTGTATACTTAAAACAAGTAATAATTAGTATGAAATATTGATGTATGACGGATTTTTCCGATTCTGAAGAGAAAATCCGTACATCATCCATTTTTCACAAACATAGGTATTTTAATTTTAATTTTTTTGGATAGCCAAATTACATATGCTAAATTAATTTAAAAATTGAATACTTTCTTTATCATATAATAAAATAACAATGCCAAGAAAATTAAACCTTGATAATTTGTAAGCAAACAAACATGAGCGTAGCCAGCCATGGGCTCAGGGTGGGGCAGCAGTCTAAACTCTAAAATAATATACAGGGTATATCAAGACTGCTACCGAAAACGAAGCCGGGTGGTAGTCTAAGCGACTTCAGACACAATGCAACAAAAAAAGTTGCAAAAAAAAGCGTCAATTTTTTTTTGTTATTTTTTTCCTATGGCCATATTTGGGTGGTAAATACATTTTTTCCTAAAATAATAGTGTATACCCTTTTATTTATAAATATTCTAAGGTATAAAAGAGTTTAAATTATTATTTTAGCAAAAACTATGGATTTACCACCCAAAAATGACGATATTTAAAAAATCATAAAAAATAATTGTCGCGTTTCTATGCGAAATTTTTAATTGCATTGTGTTTGTAGCCACTAAAACTACCACCCGGCTTCGTTTTCGGTAGCAGTCTTGAGATACCCGGTATAATTAGCAAACTGTATCCACGTCTTACCTCGGTATTTTTTTTTGCACAAGAAGGTTACACCCTATAACACCTTCTATCTGTATTTAAACACTTATTGCTCACCTGCCTAGTAGTTTACCTAGATAATTTATTTTTTTAGGTTTGGTTAGGTACCTTACAGGTCAAAGCCAGGGTGGGCAAGTGCCCCACTCTGCCCCACAGTGGCTACGCCCATGCAAACAAATATGAGTGTTGTTTAAAAACTATGCCGGAATTAGGCACCCTGACCTTACATAAGCAAAAATTATGGATTTACTACTTTTTTTTTAAGAATATTGTAGCCAGAGTAAATACTGCACATATTCGGCGAGGGCAGTGGAATGCCAAGCATTGATTTGTAATTCAAAGTGTTGTTTGGTTTTGCTACTTACTGTTCATGAGCAGTCGTAATGCCTACATTAGGTAAATGGCATGCTCGCCACGCCATAAATTGCAATAAAAAAACATCACAAAACAAAATTGTCGAGTTATTTTGCAAAAAACATATTTGCTTTGTATCTGGAGTTACTAAAACTACCACCCAGCTTCGTTTTCAGTAGCAGTCTTGATCTACCCAGTATAAATATTAGCCTAATATTTATAAAAAGTTCTTAAAATGAAACACAAAAACATATGCTTAGATGATGTCAAAAAAATCATTCTGTATTACCAATGTGGCTTCTTAGTTTCAACGCAGTGGCGGCGTAAAGGATGTTATATTCAAAAATATAAAAAATCTAAATAGGCTTTAACCAGTGAGAGGCGAGAAAGGAAGAGACCGCATCACCATTGTGACAACTGCCGGGAGGAATGCATAGTCTTTTTTTTTAACGAGTGTAACAACTATTTAAGGTCCTCTTCCCGCAGCCCCGGGGGAGGCGCAGGAAGAATGTGTCGGGGTCACCGGCCTTCCAGCCCGGCGCTTGGATATTAATGCCGAGCTGGGTCCCTAACGCTGTTATCCTATGCAGACATACCGACCAAAACCCCTCGATGACCCTCTTCGCGCATATTACGATGACTGCGGTCTCTGCTAGCGTGATTCGCTCGGTACTATTCCGCACACATCCTATGCAGTTCGAAGACCTATAGCCCCCCCCCTTCCTTCCATAACAAGAAAACACGCGTTAGCCCTATTCGGGCGTTCGCCTTGGGATTACTTTTTGGTGTGGGGGCCACTAAAAGTACCCATTAATTCCAGTAGTCCTGTTTAGTCGTCTTTTACGACAGGCAGGGAATACCGTGGTGGAATTCTTTTCGACCCCTTGCCACAGAGGAATGCATAGCCTGGGGTAGCGGGCGCAGAATACATTACGCAGCAATCGTAATAAAGCTCTCGTTCTCCTGTGATTACCTTTATGATCGAGAGTAGAAGGTCGTGGCAGGCAACGCTCTCATTTTTGAGATTGTGATCTCGGAACGGAGCGGAACGATTCCGGAAAGTAGGATCCGCGGAAGCAGGCGCCGTTCTGGGCGATGGTTCGGGGGTGCAAGAATTCCGTCACCTACCCGTCATAAGAGGCGACATAAAGGTATCATCGGGATTACTGGGCACACTGCAGTCTGCAGGGGCGGTGCGCACTCACCAATAGTGAGACCGAGATGGACAACACAACGCGTAGCCTTGACTCTTTTACTGACTCCCATAATATCTTAAACCGGCGTCCAAAAACAGTTTTCAGCGGGAGCACCCAAGCTCCCTATAATATTATAGAAGGACCAGTAATGGTTTTACCGGCCGATTACGCAGGCGTAAATCAGGTCGCTTCTAGCCCTGATTTGTGCTTCTGATAATGTATGTGTCGGTCACCGAGGGTTTTTTATTTAGTATGCCAGTGTAGATATTATTAGGGACCCGACTCGGCCACAATAGCCGCAACACGCCGTGTTGGAGGGCCAATAATATATACTTTTTTCAGCCTCTTAGATAGGAATAGGGAGCCTAATATATTTTAACCCGCACAAAAACTTCTGATATATAAGCGCGAAATGTCCGGGAAAGGTATTTTTAACATTTCGTGTTCATTGTGCTTAGGCTATACCGCCTAGGATGCAAATCTACCTTACGCCGCCACTATATTCCGCAGTCATTTTGAAATTTCCCATTAAAAAGCCCAGGGTTATGGGCCTGAACATGGAATGCGCAATTTCTAAATATGCAGCCAATAAACTAATTAATCACCATTTCCTCTTCTGATAATCTTTCAAACTCTGCATGTTCTTCAAAATGTGCGACAATCCATTCATATAATTCTTCCACATCTGTGATAGTGTACACAATACCCTAGAATGAAAAAAAATAATGACTACAGTTATGGAGCACACTTATTGTATGTTAGGAATTAAAGTATTTGTAGATTAATATCCTATATTTTAGAAATTGTTGAATTGTTTGTTGTGGTAGGAGATTTTCTACAATAATTGTATTTTCGTATATTATATCGAAGTTATGATAAAATAATTCATTATTTTCGAAATTCAACTTAATTAAAATATCTGTTTAAAAAGATGAACATTAACTTATTACAGAAAAGCTCATAATAGTAATAATAAGTTATTTAACATATTTTTCTATTTGTCTTTAGTGGTTATCACCAACTTGAATACGGAATTACTTGCAGTATCTTGAATGCAAGCCATTAACTAAATATCAGAATTCAGACTAGACTGCAGGTAATTCATATTTAAAGTCCTTCCTATCCAAAAACTTAAAAACGAAGAAATGTAGTTGTGACATAATAATTTCAAAAAAATAAGATAGTGTAATGTGTATGTAATGTATTATATGATACATAAAATGACATTTACCCCATCTGCAAGTAAATATGCATATTCAGTAAGTAAGTCCTTGTTAATTATCCTCCATTTGTGTTTTCCCTTTTTGAAATGTGGGTCTGGATAGAGGAAAAACATTTTTTTTAACTGCAAACAATTCAAATATCAATCAATATTTCATATGATGTGATTGTCTATACTATATAATGTTATATATAGCTGAAGATTTTGTTTGTTTGTTTGAACGAGCTATAATCAGGAACTGCTGGTCCGATTTAAAAAATATTTTAGTGTTGGATAGTAAATTCACCAAGGAATGTTATAGGCTATATATCATCAAGCTATGACCTATAGGAAGGAAGAAGTAGTGACATTTCTATCAATTACAAGGAGATTTTATTAGTTTTTCGTGGTCGGATTGGTCGATATTCCAAATAGATAGACGGAATTGAACATTTTGAAACATTGAAATAAAACTATTATGTACGTATTTTACGGCGATAAAATCCGTAAATAATAGTTTTATTTCAATGAGTAACATTCGCGTAAACCTAAGAAATCATTATTTTGAAACATGTACCTGCACCCAGTCGGACCTGGGCTCAACGGCTTGTGTAAGTATAAAATGAATTGAAATAAAATATATGTATAAATGAATAATTCATAATTATATGAATTAACTGGTGGTAGGTCTCTCATATGTGAGAGGCCATCTGGGTAGGTACCACCGCAATGTCTATTTCTCCCGTGAAACAACACTGCTTAAATGCACTGTTGTGTTTCGGATTGAAGGACATTGTAGCCAGAGCAACTACTGGACATATTGAGACTTAATATCTTATGTCTCAGGATGGCGAGCGCAGTGGAATGTTGCTATTGTTTATGAGCGGTCGTATCGCTTACCATCAGGCGAACGGCTTGCTCGTCTCGTCATTGATTGCAATAAAAAAAAAATGTTACTTTTGTATGATTATGTGTAGTTTTCCCATGTATAATTTTAGTTCGATTGCTAGTATATCTTTTATTTTCTTTTCTTACTACTATTTTCTTCCATTTATTTGGCCAGTATTTTAAAGTTGATAGATAATAATTAAAATCTAACTTTAAACTTATAAGATCTTCAATAACTAGTTACGACAAATAAATGTAACATGTCAACTGTGAAATAAACAGTTGTTTACAGATTTTATCACAGATTTCGTTTATTGGGACAATGGAATGCCAAGCATTATTTGTAATTTACGGTGTTGTTTGGTTTTGCTACTGTTCATGAGACGTTGTTATGCTTACCATCAGGTGAATTGAGTGGTCGCCATACTATTAATTGCAATAAAAGAAAAACAAGACAAAATAATTTTTTCACATTATTCTGCAAAAAAAAAAAAATTGCAATCTGTTTGTAGTCACAAAAACTACCACTCAGCTTCATTTTGGGAAGCAGTTTTGATATACCCTATATATCATATATACCCTGTGTAAATTATTAGGCTTTAAGGAACACACAAAAATACACCATAGCATTTGATGTCAAAAAAAAAACATTTTGTATCATTGGGTTCTAAATTTAAACACAGTGGTAGTGTAAAAAAGGTGTTTGTTTTGCTACTATCCATGAGCTATCATATTGCTTACCGTCATGTGAAGGTATGCACATATTGCCATTCATAGCAATAAAAAAATAGTTTTATTTCAATGTGTAACAATTTCATAAATCTAAGAAATCATTATGTGAACTGACTCACAGACATTTTTACTATGTAATGTGTTAGTAGCTATCTCACCCCAGGCATATTATAACCTAACTACATTGGTGGGTAGCTTATAGTTATGGGGCCCTACTATACCGGGTATCTCAAGACTGCTACCGAAAACGAAGCCGGGTGGTAGTTTTAGTGGCTACAAACACAATGCAACTAAAATTTTCGCATAGAAACGTGACAATTATTTTTTATGATTTTTAAATATCGTCATTTTTGGGTGGTAAATCCATAGTTTTTGCTAAAATAATAATTTAAACTCTCTTATATCTTAGAGTATTTATAAATTAAAGGGTATACACTATTATTTTAGGAAAAAAAATTATTTACCACCAAAATATGGCAATAGGAAAAAAATTTCAAAAAAAAAGTTGTCGCTTATTTTTGCAACTTTTTCTGTTGCATTGTGTCTGAAGTCGCTTAAACTACCACCCGGCTTCGTTTCGGTAGCAGTCTTGATATACCCTGTATTCATCCGAAACGAATTTCGAAACTTCGGACAGTCAAAGTTGTTTATACAATAAGAATGTATCTACTCTGTAAAAGTTAGAATTTGTATAACATACATCGTAACCATAAGCCTATGGTTACGATCATAAGTCAATAACAACCATAAGTATATGTATTACTCGGTCACAATATCTCTGCACCTCACAGGAATGCGATGCCCCTCCCGCTGTCCTTTCACCTTCCCGCGCTCGTCCGAACACGACAGTACGGTTAGCACTTTCGTTGCCGATACGCGTCTCAATAAGTTTTAATTTTTAAACATATTGATATTATAAATTAATACTTAAAAAAAAATGTTTAACTTTTTTTCTATCATTGAATTACGTAACATTTAACACAAACATTAATTCAATCCATAGATTTAGTATAACTACATCTATGATTCAATCATTACACAAAAAAAGTAATGGATTGGTATTTGGATGATTATTTTACACTCCGTACGCGCCGACATGACGTCATCAACGCTGGGTGCACAGATATTTTGACCGAGTTATAAGTATAAGTATAGGTAGGTTCGTATTGTATATAAACTTCGATCATCCGAAGTTTCAAACTTTGTTTCGGATGAATAAAGTAGGGCCCATGGTGTGGCAGTAAATATATTTATAGATTTAGACATTACTTCACTATTTATTGGTTTAAACTTATACAATACATACCTGGCCTTAACAAAGAAATTTGGCAAATACTTCATGGCATTGGTCCTCAGTACAGCAATATTTTGATACTGACCATCATTTTGTATCCTCAAAGCTTTAATTCTGTCATTGACATAATCAGACACCTTCACACGAATCTCTAAACCCAACATTAAACTGTCCGGAAACATAGGAGATAAGGTTACTGAAAAACAAAAATTCTAATTGATTTACTTATGCACTTACAAAGATAAATGAAGAATTACAGTTTTATTTTTTTCTTGATATTCATCAAGTTAATATTAAGGTGAAATTCAAACATATTTATATTGAATATATACAATAACTGTAAATAAATTTGTCAAGGAAGGAATATATTTACTGGTGGTAGGTCTCTCATATGTGAGATGCCATCTGGGTAGGTACCACCGCAATGTCTATTTCTCCCGTGAAACAACACTGCTTAAATGCACTGTTGTGTTTCGGATTGAAGGACATTGTAGCCAGAGCAAGTACTGGACATATTGAGACTTAACATCTTATGTCTCAGGATGGCGAGCGCAGTGGAGTGTTGCTACTGTTTATGAGCGGTCGTATCGCTTACCATCAGGCGAACGGCTTGCTCGTCTCGCCATTCAATGCAAAAAAAAAAAAAATAAGTAAAAAGTAACCTAGTAATCCTCCATAACCACAACCGACATCAACAAACTCAACCAATTTCTTTTCATCCTTCAATACAGGGTATAACACAGACCAGTCATAATCACGTGGATGGGCCGGACTGAAATATATGAAGAAGATGTAAGAAATTATTTTATCCATTCATTATTAGGAAGAAAATTAATTAGCGTGTTAGCTTACTAATCAAAACAATGATCGGCGATAGGGTTGGAATGCGCACGCTGTCTATAGTATTTTTTTTGTGGCAAGGCCATTATTTGAAAATTCATACGTAAAAAATAGGCCTACATTTATCACACGTTGAGAAACAGTTAAATATTTCCAAAACTTTAATATTAAACAATTGCACACGATTTTGGAAATTTTAACCAAAATCTTGATTGACTTTTGACACTTGTGACTAAACTTTAGGCTTGGGCAAAAAATATCGATATATCAAAATATCGATATTTTTTCAGAAAAATATCGATATAAATTAGCGATATTTTTTCCCGCGATATATCAATTTTCGATATTTATTTTCAGATATCAAAATCGATATATTTTTAAGGTCTGCTGTCTGCTCATGCGTCACATCATGTTTTTGACCAATCCGATTTCGTAAATTTAGAAAATATGGGTGGGTCCTCTATCTGGTCCAGACATGAGAAATTATTAAATCTGAGCATAGGTTCGTCAGAGGTTCAAAGCAGTAGCTGTGTCCCCAATGAACTGAAGCAGTATTTGGACCAACCACTTTTAGAAAGAAAATCTGATCCAATGTAATTCTGGGTAAATTGTCAACATTACACGCCGGTTCCCTCGGATATCGCTCAAAAATATTTGATTTGTCAAGCATCTTCAGTGTAATCTGAACGAGTAGCTTCAGTGGTAAATTTGGCTGTGCCAAATGATAGGAGCAGATTAACAGGGGAACACATCAAACAAAGAGTGCTCCTGATGTCAATATCAGACAAATGCTGGTTTGGATAATGTTTTTTTTATTTTGTTTCTTTTTTTTATGTCGAGCAATTCGATATTTTTTTAAAATAATAAAACTTATGTTGAAACAGGCCAGATGTGTATTTGCTTTGAAATTTCGATAATTTTGGCAATTTTTATAAATAATTGCAAATTGGGCAAAAAATATCGATATATCGAAATATCGATATTTTTTGGGTGATATATATCGATATATTTGAAAACTATCGATACGATAAATATCGATATATTTTTTCCATTTGCCCATCCCTACCAAACTTGTGACTTGGCCTGTGCACTTGGGATTTGACATTTTTTTTTTTGTTCTTTTCGTTCCGTAAGGAACCGGCTAAGATCCAAGACCATGCTGCCAAGTCGAAAGTAATTTGGCACTTGACAGCAAAGAATACTTAGAACGGGCGCGTTCCATTAGGCGCTCACGGCGTCCAAAACACTTATTTCACCGTTCCATCTGACGACGGCGACGCCCACGACGACCCATGTCAAGAGGTGGGTCCGGTCGTGGACGTGGTGTGCTTTGAGAATATTGGCGGGATTTTAAAATGTCAAAACAATAAAAATGTCACCGGAGAAAATTACTTTAAACGCATAATGCAACCTAACCTTATTATAGCTATTTTAAAATATTTATTACCTAAACGCTCAAAACGCCCAATAAGCTCCACTTGGGTTTGTGATCGTAACGCTCACGAGCAAGTGAAACGGTAAATATCGCGGCCGTGAGCGTGGTCGTTGCGATCGTCAAATGGAACGCCAAAGAGAATTTAAATCACTAAGTTATGGAACGCGCCCATAATAGTCAACAACAACAACTGACGACGACCGTCTGTAATTTTGAAAATAGCAAACCAATAATTTGTACATACTGAAACTCAAAAGCGTAGCTCAAAAGTAAACAGTAAATGTGAAGGTGTGATGGTAAAGATAACAAGTGTGAATATTTGTTTTTTTCCTCAAACGTTTAATAACTTGGCGGAACTGAAGGATAATGGATACCAATAACATATTGTCGTCATACATTCAAAAACTTAGTAAGTTGTATTGTTGCTTATTAATTTGCATGGCTTGTATAATATATATTTTAACGTACATTATGTGGTACTCCAGATCACCCACTAAAAGAAATACGTGAACGATCGTTGCAAATACTATTAGCGAAACTGCATTTAGGATGGGAGTTTGAAGACGAGCTTACCGGAACCAGGCAGCTCTTGGAGTCTTTATTAGCATGGTTCCAGCATAATAAACCAGCTTTGCAACGCCAAGCTTTGGATTTGCTTCTCACAACCATTAAGGTTCGTTTTTCAGCCAAGGATAATGCATTTTTTTGTGTTTCATGTTAAAATTTATATAACAAAAAATCAATAAATTTGTATGGAGTGCATTGTTGGTAAAGAAATAATAAATAAAACATCCTGTTTAATATTATGTGGCTTGTCATCATGTTAACCATATTTTATGATTTGTTGGTTAGTGAAGTGAATACATGCCTTAATTAATGTGTAAGCACAATGAAATAGAGAAATGTAACCCACATTATTTCTTATTTATTCAGACCAAAGCTGGTACTTATATAATTAGAGAATTTGGAGTGGAAGCTGTTATGAGAACTTTGAACAAACTGAAAGATAAAATTGAGGATGATGCAAAAGAAGTTTATATGGATATTATGGATTCAATGAGATTTTTTAATACAGTGACCTCTGAGGAAGATATAACAGTTCCTAAGCTGCCTCTACATGAAATAAACAGGTAACCATAATTAGTATTTTTTGTGTATCATTACATTCGTAGCTTAATTATTTTCCATTTTGTAAATATTTCATAATGAACTTGAGCTTAAGAACCAATTTAAATTAATGCAATTTTAGTTCTGGAAGTGAAGGTGGCTCTAGCAGTGGATATTACAACTTCGGTTCCAATTTAAAGTCATCAAAGGAAACATCTATTTCAAATTATCATTATGATTTTGATCGAAATCATAAGTAAGTTTGTTTTTCTTATTTTGTTAATACATTTCAATGTGTTGCATTGATAATGCGTTATGTGTTTGAGTCTATACTATACTCCATCGGTTTAGGTACTTAACTAAATGTAAACAAACCATAAAAAAGGTTATTTAACATTGCCATTTCTCATTTCAAAATTAATTGAAGACAAAAAAAATGTTTACGTAAATGTAAAACTACAATACATGTTCAATTTTATTATAACGATTATAATTATGAATGTGTAAGCTTGGAAACAATTAAATTATGTGAGATCATAATTAAATTACCTAAATTAAATTATCTAATTTTACATAATGCAGTCTGTCTATAAAAAAAGACCCAAACACTCAGGCATCCAAAACATTTTCATTAAAGTTACAAAAAATTTTATGCTACAAAATCGAGAAGTACAACTTTATCGTAATGCGATTATTTAAATGAAAAATAATGCGTTAAGTCAGATAACTAAGCATCATCGTAATATGTTATGTGTGGCAGCCAATTATTATTCATTGCGATAATGTACTTACTGTTTTTGTGAAGTGGTGAAGTATTTGGAAGTGTTCATCGTTGTTCTTTACTGTTTTAGTTATTATTTGTTATAAGCTGCTGTTAATTGTTGTTAATACTTGTTACTTGGTTGACTAAGAAAATATTCGTAAATTGGACATTGCAATAAAATGTTGAACAACCATGCGTCACGTGTTCTGGTTTGTTTACATTTAGTTAAGTACCTAAACTGATGGAGTATACAAGAGCATATTTTTAGTACTGAATACTAAGCTATTTCTTTTATATTAGCATAGATAAGTTCCTGTGCAAGTTTCCCCTCATCACAAGTTCCTTGCTGTTCATACAAATAACTGGCTATAATTAATTATCCTTACCTTAGATTCACTTATGGTGGACTTGTAGTTACAAGGTGTAAAAACCAATTGAATGTGTCATAAGTTATGACTCATAACTTTGTTTACACCTTGTCTATAAAATTTGCTAGATAAGCCAAATCTTATACTTGGTTTCTAAGTAGTTTGTGGTTCCATAATTTATATGTCCTTTTTTAGCAAAGCTGAAGATGGTATAAAGGTTTTATTATTTCCTTGGGTGGAATTGTGTTCATCAGATGTGAAGACAATAATACTTGTGGAAGATGCACTAAGGCTACTAAAATCAATTCGTAGATGTTGCAGATTTATAAGAGATGTGTTCCTTTGTGATTTCCCTCCAGAAATATTTTTAAATCGCCCAAAAATTGTACAGGTAAAATGTTTACTCATACAACAATTAATATAAATTATTGAGCAATTGTATATAAACATACCCTGGATTTCTCAGTTGAATTCAATTAGTACTTGGCTGTTAACTTTATAAATATTAAGATTGTTCTTGAAGTGTTTTTGGTCAAAGTTGAATTTTAAAACATTTTTTTTTCACTACAACCCTTTTATTTAAATAAATTTGTTTGAAGTAAGTTTAATGTACATGAACATACTAAAGTATTTTTTCAGAATCACTTACCATGCCTAGTGCACTCAATGAGCCCAAAACCCCCATTAAGTTCCCTTCTTTAAGAGGCAGGGGATAGTGTGGTGGAATTCTAGACACCGTCTTGCCTCAGGGCAGATTTAAATATATGGCTAGCATAATAGAAAAATAAACATAATAAGCAATGATTATTACTGTTTTCTTTAATCTTAATTAAATTCAAATCAGTTAAATTAGTGTAAATCAAAGGAAGAATTTTAGTAGAAGAATTATACTGAGTTCAGGGTACGTAAATTGAAACCTCCTAAGTTACAGCCATAGAATAAAATTCTTTGTTGTATAAAGTACACATATACAAATAAGTTCAAAAATACAACACAAAATAAGTACAAAAAATATAAAGAAAATAATAACATATACATTTTATTTTTCAGACCCTACTGTCAATATCAGATGGCACTCATGATGGACGTGTGGGTGAAGCTCTCCATGTTCTACTATGTTTAACTAATGCATTACGCAAGAGATTACTTCAACTTTCTTCTCTTGACTTGATACATGAATCTATAAAGGTTATTGTTGCTATTTTTTTCCTTATTTACAAACCATCAAGTGCAGATAAAATAGTGGTTGGGAGATCATGTCCAAGGGCAAGCCTATCATTTTATGGCGATATATTGTGCATATTTTGTTAACAAAACCTTGTTATTTTGAAAGCCTTAGCATGCTCTATATTCCTGGCAGGAACTTCCTGCTATTGCTAATTGCCCACCATGGGATTTGACAATATTATTAAGCATATTTTATAACCATTAATAGAAACATAACAAAAAATATTATTAATAAAGAACTAATATAGATTGATACAATACCCGCCCTAAACATGCCTAATTTCTTTGAAGTTAATGACTACAATTGCTAAGCCGCAAGCTTTGCGTTATATACACATGATCACATGAGACCATATAAAAATATTAAGCGCCCGGCTTTGTGAATCACAATCGTAAATCCCTTATATTAACAAATGTATATAACTGGTGAAATATTGTGCTATGGTGTAAATGCTATTACTGATTGCTGCTGCTATTTATTCCTAAACTATGTATATTGATAGTAAAAAACTGCGCACTAGAGGTACCTTATAGCTCTTAACAAGATTTTCAGTGGATTTTGAAGTCTGCCAATATAGTGGACTATGACGTAAACCCTCTCAGTCCAAAACTCGATTGCTGTGATTAGCGCACTCAACAGTGTGCATATGATAACATTCTGATATTTTAATGTAGTAATGTTTTGTTTTAGCTTACAGAAGGGTCTGAACATGGGAATGATGCCATAAACGTAGAGCTGGAACAATTGTCAGGAGATGGTGACATAAAATCGTTGAGAAGAGATGATGAGTTTATTGCACTAAAACAGTTACCAGCACCACAGTATTGTGTTGATATGTTACAAACAGTGCTTTCTAACATGAGTAGAAATGTGGTCACGAATGATTCCATTCATAAGTCACAAGCGCTCAATTTGGTAGGTACACCTATAAACTGTTATTTGAAGTATCATGTAATTTTTTTTACATTTCATAAACAAAAATAAAAGGAATAACCCATTTCACAATTTTAATATTTATTTTAGAAGGAGTTAAATACATGTTTACGATTAGTTGAAAGTCTAGTGGAATTATTGATGGATTGCGTGACTGAAAAGTTTTGGAGTACGGATCATAACACGAAAACACATAGGGATTTATTACAAAAATGTTGTATGGTCATGAGACTGATGGGCGATCTTTTAATGAAGTATCGGTGAGTACACCTCAAATTATGTCAAACAAAACCTTTCTGTTAATGTTGGTAAAAACTATATTTTTTATTTTAAAATACATTGCGTTTAGTGAAAATATAATATTTATTTCTTATTATTTACAATCTGGTTTTTGTGCTTCTAGAAAATCTTTCTTTGAAGATACCAATAGGACTCATCATCGCATGGCATGGTTAAGCTTAGTATTTTGTGCGGAGAAACTAATGAGTTGGTCAAGAGAGTCGGCATTGCCTCCATCCACAATAGTAATGGCGCTGCAGACAGCACAATTGGACCCAGCCGTTGAATTATTCTACCCTGAGCTGAGTACTAACATAGCGACAGTATTAGAGGTATTCAAATGCCTATTATTATTTTTATATGATATTGTTATGTGACAGTTACATATGCCTCATTATTGTAAGATTGTTTTGAAGAGACACTCGTTTTTTTTCCAGAACACAAAAACATCCGTAGATCACGAATACAAAAGTAAAAACAGAGAACTATGTAAAATTTTTGATAGTATGAAAGACGCAGCACGGTTTATGAAAGAAAAATCGTTTCGAAAAAATAAGGCAGTAGTTAACTGCATAAAGAACATTATCCCTGCAATGGAAATGCTGCAAAGTGAGCAATTATTGAATGACGTAGCCGACGTATTACTTAAAAATATAGAAGTTTTTGATTTTAACGAGAATGATTGGAATATCGTACGAAATATAGCATTAAATTTAATGGCCCATAACGCTGAGTGGATAAGGGTTACATTTTATAAAAGATTAGCTGATATGGTAAAATCGATATTTATCGGTAATGAGTCTCGGCAGTCACAGGATGAGAAGCGGCTTATCTTGTTGTGCGACGTTGGAATTTTGACGGAACTATGCTGTCATGGACTTTCGTCTCCTGTGAAAGAGGTAGCAAGTCATTCTACATATTAAAGTAGCGGTTTTTTGGCAGTTGATGCATGGTACCCATAATATAAATACAGAGCAAAATGTACTATTTTTAGGTGGAGGAATTCGCCTCCTCAATAATGTTATATTTGCTTCGTGGAAGGTTGATTCTGAGCGAAAAATGTTGGTGGCGATTGTTGGCTTGTTTATTACCTATTTTGCCACTACTCCACGTTTATGCAGCACATGAAACATTATTAGGTAGGTACGTTTAGCGCTTTGCAATTGCATGTAAAATTACTATGACTTTGCAATGTATAGCATTGTGCATGGATGTTCTTTACTGATTGTTCTGTAATCATTATAATATTTTTAGGGCAAGCTATTTGCAAATCTCTGGAACTGGACATAGCGGAATGTATGGGCGTGTCTACTGCGGACGTAATATCAGGATTGGTGCGATTAATGTTCGTACGATGCGTAGCCGTACAGTTAGACGCTGCCCATTCTCTGTGTCGTCTGTTGGGTGGGTATATACATATGACATTGACAATAACTAAATAAATAAATAAATAAATAAATAAATAAATAAATGACTAATATCTTATAAGAAAAAGGCAAAACATTATTTTTGTTGTTGTTTAGATGATGACAGATATTTGCCTCCAAGAGAGTCTCTTCAAGCGGATGTTTTATTAAATGCACTAAGAAGAATCGAACCTCAGGATTTTAACATCGATCTCTCGAGTTCTCCCTCAAGAACTTCGCAGGTTTGTGAGTTATTGTTTCATACAGAGATAGAGTATTTATCTATACATATAAATAAAATTGAAGTGTCTGTTTGTAAAGTGAAAATAAAAAAAAATGTCCAACTACATATCGTTATATACACGATACCTGTGCCGAAAATGAACTTTAAATTTTTTTTGTCTGTCTGTTTGTTCCGGCTAATCTCTGAAATGGCTGCACCGATTGACGGGACTTTTTTTGTCAGGTAGCTGATATAACAAGGAGTAACTTAGGGTACATTTATATTAGAAAAATTCTTTTATTTAAAAAAAATAAAGTAATGTTGCAATGCCCGCGCGCATCTCACGCGAATGCCACCACTGGGCCGTTACGTCGGGCGCCTCCCACCACTTCTCCCACCAACGAATCAATATCACATTTACAAAATATTGTATATAAAGAAATTTTACAATAAAGCTAATACAAAAAACTGAAAATAAATGTGTAACGGGAGTTTACCGCTGCTCGCTAACAAATGGCGCCACCGTAGATATAGATCGCGGTAAGGTTGATAATTAAAATAAAAAAGCAAAAACAAAAAAAAAAGGAAATAAACGTATTAACTTTTTTGTTAAATTCCACCCAGACGAAGTCGCGGGCACAGCTAGTTATATAGAGGGTGCGCTGGTACTTCAAAAACGTAGTTAAACCGGGCCACTTTTTTCTTCCTTCCTAATGGCTGACATATTATGGTTGTCCAAAACGCACGAATTATTTGAAAATGAAAAATCGAAAATATATTTTATTGTAGTAATTTCTACTAAAACTCATTTTATAAGGTATAATAACTAAATATACTTTCAGTTACCTTCGGAATTTATAGCCATTTGTTGTTTGTAGATTGAGAACAAATTTCTTCAATTTCAAAGTTACGAACTAAAACTATTTTTTTTAAGACGCAAATGTAAGACAAAGCTCCTGTATATTCTAAATACTCCAAGCATACATCCTTCGTCTGCTTTATCAGAATAAAAGTAGGGATAAAACAAACCAGTGTCTACCGTTTTTTTTTTGACCTGATCGTATTTCCATCTGTACTAAGATATTGCCTAGGGGGAAATTACATAATAATAATTCATTAATTTTTATACGTCGGCCTATAGCATAACTTGAAACACATGCCCGGGTTTCAATGGCGTGTTACTCTAAGGGATTAAACACGCCACATGTCGTCGTTGTGGCTTTAATGGTTCAAAGCTTTTCCAATAAATAAACGACTAAATAATTTCAGACAACAGGGCTAATGCAAATCCTCGACGTGTTAAAACAAGACATAGTACTGGACGAGTACGGCACAGAGGTGCGCTGCAGTACGATGCGGCCGGCCTTGGAGCCTTCACTGCGCCGCAGCACTCTGCAGCAACTAGCTGTGATGATGCGGCAGCAGGATCTTCACGATAACTTCCTGCAGGGGGACGGGTTGACTGTGGTCATCACTACTTTGAGGTCAGATCATAAATCCATCATCTTCATCACCTATAACACCATTATCGTTATCATCCTCTACCTGAGACACAAGAAGTCCAATGCTGAACGTAATATTCTATTCAAAAAAATGTCTTAGATTATTCTCATTTATTTATTTATACTTTAACTACAATATTGTATACAGGCGGACTTAATGCCTGAGGAATTATCTACCAGTTTACCTTTGGATGGTGTAGCAGTACAGAGAAAACAAAGTAGGCGCATTTTACAAAATATGGTTATGTTAAATATGATGATGTTTATAATTTCATTTGATTCAACATTCTTTGATCAGACTTGTTCTATTTTAATATGATTTAAGTAAGGGATATTTGTTTTAGGATGTCTTTGCTAGTGGACGACTATCTAGCTTTTCCTGAGTGCGCAATAAGTTGCGTGTCCATATTGAACAGCGTTTGTTTCGCCAGTCGCCACACTCTAGTAAAAATACCAGACTTACCATCGCTTTTGATCAGAGGCAAGTGAAATTTGATTTTCAGCAATTGTATTCGTGTTTTTTTAAAATAGCTATATTCAATTTGTAAAATCAACGGACATATTAATTGATTTTGCTATTTTAAATCGTATTGATTTAAACAGATCTAACCTTCTTTCGCCAATCAGCACTAGGCCAGCGAGGCCAGCTATATGGCCTAACTCCTCTCAATCGTACTTTCGATTGTAGAGGAGGCTAGTGCCCTGTAGTGCGACGTATATGGGCTGACATTAGCTATCAGCTCACGTTCTATCTAGGTATTTTACAGTATGTATTTTTTGTAGTGATCCTGGTGTTCCCTGCGAATGACTCGGCGGTAGTGATGGCGGCGCAGGTGCTATCATTAGTGGCTTGGGCCGGGTTCGTGCTGCAGGAGATAGACTCCACTCATCGTCGTGTCCCGGCGCTGCCTCTCAGCGTTACTGAACGCACCTCCCTTCCATTCGGAGTCAACAGCTATTGGAACACAAGTCCTAACTCGGAGCATTCTTGTATTGGTATGTGTAAACATTTTGATTTCGTTCTTCATAATTTTTCCAGAGGGAGCTTAAGAGTTCGTTTGTCAGTATTTTCATAACTATAGGCTGTGTTTTTGTTGTTTATGCATACAAAGGATATGAAGGAATGTAAGGGTAAGCATATACATTATACAATGCAATAGATTATATCAAATTCGGAACATAGTAACTACTGGACATATTGAGACTTAACATCTTATGTCTCAGGATGGCGAGCGCAGTGGAATGCCAAGCATTGCTTTGTAAATCAAGGTGTTGTTTGGTTTTGCTTCTGTTCATGAGCGGTCGCAACGCTTACCATTAGGCGAACGGCATGCTCGTCTCGCCATTCACTGCAATAAAAAAAAAAATATGGTGGCCAATGATCCTTACCCATCATGTGCATTTACAAGCTGAAAGGTTTGGTACATATGACGACTTTTCTTACATAAGTCATGTCCCTATGTCATCGATTGGTCATAAAAATTGCGCTTATAAAGTTTGATAGATATTAAGTTTATTATTTCTCCAGTTAATGACTTTTGTTTTGTTTTTTTTTTTTGCACCTGATGGTAAGTGCCAAAGCCGCCCAGGCAGAGTATCCATTGGCATCAGACGGCAGTCCCATGCCAATGGAAACAATTATGCCGGTCTGCTAAGGGGCCTCTTCACACCAAGCCGGAAGGACCCAGGATTGTAGGAAGGAGGGAACACGTGAGACGGCAAACAATTCCACAGCCTGACGGTGCGGCACAAAAACGAATTCGAGAACCGTTTGGTTCGCGCCGGGATGGTTGGACCGTCAAGCTATGGCTTCGCAAGCCAGCACGCCTGGTTCTGGTTAGGAATGGAGAGGAGGGGATCAAGTTGAACAATTCTTCAGAGCACTCACCGTGATACAGGCGGTAGAACACGCTTAGAGAGGCGACATCTCTCCGGAGTTGTAGCGACTCTAAGTTGCTCGTAACGTCTGCATCATTCACAATGCGGATGGCCCGCCGCTGCAATCCATCCAAGGCATCGAGCAGGTACTGGGCGGATCCATCCCAGAGGTGCGAGCAGTACTCCATACCCGGCCGGGCCTGCGCTTTATATAAACGACAAAGCTGACCGGGCGTGAAAAACCGACGCACCCTGTTCAGGACTCTAACCCTGCGTGATGTGGCAGTTATTACGCCCTCGATGTGATTCCTTGGATTGAGATCACAGCGGATATCCACACCAAGGATACTTAGGTCATTCCGCATTGAGAGGGGAGCACCCTGAAGAATGGGGAGAGGAGAGAACGGGGATTTTTTGCACGTGAACGCACACACCTGGGTTTTCTTGGCATTGAACTCAACCATATTCCTGGAACCGCATGTAGAAATGAGATCCAAGGTCCGGTTGAGCTCAATGACAAGATCTTCGCGTCCCTTCACAGTTTCGACTCGGCAACCTGGAGGCCCGCAGTGGTATCGCCCGTGAACCGTGCTGTCATCTGCATAGCAATGAATGTTGCCAAGCGACAACATGTCATTGATATGCAGAATAAACAAGGTGGGCGACAGCACCGAGCCCTGAGGAACTCCGGCATTTACCGACATGAGCGCCTAAGCGTGTCCGTCAATGACTACACTTATTCTACGCCCTTATTCTATGCAGAAAGCCGGAAATCCACGAACACAGGTTACCGGGGAGACCGTATGCCGGAAGCTTGGATAGAAGACTACGGTGTCAGACCCTATCAAACGCCTTGGCAATGTCGAGGCTCACAGCAAGAGCCTCGCCACGCCGGTCAATCGCCTCACCCCAGCGATGCAGGACAAACGCTAGAAGATCACCCGTCGATCGATTATGACGGAATCCGTATTGTCGGTCACTGGTCAACGAGTGATCCTCCAGGTAGCGGACCAATTGAGCGTTTATGATCCGTTCCTTGACCTTACACATCACTGAGGTGATAGCGATAGGGCGGTAATTGGTAGGGTCCGACCGATCACCCTTTTTGGGGATCGGTTGCACATTGGCCTCCCTCCAAGATTCCAGCACAACACCTGTGCGGTAGGACGCTCGGTAGAGGCGAGTCAGTGCTGGAGACAACTCAGCTGCACAAGCCCTCAAAACCACCGCTGGTATCCCATCCGGACCACTGGCTTTCCGCACATCGAGAGACCGTAACTTACGCCGCACATCACACTGCCTGATGCGATTATCTGCCATTGAGAAACCGCAATCGGGCAGTGTGGGCAGCGTCTGGGAACCACGGTCTTCGAGGCGGGAATTAGCCGCAAAGAGATTTGCCAGCAAGGCAGCCTTCTCTTGCGGCTTGTGGGCCAGCGACCCTTTAGTATGTTTCCCATGTGTTTAAAGAAGAAATACAAGTGTTTTCGTCACCACGGCAATTAATTTTATCGTTATAATTTACAAGATTATAAGACAAATAATCATTAGATTATAAGCATTTTGAAAGTTAATTGATTCTAAAGCAACACAGATTAAATAAAAGCATGTTGCAGTATAATTACTGCATTATATCTCAGTCCATTTCGTTTTTGCACATCGAATATTTAGATAAACTGGACGACCTAACAGCAGATCGACTCGGATGTAAATCATGGCATCAATATGGTTCGTCTTGCATATTAATTTGTATCTAGTATGCAATGCATACCTTCAAATACTTGTTTTTTATTAGAATTACTAGTTAATATTCATTACACAGGCATTAAATGTAGTTATTGGTCATCAAGATTCTACTGTATTGTATAATAATGTATGCAATTGACGTCACTTGTTCTTGTATTTTATGACGCGAAACAATCTTATTTTAGGGCTCGGATCCACTTTTTGTGTCGTTGAATGGTTTGAATGTGTTTTCGATTGATGTGTTGACTCTGGCGCATACACAAGTGTTTTTTGGACACATCGCATGAGTGGTTCACACACATCACATGCTATACGTGATATTTACTTACGTATTTGTAATACTGATTTTGGAAGTGGTAGAGCCACGTTGTTTGCAGGCTTGAGTTATGCCTGAGCAGGAATGGGCAGGCTCGTCCATGGTGGTCCTACTGTCTCACAGGACATCGATATGAAGCTACAGTTTGACAGTCGCGTTTTGTTCGTTTAGTGATATAATCGGATGGTCAATACTTAGTACCCCTTTCCTCTTTCCATCCTTTTTCCTTTCCGCTCTCCTCCCGGTTTGTTGGGTTAGCAACACATCCATCATCCGAGTGTTCTGAATGTTCACGGGCGGCAGACGACTTGTTAGCTTGTTTGCCGGACCTAAGCAATAAATAAAAACACATTCGAGCCATGCAGGTCGACAGTTTATTATTTTGTTGCCGGAGTGTTCTGGCGTAATTCATGTGGTAGAATTTGCTATTACAGCATTGAGATAATATGCTAGAGGGGACACTGCAAACAAAATGTTTGTAACAAAATGAAGGGTACCTTTTATTTCTGTCTCTGTAACGCCTACGAAGTAACATTATCTTCGCTCTCGCTTCACTGTGTACCCGTGTGCACGCACAATACGCAGAGATTTTGTTCCCGACGTCCGTTCTAGTATAATACCTCAATGTATGACAGCTATTTAATCTATGCGTGTAAGTGCAAAGGCAGGAGAACTAGAATGAATAGTGACCGTGTGCCCAGAATGGGTGTTGTGTGAGGAGGAGTACCGCGCGGCGGTGCGCGTGCGGTGGTGGTGCGAGTACGCGGGGGGCGCGGGCGGCGCGGGGGTGCTGCACGGGGCGCCGCCGCCGCCCGCGCCGCTCGCGCTGCAGGCGGGCGCGCGCGACCTACACGCGCTGCGGGCCGCGCACCCGCGCTACTGCTGCGCCAGGGCACTGCTCGCGCTAGAGAATGCCACCTCGCACGCACAAGTTTATGACGCGCTTGCCATGCTGGAAAGGTTTGTACTTATTATACATCAGTTTATTATTATATATTTTCTTTTTTGAGCATTTATTCTTTATTCTTATACTGCCCTCTCTTTCTTCTTCCATTATATCCATCCAAAGGTTGACTAGCAGAGATCACTCAGAGCGATAAGACCGCCTTTTGTACTTTTGTGTTTTAGTTTATTCCTTTGTGCAGTGGCGTAACTACCCCACCGGGGGCCCGTGGCAAAGTTAATCAAATGGGGCCCTTCGTAAATGTAAAAAAAACTTTGTAGTGTAGCTTTTATGATTATTTTTTAAAGGTGCGTGGTGGCCTGTTGGGTTCATGGTGGTCGTCCCATCCAGGCATCCCAGGGCACACCTCTGACTTTTCAGAGTTATGTGTGTATTGATAGTCAGAAACCACGCACTGTGACGGCGAAGGAAAACATCTTGAGAAAACCTGCATACGATACTGATACTGATTTGTAAGAATTTCTATGGTACGTTAAATCCGCCAGCCCGCACGAGGCCAGCGTGGTGGACTATATGGTCTAACCACTCTTAATCGTACTTTCGATTATAGGGGAGGCCCGTGCCCTGCAGTGGGACTTATATCAACCGATAAAGAACAGCACAGAATCTCTTAATGACATGCCTTCATATTTCTGATCGGATTTTGAACATAAATAATTTCATGAAATCTAAAAAGGATTTTATAATAACGTTCAACGAGTGCTTTTGGAATTGCATTTTCATTTCTCTTTATCACACAGTTCCAATAAACTTCACATAATTGGTATGTTTTAGAAAAATCTTGAATTGTATCAAAATTGAAATAAATTTAGGCCCAAAACAGCAATTAACTCATTTTGTATTTTCGGTCTTAAGTATTTTATCTGCCCTTTTGGATTTATTTAACAATTCCTCTAAATTAGGATCACCTTTAGCTAGTAACTGCTTTATTAAGGCTATCTCCGCTTTCTCAATGGTCACGAAAAGCTAAATTAGTAACTTCGTGGAGAATATCAGTTCTCGGCCTCAAAAAAATGAATGGGACCGCCATTGTTCATACAAAAGACATCAAATTAATTTTCGATTCGTTCATCCAAATTAATTTTCGATGTTGCGTGCCACTCTATCGCATTTACAATTTGTTTCCAGTCGTCATAACCCTCAACTCAAACATTTTATTTATTCATCAGCCTTTTGTTGTGCACTGCTGGAAATAGGCTTCCTTCAAATTGCGCCATTTTACCCTGTCGTCAGCTTGTTGCATCCAGCATGTGGCAGAGACCTTTGGCAAATCGTCACTCCACCTAGCTGGAGGGCGTCCTACACTTCGTTAGCCAAGAGGCGGTCTCCACTCAAGAACACGTTTACTCCAACGGTTATCGGTTCTTCGACAGATGTGGCCAGCGCAGTGCCACTTCAGCTCGCTAATCCTGTTTGCTATGTCTATAACTTTGGTTCTCTTTTAGATAAGCTCATTACGGATCCTTATCCTTCAAAGAGACAAGAGCATAGCACGTTCCATAGCTCGGTGAGCGACCATAAGCCAGTGGACCAGTCGTACTGTGTTTCCAAGTCTAAGCACCGTAGGTCGTGACAGGTAGGGCGCACTGGTTGAAAACTATTCTTTTTTTAAAGTTTTTAAGCTTTTTGGGTAAGGTGACGAGAAGACTCGTAGCCTCTTTCTCAAATTGTTTCTACCTAGATAAAGAGCCTGCCCCAGGTAGGTATATTCGGAAACAACTTCGAGCTGGTGACCACTTACAGCGACAGGTCTTGGATCAAGGTGGTGGTTGATAATTATTTTGCCTGTCGCAGCATCAATTGCAGCTCCTTCAGCGATTCCGCCACCCAGACTATACCATTAATTATTTATTTAATTAGTAATGTATTTTATTATTTATTGCCACTTATCTGTAATATATGAAGATTTAATATTTTCTACTCCTAAATATGGTTCAAGTTCATGTTTGCTCCTACTTGTTTGTGGTTATTTTGGGTTTGAATATTCTCTATCGACGGAATTTTCAATTATGGAATTTTTGGTTTCGTCCATTTCTTCATTTCTGAGACTCATCAATAAATTGCTCGTTCCGAAAGTACTGATTTATTTTAGATATGTTTTTATTTATTGCTTCAGACTCCCTCTTTCTCTTACGTTTTTCGCTACCACTAAAATAATTTCAAGAACAAAACATGTATTTTATTTGGAAAATATTACCTTCATATTTATAAAATTACAATTTATTGGTTTCTAAGTAAGTTCATCCTATAATGAAATAAAACCAAAACATTTAGATCAAATACTATGACGAAATGTTTATCATGTTTAAAATGTATGTTCAATTGTTTATTATTATGAATTTCGTTATTAATGTTACATTTTTCTCTGCTTACACCCTGTTGGACTTAAGCCCGAGGCCCTATCGAGCCAGGGCCCTGTCGGGCCTGAGACCCTGTCGGACCAGGGCCCTGCCGGGCCGGGGGCCCTTAGGTCGGGGGCCCGTGGCATTTTGCGCACTCTGCCACCCTATTGTTACGCCACTGCCTTTGTGTTATAATAAATCAGTGTACAATAAAGATTAGTAAAAAAAATTTAAACATTCACCAACCCAGTTGTGAAATCCTACACTCATACTGTTATAAAGCTCTCTTAACTTAGTCTAGTATTCTTCCAAGACTACTTCACTTATTGCGATCTGTATTTTAGTAAGCGACATATTGCCTTATACAAGATGCTCTTGTTGTCTTATACATTGCGTATGTTTTGCGTGAATGGTTCCATGTTGTTTATTTAGCTACACATGTCTGATGCGCGTGTCGTGTGTGAGTTGGGAGGAGCTGGGCGCCTTGCCGTGGCAGCACACGAAGCGCTACCTGTCCGCGCCGCCCGCCTCGTCTCGAGACATGACCTTACTCGTCTCCTTGCTACAATTCATTATAGCATACATGGACACGGTGCCCAAAGATGGTGAGTTGTTTACGTGGAATTATTTTGTATTTGTATGATAACAAGATTTATACACTCATTTGCAAAAAAAACGGGCGGTTTTGATTTTAATTCTTCTTTAAAAAAATACGGTACCAAAATGATTTCAATCATTTGTACATGTTACTGGCCGGTTTTAAAAATGCCGTGGTGTTTAAAACAGTACGTTCTAAATTCAAATTTTCGTTTGATGCTCGTTTTTACAGAAAACCACTTTTTATCCTACATTTTTGGTGCGAAGTTCCAAAAGATAATATCGGTTTTCATAACTTTTAGTCAATTTTTATGAATTTATTTCATATTCTTAATTGTCAAAGCTTCATTTATTGCTGTTTAGCTGTCTCAATAATGTTAGAGAAAGTGGTAAAAGCTACCAAAATTATTGCGCTGCTCGAAGAGGGTTGCAGCCAATGCTTCGTGGCTCAGAGGCTAAGTGTGAGTCGCTCGACGGTTCAAAGGATCTGGCAGCGGTATCAAGACACCGGCTCCGTCGAGAGTAGGCCTGGTTCTGGAAGAAAACCATGTACCCAACCACGGGATGATCGTTTTCTTGTGAGTCGCGCATTGAGAAATCGCAAGTCTTCGTATGTGGACCTTAAGAACAACCTCGAAGAAGTAAGAAATGTGCATATTAGTCTATGGACGGTCAGGAGGAGGCTTCTCGCGGCCAATATACGCAGTCATCGCCCGGCCCGCGGCCCTAAGTTACTCCGTGAGCACAGAGTTGCCAGGCTTAGGTTTGCTCGAAATTGTGAGTCATGGACTCAAGAAGACTGGAATAGGGTATTGTTCTCCGATGAAGCCAGGATATCTCTGTTCGGTGAAGATCGACGTCGGCGAGTGCTACGAAGACGAGGAGAACGCTTTGCAGAGGCTTGTTTTGAAGAAATCACACCTTATGGTGGGGGCTCTGTTATGTTTTGGGCAGGAATAAATTCAATGGATCGTACAGAGTTAGTCTTCATTGAAAACGGCTCACTGACTGGACATCGATACATAACGGAAGTTCTAATTCCTCATGCACAACCCGCATTGGCCGCTTTAGGCGAAGACTCAATTTTTATGGACGACAACGCTCGCGCCCTCCGGTCTGGCGATGTGGAAGCGTATGTGCAAGAGGTCGGCATTCGTCGTTTGGATTGGCCAGCTCGAAGTCCCGACCTCAATCCTATAGAGCATGTCTGGGACGTTCTGAAACGACGCGTGAGATCAGTACAACCGGCTCCGCAGACCATCAGAGAGCTGAAGAATGTGATTACCGCGGAGTGGGAACGTATTCCGCAAGCAAGTATCCGGGATATCCTCGCTAGCATACCCAGACGAATTCAAGCTGTAATTTCAGCTAGAGGGGGTCACACTCGATACTAAACATTTATCTGCTTTTACTTTATTAAAGAAATAATAAAAAAATAAAAACCGACTTCAAAACAAAAAACCGCTAAAAACCAAAAAATAACTAAATAATAAGTACCACTGCAAAGCAAAAAAATTATATTTGTTTCATGGAACTTGCGCTTGTTGATTAATTTGCTTAATGACTTGACTAGCCAACAAATCAAAATATATGCATAACATATCGAAGGCGGGCCGCCAAGTACCAAACATGTTGTAGGACCTATGCCTTATATTAATTTAAATATCTATAAATCACTAAAATCGGTTAAAAGCTGCCGAAGATATTAGAATTTACGTGTATTTTAATTTTATCACCTACCCCCCCTCACCCCCACCCCTTTTTTCCTCTCTCACTGTAAATTAACTTTTATAATGAACCTAATGCAAAAAGAACCATTGGAATCCTACTTAATTTTAAGGAGTTCCCCTCTCCAGGTCCGAAGATATTGCTCAAATTTTCACCATATTTTTATGGGACCAAATGACAAGCATCAGCTTTCAATCAAAGAAAGAATGGTCGAAATCGGTTCACACAATACACCGCAATGTCTATTTCTCCCGTGAAACGATACTGCTTAAATGCACTGTTGTGTTTCGGATTGAAGGACATTGTAGCCAGAGCAACTACTGGACATATTGAGACTTAACATCTTATGTCTCAGGATGGCGAGCGCAGTGGAATATTGCTACAGTTCATGAGCGGTCGTATCGCTTACCATCAGGCGAACGGCTTGCTCGTCTCGCCATTCAATGCAATAAAAAAAAAATACACAGTACAGAGAAACGAGGTAACAAACATAAAAAAAATGCAACACACAGTCGAATTGAGAACCTCCTCCTTTTTTTGAAGTCGGTTAAAAACAAACAAAAATCTTTGTTAACTTTTACTTCACGAGCATATGCACTACTAGCGAGCATACACTACTAGTGAACTTTAGCATTAAAACCCATAAATTTTATCCAAATTTTATGATAATACTGACGAAAACTATTATTTGCTTATTAATTTACAAAATTGTGAAAGTAAACTACCTATAATTATCAAACAAACCAATAGTAACATTTGAAATGGTTCATTGCTTAGATGCCCGTTTTTTTTTGCAAATGAGTTTATTAAATTTTAGTAACGATTTTTTTAAATGTACTTTTGCTTTAAACGGGATGGTTGGTATACCAGTTCCTAATTGTCTTTTTACTTTAAATTGTTATAAAATTACGTAAACAATAAGTCATATTATTTGTACATGGATGTGTACATGATGCCTGTAAGAGATTACCTAGTGTGATAAATCCGCCACTTGTACTATTATTCTTATTGTATAATATCTTCATAGTATTTCTGTATCAGTGCAAAAAGAATTAAATAAATAAATAAATAAATAAATTATAATATGATGTACTTTCTATATTACTTTTTAAAGCCAGTACACAACTAAATATTCCCTTACATGATAAATTGTAAAAATAAACTACGGTATACAATTTTAGATATGCTATTATCGTGGATAAAATCGTCTTTCATCGGAAACGATGTATCATTAATATCACTACTGAGTCGCGACCAGTTCTACCCGCAACAAACGGCACAAGAAGATATCGAAGTGACGCAACTTCACATACACATCGTGAAGGTTTTGACGCGATGCATCGTCTACTCCGAGAACGGAGACTGCGACTCCAGCAGGATCGAGAGCTTGGTCAAGATATTACTCGCTTGTCTCGATAGAGTGGACTTAAAGAACTTTCATATGCTAGGTAAGATTTTGGCTATGAATGAAAATGTAATAAGCTTTTCCATGTCAAAGACATTATGGTTTGTCAAATACAGGGATGAAAGTTTTTTTTAATAATTTCAATACATACATATCATGTATTTATATTTAGGTACCTAAAATAACCAAAAAGTATTTGCTTTTATGCGGGTGATAATGAAATATTAATCGTAGCATAGGCAGTCAATCTGTTTAATACAAACGTGAAAAAAGTATTAACGCTGCTTATTTAAGTGCATATTTCTAATATGTATGTTGTTACTGTAACAATTACTAAAAATAAAAAGTTTCATAAATATCCACAACATAGAAACAAAATATCTTGAGTCTCATTCGACATTTTACAATGTCTCCTTGCTTTCTCTATTTGGTATTCGAATCTATGTAAGCAGAGAGCAACGACCGCTCGATTTGGTTAATATTAACTGAACTACGATTTCCTTATTTGTTTATGTGTAATATGACCCCTATTGTAAGCGCTGTTGTTGAATTGACGCAGGTTACCTCAACGAGTTGATGCGGTGCCTGCGCTACGCATTGAATTCGGATTTGTGCAGATTGTCGGAAAATACTCTGATACAATGTATGAGATGTGTAACTCGTATAATGAGCGGTTGCGCAACGGGCAGCGCGCGTAAGGGCGAAGCTTGCAGACTTAACGGTGCGCTCTCACTGCTCGCTCTGTTGCGCCAGGCGCACCAAGAAGCCATACCGGTGCAGGTATGGAAAGCACATAACACATTGCATCATTCCTCTTTACCTCCTATTATCGAGAAAGGCAAATATGAAATCTGAACTATGGGAAAACCAGTGCAGTGTGCTAAGAGAACGATTGATGAAATTGTGGTTTTATGTAAAAATCAGACATTGGTATTTTATTGATTTCCCAGTGTTTTCGTCCAGATGTTTACTTATTTCATATATTTATTTGTGCTTAGTATTTTAACGATATTTGTTTTAATCCTTATAACTTAAAGTAAATCCATTGGATATTCTAAAACTTTTGATTATTATTAAATGCAACATATTTCACAGAAATTATAATAAATCATGATTAATGGTCTTAATTTTGTTTAAACAACATTAGCACTTTATTTGGTTTTCAGAAACCCTTTTATGTAATTATCGCAAATTGTGTGCAGTTATGCGTGTCAATACATTCGCACACCCATGTTAAAATACTTGGGTTTGTTATTTTAGCGGCGCCCCTTAATTTGTCCGGTTAAGTTCTCATGCGTTCATCATCGTTTTTTCACGGTTTGTAGCCTCACTTGATTGACCGCAGCTAATCTTTGTTTAGCGTGACTCAGAGCGTTATTTGGAAATGACATTGCGAATTTTCAAAAGATGCTGCATGATGTATAATATATTGATGCGAAAATTCAGTTAATTCAATTTTACTCTTAGCGGCTCGTGACTTCTACGCAATACTTACGGTTTTATATTCCGCCAGTTTTGCGCCCTCTATGCCTCAGGCATTTTTGATTCAAATTGCTACAAATAAGGTAGACAGGTGATTTGACAAAAGTAGAATATCGCTTGATGCAGTAGGCCGCTGATATCATGTCGCTCTGGAAATTTCATATGTATACCGGTTAATGTTTATTTATCGTTGTCTTTAATAATATTTGACATGTCTGAGGAAGTGGATGGTAGTAAGCTGGAGAGTGTGTAAGCAGTATTTTTTTATTGCACAGGTTCGGTATACCAATAAACAGGTCATCTGATGGTAAGCGTGTCACCGCCGCCAATAAACATTCACAAAGCTTAGATGATGGATGTGTTACCGGCCCACCAAAACGGGAGGAGAGCGGGAAGGAAAAAGGACGGGAAGAGGAAAGAATAAAATGCGACGGCAAAGCGGCCGCTTCACGTCAACTTCTTGTGAGATGGTTGTACGTTGTAGCGTCCCGGACGAACCTGTCCATTCATGCTAAGTTTGACATGACTGTGACTGTCAACAGCGTGGCTCTACTACTTCCAGTAAATAGTGTAAGGAGTATTAGCGTGATAGCCCCTCTGCACGATGGAGCATTGGACAAGATAGTTCACCCACTCCCTTTGATGTGCGTCAGAAAAACCGACATCCACGCTATTCCAAGACGCACGCACTATAATCCATTATACGTCACTACGCCCTCTCGACAGTGGTCCATCATATTGGACCATAGCGATGGCCCATCGTGTAGAGGGGACATGAGATGTGGTGTGTGATTGTGCGTTGTGCGGGTGTGCAGCGCTGGAGCGAGGCGTGGGGCGGGGCGGCGGTGCGCGCGGTGTGCGTGCGCGCGGGCGGGCGGCGCGCATGCGCGGCGGCCGCGCTGCACGTGCTGGCCGCGCTGGCGCATCACGCGCACATGCTGCCGCAACTCACGCAAGGTACCATACCATAACATATTATCCAAGTATACAAGTATGTCATTACTTCCCAGATTTTGATCTCTATTAAGAACATTATCAGATAGTGTAACAGCATGTGTTTTTTTGTTCAAAATCATTGGGTTCGATTGCCTAGCTAGGCATATCGATTTATCAAAAATCCAAGTATACAATTTTAGTTTTCATCAAAATCTGGCTCGTAAGTCCTTTGAGCATTTTTCGCTATTCCTCATAGTTTCGAATTTGGCTATCTACGCCCATTTGAAAACTCAAACAATATGTGATAGTTAACTATACAGGAGTTTAACTATCACATATTGCTGTATTCGCGGGAATAAATAGTTTTATTTGTCCATGTCACGAAAATGTCATTTTACGACGTAGCGCAATGCTATCCAGATAAAGTATCAATCACCGATAAATCTCTTGCCTCTCAGACCCATTGCTTCTTTACGGTTGACAATAAATGTAGTTACAATATTACAGCATAAAATTCGTATAAGCAGTATACACAGCTTTAAGTTTTGAAACGGCTTGTTCCTACTTTGGTTTCTTCAGATTCGAAAATCCTTTACATGAAATTTTATATTTGAAAGTTACGGAATAGTCTGTACCCAAAATAACACTAGCCCTCAAACATAAAATATAATAATTTGTTGAACTCGTCGTATCTTTGAATATTATGTAATAATAAAATAGTATGCGAAATGCTTGAAAAGGCATACATGCGGCGTAATCTTACCCGCACATTGTATGCAGATGCGTGTCAATTTGTCAAAGTTCATTACACTTGGCGGCTGTGCGCTTGGACTTGCGCGTTGTTAATAGCCAGTAACAATGGCAAACGGATAGCGATCTAGGCTTCTGCAGTACTATTATAAATTATAACGTATTATACTAACTCCTTTACATGCATAAAATTTATGAAAGAAGATTTTATCTCCTTCTTTCGTTTAGTTTGTATTTTATCCTAAAACAGGATTACCTGGAACGGTATGCGTGTCATAATGAAAATATATGGTATCATATTTATCAATGGCTTATTTCGAAGCATCTTCAGGAAGGAGAGCTTTTGTGTTGTTAAAAAAGAGTTGCTTTAATCAATAACGCAATTGCATAAATGTTTATAATTAGATATTGGCATATTGATTGTATGTCTTTTTGTTAAATTTGCAGGTGTCTATGTTGTGAAAAGATTATTATTTATCCACTTAGATACAAATAAAGAGAAGATAAAACATCCTGTCGTTTATGCCTCACACATGTGTCACATACTTCAGCTTGATAAGTAAACATGAAGTCCCGTATCACACGAACAATATGACCCAAGAGGTGTTGTGATTCATTTGCGGACTTTGTGGCACTAGATAGGCAAATATATGTATTAGCTTTAACCATAATTTTTATGTCTACAATGCTTCATGTAAAATTAGTATTTTATGTCTCTGCGTTAATTACCAGGGGTTAGGTCTCAACAACAAAAGTGCGTGGTGGCCTGTTGGTAAACGGACTAGACGCGACTGCCAACATGTTCACGGTGGTCGCGGGTTCGAATCCCAGGGCACACCTCTGACTTTTCGGAGTCATGTGTGTATTGATAGTCAATCACCATGCACTAAAACGGTGAAGGAAAACATCGTGAGGAAACCTGCATACCATAGCGATTTATAAAAAAATATATGGTATGTAAGTCCGCCAACCCGCACTAGGCCAGCGTGGTAGACTATATGGCTTAACCACTCTCAATCGTAGTGTCGATTGTAGAGGAGGCCCGTGCCCAGCAGTGGGACGTATATGGGCTGATACAGACAGGTCTCAACTGTCGGTTCAAAACGCTGGCCTAGTTAGGCTAGGCTTGCTAGGAGGTTGAAACTGTTGAAGTAACCGGTAACTATATGAATACACACGTAGAAATGCGCGCCTCTACTACGTTTCCAAATGAGGCATTTACCTCTTTAAACCAAATCTTCTTTTTAACCGACTTTATTTAGTCCTTAAGGGACCTTCTATATAAAGTTATTACGTTAGTTATTACCATATCAATATTAAAAATTCAATAAATTAATCGACTTGGTATTACATGCATCTCACAACTTTTTGCGGTAGAAAACCTGAGCTGCGAGACTTGGATTTTCTTTACAGGATGTTTTTGATGGGATTTATTGTACTTGTGCATGTTGATTAATTTGCTTAATGACTTGACTAGCCAACAAATCAAAATATATGCGTAGCATATTAAAGGCGGGTCGCCAAGTACCAAACATATAGATATTTAAATTAATATAAGGCACAGGTCCTACATGTTTTTGGTACTTAGCGGCCTGCCTTCAATATGTTACGCATATATTTTGATTTGTTCATTAAGCAAATTAAACAAAATGCACAAGTGCAATAAATTAAATATTATTTTTTGCTTTGCAGTGGTACTTATTATTTTATTATTTTCTGGTTTTTGTTTTTCACCCATAGGAAGTCCACACCTGAACATAGGCTTCTCGAAGGGTTTTTAATGGGTATCAAGTGTATTTAAAAAGCATAATCTTTTAGCCTTGGAAGAGAGTTCGTTGAGTGGGTACGCGGCGCGCATTTTGAGCAGCGAGGAAGAAGCCAGCGTGGTGCGCGCCGCCGCCGCCGCGCTGCTCGCCGTTGTTGCATCGCGCACCGATCCATCGCATGTAAGTCACTACTTTTTTTTATTGCAATGAATGGCAAGATTAGCATGCCGTTCGCCTAATAGTAAGCGATACGACCGCTTATGAAACCGCCTGGGTAGGCACCACAGCAATGTCTAGTTCACCCGCCAAATAGAAGATGAAATGATTGTTTGTCTGTTTTGTCTCGCGATGTAATATGGGGCATAAATTCCTGACTCTGGGATTCGAACCCGAGATCTCAGCGTTTTTATTGTATCGTAGTACAACTGCCACAAAGGCAGTTCTTGCATCTTGTTTTCGATAAAAAACAAGTAGACCCAAACTCACTAACTTCCGAGTCTTGTGTCACGAGTATCACAAACTACGACAGACTCTTCGGTCTCACAGACACTCAGATCTGAAACAAATACTTTTGCATTACAATTGCTCGGTTTCTCATTTTTCATTCGACATCTAATTAATTAATCACTAATTAACGGTGTAGATACACCGCTTTGTGATCATCTTCTATTGTCCCTTACATACTAAAGTCATAAACTTTACGTTCGTTGTGGTTGTCTTCATGGACTTTACCTGTACAACTGATATACTTATCTCTAAATATCTAAATTATTTGACATGTATCTCTGATAACTTATATTTACCCGGCTAATGAATTTACTAGAAATGCTCCCTATCGTGTTTTGCTTATCCAAACATTGTATGACTATTCTGTTAATCTTTGTTTCTACGTTCGAGATTTAATGGAGAAATATGATGATAAAAAAAATTAAGAACGGATCACTTATTGTATTTCACATCTACGTGTGTATTTGTCAACTAGCTGTTTTGCGGTTGGAATTAATTATTGAAAAAAATATTTTTTTTGTTTTGTCATTTATGCAATACAAAATTTAAAAAATCACCTAAGTACATACATAACTCACGCCTTTTTTCCAGAAGCGGTAGGCTTAGATTCTCCTAGTAGCAGCCAGGATACTCACGTTTCTCCTTGTATGTTCGGTCCCATGATCTTATAGAGGCCGGTCCTATCTCCATACCGGGCACAAATTCCTATACAAAAATCTGATATCACTTTGCCTGATCTAGGATTCGAACTCGAGACAATCATCAGCTTCATACTCAGCTTTGCAATCATACTGTAGTACAACTGCGGCACACAGTACCGAGGCAGTTTGGCATTCGAAAACACGACCGTATATTAATCGACCCTTGTAAGCTTCGATCAAATATACACTAGATACAACATGAGCGCTTAGAAAATGCCACCAAAAAGAGTGCTTTAAGCACTCTTTCGCCTTCAGTCACGCACCGACCGTTGCTTCTAAAACGTCGCAGAACTTTAGACAATATTAGCTGTGCCCGCGACTTCGTCTGAGTGGAATTTAATAAAAAAAGTTAATTACCTAGTTATTTAGTTTTTTTTATGGTTTTTGCCATACCATACCGCGATTAAATTCTACGGTGGCGCCATCTCTTAGCGAGCGGCGGTAAACTCCCGTTACACATTTATTTTCAGTTTTTTGTATTAGCTTTATTGAAAAATGTCTTTATATACGATATTTTGTAAATGTGATATTTATTCGTTCGTGGGAGAAGTGGTGGGAGGCGCCCGACGTGACGGCCCAGTGGTGGCATGCGCGTGAGCTGCGCGCGGGCATTGCAACATTAGTTTATTTTTCTAAAATAAATGTACCCTAAGTTACTCCTTGTTATATCAGCTACCTGACAAAAAAAGTCCCGTCAAAATCGGTCCAGCCATTTCAGAGATTAGCCGGAACAAACAGACAGACAGACAGAAAAAAAAAATTTAAATATCATTTTCGGCACAGGTATCGTGTATATAACGATATGTAGTGGGACATTTTTTATTATTTTCACTCTTAAAACAGACACTTCAATTTTATTTATATGTATAGATTATGTGAAAAGCTACTTTAAGCTCCAGGAATAAAGTGGAATTTGTGTTCATATATTTGAAATATGTGATCTTTTTGTTTGCTTTTTTTGTTTCAATGCATCGGTGCCACTTTTTAACAGAACATTTACAGGGAACTGTGTATCTAGTGTATATTTGATCGAAGGTATGGGCTTTCACCGGTTGTGCCCTGTAACGGAACACCCGACTTTCGGAGACCATACAAATTCGGTATCGGATAAGTGCGGCCAGGTTGGTATAAAATATTATAAGTTAGCCCTTTCCTCCCATTACTGAATGTGTAGACTCGATTAGAATAGAACCTGTAATTTACGACGTATTTTAAACGTTTCAATGACGTTTGCGTTACAAGTAGATTACGTTGCAGGTTTAGGGTGCAGTGGAATTCCAAGTATTGCTTAATTCATGTTTTTGTTTTGGTTCTGTCCGTGAGCGGTCGTATGTCTTACCTTACCATCAAGCGAATGGCACGCTCGTCTCGCCATTCACCAAAAAAAGTAGGCAAAGACGGACCAGTTGCCAAGCGCTTATCGTTACTTTCTATGAACACGAAGGAAATTTTATTTAGGAATGCGATTTAAAGTATAAAGCTTATCAAAGTCTTAAACGTAATTGATATGACATGTGAAATTTTTCGCTGACAACATAATAGTGTGAGTAATACAAGTGAAACGTTATGAATGTACATTACGTATTTCACCAACAATTCGTTGATAATACGAATTTGATTAATGAAGTGAATTGATAAGATACTTACGGTTCATATTCGCAACAGATCCTGTTTGGGTAATCTTCAGTTGCATAAAAACATTATTTAAGTTATACCTAAGACTTACATTTATTAAAATTACATTATTTAAGTTATACCTAATACATACATACATAAATTCACGCCTATATCCCAAGAAGGGGTAGGCAGAGGTGCCAGGACACCCACATTTCGCCTTGTATGTTCCGTCCCACAATGTGATAGGTGGCGAGCCTATCGCCATATCGGGCACAAATTCCTGACTCTGGACTGACAATGGATAAAATAATCCAATATCACTTTGCCCAACCCGAGATTCGAACCCGAGACCTCAGCTTTGTAACCGTACCTTAGTACAACTACGCCACCGAGGCAGTCTAAGAGATAAATATAATGACAGTAGCATCACAATATATTTTTGAAAATTTAATTTATGTTCATAGAAATAAAGAAAGTTTTCGTAAGATTAGCGATGTTCATAACAAAAATACTAGGAATAAGAATAATCTAGCTACTCATAAGACTAGGCTCCACAAAATCAGCAAATCTTTTAAGGGTTACTGTATACATTTTTATAACAAAGTTCCCAGTCATATTAAAGCCTTAACGATTACAAAATTCAAATCAATTATCAAGCAAAAATTATGCAATAAAGCATATTATAAAATTTCTGAATATCTAGATGATAACAAGGCTTGGGAATAGAATAAAATTAAATAAATGTGTAGTATCTCGGAGCGGAGGTATTGGTGTGCTCTGTATAATATCATTCAAATTAAGTAACTTTAGCAGTTGTTTTGCTGTGTAAGTGATTGGGTATGTCATGCTCGCTAAAAAGTCTATGCTTGCGGTGGCGTCGTGTGCTGGGTCGGTCACTTCCCTATAGCATGGTTGAGGAGGCCGATGGCTGGCACATGCGTCATACTCGTGAACGGGTGCTGCTTGCGTAGACTGGTCTATCCGATTTGCTTACATTGTAACGGATTAATTAATGGATTACATAAGGCTTTCGCAATTATTCGCTGCTTTGGCGAAAAAGAGTATACTGATTCTTCGTTCTGGGTGACTTCGCTACTTTCGGCCGTAGTAATTATAACATAAACATATTCATATAAAAATTTTTTTTTTTGTAAATTTACAACAAATTATTAATGAACTGCTCTGATTAAACCAACTTGTAAATTTTGTAATAATTCCTACATTGTAAACTGGTTTTGAAAAGAGCAACACTAGAGTTTCTTGCCCGTTCTTCTCTAGTGAAAACCGCTTTCCGAACCGGGTGGTAGATAAAAAATGACTGAATCTAAATGATGTTGAACATTTTAATGGATTCAATAAATTATTTTCATTTTCATTTTCATTTTCATAAGACTTTTATTATAGTTAATATTTGGCTGGGGGAAAAGTTTCATCGCATTTTACATTCGAACATTTAATTGCAGTACACAGATTGAATTTTTAAAGTTGGTGTGGGGACAGTCGAATCAGAAACAATGAGAAATAGCGAAAATTACTGGCAGGAGTTTTTAATAAAAACTAAAACTGCTTTTGGAAACAGATCTTGATGATTTTGAAACAAAAAACAAGCTGTATAAGTCGATTATGGGATGTGATTATTTAGCTAATTAGGTTCAAATTCTGCAAAATAATTATGTACATGCGGCAAACTAAAGGACAGAGCCCATTTTACATCGATTCGTAGGCTCCCTTGATTTCTAAATAAAAAAATCTTAGACTGAATTACGTAATTTTTTTATGGTTGTGGTGGATTCGATCAAATGCAGGCATAATATGTGTATGAAGTAGTGTCTTTCATGCAATTTTTACCCAGTAAATGCCCTTTAAGTGCTTCCTTAATTTCATGACAGTTCAGGCTTTCCAAAAAAAATAATTACCTTCATAAATAAAGAGGTAGCTTTATCAATCTGTATTAGCCCAAATAAGTCCCACTGCAGGGCATGGATCTCCTCTACAATCGAGAGTACGATTGCGAGTGGTGAGGCTATAATGTCCATCAGGCTTGTCTAGAACGGTGTACACTTACATAATATCATTAAGATTCTTTCGAATTGCAGGTATCTCACAATGTTTTCCTTCGCCGGTATTCTGTTTGGTGAATGTGATGACACACACCTGACTCGGAGGTGCCTGGGACTAGAACACCCTTTCTATTGATTAATTCCGGCCGATTTCTTTCAACTTCTTCCTTTAATCTCATTAGTTATCTGCAATAGAAATCCAAATCAATGGTTCTGCTTTTTGCATAATGAACGATGGCCTTTCAATCCCATCACATTATGCACACAAATCACCTTATTGCGATTTAACCCAGGTTTTGCCATAGTCTCTGAAGCCTGGCCAACCTATGACCTCGACCTTTTTTGCAAGTTCTTGTCCGTGATCCACTTTCCATTGCCAGTTATTAATATTTAAAAACACAGTTCTTTCATTCGGTGATAATTCATTTTCATATCATTAGGATTCTTTCAGTGAGCTCGTGTGGCACCCTAATATAAAGGTTTTTATTATTTCTTTTTTTTAATGTAACCGTTTTAATGATATCAAAACCAGATACAAATATTACAGCCAAAGGGGTTTTATTACAAGTTCATACATAAATACATTTTCCTCTACCTATCACAATACTTTTTGAAAAACTTCTAGTTACTCGGTAGTTCTAGGTATGATACTTACGGTCACATCGAGTTTGTTTTGCGACAGATACACATGATTTTATCTTAGTTGGTCACGGTGATAGCACAAAATAAAAATCTTGCTTATGTGTGTAAGAAGATAATGTTTGCTGAGGATTGCGTATATTTTGACAATCCGAAGAATGCGATTACTCGTACTTGTGTTCCGTACTTATTGCGATGTGTAACTATACGCTTTTTGTAAATTGTAATCTGATTTTTTATGTGTTTAAGATAATTAATTTCTGTTAGTACCAGATACATGGGCGTAGCCAGGGTGGGGCAAGTGCCCCACCCTGGCTCTGGCCTTTAAGGTACCTAACCAAAACCAAAAAAATAAATACTGTATAAAGTATACATTATTTATTTAGTACAGTATTTAGTAGTAGTGTGTATAAAGCACTATCTATGGGTAGATATAAACTTCTTAATTGACTGTTTAACAATTTCGCATACTCCCAGAGCCCGAGCAGCTGAAGTTAGGGACACATATTTACATGGATGATAGATTTCGTAGTGAAGGAAGGTGAGCAATAAGAAAATGTTTTGGTCTATTCAAATTATACATAACAGGGTATATCAAGATTGCGACCGAAGTCGAAACCGGGCGCTAGTTTTAGTGACTATAAACATATCCATCATCCATTAGCCAGAGGAAGTGCACTGCTGATCATAGGCCTCCCTCAATGATTAACCGGGCGCTAGTTTTAGTGACTATAAACATATCCATCATCCATTAGCCAGAGGAAGTGCACTGCTGATCATAGGCCTCCCTCAATGATTTACACAGAGACCTGTTGGAGGCAGCCTGCATCCAGCGACGTCCCGCAACCTTTACCAGGTCGTCTGACCTTGTAGGTGGAGGTCCTACGTTGCGATTTCCGCTACGTGGCCTCCATTCGAGAACTTTTTGGCCCCATCGGCCGCCATCGTATGTGCCGCGCCCATTGCCACTTCATCTTACTAATCTGTTGAGCTATGTCGCTTACTTTAGTTCTTCTACGGATCTCCTCATTTGTGATACGATATCGTAGAGAAACCCCGAGCATAGCCCCATAGCTCGTTGAGTGACTTTGAGCTTCCTAATAAAGTTCATAGTGAGAGGCCTCGTCTCAGTGCCGTATATAATCACTAGTAACACACAACTATCGAAGACTTCCGATTTAAGGCACTGAGGTATTTTTGACGAGAAGACGTCGCATAGTTTTCTGAACGCTATCCAACCGAGTTGGATTCGACGATTGACCTGTCACTCGAAGATGGACCTGCTTAACTTGTCCTAAATAGACAAATTCGTCTACAACTTCAAGAGTCGAGCCTCCAATTCCGGTGGGCACAACATGGACATTCGACATGATTTTCGTTTTGTCCAAGTTCATTTTATTTTCGATTGAGGTCTTCGAGCTTAGTGCTAAGGTATTCCAGCGATTCTGCCAATACTTCAATATCGTCGGCAAATCCAAGGTCGTGCCAACCCGCACCAGGCCAGCGTGGTGGACTATATGGCCTAACCACTCTCAATCGTACTCTCGATTGTAGAGGAGGCCCGTGCCCTGCATTGGGACGTATATGGGCTGATACAGATATACTCGTAGTTGATGTTAATGCCGAATCCTTTCCACTGCAAGAGCTTAAAGGCGTTTTCCAGCGCGGCACTGAACAGTTTCGGAGATATGACATATCCCTGTTTCACGACTTTCTGTAGTGGAATATCCTTCGTACTCTGATCTTGTACACGGAGGGTCATGGTGGCGTTATTGTATATACCCTTCAACACTTCGATGTACCGATAGCTGTCAATGTGGGACCGCTGGAGGGACTATAGTAAAGCCCAGGTCTCGATCGAATCAAAGGCTCATCTCGTAGTCCACAAACGCTAAACAAAGCGGCAAGTTATATTCCTCGGTTTTTTGTACAACTTACCGAAGCGTATGGATGTGATCTATGGTAATAAAGCCTTTTCGGAAATCGGCTTGTTCGGGAGGCTGGAACTCATTAAACCTGCGTTCGAGACGATTTGTGATGACCCTCGAAAACAACTTATAGACATGACTCAGGAGCGAGATGGGCCTGTAGTTCTTCAGCAAAGTGTTATCACCTTTTTTGAAGAACAGTACCGCCACGCTCCTGCTCCATGCCTCTGGCGTTGAGCCCTAGAGGAGAACGGAATTGAAGAGCCTTTGAAGGACTTTTAGTATCGGCGTTTCGTCCGCTTTCAGAAGTTCTGAAATGATTTCGTCCTCACCCGGCGCCTTGTTGTTTTTAAGTTGCTTCAGGACCGTCTCGATCTCTCATAGGCTGATGTCCGGGATATCATCGCTAAAGTTTCGAATCAATTCAGCCCTCGGGTCTTGGGCCGAGCTAACAGCAGGTTCGGCAAACGAGGTGTAAAACTATCTGTAGAATCTCTCGATCTCCCTTAGTACCTCTGCCCTCGTCGACACTACGCGGCCTCTGTCCGTCTTCAAACTAGTCTCTTGCAAACACTTTGGAGCCTCCGTTCCACTTTATTATCTCTTTACTGCTCATAGTATTGTGAGCACGTACATCGTGCCGCAAGGAATTCCAGATCCGCCGAACGGAAGACTACAGCGCCATAGATCGACGTTTGGCCATGAGGTCAAGAGTATGGATCGAGAATTTTTGTGGTCTATCGCTACGGCGAAGTCTAAAATACTTAAATCCCACCATATGGACAGCTTCTACCAAACTACTTCACTTTTGACAATCAAAGCGATTTGTTAGTTCAAGTTGAAAGCTCTCGGGGTTTTGGATATGGGCGCGTAAGGTCGGAGCGTTGACTTCATCAAGCGACGCCTTTCTAATTGGACATTGATATTCAATGTGCCCCTAACCATTCGGTCATCACTGCCAGTTTTCACCCTGTTGGTCACAGAGACATCATTGCACATCCGTCTATTCCGTCCCGTCCCGAAAAATGTCGCCATTGAGTATTTATCCTTTCTCACCACGCTTGGTAGGCGTGTTGCCAAGCGCAGTATGGGATTCGCGTTAACGACGCTTCCGCCCGTCATTAACCGGGGAAAGGAAAAACGATTTGTGGGTAGATGATGTTATAGGAAATGAGAGTATGGCCTGTAGGAGTGGATGCTGCAGTTACCAAAGGGAAGTTTAAGTGACTGCAGTAGCTCGAGGGCCGAGGTCGCGTACTCCTAGTACCTATACTAAGACAGGCCATGGTCAGTAGATAGGAGCATCGTTGACCACGCTATAAATACAATGCAATTAAATTTTTTGGAAAGAAACGCGAAAACTTTTGGGGTTTTTTAAAGATCGTCGAGTTAGGTGGTAACTATATAGTTTTTGCTAAAATAATATTTTAATCACTTGCGTACCATAGCACCGTCAAAAATAAAAGAGTGTATGTTATTATTTTAGAAATAAAACTATGTAGTTGCCACATAAATAGGTCAATGGAAAAAAAATCGTCGCTTTTCTTGAAAAAAAAATTACTTGCATTGTGTATAAAGTCACTTAATACCCTGTAGATCTACATGGTGCTATAGAGTATAACCTTTTAGTATGAAGAAAAACAACTGGGGTGAGACAACGGGCATAGTTTGCTTCTTAAATATTATTTTAGACTTCTGCCCCACCCTGAGCCCATGGCTGGCCACGCCCATGACCAGATACTCACATAATGGTAACAATTTATCGCTAGCAAAATTATCGCGGATGTGGCGTCATTGTCGCTTTAAAGCTACGAATGCACGGAAACAAAATTACATATTCAGTTTTTATTTAGTCATTTACTTAAAAATAATAATCATACCGCATTGGCTTTTTTGCGTTCACTTTTTGTAAATATTTCAATAACACAAAACCACTATCCATCCATCCATCAGCCAAAGGAAGTCCACTGCTGAACATAGGCCTCCCCCAATGATTTCCACAGAGACCTGTTGGAGGCAGCCTGCATCCAGCGACGTCCCGCGACCTTTACCAGGTCGTCGGACCATCGTGTGGGTGGACGTCCTACGCTGCGCTTTCCGCTACGCGGCCTCCATTCGAGCACTTTCCGACCCCATCGGTCATCAGATCTCCGCGCTATGTGCCCTGCCCATTGCCACTTCAACTTGCTAATCCGGTGGGCTATGTCGGTTATTTTAGTTCTCCTACGGATCTCCTCATTTCTGATTCGATCTCGTAGGGAAACCCCGAGCATAGCCCTCTCCATAGCTCGTTGAGTGACTTTGAGCTTCCTAATAAGGCCCATAGTGAGAGGCCACGTCTCGGTGCCGTAAGTCATCACTGGCAACACACAACTATCGAAGACTTTCGATTTAAGGCACTGAGGTATTTTGGACGAGAAGACGTCGCGTAGTTTCCCGAACGCTGCCCAACCGAGTTGGATTCGACGATTGACCTCTCTCTCGAAGTTGGACCTGCCTAACCGGACCACTTGTCCTAAATAGACATATTCGTCAACAACTTCAAAAGTCGAGCCCCCAACACCGATGGGGGTGGGCACAACATGGACATTCGACATGATCTTCGTTTTGTCCATGTTCATTTTAAGACCCACCTGTTGGGAGACTCGATTGAGGTCTTCGAGCACAGTGCTAAGGTCTTCCAGCGATTCTGCCAAGACTACAATATCGTCGGCAAACCGAAGGTGAGTGATATACTCGCCGTTGATGTTGATGCCGAATCCTTTCCATCGCAAGAGCTTGAAGGCGTTTTCCAGCGCGGCAGTGAACAGTTTCGGAGATATGACATCTCCCTGTCTCACAGGGGCGTGCACTCCTTGTAGGCAGAAATGCAGTGCTTTACTTGCCATTCACAGATATTTTATTATAACGTTCGTACGTTTTAGATGACTTTAATTTTTAGTAAATAAATGAATAAACAAAATATAATAACTTAAAAACGCCTAGTATTTTATAAATAGCACCTATTTGCAATCACGCAAACATTATGGTTGCCACGCGAAAAGCAAAAGAAAAAGTTTTTGTGACCGAGTACTCTGCCGCATACCCAGTGTCATAATCCTGTGCACGCCGCTGCTGTCTCACGCCTCTCTGTAGTGGAATAGCCTTCGTACTCTGATCTTGTACTCGGACCGACATGGTGGCGTTGTTGTATATACACTTCAACACTTCGATGTACCGATAGTCTATATGGCACCGCTGGAGAGACTGTAGCACAGCCCAAGTCTCGATCGAATCAAAGGCTTTCTCATAGTCCACAAACGCTAAACAAAGCGGCAAGTTATATTCCTCGGTTTTTTGTATAACTTGCCGAAGCGTATGGATGTGGTCTATGGTACTAAAGCCTTTTCGGAAACCGGCTTGTTCGGGAGGTTGGAAGTCATCAAACCTGCGTTCGAGACGATTTGTGATGACCCTCGAAAACAACTTATAGACATGGCTCAGGAGCGAGATGGGCCTGTAATTCTTCAGCAAAGTTTTATCACCTTTTTTGAAGAACAGTACCACCACGCCCCTGCTCCATGCCTCTGGCGTTGAGCCCTCGAGGAGAACGGAATTGAAGAGCCTCTGAAGGACTTTCAGTATCGGCGTTCCGCCCGCTTTGAGAAGCTCTGAAGTTATTCCGTCCTCGCCCGGCGCCTTGTTGTTTTTAAGTTGCTTCAGGGCCATCTCAATCTCACACAGGCTGATGTCCGGGATATCATCGCTAAAGTGTCGGATCAACTCGGCTCTCGGGTCTTCGGCCGAGCTAACAGCAGGTTTGGCAACCGAGGTGTAAAGCTGTCCGTAGAACCTCTCGATCTCCCTTAATACCTCTGCCCTCGTCGATACTACGCGGCCGTCTTCCGTCTTCAGCCTAGACAACTGGCTTTGCCCAATAGACAAGTCTCTTGCAAACACTTTGGAGCCTCCGTTCCGCTCGATTGTCTCCTTAATGCTCACAGTATTGTGAGCACGGACATCGTGTCGCAAGGACTTCCAGATCTGTCTATTGAGCCGCCGATATGCTTCGGCGTCAACGGAAGACTGCAGCGCTAAAGATCGACGTTCGGCCATGAGGTCAAGAGTGTGGATCGAGAGTTTTTGTGGTCTATCTCTACGGCGAGGTCTAAAATACTTAGATCCCACCGTATGGACAGCTTCTACCAAACCGCTGTTTAGCTCGTCCACTGCAAGGTTTTCTCCTAGACAATCAAAGCGATTTGTCAGCTCGAGTTGAAAGCTCTCGGGGTTTTGGATATGGGCGCGAGTAGGTCGGAGCGTAGATTTCATCAAGCGACGCCTTTCCGATTGGACATTGATATTCAGTGATATCAGAGATATACAAAACCACTAAAAAGAAACAAATAATATCGATTTCATTATACTTGTAAACGTTGATTATTTTCATAATAAATATTAATTTACCTATTGACTTCACTTTTTTGTCTAGAACTTATGTACCGGGTGTATCTGGACCGCGACCGATAACGATGGCTTGTGTTGCTTTTAGATACATCATACAACGCAGATACAACAAAACTAAATATTTCGTGATTAACTAGCGATGCGATAACTATAAAATATTTCAAACTAGCTGTGCCCGCGACTTGGTCCGCGCGGAATTTACCAAAAACATTATTTTTCTAAAATAAAAGATTTTTTCTAAAATAAATGTAGCCTAAGTTACTCCTTATTATATCAGCTACCTGATAATAAAAGTCCCGTCAAAATCGGTCCAGCCATTTCAGAGATTAGCCGGAACAAACAAACAGACAGACAGACAGACAAAAAAAAATCTAAGATCATTTTCGTTATAGGTATCGTGTATATAGTTAGATATGTAGTTAGATATTTTCTTTAATTTTCACTTTACAAACAGACACTTCAATTTTATTTATATGTATAGATTTCATCCTTGCGCCCAGTAAAATACACGTCACGGCTTGAGCTCTATGAGTGTGTATTCACCTAGACCAATGAAAGAGTGAATTCATTATGAAAGAGACACCTGTATGAGTAGCTGGATCTGGATGCTGGAGCGGGTCGATTAAAAATATTTCGGTAAAATTACATGAGTGTAGGCCGCGTACTAGCAATTGAAGCCTCTCCCCTCAAGGTGGACTGACATCACTCAAGAGGAATCCTATGTTTAAAGTGGTCATCGGTGATGTTGTGATTGAATATAATGTTTATGATAATGGGATAGTTGTAATGTATGTATATCTGATAAACTTTGTAGATTTCTGTATATTGTTATATGGAAATAGTCATTTTCAAGCTAATCCCATTAAAATATATTTACGTAAATCTCGTTAAATATTATTACCTTAGGGCGGAGCTCTACTACGCATCTCATCGCGTTGCAAGTAATGTTTTGCCCTCTCTGTAATATATTTCAAAAAGATAGGTAAGTTTACCACAACTGTGGCGAGCGCAGTGGAATGCCAAGCATTGCTTGTGATTCGAGGTGTTTTTCGGTTCTGCTACTGTTTATAAGCTGTCGTATTGTTTTTCATCAGGTCAACAGCATGCTCGTCTCGCCATTCAATGGAATAAAAAAAAACTATTTTATTTCACTTTTTTTTACGGAAAACCTTTGTTGATTTTTCATGCTAAGCAAACTCGCCTTGTATATTAGTCAATATTGTGTGTATTTGTTGATGCCCACATACATACCTATGCACTTAAGGAAAGACGTTATTTACACCTTTGATAATTTTTAGAAGTGAAAAAGTTCAAGGGAAGTTGGTATCGTAGTTCGATGCATATTTATGCTGTTGTTACCTAGGTTTTTTTTTTATACTGGCCTGGCATAGTGGCGTCATTGCACCTGATGGAAAGTGCCAATGCCGCCCAGGCAGAGTATCCATTGGCATCGGACGGCAGTCCCATGCCAATGGAAACAATTATGACGGCCTGCTAAGGTGCCTCTTCACACCGCGGCGGAAGGACCCAGGATTGTAGGAAGGAGGGAACACGTGCGCCGGCAAACAATTCCACAGCCTGACGGTGCGGCACAAAAACGAATTTGAGAACCGTTTGGTTCGCGCCGGGATGGTGTGTATTTGTTGATGCCCACATACATACCTATGCACTTAAGGAAAGACGTTATTTACACCTTTGACAATTTTTAGAAGTGAAAAAGTTCAAGTGAAGTTGATATCGTAGTTCGATGCATATTTATGCTGTTGTTATCTAGGTTTTTTTTTATACTGGCCTGGCATAGTGGCGTCATTGCACCTGATGGAAAGTGCCAATGCCGCCTAGGCAGAGTATCCATCGGCATCGGACGGCAGTCCCATGCCAATGGAAACAATTATGCCGGCCTGCTAAGGTGCCTCTTCACACCGCGGCGGAAGGACCCAGGATTGTAGGAAGGAGGGAACACGTGCGCCGGCAAACAATTCCACAGCCTGACGGTGCGGCACAAAAACGAATTTGAGAACCGTTTGGTTCGCGCGGGATGGTGTGGACCGTCAAGCTATGGCTTCGCAAGCCAGCACGCGTGGTTCTGGTTAGGAATGGAGAGGAGGGGATCAAGTTGAACAATTCTTCAGAGCACTCACCGTGATACAGGCGGTAGAACACGCTTAGAGAGGCGACATCTCTTCGGAGTTGTAGCGACATGAACCGTGCTGTAATCTGCATAGCAATGAATGTTGCCAAGCGACAACATGTCATTGATATGCAGAATAAACAAGGTGGGCGACAGCACCGAGCCCTGAGGAACTCCGGCATTTACCGACATGAGTGCCGAAGCGTGTCCGTCAACGACTACACGTATTCTACGCCCATGCAGAAAGCCGGAAATCCACGAACACAGGTTGCCGGTTAGACCGTATGCCGGAAGCTTGGACAGGAGACCACGGTGCCAGACCCTATCAAACGCCTTGGCAATGTCGAGGCTCACAGCAAGAGCCTCGCCACGCCGGTCAATCGCCTCACCCCAGCGATGCAGGACAAACGCTAGAAGATCACCCGTCGATCGATTATGACGGAAACCGTATTGCCGGTCACTGATCAACGAGTGATCCTCCAGGTAGCGGATCAATTGAGCGTTTATGATCCGCTCCATGACCTTACACATCACTGAGGAGATAGCGACAGGGCGGTAATTGGTAGGGTCCGACCGATCACCCTTTTTGGGGATCGGTTGCACATTGGCCTCCCTCCAAGATTCCGGCACAACACCTGTGCGGTAGGACGCTCGGTAGAGGCGAGTCAGTGCTGGAGACAACTCGGCTGCACAAGCCCTCAAAACCACCGCTGGTATCCCATCCGGACCACTGGCTTTCCGCACATCGAGAGACCGTAACTCACGTCGCACATCACACTGCCTGATGCGAATATCTGCCATTGAGAAACCGCAATCAGGCAGCGTAGGCAGCGACTGGGAACCACGGTCCTCGAGGCGGGAATTAGCCGCAAAGAGATTTGCCAGCAAGGCAGCCTTCTCCTGCGGCTTGTGGGCCAGCGACCCTTCTGGGTACCTCAGCGGCGGCAACGCTGGACGGCAGAAGTTAGATTGAACGGCCCTGGCCAACCTCCAATAAGCACGACTGCTAGTTGGGTGATCGGCCAACGCACGCCCAATCCTGCTAACGCGCTGGGCATCCGCCCTAACGTAGGCCTTCTTGCAGGCCTTGGAGGCACGGTTGTAGGCTTCTTTGAGGGAACTGATATTGACCCCTGAACTTGACCCCTGATCCAAGCGCGATACGCCGCCTGTTTTCACCGACAGCATCGGCGCATGCACGATTGAACCAGGAGCGTCCACGGCCCTTACTGGCGATCTCAGAGGAAGGAATGTAATATTCCATTCCAAGTCTGATCTCGTCAGCAATAGCGTTGGCACTCGCTGAGGGATCTTTACCCTCAAAGCAGCGCTGCCTCCAAGAGATGGATGCGAAATATTCCCGCATACCATCCCCATCTGCCGACGAGTAATGCCAGACCCTTCGCCTCACCTGCACGGGCCGTGGAGGTGATGCGATCGGTACTGACGACCCAACCAGGCAGTGATAAGAAGTGCCCAGAGGCGCACTAACGGTCACACGATACCCGGCTGGGTGACTCGCCAGCAGAAGGTCCAGCAGAGAAGGCGCATGACTCGCCACATCCGGGATCCTGGTGGGCTGGTTCACCAGTCAGAGCAAATGCATGGGCAGCTCTGCCAGCATGATCAGTCTTGGAGGAGCCCAGCCACAGTTCGTGATGAGCATTGAAATCCCCCAAGACCACCATTTCGGCCGACGGGAACTGCGCCTGCGCGTCATCAGCCGCCTGGCTAAGATACCTGAACAGCCGAGTCGTCTCATCGTCCCCGTTGTGAGACCTGTAAAGGCCCACGTAGATACGGCTCAAGGAACCTAGATCCACGTGCACCCACAGAGCGGAGAAGGAGGGGTCCTCCATGCAGTGCAAACGGCGACAGCAGATGATCCGACCGAACATACAAGCATACCCCGGCTTTAGGCTTGAAGTTTACTTCAAGCGAATAACCGGGATACAACAAGTAAGAATTATCGGTCGGACAACGAATCTGTGTCTCCGTTAGGAAGAGCAAAGCAGGCCGGGCCGTCTCGAGATGGTGGTGGACGGCATTGAGGTTCGTATGGAGTCCACGGATGTTAGTGAACTCCATAGTGAACGCGGTGGTGGGGTTAAGCACCGCTGAAGGACCTGCTCTGTTTGGTTGCACTGTCATGGTAGATTAAGGATGGGATTGGTGAAGAGGCAACGAGGAGCTTAAGTTCGGGCACTAAGAAGGCCAAATGGGCACCGGCACGAAAGGGTCGGCAGGAAGCGAATTGATCCGCCGGACGGAAGGGCCCCCGTACCCTCCCGGGATGGGCCGCCGGGACCCCACTTCCGGTCACCAACCGGCACGACGGACCCACCCAAGATTATGCGCGGCATGGTGAGGCAGCCTCTCGAGGTGGTTAGCCCCGATTGGGCCCCTGTACTATACCGCGGGCGGCCAGCGGACAACCGTTTCTATGGGTCTCCCTGGCCGACGGATCAACTCTCCTCCCTTCGACAGAGGACCGAAAATACCCACACGGTACAACCTCATGCCCGGACTCAAGACCCTCGAAGAAACCGGAAAACCACTGGCTGATCCCGGAACGCGATCCCCTTACGGAAATCATTATGGCGGTCTTTACGCCTCGTGGACGGTGGTAGCTACCCGGGCGGACACATAAGTCCTACCACCACTATGTCACTCATTTGGCACTACCCAGGGGTCACGTGTAGGGAATCTAGAGTCAAAGCCTACGGACGCGAGTGACGTTAACCCCCAAAATGATGTAGATATTATGATTTAATAATTTAATATCACCATAATATAATAGACGAGGTCGTAATATACCATGTCTCAATAGACGAGGTCATTTTTCTAGGCTAAAATGTAGAGTATTTAAGGTTCAAAATTATCATTTAGTGATTATACATACTGAATAAATATAGGACAATTTAATTTTTTTAATCACAAACGACCTCAGTGTTAGTCAACATTTTTGTCAGTTCCTGTTGTAATAAGTATTTACGTAGCAGATATTTTTTTCAGTAACAATACGGTGTATCTCCGTTTTGTTTGTTTATAATCAAACCATTTTGTTTACAAATCATAATCTCTATAAATATATTAATACGTGAGGGGAACCTTTGAAACTATTTATACAAAAATCAAGCGAACGAAGGGGTACAAATTTGGCACAGTTGGAGATGATTTGGGTAGTAAGAAGTTGAATATACCTAAGATTTAATTATAATTATCTTGCAAATTCATTAAATTAAATCGTTTAAGCACGATCAGTCTTTGTTGAGTAAACGGAAAAGAAGTTGAAGCTTGAAGGATCAGCCAAAGTAAAATGATCGGCCTTGCATTAGAAGATGATGTAAGACAGCGCAGTATTCTCGGTGTTAGGCTGACCGATCGCATCCAAAACACTGAACTGCACTCGAAAACTTTCATTGTGGATTTCGGGCGCAAGGCGTACTCTTGGAGTGAAACTGGACGGGACATGTGACTTGAATGTATCCAAACCGTTGGGCCGGCCTGGCTACAAGCTGGATTTCTAAGAATGGCCGAAGAAAACGCGGAAGACCAAAGATGCGGTGGAATTTCGAAGTGGCACTTTTTAGGTACGCCAGGGGACAATTTAAAATTAAGCATCAATATTTTAAACAACAAAATTCTTAAATTGTGCTAAATTGATGCTCTATCTAGATACACTATAAAATCAAAGGATTTGCTATTATACCGGGTATCTCAAGACTGCTACCGAAAACGAAGCCGGGTGATAGTTTTACTGACTACAAACACAATGCAACCAAAAATTTCGAGAAGAAACGCCACAATTATTTTTTATGATTTTTTAAATATCGTCATTTTTGGGTGGTAAATCCATAGTTTTTGCTAAAATAATAATTTAAACACTTTTATACCTTAGATTATTTATAAATAAAAGGGTATACACTATTATTTTAGGAAAAAATGTATTTACCACCCAATTATGGTCATAAGAAAAAAATAACAAAAAAAAATTTTCGCTTTTTTTTTGCAACTTTTTCTGTTGCATTGCGTCTGAAGTCGCTTAAACTACCACCCGGCTTCGTTTTCGGTAGCAGTCTTGATATACCCTGTATGTTTCACATTTTGTCCATTTACTAACGCCATCTGTAAAGGCAGTGTAGAAGTTTTATTTATAGCCCATATACTCGTACGTCCTAATCCAGGTCTCGGACCTACTTCTCACCCCAAAGTACGATTGAGAGGGGCTAGGCCATAATTTCCGCCATTGGCTTAGTGCGGGTTGGCTAAAACCTCCATACCATAGAAATTCTTACAAATCGCTAAGATGTGTAGGTTTCCTCGCGTTTTTTTCCTTCACCGTTATTAAGCATGGTGACTGGTGATTGACACACTTTCGATATATTAATTAATAATAGTAGTATACAGAAGAATTCCAAACAAATAACGATCGCGGGGTGACCTCAAATTTCTAGTAATTTATTAAACGAGCATCGCAACCATGTGGTTGAAACAAAAACTTGACATAAATTGCGATAATTGCAGTTGTCTGCCTTTCTATGAGAGCATTGTATTACAACTAAAAAAAATTTTAAAGTTTGCGTGCTTCCTTAGAACTCATGTTTTTCTCGTGTTACAGTTCAAATAAGACAGTTTAATGGACTTGTGTAAAAATAATCTAATCTATATAAAATACGTGCGTGCTGAATATAATAATTTATTTTATTTCAATGAATATAATAAGTTATTGATAAATACGCATTAAAATAATAGTTATGAGCACCAATAAAGGCACCTAATTTATGTTACAGTCATTGATCATTAAAATATAATGGACCACACACGTATTTTTTGATTGCGCGATGAAGTTTATTACAAATTGATGATCTATTGCCGATGAATATGTTTTTACTGATTTCGTATTTTATTATGTATTCCATTAACCTAAGCTAAGGACTAAGGTTTGCGCATGGAAGTTTCTTACTCGCACAAGTGAGCTGACATGAAAATGTTAGTAATTGTATAATTTGCAGCATTGCACTCATAAAAATATTCACCGCGGGAAATACGTATCGTTATCCTCAATTCGCTTACATAATTAATTATTTATCGCGATAGTCCATTGAATGTCGATGCACGACAACGGGAAAATGAAAGTTCTCGTTTAGTTTTCGGACCGTGTTGGAAAACAGGTTTCGGACCATCAATATTTTTATTGCATTTATGAGGTGTGAGTGAGAGATGTATTTGTTGTTGGTGTATTTGAAATAGTTACTTGTAAAGCCACATGTGTAATGCGTTATTGTTTACGAAGTATTTGCATCAAAATGTTCCCATTATATTTTAAAGTATTGCCTATTGTATGCATTTGTTAGTAAACATAGTTATTTTTGACTAGCTTGGAATGTATTGTTACATACATTGTTGGAATACACATATTTATAACTTTCTCTCGTAGCTTTTATAGGCATTGAAAATATCGTGTCATATAGTATACCGGGTATCTCAAGACTGCTACCGAAAACGAAGCCGGGTGGTAGTTTTAGTGACTACAAACACATTGCAACAAAAAATTTCGCAAAGAAACGCGACAATTATTTTTTATGATTTTTTAAATATCGTCATTTTTGGGTGTTAAATTCATAGTTTTTGCTAAAATAATAATTTGAACACTTTTATACCTTCGATTATTTATAAATAAAAGGGTATACACTATTATTTAAGGAAAAAATGTATTTACCACCCAAATATGGTCATAGGAAAAAAATAACAAAAAAAATTGTGGCGTTTTTTTTGCAATTTTTTCTGTTGCATTGTGTCTGAAGTTGCTCAAACTACCACCCGGCTTCGTTTTCGGTAGCAGTCTTGATATACCCTGTATATTGTTTTAGAATATGTGTATTTTCTTTTTACTTTAATGATATTAATTTTTCCGAAGGGATATACGTCAGCCACTGGGGCATTCCACCGACCGTATAATTGTTATAAGCCAAATCATTCTACAACACGCATATCATGATTCATGGTACACCGACCCCACGCGAAGTAAGAGTGCCATAAAATAATTTGTAGAAATAGAAACCTAGAGTATGAGTTATGTCCCATATTTGAATATGATGAGGCATTATGAGGCAACGGTTCCCGAATTTGAATATATTTAATGAATTATTTATTCTTTATTGTGCAGCAGGAAAAATACCAAACAATTGGTAACTAAATTTAAAATAGTGCATTCGGCGGCCTTATTATTATTTTTTGATATTTTTAGTCGATAATTTAGTAGCTCAATATAATTAGACACAACAACAAACAAAGGGGAATGCCCAGTCATAGTGTCGGGAAAAAATATCGTAAAACCTAATACCGATATTGCTTAAAATGTATCATTTTAATGGGTTTTCCTTAGACGTTATCCTGTTTTATCCCGGGCGACAGATGTTTATAAAATGAAGTAATTATCATCACATTTTATATTTTTTTACTGAGCCGAAGGAAAAAAATCATTTTTATTGGACTTCAAGTTAATTATTCCAAGAACTCTTATAGATATTTATTAAAGTATATCTTTCTCCTTACACAAAAAACTAGGTTTTATCGAGGGACAAAAATATTCGCACCGATACTAAGTTTCATAGTAAAATGGGCATTCTCCTTGGAATATCTTACATACATACATAAACTCACGCCTTTTTCCCAGAAGGGGTAGGCAGAGGTGCCAGGGCACCCACATTTCGCCTTGTATGTTCCGTCCCACAATGTGATAGGTGGCGAGCCTATCGCCATATCGGGCACAAATTCCTGACTCTGGGCTGATAATGAATAGAAAAATCCAATATCACTTTGCCCAACCCGGGATTCGAACCCGAGACCTCAGCTTTGTAACCGTACCGGAGTACAACTACGCCACCGAGGCAGTTGGAATATCTTCTTTTAAAGAATTAGTAGGTTTCAGATATAATTACTCGATTGTTTTATTTTATTATTGTCTCTTAAAAGATGGCGTTCAAAAATGATAAAAAATCGTAGTTTTCACGAATGTTCTCGTTTGGAAACACAATAGCCACGGTAAAGAGTTGATATGTGAATATATTCAAGTCACGGGCTCAGTAGCTCAACGTGCGCGGCCTTGAGTGCACGACGCGTAGGGCTTATCTTGGCGCGCGCTCGGGCGGCACGCTTCACTTGATCAGCGCCCGCCGCCGCGGCCACTCCAGCGCCGACCCGCGCTGCGACACCCGCACGCCGCTCGCCGCTCGCCGCTCGCTTGTTTACATGCGATATGCCCCCGCGCTGATCGGCTCGAGGATCTCCCTTTCTTGAAAACCTTTCGTTATCCCTGGAACGGTCAGTGGTGACGCAGTGAAAATGTGGATTAGTATATATTTGATTGTGATATTGTTTCTCCTGATCGTTTTGTTGGCGGTTTTTCATTACACCACTAATGGCAGAAAATATTGGCAGTTCAGAAATGTTCCATATAGAGAACCGTGTCCAATATTCGGAAATTTTGGAGCGACGTTTACGATGAGACGCAGTTACACAAAAATGTTACAGTATTTTTATGAACAGTATCACCACGAAAGGTATGTGGGGATTTTTCAAGCTCGCAGGCCAACGTTGATGCTGATTGATTTAGAGACAGTGAAAAATGTTCTTACAAAAGATTTCCCAAACTTCAGTGATCGAGTATCCGTGTCGACAGACACTCGGCGGGAACCGCTGCTGCGGAACTTGGCTAACATGAGTGGGGCAGAGTGGAAAGCAATGCGACAAATAGTTACACCTACTTTCTCTTCTGCCAAGATGAAAGCGATGTTCCCTCTTATAGCAGATTGTGCGACCACCTTGAAAAATATACTTCTCCAGGAGTCGCTGGATGAAGTCGATGTTCCTAGTATAATGACTCGATTCACTACTGATGTAATTGGAAGCTGTGCTTTCGGAGTCGATCCTGGTTCGCTGAAAAATACTGATTCTCCGTTTCTGAAGATGTCACAAAAAATGTTCAAAATTGACCGAGTTACCATTCTGAAACGGTATTGTCGCACATTCTTCCCTCGGCTGTTCAAGTTCTTGAATCTCAAATCATATTCTCAAGACGTAGAAACTTTCTTCACTACAATTATTAATCAAGTGCTTGAAGAGCGACGCTCTTCTGGAACACAGAGGCACGATTTCCTACAACTTATGTTAAATGTACAAAAGACTGAAGCAAGTTTTCCTATGACTGATGCGTTAATCACTTCTAATTCATTTATATTTATGCTGGCCGGTTTGGAATCGTCCGCCACAACATTATCGTTTTGTTTATACGAACTTGCAAAAGACAAAGACATTCAAGATAATTTGAGAAAGGAAATATCAGAATGTATTGGAAGATACGACGGATTGAATTACGAGGCGGTGTGCGCAATGCGACTGGTCACTCAGGCTGTACTGGAAACCTTGCGCTTGCACCCGCCGACGCCGCTAACGACCCGGCTCTGCACATCTCCCTGCACTCTAAATGGCACAGATCTAAATATCAAGCTCAAGGATCCTATTCTTATACCACTGTACTGTATTCAAAGAGATCCGCAAAATTTTCCCAACCCGGACAAATTTGATCCAGAGCGATTTAAAGAAGATTCAAACCCTCCCGGATTCATGGCATTTGGAGATGGCCCAAGAAGTTGTCCAGGTTAGTTATTTTATTTGTTTATTTAAATATATTAAAAATTAAATACCTATTTTGCACTACTAGGTTTCTCTACTGGCAAGCATACATAATTTTGCACAACACTAAGTCAATTTGAATCATACATGATGGTTTAATAACAAGTGTGAATGGAAAGAATACTATTATTATGATTCATTTATTCAATGTGACAGTTCATTGTTTTTTATATTCTGGCATTGTTATAGCGATGAATTGAAAAAATAATAAACAAAATAAAATATTACAAATCACTCAGTCCCACGATACTTTGTTATTCAAATAAAACTCAACGTATAAAAATTAAATATTTTCCTTGATATGACATCATACAAGTCATGTTAAAACATTTGATCGTTTAGAATGTTGTGTTTAATTAAACGATTTTTTTTTGCTTCGCAGTCTTTGTGCTTTATGGTGATTAATTATAACCCTTTGTGGATTCGTCCAATTGATGTGTTTATTTTGCTTCAGGAGCGCGTTTCGCTCAGCTGACGGTGGTGGCGGGGCTGTCCACAATACTCTCCACATTCGAAGTGGAGCCGTGCTCCCGGACAACTGCTTCTATTCAGTACGACCCTCGCAGTGTCATGCTGAAAAATAAAGGCGGCATATGGCTTAAATTCACCAACTTAAACTGATTCAAAGCTTTAATTTTCATATTTTACCTTTAGTTATTCATAATTATGTTAGCATTAATACTAGACAAGTTCGTTTATTCTTAATACAAAATGTTAGTACTTACTTATTACAATGTTGTAAATTAAAATATATATTATATTATTTATTCAAGTGAATGCATGTGATAAGTGTCTGTAGTATTTGTATATCTTCCTCGCTGATACATGTTTCTTCCGGATGTTGTTATCGAGTTATTATTAATGGTTCCATTTTAGGGCACATACAATGTATTAGTTGCTCCATCACCGGTTTGGTAAAATACTATAATTCTGTGTTTGATTTAGGTTATTTGCTGAGTATAAGTGGATTTTTCCGAGTGCAAACATACTTATTGTCTATAGAATGTTAGCACATTAGCTTAACTGAGTATATTAGTTCTACAGACTGTACAATGTGATATAAACCCAAATTAAACCTCACTTATTTTGTAGTATGGTGGCTTAATATCACGGGAGGCGGGAGTGGTTTTCCCGATATTAGTTATGACGTGATGTATATTTCCGGCTTTCATACTGTAGGCACGTATTAAATGGCCTATTTATTCGCACATCTTCGTGGCGTCTGATTCAGGTTCAATATTGGTTCGATTCTATAAAATCAATTACTCAAATGTATTGGGTCTATGTTATTATTACACTCAAAAGTTATAACTTTTGTCGATGTTTTGACGATTTTATAGTGTTCTACGAGATACTAAACGCGATTACCACTTCAAGGTTCGCGTTTTTTAAGAAGTTTGTTTTTATAGCACAATAAGACGTAGTGCTTCATAAAATATGGCTCCTTAAGTGAGCCGTGAGGTATGTATGTATTGTGCACTGTTATCTGACTTCGCAGTATTTATTGTATTGTTAAATAAGTGTTACTATAAAAGAAGTATCTTTAAGTGTTCGATGAATGGAAGTGATTCAGACATCATTGTTTGTTATGACAGCAAAAGTAATAATATACTTATTTATTTCACGACTTTGTTTTCTTTATTTAAAACTTTAAAACATACACACATTAGAGAGCCACATGGGGAGTGGATATCATATAATCAACGAAAGTTTTACAAACTATAATAGGGCTTCTATAAACAGAAAATAATATCATACAATGGTACCAAGTATGTTAGCTGTTTTGGGCAGTCGCAGTCATTGCTATCGAGACTCGAGTGCATATAATTTGGGCGTCAGATACAAGTTCGATAATATCTGTCTTTGCTATTAGTATGTTTCATATGTATTGATCAAGAATTGAATAATCGCTTTATCAATCGACGTAATTTGGTTAGTGACGGATATTTATTATCCTATAATAATAAAATAAATAAATCCTTAATCGAACGACGCTCTCACACGTTCGAGATTGGAATTTGTGATAACCTACATAGTCATTAAAGTAGGCACAAGTGATCATGCGGCCATTACTATAATTGCCTTCATATATCTTCTTGGGTGATGACAGTTCACTTAATTGAACATAATTATTTATTTGAGAAAGTAAAACAACTACTAAACATTTTGGGAATCTTAATCTTTAAGAGTTGTAATAAAAGATGAGGTTACAAATCATGAAAATCTTTTTAGGTTGTGCAGTGCGAGGTCCTAGGAGAGTTAGCCGACAGCAATTTTGTTGAAAGCTGTTTGGATATATTTGTCGACTTTTGTAGTGTTAAGGAATACAAACACACTTTCGGTGAGTGACACTCGATAATTTTTTTACGTAGTTTATCATAGTGGTGTATAGATACGCAGTTGCATTTCATCGACATCGGAAAGTAACCTCTTGAAGATAAGATTATCATATACTATTCAAAAGATGTTTGTAAAAAATGCGTAGAAATATTTGTAACATTGTATAAACGTACTTTTGTTATTTATTGTCTAGTTATTTTAAGACAAATATTTAGGATATGATGTATTTGATGTTTCTATTTATATCTTAACGTGCAAGATCTAAGACGTGATGTTAAAACAGGATTGAATTCGTGATGATTGAAATCAAAATTATCATCATCATTAACGAATAAAAAATCCGCCATAAAAGATTTAAAATGGTATTTTTTAGATGGCAACTTGTGTTTGTCGGTGTTGGAGCGGCGCGATGAGCTGGAGGTGCGTGCGCAGAAGTGCGGCGACGTGCGCGTGTCGGCGGGCGCGGGGTGGCGCGCGCGGCCGCCGCCCACGCCCTCGCTGCTCGCCGCCGCGGCCGATGTGCTGCACAATGTCAGCGCCTACGCACGCCTCCCTGTCACGCAATGGAATGAACGGGGACTCTATCGATTGTTATTCAGGTAGCTTGTCCGCCTCGTGGAACATGACAGTGTAACAAAAGGGCTGTCATACCTTCTCAGACAAATTAAGTTACCATTCTTTATATACGTGTTGGAGTAAGTAGAGCTTGATGTTTATATAATTTTCAGTATGAAGTATACGAAGATGGGTAAACTTATATTAGTTCATTCCTAAAATTGCAAAAAAGTATAGTAGGTACTTTTCCTGAATAATAATTAATTAATAGAGCTTTTGACGGAAATAAATAATGTATAACATTACATCGGGATATCTATTTCATGTTAATGTTTACAGGAAACGAGTTAATACTCCTTAATAAAATACGTTTTGTGAAATAGCTAACCTAAAAATTACTTCTGGGGTCACAAAGTATTAGCAACGCTTGTCAAGGAAGTGACACTTTTTTGAAACTTAATATTTGTTGTTATACAATACGTAATTTTTTTTACTTTTGATACTTTGTATATAGCAACATTTGAAATGCATAACGTCACCATTGCGGTACAGTTTTGTATGCAGTGTAGCGCTTAATTGCAGTTATCCCATTACGGTATGGCAAGACCGCAAACAACAGATATTACAACACAATATCAATTCGTATTCGAAACAATTAGCGGCGTTTATGAAAGGCTTGCCAAAGTGCATGCGTCATTCTAGTATAAAAGCACTTACAAAGTATACGCTCTGTTTCAGATGTGCTTCCTGGTCGAAAGGCTCGTTGGATGATGTGAATGCGGTGCGTGCGTCCGTGTGTCGAGCGTTGTTCGCGGCGACGACGCACAAGTGCGTGCGCACATCTCTCGCCAGTACTAAGGACTGTCTTCACAGCTTGGTGTTAACTTTGAAACCGTTTTCTGAAGGTGTGTATTATTGACACCTGTATATATCTGATTTGATGGGTTTAATTTTCATAATTTACCATTATAATATTCTAGAGATTGAGAAATACTTTTTCGTCATTTTTTCAGCTGCTTGTATTTATTAAAATTTCAACGCATGCTATACACATATTATACTCATAACAAAAAATGTTGTTTAGATGTACCGCCTGGCTTAAATCAACAAATTACTAAAGTGTCTGAAGCTCTCCACGTTGGATTCAATTACCGCAAATTGCGTTTTGCTAATTGAACTATAAGTTCTGTAGACTCTACGTGTAAATTTTGTTTATTGCGCCTATAAACTGTTATCTCCAACGTGCTCGCCTATTACATCGTTTCATTACACGTAATTCAATATTTTTAGAGATACGAGAAGGTTAAACAGATGCTATCATTTAATTACATAATACGAGTAAGTGGCAATTATTGTTAGCGATTTTGCTGTGTTTAATTGTTTATACTTTGTTTCTACCTAAGAGGTTGTTTCTGTTACTATTTTTATAGCTACAAATTAAGCAATAAATTGTTTGTTGCTTAATTTATCGGCAAAACTTGTGATTTATTTGTTATTGTCCCGACTCCCGTGATAGTAATGTAACGGTTATCTTTGTTCAGTAAAAGGTTCGTTTTGTATCTACAGTACCTAATACGAATTGTAATATTTAATTCGGAATAATTGTTGAGTTGAAGCAATTTTTTGTCTCATATACAATAACTTTTAGATTTAAAATGCCGTTGATAAATCAATTATAATAATTTAAATTTGCAACGTTATTTCAGCTATTTTTCGATAGTTACTTGTATGGAAATGTATAAAAGATTATTAAAATAAGTACCTACAGTATTAAATACCTTACAAATACATTTAATGTTTGGTACGTACTTGCTGAGTCAATTAGCATACCAAATAAGCACGCTAAAAGAGGATATAATTAATGCAAGCGTGTTACTTTGTTGTTTTCGGACTTTTCGGACGAATTTCTTTATTAGGTTTGCCCTTGTCTTTGATCCTAATTAACATATCTTTGTACTAATCAAATCGTAAACCAGCCTAAGTAAACTAAAACTGTTATTTGATGTGTTTAATAAACATGGATTTATTATTGTTATCACAATTAAATCCATTAAGTGTATTTAAAATTTTAAAAAATATATTGCACCGGACTGGTATCCGTAGATTTGGGGCTGTCCGCAAATTAAAAACAAAATATTTCTGTGACAGATGAAATGTTGTATTCTTTTTAAACCTGATGTATGTATATATAAAACAAAATTCTTACAAAAAGTTTTTCACATCCTAACAGCTAACTGTTGTGTTCTGGTTTGAAGGACATTGTAGCCAGGGTAGTTACTGGACATAATGAGATGTAACATCTTATGTCATAGGATGGTGAGTGCAATAAATAACCAAGCATTTATAACCAAGCTTTATAATTAATGGCGCTATAACAAAAATGAGAATGCAAATTGATTGATATTGGCGACTGATGACGCGAATTAAACATTGATCTCGTTTTGAAAATTAACACAGGTGTCTACAAGTACTTTGCAATGTTGGATTATGTATATCATAATTCGACAAAATTTTACACCAGACGAAACATAATACATTGAAATTTTCTCAAGACTGTACAGATTATTATTCTCAAATGCAAAAGCAAATTTTGCATACAATTATCTTAGAGAATAATGTTGATCGTCTATTGTGTATGTATTTTCGCAGAAGAAGTGAGCTCATGGCAAATATGCGCGTACACACAAGCGCTGCTGTTGCTGGGTGCTCTGCTGTCGGAGCGTGCGGCCGCCGACACGGTGTGGACTCTGCTCAAGGAGACGCCCACACCGCCCATGCTACACTTACTGCTGCAGTGCTTGCAGATCGATGACATAGGTAATACATAGCTATATTGGCATGTAGAGAATAAGAATGAAAAAGGAATGCTTTGGTGGTTTGGTTATATTAAAATAATGGATGAAAGGAAAAATACGGAATCATAGAAACCGCTGAGTTTGCATGAAGAGATTGATGACAGTTAAAGAAGTGAAAGAAATATAACATTCGGCGCTTAACAGTCTCTGCCTACTCCAATGGGACGTAGGCGTGAGTTTATGTATAAACTCTGAAAGTATGTAAAGAATAAATTATTAACTTGAAAGATTGTTTAATTGAGTTGCATGAGTTTCGAGGTATCGATAGGAGGTTTGAATTGAAGGTAATTTGCCTGCCCATTCATATTGTAATAAGATAAAGGCGGGTTCTGAACTTTGTTACGGGGTGTTATGAATCACTACATAGTATAAAACAAAGTCGCTTTCTCTGCCCCTATGTCCCTTTGTATAGGTACTTAAATCTTTAAAACTACGCAACGTATTTTGATGCGGTTTTTTTAATAGATAGAGTGATTCAAGAGGAAGGTTTATATGTATAATACATACATATTATTGTACAGAAATCTATTTGTACCCGGGCGAAGCTGGGCCGGGCCGCTAGTTTAGTATAAAACGAACATTCGTGCAGTCAGTAGTTGGAAATGAGGATGAACACAAGCAACGAACCGCGTGTTTTTCGTTTCGAGTGCCGCGTCCGGTATCGGCTTTTTGTTAAAATGAAGTCCCTATGAGTGTTACGTGGTCCAGTCAGCACGTTACGCCGCTATTATTCAGGGGGGTTACTGTTTTTAGAAGCCCCACTCTTGACTGAGAGTGTCTCATGAATCTGGGGGGTAACTCTATTCTTCAAAACGACATTCGAATGTATCAATGTTCGACGGTTCGACTTCCATGTACATGTTATAATTATACAATTTTTAAAAGTCATTAGGTACTATTCCCTTAAACACGTATAGTTCAGACTGACCTCGGTCTATGCTTACGCCGTACGATAGGTGATTTGAAAATTTTGATTTTCTTGGGATGCATATATCTTTTATCGTTGTTTATTGAATTCAGATTGTTATCATTACATTTTAGATTTAAAAAATATTGAAAAGTTTACTATGAATCTATAAAAATATGAAAACTATACTACATATTATATGGACAAACAATGTTTCGTTCGCAGAACTACAAGAGGCGGCGATGTACTGTTTGACACAACTGCTTCATTCAACGAAATCTAAGAAACACGTCGATAATACAAAAGATGAATCTTGGATTCAGTTTTACGATAATGTGAAGTATTTTCCCTTGAATAACCATGAGAACACTGCAAGAGACCAGCGCGACTGCCAGCCCGAGTATTTGGCGGAGCAAATATGTAAAACACTACTTAATCTCTACAAGAAGACCACATCGGACATGAAAAACTTTCAGTCGAGTGAAGGTAATTTCGTCTCTTTTTATTTAGAAATAGCATGTATTTTAGCAGTTATATACAGGGTGTATCAAGATTACGACCGAAAATGAATCTTGGTGGTAGTTTTACGGCCGATGCCAACAATCAATCGAAAAAATTAGATTGAAGTCAATCTGGATTATTTTCTACTATTCGATTGGTCTGTTGTCATGTTGCCATAGTTTTTTCACTAATGACATTGATTATTGGCAATATAGTATCAGAAAAAAGATTGAGCTGTCAATCTAAAACGGCAAATTTTGGATTGGGATTGTTTATTGGCAGAAGCTGTAAGTCACTACATAGACAATGCAAATAAAAATTTCGATAAAAAAACACGCCTATTTCTTTTTGTGATGTTTTAAATATTGTCGTGTTTGTAAGTCATTGGCGTAAAATATATGGACGGGGCGGAGAGCGGGAAAAGTGTTGTCACGAAAGTGGTCTGCAGCACCAGTGCAGCGGTTGTGACGTCACAGCGCACCGGTCTGTAAGTCGTCATAAAAATGCCCAATTGTATCGTGCGTGGGTGCAATAAATATGATCGAAAATTCACAAAAATTAAAGATAACATTTCTTATCACCGATAAGTAAAAATTATATTACTTTAAGTCAATATAACATTTATTTTAGCATTATTGAAAAACAATTTCATGGCCGCCATCAAATCATTCGGCGTATGTATTCCGCGCGACATAACTTTGTACTTTGTAGCGGCGCATATTTAGGAATGCGTAGACCTAAGCTGTAGTCGAACTGATGCGGTGTAATTATTTGACATATTTACCACTTGATTTACATATTTTTAATCCGTAGCAAATTATACTACTAAAACTACGTATAATGCAAATTAAAACGTGTTCCATTTAATAAAATAGGCTTACTAAGACGTTACAAATTTTCAGATTTATTATTTTTTATTCATTTTATTTTCATTCTTTACTATGATGTTTTTTCTGTTATTAATTTTCACACTATATTTCACATATTATTTTAATACATAACTAATACAACATATTTAATGTTAAAAAATCATTTTTACTGATTTATGGATATACATAGAAATCAAATCAAATTTTTATAATTTAACGTTTAAATAACTACGACGTCCTTAGATTATATACTCGTTTAGATGACACATCACACCTCACCGCACGGCTCAAATAAAGTACCAAATTTGGTAGACTCGCTTCTCACGTACGTCAGTGTCATTTGAACTACATATGGATAACGTGCTCCCGAAAAATAATTAATTATGCCGGGTTGTGCTGTCGAATTGTATCGCAATGATGTGGGAAAACTGTATAATAATATCAATATCACTTTCTATCGGTAACATTATTGTTAAACCACTATTATTTGAAGAAAACATGAATTTTTAATTTGTTATTTTGAACATGAGTTTCATTGGCCAGTGTTATCAATTTATTACTAGGAAGATTTGTTGAAACTATGGGAGATAAAACACAAATATCATTACATCATATTTCGATCAGAAGAACAACAAGAAGAATGGCATTATTTATTTAATGAGTAAATAATAACTTACCTACACAATATGAATGAAATCCACGACGTCATGCACTTCATAGTAATTTTGTTAATTATTTGCCTTGCATATTTTTTGTGCAAAGATGGAACAAATGAATAAAAGTTATTACACTTGTATAAAAGACACCAGAATATAATAATAGAATATAAATTTCTTTAAAAAATACATATATTATACAAAAACAATAAAAAAAAACTTAGAATAATGACATACACATTCTCAATGACTTCATAAATACAATTAAAGTTTATTTATATTCTTATTGTGTTTTATACAGGGTATATCAAGACTGCTACCGAAAACGAAGCCGGGTTGTAGTTTTGGTGACTTCAGACACAATTCAACAAAATTTTATGCAATAAATTGTGGCGAATTTTTTTTGTTATTTTTTTTCTATCGTCGTATTAGGGTGGTAAATACATCGTTTTTTCTTAAATAATAGTGTACACCGTTTTATTTTTACAAACGCTATGGTACACAAGGCTTTCAATTATTATTTTAGCAAAAACAATTAATATACCACCCAAACTCGACGATATTTAAAAAAGAATAAAATAAAATTGTCGCGTTTCTTTGCCAAATTTTTATTTACATTGTGTTTTTAGTCACTAAATCTACCAGCCGGCTTCATTTTCGGTAGCAGTCTTGATATACCTGGTATATTTTATTTTAAAAATTAATCAAACGATACGAGTGCTATTAACACGATGCGTGTTTTCGCCTAGGCCAGAGTTAACAACCCTAGCGCGCACGCCGAGCGTAGTGTGAGTGTGGCAACGAAAGTGAAGTACATACACAAGCTTGACTTCTGTTAGTATTCTGTGGTCGCAGTCTGGGTATTCCCTGTATAAATTAAGTAATTAGCTATCGGTGTGATCATAATATATCCCGCCTATTCTAGACACAACCAAAATTGAACACTTCACATATTTGCGTCTTGGTAGTCGTTTAAATTATATTAAATTAGTATAATAGGAACACCTCCAAGCTATGAACTAGTTTCACCGTAATTTAATTGAGAGGAAAAGTGATTGAGCAGGTCTGTATGATTGTTTTGAACGATGAAAGTAGTTTGGTTTGATAGTCCACATGAAAGTGTGTTTAGTATTTGAAGGCAATTTTGTAATTATATGGAAAATATATGTGTCTAAATCGAAGGTGTTAACTTAAGTTGTATTTATTTATATAGTCCAAAATATGACTATAAACTAGCTATGCTTATCTTATCGCTATATACGTGCATTATAGAACGTATTTACATTATCAATTTACTTAGTGTGTTTTATAGCTTTCAATTAGATCTATAAAAATGAAGATGATTGTTCGTTTGTGGATTTATCTATCTAGCTATTACATAAATAAGTTATCAAAATAATTCTTCATTCTACGAGATTATTTATTGATAATCATAATTAAGTCTATTTAGTAAGTCTAAGAAGGGGCGCAACGAAGTTAGTTACAAAATCTATCTTTTTTATGCACTGGTGTGCCAATTTGACTACTTTAAGAACAATAAGAAAATATATAGCCTCAAAGGCTTTGTCTCCGATATCTCGGTGGAAGTCGGAGGGAGTATGTCAGTATCGATTGCGTTTCAGCTCGTTACGCTTGTGGATACTCGTATTTTTGCGGTGCAGCTGGCTCACTAACAATCCTAACCTGAAAAACGGGTTACATTCCTTCGGTGAGTGTCTTGTGTGCTATGGCCAGCATCGGATGTCTGCGTGATGGCCCGGCAAAGTATAATTACTGGTTCTTCTGATCTTGAGATGGGATATCTTCACTTACTATTTTGTTTGGGCATCCGTTTGAAATATTATAGACGCCCCTGTCAGGTGCGGGGCAACGTGTTTTATCGTCTACCTAGGGGCCTCATTCGTTAGGGACGACTCCTATGACGGCCGGTAAGGGATATCGTGGCGGAATTCTTACATCTTATAATCACAGGGTGGGCGGATTTGACCGCTATAAATCTGTGTATTATTATTATGGCCTTGTAGCGTCCCACTGTAGGGCAAAGGGCTCTCTTTCCGCCTTCCATGCATCCTGATCAAGGGCTTTATATAACCAATCCTTCAAAATTTCTGCCACGTGGTCGATGGCCCCTCGTGTATTAGTGGCAGTAAACCACAGTGGTTGTTGCAGAGGAGTTGTGGGTGTCGGTGTGCGGCGGCGTGTGCGGCGCGTGGAGCGCGAGCGCGCGCAGCCGCGCGTGGGGCGCGCACGCGCATGCGCCGCGCGTGCTGCTCGCCTCGCTGCAGCGGTTGCGCGACCACCTCGCCATGCACGGGAAACCAGCGCAACTCATCGCCAACGCTAATTATGTAACTATATACATGATACACATTTATATTCATATGTCATTTTTGCGTCTTTGATAATAGTGTTTTACGCATCAATATTTCAAAATGACTGTCTCGGTGGCGTAGTTGTACTAGGCTACGGTTAGAAAGCCGAGGTCTCAGGTACGAATCCCGGGTTATGATATATTGGATTTTTTAATTCATTATCACCCCAGAGTCAGGAATTCTCGCCCGATATGGCGATAGGCTTGCTACCTATAACATCGTGGGACGGAACATACAAGGTGAAATGTGGGGTTCCTGGCACCTCTGCCTACCCCTTCTGGGAAAAAGACACAGTTTATGTATGTATGTATGAATTTGAAATGTGAAGAGTCCAAGTTACTTGATAAAATATTATGGAAATCATTCATATCTTTCGATGATTGAATGAACGTGTTTTTGCTTAGGATCCGGTATTACGCACGCTGTATTGGCTGCTGACATTAATCGACTGCTCCATGCTGGACTGCTTGCCCGCCAAAGAGAGTTATGCTGAAGGCGGCATTGCCGCGTCCCTCATCAAACTGTGGCCCTGGTGCATGCTCACTGAACAACTGCGCAAGACGATACTGCACCTCGTCTACACATTCACTAATGACTGTCCTAAAGGTTTGTGAGGGCTTTGATAAATTATGTTAAAAAGTAATAAAACACAGATGAAATGATTTCATATTTAAAGCATTAAAATTTATTTTTAAACTTTGCTAAGGGGGAATAGCACGTAGAATACACTCCATCATTTTAATTGGCTGGAATTACAAATTAAAACTTTACGAATAGACTATGAAAAATAAATAGATATGCTATAAGTAGGTATATTATTTTCATCTGAGATTACTGTATAGATTTTTTTTGAGAAATTGTTTGTATTTGGGATTTGGTGTTGGAGATAAAGAATGAAGTGATGTGTTCGCGTGTAATGTATGTAACGTGTTTGTTGTGTTGCAGCGTGGTCGGTTATGTGCAGCTGCGTGTGCGGGCGCAGCATGGCGGGCGAGGTGTGCGCGCTGGCGGCCCGCCTCGCCGCGCACGCGCCGCGCACGCACTGTCTGCTGCCGCGGGCACTCGCCGCGCTCACGCACTGCATGCCGCACCACCACTGCCGCGCCATCATCATTAAGGTACTATATTTATTTGGCTTATTCTTATTAGTAAGGTCATATATCTCCTGTTGACAAATATTATGTCGTGATTACTACACAAATAAATAATAATACCTAGTAAGATAGGGTTTAAGAGTAACTTTCATTTAAAGTATTGGCTTTTAAAATATAACATTTGTCTCCATATGTGCGTCAGAGCGGGGCGATCACTGCGGCGTACCGTGCGTGCGTGCGGGAGCGTGCGTGCGTGCGCGGCGGCGCGGCGTGGGGCGCGTGCGCGCGTGCGCTGGAGGCGCTGGCGCGGCACGCGGACGGCGCGGGCGCGGCGCTGGCGCTGCTGCAGGCGCGCGGCGCGGGGGCCGCGGGGGTGGCGCTGGGAGCGTTGATGCCGGCGGTGGCGCACGCCGCGCACCACCATCGCGCGCTCTTCTTGCAATCACGTTGGTCTACAACTCCATATTATTATATTGCTCCAACTAGCGGTCGGGCGGGTAACTATATTTCCCTCGCAGCATCGACTATATTTCCCGTAGAGTTATATCCGCGTTATGTCTCGTCTCATTCAGTCCCATGACGAAAAGCATACAATTCTGTCATCTCCTATCCCGTGCCACCCATTCAAATTAAAAAGAGTGCAAAATATTTATATTTGATTTCCTGAATCATCCCATAGGAACACTACATTTTTCAGCATTGTGCTATATCAAAACTGCTACCGAAAACGAAGCCGGGTGGTAGTTTTAGTGATTTCAGATACGACTAAAAAATGTGACGATTTTTTTTGTTATTTTTTTTCTATCGTCGAATAAGGTTAGTAAAAACAACGTTTTTTCTGTAATAATTGTGTATACTCCTTTATTTATAAAGACTCTAAGGTATAAAAGAGTTCAAATTTTTATTTTAGCGAAAACTATGGATTTACCACCCAAACTCGACGATTTTTAAAAAATAATAAAAAATTGACACCCAACACCCAACAGTCACATACATAGTCCTGACCCCACACTAAGGCTCAATTGCACCAAGTAACTTTGCCAATACCTTTGCCTATGAAAATGTCATCGCCATACATTTGAGATGTATTTGACCTTGCGAATGTATGGAATTGACAGTTTCAAGGGCAAAGGTATTGGCAAAGTTAGTTTGTGCAATTGAGCCTAAGATTCAGTCTCACAAACACCCAGACCCGGAAGAAATATTTGTGGGCCACACAAACATTTCTCTCGGTGCGGGGATCGAACCCGCGGCTTCTCGTTTCACAGGCGGTGTCTAATCGACTACGCCTCGGAGGCTGTCGAAGTTGCGCCACGGAGGCTGTCAGATAATAAAAAATTGTCGGCTTTCTTTGCGAAATTTTTAGTCACATTGTGTTTGGGGCCATTCAAGTATTACGTAAGCAGATTTATTACAATTATATACCCCCCGTCCCCCTTGTCAGCAAAAGTAAGCAAAGCTCTTACCCCCTCCCCCCTTGCTCACGTAAACATTTTTCAATGGCATAATATATTTTTTTTTTTAATGATTCATGCGCAGAAGCTATATTTCAAAACATAAAAAACTAGAATTAGGATAGAGATTAGATTTTACTTATACGGTATTCAACATAGAGTAAGGTACAAAAATATTATAATACTAGCGGTCCCGGCCTCATTATGTATAAGATATAGTTGTTAGAATAAAAAGTTCAAGATGGCCGTCAAGAACCAACAACGAACAAAGGGTGCCTCAGATATCGATTTCGGGACCAATCGGATCAAAAACAAAAAAGTTCAACATGGCTAATGATTTCTACCAACGTACGACTACCCCAAACGCCATTAAATAAGCTTTTTCGCCCCTTCAGACCCAATAAAGAAAACGTTGCGTGACATTATATTTCATTAGTAGTACAGTAAAAGCTCTTTATTCGCGGGGTATATGTTCCGTAAATATGCCGCGAATACAGAAACCGTGTATATGGAATGGTATTTTATATGGGATTATAGGGGATACGTTCCTAGGTGACAAAATAACAAACTGACATTAAAAAAAAACAATTTAATTGAAGTTTTTGACCATACTTATTGATTATTATCTTCAGGCTTAGGTAACGGTTTAAAGAATTTTGTATTTTTTTCTTGCTTGGCAGTTTTTAAAAGCTCTTTCAGTTCAAACTGATACTCAGCAGTGGCATTAACAATTTGCCTCTTAAAAATAAGACTTCGTTCCATAGACGGATCAATTTTCATAAAGAAATCACAAAGATCATTTGTCATTCTTAAACCTTCACTAAGATTTTTCAGATTAAATGTCACATTTCCAGTGTTTGTTGAAGCCTCTTCTTCAATGGGCTGTGAATTAAACATTTCCTCCAAGTCGGTTTCAGTCAAATCTTCATCTTGCGATTCAAGCAATTCTTGAATGTCACTTGATTCTATCTGTTCGAACCCATCTCGTCCTATTCGATTCGCAATTTCAGCTATTTTTGCAGTCAAAGTTTGAATTTGCACAGATTCTTCGTCATTTTTACTTTTTTATTAGTCCATTTATCGGTGCGTTTACAAAGGATTCTTGGTTGGATACATATTGGAATTATTTTTACTAATATGCATGTACTATGTACCGATTAGATCCGCGAATAAAGAAATCCCTAGCCGCGAATATAGGAATTGGGTCACAATTTTTTATTCCGCGAATAGTGAAAACGCGAATGAAGGAAGCGCGAATAAGGATCTTTTACTGTATATAAACAAATTTTCAAAAATTGTTGCACGCCATTATTTTGCGTTTGTAATAAGGAGCTTAATAATGTATATTTATACATTTTCAAAAGAATATCTTCAGTAGTTTTTATTTTCCATTTCTATTTCCAACTTTATTTCAACCCCTTTAGGCAAATATATAGCCTATGTTACTCCAGGATAATGTACCATTCAAATGGTGAAAGAATTTTAAAAATCAGTCCAGTAATTTTTGAGTTTATTCATTATAAACAAAAATACAAATGTTTCCTCTTTAAATAATAATATTAGTATAGATATCTTATATCTTCTAACTTTGTTTTCATACCATCTCTGTGTTTCTTCTGCCAACTACGTTTGAAATCTTCCTGTTTAAAGACGATCCAAAATAAGCAAAGCAAAGAGCCCCCCGCCCCCTATAGGGCTTACGTAATACTTGAACGGCCCCTTTGTAGTTACTAAAACTACCACCCGGCTTCGTTTTCGGTAGCAGTTTTGATATACCCGGTATAGAACCATAACATCAACAAAAGTTGATGAACCCTCACAAGTCATACCCCATAGTTTCTGTAAAAATTTAAAAGACGCGATCACTCATATGTATAGGTAATAATAATTCGAAAGCAGGTTTGGACAGCCAAGGTCTGCGCATAATTAGTCCTGGTTAGTCTTTACGAAGACATAATTATCGAGAATCCTCTTGTCGTATCTATTCTATCAGTATCCTAATCGGATAGCTGTGCCAGCCCTTCCAAATCACTTCTATAACTATCACTTGGACATTTTTTACTATAATTCTTTAGGCGTTCGGGAATACATAATCCGTAGAAATTGTTAGATTGCAATTTTGGATAGTTTGCAACAATCCTTCTAAACGTAAACACAGAATTTTATATTGGCAGGCCTAAACTGTCATTTGCATACATAGAACAATGTATAATTCCTTGCATTTGAACCTAAAGGTAATTTATAGTATATTTATGTACGTATATTCATCTATATATATACCGGGTATCTCAAGACTGCTACCGAAAACGAAGCCGGGTGGTAGTTTAAGTGACTACAAACACATTGCAACTAAAATTTTCGCAAAGAAACGCGACAATTATTTTTTATGATTTTTTAAATATCGTCATTTTTGGGTGGTAAATCCATAGTTTTTGCTAAAATAATAATTTAAACTCTTTTATACCTTAGAGTATTTATAAATAAAAGGTTATAAACTATTATTTTAGGAAAAAATGTATTTACCACCCAAATATGGCCATAGGAAAAAAATAACAAAAAAAAATTGTCGCTTTTTTTTGCAACATTTTCTGTTGCATTGTGTCTGAAGTCGCTTAGACTACCACCCGGCTTCGTTTTCGGTAGCAGTCTTGAGATACCCAGTGTATATATATATATATATATCTCAAGACTGCTACCGAAAACGAAGCCGGGTGGTAGTTTTAGTGACTACAAACACAATGCAACTAAAAATTTCGCAAAGACACGCGACATGAATTTTTAATGATTTTTTAAATATCATCATTTTTGGGTGGTAAATCCATAGTTTTTGCTAAAATAATAATTTAAACTGTTTTATACCTTAAAGTATTTATAAATAAAAGGCTATACACTATTACTTTAGGAAAAACTGTTTTACTGGTGGTAGGTCTCTCATATGTGAGAGGCCATCTGGGTAGGTACCACCGCAATGTCTATTTCTCCCGTCAAACAACACTGCTTAAATGCACTGTTGTGTTTCGGATTGAAGGACATTGTAGCCAGAGTAACTACTGGACATATTGAGACTTAACATCTTATGTCTCAGGATGACGAGCGCAGTGGAACGTTGCTACTGTTTATGAGCGGTCGTATCGCTTACCATCAGGCGAACGGCTTGCTCGTCTCGCCATTCACTGCAATAAAAAAAAAAAAAAAAAAAAAAAATGTATTTACCACCCAAATATGGCCATAGGAAAAAATAATAATAAAAAAATTGACGCTTTTTTTTGCATATTTTTCTGTTGCATTATGTCTGAAATCGCTTAAACTACCACCCGGCTTCGTTTTCGGTAGCAGTCTTGATATACCCTGTATATATATATATATATATATATATATATATACCCTGTATATATATATATATATATATATATATATATATATACAACGTTGATGCGACCAATGGGCATTTCTTTAAACTGCATATAATAGGTACCATTTTGAAGCTCTGTACCAAAAAGCAATTAAATAGGAGCAGTAGTTTAGTCATAAATGAATTTTTAAGTTTTTGCCCCATTTAAACACGATGTATTTTTTCTAACATCTGATTACGCCTAACGCATGGTCATTCACCTTAAAACGATAGATCGTACTAAAATCTGCGCGTTGTTGCCGCTCTTACACAATAATGAGTACACGACAATAACACGCGCCGCACGCGACGTTGCCAATTTGTTATCTTTTCGTATCTACAGGTCAATGAAATTAATTTACACAGGATGGTTGCGTTTTACTCTTATTTAGTTTGTTTGAAACAAACAAAATCTCATTTTTGGTATTATTAATTTTTCTGCCGTGCCGAATTCATACCAAGGACGTATAGCATACATAGTGTAATTTAATGCCCATCGGTCGCATCAACGTTGTATATATATGTGTTTATATTTCTCCCACGTGCCGCACACGCTGCCGCACACCGACACCCACAACTCCTCTGCAACAACCACTGTGGTTTACTGCCACTAATACACGAGGGGCCATCGACCACGTGGCAGAAATTTTGAAGGATTGGTCATATAAAGCCCTTGATCAGGATGCATGGAAGGCGGAAAGAGAGCCCTTTGCCCTACAGTGGGACGCTACAAGGCCATAATAATAATACACAGATTTATAGCGGTCAAATCCGCCCGCCCTGTGATTATAACCTGTGATTATATATCACAGATCACTTCCAATAGATACCGCATTACGATAGTTTTGTTTTGAACCGAAAACGCCAACGAAGGGAACTGCGCGGGGGGTGGGCGGGTTGCAGCGCGGTCACGTGGACTTCACTGGAGAGATGAGGCATAAGTCGATAAATAAAAAAATGTATCGATAGTTCGATTTGCCAGTAAGTTCATGTGTTATGATCTATAACTTAATTACCAACTTGTTAAATGATTGATAATATTTTTTCACCTGATCTGATAAATTATACCAACAGGCAACCGCTAACTACGAATAAAATAGAATTAAGATTTATACTTTAGTATGTAACGGTTTTATTTCAATTATTCACAGTGTATTTTTGTATACCATAATGGCGAAATACCCAAATTAAGTGTTGATATAAAAGATCAGATAAAAATATGAAATAGTAAATAACTAAACCTCACGCCCTAAAGGGCTACAATAACTTATTCCGTTTCTTGAATTCTGACGGCAGCTGTAGTAAATGTAATATCGACAAGTGACGATGAAACCCACTTGACGAACTATGAATGTTTTTGAGACGATATATACAACGTATGTTAAAATTAGTGCAATAGCTTGTGCTACTTGATTCTCAGTAAACTTAGTATAATAAAACTTATGATAAATACCTTCCCACTATATTTGAAAACGTATACAACTAGAGGGAAAAAAGGAAATTTAATTACGCCAAAGATAAATAAAAAAATATTGTAAAATTACCTTGTTAACAAATTTAACTATTTCAAATTACAAAAAATAACGTAATTATGGTAATTTGCAATTTTTATTTAAATCAATATATATTTTGTGACATTGTCATTTAATAAAATTAATTTACATTATTGTTTAACAATATCGATATTTCTGGGAATTATATTATAAACATGCGTCCAACACTAGAAGAACGCGTGATTTCGCCAAAAAAAGATGGCTTATTACGGTTATTGCTATGCGAAAAAGAGACGGCTGATTCTCCATCCGAACTCGACTATTTGACATTGATACATTAACCAGTATAAATTGAGCTCGCTCGGGACCAAATTAATTTAAAGAATATTAGTTATCGATGAAAACTTATTGCGTTTTTTTAGATACTTTATTTTTTAGAGTTTTTTGCACACCATTTTATTGAACAAATCATTATTAACTGTAATATTCTGTTCCCAAAATGTATTTTTCGCTAACGTGCGAAGACATTTGCGGATCCACTACTTGGACGACACTGATGACGCAACATTTGGCATCGGTTTATATCTATCTGATAGCCTATATGTGTTGCGCGCAACCGCTGCCTTGCATTAGGTATCTATTGGGAGTGATCTGTGTTATATATATACCGGGTATCTCAAGACTGCTACCGAAAACGAAGCCGGATGGTAGTTTTAGTGGCTACAAACACAATGCAATTAAAAATTTCACATAGAAACGCGACAATTATTTTTTATGATTTTTTAAATATCGTCATTTTTGGGTGGTAAATCCATAGTTTTTGCTAAAATAATAATTTAAACTCTTTTATACCTTAGAGTATTTATAAGTAAAAGGGTATACACTATTATTTTAGGAAAAAATGTATTATAATCATAAAAAATAATTGTCGCGTTTCTATGCGAAATTTTTAGTTGCATAGTGTTTGTAGTCATTAAAACTATCACCCGGCTTCGTTTTCGGTAGCGGTCTTGAGATACCCGGTATATGTGTTTTTGTATTAGGTGTATGCATATTATGTATCATATTATATTGTGTACATACTAATTATAAATAATTCGTCTATTATTATTTTATTGGAGCTTGTATCCTTTATTTTCTAGACTGCTCTCTGATTCTTTTCCTTTTTTCTATCCATCCAAAGGTTGTCTGTAAGAAATCGCCTAGAGTGATAAGACCGCCATCTGTACTTTTTTTTTTCATCACTACATAGTATAAAATAACTTTCTCTGTCCCTATGTCCCTTTGTATACTTAAATCTTCAAAACTACGCAACGGATTTTGATGCGGTTTTTTTTAATAGATAGAGTGATTCAAGGGTAGGTTTATACAGGGTATATCAAGACTGCTACCGAAAACGAAGCTGGGTGGTAGTTTTAGTGGCTACAAACACAATGCAATTAAAAATTTTGCTGAGAAATGCGACAATTATTTTTAATGATTTTTTAAATATCGTCATTTTTCGGTGGTAAATCCATAGTTTTTGCTATAATTATAATTTAAACTCTTTTATCCCTTAGAGTATTTATAAATGAAAGGGTACACACTATTATTTTAGGACAAAATGGATTTACCACCCAAATACGAAAAAAAAAATGTCACTTTTTTTTGCAACATTTTCTATTGCGTTGTGTCTGAAATCGTTTAATCTACCACCCGGCTTCGTTTTCAGTAGCAGTCTTGATATACCCTGGGCTGTGTATAATACGTACATATTATTGTACAGAAATCTATTTGTACCCGGGCGAAGCTGGGCCGGGCCGCTATTTGTAATATATTTAAGTGTTTATCCTTTTTATGTGCAGTTAAGAATAAAATAAATAAATTAATAAACAATCTTAAAATAGGGATTGGTCCTCCTAAAAGTAGAATGATTTTTTGGATAGTTTTTTCAGTACCGAGATTCATTATTGGTAAGCTATATGCAGAAAAATTGATTGAGTTGTCAATGTCAAACAGCAAATTTTGGATTGGGATTGTTTATTGGCAGCATCTGTTAGAAAACATTAAAAAATAAAACTTATTTTACTAGCACTATAAAGCATTGTGACCAGTGATTACTTTCATTTAGTGTCATTGCATTTTGAAATGTTTAATAGATATGGTTAAGAACTACATAACAAATTAAATCAAAACAAGTTTATTACTCAAGAAAATGATCAAATACCTCATAGAAATAATATTTTATTGTTTTTTATCAACATTGACAACTTATACTGAAAAAATAGTGCTATACCAGTTACTATTTCATTATCTGTTTCTGGGACAAAATACAGGGTATATCAAGACTGCTACCGAAAACGAAGCCGGGTGGTAGTTTAAGCGACTTCAGACACAATGCAACAGAAAAAGTTGCAAAAAAAAACGACAATTTTTTTTTGTAATTTTTTTCCTATTGCCATATTTTGGTGGTAAATACATTTTTTCCTAAAATAATAGTGTATACCCTTTAATTTATAAATACTCTAAGATATAAGAGAGTTTAAATTATTATTTTAGCAAAAACTATGGATTTACCACCCAAAAATGACGATATTTAAAAAATCATAAAAAATAATTGTCGCGTTTCTATGCGAAATTTTTAATTGCATTGTGTTTGTAGCCACTAAAACTACCACCCGGCTTCGTTTTCGGTAGCAGTCTTGAGATACCCGGTATATAGTGCTACGTCATAAAATGAATATACTTAATTGTAACAAACTAACATACAATGTTCCCACCAAACATGCAGTGAACTTAAAATATGTTTTTCTTAGAAGTAATAGAGATTTCTATCTGTAAGACATTTTAGAGAACACAAGTATTTCGGAACCATTGTGACTAAAACTAATTAAATTTATCATACGTTAATGCATTACAAAGAAAATATCAATCAACTGTCACAAAAAACAAAAAAATGTAATTGTTACGAAAAATGTACATATAACACTCTAATTGCCTACACTATTCAAATATTATTTGAGCTGTGTAGTTATTACTCGTATATTGTCCGAAGTGTCAAAAATCTCAACAATATGGAGATATCCCACGACTCTCGTAACATTGTGCTGTTTGTTTACATTTTATATTCACCTGAGGCAAAGATGAATAACTTATTTTCGCATTTGCCTACGTCTTTGTATAAAATGTTGTTTAGTATATTTCGGTTATGATGTGTAATGTATGTTGTATGTTGACAGCTGAGCTGTTGGAGTTGCTGTGCGGCTCTCTGTTGATGGGAGACACGAGGGAGGTAGTGAGTGCAGCACGCGCTGTGTGGGCCTTGGCTGCTAACAATCATAAGGTATGTAACATGTTGGTTTTTTATCAACATATTTTATAGAGAAACATTAACGGTATCAATACCAGGGTCTAACTGCTAACATCTATACATAATTATGGAATAATGTTCTTGCGTTATAATTTTGCAACAATTTAAAAATATTTTATAATATAAAAATTACATTCCACATAGAAAATTCATCCCTATATTTGTTATGCATTTTTATGTTGTAAACGTAAGATTATTAAGGAATAGTGAGGGCTAGGCTGATCAATGATGGTGATTGTGGTAATAAGAAAGAAAAGTAGAAATCTATTGACACAATATTGGTGGAACTTAAGTAACCAAGTCCTTTTGGAAAGCAGTATCGCAAAACGGGGCGAATAAAAATAGTTTTGGAAAAAATTTCTTAACCTATTTTATTTTTGTATAGGCCAAAAAAAGCTTAATCATTTTTTAAGATGATTTGAGTTTTAAACTTCATTAGATTTATCGCAACGTATTAAGTGTCTAGGAAAATATATGATCTACAAAAAGTAACTATCTTTAACAATAAAATGTGGTGCCAAAATTCTTTATATCATGAATTGTGTTTGTAGCTTGTTACGTATGTTGCTTGTTAAATATGTTCCTTTAATTACTTGGGGTGAGTTGTGGTTGGTTGGTTTTATTAGGAAAATTCCTATTAAATATTTAATTTTATTGCAAAATAAAAACAATAAATATGTAATATACTAACGCCGAAATCTACGAATTGAAATCAAGGTGTTTGAACAATGGTTTTTCAAATAACATTTTTAATTTATTATCATTGTTTGACTTGGCGTTAACATTAAAACAACAATAATCAAAACCAGATTTAAATACAAATATCTATAATTTGATAAATCACATGTGATAGGTATGTAACTGAATAAATCCTAGATACTAAAAATCTGCGCATGGAGATATTTTACGCATGATTTCCCAAGCAAGCATTCTACTGAAAACTCTGTTAATTTTATTGTCTGGGTTTTGGTTTAATTGTGGTAATTCATAGCATATGAAAATATGAAATAAATAAATAATGATAAATCCATTCACCCGACACCAGATTCTAAAATAAGGGCACATTTTTTTTATCACAAAGATGAGTAAAATTTAGTATCGTAAAAGTGACGAAGTCGTAAAACAACATGATACGCATCAAGAATAAACTATCCTAATTTTTCACAAGTAAACATTCAAGTGCAAACTAAGTCTGAAAATCAAAATTGTATCTATTCAGCCCGTTTTAGGTAAATTGGATGAAAGTTATTTAACAATTATTATTTGATATACCGGGTATATCAAGACTGCTACCGAAAACGAAGCCGGGCGGTAGTTTTAGTGACTACAAACACAACTAAAAATTTCGCAAAGAAACGCGACAATTATTTTTAATGGTTTTTTAAATATCATAATTTTTGGGTGGTAAATCCATAGTTGTTGCTATAATAATCATTTAAACTCTTTTATACCTTAGAATATTTATAAATAAAAGGGTATACACTATTATTTTAGGAAAAAAAAGCGTATTTACCACCCAAATACGAGCATAGGAAAAAAATATAAAAAAAATAATTGTCGCTTTTTTTCCATCATTTTTTATTGCATTGTGTCTGAAGTTGCTTAAACTACCCGGCTTCGTTTTCGGTAGCAGTCTTGATATACCCTGTGTGTATTCTCTCTCTTCAGCTACAGGAAGTCCACACAAGAACATAGGCCAATATGTATTGCTTTAATAATATATGCAGTCTCTAAAATGCTTACTGTTTTGAATTTATGATTGTAACTCAATTTATAATTTTAGTAACTGATTTGTAATGTAATAAAATTAGGCACTTTGCAATTGTGGTGTACTATATGGCCTAAGTCCTTTCAACCATCTCTATTGTAGAGGAGGCTCGTGCTCTGCAGTGGGATGCCATAAAAATATAAATAATACAAAAAATATATGTTTTTATGATTAAAACGTTATCCCACAGGCGAAGTTGATGCTCCGGAGCGCCGGCGTGGTGAGCGCGGTGGACTCGGCGCTGCAAAAGCTTCGGCGTGACGTCACCGATGCCTCCTCGCAACGAGCTCTTCAGCTGCTCACCTACACCAACACGCTTCTACAAACCGCCTGACTCAACTATACTACTGCCTAATGCCCACCTATGACCTCATCATAATTTGACGATGTAAACTTTTATTATTTATTAAATGAATTTGACTGAATATATTTTTTTATTATATTTTCGCCTTTTTATTTATTTGTGTGATTGGGAAAATATATTTGTGTAGTACACTAGTATGTACACAGAACATAATAATCAAAGTACGATATCTATTCTAAAGATAACATTAATGTATTTTTTTTATATTAATTTTTAGTTAATTATCTTAACGATTTATTTTTATGTAGCGTTATCCAAAAATCAAAATCGTTGACATAACCAATATTATTATATACCTGACGCAGCGTGAACTGAATCTCGATTAATTTCATTCAATGAAATAACAATATCCTAAGTTTATTATAATATTTCACAAATCAACGACTCTTATATTAATGTACTCATCTTTTAGAATTAGGCAATGTAAATTCGCTACACATGTTCACTCAAGAGATAAAAAATAAATAACAATGTCTATTGTGTATTTATAATCATGATGCTAATACCATCTGTGGCGACGTCAATTGTTTATTTATTGAACATTGTGTAGGTATGTGTAATATAGCATAATGGAAGGAGCTACGCGTACCCGCAAGCCGCAGTCCCCAATGTTAAAACTGACAATAAATACACGTCTCGTTGAACCAGTCCCAATGCGGCCGGTTCCGCGATAAGGTTCAGTGTCGATAGCGCACAATCGGCGCACACGGCGACCAATACCAATTTGTATGTATGGGAAGTTTGCATTACTCATTATCGGCGTAAAGTGCGATAATCCGCGTTTGTGAAGGCGCCGGCGCACGACGCGTCAGTGGGTTCACGCCTTCATTCCCGTTCCACCGCACCAGTTCCACATTCCGCGCTCGCGGTGCTCATCAACAAAAATAATGAATCAACGAAAAGCTGTCGATCGGCGGCCTTGTGTCTCACTTTCATCGTAGTGTTTTGTTCGCGGATCCGTCGGTCAGTGGTGGTGCCAGTGTTTAGTGTTCAAGATGTCGCCGTTACACTTTAATTTCCCACCGGAGAGTTACTCAGCTGTTTACACTGCTGATGGGTCCGTTGCAAATGCGAATGTGAGTACCGGTGAGTGGCATGTCTGGGCGAGAGACGTTATCGGCGCGCGCCGGATGGCGGCGTGGCTTGCGTGCGCGCGATCACAAGGTCGCGACGCGCGCATTGGTGCATTCAACTCGTTTTATAAAACAATCAACTTTTACCCGATCAACTAGCAGAGTATCCATCCTAAAGCTCATTAAGTACTACACTGCTTATGTGCAATGTTTACCGGACAGTTACATTACTAGGTAGCTTCAACTGGCACTCTTAAGTTCATTGTTTAAATAATGCGAATAAGTGATTGACTTTGTGGGTTAAGTATAATAATTATGTATTCATCCGAAAATGGCAAGGACGCAAGTTGCGTAATAAGAGGTCCACAACAATTTCATTAGGTATTTTATTTAGCCAAGGTTATTTCTTACTGATGATGAGGCGCTTATTGTCTATTTTTTTCAGATATGCGAACAACCTCGATTTTCGACTCTACGATCCTTCGCCTTGTTTACACAGTCAGAATCGGGGTGAAGTCATTTAATAATACTTACCCACATGACGTATATTTAACCAAATAAAAGTTATGAAAACTATTATCATCTATATCTAATTAAAGGTTTGGTTTTGGATATGAAGAATTTTTGCAATATTATGTTTACCGCGATGTGAAATAGCTCATATAAACTTAAATAATGTACTTACCATAAAGTCTTAAAAGTTTCATAGATTTTGATGTGATTATATAGCGCTGGTTGTAGTTTAACGTAGTTGTTGGAACTAACAATGAATAGGCCTTTGAGCTTTTAAGGTAATGAATAAGTTTGAGATGATTCACGTACAGTCGATATTGTATAAGCTAGGTTGATCAACTAAATAGTTACTTATTTATACCTTTTCGAACGTCTTTTAAATTCAGTTTGAGAGAAGAACACTAATCATTATATATGTATCAAGTATACCTAAGTTCCTACCTACTTTTCTTTTAGGTAACAGAAATATTATATCAATCGCGCTTGGTACCTTAAAATCTAGCTTACGCTAGTAAAAGAAATCCTTGTGGAAAATTAACAAAAATAGGTTAAAACTTTGACATATTTATCATTTTGTGATAAATTTACGCAGGCAAATCTTATGTCAGACTTAATATCTAGCCTGAGTAAAAGTCCTCTTCTCGATTATTCAATGCTTAATTTTATTTATTTCACTCAGATTCGGATACTTCAGCATTTTACAAGTCTAAACATTAGAACCAAAGAGCAATAGCGTGATTAAATAATGTTAATAAAGTTGTTTGATATTATTAGGCTTTGGCGAACTGCAATGGCCGAGATGGATACGATATTTCAGGCTCGGCTTCTTCGGAGGCTGGAGCTCATCCGTCCCTGTTCAGTTGCTTTCATTATGCGGTGAGTGATTTAAAGATATCTTATATTTAATTAGTATTCTTAAATATCAGGTAATAGGATAGGAAAGTTGTAGGAACCTCACATAGTTTTGGCCTTATGTCTATCATTTTGAAGCTATGCGGATCAGTGAACTCATTAATTGGACTGTCTCTCAGCAGAAGTAACAGTTATTGAATAAAAATACACATCTTATAACTAAATTGTAAGGTATTGTACTTATAGAAAATTACTTTATTTATTTATGTATCTACAAATAAAAATAGACAAAATAGTTCAAACTGAAGGCATAGTAACAATTGGTGGATTTATAGCTAGCTGCGATCTCTTGTAGGCATCCTTTGGATGGACTGAATTATTATAAATCCAAGTTCAAAATTTAGCTTTTAATAAATGTGCTAATGTTTAGTCTGTTTCGACCTACTTATAACCCACGTTATGTATGGGATGGGATGCTTAATGCTGTATTAAAACGAAAAAAATAGGTGTGTTTCTTTAGTTGCATTTTTACACAGTCAAAACTGTCGGGCATAGCCTTTGGTGGCTTCGAGAATTGCCTGTAATTGTTAAATATTTTCTTCATTGATATCTAAACATTGTGTGGTACATAGAATTTTATTATACTAATAAGCTGCCTTTGTTTATATTTTCAGTTCAGGAATGGCATTAAAGTCCTCCGGAAAGACAAACGCAAAAAAGACAAGCATGCTGTAAATAACAGGGTAAGCAATGTAATTGTCCTCTATTGACGTAAATGTATCAACTAATAATTAAACTATAGGTATCACATTTTGTCGGTCACGCGATGAAACAATTTACATATTTAAAATAGGTAATAAGTATAGTCACTGTTAACGTCATTTAATCAATAAATTCTACAAAAAATATTCTTGTTCTATTTTATATAGTAGGTAGGTAGTAAATGCCTATGGACCACTTTATTTCGATTTTAATACTTTAATTCAGAGTCATGCTTTTCCATTGATCTCTGGCTATTTCCGTTCAAGATACCGTTTGGTACCGACTGGCAACTATCGCCGTATTTAGGTTCTTATTATAATTTGGTTTCACTATAATATCCTTTAGTATCCGTTTTGATGTTTGATGACTCTCAACATCTACCCTTTGGGAATGTCTTATACTTACTTTATCTCGTCACACAGAATTGCATAAAACGTGATTCAAGCGATATTTAATGTGACCTGTATCTGCGTCTGTATCAGTCGACGTACGTTCCCATGTAGGGCATGGGTTTCTTCTACAATCGACAGTTCTGTTAAGAGGGGTTAGGTCAAATAGTCTACCACGCTGACCTAGTGCGAGTTGGCGGATTTCACATACCAAAAAAAATTTTACCCATCGCAATGGTATGGAGATTTCCTCACGATGTTTTTCTTTACCGATACAGAGCGTGCTGATTTCTTATCAATACACACATGAGTCGAAAAGATGGATGACATAATTGACTGGTATCAAAAAATATATTATAAAAAAATCACAAATCTATTTTCTTCTTTTTATTTTATGATGACAGTTGATCAAATAATTGTGAATATACCGGCTATATCAAGAGTGCTTCCAAAAACGAAGCCGGGTGGTAGTTTTAGTGACTACAAACACAATGTAACTAAAAATTTCGCAAAGAAACGCGACAATTCATTTATGTATTTTTTTAAAGATCGCCTAGTTTGGGTAGTAAATCCATAGTTTTTGCTAAAATAATAATTTAAAGCCTTGCGTACCATAGCGTCTTTAAAAATAAAAGGATGTACACTATCATTTAAGAAAACACTATGTATTTACCACCCTAATACGACGATAGAAAAAATAACAAAAAAATGACATAATTTTTTGCACAAAATTTAGCTGCACTGTGTCTGAAGTCACCAAACTACCACCCAGCTTCGTTTTCGGTCGCACTCTTGATATGCCCTATATGATTCTGTAGAAGTATTTGACAAACGAGTGTCGATATATTTGACGTGTTGGATGTAACAACTATATGTGCTCGTTTGATACGTAAATGTTTTTGGTTATCTTACGATTATACATTTATTTGATTTGAGTACATAGGATGCGTAATATGCTGACTGTACATATAACTAAGTAAAGGTGATTGACAATGTCTTTTGTATACGGTTTATTTAAAATGTTAATACAATCATAATACATTTATTGAAATACGCAAAACTAAAATAAATTATTAACAGCCCGTTGCAGTCCATTGTATTTTTTTTTATTGTATTGAATGGCGAGACGAGCTTGCCGTTCGCCTGATGGTAAGCGATGCGACCGCTCATGAACAGTAGCAAAACCAAACAACACCTTGAATTACGAAGCAATGCTTGGCATTCCACTGCGCTCGCCATCCTGAGACAAGATGTTAAGTCTCAATATGTCCAGTAGTTACTCTGGCTACAATGTCCTTCAATCCGAAACACAACAGTGCATTTAAACTGCTATTTGACGGGAGAAATAGACATTGCGGTGGTACCCACCTAGGCCGCCTCTCACATATGAGAGACCTACCACCAGTAAATGTTGGACATAGGCCTCTCCCAGGGTACGTCATAGAGCCCGGTCTGCTGCTTTATGATTCCAGATACTGTCGATTCTCTTGTACAAGTCGTCCCGCCATCAAGCCAGATGACTTCCCACGCTAAGTTTGTCAAGACGCGGTCTCCACTCCAGAAGCCGCTTTCTTCAACGGTCATCTAAATTTTGCCAGCCCATTGCCACTTCAACCTACTAACTTTCAGAGCTATATCTGTCACCATGGTTTTGTGGTGGATCACTTCTTTCCGAGTTGTGTCCTTCAGAGAGACTCCGAGAATAGCTTTTTCCTTAACACGTTGAGTGACTGTATACTTTTGGATTAGCCCTACAGTCAGTGTCCAAGTTACGGCTCCTTATGTAGCTCGAACTAGAATAACATTAGTATTTCATTATTTCCGTGATAATAGAGTTTTTTTTTCGTCAAGATCATTATTTTTCAGTTTAGGTATCAATTTAACTACTTATTTGTTTAATACCGGTACGACAAAGTGATGATATATTAATGACTAGTGCAATGCAATTTAAATAAATCATCAAACAGTTGGGATATAATTCCTCGTAGTTCCTGATATCCACGATACAAAGCTCGATCTTAGTCTGGGGTTAGTAATATGTACAGGACTGTTGGGTGAATAAAAAAATCACGTCGGCCATGACGGTACCGGATATAACTACATATGTATACAGGCCGACACGTAAGACGAGTTTTTCATTATCGTGGACAATGGTTGATATCCAATAAATTTTGCATCTTCGGCAATTATTGCGTGAATATAATTGAGCTATTCCTAAAAAAGTAAATCCGCACACGAGACCAAGTTTCATGCAGTATATCGTGCTGTATATAATGCTGTATATGACATAATTAACATTTTCTTTACGTTTCTTAGAAACTTGGGCCACAGAATACTAAACTAACAGAAGTCAAGCTCCATACAAAGCGCGCTAAATCAACGCACACATTGACAGCGTTCACCGACACGATATTTCAAACCAGTCGAGACCACTGCGAGCGCGAGTGTCACCCGCTTCGCGCACGCAAATAGTGAGATGTTTTGTGCAAAGATGAAACAAATGAATTAAAGTTATTACACTTGTATAAAAAACACCAGATTATAATAGTTGAATATAAATTTCATTAAAAAAAGCATATATTATACAAAAACAATAAAAAAAAACTTAGAATAATGACATACATATTCTCAACGAGTTCATAAATAAAATTAAAATTCATTTATTGTATTATTGTGTTTTATATATTTTATTTTAAAACTTCAATCAAACGATACGAGTGTTATTAACACGATACGTGTTTTCGCATAAGCCAGAGTTAACAACCCTTGCGCGAACGCCGAGCGTAGTGTGAGTGTGGCAACAAAAGTGAAGTACATACACAAGCTTGACTTCTGTTAGTATTCTGTGCTTGGGCTTTACGCCGTAAGTACTTGTTAAGCCCGCTCTACACTTAGCCCGCGGAACGCGCGCGATGGCCGCGAAAGGGCGTGAACGCTAAGTGTGGAACCGTTTCGCATATTCTTCGCGGTTTCGCGCTTTGTTCCCCAATTTTCGTCGGGTTTTTGTTCCGCATCAAAGTGACATGATGTGAATGACACGCATGAACGTGCATGACTCCACACTCGCAGTCTGCGACGGTCAGTAATAAGTATTGTTGGAGCCGTTGTCTGAGCTAGAACTGCACCGTGATTATCACATATGCTCACCTCCGCAGCTTCGGCTTGCTGGTCGCCTCCGGCGACCAGCCTCCGCCGCTACGACTCGCACGGTTGCCTATCCTTAGTTACAGCGGGCGGGGGCTGCTCACCCTCCGCGCCTCCCTCTTTTTATATAAACTCTAGGGTCGGTAGCCAAAAGACTACGTGAAGTGGGGGTGTTCCGAGTCGGTTTTGGGGCACAGTCGACCTAACTGATCCATAAAGTGATACACAAATTTTCTTCTGAAGATAATGTTTCGGACGTTAAAAAGCAACTAAACATAAGCAGATCAATTCAACCTTTCTAATTCATGGGTCCATCGCAGATGCGACAATGCGGCAGCGCACCACGTAAAAAATCACCTATTAATCACACTGCCCGATCATCATGTAGCCATATTCATAATGCCCTGGCAATGTGATAAATAGGTGAGTTTAGATTGTAATTAATCACTTGGCCCGATATGGCTCGGCAATATTCATACTGCCCGGGCATTGTGAATACTGCCTGCATTAATCACTTGGCCCATAACATATGTAACTGAATCTTTGAAGTCAATTTTCGAACACTTCTAAATGTCGCGTCGCGTCGAAATGATTTGAAATTGTGCAAGGATCGATGACGATACAATAGTTTAAAAAGTTTTTTCATCATCATTACCAGAAACGTCAATTTCCTGCGTGACAGGAACAACTGAGTGGCTCTACGTCTTCCAACATCCACTTCCGTGGATATGATAGCCATTTTAACTAAAAAATAATAGTTTATAGACTAAAAAACATTCTTTGATATTGATGAATTAATTTAAGTTTGGAAAATGCTAAAAATAATTAATTATCATCAAGCACCAGTCTTTCTAATCCTAAAAGTAATGAATTTTACTCCATTTTGTGGTTTTATACTAATTGAGAATAATTTTTACTTTTTATGTAAATTAACAAATACTTAAAGCTGAAGATTTTGTGAGCATATTTATTGCTGCTAATCTCAGGACGTACTGGTCCGTAATGCAAAATATTTTTCTCTTGTAAAGCTTATTTATCAAGGAAGACTGTAGAAGGGGAGACGCAGTGAAAATAAATAAAATAAATCACAGTCACATACATAGTCCCGACCCTACACTAAGATTGAGTCTTGTGTTGTAGGTGTCAGAAAATCCGAAAGACATTTCGGTCTACAAACATAGGTCCGAAGTTAAGAACTTTGTTTCGGATTTACACAGTAGGGCCCCATTTTTCTCGGTGCGGGGATCGAACCCGCGGTCTCTCGTTTCACAATCGGCGTCTAATCGACTACGCCTCGGAGGCTGTCGAAGTTGCAAAACAAAAAAAAAGAACTTTCCTTGCTTGCATTGTTTAACTGGTGTAAACGGTTGGAGTTACGCAACAATCCAGTATGAATGGGATTGTTCCTTTTAAAAAGGTCTATAAACAAGTCCTCAATAGCGTAGTTCTATTTTTTCACTTAGTTGGTTGGCTCACTATAACCTATAGTTATATTTTATGTCATTGTTTGCGAATGAGTTTTTAGGGTTCCGTACCTGAAAGATAAAAACGGAAGCGTATTACTGAATACTGAGACTCCGCTGTCTGTCTGTCAGCAAGCTATATCTCATTAGCCATGATAGCTTGAAAGCTGTCATTTTCACAAATTATGTATTTCCGTTGCCGCTATAAGGATAAATAATAATTAAAAAATATATTAAGGGGGGGGGGGGTCCCCATACAATAAACGTATTTTTTTCGTATTTTTTTGCTCAATATTAATAGCGATAACAGGAGGATAATTAAATATAAAGAAAGTAAATATTAAAGGGAGGCTTCTATACAACAAACGTAATTTTTAAGCAATATTAAACTCGATCTTAGTAAAAAGGAACAAACGTTATTTTTAGGGTTTCTTTTATACATGAAGGTAGGGAACTCTTCGTGCGCGAGTCCGACTCGCACTTGGCCGGTTTTTTATTCTTATGGTATTAATCCTTATCCATAAGTTATTCATCACAAGTATTTAATTTTGAACAGTGTTACCCTGTTATTAGAAGCATGAAAGTAAAATTAGGGCAGTAGAGATGAGATCGTTAAGGGGAATGTGTGGTGTAAGCTTGTGTTACCGAGTGCGAAATAGCGTGGTGATGAAAACTTGTGCAGTGAAAGAGGATGTAGTGACGAGAATTGAGAAAGGAATGTTACGATGGTTTGGTCATGTAGAGAGGATGGATGAAAGGAGAATTACGAAACAAATACATAATGCGAGTGTGGATGGAAGAGTCGGTAAGGGTCGACCTCACCGAACATACACCATCCAAATCGGTGATACCCTCAACAAGGGTCAGGTTAAAAGTACCCTGAACCGACGAGAATGCATGAAGACGTTGATGAAAATGGATGAAGCGAAGGTAGTATGTCAGGATCGAGCAAAGTGGTGATCTATAGTCTCTGCCTACCCCTATGGGATACAGGCGTGACGATTATGCATGTATGTATGTTACTCTTTTATCATTTGATTTCAATTCTTATTTTAGATTTATTTGTTTTAAAGTATCCCCGCAGTAAAATAATATCCAATCATTTTTATTACAATGGATGGGAAAGACGGGACAAGACGGGATATAACGCGATGGTAGTATTAGTATAGAGGACGGTAGCCACGAGTTGTAAACCACAAGTATTAAAAAAATCATACTTATTCCTTATCTTTTGATGTAGTATTTGTACTTCAGCACATTCCTGCATTATCTAAAGGCCAACTGTGAGTTAATGCTACTGGCATTAAGTTCGCCTTGTATACTTTACTGTACCATCCATCCATCCATCAGCCAAAGGAAGTCCACTGCTGAACATAGGCCTCCCCCAATGATTTCCACAGAGACCTGTTGGAGGCAGCCTGCATCCAGCGACGTCCCGCGACCTTTATCAGGTCGTCGGACCATCTTGTGGGTGGACGTCCTACGCTGCGCTTTCCGATACGCTACTTTACTGTACGGGCTTCCAAAAAAAACTCGCCGATCCTGAGTACGATAAAGGAATAAATTAACCCCTTCCTAGTCGATACCCACAATCACAATATTTATAAAAAAAATGGCGAATCTGACAACGCCATCTTGTGCAATTTTGAAAATAGCGCTTATCATCATATTATCATATTTTTTTATAAATTGTGGTAAAATAAATTGTCTGCATTGTGATTTATTAGGAATTCTTGGTACTGCCTTTTCTCTTTGGCTCGTTTTACATATTTTATGACTGCTAGGATGCGGCAATGACTGACCATGACATGTGTATACGTTGCTGCCTCCATCACTATTCTCAACAAATCACTAAAGAAAGTTGAATAATCCATCGGAAGTTCCAAAGACATTGACGTAATTTTCCTCAAGGTATTTCCCTTATTTGATTACACTTAATTATAATGATATTAAACTTTATGATGAACAATATATTAAGAAAGGTTCTGTCGGTGTTCCAAAGTAGGTATATTTTTTGAAATTAATAAAAGTTGGTAATATGTAGCTACTTTATACTTGAAATGAATGGTGCTTATTTATGTGTAAAGTTACAGATATGAACAAAAACTATACAATAATAGTTTAAAACTATTCTATCACTCAATTAATATATATTTTTTAATTTAAGGATTTTATTTATTTATTATTTAGGTACATTAAACAATCATCAGTAAGTACTAGATACTGGTATTATAGACTGATCTGAGAGACTGAATCAATATCATTCCAATAGATTTATAGATTGTCGTAATGCATATGATTAATATTCAGTATGTGTTTGACACTTGTCGATGTCTGTAGTGTGTGCATTCTGGAAAGGTCCAGAGATCATGGCACAGTGTGCGGTGAGTGACCGGGAACGACCGCGCGTCACTCCCGGCTCACGTTTTCTCAGACCGTACTAGCTCACACACTATTTCCTTTCTTCTGTTCTGATTGTTGAACAGCACGTGACTGTATAATTGAATCTTAAATTATCATCTCCGAGCCAATATTCCAGACAATATTAGAATTGCTAAATATTTTTTATTTATACGTGTGGTTTTAGTATGCATTGATAGTAGCAATTACGAGCAAAAATAAAATACACATACATTTTGTTTGGTTTATGAAATTGTGCCATTAGTTTCACTTTCAATGAATATGAAAACATTATAAAATCAGTTATTAATTACATACTTAAACCTCATTTTTTGAAACATGTACTTATCTACATAGGTACATATGTAGTACATACATATTATGTACCAAGTGCAGCAGTATAATCGTTAATTATGCAACTGGAAGTAATATGTAAACAGTGTCATTCACTCCCATCCGATTATAAAATATACAATGAGTTAGCGCGACACGACGATACAAATATATTTTGTCGTCCATAATGATATCACGCGAGCGGACAGGTCATACACGGGGATTGAACCTAGTCACCCGGTCAATATCAGGCGCCCGGGCTGTGGATTAATAATCCCAAGTAATGTCCTTACACTCCATACGTTCAAACAGTCTTTGCAGTCACATTCTTATGCATTGCAAATTTATTAATACAAGAAGTTATTGTTTTTAGTGTCTATTTTCGAAGTCCCAACTGTTGAACAGGTATGGCGGGTTTTAACACTCGCTGTATCTCATGTTGCGTTATCAATTACTATTTTGCTTTTATTTATTTCTGCTTATGGACTTTGTATTTATACAGGGTATATTAAGAGTGCTATCGAAAACAAAGCTGGGTGGTAGTTTTAGTGACTTCAGACACAATACAACTACATTTTGTGCAAAAAATTGTGACGATTTTTTTGTATTTGTTTTTATCTTCGTATTAGGGTGGTAAATTTCGGTAACAGTATTGATATACCCGGTATTATAAAGACTAATCACTTGACCAAAATACTTTCGAACAAGTCAAAGTTTTCTTCATACCGGGTATCTCAATGTGTAACATTCGCGTAAATCTAAGAAACCATTTGATTATCATAATTTTGTTGGTCTGTCTACATTTCTGCATATACAGGGTGTAGTATATAGACATATTCATACTCTTTGCACCTGTCGTCTCGAACTATAGACAACGCAAACCGGAGGTAAGAGAGAATAGAGATGCATGCCAATTTTATATATGGCGGGAGCGGAGGAAGACGTTGTTTATAGAAGCGAGCCGATATAGTATTTAGTTATAACTTAAATATTCATATAGATCTTCAAAAGTGACTATTACACAGGGTATATCAAGACTGCTACCGAAAACGAAGCCGGGTGGTAGTTTAAGCATGCAACAGAAAAAGTTGCAAAAAAAGCGTGGTAGATACATTTTTTCCTAAAATAATAGTGTATACCCTTTTATTTATAAATAATCTAAGGTATAAAAGAGTTTAAATTATTATTTTAGCAAAAACTATGGATTTACCAGTCAAAAATGACGATATTTAAAAAATCATAAGAAATAATTGTCGCGTTTCTTTGCGAAATTTTTAGATGCATTGTGTTTGTAGTCACTAAAACTACCACCCGGCTTCGTTTTCGGTAGCAGTCTTGATATAGGTACCCTGTATATACGAGTAGCTTTTCCTAAAAATATAATTTAAACTCTTGCGTACTATTGCGTTTTTAAAACAAATTGTATACGTTATAATTTTAACACATATTATGTATGAATGGTATGATGATGGTAAATCTAAATAATATATTTGGAAAAAAATATCTATAATTTTTTTGAACATTTTAATTGCATTATTTTACTAGAATTACCACCTGGCTGTATTTTCGGTTAGAGTCTGGATGCACCCGTATCGTATAGTATCTAATTCGACTTGTATAAGCCAATTTTATACTATTATATTTTAGAGATAGTTGAGGTGTTTATTACAACAAGTGCATGCGATATTTGTGTACGGCCACTTTCGGTATAGAATATATACATTTATGTAACTACATTTATGATTGCGCAAGTTTAAGTTAAATAAAAATTGTATAATACCTACACTAATAGTAATAATAAAATCAAAATAGGTTTTTTCCCTGGAACAAGAGCGCAAACACTGAATTATGTAATATTTGGGGAAAATGTCCTATTGCCTTGAACTTATGACATGGTAATATATCACGTTGGACATAGTGATTCGATAAGAGATGAGGTAAGAAAATATATTTCACCTTCCGTTATTGCGAACATAAAGAAACACACGTGTTTCACATAAAACGTGATAATACACTTACCATATCATAATATATTCTTTGTCTAAATAAAATATTACTACAGTATTATTGTAATGTATTTATATATAATGTATACTTAAGATCAAGAAAAAAATGTCTAGTTAAATTTCAGTCACTATCTCTGCTATTATATTTATTTTGGGGAATTATAACATAAATCATATAAATTAAATTTAATTAAATATGCACTTATGTTCTTCGGCATTAATTGGAAGCAAAAATGCTACAAATTATTGACTCCACGATAATAATATAGGTATATGTTATCATTTTTATTAATTACCGGGAATGTCGATAAATAAAAAATAAACTCTGTATCACCCTGGGTTCGACTGGTACATAATACTTCGGGCATTAAGTCCTAAACATAATTTATGTAAATTGGTAAAAAATATAAATAAAATAAAATATTATTAATTGCCAGGACAGCGACCACTATACCGGGTATCTCAAGACTGCTACCGAAAACGAAGCCGGGTGGTACTTTTAGTGACTACAAACACAATGCAACTCAAAATTTCGCAAGTAAACGCGACAATAATTTTTTATGATTTTTTAAATATCGTCATTTTTGGGTGGTAAATCCATAGTTTTTGCTAAAATATTAATTTAAACTATTTTATACCTTAGAGTATTTATAAATAAAAGGGTATACACTATTATTTCAGGAAAAAAATTATTTACCACCCAAATATGGCCATAAGAAAAAAATTACAAAAAAATATTGTCGCTTGTTTTTGCATCTTTTTCTGTTGCATTGTGTCTGAAGTCGCTTAAACTACCACCCGGCTTCGTTTTCGGTGGCAGTCTTGATATACCCTGTATAGTATGGTGGTTAAGGGCCTGTTATATGCACCCACGAAAAAAAGTAAATGAAACAAATCGACCTCAAAATCTATTCAATCAATAAAACCTGAAAAAGGGAGAAGTAAAATTGATATTTAAAAAAAAAGTGAAATATTGAATTTTCATTTTAGGGTCCAGCTGCGCCTCCTTACTCGCCTGTTTCGTAGTGTGATGTTATATACTCTTAGCTTGCAGTCATCCAACTGGCACTGTCTTTAAAAATATATATAGTTCGCATATATCCAATCCAAGATCGTTATATTGGGTAATCCGACATGTACTTTATGAGATATCCGTGGGCAATACAAAAATATAATTCATATTTTATTTAATGAATACAACTGCTATATTATATGAATTATATACAAACATACACACTTATAGAATATGGCACAGGTGTTCAGAAGCCGGTTATGCCTATAGGCTACCTTATCCATAAACTGCAAATTCTGACAATATTATTACATACATACATGTCTAATTTGAAACTGTATCTCGATTCGACGCTTTCGTCATTTGGGTCTTGATGCTAGTGAGACCAAAAAGTCTCATGTAGTTCCTGATACCCTCGACACAAGACTCGATCATGCGGGGGGAGGGGTCAGGACTCCTTGCTGTGTCGTTCATTTCAATTCTGAGGGTCGAGATCTCCTCTTACCAGCCCCATCGATTTCAACTATTGGCAACCTGTATGGCTTCATATACTGTGATGTTGAGTGGGGTTCAGAACTGATCGGACCGTATTGGATTATGTCCATGTGCTCTTTTTCTCTCCACTTTGCCGGTGACCACCAGTTGCTTCAAGTTTCTTGACAACATACCCAAAATGTGCAATTACTCGTTTGAGATAGATGAAACATTAGATCATCGCGACTTCCACCTAATGCGCAGCATCATTCTTGAAACCCACATCTCCAAAGGGGTCAGGCCTATGTATGTGACTGTAGAATGGGTGAATATATTTATTTACTTGGACTGCGCTTCGGTTAAAATCAGACGAATTGCAAACACTTTGTTGTGCCAGTGTTTAAGTAAAACGTTATGATTTGTATAATTTTATTCCTCACATTAAAGTTTCCATTAGGTGTTTTGAAAACGAAATGTCGGCATAAACATTAATAGTAAATTGTGAAGTCACGTGGCATTGGCTGCTTTCGTGAAAGTAGTCACGAATTTTAAGGCACTCGTCAATGAAATGCGGCTCAAGTATAAATTATAATATTTCAAATGATTTTAGTTTTAGTGATTTTTATTACAATGTTAACTAGCAAGTGTCCGATTTCGTTGTCATTAGTAACATTTTCAATCTTTATGTTGCTTTCACTTTTGCACATTATTATGCAAAGTAGTGCAGAGATTGTTTCTAAAGCCATCAGGAGGTGTGCACAGACCAATGGGAGGTGTGTGTGTTACCAAGTGTAACATGACTACTGCCTGATACTTATTTTGATTAAACGTGGTTTTTGGTATTCCAAAATTTTAAAATTGTGTATTAAATTTGAGGGTATAATTACGTATCGCTTCTTCTCAGTTTTCGTATAACTTTTGGTGAAAAATTCTTACTTTTTGTAGATCTTCTAAGTTCAGATAGTAAAGGTATTGATAATTTAAGTTTATGCGACTCTATCATTGTGTAATAGCTAATCGTCTTTTGGGATCCACGCGTTCGCGGACAATTCTACGATGGAGGAGGAGGAGGATATTATTCTCCCTTTTTATAAAACCCTATATTTTCCTGTTGATAAAAAAATAAATCACGCGTATTTAAAACACTTTTATAAATTATTACGAGTTGTTTTGGTATTTAGACTTGAGAACAGTAGCCACAATGACGTGTATAAAACATTTCGTAGCGCTTAAATTGCAATAATAATAAATAAATGTAACGCGCTTACTTGGTAATTTAAAATTTATAAATGAATCGTAGGCTAAGTTGAAAGTTCTCGTTTCTAAGTGTACGATGTATTCGTATATGGGTGTGATTGTCGGATGTGTGTGCGTGTGTGGCGTACGCTGCCGTATATATGTAGGATATATTTCGAGTAAGATAAGCATGCAGGAGGCAGGCGATGCCGCAGTTGGCAGAGGTCAGTATTGACGTCAATGGAGTCACATGACCGCAATACACGACTGTTGCGATACCTACACTGACAGGTATGTAACCAGAGTCTACTCGTGCTGGGGGACTAGTTAAACACTACTGATGGTGAACGCCTCACACAATAATGCCACAATAATGAATGATGTTTAGAGTTTAGCAAGTGTGTTGAGGAGCCAGTTATTTACAAACAATAATAATATAATGATGTAAGCAATGTGAGTGTAGGTTATCGGTATGTGCGTGGGGGTATGATGCCTGTATGGGAAGTTCAACTCCGCGTCGAAGTCCCAGCACGGGCGCTGTCTGTCTGCGGTGAAACAATGTGCAGTGCAGCGCGCCCGTGCGTGTTTGTAATGTCTACACGTTCAGTATTGCGCAACGTCTCTGTCTGTACTCATGACAACCTCAAACATTTATTTCCTAAACATTTATTTCCTAAAACTAAAGACTAAGGCTTCACAATGTCTATTTTTTGGCAACAAAAACTATTTTTTTTGTAATAGGTACTTTTTTTAAAGGTGTACTCGAAGTTATAGCATCCGTCTATTTATGGGCTGACTATAAAGCTAGCTGGTTTATAAATTGGTACCTATCACAGCGATGAGTGCTGTAGCTCCACAACTATCTGTAATTTTTTTATATGCATTTTATAAATGTATTTTTGCGTCACTTAAAATACCTAATTATTTTTAGCACAGCGAACATGAGTCAATTTATTAATTTAGCATACCTACAGTTACCTTTGTGGGCTTTACTTACCTGGGTGTATGGGTATTCGGTATGTATAATTTTTGGCACCTGCACTTTGAAATGTTGAATGGCTGATTATAGTTAAAGAAACATGATTTTGTGCGAAAAATATGGTATTTCCTCCGTTTATTCTGGTTGTGTAAGTAGGGGAAGGGCAGGCAAGATAGAAAGTTTAAATTTGTGAGGAAAAACAAATTTAAACAATAATAATTTAATAATATCATCATTTTTGGATGGTAAATCCATAGTTCTTGTTATAATAATAATTTAAACTCTTTTATACCTTAGAGTATTTATAAATATAAGGGTATACACTATTATTTTAGGAAAAAAAAGTGTTCACCACCCAAATACAACCATGGGAAAAAAAAAACTGTTTATTAACTTTTTCTTGCAACATTTTCTGTTGCATTGTGTCTGAAGTCGCTTAAGCTACTAGTACCAGATACTACGACCAAAACCATGTATCATAGCAATACGGCCGAAACTGTATAAAATCGTTAGATTATATGATTCTGAATCCGACTAGGTAGGTAGTAACCTCAGAATAATAACTTGTTATTCATTTTGAAATAAAACTATTATTTACGGATTCTATCGCGGATTTGATTTAATTTTACATTTTTTAAGTTCCCGACAATTCGATTACTTTACAGATTTCGTGATCACGGGGCTGTTGTTATTCATTGTTCTGAGGTAGTAACGGTCAAAAGTGTAGCAATTTCATGTGAGGCTATTTCTGCTTTAATATTAATAATTTATTACTTAATGCTAAGAAAACTAAATGTATTAAATTCACACTGCCCAATGTTAGGCAATTATCTACCACTGTACAAATAAACGGTGAAGAATTGGATCCTGTTGCGTCTACTACGTTTCTGGGCATTACGGTCGACGCTAAACTCCAGTGGGGGCCGCATATCAATAAACTATCTGGTAGATTAAGTTCAGCGGCATATGCAGTTAAAACCATTAGGCGTTTAACGGATGAGGCAGCGGCAAGAATTGTCTACTTCAGCTATTTTCATAGTATAATGTCTTATGGCATTCTTCTCTGGGGAAATGCTGCGGATATAAATAGTATTTTTATTTTACAAAAAAGAGCTGTTAGGGCCATTTATCAACTTGGTCCAAGAGTTTCATTGAGAGAAAAGTTTAAAGAAGTAGATATTCTTACTGTTGCATCTCAATATATTTATGAAAATTTATTATATGTTCGTAAAAATATAACTCAATTTAAGCGTAATTGTGACATGCATAGTAAGAACACTAGGAACAAACATAATCTTGCCTCACACGTTACTCGTCTCCACAAGATAAATAATTCTTTTATGGGTCAAAGTGTACGCTTCTTTAACAAGCTTCCCAACAGTTTAAGAGAACTTCCAATTAATAAGTTTAAAAAAGTAATAAAAGCTAAGCTGTGTAAAAAGGCATACTATAGAATTTCAGATTATGTGGAAGATAAAACTGCTTGGGAATAAATTTATCATGTTTTGAATCAAACTGACATTATTGTAACTTGTGACATGAATCATTTTAATTGTAAATGGCGATATAAAAAAAAAAAAAAAAAGAAAAAGACAGAAAAAAAGAAGACAGTTCGTGTTGCTGAGGGAGTTTCTTGCGCCGCTTCTTCTTCACAGCCACAACACGTTCCGAAGCGGTGGTAGCAGAAAAGGACGATTCAAAAGATCTTGTGAAAGACTATTTGAATAAAGAATATTTTGATTTTGATTTGATTTGATTTGCTGTGTCCAAAAAGTCGGTATCATAGCAATACGTCTGATATTGAAAATGTACATAGATTTTATAATTTTATGACAAATAAGTTGGTTATCAGACGTTTTGCCCGTAGTAGGGGAGAGTCCCCCAGTGCCGGCCGGCATCCAGTATCGGCCAGTTGCAATTTCTATAATCCTATAATAGATGGCGCTAGGAGTTTTACCGACATTAGTACGATACACTCGTGCAAGTATATGTCCCGCGCGGGGTCAACCTGTCGCGACGGGTTTGCTACCAGCGCGAAGATTTGTGTTGCGCGTGAGTAGAGATGTGAGGTTAATGGAAAAAATCGATTAAATTTAAATCGATTTTTCTTTATTCAATATTAATCGATTCGTTAAAAATCGATTATAATAGAAAAATAATCGAGTTTTGCGAAAAAATCGATTCTTTTTCCATAATTTCAAAAATCTAAATGGTTTTCATATTCCAATTATAATTCTCATTTTCATATTAACAATTTATTCAAATAAAAATCAAATAAATTGATATGAATGAAAAAAATATCAGATTCAAAACTAAAAATCAAAGTGAATGTTCCTTTAAACTTTCAAGGTAAGGAATGAGGAAACCAAGTTTATTTATTGATACTAATTTCCAGTACAATTAATCATTTATTTAATAAAAATGAAATGATGAGCATCGCAATAAAATAAAAACTTTATTGTCTCAAAAACTAAAATATTCATCAAATTTAAAAAAATATGCCATAAATAACCAGTACTATTTCATATTTAGGCCTACGTTCAACAGTGGACAGCAATAGGCTGATATGATGATGATAATTTTACATGTAACTAGTACTAGTTTTAAAATAAAATTCTTTAAGAAATAAACGTCTGCGTTGTCTGTAATCTGAAAAACAAAAATATAAAACATATTATTATCTTTTGTTAATCTTTAAGTTTAAACAATGAAAATATTAGAAGTAATTATTGTCACCAATGTCCACTCCTATTTTACATTTGACTAGTAATGAAATAAAATACTTATAACAAACTTAACGACTCCGTTATGGTCTCAAAAACTAAAATATAAAACGAATACTAAAACGAATATTGGTGGTAGGTCTCTCATATATGAGAAGCTCCACAGATGACAGATTAAATAGAGATGCTACCGGCTACGTCATAACTCACTCATAACATGATAATAATATTGAACAGTATAAACTTACTTCGAGTTTTTTCATACGTCGCATAGATGGAGCTGTTGATAAAAATCGATTTTATGGATAATTTATATAATCGATTTATAAAAAATCGATTAACAGTATTTTAAAAATCGATTATAAAAAATCGATTATAAGAAAATAATAATCGATTATATTAAAAATCGATTATTTTTTAACATCTCTACGCGTGAGTAACGTACGTTACGTAATTATAATTCAGTTAGTGATTTTCAAAGTTTAACGATTCAAATTATAACAAGTAACTCCAGGTAAGTAAATAATGTTTATATGACTATTAAAAATCGAATGTTAAATTAAATTTTGATCGTTAGTTTTTCTCTAAAATAAATCATTTTTTTTTCGGTTTCCTTCAGTACCGGTCATAGCGTTGTCCTGCAGTACCGGCCATTCCTTGAGTTAACTTTTAATGGGTGTTTATTATTTACAGATACTTCAAAATGCCTAGGGACACAAACGATGTTCTGACAAAGCAAAAGAAGGGCACCTGGGATCCGGAAGATATGCATAAAGCTGTGGAAAAGGTTCTAAATAACGAGATGAGTGCGCGTCACGCCGCAGAACGCTATCAGGTACCCCGAAGTACATTGAACGACAGAATCAGTGCTATTAAAAACGATAAAGAGATGTCCATTGCTCCAGTTATGGGTCGTTTTCACAAAACGTTTTGCTCTGAACATGAAGAGTTATTAGCAGCACATGTTAAAGACATGGCCAACAGGTTAATGCCTTTAAACAGGCAAGAGTTTTTACGTCTCGCTTTTCAACTAGCTGAAAGATTAAAGTTACCTCATCAGTTCAATAAAGAGAAAAAATCTGCATGTAAAAATTACTATTATTCGTTCATGAAAAGACATCCTGACTTATCCTTGCGGACTGCTGAATCAACGAGCCTAATGAGAGCTGTAGGATTCAACAGACCTCAGGTTGAGCGTTTCTTTGAAGGCCTTGAGACTTTGCTCGAGAAGTTTAAATTCACTCCTTATAAAATATGGAATTGTGATGAGACTGGCGTGAGCATTGTCCAAAAGTATGCCAAAGTGTTAGCTACTAAAAACAAAGACAAATTGGAAAGCTTACGTCAGCAGAACGTGGAAAGAATGTGACAATACTTTTTGCAATGAGTGCTGGAGGACAGTTCTTACCACCTTACTTCATATTTCCACGGACCCGAATGAATGAAAGACTCATGATTAATTCTCCAACTGAAAGTGTAGGTGAAGCTCAGCCAAACGGCTGGATGAATGCCGAGCTGTTTTTGAAATGGATGCATCACTTTGTGCAATATTCTAATCCTACAACCGAGAATCCAGTTCTATTGATTCTAGATGGACATGCCAGTCATAAAGACTTGGATGTTATTGAATTTGCCAGGAAAAATAATATTCATATGCTTAGCACCCCCCCACATACAACCCACAAATTACAGCCACTAGATCGTACGTTCATGAAACCATTTAAATCCGCTTACAATGACGCATGCGACTTGTGGATGAGATCAAATCCTGCTGTTAGAATAAGTGAATACGAAATTGCTGGCTTTGTTGCTTCTGCTTTTAATCGAGTCTCGCGCATGGATATCGCAGTTAATGGCTTTCGCTGCACCGGCATATACCCCTTCGATAGGAATGTTTTCAGTGATTTGGATTTCATTGGTTCTTTCATGACTGACGTTACAGAGAATCCACCAATAACAGGACCATTGCTTTCACCTTCTCAGCTGTCAGATTCAATACCTTCAACATATGCTCAATCATCAATTGTGCCAAATTTTAATCCTCAACTGCAGGACGCAACAACAGAAGCGACATCACTACCCTCTCCAGAACTTAGATCTCAGATTCCTATCTCAGATTTTGTGGTACAATCTACAACTTGTGTGCAACCTGACTTTAGAGCTGCACTAACAGAACTCTCGCCCGTTCCTGATGCTTCTAAAAGACGAGCTACTGCACGACGTCGCAAAGCTGAAAGAAGTGAAATCATGATAAGTTCCCCTTACAAAAAGATCCTGGAAGAGAAAAGAGGTGATAAAAGAAATGTCGAATCTGCTAAGCGAGATATGAAATTCCTTAGACCAAGAGTAGTAAGTTAGATAAAAATGTTTCAGGAAAAGGTAAAAAAGATAAGGGTTTACTATCAGGAAAAGATGTCAGTAAAAAAACAACACGAACCACCAACGAAAACCTACCTCGTCCACACAAGTCGACTGATCAAGAGACAGTTTGCCCTTTGTGTGCTGAATCTCACGACGAAGATTGGATACAATGTGGAAACTGTAAGGTTTGGGTCCATGAAGCCTGTGCAAACATATCAGAGCTTTCCGATCAATACATTTGTGATTATTGTGTCATATAATGGTTACTAACTTAGTGGCCGGTACTGAAGGACAATTTTAATAAGTTTATTTTTTTCTAATATTTGAATTATAATAATAAAGCAGATTTTCATAAATGATTTGATTGCTTTTTTTATTTTTATGAGTAGCACAATAGTTCTTTTAAATGTATCAGGAGGTATTGAACATGTAACCTTAGGTATTTTGATTTCTTATCTGATAAACCTTACTGTGTGTGGTGACGGTACTGTAGGAATCTCCCCTATATAGGTGGAGCGAATTTTTGAAAATGCCAACAAACGTAGCCGACCTGTATTATAGCAATCCGAATGATTTTTGAAGTGAAAACTTCTTTAGCGGCGTTGAGCACTTTTTCTGTAATGGGTATAAAATCTTAAACTCGCGTCAGGACACGTGACCTGATCGTAAGACGAAAAGCGTAAGACGGATGGAGAGTAGACAGCTGTCAGTTAGCTGTCAGTTTATAAAGCTTTGATGAATTGCCAATGATTTTGAGTGGAGATTTCAACATAAACTTCGCAGATGATAAAAATCAACTATTAATTGAATTTTTAAATAATGAATTTGGTTTAACTATGTCGAATGATCGCAATCTTAGCACAACGAAATACAAAACTACTATTGATGCGGTCTTTATTAGACATTTAAATAGGTTCGAATCAAAACTGTTCGTTTCTTACTTCAGCTACCATAAACCTATCGTATCAGTTTTAGAGATTGGCGATGATAGTTCTGGTAATGATGATGGTGAAAAAGTCGTTGAAATTATGGATGAAAGTTGATTTTTCGGAGAGATAAACTTTTTAATGTAAAATAATTGTAATAGTTTTAAAGTGTTAAATTTTTAATGTAATATAAATTGTCATGTTTGTGTACGATAGCGCAATAAATGAATATTGTATTCTACCACATAAAATATGATAGTACTTTTATACTGATAAAGCAATTGGTGCAAAATTATTCCCTAACCATTCCAAAATATCAAACATGCTCAACGTTAATAATCAAGTTTTTTTTAACCGTTCGTATATTTGGCAGGGTTCCAAAAAAATAGTTTTCAGAAATTTTAGATATCGCATGTGCTCCCAAAAGAGAAAAGAACGTTTTGGAGTCACATGGCGGATGCCTGAGCGCTTCTTACGCTCCTGCTGCGGTGGGAATGGTTTTTTGCGTGTTACGCTCCTGCCACTCTCTTACTATATATAGTCACTCACCAGCTGTCCTAACCGTTGGAATGACGCTCACTTAAGTTGAAAACAAACTTAAGTTACTGAGGCGGACTTGGGTGGAAGCAAAGAGGGCGGGATGAGGCGCCCCATAGTGTGTCGCTGGTTGTCCGAGGGCTCGCGGATGTTTTTTTTTGAAAAGGCACGGTTTGCTCATCTGCCATTGACATAGTTTTTGGGGATGGAAGAGTGGGTTTTTAAGAATTCCAAATTATTAATTATAATAGACCTTTTTAAAGCACAGATACGTTGTCCACGCTCACGCAGTCACGTTTCAACACGGTCGGTATCGAAAAGCTGTCTGATAAAGGAGGTGCTACAGTGACATACACAGTCCTGACCCTACTGTAAGATCGAGTCTTGTGTCGTAGGTATCAGGAACTACGAGAGACTTTTCGGTCTCACAAACACCCAGACCCGAAAGAAATATTTGTGGGCCGCATAAACATTTCTCTCGATGCGGGGTTGAACCCGCGGCTTCTCTTTTCACAGGCGGCGTCTAACGCCACGGAGGATGTCAAAATTTTTTTAAGATATAAGTTGCGATTTGCGTTCTTGTTGTTTTGCAGCATTTGCAAAAATGAGCTGTATTTCTAGATATTGTAGACAACAAATATCTTCTTAAAATGACGAATCTATAAATGTTCTTGATGGCTGATTTATCAAAATCTAAGAGTTTTCAAATGCCGCCATTATGGGTTTCAAAAACTCCTTTGTTGTGCGACATTGTATTGTGCCTTGAGCTATTCTATCCGCAATAATGTTTCCAATCACTTTACATTTTGTATAATCGCCAGGCGTAAACTGCATCGCATACTTCGTATTTGCTTACTTTATACTTCTATATCCTGTCCTTATGAGTTATTACTATACTATAAACAAAAAAAAAACTTGCATTTTGTATTTTAATGCCACATTTAATACCAACAAAGTGCTGACACTGATACCGAGTAAATGCTTGCACAAAACATTTGTTCGCCTTATTGAATTTATTCCCCCTTTATGAAATACATTTGAAAATTGATTTCAATAATACATAGCAAAAATATTATATAATATTTATGATGAAATTTTATTTTTAATGGATTCGATTCTGTACTGTACTGTACTGTATCAGCCCATATACGTCCCACTGCAGGGCATGGGCCTACTCTTCAATTGAGAATACGATTGAGAGTGGTTAGGCTATATAGTCCACATATATATAGATTCGATTCTATATAGATTATATATATCTATATAGATTCGATTCTATTGCATGGTAATGGTTTTTTTTCTCAAGGGGAGACGGGGCGTATATGATATCTCGGGAACTGAGGTCACCGGCCGGCGGCCTTACAGCACGTCGCCACAGAATACTAAACTAACAGAAGTCAAGCTCCATACAAAGCGCACTAAATCAACGCACACATAGACAGCGTTCACCGACACGATATTTCAAACCAGTTGAGACCACTGCGAGCGCGAGTGTCACCCGCTTCGGGCACGCAAATAGTGAGATGTATTGTGCAAAGATGGAGCAAATTAATAAAAGTTATTACACTTGTATATAAAAAACAAGATTATAATAATTTAATATAAATTTCATTAAAAAAAACATTTATTATACAAAACAACAACAAAAAAACTTAAGAATAATGACATACCTATACCCATACACATTCCCAGCGAGTTCATAAATAAAATTAAAATTATTTATTGTATTATTGTGTTTTATATATTTTATTTTAAAAGTTCTACCAAACGATACGAGCGCTATTAACACGATACGTATTTTCGCACAAGCCAGAGTTAACAACCCTTGCGCGAACGCCGAGCGTAGTGTGCGTGTGGCAACAAAAGTGAAGTACATACACAAGCTTGACTTCTGTTAGGAATTTGTGACGTCGCGTCGCGTGGGGAATGCGTTCATGATGCTCAGAGGTTAATGCTGAGCTGAATCTCTGACACAAGCCTACTCGAGCAAAGACCATACCACTTTAAAGTAAAAAGTCAGTCACCATCGAGTAGGTAGCTTAACATGACAGCGAAGACATACTGAGATGTACGGTTTCTAAACTATTCCAAGTTTTTGTTGTCCGTTAAGTAAGCTTATGGGCGCTCGGGAAGAGCTTATGCCAAGTATGCCGTTGCTCTCTTCCTATTACAAGCTGGGTCATTCGGAATATTGGATTCTAAAATATTATTACGATTTAGTCTGATTTGTGTCAGTGAACTGACTAAAAATGTACTGGAGACTCTCCCGCCCTCACACCACAAAAAATGTACTGTATCAGCCCATTACGTCTTACTGCAGGACACGGGCCTCCATTACAATCGAGAGTACGATTTAGAGTGGTTAGGCCATATAGTGCAACACTAATGCGGGTTGGCGACAAAAATATTATTTTAGATAATATTACGGTTTCTATTCGGATAATATTTTTATTTTTGATTATTTAAAATAAATAAATAGAATATATTATAATTATTGTTACAAAAATAGATAACATGATAATTTCAATTAATTGCAATGAATATATTATAAGTAAGTATATGATTACGTTCATTTTTATTGCAATGAATGACGAGATAACGTGCCATTTGTCTAATAGTAAGCGACATGATCGCTCATGGACAGAAGCAAAACCAAACAACACCATGAATTACAGAGCAATCTTTGGCACTCTACTCCCCACGCCATCCAGAGACATAAGATGATATGCCCTAAATTGTCCAGTAGTTACTCTGGCTACAATGTCTTGTAAACTGAAACACAACAGTACATGTACACTGTTGTTTGGCGAGAGAAATAAGCATTGCAGCGTTATCTACCCAGGCGGCCTCTCACATACCACACATTACACCTCTATGACTTTTATGAAACAAAAAGGTGAAGATTCAAAGAAATGATAATTTTTCTCGTAGAAACAAAGAATTGTTTCACGAATATAAAAATATTGTACAAAAGGTGGTCCCCAATACGAATAAATAATGCATTAATATTGGATTTTCAATTTCTAACATTAAGAGTTTGTAAATTTGGTTGTGACGCTGTGGCGATTTTTCAGACCCAGATGCTTTGTATTGATAATAAATGTGAGACGATGCAAATAAACTTGAAATCGTTTTTATAAAAAATGTATTTTTTAAGGTTATTGACTTCTATTGGAAAGAGATAAGTTAAAAACAATATTTGAATATCCTTATGTTTGTTTGCCTGCAAATTTTTACCCAAAACAGAATAATAAACGAAAACGGTATCCATATGCGACTGCATGGAAAATAAAAATGTCGTGTGGTTGCGACAATTTTTTTATCTCAATGATTTTGTAATGTACATACTTACCACACATTTATCGTGAGCAATTAAAAAGTTTTACTATAAACAATGACGTCAATCGTCGAATGTTAGGTGACGATTGTCATAATGGGGAATTTATAATGTGAGAAAACATTGCGCAACCAAATATTCGGCAATGGCAAGTAGGTACATTCTGACAAAAAAAGTGTTTTGTTTTCATATAAAAAAGAAAGAAAATATTTCCCTAATATAATATTCTGTATCAGCCCATATACGTCCCACTGCAGGGCACGGACCTCCTCTACAATCGACTACCGATTGAGAGTGGTTAGGCCATATAGTCCACCACGCTGGCCTAGTGCGGGTTGGTGGACTTACATACCATAGAATTTTTATAAATCGCTATGGTATGCAGGTTTCCTCACGATGTTTTCCTTCACCGTTTTAGTGCGTGGTGATTGACTGACTATCAATCACACATGACTCCGAAAAGTCAGAGGTGTGCCCTGGGATTCGAACCCGCGACCACCGTGAACATGTTGGCAGTCGCGTCTAGTCCGTTTACCAACAGGCCACCACGCACTAATATAATATTACATCTACAGAAATATACTGTGATTTCATCGTTCTAATTGCTAAGACCTCAAACTCCATTCGCATTATTTGCGCCATACTCGCCTCCGATCCATGCTCTCCTGATAGGTAATAGGTACATATTTTACATTGTAGTCTACGGCAACAAAAAACATAATATCTTCTTACCACCACCATCGACATCCATGTGTGTCGCTCTCATCTGTTTTTCTGTTAAATTTAAAATATATACTACTGGACAAATTGAGTGCAGTGATATGCTAAGCAATGCATTTGTGATTCAAGGTGTTGTTTAGTTTTGCTCCTGTTCATGGACGGTCGTAATGCTTACCAACAGGCGAACGGCATGCTCGTCTCGCCATCAACAGCAAATAAAGAAGTTCGACACCATGCATATTGTTGGCTTTTCAACGGATAATAAAAATATCCTCCCACTTCCTACTCAGCTGCAAATTAAAACACCATTTTTGTCCCCTCTACACGACGGGCCATCGCAATCGTCCACTATGATGTCCCACTGTATAGAGGACGTAGTGACGTATAATGTAAGCCATTGGCGCGAGCGATGGTCTTTGAATCGAGTCGGTGAAGGTTTTCCGGCGCAAGGGAATAGGTGATCAGTACTGAATGTAGCCATCGTGTAGTGGCGTTTCCATCATTCACATGACCATTTATGCCCAACTCGTCCAGCGCTGGCCTATCGTGTAGAGGGGGTAGTAGAATATCACGCTAGAATAAACAATTATGGTATTCACTTTTATTCATGTTTCGTTCTTCTGTATCAGCCCATATACGCCCAAGTACTGAGCATGGGCTTCCTCTAAACTCCAGTGTACGATTGAGAGTGGTTAGGTCGTATTCTCCACAACACGGGCTTAGTCTCACTTGGCGGACTTATACAGGGTATCTCAAGACTGCTACCGAAAACGAAGCCGGGTGGTAGTTTTAGTGGCTACAAACACAATGCAATTAAAAATTTCGCATAGAAACGCGACAATTATTTTTTATGATTTTTTAAATATCGTCAATTTTGGGTGGTAAATCCATAGTTTTTGCTAAAGTAATAATTTAAACTCTTTTATACCTTAGAGTATTTATAAATAAAAGGATATACACTATTATTTTAGGAAAAAATGTATTTACCACCCAAATATGGCCATAGGAAAAAAATAACAAAAAAAAAATTGTCGCTTTTTTTTTGCAACTTTTTCTGTTGCATTGTGTCTGAAGTTGCTTAAACTATCACCCGGCTTCGTTTTCGGTAGCAGTCTTGATATACCCGGTATGTTTCGTTACGTACTACGTAATTGAATTTATTTTTTATAATTTGTTGTAAACTTTTGTTTAAACGATGGTATTGCATACAATTTTTCATTGCATTAGTTCATAAACATGGTCATAGTATTATTGTTTACATTGGTGTTACTATTTTTTTTTATAGTGCCCCGTCATAGTGGCGGCATTGCACCTGATGGTAAGTGCTAATGCTGCCCAGGCAGAGATCGGACGGCAGTCCCATGCCAATGGAAACAATTATGCCGGCCTGCTAAGGTGCCTCTTCACACTACGGCGGAATGACCCAGGATTGTAGAAAGGAGGGAACACGTGAGAAGGCAAACAATTCTAGAGCCTGACGGTGCGGCATAAAAAAGAATTTGAGAACCGTTTGGTTCGCGCCGGGATGGTGTGGACCGTCAAGCCATGGCTTCGCAAGCTAGCACGCGTGGTTCTGGTTAGGAATGGAGAGGAGGGGATCAAGTTGAACAATTCTTCAGAGCACTCACCGTGATACAGGCGGTAGAACACGCTTAGAGAGGCGACATCCCTCCGGAGTTGTAGCGACTCTAGGTTGCTCGTAACGTCTGCATCATTCACAATGCGGATGGCCCGCCGCTGCAATCCATCCAAGGCATCGAGCAAGTACTGGGCGGATCCATCCCAGAGGTGCGAGCAGTACTCCATACCCGGCCGGACCTGCGCTTTATATAAGTGACAAAGCTGACCGGGCGTGAAAAACCGACGCACCCTGTTCAGGACTCCAACCCTGCGTGATGTGGCAGTTATTACGCCCTCGATGTGATTCCTTGGATTGACATCACAGCGGATATCCACACCAAGGATACTTAGATCATTCCGAATTGAGAGGGGAGCACCCTGAAGAATGGGGACGGGAGAGAACGGGGATTTTTTGCACCTGGGTTTTCTTGGTATTGAACTCAACCATTTTCATAATCATAATCAACCTAATTCTAAAAAATTCAACGTTATTTACCAAAAAACTAGAGTAATATGTTTACATTTTTACACGTAAACGGTATAAAATTTTGTCGTAGTTTTTATATTAACATTATTGTGCGTAATTAAGAATCCGGTCAGCAAATGGATTTCAAATGCAAATCAATTAGGGCTAGGTAGGTGGGCGGGCGACGAGCCCTGCTAGAAGTCACGTAGGCTTTAGCTACAGGCAGCATTCGTTAAGGCAACCACTCGGCGCGTGCCTCACCTTAATTACTACAGTGTTTATGCAATACCACACCAGAATAGCTGTAATTTATTTAATTTGTAGTTAACTAGCGACCCAGCCTAAACACTATTTTGAAAATATTGTAGAGCCTATTTTCATCGAGTTAATGTACGATTTCAGTGGTTAAAAACAGTAATTTTCGTTTAAATCCAGTAATTTCCGATTCTTATTTAATGCAAATAATCAAAGTTTTCCTGTTTATAATGTATAAGTATTAGTACCTTTAAATTTACTATGTAATATTATGTATCTAGTTTAGTGCATACTGCGGTGGAATGTAGAGAAATCCACTGATCTCATGTGTTATTGTCGACAGTTGAATAATGTCCGACGGATCTCTCTTAGTTGATAAAACCGGTTTCCACTGTTTTTCAAATTCGTGACGCACTGGAGTATGGTATAATTTCCCTACGCTGTCTAGCGAATCAGAAAGGGCGATATCTCGTATGGCTTACGGTATAGACATCAAAGTTTCCATTAGCGTATTTTATCAGTTATTTGCAGCTACTGGGCGTTATCACCATTTTATATACCGTATGTTGCTGAATGCTGGCTTAAAGAATAAGAGAGTATGGAGTCGGGATCGGGGTTGTGGAAGAAAAATGTCACAGGACAAGGAAAATGAAAAAAACTGGTTCCCTAAGTACTTTTCGGTGGCCATTAGCAACGATGACGTATGTTTTGTTAGGCTTATTTTCAATGTAATACTAGTTTTTTATTTATTTTTATAAAGTTCTATTATTTACGGAATCAATTATTAAACTATAGACTATGGCAGAATGAAGGTTTTATTTATTTGTATAAAGACTATGAATAAATAGTATGAATATAGTTAAATTACGGCGAATTTCGACAGCTGGGCGACATGTAGTACATATAGGTATAATAATGCAGCGTTGTTGCATAAGTTTATAGATGTTTTTGAATATACGTCAATGATTAATGATTGTAATGGTATCGATTGAGTTTGCGGTTACATTAAATTCATTGCTGAATAATATTAGGGCCAGTGTGATTTTTATTATTGTTGCTCTCATTAGGTGGTGATAGTCTTAATATGACTTAATTAGCTAACAGAGTACGTGACAAAATACAAGTGTGTCAGTCCATTAAGTTCAGATGGTAGGCACGCTGATCAATATTTAATTGATTATTAATTATCTACCTATTCGGAATTTCGTTTCAGTTTTTCCTCATGCTTACGCACTCAGAGTTAATGCAGCTGAATCACATTTTTATCCTCTAAATATGTTAATGCATCCATAATATTGTGCAGTTTTACGAACCCACGTTTATGAGGGCATGTATGTTTAAGTTTTTACGTAGAACTTAGAGAGCTCACCTCGATATGCATTGTGGGGAATAGGGCAACGTTCCCTTACACAGGATCGCGTTAAAAATGCAGACGTTTTGGGGTAAATGTACTTCTGTCCGGAGACGTTGCATTATTCAGGTGGTGCATCATTGACCCCATCGCAGCTGAGAGTGGTGACCGGGCTCGCATCTATCCCGTGACGTCACTTCTCTTGTGGATATAACAGGAATACCGGATTGAGGAAAACGTTTCACTTTTTAAGGATAGCGTGTATGTTATTATTTTCAAAATTTGCAATGTTTGGCGGTATTTTCAGTATGCAGATGATTTGCGATAATTGATTTGCAATTTATATTTTTGTGCTCCCTTCTCCGAGATATATGTTAAGTGATTCTAAATGTTTTAAATTTATCTTATTGAAAAGAATACTTTGCTTGTTTTACAAAGTAAATCAATTGAAGTACCTACCTACTCGTAAATTAGGCAAGTACATAAAAATAATAATTCATAACGCGATGGCAGATGGGAAATCTTAATATCGAGATTTGAGTCGTAGATATTGAACTTCTCAAAAAAATATTTAAACTTACGCCATTGTTTCCCAGTCTTAGTTATGGTCATGCATACGAGTATAACATTGTAACATTTACTGGTTATAATATTAACTTTGTTTGACTTATTTTTGGCAGATAGCTATATTATTTTGAATATGTATACATACGACTTAACAAAAAATACACAAAATGATCACGTAACAAATTCATATGTATTTTTTGCATATTTATTTAAAAATATTTTGTAGGGAATAAGAGCATAAAATTGTTTATATTATTGCGTAGAGATTCCCATATTAATAGAAAATTTTGATGCATTATAGCCCCTTGATTACCTGTGGTTATTACCTGTCTGTACATCTGTACATATTTAACTTGGGTAGATAATCGCAAGCAGTTATTATTTTTATAGGTATATTAAAATATAGTACGAAATTTCTCAAATAATATCCATATATAATATATAACTCAAGGTTAGTTTTAAAAATCCCTTATTTGCTTTATCTAGGCATTTCCCACATCTCATGCGGAGAATCAAGGCATTGTTATTCAGACTTTAAGTATACACGAAGTTTCTGGTGTCTCATTGAATCTGAAAAAAAATACTTTTTTTTATTTTTTTATTTTTTGAGCGCTGACATTTGAAAAAAGGCCATTTTGAGTATTCTGGTGTCCCCCGTTGCATTTTATACTTGAGAATATTATGAAAAATCCACTTTATACCGCCTTAAAAAACCCTGTGTCGGCGAATGAAAAACATGTAAAGGCAGACGCGTGACCCTTCTTTCAGTGATGTTGACTACCTGGTTACTTTGGAACATTCTTAATTTTGCTAGATAGATAAACACATAAACTCACGCCTTTTACTTAGAAGGCTTAGGCAAAGGTGCTACTAGGACACCCACGTTTCGCCGTGTATATTCCGTCCCATAATGTGATAGAGGTAGAGCCTATCGCCATATCAGGCATAAATTCCTAACTCCGGGTTGATAGCGAATAGAAAAATCTAATAAGTATTATTTTGCCTGACGCCGAACCCGAGACTTTGTAATCATAACGTAGTACAATTTTGCCACCAGGTATCACTAATCATGTAAATGTGATGCAAATTGGCATTTTGTTTTACCTTATCGACTATGTATTCGCGGTTAGTTCCAGAAGTCGCTATAACGTGCGTTTATGACACTTCCCTCTTCCAAAACTTCTGAATATGGATATATTGAAAGATTTATATGCATTAGATAATATCTGAGCTGTTATGTTTTAGTGGACATAAAAATTCACAGACCTTGCAAATACTGAATACAATAATTTAAATTCAAACAATCAAATGATGCTTAGGTTTTCTAATTTGGAATGTTATATTTATCAAGTAAAAATTTAAATAATAAATTTAATTTAATAGAGATGTAGCTTCGCTCTGCATTCTCTATCGCATGTACCACGGGGAGTGTTCTCAAGAATTGTTCGGACTTATCCCTGCTGCAGAGTTCCGCCACCGTACAACACGACAAACCTCCAAATACCACCCACATCACCTTGGAGGTTGGAAATCTACTACAGTACGTTTTTCCCGGCACTTTCTCCCACGTACTACAAATCTGTGGAACCTGTTGCCAGCGGCATCATTCCCGGACAGATACGACCTGGCGACCTTCAAAAAACGAGCGTATTCCCACCTCAAAGGCCGGCAACGCATCTCCATGCCCTATGGTGTTGCAGATGTCCATGGGCGGCGGTGTTCACTTACCATCAGGTGAACCGCATGCTCGGTTGCCCCCTATAATATAAAAAAAAAAAAAATATATATAGTTAAATCAGGAAGTTTATACCATGCGGATTTAATATTATTTAATCTTAGTTCGTTCTCTTTAATGTCTATTACTTAATACTTATAAATTTATAATTATTGGTTTGACACAAAAAAACATAATATATCCTGGACCATACTGGCGCCATGGAATATGTTGCATTCATGTATGGCGTGAAAATGATTGTTAAGCAATTGAGGTTAAATATGGGTTAAATTATAATTGTGTGTGACAAGCTCTCAGTTTTAATATAAAATACGGCGCGTGCGCGGGCGGCTGGCGGGCACGGGCCGATCGCGTGCAGCGTCCAAGCACCAGACACCACTAGCTTTCGTTCAATCACTGATTTATAGTCTCAATGTAAGAGCATCATTCAGATTAAATTACATTTTACGTTGTTATACTGACTTTATCGCATACAACCCATTATAAGGTTAATTATATGTATAATACGCCGTTTTTATGAGCTGTGATCACGAAAATACATATTTAAATAGGAATTTTCAAAATTGCGTATTAATCATAATAAATAATAATTAAAAAAATAATATGTTATTTTTTTCAATATAAAATATACGTTAGTCAATAGTTATTTATATCTAAGTAGCCCGGATATCTTCTATTCGTTATTTATTTGTATGTATCAGCCCATATACGTCCCACTGCAGGGCACGGGCCTCCTCTACAATCGAGAGTACGATTGAGAGTGGTTAGGCCATATAGTCCACCACGCTGGCCTAGTGCGGGTTGGTGGACTTACAAACTATAGACATTTTAATAAATCGTTATAGTATGCAGGTTTCCTCATGATGTTTTCCTTCACCGTTTAGTGCGTGGTGATTGACTATCAATACACACATGACTCCGAAAAGTCAGAGGTGTGCCCTGGGATTCGAACCCGCGACCACCGTGAACATGTTGGCAGTCGCGTCTAGTCCGTTTACCAACAGGCCACCACGCACTTTTGATTATTTATTTGCTTAGTCAGAAATAAATGTAATTTTTTTAGTAAATTAAATTCAGTAAGCTTATGTCTTACTACTTAAAAATATGATAAATCAATTGAGAATTACCTCCCAGTAAACTTTAATGACGAGTATATTCAACTTCGATTCAGCCTCTGACAGCAAGACTATTGGTAGTTGAGACAGTAAAATAAATGTTTTCGTATATAGAGTACCTAATCAAATTTCCTTATGAAGCATGCGGTGAGAATATGTTACGAGGATTGATATAGCAGTGCCGGATGCCAATCAATAACGAGGCACAAGTGTACCGCGTGGGGCGGTGGTCGCGTCCGCGCCGCCTGCGCTGCCACTCCGTTCAATCAAGTTGATTGCTCAAATGTCGCTGCATACTTCTGCGTGGTATAAATAAACTGACCACTATAAATACAATCACGATACAATCAACGTAACGTATTTTAGTTTTGGTTGAATGATGTAATGTACCAGTTTTCTGATGAAAAGCGTCAAGTTTCGGCTGACTAATTAAAAAAACAACATCATACAGAATTTACGAGTATTACTAACTTATTAAGCCCAGTACAGCATTACACTAAACTTTTTCAGGGTAGCAGCCTCAAGATTTTAAAATTATGTTGTAAAAATATATTAATATTGCATGTAATCTATTATAAATTAAATATGGAGCCTTGTATTTTTGAAAGTCGGAAGAGACTAATAGAATTAGAAAATTCATCAATTCATTCGTCTCTTCAGTATAATAGCAAACTGAATAACAGTCGTTTACTTTAGTGTATTACCTATATGTAAACAATGAGATATTGTTCGTTAATTCGAGGTACAGGAAGGCAGGAAATCCAGCTCATAAATATCCAGTCAATTTACAAATAAGTGTACTCATTGCAATAAATGACAATTATTTATCGTTGTTTATATTATCGATACTTTGTATTCTCTATCTTGTGTTAATAAATAATTCAACAGCAAGGCAGGTATACTGATCTTTAATTTCCAAAATATATACATTAACACGCCTTTTTCGCAAAAGGGGTAGGCAGAGAGCTACTAGGACGGCCACATTTCGCTTTGTATATTCTGCCCAAAGATTGAACGGGGGGAGAGCCTATCACCATACAAGGCATAATTTCCTGACTCTGGGCTGATAATGAACAGAAAAATCCAATATCACTTTGACCGACCTGGGATTCAAACCCAAGACCTCAGTGTTGTATTCGTACCGTAGTACAGCTAAATCAACATACCCAGTTTACACCCAATTCACATAGATTCACCGATTCATAGCAGTTTTCTAATAATATCCTGTTGAATACTGAACATGTCATGTATTAAAATTAAAATTCGCAAAATATTCATTGTGCGATACAGTAATGTGGCCAAGGATATGTGAACTGGCTAAATATGTAGTTTAATAAGTATTTCTACAATTATTCACATGACTTATTTTATGTTACTTTGCATTTATTCATAGATCTTACGATTATAACTAATGCTATAGTGGATATTAAATTGATTTAGTTTTCAAGTAAAGCGATAACACCACCAATTGTACTATTATTTTCTGTTGATTTCTGATTGTATTTAATTTATTTTGTGTGCAATAAGTGTATGGGAATAAATAAAGTAGAATCATCTCTCTCTCCCTTCTGAGTATTATAATAAAATTAATTAAGTAGCGGATATTTTGTACCAGTATTGTTCATTAAATAAACTATGGGAAAATATACTCGTCAAAACAAAATAAGGGCCACCAAATTTTTTGCAGGCTGAGAAAATATTTTTGGTTCCCCGTGTCTTCGAATGAGTTTTTTTATGGTCTTAAGTGCTTGAGTTAACGACGAAGGTCAGGTAGCCGATGTTGCTGTCAAGTGTGCAGTTAAAACGCTTTTTGAACAATATGTTCTTAAGTGGTAAGAATCACAAAATGTTGGAGCTTGACGTTAGATCAGTTTAGCGTCAATCTACTGACTGCTGCGGTTGTTTTTGATAGTTTTACGTATAGTTCGTTATTAATCTGTAAAATGCCTCGAATTCGTTGCCATATGGACTCTAATACTGCTTCTAGAGCCGTAACGATGATCGCAGCTGGTAATTCTCAGCGTTCCGTGGCTTTACAGCTGGGGTATTCACGTAGAGCTGTCCAAAACCTTTGGAACCAGTATCAAGAGACGGGCAGTATATCATGGCGTCGTGGCTCAGGAACAGTTCGTACTACCAGCGCCCAAGAAGACCGTTATATGCGACTTTGTGCACGTCGGGAGCGGAACATTACAGCTCGCGCTCTACAAAATCGTTTACACCGGACTACGGGTACTCTTGTCAGCGACCAAACAATAAGAAATCGTTTGCATGAAGACCACCAATATGCAAGAAGGCCAGCAGTCCGAGCGAAACTGACCCAAGCTCACCGTGCAAGCCGTTTAAGATTTGCACGTCAACATTTGGAATGGGGTAAAGACCAATGGCGTAACGTGCTCTTCATGGATGAGTGTAAAGTGAAGTTTTTTAGTGATGATAGACGTGGACGAGTATGGAGAAGAAGTGGAGAACGTTTTTTAGATGTTTGTATTCATGAACGTGACAGATTTGGTGGACCCAATGTTATGGTCTGGGCCGGTATTAGCTTACAAGGTAAAACTGAACTTGTTTTTCTGAACGAGGGCACTGTAACAGCACAAAATTACATCGATCGAGTAGTCAGACCTCATATCATTCCATTTTCACAATCAGCGTCTGAAGGTTTCATCCTGATGCAGGACAATGCTCGACCGCACACAGCGCGAGCAACTTTGGCGGTCCTAGGCGAAGCCAATATTCAGGTTTTGGCGTGGCCTGCCAACAGTCCTGACCTAAATCCAATTGAAGAACTCTGGGATCAACTCAAACGACGGGTTAGGGCAGCTCAAGAAGATGTGCATAATCAACAGCAGCTAATAAAGTTGTTAAAAAGTTGTTGGGAGAAATCTCTGATGACATTGTCAAAAATCTTGTGGAGAGCATGCCTTTAAGGCTCCAAAAATGCATTTCAAAAAGAGGGGGACATACCCGATATTAGAATGTAAAAATACCGATTGTTATTTACCTATAAGTTAAAATTTTAATATTAATGTTATGAAAGAATTAAAAAAAATTTATAAAATATAAAATGTTATAAAAACAATTAGTTTTGAATTTAATTTATTTCAAAATAATTTTATTTAAAAAACATTAGTTTGTTTTATTAAATACTACCGGCCCGGCCCAGCTTTGCCTGGGTGCATATATTTTTTGATTCCACTCCACACCAAATACATGTTACTTTTCGTATAAACTCTTGTATACCTAAACTTGACGTAGCTGTCCTGCTGTCCGGCTCAATCCCGTCTCATCCGTCTGTTCAGTCTCTTTCCGATCCGTCCCGTCCTTTCTCTTTATTACCCATCCCGTCTTATAACGTGCATTTACATTTCGTCCTATCAAATCTGTCAGCTATCCTAGCCCTCTCCCGTACCTTCCACTCTATTATATCCCGTCTCTCCATATACACATGTACATATAAAGATTGCCTTATGAAATTTTGACATTAAAAACTTTAGCGTCCATCCAATATTCCTTCCCTTATTTCCAACCAAAATGCTGTTTTTCCAAATAATATTGCACGCCATTACTTTTTGTTAGTAATAAAGTAAAAAAACATTAAAAAAAAAGAATTGGCCAAATTGGTCCAGCCGTTGTTGAGTTATGCGCTTACCAACACATTTTGTGATTCATTTTTATATTATAGAAGAAGATATAGTCCACCCCGCTGGCTTAGTGCGGGTTGGCGGATTTTATTTGACGTAGAAATTAATCCGCAAAGTCAGAGGTGTGCCCTGGAATTCGAACCCGTGACCATCGTAAACTTGTTGGCAGTCGCGTCTAGTACGTTAGCATATACAAATTAATAAAACCTTCATACTGCCTTACCAGATGACGATGAAGTAATAAAACAAATATTTAAAAACATAAAACTGCATATCGTTTCATTATAATGTGTAGATACGGCATCAACGTAGCAATATTTATTTTATTCTTGAGTCTGAAAACAATACTAATGCGGAATTTAAATTTGTACCCCAGCGCATCTAAAAGTATCAATTCAAAAAACAATGTCCTTTATGAAAACGAAAAATTATAATTAGATATATTTTGGTGTACTCTGGCAAAACGCTTCGATAGAGTATACCTTGTTTAAAACTGTTGCAATAATCTCAAAAAAACAATGGGCTATTTTGGTAGGTATGGACGTCGTTTTATTTTACATTTAAGAGCGTTTATACCCTGCACGCGCTTTTTGGCTTAAAAACAGGACTATTCAAATGAGTTAATAGCCACCAATAAACAATTTAAAGGAAAAATAATTATTACTAATTTTAGAAAAGGTTGTCATCTAGGGATTTTAGTGGAAAACATTATAGATTGATGGATAATTTGTGAGTACTATACGGATTACTGAACACAAGTTTCGTTATTTAGGCTTTAAATGGCAATTTAGAAGCTTAAGATATCCGAAACCACTAAATATAAGATGAAAATAAAAATATTATATCGATCGTATCGTATCTAGATAATATTATATACACGATGTACACATTTTTTGAATTTTGTTCTATTTCGTCAGCCGTCAATGAAAGACAATGGAAAGATAGATCATTTTACGTTGGATGGTAGTTGAAGCTGGACCGTCTTTTACGTCTCCCGACAAATAAACAAAGATCATCCTATATTGGCTGGACGCATCACGCTTGAACGATACCCAAAAAAAAGGTTTTTAGTATCTTCCTTAGAAATTTTCCAACTATTCTCACTCCTGAAACCTTCCCAGGACTTTCACGAATATTTCAAGACCAAAATAAGGCAAATCGGTCCAGTAGTTTTTGAGTTCATCGATGACATACAAATAAACATTCATTTTTATATATATAGATAGACTATTTCTAACCTTGAATCCTGCTTAAAATGAATTCATGTCATTCCTTCCTTGTTTCCTTGTAAAACCCAAAACATTATTGTCGGCAGCCCCAGATTAATCTCTAAACTGGACTGGGCCCAATTGCCAAGCGTTGTTTGCGAAGGTGTTATCATCCCTTACAGCGATACCGTGAAAAATTTGGGTCTGTACATAGATAAATGCCTGACATGGGGTCTGCAGATTCGAGAAATCAGTCGGAAACTCTTTACCTCGGCCAAGTCCTTGCGACGGTTACACAACTTTCTACCCGTTGCCACGAAGATTTCGCTTGCGCAAACACTCCTACTCCCCATCCTTGATTATGCCGATGTTAGCTATCTAGATCTCACCGAGGACCAACTAAATAAACTTGAGCGCCTTCAAAATTTCTGCATAAGATTTATATTTGGTTTACGCAAATATGATCATGTTTCTAAGTTTCGTGCTAAGCTCAAGTGGTTACCTATACGACTTCGTCGGAATACTCATATACTGTCTCTTCTATACAATATTTTGTTCAATCCTATCACTCCTTCTTATCTCAAAGAACGGTTTCTTTTTCTTCACGAGTCACATACGAGGTCCTTGAGGTCGTCTGAGAACCTAAAGTTGAGAATGCCCGTCCACACCACGACATTTATGGATAAATCATTCAGTGTTCAAGCTGTTCGTTTGTGGAACGCACTTCCTGTTGTGGTGAGGCAGGCTCAAACACTGTCATCATTTAAAAAACGACTAAAAGAACACTACCTTTCTCTATAAACAGATAAACCGATTAGGACTATTTCCTCTTATTGATTATATTGGTAATATATATACAGGGTATATCAGGACTGCTACCGAAAACTAAGCCGGGTGGTAGTTTAAGCGATTTCAGACACAATGCAACAAAAAAAGTTGGAAAAAAAAGCGACTATTTTTTTTTTGTTATTTTTTCCTATGACCATATTTGTTTGGTAAATACATTTTTTCCTAAAATAATACTGTATACCCTTTTATTTATAAATAATCTAAGGTATAAAAGCGTTTAAATTATTATTTTAGCAAAAACTATGGATTTACCAAACAAAAATGACAATATTTAAAAAATCATAAAAAATAATTGTCGCATTTCTTTGCAAAACTTTTAGTTGCATTGTATTTGTAGTTACTAAAACTACCACCCGGCTTCGTTTTCGGTAGCAGTCTTGAGATACCCTGTATATATATATTAACTGGTGGTAGGTCTCTCATATGTGAGAGGCCATCTGGGTAGGTACCACCGCAATGTCTATTTCTCCCGTGAAACAACACTGCTTAAATGCACTGTTGTGTTTCGGATTGAAGGACATTGTAGCCAGAGCAACTACTGGACATATTGAGACTTAACATCTTATGTCTCAGGATGGCGAGCGCAGTGGAATATTGCTACTGTTCATGAGCGGTCGTATCGCTTACCATCAGGCGAACGGCTTGCTCGTCTCGCCATTCAATGCAATAAAAAAATATATATATATATATATATATATATGTATGTACGTATTCGTCTATAAATGTATATAAGTATGTATATGTAAAATACTTATGTATGTGTATATAATATGTATGTATATGTGGTATGTATATATATATTTTATTTGTCTCCATGCTTTCGTTATCTTTATTTTACACTGCCCTATCTTTTTTCCTGCTCATATATCCATCCCATGGTTGTCTGGTAGAAATTGCCTTAGAGCGATAAGACCGCCATTTGTATTTTGTTTTTTGTATTATCTCTAAACTGTTATTCCTTTTTATTGTGTACAATAAAGAAATAAATAAATAAATAATGTCGAAAAATATTGGTGGTCTTTATTTTTTTAACGAGTATATTTTTCTTCTCCCATAAACTCGATCTACACTTGCGTAATCCTTTTCAAGCATGGTATTAAAAAATTTACCAATAAAGGTGTAAAATGCCATACAATATAAAAATATTTTATCACATTTTTCCTAATATATTTGTATGGTATCAACCTCGTATAGAATAGTAAGAATATTAATAGATTTTCTCTGTTTTGCATGTTGAACGCGTCGTGCGTTACGTAAAGCCCTAATTTAAAATTTCTATAAAGGCTTCGACGTTATATCCAAATTGGTACTCGGTTTGCAAATAACGCATTTGAATTAGTTAAGTTTTCCGTGTTTGACGCATTTTAGTCTTGTTGGCGTATAATCAGTATGCATAAACAGTCGACTAGAGCCATAACTAAACTATACATACCGAATTATGTTTATTGATGTTTTTTTTAATAATTCAATTAGCATTAGGCATTAAGTTCGCCTGTACTATTTAAATTGTATCTGTATCTGTATCAGCCCATATACGTCCCACTGCAGGGCACGGGCCTCCTCTACAATCGACTACCGATTGAGAGTGGTTAGGCCATATAGTCCACCACGCTGGCCTAGTGCGGGTTGGTGGACTTACATACCATAGAATTTTTATACTCGTAAATCGCTATGGTATGCAGGTTTCCTCACGATGTTTTCCTTCACCATTTTAGTGCGTGGTGATTGACTATCAATACACACATGACTCCGAAAAGTCAGAGGTGTGCCCTGGGATTCGAACCCGCGACCACCGTGAACATGTTGGCAGTCGCGTCTAGTCCGTTTACCAACAGGCCACCACGCACTTAAATTGTATAAAGTGAAAAAATAAATAAATAAAAATAATTTCATTTGTTATGTTATGACCTGTTTTGGTGAATTTATGTAAATAATGTCAATGTCCTTTATAAAACTGCTTGTAATTTTAGTTTGATATATTATCAATTCGTCATCTGCATATGCAAAAGGTCAAGTCGCTATTTTTTATGTTGCCTTTAGAATTGAGACAGGTTTATTAACCTATCTTGTCAACTTTCTCCGGAAGAAATATTCGGAATTCTAGAAAGATTTGTTTTAAATATTGTAATAACTAATATGCTATCTATGTCCGTCTGTCTGTAGCAAAAATAAAATACAGCTTAAAATGATATACAGTGCGTATGGGTAAGAACTTAAACTCATATAACATATATAAGCTTACGTTTTTATCCTTGAATTACGGTATTACTCAGCGCACTTGTCTGTAAATATTTGTTTCAAAATGTTACCGTCTTAACTCTAATACATATTTATTAAAGTAGATTATCAAAAACAAGAAATTCTTATCGCTCAAGATCGTCATTTCAACCTTAAGTAAATGAATGAGTAAATATCCCTGATCACGAGTGTTTTGAGATAAATAGACAGTAAGTATACAGGGTATATCAAGACCGCTTCCGAAAACGAAGCCGGGTGGTAGTTTAAGCGACTTCAGACACAATGCAACAGAAAAAGTTGCAAAAAAAAGCGACAGTTTTTTTTTGTTATTTTTTTCCTTTGACCATATTTGGGTGTTAAATGCATTTTTTCCTAAAATAATAGTGTACACCCTTTTATTTATAAATAATCTAAGGTATAAATGAGTTTAAATTATTATTTTAGCAAAAACTATGGATTTACCACCCAAAAATGACGATATTTAAAAAATCATAAAAAATAACTGTAGCGTTTCCTTGCGAAATTTTTAGTTGCATTGTGTTTGTAGTCACTAAAACTACCACCCGGCTTCGTTTTCGGTAGCAGTCTTGAGATACCCTGTATACCTGGTAGTATCATGTATAACAGAAAGCGTAGTAAAATGAAATCTCTTGTACACTGTTTCTCGATATAGATTTCTGATAAACATATTTACGAATTCGATATTATTTTAGAAGATCAAAATACCATAATATTTCTCAATCATCGAGTAACATCAAGAATCATGATAGTATGTGTGAGGAATTTCTCAGTATGGAATAGTAGGCGGAGGTAGTGTGGCCCGTCGCGTCGGTCAAGGCGCGCGGGTCAATCACCACGTTCACATCTCCATATCGTATCTACATTTCATTATGACTGTGATTGTCCCCCCCGCAAGTATTTTAATAAGAAGTTGAGCATTAATATTAAATTCAGCCGGTGCTGCATATTCAGCGTGACATCGTCGCTGGAGCGGTCATTCGTCGTGGTAAATCTCGTGTGATTCTATCGAAAAAAAATATTGTCTCGCTGCACATTCACGATTTGTCGTGCTTACCGACTATTGGTATAATTCCACGACTGATGTTCCTCAACTGTCTGCTAATTTATCAAGTCAATCATGCAGGATTAACATTTTTAGAATTTGGCAACATTTTACATGATTTTAACAAGTAATATAATATAATCACGTTCTACGCAAACAGTTTTTTATAAACGTGTATAAACTTTACAATACATGTATTACTGGTAATTATATTTACTGGTGGAAGGTCTCTCATATGTGAGAGGCCATCTGGGTAGGTACCACCGCAATGTCTATTTCTCCCGTGAAACAACACTGCGTAAATGCACTGTTGTGTTTCGGATTGAAGGACATTGTAGCCAGAGTAACTACTGGATATATTGAGACTTAACTTCTTATGTCTCAGGATGGCGAGCGCAGTGGAATGTTGCTACAGTTCATGAGCGGTCGTATCGCTTACCATCAGGCGAACGGCTTGCTCGTTTCGTCATTCATTGCAATAAAAAAAAGTAGGTATTCGTGCATCCTTCGGGCATCGCTCGGGCATCCTTAGCAATAGTCCCAAGTCGTGGCTCGAGCCGGGTTCAATGATTTCTACCACCAACTACGCTAGTATCACGTCTGATTATCTATGAATTATTCGGGGATACATATGTACATACATTTAGGAAAAAATCGAGGTAAACTTATTTGCGATTGTAGTTTAAAATTTATTATTTTTTTCTTCCTTCCGACATATATGTATGTTTCATACCCTCATATAATTTGAATATTCTTAGGATTATTACATTCACAAATTCTACGATATATTTAAATACTAGGATGTATCTCTAATCTCTAGCATAAGTACATAAATAGTCTAATTGTAATAATGATACATTTCCAAATTAGGTAAGAAGGAACGTACTAATTGGTAAATCAGACAACTGACAAATTTAACTAATTCAACCAATGACACGAGTCCTTAAATTAATCGATTATAATATTATTTAATTCGGTGATGGGTTGCAAGATTCAAGATGGTCGTATCGGCCCATATAAGTCCTACTGCATGGCACGGGTAGGGAATGCAATCTCGTTCTCGCAAGATCTCGGCCTTTTTTAGCGAGATTGATCTTGGACGAAAAAAGGCGAGATCTCGCGAGTTTAACGAGATTGCACTCGAGCATAAAATGTGATTCGAACTGAAATTAAATCACTTATAGAGCGTTTGCATCCGCAATATAATGTGAGTAATTCACAGACACAGACAAATTCAGTTACATCTTGGTCGATCGCATCAATATTAGCTGCGACCGCTAAGGATATAGTTGAATTAGATGATGACAATAATGAATCGATTTCATCTCTTTCTGAGACACGCAAAAGTATTTAAATTTTTAAGAATAACTTCAGGAATCAGTGACTGCTGCGTTCAAATAACCTAGAGACAGAAAACTAACTACGAATTCTCTGGAGGCATTAATCAAAAAGTCCGGGGTCTAAAGGCGAACTTTTACAGTTCGTGGATAACGTATTGTTTTCATAAAATCGCGGAATCTCGCTTGAGCCCCAATCTCGCGAGATTTGCATTCCCTAGGCACGGGCCACCTCTATAATCGAGAGTGAGATTGAGAGTGGTTAAGCCACCACGCTGGCCTGGTGCGGGTTGGCGGAGTTTACATACCATAGTCCAACTAACACATCAATAAACTACATAAAACCTAACTTCTATAATGGTAGCGAAATTGAAAATTACTTTATCATTGCGCCATAAATAATTTATATTGAATTAATAAGAAGGAATACATGACAATATTTCCGACGGCCTTAAAGCTACGGCATGTATGTGCCCATATATGAGCAGTTTGTAGCCCTATTTTGTGTCGTGATGACTGATAAGTTACTTACATAATGATAGCCCGGGCTATAACAAACAGAAGCTTAAAGGGGAAGTCTCTGTCTCTGTGTTATATATGTAGATATTTATGTATCTGTGCCGACTAAGCCAAGGTCCAACATTGTTTGACAGATGGCTACAACAATCGTTGACAGGGGGCTTGTTATGGCCCAATCGATTGTTATTGAAATTTATAAGTGGTGTCGCTGTTAAAATAAAGATGCCTTGCGAAATATAGTTTTACCGTGTTAGAATCACTAGAAAATATAACTGAACAAACTCAATTCATGTAAGTTTATTCGAAGAAAGGAAGAATAATCACTTCTTCTTCTTTTAAAAGTTGTATGGCTCCATCGGAATTCGATGATTTTGCCAATGTCGAAGTAGGGCAAGAAAGAGAAATAAAAATGGCGTGGTGATCAGTATAAATTTTAATCTGTTGCAGTATTTACTGCTATTGCCCGGTGTTTATAGAGTTGTAGTTATCTGAAATATGGCAAACACCAACTACCATAAGACAGTACACATATCGCTGCTTTAATTTGATAACGACATATCTCAAAAATGAACTTTTTTCAGGAGAGCAGTTTAAATAAAACAAAATAATTAGTTATTTATATATTTTATTTTAATAATGACAACTCTTTGAAAGTTGCTTAAATCAACGTATAATCTATCAAAAATATGAGTTTTATTCACATAGTATTAGATTAATTTGTGTTTAATGGTAACATTATCATAAAAATACACATTTCGTTATGGGCCACTATCAAATTAAAGCAGCGATATATAAAATAACACATGTATTAAAAATATGATAGTACTTAAGGGACAAACACAAAGTAAGGGAAACTAACACAGGCGATAGTTACAATTGGATTTGGTTAATCCTAATAAATTTGAAAAAGGCAATGTTCATAGAATCGTTACTTAAAGTTAAAACAAATGGGATATTAATTGGGCGAGGAACATCTACAGGGATAAGGTCGTAAAGAGGAGCCAGTAGTCTAGGACACGAGAAGAATAAATGCTCGAGAGTGCCTTCCTCTAAGCCACACTCACAAAGAGAGTGGTCTCGGACTCTAATTTTTGCTGAATATATAATTTGTTTAATAAACATTAATGTGTTGTGATAGAATAAGTAAAGATGCAAAAACGAGTAATTATCTGTTTATCAAACACACACCGCTTGTGGTGTGTCGAATGATACCATCTTGTTGGCAATAGAAGTGCATTGTATGTAAGTATGTTGGTATAAGCTTTGGGTTCCGCATTTTCATTTAGTATACTTACCTACTTGTAATTCTATAATGCGCAATTTGTTCGGATATTATAATGCGTGCGTTTGTTTATAATAATCGGTTTTATAGCCGTAAATATGGTACATTCCGAGATTAATTTTCTCTTTATAATACAATGAAGTTACTAGATTTTCTTCTTAAATGGATTTTAAATAAGTAGTAACATTGGTAATGGCGTTATTAAAACACCAAAATTTTATACTGTATTCTTATTATAATTCTTAGTCATTTAATCCGTGTATCTGATTTTAAACGAATGCTAATGTATATTGCGTTAGGCAAATACCAAGTGGATTTAACAACCTATTTTTTAAATAATGACATATTTGGTTTGCATAATGGTTTCTTAGATTTACGCGAATGTTACACATTGAAATAAAACTATTATTTACGGATTTTATCGCGAATTTAGTTAATTTTTTTACATTTTTAACTTCCCGACGTTTCGATCACTTTACAGCTTTCGTGGTCACGGGGCGGACTGAGGTATTGGTCGTCCGCTCTGTGACTGTTCACACACAATTCAACTACCCTTATTTTACAATTATTAAATTAAAAAGTTAATTTAAATAGTTAATCTGTATTTGCGGTACAATCGCAAATAACCACCACGAAAGCTGTAAAGTAATCGAAACGTCGGGAAGTCAAACATGTAAAAAATTAAACTAAATTCGCGATAAAATCTGTAAATAATAGTTTTATTTCAACATATTTGGTTCTCAAGACTAAAATAACAATATTCATTGTCCCATTCCCGCTGTCAGATTTGGTTCGCTATAAATACAAACTAGAGCGTATAAATGGGCTACGTTTAAAAATTAATCTCGCTGAAATGTATACGAGTATGGCATGTGTAATTGTATCCTTAAGCTACATTGTGACCATTAAAAATAAGTGCTGGTATGATTTACATACGCCCACGAGCTAAAAATAGAAGTGACGTACCCTCTCTGGAATTGCCGAGAACATCTAAACTGCTTAATCGCGACTAAATAAGAATGGCCGAGAATACAAGTGCCCTGCCTTTTGTGGTCAACAGATTTAATCGCTTCATTGTTTTTGCACTCATAACATTTACCTTTCTTCTGGGAATCATAATGCATTACCCGCGTGAAGTTTGATCATTTTCCCTGTAACATATTTGGCAGAACTGAAACAACGTCGGAAAATGTGTTTCCTTGTGATTGTTTTAATATATTTTCCAATAAAGCATAGTGTACTCTAATGGCATTCGTACTATGTGTAGAAACATAAGAAAGATTATTTTGTACTGTTTTTATAGTAAGTAAAATTATAGGGAGTTATGAACCGCAAATAAAAAAAATATAGACACATAGGTATTTAAATGTATGATATATTGTGTAAGTTTTAATGTGAGATAAATAAATTGCTGTCAAAATCGTAGACATTAAACATCATAGGAATGTTGTGCGTCATAAGCAAAATAAAGTTAGAAGTCGAAGAATAAATGATTTGTTTGTCTTTAGATATTCGCATTAAAGTTCGCATTTGAAACTACGATTGGATCTTGGAACAATTACATCTCCACATCGATACTAAAAGTTACACAATTTAGCCATACTGTGTACAAAAATGGGCACAGGTTTGCCGATCTGAACGCAGCTCAGGTGCAGATTATAAAAGTTATTGATTTATAGTTTTTTAGTTAGCTTAATGTTTGGCTCCTGAGTCCTGATGGCTGGCCGTCCTAAACTATATGATATTGCGTATCGCTTGCATACTGATGGCTTATTATCCGTGTAGGTAGAAGTGGCTAACAGTGCCGCCCCCGTCCACTCGTGTTGGTCGCCCACCCACGAAGCACTGAGCACTCTTCATTACAATATGACCTTGAGCCATCCTCAAGATTTTCATGCATTCACGTTATTAATATTCATTACCAAAAAATATTTTTTAAATTTACCGCTCGATGAACACAAGAGACTGCGTTTAATTACCGTTAAGATTGATCGTTCACTATAAAAGATAGATTTAGCTTGACCATTTTTTATTGATCGAATTGTTATTGCATGAGCAATACAGGTTTTTTTACCTGTTACCTATATATTTGAGCAAAAACATTTAATGTGTGTTACTTTTTCTGAAGATACTTTTCACATTCTGGTTCGGTCTATTATAAGGAATTTGCGGACAGCATACAGGGCCTTATTATCCTTATGGTCTTACCGTCTAAACCACAATTTTGAGACATAAAAGAAGTACATTATATTATAAAAAAATAATCAAAGCGATATAGTTCTCTAACAGTCACTTATGTATCACAACTATAACCTATCGATGGCGATATTGGCTTATTCATTTTTTTACCGATTGTCAAGAATTATTTTTCGAGTTTAACATAAATAATTGATAATACAAATTACAAATTAAATTACTATTTTTGTAATACTAACAATACAAAATTGATCATGAAAAAGTGTTTTGATATTTTTGATAAAAACGGAACATTATTACAAAGTTGATTGTGTTATTAATATTAATGATATGATAATGTAATGAATGCATTGTGGTGTTTGTCTTCTTGTCGGCTACGTGACTTCCATACGACGCGACGTTTATTATAATTGCCATCTCCGCAGTAGATTCCTAAAATGCGATATATTGAAAAAAATACATAATGATATATCGTGTTATGAAGCGATTCGCACTAAAGAAAATTAACTAGCAACTGCTTAAATTTCCAACCGGCTTCGCATGCATTGACGTCAACAACTGGTTTGTTTTAGTAAATAGCGTTAAACTCGTTTGCAGCTATACGTTTGCAAGCGTCGCGATATTTATAATAGTGGTCTGATCCCTCGCGGATTAAATTGCATGAATATTAATAAATCTATATCAGTTCCGTTACATACCGATATAACTGACCATAGCGTGTTACCGGGTTATGCTGTAAAAAGCTTCGCCGGCCAACGTAATTTTTCTCCCAATTATGAACATTAAATTCTTTGTCGGGCATTCACCTTATTAATAACATAATTCCAGTTAGTAGCAGTGTTTATTTGTTTCGAGGTAGAGATTATTTTATTGACTATGTTTACTTGAGACTGCTCATCTCGAAAACTATAAGATTGGTTAACTAATTGTATTGTGACAATAGATTTCTAGCGAACTTTGCGGTTTTTACCACTTGCGTATGTAAGCATACGATGATTTTGTAAAACAGTTTTAAAATAATTCCATGATATAATATACGACTGCGATACTTTGAGTAACCACGGTTCTACTACTTACAAAAGGCAAGCATTTGTTCGTTTGTACACAGGTATAAAGATTAAAAAACATAGGTAAATAGAATAGCCAGTTGTTTCTTAATTTAGCAATTGAATTTCAAAACCACAGAGGACAAAAATATGAGAATTTTATGCATACATTCCGTTTATTTACATTTGCTGCCGATAAAAAATATTCAGCCACTTATCAGTGGAAATATGACGAGTGTGTGAGTTGTTGACCGCAAACTGTCGTTCCCACGAGTATCGCATCGCTGTCTCTGTTGGATTCGTGGAGAAAGTGCTGCTTGGCGGCCACCGTTGACGTCACTGCAAGATTTCGCAATCCCACGCTGCACTTAGCCGCGACCTGTGACCCAGCTCACGCTGCGATTAAACTTTACACAATAGACATCTTTCATTGTATTGACATTTTATTTATGCTAGATACTGTAATGACTACGTTTCTACGTCGCAATAATCTATAAAATAGAGAAATTAAGCATTAAAATTAAAATAATAAATAGAATGAATAACAAGCAACAGTCACATACATAGCTCTGACCCCACACCATGATCGAGTCTTGTGTCGTGGGTATCAGGAACTACGAGAGAAATATTTGTGGACCGCACAAACATTTCTCTCAGTGCGGGGATCGAACCCGTGGCCTCTCGTTTCACAGGCGGCGTCTAACCGACTGCGCCACGGAAGCTGTCATCATCAAAATCAAAATCATGTTATTATAATGTTTTATTAGTGAATCTACTTAAGATCTATTTATACTTTGTAGTAATTAATTTGTTTAGCCCGGTGTGCACTAATAAGGTTTAAGACAAGATAAATTATGGATAAATTGCTTCTTGAATAATTCACGACATACGTAAAATGGAGAGTAGGGTCTCAAAACACCAAGGTTTATTTTATTATGGCATGTTTATTGACACAATATAGCACCTATTTCCTAATTAGAAATCTACATAATGTTAATAACACATGAACGCCCAATAAGAGCTTTGGTCTCTACCAAGAAAAGAACATGGCAGTTGGTATGTATCTAGCTAACCGAAAACGAAACGGTCGGTCCAATTTAATACAGCAGTTGCTGTTTTAACAGATATATCTTTATGTGTGATATGTCTGCTTTGTAGAAATGTTTGAAAAATGACGCAAAGCAATTGTTTCAACTCATTAAAAAAACTCATTGTGCGCTGAATAAAAATTATGACGCAATTATTAATTAAATATTTACTTAATATGTGTAAACAATTGTGTAATTAAAGTAACTGATGCTATTTAATGTTGTCGTGCATGTTGTTAATATATATTTTAAAAGAGCACATTGCGTTAACTGGTGAAATATTAAGATACGGTGTTTATCTACCTCATAAACAGAAACAATGATTCAAGACGCGTGGTTTGATTCATATAATAATAACAAAGGCCTGCGAAAAAAAAATTTTGAAAAGTTTTTTTGTTAAAACTTTAATATTTGTTTTAATTGCCTTAAAAGTAATAGAAAATGGTATTCATATTATATATATCACGTCACATTTATTATATTTATATGATATACCTAGTACTTGAATACGAATAAAAACCGAGTTTAAAACTTACACTACTAAAAAGCAAAAAATAATATTTATTTCATTGTACTTGTAACTGCTGATTAATTTGCTTATTAATTTACTAACAAAACTGCTGATTAATTTACTAACAAACAAATCGAAATATATGCGTAATACATTGAAGGCGGGCCTCCAAGTACCAAACATGTAGGACATAGGTCCTTTAAATTAATATAAGGCATAGGCCTTATATTAATTTAAATATCAATATGTATCAAAATGTGATTTTTTCCTTTCGTTGAGAACCGAGAATTTCTGCAGCATTCTTAGGTAATCCAAGATCATCATTAAGTTTTTCCAAGGGGCCATAGTTACATATTTAATAAAACAATATTTTATTACACGTTTTTTTCACGTTTTAAACCATAAAATACATAAAACTTTTTTTGTTACTTTTCATACAGGAAGAAAGACATGTTACGAGTAGTAGTGTAGGAATAAATAGCAATAGTAATCACAAATATCAGGTGATGTTGGTAATAACATTTCACAAGTTATATAAAAAAGCAAATTTTTGTGATTTGCAATAGTGATTCGACAAAGCCGACCGGCTAACATTTTTATAAGATTTCGTCTAGTCTATGAAAGAGTAATTTTTTTACGAACCTATTCGAAGAAGACACTAAACAATCAATTTTATGTGTTTAATTTTAGTTGTGATAAATGGTTATAATATATGGTACATTTTTATGTTTACAAATTCTGGTGGAGGGTAATTAGTAATAGCAGAAATGTAGAGCATGCTAAGGCTTCAAAAATAACAAGGTGATATTAATTAATTGGAAATGGCAATATTTCCTAGTACTACAGTTTAATAACAATAGATTAAAATGGTCATATAGTATAGAATAAAAATATAGATTCTGGAATCAAGTATGTAAAAAAAACGAATTTACCGATTTTACGAACTAAATATTTATATGCAAAAAAATGTGACGTGATACGTTAAACAAAGTAGAAATTTACTATATACAAACCAATATCTACATGTTTGCGATGAATTTATTTAAAAAACTTTTTCATCGCAGACCTGTACTGTAGAATAAAAAGAAAATGAAAAATGATGAATGCTTTATGAAAGGCTGCATGTGTGACTTTTCTCCCTAGGGCACTTTTGTTCCACTAAGCAGAAACAATTTGATGTGTAAAACAGTCACGTGAACAGCACAAGACCAATAGGGATTTACATCTATAATTTATAGAGACCATGATATTATTTTATTAGTATAGGCACATGTTACTGCTTTTAGCCATTACATCAAATACCTAACCTTTGACATTTTGTTAAGCAGGCACTTAAACAGGTAATACATAGAGAATAAAAACAATAACAATGTTTGTTTGCACGATGAGTCTAATTTATGCAAAGAATGAAAACCATGTACAGGAAGTGATAACATGTTTGTCATTTAGTTATAACATTGATAATATCTGCCAAGCTTAGCATGCATGGGGCATACCAATTAGAAAAAAAAACAAAAGAAGATTACGGAACCTGCTGCTTCTTATTACGAGTTTCTTCCTTCTTGGCAATAAACCACGTCAATAAATCACTTACAGTAGTTGCGTAATACGAAGCCTACGCAAAACGGCTGAGTGGCAGGCAGCTCACGTCCACATCCTCGCTTTGCACACGATTATTATCCGATACAAAAGCAACAGTGGTGCTGCACCACGGCCCTGGTTGCCATGCAGCGGCTGCACCTCATGACGTCCAACCGACACCACCTAGAATAATAATACGCTATTGAATCATTACAAAAACCCTCATTCTAGGACGCTTGTACTATTCATTATACAAAGGTCGCCACTGGTTTTTACCCACATTTATCCATGAATTATTTTCTTTCATCAAAGATTCATCGAATGAGCATCTAATAGCTATTCAATCTTCATAGTGTCATCTAACCAGTTTTCCTTGTACTTAAAAGCTGATTATTATTTAAGGATTCGACATGTCAATGGTATAATAAATATAGCCGAGATGATTTTTTTGTCCTAAATCGTGATTAAATTTTCATTATTTCTCGCCACCCCATAAAGAATTGAATATTCTCACCGCTTGCATGAGCTTCGTTCATACAAGCGGTGATTGTGTGTTCATACAACATATTAGTTCCAGTAACTTACTTGAGTGCTAAAAATACTCGTACCCATGCAGGTTGATTAAAAGCCTAAAAAATTAAAATGGCGAGTTTTGACTTAAATATCAGGCAGTTTTATTTAAACTTCGTACAAAGTTATCTGGGGTGGTTAGGAACACGTGGTTTAAACACCAAATGTCAAAATCACCCGATATGTTATCATATTATATTTCCTAGATATGAAAATTAAAGGCTATTATTAGAGTAGTTGTAATTATTGCCGGAGTCCTCCCAGTAACAAAATAGTGTCACAAGAATATGTAAATTATAGAAAAAATGGTTTATATTATATTCCATTTCAATCTATTTTTAAAATCATGTAATGTGAATCACTATAGCACAGATATACGTTTTATTTAATATAAACGATGTACCGAAATAAACTGTTCTATTCGTTTCGTATCAAGTTGTCATTAATGCATTCTATTAATCTAATGTGTCCATTGTCGTTCGGAGTCATTGCACTTTGTTGTATGTCTTATTTTTTCCGATTTATAATAATTTTGTAATATTGCACTTATCCTATAAGTTCACAACTATTTTTTTCTACAAACTATACCTATAGCTTTATTTTCAAGTTGATCATTTTACCTTACGTTTATTCCATATTAGAATTATATTATTCATTAGGGTTTCATTAAAAGAAAACTGTAAATGAGATCTTGTTATTAATTTGCATTCATCGTACTACTTGTATAGAGTTTATAGTATATTAATGCTACTCCACTTGACCTTTGTGGATGATATAGAAAAATCGAATATTATACAACTCACAATCATCTCAAAATAAACAAAAGCTTTTCACCTCAGCAATTGTTTTATTCTCAGTAACGCATTGTTTTACGAATACCTTGTTATTTTCCTGTCATTCAAATAATTCAGGGGATATATTTGTGTTGATTTGTGGATTTTCCGCAGTAGTATTAATTCAGCTGCTTGCTTCGTGGAGTCGTTTCGACGCCATTGATAAATATATGGAATATGTAAAAATTCTATTCATTGCGTTTGTATTAAAATTTAATTTATATTTAGTTATTTATTTACTTTAATGAGTCAATTAGTGTATAAATGCTATATAATATACAAAGATAATTTAATATCTAAAGGTAATCTTCGAAACTATGCTAGAAAACTATAATGTTAAATTAATTAATAATAATAATAATAATAACACCCAACAGTCACATACATAGACCTGACCCCACACTAAGATCGAGTCTTGTGTCGTGAGTATCAGGAACTACGACCGCCTGCGCCACGGAGGCTGTCAAAATTAGTGCTGTTGTACGTGTGCTCTTTGCATACGTGTACATTATAAAGGCTGGGCGAGTCCATTATTTCCAGTCGTTGTCCTCTTTCCAAAACTTATAAATAAACTATGGTTGGAATTATCGAGAAGTATACTTATAGCATGCTAATGTATTCATATTCGTTGAATAAAAACATAAAAATACAGGAGTGTTAACGCCTTTTATTTAAACGCATCTCGCTGACTTGGGTTTGTTCACAGTAGAGTAGAATCTGAACAAGCGCGTGGCAATTTATTGTGTTAATTTGGTGCATTGTGTTGGAAGAATTTTTCGCAGTTAAATTATTTTTAAACGAAGAATTTTATTTGGTACTCAGAGAAGTAATTTAAAAAACTCACAACAATATCATACAATTTTGGTGTTTTTTTTTTCTTATTTGATAGTAGATATGTTATGGGCCAAGTAATTAATGCGGGCAGTGTTCATAATGCCCGGGCAGTATGAATATTGCCGAGCGATATCCGGCCAAGTGATAAATTACAATCTAAACTCACCTATTTATCACATTGCACGGGCATTATGAATATGGCTACATGATGATCGGGCAATGTGATAAATAGGTGATTTTAACGTGGTGTGCTGCCGCATTGTCGCATCTGCGATAGACCCATAAATTAGAAAGGTTGAATTGATCTGATTATGTTTAGTTGTTTTTTAACGTCCGAAACATTATCGTCAGAAGAAAATTAGTGTACCCACTTTATAGATCAGTTAGGTCTACTGTGCCCCAAAACCGACTCAGAACACCCCGACTTCACGTAGTCTTTTGGCTACCGACCCTAGAGTGTATATAAAAAGTCGGAGGCGCGGAGGGAGAGCAGCTACCGCCCGCTGCAACGAAGGATAGGCGACCAGCAAGCCGAAGTTGCGGAGGTGAGCATGGGTGCCTATCTTTTGTTACGCAAGGGCGAAGGGGCTGAACTTCCCGTAGCGCCGGAGACGATGCAGAAGCTAATTTGTATTGACAACAAGTGTTTTAAGGGTTAGGTTGCTATAATAGATATTTCTCAGGAATAGTGCATTACCTTTTCATGGGTGTGGTACCAGGTGAGGTGCGACACTCCCTCTCCCCCTCCACTCCTCCCAACCCACCCCCTAGTGCTGCCCTATTCTAAATTCTACCACTTCGGCTCATTTTGATTCGCTTTACATCACTCTGCCCAATAGGCACTTAGCATTATTCATAATGCCCGGGCAATGAGATAAATTGATTGGTTATAATCACATTGCCCGCTCTTATTGGGCATTATTCATATTGCCCGGGCATTATGAATAATGCTCGATTTATCACTTGGCCCATAACACATACATAGATATTATTTTTTAACAGTATAATACGCATGAATATCAATTCCGTGAGTTTAATGAATGTTAAACTTTAGCAAAGTTTTGTAAGTCCACAGCCTTTGTTTTAAGTAATTTTTTTTCTTTAGTGCTAATAATTTGGATAATTTTGAACAATATAAACATGGGTATATTTATTCAACACGTATCAGGGGTAAACGTCCGATTCGGTAGTTTTATGTGAGTATAATATAATGTGTAGTAGAGGACGCGTATCGCGAAGCAGGTTGACGTCAATCGTTCACCATGCATACATAAATATATCGATGTGCATATGTAATTATTCACTTCGCAGCACCAAATAAATGTATCACCACTGCTGCTGACAGCTATATTTACATAAATTGCTCGTTAGATATGAAAGAAACATTCTGATTTATTGATTTCGAAAATTATGAGCATCGTTAAAAAGTAAAACTTCAAAATTATCATTAATTAAGTTTAAACTGCGCCTAATCCTAAAGAGTTTCTTGGTGTTTATTGATATATGTGAAAAGTTAATGGAAATGACGTAGTTCTGTTGGAAGTATTATTGATACGTAATTTAATTGCGTGCTTTACATATTTTCAATTGGTAATTTGGTTTGTGTGTAAGACCATAACAGGCTAAAATTAATTCACAAAGTTCAATATAATGGCCCAAGTAAACTGGTGAATTTTATCGTGCAATTTGATCGCAACATTTAAGAATTGGTGAATGAGGAAACGTCCTAACACCTGCAGTGAGGTAGGTATATCTCAATGACTAAGAAGGATTTTTATGTAATTATTATTTTTATATTTTTTCTAATAGAACGTTGTAAATTCGAAAGCTAACAATATCATTTTTTTAGGTTTTTCATATTTTCTTTATTATATATATATATATATATTACCTAAAACACATCCTGCTTATTAGCATTATTGTAGCTAAATATATATGTCCAAAGCATGCCATATGATCATTAAATATAAAACAATTGAGCACAAATTGAGCAGATGAAGTGGACTAAAGTAAGGATGGTAGACAATACGTAAACAACATATTTCTTTGTTGAAGTGCCACTCACGGCAATGATGCACCACCTACATCTTCATTATAATTTATTAGAACTTAACTTTTTGAATTGGTACAATTGTTCTTTACACGACGTATTCACAAACTAAATTACCGATTCGAGATTGTATGAAAAATCATCTGTTTCTATACATACTTATTAATTATCAATTTATTATTACATCGACGTCGTTTTGGGGATCGAAAATTGAATTGTTATTGAATCAAATTAATGTTTTTGCTCTCCTCATACAAATATGCATATTATTGCAATAAAATTGTTTGCCAACCACATACATTGTAAGCCAATATAAGTTATGACGTCAATACATAAAATAAATTTTGCATTTAATGAAGTTGACGGCGTGAATTTTATTCACTATCACAAGTCGAGGTAAGTCGAGCTCTTGTGTTTGGAGCTCGCCATAATAAGTTTCGTATTATTTGTCAATGAAACCTTTTACAGAGAGATACAATGGTCCGTGTTGACGTCACTAAATATTGACCGATATTTTTTCACGAGTATCTATTTACATACCTCTTTACATCCGCGATATGAAACTCATACTAATTATTATCAAACACGTGGATGTAGACATCATATCTAATATATAAAATTCTTCTGTCACGGGGTGCGTAATCGAACTCCTCCGAAACGGCTTGACCGATTCTCATGAAATTTTGTGAGCATATTGAATAGGTCTGAGAATCGGCCAACATCTATTTTTCATCCCCCTAAATGTTAGGGGTAGTCCACCCCTAAATTTATTTTTTATTTTTTATACAAAATTTTTAATTTCTATTTTTTTATGATACAACATACAAAAATACATACAATCCTCAATTTTCACCCTTCTACGATCAACCCTTATTTTTTAATAGCCATTTTAGTAATTTAATCATTTTTCCTCTCCGGTCGAAAACTGATCAATCGTCATTTAATTAGTTATCCCCGCCAGATGTCTACAGGTGTCACTTCTGACCCAGTAAACAGCACGGAGTAGGGATGAGAACGAAGCCGGTCTCCTGTTTCTCTCACACAATACGATTATTGTTTATGCATCAAGTGTAGTAGTAACGTTGACAATTATTATTTTGCTATCTCAGTGTAACTCTCATATTAAATTTTAATAATTCCTATTTTATATATAAGATGTTTATGGAGAGAAGGGACATAAAGTAAAATAGAATCGAAGGTACGGGAGAGGGCTGGGATAGATGACAGATTTGTTAGGACGAACTGTAAATGCACGTTATAAAACGGGATGGATAATAAAGAGAAGGGACGGGACGGATTGGGAAGAGACTGAACAGGCGGATGAGACGGGATTGAGCCGGACAGTAGGATAGCTACGTCAAGTTTAGGCATACAAGAGTTTATACGTAAAACAACATGTATTTGGTGTGGAGTGGAATCAAAAAATATATGCTAGTAAGTTATAAATCTTTCTAATTTGGTGGTTGTACCTGTATTTATTGAAGAATTTGTAACCAATTAAAAATGAATAAGCGTGAGCTGATTCAACTATTTGCAAATATTTTTACAGTACATGCTAAGATCGCTGCCAGTCGGCAGGTTGACTTGTCAATATCTTAGTATCGAAAAACTGTTAGGAACAATCATTTGAAAAAAGGAATTTAATTTCTTCCATGACAAATTAGCTCTGTTGTAATTTATCAATTTTTGGATTCGGCTTAGTAGTACCTAGGTTGTTCCGGAGAAAACCCCTAGCATATATTTCAATAAATACCACTTTATAATCTTTTAATAAACTTACAGCCTTGCGCTCGCATCGGTCACAATTACATTAACGATACATAAATCCTCCGGTAGCGTCTATAAATTAGTGTATTATTGTTATTTACGAACCGGCACGCACTAAACTTAAGGCCGCGGACGTGCGTCAGCGGATATTGCCTACACTTGATACATAATCGATTCATTTAAATAGTTTCATGATACCGACAACACGGTAAACTATTGTTTTATTTTGAACGCAACACGCGGCGCGCGGCGGTGCCGATTAAGTTGCGGTTCTGCTTTAGAAATCCTACATAAATATTACAATTTTTATAATTATCTCCTGACAGTTATTTGCAGAAGTTGTTGCATGATTAATTGATCACGGTCTATAAATAACATGCCTTTTAGTATTCAAAGATCTAGTTAATATTTTTAAACAATATTTATATAATGTTGTGCATGAAATATGATGAGTTGTACTGGCATCCTTCTGCATTAGGACAAGACATCATATTGTCTATAATTATCGTGTATTAGTTGTCTGTGTGAACTAAAGGATTGAATGACAATGTGGCCATCAACTTAACATCTTATATCTCAGTTTAACCATAGCACTTTTATATATTGACGAATAGTACATGCATGTGCTAAAATTAATTAAATGAGGCCAGTGTCCTGCCTAGGTGCGTATACAAGCCGGTAATATATAGGTTATCGTGTTCCTTATATAAACAATAATTTAATTGACGCAGTAAAGTCGCAAGAAATAATTCATAATAATAAAAATGTAACGTTATCTGCAACAATTAATCATTGTTAATGTAGCGATGTTAATTAATGGAAAGAATACCAAAACACGTTGGTGAATGAATCGTGTCAGGGCTGCGAGACGGAGTGCGCACTGCAGTGGCTCGCAAGCCGCAGATAAAGGGTCGCGCCCTGTCTAGCTGTCCGTCTAACAAACGCCGCGCTGTTCTTAATAAGCACGTGACATAAATTGCTAACTGACGCGACGAACTATTAACCCTATTATCCGGTAAATTAAAACCCATGGTTTGCTGAAATAAACGCTTATTTGCTACATCAATTACCATGTAAACGTGCTTGCCGTTCGCCTGGTGGTAAGCGGTCACCACTGCTCATTGATGTTCGCAATACCGGGGGCTCAGAACAATCAGGTTCGCTTACAGGATAGGTCATAACGCCCCGGGAACACCCTAACAAGGAAATAATATTGATATTGTTTGTACTGTATCAGCTCACATATGACCTACTGTAAGGCACGGGCCTGCTTTACAACCGAGAGTACGATTGAGAGTGGTTAGGCCATATATTCCACATTACATAGACATTCTTACAAATCACTATGATATATAGGTTTCCTCATGAGATTTTACTTCACTGTTATAGTGCATGGTAAGTGACTATCAATCATGACATCGTGATATGACCCCGAAAAGTAATAAATAATTCACTTCAGTGCCATATAAACACGATTTTCATTTGCAGATAGCCACGAATAATTTTAACAAAATAAGGATAAATTCGCATTAGTCATTACTAACAATTCATCGTTTACCATTCACTATCTTAGCTTGACACATTATTCAGGCGGACTGCGGAGCTTTTTCGTTTGAATAATAGCCCCTAGGGTACAAATCTAAATCTGTATACCGTAGAGATATTTGCAACAACATCCGCCAACCCACGATAGGCCTACGTGATGGACTAAGCCCTAAGGTATTTCCAAAGAAGTCTCTATTCTAGGTCAGTCTGGTGCTCAGCAATGTAGGATGATAACTCTTATTTTTATTCGAAGATAAGGCAGTCGGCTCCGGTACAGTAGGGTCCAGCAATTAACATAGCTTCATAAACATGTGAATCATCCATTTGTTTATTCATAGATTCAAACGACCGGTAGATAGTGCAGGTAATAAACGAGTTAATATAAGGTGTTTGTCAGTATACCACATAGGGTATCATCAGGACTACGAATTACAATAATATAAATATATGAATAAATCAGTCCATATATGTGCCGACGCTGAGCAAACGCATTCGGGTTCGTTCATAAACAATCTATGAACCAATTTTAGTTTCCATCGGTGTTATTACAAAAAAAATATAGAGGCACGATTTAAACACGTGTTTAGCTTGTCTAACTTAACACTTATCTAACTCCGTATCACAAAACAGGGTTTCAAAATTGTTTACCTAAACACCCGTTAAAACACCAAAAAAACTACAATGTTTTCCAATTTTAAACTTAACACAACTGAAGTCACAAAACATAGGACAAAAAGCAAAGGTTTAATCTCATTTATTTGTATCTTATATGGTTTAATAATTAAAAATGCGTCAAAGCTTGTGTTTAAATACATATAAACAATGTTTAAGCCATGTCTAACTAACCAACGCTTAGACACGAATTTGTAATTGAAGAATTTCTAGTCACGTGTTCATCGCGATTTTGACTTTTGTAATAACACCGCGAATGTTTTTTCTTCGCTCAAACTGAATTCAAAAGTCGTTCGAAAACAACACATATTTTAGTAACTAAAATAGGTTTATAAATTGCCTATAAATTAGGTTGAGAGGATTTTGGCAGTTCGCTGACGCACGCTGACCTAGCGCAGACTGGTGGACTTTACGCACCTTCGAAATTCCTGTGGACAATTCTCAGGAAATCCTATAGGTTTTTCACGATAAATTCCTATGTCGACTATAAGGAAAGCGATGTTAACTATAAACTTAAAAACCAGTGGGCCTTGGGATGGAACTCCCGATCCCTTATTTGTCAACCTGATCACAATGATTTCTTCAGTACACACCAGAACGCAGTATCATTACTTTCGATTGACTATCATTACAGCATATTAAACGTGTCTAAAATCGCGCTCTTGGTGGCAACAAATTGGTATTTTCCTTAATATAAGCAAAAAAAAAACATTAAAAATACACATTATTTAGTGCTTGTACATTGTTACGTAATTAAGTAACGTAAAAATAGCACGTACACAAACAAAAGTATTAAGTAAACATTCATATGAAAATGTGCATGCTGATAAAGTGTAATTGGTTATAAACGTGTAAATATTTAAGTTGTTATCATAAATCTATTGCCTTGGAATAAATGACCGATATTTTTGGTTACTTATAGCATGTAACGATAATAAAAGAGTTGCCCATCATATTTTTTTCTCTTTTGCCAAGTGTTTATAGAGTTGCAAATCTTGTAATTACTACCCGAATATCTGTATTAATAACAATAACATCACTCAATTATTATCGTTTAGGCTCACCGTTAATTTTTTTAAAGCGTCATTTTATGATGTGACTCCAGGTATTAATAGACTTTTTGTTATGTACAATAGATTTTTGTTCATACCTACTGAAAAATAAGTAGTTTTTATAAATAAGTAGTTAGAGAGCACAAGTTAATGGTCGAGTAAAAATAACATTAATAAACAGGTTTACACGACGTATCACTCATCACAGCTATTAAATTGCATGAGTGCTCCATTATAACATTTGTGGAGTCTCACGTGCGATCATTGTGATCCGTGCGTACTTAAACTGCTTGGTAAGTGTCTCTTTAAATAGAACGTATATTTTTTATAGGTTTCATTAAGATAAACAACTGAATTGTCAAACTATAAACTCATTACGCGGCTAGGCAACCTGGCACAACGACTGATAGCTAAATACAGGCACGTTCTTTACATACATTCAAATATAGAACGCTGTGAAATTATCGAGAGGCCTATGTTAACCAAAGAACCTGTTGATTATGATAATTTTGCTGCTTAATTTAAATTAAAACATTTTCACTAAACGTTGGCATACGAAAAATATGTTTGGCTACTATCAACCTATTAATTTACTATGTTCAACTACTGGGTTCGGACTTCCCCTAACTTGTTAGGGAATTTCGGTCTGAGTCAACGACACTGGCCGAATTCCAGGACAAATGGATTTCATTCAATTAGTGGCTAGTTCAGCGTTTAAATAGTTCACAATGGGATGGCTTCAAATGCAAGTAGCTTCGGATTTTATATCAATTATACACAAAGATAGTGATGTGCGTAATATGGGATAATGTCATTATCATATTGATTCCAATGTACGTCAGGTTCATTATAAAAACCGCAAATATCCATTGCAATAATTGAAACTCATTCAAGTTGACGATGGCATTAGCCGCAAAAGTTATAATTTTCTAATGCCGTTACGAGATGGGCAGCATGCTGCATGCCTCGTGACCTGTGCTATGGGGCTATTAGGATTTAATAAAGGGTTATTAGTATAAAGACTGTTTTATGACGGTCACAGTTGGTTGTTAGTTACGTGTGCGTATAAATTATGTGGAACGGTGAAATGTGAATGGCAGGCGAAAAACGTAGTTTGGTTTTGTACACTTCAGATACAGTTTAATTTTAGGTTTAAGGTTTCAAATTAAAAATCAAATTCTCAATAAAATTAATAAGAATTAAAACGAATAAGATTTGATTATTTTTTAGATAGTATGAGATTATTTATTTTTTATGTATTTTTGTAATATAAAGTTTTCAACAGAAACGAAGTATCAACTAAGTGCATCTTAATACTTTATCATATAGCTATTGGGTTCCGACTTTCGGTGCGTCGCGTCAAGTAGTGCTATTCAGACACAAATAATTACTTTCAATTTTATAATAATTTGATTGATATGCTGTCCGTGATGACTAAAATAACTACTTATAGCGATAGAGCATTGTTCTAATTTGGTAATGGCTATATAAAAAAAGTGTTAATTTCGGATTTTATATTTAAATGTGTTACATGTTGTATATTTAAATCAGTGTGATGACCTTAAACAACAATCGTAGAATATTTTTGGAACTCTGGCATAAACAGCCATTTTAAGATTCTTTAGATAGTGCGTGTTAATTAAGTTATTAGATATCAGTATGTTTCTTTCTTTACCTTTTTGAAGATGTTTTCCTTTTGTATATTTCAACAATTCTAATATGTAAGCATTTTTTAACTAGAGTGACAATTTTTTGATTCCAGAAACACAGATAAACAGTTTACATAATACAATAATGATAAATAACAAACACTAAGTTAACACTTAACAAAGAAAAAAAAAGACTGACGTAATCGTGTTACTATACATTATATTTCCTCATTATTAATAAAACGCTTTTAGGTATACCCAGCAAAAAAGTTCTAGAACTTGGCAGATAACCCGTGCTTGCGGCTGTCGGACACTAGACGGACACGACGCGACGTAATGTGTCGCGACTCTGTGCAAAAAACAAATAAATAAACCACGCATTCTTTCGTCATCTACATTATCGATAAAAGTAGGTAAAATAGAGTACGTTTCTGACATTAAAGGTGATCAAATTCAAGAAGTTATTTGTAAGAAATTAACCACGTCGTGTCCGTTAGTAACAAGAAAAAGGCACTATTTATCTCTGATAGCCGTAATCGTATGCTTCCGTCAGCACGGGACGTCGACGTGTAGCTTCCTATCTGTTAGTCTTTCTGAAGACGTAAAATCCCCGCTGCGTGTATTAGCCACCTCTGTGACCCCGTTAGGCGCCCATTACGCAAGGGATATCGTGGCATTATTGTGCTTCACTGTTCTGGTGTGAGTGAATACAATACTACAGTAGGTACACTAGCTCGTTACTTAGTCGCAATTAACATTTAACAAGGCAATTAATTAACAACAGTTTTTGAAAACGGGATTAATTTCCGCACTGACATGTCACATTTTATCTGAATGCTAATCACCCGTATACCTTCTCGACATGTGAGAATCACGGTATAAATTCATGCCGTTTTTATTTTTATTTAATTAGATAAGAACAATAATTACCTCTGACACACAAGTGTAATTTTATCAAATTAATTGTTAAAGGTGACTTCAACTGCAATTCATTTTTTATATTGAGTAAATGAACCGAAAAGATTGTTCCTATAACAAAATCAAACCCTAACAGTCTCTTCCTTATTTTCTAGGGATTATATTTCTTGAAACTATGTTCTATGGAATTTTTTGTGAAGGTGGAGGAACGCTATGTCAGGGTCCCCTAACTTAGCCTGGCGATTGGAGTTTTTTAGCACTGAAATAACCCATGCCGACACGAAGACTCATACTAGTCGGCGACCACCCTTTCCTAGGTACGACGACTACTGTGTTAGTAAGCAAAAAGCATCTGTCAATTTTCTAAAGCCATCAGCACGTGCAAATAAAAGCACAGAGTGCGGGTAAAAGCTTTTCCAAGCGCATGTGATTTGTGAGAGGACAATGTAATTGCGATTTGTTTTCTTAGTATTAAAATACATTTATTAAGGAACTGGGTTAGCGACATAACCTACCTCGTTTTTAGAAGGTAAGTCTTAATAAAAATGTAAAAAAAGCGTTAAATGACAAATAATATTTATCCAGTTTTCTATTGTTAGTAAAGATATTTTCGACTAGTGACGTCCGGTTGCTAATGGTTTAATTGACATTGCAAACTGAGTGTGTCCGAGTATAAGGCTCTGTGTACAAGGTTGCGTTATTTATAAATATAACGTTTTAACTCTAATAGCGATCGGTCACGACAAATTAAAAATAAAATGTCGCACAGTGACGCAAACTATTAGTAAGCCCACAGTCATATCGCAATGGGCATAATAAAATTATCATGACAAGTGATAATTGTCTTTCATGTTCAGCAGAACTAAAAATCGGTGAAAAAGTCTTAGATACTGCTAAACAGTTACTTGATTTGATGATTGGCGTGAAATATACACGATGTATTTTGTGTTGATAGATAGCTTTTTATTAACTAAGAAATAATTAGAAAAAAAATTGCAATAAGAATAAATAATTTTTGTATGGAATTGCTAGCAATAAAGTGTTCGAAACATGTTTACTACAATTGTGTGATTAATGAAGCTGGAAAAAAAAATCATACTTAAGACACTTTGACATAAGCTTAATTTGCATTACATTCAGTCTATTAAAACATTTAAATGTGGCATTAATTTAAATAATTGTCTCTCGTCAATTAATTCGTCAGGAGAAGTTGCGTGTTGCAAAATGTAGTTATTTATATTCAAATGGACCACAGTAATAAAAGAATCATTGTTTATATGCAAAACTCTAGCTTAACTAAAAACATTTTACGTAATGTTAAACTGTTAAACCCAAACATGAAGTTTGTACTTTGACTGAATTAATTTCAATTATATTATGTGTTTTAAATTATACCGTGTTTATATGTTTCAGTCTGACCTTATAAAAGTATTGAAATATATATGTTATGGGCCAAGTGATTAATGCGGGCAGTATTCACAATGCCTGATTGATGATGATCGGGCAATGTGATTAATAGGTGATTTATTACGTGGTGCGCTGCCGCATTGTCGCATCTGCGATAGACCCATAAATTAGAAAGGTGAAATTGATCTGCTTATGTTTAGTTGTTTTTTAACTTCCGAAACATTATCTTCAGAAGAAAATTAGTGTACCCACTTTGTGGATCAGTTAGGTCGACTGTGCCCGAAAACCGACTCAGAACACCCCGACATCACGTAGTCTTTTGGCTACCGACCCTAGAGTGTATATAAAAAGTCGGAGGCGCGGAGGGAGAGCAGCCCCCGCCCGCTGTAACGAAGGATAGGCGACCAGCAAGCCGAAGCTGCGGAGGTGAGAATGGTTGCCTATCTTTTGTTACGCAAGGGCGAAGGGGCTGAACTTCCCGTAGCGCCGGAGACGATGCAGAAGCTAATTTGTATTGACAACAAGTGTTTTAAGGGTTAGGTTGCTATAATAGATATTTCTCAGGATTGGTGCGTTACCTTTTCATGGGAGTGGTACCAGGGGAGGTGCGACACTCCCCCTCCCCCTGCACTCCTCCCAACCCACCCCTCGTGCTGCCCTATTCTAAATTCTACCACTTCGGCTCATTTTGATTCGCTTTACATCACTCTGCCCAATAGGCACTTGGTATTATTCATATTGCCCGGGTATTATGAATAATGCTCGATTAATCACTTGGCCCATAACATATATACCGATAATAGAGGAAGTATAGTTAACTGCCATGGTGTATGATAATGATTCTTGAGGCGAAGTGGAGGATATCGCAGAGGGCAGACGCCACAATGTTTTGATAATGATACCATCAAACAGTCGTAAATAAACCCTAACACTATGGCATCGTATCAGTAGTTATCATGAGGGATCCGCTAGTTTGTAATATTACGAGACCTATTACAAGTTATAATCCAATGCACGTAGCATATCGCAGATAAGTTTTATAGCCACTATCCCAGTATCGCGCACGTGGTAGAGTCGGGCTGTAGGTCATTTAACTTCAGCTTGGATGAGCCGGCTTATCCGGCGCTGTGTCACTGCCTATAGTATATAGTAAGTATACTTACTATACATGAAGATATTTATTATAGATAAAGGTTTGCCTGATGTCAAGTCATTTCTTTACCGCTGCGTTGCCAGTGCCAGTTACATTATTAGTTGCCAGTGCCAGTTACATTATTAGTTGCCAATGCCAATTACATACTCTACAATTGTTAGAGAATACACTTGGAGTTTTGGATGTACCTAAGCGAAATTTATTGATAAATATAATTAATTACTGCCTTATACATAGATAGTTTATAAACCTATTTCAGTTATCAATTGTTTGTCCAACAATCAATGTTTTGTCCTTTCGAACGACTTTTGAATTCAGTTTCAGCGTAAAAGATATAATATAGAGGTAGAACCCGAATCTTTGCGTAGTTCTATCAATCTGTTAATTCCTCTTTCGTTCCTTCATTTTCACCCGCTTTGATCCTTGCCTTGGAAGTAGAGAATCATGCATATTTCCAACTCCTCGTATTATTTAATCTCATGATTAATTTCTTTACGGGTTAAAAATAAGTTAGGCATCACAGACACCTGGAGAGTCGCATAAATCGTCATCAAAATGCGAGTGATTGTTGATCCTGGCTTACAGGAGTTGCAGTGGCAGGTGTGAGGTCGAGACAGTCTTCTATCTCGTAATTGATTCTGTGACGCGTTGACGTTAACCCGGTCGAGCTGATCCATATATGCTTCTAGACTAGCTAAAATTTAAGCTAGAGATATGTTTGTGCGGCCTACAAATATTTATTGCAGGTCTGGGTGTGTGTAAGACCGAAAAGTCTCTCGTATTTCTACGACACAAGACTCGATCTTAGTGTGGGGTCAGTACTATGCGACTGTTGTGTGTTATTTACTCATTTATATTTATTTACAGTATGGTTCAATTTATATGCAGACACTTGTAATCCATGTAGACGTAATACTTGTTGACATGCTCCAGTAACCGGTACAAATTGAATCACATGATAACAGTTGCACTGTGAAGTAATCAAATAAATAGTTTATATTTTGTTACTTCATATATTTAGCGATGTTATTAAACCAGTATCGACTAGAATTAAATAAAAGGTTACTGTTATTTCACATCATACTCATTGTAAAACTAGTAATAACCGTTTATAAAACCATTTTTAAACTTAGCTTGATGAAATACGACGAAGCTTTTTTAGCAATAAACCTAAGTTTTAATACGGGCCATTGCAAGCCATTGGGCTCTTCTATGATTGAGACGAGCTAAGGTCTTGGCTGGCTTAATGAACTTCATATACCTTCCAATTTTTTATGCCCAACTCCCATATGTAGACATACATTTTTGGACATTGTCTTTCGGACATTTTCTTCTTTCTTTCATGTCTTTCGGACATTCAACTTTAAGAGAGCTTAGTATACAGGGTATATCAAGACTGCTACCGAAAACGAAGCCGGGTGGTAGTTTAAGCGACTTCATACACAATGCAACAGAAAATGTTGCAAAAAAAGCGATATTTTTTTTATATTTTTTTCCTATGGTCATATTTGGGTGGTAAATTATATATTTTTTTCCTAAAATAATAGTGTATACCCTTTTATTTATAAATACTCTAAGCTATAAAAGAGTTTAAATTATTATTTTAGCAAAAACTATGGATTTACCACCGAAAAATGATGATATTTAAAAAATCATTAAAAATTATTGTCGCGTTTCTTTGCGAAATTTTTAGTTGCATTGTGTTTGTAGTCACTAAAACTACCACCCGGCTTCGTTTTCGGTAGCAGTCTTGATATACCCAGTATATCCGACACAGCAATCAAATCCAAGATTTCAGGATTTATAGTAGATATAAGACAAAGGGGTGATTTAAGGAACAAAGAGTATAGGAGCCAAACTAATTATTTGGTTAAATAATAACTAAGCGGAATTTTATATACCAACAGGCTTATGTTGCCAACCGTATCGACGTAAACCTGATATCAGTAAATCCATTTATATTGTTATATCTGATTACTTCGCCGAGTGGACATTCTCCTATGTAATAACAAACCATGTAAAAATAAATTGAACAATGGGATAAGATTACACGTAACCAGTGGCGAGTCGTCTTTTTTTAAACGGCAAGCCGTAGGCTTTTCTCGCGTGGTTTCATCATCATCATCATCATATCAGCCACAGGAAGTCCACTGCTTAACATAGGCCTCCCCAAAGGATCTCCACAATGACCTGACCTCGCGTGGTTTAATAAGTTACAATTTTTCACTTATATTAAAGTATCATGTTTGTCATAAAATTGTAGCCATTATTTTCTAAACAATATCTTCAAAATTCATGGCATTGTGAGAAATATAAATTTAAAGACATATCAAATGGAAAGTCGGCTGGAATCGGGTTGTATGTACGCTTCGCCACTGACGTATCCGTATTACCTGTATATAAATAATTTATTAGCCAAATATAAAGAAACAAAAAATTGCAAATTAATATCGTGTTTATCGAGAAAATACTGTCGACTTTATTTTGTTTTATTGTATGCTACCTGGGGTGATTAGAAACATGTGGGTTAAATTACTGGTTACTGGTGTTATATGTGAGAGGCCATCTGGGTAGGTACCACCGCAATGTCTATTTCTCCCGTGAAACAACACTGCGTAAATGCACTGTTGTGTTTCGGATTGAAGGACATTGTAGCCAGAGTAACTACTGGACATATTGACACTTAACATCTTATGTCATTCATTGCAATAAAAAAAAAATGTCATAATAATATGTCAATATCGTTTTGTATCGAACGTAACATTTTATTTTTGATTAAAGTGATCGCATTTATTTATTGACTCTAAGCACTGTTAGTAACACAATATCTCCATACATCAACAAGCACTCACACCAACGCCTTCCATACAACTTCGGAAAACTTCACTTCCAAAGTCGGTAAAAACTTTATTTGCTTTCAATTTTATTATGTTTAAAGATCCTGGATCGCCCACGCTATTCAGACCGATAAAAGTACCAATTGCGTCTCGATTGTTATTTGATGTTTTTTAATTTTATTTAAATGTTAATCATTACGTTTTAGACCAAAAGTCGTTAGTTAGACGAAAGTCTGGCGGCTACAGGCTCTTGGTCTACTTATATTATCTGTATATTGTCACGTGGGAAAGGAGTTTCAACTGATATTCCGTCATTACAGCCTGCCAGCTTCCGTGGCGTAGTTGGTTAGACGCCGGTTGAGAAACGAGAGACCGCGGGTTCGATCCCGGCATCGAAACAAATATACATGTGATCCACGGGCATTTGCTTCGGTTCGAGGTGTTTGTGAGACTGTAAAAGTCTCTCGTAGTTTCCACGACACGAGACTCGATCATAGTGCCGACCGTAGAGTCAGAACTATGTATGTGAATGTTGAATATTTATTTATTAAATCATAGTGCAAATCACTATATTTTATGTTTAACGAGATAACGCAATTTTCATATGGCTGTTAAATTATGTATTATAGATGTAAAAGACGTACGCGCTTTTTATCACGTCTATAAACATATTTTCACGCGCTATAAGCGATATTTATACCGGGTATCTCAAGACTGCTACCGAAAACGAAGCCGGGTGGTAGTTTTAGTGACTACAAACACAATGCAACTAAAAATTTCGCAAAGAAACGCGACAATGTTTTTTTATGATTTTTTAAATATCGTCATTTTTGGGTGGTAAATCCATAGTTTTTGCTAAAATAATAATTTAAACACTTTTATATCTTAGATTATTTATAAATAAAACGATATACACCGTTATTTTAGGAAAAAATGTATTTACCACCCAAATATGGTCATAGGAAAAAAAACAAAAAAAAATATTGTCGCTTTTTTTTGCAACTTTTTCTGTTGCATTGTGTTTGAAGTCGCTTTAACTAACACCCGGCTTCGTTTTCGGTAGCAGTCTTGATATACCCTGTATAAAAAACATAGCTTTTACGTGTACGTGTGAAATACATGACAAGTAGTTTACGATAACTTCAAAGTCCAAAATAATATATGACCATATCTTTACACTTAACCATTGGAATTTTATATAATTTAATATTCTTATAATTGTACAGATTATAAATGATAAAAAAATATTTCTTTGTACCAAGTTAGCATTTTGACGTATCGAAATTGATGTATGTTTTTATTATGTTTACCTAGAATTGCAAAAGATAATGTTATATTCTTTTATTCTTGTCTTAGCGGTTCTGACAATGGAGATTCCTTATGGATTTGCATAACTTTATCTTTTGTATGTAGCGTTTGTTGATACATGGTATACCGTTTTTACGTAAAACATTATCAAAAATTGCGTCTTCAGAGCTTTTAAAGCTGACTTATGAGCTGAATAAAATCAATTGTATTAAATATTATTAATTCAAACTATAGTATAGCGCAAGTCAACAAAAATAATTACAATGGGGTATTTGACTCAATTTTTTTTATTGTATTTATCAAAACTTTTCCACAGCTATGATCTAACAAACAAAGAAATTTATAAATCCATTTAGAATTAAACAAGTTAGAAACGTTTTAAATCTTGTAGTGGGGGTAACAGAAAAGAAATGCAAAACCAAGATAGTGACGCCACTAGGGTTATTATACATTACAGTGTGCGGGTGTGAAAGAGACAGCAAGATGTCCCCACTACACCCCCACTCTTTAATTTTAAATGTTTATATTTACCATATGTTACAAGCTACTTTAATACTTTTTTGACAGCAAGGCTTTATTTTTAACGTATTTGTATTTGGAAGCGAAATAATACAAAAAATCGATAATAGTCAAATACCCTATTATCTAAATGTGAAGGCCTAATAACGTTCTACAGAAGCAATACGAGTGACATAATCATTGAGGCATGTCTATTACCGAAACGCAATATGGTTACATTGAAGTGAGTCGGTTCACGTGCGCGTGTACCGAGGTGGTGAGCCATTGACGTCAGCGCACAGGGTCGGCCTATAAAACGCCACTAACACAGCCTTCGAGCCTCCGGTGATTGTCAGCCATTTCAAATGCTTCTCCCATAAAGAGCTCGGAATTCTTTGGATGCATTAAAATCCGTAAGTGGGCTGGAGTTTACCGACATTTCACGGACGTGCCGTTAATGGATTTATGTCCACAACAGTCCTGGGCGTTTACAAATATCTACTTTTTATTACACAAGTTTCGGATTTGTTTCAGTGACACAGTATTTGAAATCAAATCACAAAAAATAATCGATTTGTTATGACAATGAATTGTACGTTCGTATACGGGGTATTAGAATACAGATTTAAGTGAATGGATTTACTTAAATATATCAAGGCCTTATTACTTATAATTGAATAGTCTAAAATAAACGATTAGTTAAATATTAATTGCATATCTATATCATTATTCTCTTTATTTCTTATAAGTATATTAATTGTTGTGTTAATTGAAAGTAACATATGTGTTAAATCATTTATAGATTGCTGTGATCTAACGGCTTTATTCATACAATTTATAAACCAATTTAAATTATCGATTTTGTTGTCCCTGATTACAAAGCTGAGGTCTCGGGTTCGAATCCCGCGTCTTGCAAAGTTTTATTGGATTTTTGTATTCATTATCAGTCCGGTGTCAGGCTCGCCACATCAAATCGTGGGACGGAACATAAAAGGTGAAAAATGAGTGTCCTGGTACCTCTGCCAACCCTTTATGGGAAAAAGGAGTGAGTTTATATTATGTTGTCCCTGTCACACGGCTTTTGGATTAAGTTAGAGCGAAGGAGACAAAACATGCGATTGCTAAAGTAGGATTATAAATTGTTTATAAATAAGCCCAAATGCGTTTGCTCAGCATCAGCACATATATGGACTGATTTATTAATATATTTATATTATTGTGATTCGTTGTCCAAATGACACCCCTCGTGGTATATGGATAAACTCCATGGATTAACTCGTAACAGTTAAAAGCTGTTGCAGCTGCTTCATTGACACTGCGAAACGGAACGTAGAGAAACGTGTTTAATAGATGTCGTGAGCACATAATTATATCATCATCCGCATTTTTAAATAGATTACAAGACACCTAACAATTAACCTGCATCGCGATATTTATTGCTTGCGTATGCTTCGCCATAAAATTATGTAATAATAACAAATCTTTATTATAACACCTTGTAACAAATAACGAACAAAAAAATAAAATAAAGAAGAGAAACAAAACAGTAATCACAGCAGAAAGACATAGAATTGGTGATTAGACTGTCGGTCGTATCGCTTTAAGCCATCTCGCAGACAACCGTTTAATACTACTTTAGCATCATGTGCACAGACACAATGCAATGAAGCATAAAATCATACTACATACACATATCATATACAATATGGTTTTAAACTTTAAATTCAGTTATAATTAGTTTCATTTTTCTTAAATAACCGCCTTTACTTTATGCCGTAAAAGTAAAATAAACAATGTCTACATAAACTTTTACTCAAATCTGAGACTTTCTTCTTAATGAAAGTCTGAAGAATAAATATTAAAGTATATGATCGCAAAGATATTTGAATTGAGATTGAAAACTTTTCTTTATTTAATATATGACTGCCTCGGTGGCGTAGTTGTACTACGGTACGGTTACAAAGCTGAGGTCTCGGGTTCGAATCTCGGGTTGGGCAAAGTGATATTGGATTTTTCTATTCATTATCAGCCCAGAGTCAGGAATTTGTGCCCGATATGGCGATAGGCTCGCCACCTATCACATCGTGGGACGGAACATACAAGGCGAAATATGGGTGCCCTGGCACCTCTGCCTACCCCTTCTGGGAAAAAGGCGTGAGTTTATGTATGTATGTAATTACGGTTCATAATATTTTCGGTTCAAGGGTTTGTGAAATTAGAAAATTGCACCAAATGGGACCTATTCCCTACACATTCTGTAATATTAATACGAGAACAACACGACTTAGAGATAAAATCGATTTAGGTAAAATTAAATTTTTAAAAATTTAACTACTTGTACCATCTGGATACATTTTTTCAGAGAACACAGAATAAAAATACTTTTCTGAAACCTAATTCCTTTTTTATAGTGAGGACACACACAAAAAACAATTACTTAATAGTTTCCTATCATTTAAGTAAACACCGAAGTAAGCTCTACAGTCACTTATGAATAAAATATAAAAAATATTTACTTTACCATCTCTTTACCATACTACAAACGAAATATGTGTAGTAAAATCAGAATTTTGAGTCTTAACTTTTAACATATGACTTAACATAAATTTAAATTCTTGTAGTATATTAACTTTGAAGCTATTGACCTCAAATATAATTCGGTATTTCAATCTTCATATTTGGCGAAAGATCGTAATTCTTTGTAAGTTTAAAAGATTTATTTTGCTCATAATTCAGCCATAATAAAATTTGAATAACGATGATATCTAGATAATAATTATAAAGATGATGAACTTTCATGAAATTAGTTTATTTTATAAGTGACGGAAATAGATTAAGCATAAAGTTGAAAAGCCTTTTTGACAAGCTTCCCTTTTGGTACTCCGGAGGAAAACAGAACGTCCCAGTCACAAGCCTTTTAACTTAATTAACCTCATTTATTCTAGAGTAATAACATTGTGCTGTGTTGTTGGTCAATGCAGATGGCTATTGCTAACTATTTGAATCGATACATAATTATAATCAGCGTCAAAATAACCAAATACTTCATTGAGGACCACAGAACAGATAAATATGGTTAGAAGGGAAACAAGCGTTTGACGCGTCGCAAGGTGGTGCATAAAAAGCATCACTGCCGCGGAACGGATGATTTGTCAAATTAGTCGTTGTTGAAATGCCGTTGAGCGTGGTGCTCCTGCGAAATAAAGTAGAAATGCAGATTTGTGCTATTTTATCTTGCAGTTCCAATACTAAAGCGTCGAATAGCAATAGAGGTAGAATTTAATACCACTATTAAACCCGATATAATAATTTTTTTCACCTTTATTTCCAAAAATTGCGGTTTCTAATTACGACATTTTTAGAATTCTATAATATGATAGACGACAAATAAAAAATATACATTGTTGATTACGCGTAAATACAATGCACGCGAATGCCAAGTTCCTACGCAATGCATACGACTCATTATTGTTACGTCAACTTTGAAATTTGTCACATATCACACAGTGATGTAGTCATGCACATAGTAACTATATCGATTTAGTTATTTTTATTTATCTATTTATTTTTATTTTTTCTTTAGTAATTTTTAATTGTAGTACTCGTAACGTTTGGTAACGTTGACGACCTATCCTTATGTTCTAATGTCATAACTCCGCCAACTTGAGAACAACGTATTATATTTGTGTCTGAATATACTTTATAATATTAATTCATTCGATTGTAGGTTTTCGAGAGTGAGTCGATAAAGGTAGAGACAACTGGATTCCTACAAAATCCAGTACGATTCGTTCCAAGTATTTATTTTCGTGAAACAGAAGACGATAAAAAGATCTGTATCACAAGTAATGTACAAACCAAAAATAATTACCTACTACGCTTATGGAAAAACTCTATCATGGGGGTGAAGTAATGAATTATTGTATGAAAAATCAAAACCACTGAAGTTATTGACGTAAAAAAACATAATTTTATTGTAATAATTGCATTGTGTGTTTTTCCAATAATAAAAATGTATTAACATTTCTCATACACAGCTGAAAATCTTGAAAATCCTGTACATGTAGATTTGTAAAATAGTGTACAAATTAAAATTAACTTTCAATATTTGATATTGTAGTCTCATTTATTTTCCGTCTATCAACATAATACCAATTAAATAACTGTATCAGGAGAAACCATTAAGCATATCGATAAAATAAATTTCGGTCTTATAACAAAAACATATTTCCATAATCTTATCGATACTTTAATATCGAATATTGCAAGCTTTCTATATTGGATTTGTGTTTCGAAAACGACGACGCTGGTTTTCATACCATTTGACGGCTAATGCCTTTCTAACCATATTCAACTGTGTTGAGGACGATACTGAAATTATCTTTTGTGAAACTATGTCGCAGTTCTGATTTAATAACTTTTATGTTTTATTTAAAAAGAACATATGAGATGAAATAAATAATAACAGCGAGAACTATCTATAGTAAATATTATGTGTTTTTACTTCGTAGCGTTATTTTGCGATACGGCTTTCTTTTTTTATCTGCCTAATAAATATAGTAGTGGTTATTATCTGTTGTCAGCCGCCATTGACGTATTCTTTAACGTCACATTTGTGTAAATGTATTGAAATAACAGACTTTATATAAAAACATTGCAATGAACTCCCGTTTTTATACGAAGCTTTAATTGCTCTAAATGTTTTATTTATGAACTCTAAATATTTTGTTTTATTTTTCATAACGGCTTGGTATTAAACTGTCGGCCCGCAGATTGATTATTGATATATGCACAAGAAAATAAACGTAATTATTATTTCAATTATCATTTCATTCATTTTTTTAAACATTGAAGTTTTTAATATTAACAATTGCGCTACAATTTCGCCTATTAATCAACGTGATAAGCAATGTTAAGCTTTATCCATTTTAATGGACTTATATTGAAGAATTTGTAGTAGTACAACGATTTTTTAAATAAAATCTGATTAACATTTGAAACAAGACTATTTTTACGGATTTTTTCTAATTTTCTTCCGGAAGTTATAAAATGTAAAAATAAAAATAATTTATTTTTAATTCAATTCAAAACATTCGCGTAAGTCGCGTAAGTAAGTGAAAGTTGTTATTTTACATTACTATATGTTTTAGTCTACAAAATAACTAAACGTTACTCATACTCTTGTTAATGAGAGTTAAAAACTGAGTGTCCACAGACATCATATCGAAATAAAAAAATAAGCTATTAAATGCATAAAACATATAGTAATTCCTTTGCATATTAAACAGGAAAACGATCATAAATGACTGCGCAGAAGAAAAAAATATGACGCTATAGTCGTAGAACTAGATACTCGTATTTCTACATGTATCATATTAACAATTAGATATAAGCTGAAAGCATTAAGCGAACGCATTGATGATATCAACAAAATAACCATGTCTAATGTCTTAAGAACATTTTCTTCTTGTCAACATAGTTTTCGATTTCAGAATGCGTGAAGATACCATCCATCATTCAAGAGTATTTTTCTTATATGCCGTAACTTCATGATCTGTTTGTTTGTATTTAGCACTCAATGCTAACAACACTCGGATGCTCTTAATTATGTAGATTTATAAGGTCAAAAATTCAAAAACAATTCAAGGGCATATGGCTAAGGTCAGAATCTATATACATTTAGTTAGCACTGTTATTTGTTTTAGAAGTAGCCGCTTGAACCTGATTTTCCCGTCAATGATTATCCTATCGCACCCGAATAGAGGGAGATATTATAAGATTTATATTTACATTAATTATTATTATGAAATATATATTTTAAAATTCACATTGATGTGCCACAGAGATAGGTTTTATCCAGATTAGCTTCGAATCGTCCTTGCAGCTAATGGTTTTACTATTTTGCGTTGGTTTTCTGTTAACTATCTGTGGCTATCTCAAGAAATAGGAATAAAAAATAGATAAACTTACATTTGAAATATATATCATGACTTGGAAATAAAAATAAATAACTCAAACTCAAACTAAGATTCAAAGGGCCACCAAGTAAGCAATGGGGAATATGCACGTGACTTAAATATGGACAAAATATTTTTTTTTTGTAATCTTTATTGCTTCTGAAAACACATCAAACAATAATTTTTAAAAAATATTTTAATTTAATAGTGAAATTTAATCATCAAAAAGTGGCTGTGTACTAAAATTTCCGAAACGCAACACTATTGGTAGATGAAAACGTGACGTCACTTTTACACGAGAGGTCTGATGTCAACAAGCTATTTGTATGGTTTCTTTTCTGAGGAATGATTGTTATTGTATTGTATCTGTATGAGCCCATATACGTCCCACTGCAGGGCACGGGCCTACTCTACAATCGAGAATACGATTGAGAGTGGTTAGGCCATATTGTCCACCACGCTGGCCTAGTGCGGGTTGGCGGACTTACATACCATAGAAATTCTTATAAATCGCTATGGTATGCAGGTTTCCTCACGATGTTTACCTTCACCGTTTTAATGCGTGGTGATTGATTATCAATACACACATGACTCCGAAAAGTCAGAGGCTTCGAACCCGCGACCACCGTGAACATGTAGGCAGCCGCGTCTACAGTAGTCCGTTTACCAACAGGCCACCACGCACTATCTATATTGTATTGTGTCGCTGATTTTTTATATTATGTTAATAGTTTTATGCGTTCCAAGTTTTAATTAATTGTGAAGAGAATGACTGAAACCGTTTTCGTAAAAGCGCAGCCGGAAAATCTCCGAAAATCGACGTGTTTATGATGGCCACGTATTTATCTTCGACTTCTCTTTTTTCTGGCACTGGAGTAGTGCCACATATATATGGCACTACTCCTTTTTTTAATCGTAACTTCACTTTTTGTCCATGTTCTAATGCCATTATTTTGTATTCAATATAATTTTCTGTATCCTCTTCAATCTGAAACCCAGAAATAATAGAAAGATTAATAAAACTAGTCTCGCACCAGCCTTTTACTCTAATTATTTAGATGTTTTTAATAATCAGTAATAGTACACTCATACATACATAAGGATAAATTTAGAATATGGAATAATAATTCTTAATAATGACTGCCTCGGTGACGTAGTTGTACTAAGGTACGGTTACAAAGCTGGGGTCTCGGGTTCGAATCCCGGGCTGGGCAAAGTGATATTGGATTTTTCTATTTATTATCAGCCCAGAGTTAGGAATTTGTGCCCGATATGGCGATAGGCTCGCCACCTATCACATCATGGGACGGAACATACAAGGCGAAATGTGGGTGTCCTGGCACCTCTGCTTACCCCTTCTGGGATATAGGCGTGAGTTTATGTATGTATGTATATTTAGAACTTTTCGTAAACTAGGTTATGTTTTTGTAGAGGTTTGTAAACAAAACAAGTAGGTAGGTAAACGTAAGAATAATTGGTATATGTATTTTACTTAATTTTAATATCCTTACTTACATCGAAATAGTCTTCACAACAATATAAACAGCTCAAACACTATACATTGTCTCTTCTCATCGCCTTGCACCACTTTATCCTTAGATTTACAACTTTCGGCTTATGGAAATATATTTTGTCAGGTGCAATTTTTATGATATTTGGGCACATAGAAACGACATAACATTTGTAATATGTTTTTTGTGCCTTTCCATGGTAATTAAGTCGATATTCAGACACTTTCTTTATTTTTTGGTAATTTTTTTGAACCAAACACTGCTGGTTGACATCGAACTTGTGTAATCGTGACGTCACGAACAAGCGCGCCAAGATGGCCGCGTTTAGATCGCCCAAAATTGATAGCGATTTTAATATTTATTTTTTTGCCTAATAGTTTATATTTTGGATTTTGGATGTGTTATTTGTATGTTTGGTAGTGTAATGACTAGTAGAATCGAATAATAAAAAAAAACATGCATATTCCCCATTGTGGTCTGTAAACACCGTATCATAAATATGAAAGTTATTTAAATATCTGATCGATTGACCGCTTCATTTACATCAGGTGATGGATGTGTTATTTTATTATTTATATATAATCTTTTTATACTTTAACTACACTCTTCAAAATATTCTCTGTTTTAATTTCAGTGCTTTAAAAATAAAAAACAAACAGTCACATACAGCGCACATTTAGATAAATTAAGTCTTGTGTTCTGGGTTTCAGAAGCTACAAGATACTTTTGGGTCTCACAAACATCTAGACCCGAGACAAATACTTGCGTACTTCACATACATTTGTCTCGATGCGGGGATCGAACCCATGACATCTCGTATCACAGCCGGTGTCTAACCAACTGCGCCACGAAAGCTGTCAAATATATCTATATATATATAAGATCAAGAGTTATTTCTTCTTAAAGCATAACACAATGTGATTCATCTAACAGAGTTTTATTCATTAAATATAGTAAGTTTTACATATTAAATATTAACTAATGAAATACTTACTAACCTAAAACAGAGAATCGACAATTAAATGTCCATGCTTTACTATTATTATTATACAAACTTAAATAATCTTTCGCATATTTAAACTAAAGGAAATTCACAAAAAAAAAACTTCCACTATTTCAATCTAAAATATCAATGTCAGTGTCAACGACAATACACTAGCAAAGAGAATATTATAATATTACGTTAGCAGGCCGAAGGTTACATATACATACATATTTGTATATATACCGGGTATATCAAGACTGCTACCGAAAAGGAAGCCGGGTGGTAGTTTTAGTGAGTACAAACACAATGTAACTAAAACTTTCGCAAAAAAAACGCGTACAATTTTTTTTATGATATTTTAAATATCGTAATTTTTGGGTGGTTAATCCATAGTTTTTGTTAAAATAATAATTTAAACTCTTTTATACCTTAGATTATTTATAAATAAAAGGGTATACACTATTATTTTAGGAAAAAAATGTATTTACCACCCAAATATGGCCATAGGAAAAAATAAACAAAATAAAATTGGCGCTTTTTTTTTTGCAACTTTTTCTGTTGCATTGTGTCTGTAGTCGCTTAAACTACCACCCGGCTTCGTTTTCGGTAGCAGTCTTGGTATACCCGGTATACGACGCAGGAAAGCGATTTTGTCGTATCTCAAAAAATGCGTACATACGTTTTGTATATTATCTATACATTTAGTAAAATTGAAGTGTCTGTTTGTAAAGTGAAAATAGAAAAAAAAGTCCTACTACATATCGTTAATACACGATACCTACTCCGATTTTTTTTTATTCCAGTTAATGGCGAGACGAGCATGCCGTTCGCCTGATGGTAAGCGATGCGACCGCTCATGAACAGTAGCAAAACCAAACAACACCTTGATTACAAAGCAATGCTTGGCCTTCCACTGTGCTCGCCATCTTAAGACATAAGATGTTAAGTCTCAATATGTTTAGTAGTTACTCTGGCTACAATGTCCTTCAATCCGAAACACAACAGTGCGTTTAAACTGCTGTTTGACGGGAGAAATAGACATTGCGGTGGGTACCACCCAGGCAGCCTCTCACATATGAAAGGCCTACCACCAGTGTAGAACTCCGAAAATGATCTTTAAAAATTTTTTGTCTGTCTGTATGTCTGTCTGTTTGTTCCGGCTAATCTCTGAAATGGCTGGACCGATTTTGACGGGACTTTTTTTGTTTGTATATAACAAGGAGTAACTTAGGGTACATTTATTTTAGAAAAAATATTTTATTTTAGAAAAATAAAGTAATGTTGCAATGCCAACGCGCAGCTCACGCGCATGCCACCACTGGGCCGTTACGTCGGGCGCCTGCCACCACTTGTCCCACCAACGAATCAATATCACATTTACAAAATATTGTATATAAAGAAATTTTTCAATAAAGCTAATACAAAAAACTGAAAATAAATGTGTAACGGGAGTTTAGCACCGCTCGCTAAGAGATGGCGCCACCGTATAATTAGATCACGGTATTTTTTCGTTACAAAGGTTGATAATAAAAAAAAAATGCAATAACAAAAAAAAAACTAAGTAAACTAATTCACTTTTTTGTTAAATTCCATGCGGACGAAGTCGCGGGCGCAGCTAGTTTAATTCATAAAAAATACTGCATTGAATTTCCTCGTGAAAATGTAACGTTTTATTTTAAAATGTTATTATTAATGAAATGGTACTCCTAAGTATTCTAGTTTAGAGGTTATTCATTTTTCAAATATATATTTTTGGTTCAGGTGTAAAATTGCTTGTTTCAAGATACGACAAAAATCGCTTTCCTGCGTCGATATATATATTTCCGCTATGATCATTAGTTTTAGATGACAATAATATTCTCTTTGTGCAATAAATGGTAATGATATGCGTCAGAGACACGGGACAAGGTGAGGAGAAATCAAGGATATTAAAAAACAGAACACAGCAAACGTATACTTTCAAGAGTTACACAATAGAACTCACTTAAAATACCTTCGCATATACGGAATATAACGTAAAATATGAATTAAATTTCCTGAGTTATATCTGCGAATGTTGATGAAAAACAGATTATTATTAATTTTTTGTTTTAATATGTATTCATTTCGGCGGAGACAATACTGTGTTCACTCTATTAACAAGGCCTTGACCAGTATGGTAAAAGCAAAGATATCTTTTTTCGACTTTTACATCCAGTATATATTGTGTCTACTTTCTCTTATCCGTGATGTTAAAACCTCTTTTCGAATGTAACCTTTTACAAAATAACATTCAAACATAATTGCAATGAATATCATAATTATTGTGAATTCAACTCTACTCGAAAATTGCTTCGAAGTAAAATTTAACAACGAAACAATCTGTAATTAAAAAGGGATTATTCATGGATAGGATGGTGTCTGCGATATTTAGCTGACACTTTTAAGTATTTAGAAAGGGGTTAAATTAACACAATATGTAAATAAATAATATTATAATGCAAATATTACATAAAATATGAACACCTGCATAAAGCGACTAATAGCTAATTAATTCATATTTAGTAAATTTAAATTATTATGATATTATACTTTTTCTTTTAATAACTTGTTTTTCATGAAAATATCAGGTCAAAATACATAGCACTTAATAAAATATCAGAATAAAATGAGTCATAATTGTATCGAGCATACCAGATACTATGCGCCGAAATTTAGTTCTGGCGTCGCGCTTTTCTATAAGGGTGTGTATTTCAGCGTTATTCAAATATGGACATTATATTAATAAGTCTACTGCTCAATTTAGCGCAATTGTTGGCGAGTAAACATACGTACACGCTGCGCAGGTCTATAATAAGAATAACCGTTATAACGAGCCGAACAGGAGTATGGGATGTCGGTGAGAAAGGGAGAGGACAGCCGGGTTGTAAATGACTCAGCTTGAGCGGCGAGCAATTTAAATACTGAATATTAAAGTGTTGTGTTTGAATTAAGAATTTGAAATAAATTAGCAAGATTTAGAAAAGAAAACAACATTTGTGTCCCGGTTGTGTCTCTTTTTATTGACGGTTCAATGCGAACACGCGAGCTTTAGAGGTTATGTTGACGGAAGAAATTTGGCCGCAAGTAAGTGAATGATGCATTTATGAATTTCCTTTTTTGTTTTAATTTAATTTTGAATTGAATTTCTTAGTTTGAATACGATTGCATTCCGAACTAATATTGGTATGTGAACTACTATTTTAATACCTAATTGGGTCAATTACTATTCCGATATGACGTCAATGTGCGCTTAGTTCCAGTTAAAATACTTACTTACATGTTGTCTATTAAGCCGTATGGATCACTTTTGATTGGCATTTGGATCAATCGTATATTTCATTTAATAGCATTTGTTTTCCTTTTCGTGTTGATGTCCGGTATGTCTGATTGATGTATGGTATATAAATTATCAAATCACACGTTGATGCTAAGTTGTTTGTTTATAATAGAAAACCTTCGCGTTGGTCAACATTGTTTATGATGTGTTATAATGATTTATTATTTTTCTTTAAACCACATTTTACAATTAAAATAACGTGTTTTGTGGAACTACTAAATATCACGCGTAAGTCACGTACCTGACATATTTTTTTACGTTTTTCTTAGTCATTCATTATTGTTGTTATTTGTTGAATTATAAGTTATCGGAAGAACGCGATCGGTGCCATAATTAATTACTGAGATGTTATTAATTAATTAACACTCTTACCTGATGCAACAATGGGTACTTATGGTCACTTTATTTGTGAAGTTATATTCAATGATATGGATGACAATTACGGCTATTTTATATCTAAAAGAATTGATGTTTGTGGACTATGTTTCATTCAATTACCGCCCTATCGCTATCACCTCAGTGATGTGTAAGGTCATGGAGCGGATCATAAACGCTCAATTGATCCGCTACCTGGAGGATCACTCGTTGATCAGTGACCGGCAATACGGTTTCCGTCATAATCGATCGACGGGTGATCTTCTAGCGTTTGTCCTGCATCGCTGGGGTGAGGCGATTGACCGGCGTGGCGAGGCTCTTGCTGTGAGCCTCGACATTGCCAAGGCGTTTGATAGGGTCTGGCACCGTGGTCTCCTGTCCAAGCTTCCGGCATACGGTCTACCCGGCAACCTGTGTTCGTGGATTTCCGGCTTTCTGCATGGGCGTAGAATACGTGTAGTCGTTGACGGACACGCTTCGGCGCTCATGTCGGTAAATGCCGGAGTTCCTCAGGGCTCGGTGCTGTCGCATACCTTGTTTATTCTGCATATCAATGACATGCTGTCGCTTGGCAACATTCATTGCTATGCAGATGACAGCACGGTTCATGGGCGATACCACTGCGGGCCTCCAGGTTGCCTGTGTCGAAACTGTGAAGGGACGCGAAGATCTTGTCAATGAGCTCAACCGGACCTTGGATCTCATTTCTACATGGTGTTCCAGGAATATGGTTGAGTTAAATGCCAAGAAAACCCAGGTGTGTGCGTTCACATGCAAAAAATCCCCGTTCTCTCCCCTCCCCATTCTTCAGGGTACTCCACTCTCAGTGCGGAATGACCTGAGTATCCTTGGTGTGGATATCCGCTGTGATCTCAATCCAAGGAAACACATCGAGGGCGTAATATCTGCCACATCACGCAGGGTTGGAGTCCTGAACAGGGTGCGTCGGTTTTTCACGCCCGGTCAGCTTTGTCGCTTATATAAAGCGCAGGTCCGGCCGGGTATGGAGTACTGCTCGCACCTCTGGGATGGATCCGCCCAGTACCTGCTCGATGCCTTGGATGGATTGCAGCGGCGGGCCATCCGCATTGTGAATGATGCAGACGTTACGAGCAACTTGGAGTCGCTACAACTCCGGAGAGATGTCGCCTCTCTAAGCGTGTTCTACCGCCTGTATCACGGTGAGTGCTCTGAAGAATTGTTCAACTTGCTCCCCTCCTCTCCATTCCTAACCAGAACTACGCGTGCTGGCTTGCGAAGCCATAGCTTGACGGTCCACACCATCCCGGCGCGAACCAAACGGTTCTCAAATTCGTTTTTGTGCCGCACCGTCAGGCTGTGGAATTGTTTGCCGGCGCACGTGTTCCCTCCTTCCTACAATCCTGGGTCCTTCCGCCGCGGTGTGAAGAGGCACCTTAGCAGGCCGGCATAATTGTTTCCATTGGCATGGGACTGCCGTCCGATGCCAATGGATACTCTGCCTGGGCGGCATTGGCACTTTCCATCAGGTGCAATGCCGCCACTATGCCAGGCCAGTATAAAAAAAAAAAAAAATTAACAGCGTCTTTAAAAATCAGCTCTTTAAATCCAACCTCGCTACCAGTATATAAATCTATAAAAAAATGGCTTTGTCTAGCCAAAAACACCTTGCACCCTCATATCGAAGCAGGAAAGCGATTTTGTCGTATCTCAAAAAATGCCTACATGCATTTTGTATATTATTTAATTCATCAAAAAAATACCGCATTGAATTTCCTTGTGAAAATGTAAGGTTTTATTTTAAAATTTTATTATTAATGAAATGGTATTCCTGAGTATTCTAGTTTAGAGGTGATTCATTTTTAAAATATATTTTTTGGTTCAGGTGTAAAATTGCTTGTTTCGAGATATGACAAAATCGCTTTCATGCGTTGATATATTTATTGTTTTATTTAGAAAGAATGTATTCAATGTATTGATTTTTCATTCTTGGTAACCGACGACAGGTATTCGCCAAACTCGCTGGTTTTTCAATATACTTGTTCCATCTCACAATGCCTACTTTTCGTAGCCTCAGTTTTCGGTACTCAGTCCTTCGACTATAAGCTGACGATTTGATGAACATTGTATATAAAAAAGCTGAGACCAGCGCATCATAAGTCTTGTCTCCACATCTTTCCTTTTTTATCTTCTAGGTGTAGAAGATTGGTTCAGAAGTTGAGCTGCCAAAGTATTGGGATGTGCTGACAAGTGTTTCGTATATTTTATTTACAACCTTTGAATTTCTGATTTGATTGAACACTAAGATATTCATGGATTTCATATATTCTAGAGAACCTATTTAAATGCCCCATGCATTTAAAAGTGCGAAGAATGTTATTCTTAGCTCTTTGAAAACTCAATGTTTACAATTATTCAATGAAAATGTTATATGACACAGTTATTTTACAAACAAGCCGGGTTAGAAAATAAAGCGACGCTGCGTTTTAAATGTATTTACGTCAATACAAATGCGATAAATGCGTATATGAAGTAGTAATTAGCGTGAGGGAGTATTTCTTAATGGAATCGTTATTATCTATCCGACTAATAATAGAATTGAAACGACATATCAAATGAAGTAACTTATTTCGCTTTATTTTTTTATAAAGAAGTTCAGAGCGTTAAAACAGCTGTAAATAATAAAATATATCAAGTAAATATCAACTTTTTATATTTTATTTGTCAACATTTTATATGTGAAATAAATACATTTTATTTGTTGCTCTTAAGCAGTATGGTAACAAGTAAAAAAAACTGAATAATTTTAATTTACTCACGTCTCAAAACGTAGCCTCATATAAATCCGCCGTAGTCTTGCAGATATTCCTAATACTTAAGATCTTATTAATAGACAGTTTTGAATTCGATTTAAATTATCGAATATGTTGTCTTCTTCACTCGAAACTGAATTCAAAAGTCTCTCGAAAGGGACAAAATATTATATACCTAAAATAGTTTTTAAAATAGCTTATGAATAAGCCTGTTAAAATTCAAGTGCAGAGCTATTCAGTACTTAGTATCAGGAGGAGGACGATGTGTCGAATAAAAAAAAATTCTCGTAAAACACTGGTTAGGTTGCCCAGTACTCGGTTCCTTTATAATCACATTGATGTACAAGTATCTACTTATAGAAAAATAAATATGTATCGTAAAATCATATAACGTAAACAATTCTTGCGCCTGCCTTGTGACAAATGGTTTAATAAGATTAGGTAGAAAAATAATATTTTGTTAATGAAGGAAATCAATGTTTATCGTGTTGATTGACCAATAAATTGTGCGGACTGATGAAAGTATCCAGAGCTATCAATAAATAGCGCTATCCGAGCCAAAAACAAATGTTTTTATTAGCGATACTTCATAAATATGGATTTGTCTTCTACTTTATGATTGCAGATAACATAAAATCTGTAAAACAATAATATATATGCAATATAAATGTTTTATGTAAATAATGTATAAAAACTAAATGATGATAAGATAATTCGTGTAATACAGTCCAGTGCTTAAGACTCATTGCCTTAAGATTTTCACCGTGGCTTTGTTGGGGATTGCGTACAACCATAGAAGACCTACAAAACTTAAAATTTAATTAAATAAAGAAATATTTTCCGACCTATTATATAAAATATTATTATTTTATTTATTTATGGAGGATGTTATAATTACAGAATTTAACTGTTAATAATCGAAAATCCATGAATAACGCTCAAGCATTTCGCAAAATTGTATACAGAAATCTTTTTTAAATCCGTTGACTAATAAAAAAGTTACAATTGTTTCAAATGTGGTGGTAGGAGGAGCAGAAAAAGATGCAATTATCGTGCAGTGACGTCATATTTTTAAGGTGCGTAGATGCGAAGGAGAAAGCGAATGTCTACACCGCACTACGAGTACTAAAAGTATACAAGATAACAAACAATTAGTTTTAAATTAATGTTTTTATATCTTATACTTTGCAGTGATCTTTACATACTATTCAAAATATACAATACTGTATCAGTAACATGCCTGTTGTTTTAGGTGCCTACTCATGTTCGTATTCATCAAATTAGAGATCTCAGAGACTCGAATCTCTTTTCAGTCACACATTGAGGTATTATACTAGAGCGGACATCGGGAACAAAATCTGTGCGTATGGTGCGTGCGCAAGGGTACACAGTGAAGCGAGAGGGAAGATAATGTTACTTCGTTGGCGTGACAGAGACAGAAATAGAATGTACCCTTCATTTTGTTACAAACATTTTATTTGCAGTGTCCCCTCTAGTAGTTATCTCAAAGGAGTCACACGAGTTTTCCGACTTTGTTCGACACAATAGGTAATTTGGGAAGTTTGGCACTTGTGTAAAGTTCATATTATGACGCAGTTTTCGCAGCATTCATTTCGAAAACAATGTAGTTGGGTAACTAAGACTTCAAGAATATGTTGTAAATAACTCTGTATAATAATACATTTGAAAACCATTATAAAATGAATCAGTGCTGTTAACCCACCGCCGACTAACGCGTCATTAGTCATTAAACGGACTCTGAGAATAAATATGGCAGAGGCACAAGAGAGCATAGGTACCATTAGCGCGACGACTATTATACATTGTTTAGTCATCTTTCCGTTCAATTACAATACATAATCAATTAAATTATCCTGCGTGGCTGGTGTGACACCATCCATCCTCATTCCACTCACTCGGTTTCACCCGCTTACATAGCGTTTTATATATTCGCATTAACTTCATCCACATGACTTCACTGTTCCTATCTCGGTTAGCAAGGAATATGGATAGCGTCTCTCAGTGTGAACTAACCTCAAAGGATTTCATGCAAGTTATTTGTTACACATTCGGTATTACCCAGAATCGGTTCTAGAAATTTTCCTCCATTTGCGTCATGGGGCATAATGTAAGCCCAGAATCTATTTGAATAAAGCAATAAAAGTTGATTTATGAACATATGTTCGCTTATGATGGAGATTTTTTTTTTTTTTTTTTATTGCAATGAATGGCGAGACGAGCAAGCCGTTCGCCTGATGGTAAGCGATACGACCGCTCATAAACAGTAGCAACATTCCACTGCGCTCGCCATCCTGAGACATAAGATGTTAAGTCTCAATATGTCCAGTAGTTACTCTGGCTACAATGTCCTTCAATCCGAAACACAACAGGAGATGTTGGTTTTGTATTTTGTATTTGTATAGACTTCAACTTACACCTAAAGTACTTACTTTAGGTTATGGTAGATTCAATACTTAGGGAGAATGTATGGGAGGAATTGCGTCAAATAATAAAAATTTATATGTTCGGCAGTTGTAATGTTAATATTTGTGCTGTATGTAACTGTAACTGTATCAGCCCATATACGTCCCACTGCAGGGCACGGGCCTACTCTACAATCGAGAATACGATTGAGAGTGGTTAGGCCATAGAGTCCACCACGCTGGCCTAGTGCGGGTTGGCGGACTTACATACCATAGGAATTCTTATAAATCGCTACGGTATGCAGGTTTCCAATATTTGTGCTGTAGTTACATTATACACAGGAATGCCAATAGAAAGATCGGGACGGCTCTATCATTGTGCCGAGCGGTATATCTCACATAGGACGTTACCGTGAAAGAAGCAAGTTTGCTATCCCGTTTCATTCGATCAGTGAGATTGCCAGATAACCACTTTTTGATATATATCGTCATTATGTACTTCTCCTACGCCCAGTATCATACACTCTGTCCTTAAATTGGGCGAAGCATTGAGGAACTTCAGGAGTCGTGTGTGATCATTAGCGGAAGTTTCAATTGATATGCAGTTGTTCCATTGACGGACGTTTTGTAAAAGACAAAACTTTTCCGTTATTGTCCAATGTCAAGTACTTACCTATTTGATTTGAATTGTCGGCATTAACTATTGGGACACCGAAGGAAGATGAAACGCAACAGTGTTGACTTATTATTAAGCGATTGCCGTCCCTCCAGACCTCTAGTCAATCGATAAGGTTTGTTTCAAATAAAAACATCCACACGCGTATTTGATTTTGTTTTTATCGCTGCGTATTAACTAATGTCCTTACAAACCATTGAAAAATTATGCCAAAATAAGATAAAGAGTAAAGCAAGTAAAGCAGCCCAGATGAAACAAGATCAAATAAAGCGTGGGTCGTTGCTTGTCGATGCGCTGCGCCGCTAGTAGCTTTCTCGAAAGCTCTAGTTATGAGCATCCGGGGCGGCTTGCGCGGGCGTTAATGAGCAGTGCGCAGTGCAAGTGGCCGCAGTATACGAGGAGTAGTAAAAGCGTGTCAGGTCGTCGTACGCGCGCATGATCGTAGGGAAAGTAACTCAAGCGTGGGCCAGCCGTAGTTTCTTTTTTGCAAGAACCGCATGTCGGTCCGCAATCGCATGCGCGCGGCGCTCGGTACCTACTACGTCAGTGTCGTGTGGGACGTACGTTCACTTCGGACGCGCGATTGGCGCTCGTCTTTATGGCGGTTCAGTTTGGTGTTTATGAATAAAGAACAAGTGTGTTGTGTATTGGGCTGGTGGTCTGCGATGAGCGGCGCGGGGGTGGCGTCCCGCACGGGGCGGCCGGGACACACGGGACACACGGGACGCGCAGCCGAGCCCGTCGCACTCCCCGCTCAGCTTCCCGTCAAATTGTACATGCGTGCGCTGCGACAGTACCACAAACTGATCGACTTGAAGCGCCTATCTTCTAAGGATAAAGTAAGCGTTTGAATGCACTTTTTACGCTGCACATTTTCCCCGTAGAATTTTATCACCACTTACTTTTCATACAATTTGTTATTCATTGGACGTTCTGAATATATTTTTGCATTCAGTTTCTTTGTTTCGAATGTTGTCATTTTGCAAAATGTGGTAAGCTCGCCGTTATAGTTACACTGCCCGGCAGTGCGGATTTAATTTTCCTCAAGTTGTTATAAATGTAGAGATAACTCATTACAATAAATGGAATTAGAACTGTATATTATATCGCAGTCACCTCTCAGTTAACCTTGCTGACTATGGCTGCCTTGGTACATTTTTTATGTGGCACGTTTGCTTTCAGATTATTAGACTATTACACAATGTGTAGATTGTGTGCCCTTAACGTTATTTACATCATCCTCAGTAACTATACAAGTATGTTTAGATTTAAATGTTTTATGACCAGCTTTACGAACTCGTCGCTCTTTTTTCTTTTATAAACACTAATTACAAAAACGTGACGTTTCGAAGTTCTTAATAGGCCTGTATTATTATAATTAAATCACTTTAATGACTCAAGGATGTCTGCTTCAATAATAATCTATTTAAAACTTCAAATGTAGAGAAACGCTGTTAAAATTATATGTCCATCAGTTCGAGGTTCTTTGAATATGATGATCTTTGAATTTGATGTTTTTTAATATTATCTATAATAGGCTCATAATTGGTAAAATATAAGAAGGCATGAAATAGATATATTATTATGGCATATTTTCCAGTTTTAGTATTGATGTAATTGTGAGCACAATTGGCCCTTATTTACATATTATCTTATAATTTGCATATAACATTGTCTAGTCAAGAATGAACGTTATTTGTTCCGTTTGTCGAGATCGTATCAGCTTCAGTTGTCAGTTGTAATCAAATGCGCGACAGCTGGATACTCGATAGCCGTGGAGCGCATGGCGTGGAAGCCGGCGTCCGGTGCCGAATGTCGATAACACCCGGGGGCATGCGGCTTTCCGCCTACAAGCTACTTCCGATCGTTCGCACTGCGTGTCACTGTCAACTAAACGAGAGATGGCACTGTCTCATTATGAATAGGTACTATCCACTGTTAACTTCGTAGAAAAAGTAACAAGATTACAATTAATTAAAAAAATAATTACGTTATTCTTCCGTATTTGTCCTTTTTTTTATGTGCGATATGTGTCTAACAAAAAAGAAACAAAATATAAAAAAGTAGACCCTTTGGTGGAAAGATTCGAGACTTAAGTCACCGTTGGTTAGGAACTTAAAGTAGGGACATAATATTTTTACTTGACTTTATTTTTCTTTTTCGGCCTTAACCAGGTTATCGTCACGCAGAATGGTGACGTTAATAAATATTGCCCGGCTTATTGGCAAAATTCCTGTCTGTGATAACAGACCGCTGCACTGGTTGCATGGCTATTTTCAAGAAGTGGTATGGGGACATAGTGATACGGCATTTAAGATATCACAAGTCTATACCCAAGAGCAAATGTATGATCTTGGTTACAAAGTTGTATCTATGCAAGTATTCACCGTTACCAAGATACGAATCACCGGAAATGACATGCCTGACTGACTCGCCAGGGCGGTGGCATGGCCCGACAGATGTCGACTGTACCGTCCTTCAGAATGTCTTATAAACTTAGTTGTTAGTCTTGATAGCTTCGTTCATAATTGCAAACACGAAGCCCTCAGTTTCCCCCAAGAGGAAACGAGCCAAGACACAGATGCAAGCCGGACCACATAAGGCCCATGGAGCGCTCTGTAGAACCGACCATGCTGCTCTTTGCTCTACCCTATTTACTTACAATCCTTAATGCCCAACACTAGTTGGGTTGGGTTCTCGCCAACCAAAACGGGGTCAATCCACCATAACTACAAACCTATTCATGATTCATATCCACGTCTCTGTGGAGTAAATAATCCCTGAGATGGCACACCTCACCATTATGCAAGTCCTTAGCATTTAGAATGCCTTAGCCTCCAACTCTTCGCGGGATTTACAACGTACAATACATATTATTACTATTAAGGGCTTGAAATGTTATTGTACTTTTACTCGATATCACAATAAAATCTACTTGAGATGTTATTGTATGATCATTTCATTAAGTTTTATAATATACAGTTCGCCATAGGCTCCGATTGGAGGCGCTATACGAAATGTTACTGAGACTTTATTACCTTGTAGTAGGTAAACATAAAATAATTGCCAACATTATACATTTATTATACAATTATAATTATTTCAGCAACGTGGAAATTCATAATTGAAAATACAACGGGTTCATTTGCAAAAATAATTGTTGTGTTAAGTTTCACTCCCACATGTATTTTGGCAGCACTATTCAGTTTCTCATCAAAATTTAAAAAATACTCACGTAATAAAGGATGTCATAAAAATATATTTTGAAATTAACGCGCTTCTTCGAGCGTGTGAAATACATAAAATTACGAAAAAAAATAATTACGAAAATTATAATACGCGAAAAATTATTATACGAAAATTATTATGTCAGTGAGTGGCAGGTAAATTGTCAATTCCAAATGACGTTGTTGTTTCCACTTTTGGCCACCTTGCCAGATAACTTTGTGTCTCTATATATTTGGCGGTTCCATAGCGGATAGCCTCAACTAAGTCCTGACTGAAACTTTTAATTAATCAAGTTTATTCGGTATCGTCATTCTTTCATTGATTTGATGTTAGAGTAACTCATGTATTAACTGTAAATTTATTACCGTAATATAACGTGTCTTCTCAAATGCATTTCAGATTCACATTGTAATGGATGTCCATCAGATGTTTTTATATATTAATTGTTTGTGTTTATCAATATATTCATTTTTAATCAGTCTTTTAGATATTATCAGTGTGAATACCATATATATGTTATGGGCCAAGTGATTAATGCGGGCAGTATTCATAATGCCCGGGCAGTATGAATATTGCCGAGCCATATCGGGCCAAGTGATTAATTACAGTCTAAACTCACCTATTTATCACATTGCCCGGGCATTATGAATATTGCTACATGATGATCGGGCAATGTGATTAATAGATGATTTTTTACGTGGTGCGCTGCCGCATTGTCGCATCTGCGATAGACCCATAAATTAGAAAGGTTGAATTGATCTGCTTATGTTTAGTTGTTTTTACGTCCGAAACATTATCTTCACAAGAAAATTAGTGTACCCACTTTATGGATCAGTTAGGTCTACTGTGCCCCAAAACCGACTCGGAACACCCCGACTTCACGTAGTCTTTTGGCTACCGACCCTAGAGCCTATAAAAATCCGGAGGCGCGGAGGGAGAGCAGCAGCGGAGGTGAGCATGGGTGCCTATCTTTGTTACGCAAGGGCGAAGGGGCTGAACTTCCCGTAGCGCCGGAGACGATGCAGAAGCTAATTTGTATTGACAACAAGTGTTTTAATGGGTAGGTTGCTATAATAGATATTTCTCAGAAATTTTGCGTTACCTTTTCATGAGAGTGGTACCAGTAGAGGTGCGACACTCCCCCTCCCCTTCCATTCCTCCCAACCCACCCCCTCGTGCTGCCCTATTCTAAAGTCTACCACTTCGGCTCATTGTTTTGATTTTGATTCACTTTACATCACTTTGTCCAATACGCACTTGGCATTATTCATAATGTGCCAACGGGCAATGTGATAAATTGATGGGTTATAATCACATTGCCCGCTCTTATTGGGCATTATTCATATTGCCCGGGCATTATGAATAATGCCTGATTAATCACTTGGCCCATAACATATACGTACATACAAACATACATACATAAACTCACGCCTTTTTCCCAGAAGGGGTAGGCAGAAGTGCCAGGGCACCCACATTTCGACTTGTATGTTCCGTCCCACGATGTGATAGGTGGCGGGCCTATCGCCATATCGGCCAAAAATTCCTGACTCTGGGTTGATAATGAATAGAAAAATCTAATATCAGTTTGCCCAACCCGTAGTACAACTAAGCCACCGAGGCAGTCCATCCAATCCATGTGAATATCATATATTTTCATGAATTCATGTTTCGGTTCTCCCCTGAAATTTTTGCCCCCATATTAAATAAATATTCGTTTAATTCAACATTTTAAGATCAACACTATCGGACACTACTAGATCCATTCCAAGCAGACGAAATACACAAACCAGAATTAACTGACGGTTAAAAATTACAAACTGACACCGAACCAACAGCCTAATATGACAAAATTAATTAAAAAAAGGCAATACGTCCTTATACAGAACTGTATCATGCCTAACATGTTAGGATGATGTTTGTTAGTTTCGATAAACGAAGAGAATTTATTTATTAGTGACTAGCAAACTGCGTGGTGGCCATTTGTAAAAGAGCAGACGCGGTTGTTGTTCACGGTGATCACGGGTTCAAATCCCAAGCCACACCTCATCACCTCGCACTATAACGGCAAAGGAAAATATCATGCAGAAACCTGCATGCGAGTACCACAGCGATTTGTAAGAATTTATAAATGTTTCCCCCAACGCACTAGACGTGGTGGACTATTTGGCCTAACCACTCTCAATCGTACTCTCGATTGAAGAGAAGGGGCGCTCTGCAAGTGGGACGTATATGGGTTGATTCAGAGCAAACAGGTTGGTATAGTATCCTTCAGCTATAGATATTTTTAGTATATGCGTATAAATCTTGCCGAATATTAAAAAGTCCGCGAAAAAACATGTTTTAGCAAAACGTATACCATCGCTGTGTTACACTTAATAAATATGCAACGTAAACGTCATTCGTGACCTTTTAAATACACGGCTCCAAAATACATAAGCAAATGTTTTCTTCGATGTGATACGATGTAAGGAGAGGCCGATACGAGTTTTTATTATTTACCTGAACAATTAACGAACAAGGCTGCCAGCAGTTCTGAAGCAAAACAGGTTCACACTATTGCCAGACCCAATGCCAAGGTGACGTTGGTACGCACCGACAACCCTCCGTGTTCATATTTCACTGACCGACTTGCGTAAGACAGATAAATAAGATAAATATATTAACTCCTGCACGACCTAAATAGTGAATGTGTCTTGATGACATTATTTTAATTATATTTTGATCTATAGTACAGCGGTCTGCGTCTAGCGTGCTACGTTATGACGCTGGGATCGTATCAGCTGTATATCAATATGTTATGTTAATAAATGCACTGGCCACTTTAGTTCTAATTTATCTATGAATATATTTTATGAGTTGCCTTATACACTTACTAATAACTACTTTATACACTCTTACTAACATAACAACTTCGCATTATATCGAAGCAAAAAATACTTGAAGGTATTATGTTGTTCTTTGACATACAATTCGTCCAATTTTATGAATATATTTTCATTCATTAAACATAATATTTAGTTAGTTTATAAAAACAATTAGTTTATTTATATTTAAATTGATTGTTTTTAAATGTCTATCTATCTATCTTAATAAATAACGCAACTCTTCAATGTAAAAAAATATTTCATGGTTATATATCAAAATTAATAATTAAAATGTATTGGTAGCTTTACTATACATAGTGGAAAATTTTCCATAAGCACGTGTGAAGACACGTACCCTGAATAAAAAACGTAGAATTGATAATACATTCGTTTGTTTCGCATCAAACCTTGTTACTCCGAATATGATTTTCCGTTTGGTTTACCTAACCTAGTTGTTACCTACTTACATTTTTAGGCGCAAGAAGCAATCACAATTATAGTTGCTGTATATAATCTTTCATGGTTATAGTACTCCGTACTTAGAATTCAATGGACAAGCCGTCAGCCGTAAAACTAGCGTAAAGGATACCTGACCGGTGTTACGGGTCGTCACCAGTCTATACTCACCTTAATTCCGCCCTGATTCGGCGTTCATTTACCTTAGACTTAAAATAGATAAGCAAAGGGATTGCAGCGTACGATCCACTTATAAATCGAAGCGTCTTATTACAATATTGATTTCCTTTGTAGAAACTCAGCTTTAAATACAAAGAAAATTAGCATTCGTTCCACTTTCACCGGCAAAGTCACGTGCTCACTCATAAATATGTTTCTTTGTTTTTGCGGCGGAATTATAAAGACGGCGGCCGGAGTTAGCAAATATAACTAAGGAATTTACCAACCTTCGCAAACATTAGGCACTAGTTACTATTTATTAGTCTCCGCATAGCATTGCGCATACGACGCAATAAAAGATCTTACTATTCTAAGTTATTCCTTTAGCTACAAGTACTAAACAATCAATTACTATGAGTCGTGATGTTGTTTTGCTTTTCGTTCATTGATAGACTTTAGTTGCAATATTAATTGACTAACGGAGTATTCTTGTGTGTATTTTCTCAGATTGCATTAAGTTCTATTTGTGAGGGATCCGGCGCGGCCCGGCCAAATTATCCGCAGCCTGTCAGGCTAAAAGGCCAGTGACACTAATATATCCTTCGGCGTCTTCCGGGGTACCCAAAGTGGAGTTTGTCAGCTTTCCTCTCCACCAAAAAAAAAAGATTGCATTGAATACCTTTCATATGTAAAGCTGTTAGATAGTGTAGTTTGATTATTCTAACTTAAATTATTCAACAGTTACGGGCTGAACAATGCTAAATTACTTCAAAAACAAACTTGGACGCTTTATCAATTAACATTTTATACATTTGTTTCATCATAACTAAACCGCCGACTCAATTGTTGTAATAATGTGGTGTGATCATTTGACGCGTGAAGATAAGAATTACCCTATACAAAAATAGATCTGCATGTTTCTTTTATAAATGCGTTTATGTAAACACGAGATAACCCTTGATGTTGTCTTCTCAGTATGTATTGACGTTATTGTTGTATAAGTTACATGGATTCCAAACCGTCATTGGGAACACGTATATTAACGATATATCTTTGATATTAACATTTACAGATGCGTGGTTACTTAACGTCACGCAAGGTCCGCTGTATGTTGGACTCAGGTTTATGTACTATCGGGCTAATTATGCTAAGGTACAGGATCCCTTCTCGTAGGACGGGTGCTGGTTTCTGTATCAGCCCATATACGTCCCACTGCAGGGCACGGGCCTACTCTACAATCAAGAGTACGATTGAGTTGGTGCTGGTTTACGTCATAATTAAACGTACTTAAGGAGTTATCATGAATTTACTTATGATATTATATGATATGATATTATATATGATATGATATTATACACTTATTTTTACTTATGATATTCCACAACGTCATTCGGGAACGCTGCTACACGGGTTTTACAGATCAGAATATTTCGGCTCATATTTTCAGGAATGGCCGTCTGCTTGACGTCATTTCTGTAATTCGTTGGAAAATTATTCAATCTGGGTAAACATGTTTTCCGTATTAATCTTATTTAGAGGAAATTGTGGCATATTTTATTTAGTTGCGACGATCGCGATTTAATACATACATATATGATCAATATGAATTACCTGGAAAAAAAACGAATTCGGTAACTTCGTCAACAAGCGAGCGATAGTAAAATTATACATATACCTTTTAGTGCCTAATAAACCATAGTATCGTTTTAACGGGATGTGAGATCAGAGAGAGTAATTACTAACAAGAATTGTCTTCGTGGTCCTATTTGGCCGAAATCGATTACATTTACATGTGCATCGTACGTAGCATATAATAAATATGAGAATAATTATTTTGGCAATGAAAATGATATTAACTTAATACAAATTATTTTTTAAGATCTTGCCTCAATGAGTAATATCAGTCATAAAATAAATATTATAGTGTGGATCTAATAAAAAAAAAAAACAATGTTCATGCGAAACAAGGCTATCTCACATCGTGACGGCGAGTCGCGTGTTGTGTGACGCAAATTGCGATATAAACCGAAACTAAACTCATCTTGCTTTGTAAATGATAGCAAAAATTTGTAGTAAACACTTTAATTAATTATATTAGGTGTACAAATAAGTTTTGAGGGTTTACAAAAGATGGCATAATTAGTACTATATCGCATCGGACTATCTTGAGACTTGCGTATTCATGTTAAAACGTAACTAAATTCCTCTCATAGTACGTTTTATTTCGTTGAAGTGTAAACGACACGCATTTTTGTGGCTCAAACTATGTCAACTATTGTGCCAACTAAACAACATTTGCGGGAAGCATTGCGTTTTTGCTTCAGCTTGAAGAAAAGTGCAGCTGAAGAGCATCAACTGCTATGTGAAACATATGGAGAGCATGCTCCATCAATAAAAACATGCGAGTATTGACTCCGGCGTTCTAAAAGTGGTGATTTCGACATCAGCAACAAAGAACGCGAAGAGAGTGGCCTCTCTTCGTAAAGTTCGAAGACGCTGAGTTGGAAGCATTACTAGATCAAGATGCTAAAACTGGCTGAAAACTTAGGAGTAACTCAACAAACAATTTCTATTGATGCAATTGAGTCGAACATTAAAGCTTAAATGCCCCCAATATGCCCAAAGACATGACAATGTGATCTTCCAGCAAAACAACGCTCGGCCACATGTTGCTAATGTTGTCAAGGAAAGTTTGGAGGCGCTGAACTGGGATGTCCTACCTTCCCCGCTGTATTCGACAGACATTGCTCCTTCGAACTACCACTTGTTTCGGTTTATTGCTCATGCGCTGTCTGAGCAACACTTCACTTCTTACCAAGATGTGAAAAATTGGCTCGATTCTTGGATCTCCTCACAAGATGAGGAATTTTTTAAACGCGGTATACGTATGCTGCTTGAAATATGGGCAATGGTAATAGAAAGCGACGGGCAATATTTTGAATGATATCCATAATACCAGTTTTTCTCAAAAAAAAAAATCCCTTAAAACTTATTTGTACACCTAATAATATTATACATTAGCTGGTTAACTTTCGAGGTGACGTGATACGCGATCTCATCAAATCTGCCATTCCTTGCATTTAATGCTATTTCTAGTATGTTCAACGGTTTTTTTATACTCGAATATTATACTATTTTCATAAATTAGAATAGTTTAACTATCTATCACTGCGCATATTACAAGTAACGAATTCTTTTTTCAGCAATTTCCGTGGTCGCAATTTTGGTAGTGCTAGCTGAAGGTTCGTTATAATTTAAATCTACACACACACATAAGTTCACGCTTTTTTCTCAGAATGGGTAGGCAAAGGAGCAAGGGCGCCCACATTTCGTCTTGTATGTCCATCCATCAAGCTAAGGGGCCCTACTATATTAATCCGAAATGAAGTTCGAAACTTCGTGACGTTTTTCGTTTCGAAACCTACTCTATAACACGAAATTCAAATCTTCGGATCGAAGGATGAATGATTCCAATATATCGGCAATACGAACATTTACAGAGTAGGTACATTCGTATCGTCACAAACTTCGTTCGTCTGAAGTTTCGAACTTCGTTTCAGATGAATATAAATAGTAAATAAAAATGTAAATGTTCGGATTGCCGATATATTCTAATCATTCATTCTTCGATCTGAAGATTCGAATTTCGTGTGTATTTTTCGAAAGGGGCAAAATATCCGGCAAGTGAAATAGGTTTTAAAATTGTGTGCATATAGGCTAAAAGTGTTCTTTAGTCATGAAGCTTTCACGAGCGAATATGCAGTTGATTTTAAAATGTTACATACTGATTGCTCAATGCTGCGTTCTGCACCACCTCTCCATATATTTTTTCCTATGTCATCTTGCCTATCAGCTAGAAGTTTATCGTATTTTTTATACATAGGGTCAAGGCATGACACATTGTAGGCATATTCATTGTACCAGGTCCACATCTGAATGCTTGATTTTTTGCTAACCGTCTGTGTCCGGTACATAAAGAAGACAAGGTTCCGCATGAATGTCATGTTAGACGGTTTTGTTATGTTATTATTTCCCTACATTATATCGATATGTCACTGTTTCAGCAATTCCAATGCGTCTTTTATCTTCGGACCGCAGCATATTTTTACTATTGGAATTGTTTATCCATCGCTGTCATACGATAAACTATTCGAAGGATAATACCATGATTAGATGTTACTGCTTTTATGTTTTTGTAAGGGCTTTTCAAATAAGCAGAAAATGCACACATTCACATTGATAATTTAATATTTTTAGGTTTAATTTTACCATAGTGTATTTCCATCTTTCTAAAAGATCTTTCTAAAACCCATGCAATATTAGCTACCTATATTTTTATCTGACTTTGTCTTACTCACTTCTTTGGTGGTAGTAAGGTAAGCTGTATATCCTTTAGGTGCCTTTAAACCTCCCCGCACTTCCGCGAGAGATACCATACAATATTTAAAGCGGCGAATGATTATTATAAAAATCTCAACATCTTAGAGCAAAATTCATTTCGACATAGGGTTATTTGTGATAATGATAAGGCTGGTACCTGCTAATTACACTACGAAAATATATTTTTAGCACCGACATTACAGCCGCCATGAATATCTTTGCCTTCTAAAAAGATAATTACATACACTGGAAAATAATTCATATTTACCTTGTAATAGGGATTGTTTTTATAAATAGGAATAGTTGCATGCATGTGTCGTTAATTATACCTTAAGTTACATGTCATGATAGCAGTGTTTACTTAACAGTACAGCTTCATGCGGATATTACCGGAAGTGACATGCTCACTTCCTGGTTAGCACCTACGCGACGTTGACGCCATAAATACACCCCATCCACTGTAATTACGTGGGGGATTACATATGACTTATTATAAAAAAAATATGGGGATTTACAGTGTTGAGGAAAATGAGCGAGTCGTTAATGTTATCATTTTCATATAATTATTAAATATACGTATATAATACCAGAGCAGTTAAAAGATTCAGTTAGGTGTATTAGTTACATATTTAAGTACTTAAGAACAAATAACGTCATATTATTTTACGCGGAACTTCTACGTTTACATCACGGTAACAGTTTATTCTTATGTTTTGTTTTAAAGGAAGGAAGGAGTAGTGATTATTTATCACTACTTATAGCTCATATGATTTTTATTGTTGTTAACCAAATTCTGCAGAGAACTTTACTGCCATAATGGCTTGATATAACGGGATATTATATAATGACTAATGCTCAAACAAACTTGTGTCACAAACATCAGACGCATTGCGCTTAGATTTTTGTAAACACTCTGAGATAAGCTGAGTTGCATAATAGAATTCAGCGTTTATTTTTATATTGATGATGTTCTTTGTATGTGTAAATATCTCTCTGATCGTTATCTAATGTCAGCATCAGAGTTGTGCGGATGATCTGCCCCCATCGGTTTCTGTCCAGGAGTTTCATCGTGCGCACTGTTTGATAGAAATATGAAAGTATGCATTGTTGGCATATAGTGGACAAGCAAATTTTGCAATTTTTACTATAAGTTGGGTCAAGGTTGATGCATTGGAGGTTTTGCAGTTCAAAGAATTGTGAGCATTCGTCTTCAGCACCACTTTTCGAAAGTATTAATTCTTTGTCTTTCACTCATCAGAATTATCCATGATTGTACTCGAAACACGAAAAAAGGAAATACCAGGGCTGGTACTCGTCGAATCATTTAGGTTTTGAAACCTATAAATAGATCATAATACCTAAAAAAATTAGGTACTAAATTATAATATTAATTCTATTTGTGCTTACATTTTTATAAGGTATTTTTTTAAACTTGGCACCGTACAGGTAGATTTTTTTAATATAAATCATAAAATACGTGTCTTAAAATTAATTCGTCAATATAAATAATACTTATAGGTACTATTATGAATAACTGGTATGACCTGATGAAGATGATGAAATGTAAATATATTTGGTAGTAATATAATTATATGATATAATTACGGATAAACTGAGGTCGTGCTCTACAAGGTTTATAGATTTCTATACATATATATTTATAGCTGGTCCAAGTGGCGCCGCTCTATTCCGATCGAACTAATCGTTTTAACAGATAATCTAGATGTCGCAAAAAATACAATACATAATTAAATTTACGGTTGGTTGGCACGTCGGCATCATTTGAGCTTACCAGTTTGTTCCATCGTTTAAAATGACCCTCTAAATATAGAAGTATCGTGTTGATTGTGCGTAGGTAAGTTTTAATCGAGGCCGCCTGTGCTGGATGTCGATTATAATCATTATAATACTCGGTTTCAAACATAAAGGAAATTCGCTCGCATGTCGGATGCGCGTAAAAGAAGTATTATTTGCCACAAAATATAATGTTTATGAAATCGCGTCACCTGGTGGTATTAAGTTAATGTAGGTAAAGGCATGTGAGTGGTGTAGTGGGTTCGTCGTCGTGTGTGGTGCCTGCAAGAGGGCCGGACACTCAGGGGGGGTTAATCTATACTCCGACACGACGTTCGAATGTTCGGACGTTCAAAATTCCCTGAAAATTCCTTCCGAATTTAGTGTATATGGTTATAAGTCATTTTGCAAAGTTTTTAGGAAAATTCGTACGATACGATGATCGTACGATGTTCGAACATTCGTCGTTGTTTCGAAATACAGAGTTACCCCCCAGGACAGGCTCATTAGTCATTATTGTGATTAGCCGCACGCGTCACTGTCGTCACCGGCCCTCAGCCGACCCTACGTCACCTCACACCTGTGACATCCGTGACTCGATGGACCCACACATTATTAACTTAAACACCACACACGATGGTGAATAACCTCAGCACTTTTGTTTATTGTACCCAAAAATAATCAAGCATCCTAAATTATAATACTTGAAATTGAGCGCTTGCTTTATTTTTAAAAGAATCATACAGTCACACATGTAGGTACAAAAATATAGGCAACTACAACAGCACAATAATATTTTAATAAAGGCGTTTCCAAGATGCGATATAATGTAATAAGGCTTTCGGAGTGGCGGTTACAATTCTGATCCTGCGTACAATTACGTTTGTCTATGAATCGATAAATTACACGTTTTCGTATTTACAAGCAAATCCGATGAGATATAATAGATCCCTACACTTTTATTTTACAGAGGTACATATAGTTTATAGTAAATAGGAGTGAATTTTGGCAAAGGCTACACGAGTGTGTGTGTGTGTGTGTGTGAAATTGTAAGCAGTTTTTTGTACACACGTGCGTACTTCCTTGATATTCATACGAATACGATATTGGTAGTACTATTTGGTGAACTAGCGCCTCAGCCTGGTTTTGCTCTGGTACTATAAATGGAGTACCAGTACAATGGAGAAACGAGGGCATTGAACAACAAAATAATGGCTGCGCAACAATTTCTGTCATGAACTAAATTCGGTGACTATAAGTTTGAATCTAATTTTATGTTTTTTATTATTCCAATGGCTGTCTTTATGTTCCCACCATTCGGTGCAACATTTACAGTGGTGCTATTTTACAAAGTTTCACCCCATTATTTCTGTGAACCTTCAATGCATAGTAGACGAAGGAAAAAATATCAGTTTTAACCACGTAGACTTTACAATAGGGATGCGCCCTTTGAAAAGACTTAACATAAACCTTGAAATGATGAGAACAGGAGTAATAAAAAAGAAACAAATAAACAGACGATACAGAATTTATTTGTTAAAAGTCCTCGGTCCATCCCGATAGTGTGATACAGGTCGTTCAACGCTTTTTTTACAATCGAACAATTTATAAATAAACTGCATTACATTAGGCTGGTTTCTAAAGTCGAGTCTACCATGTGTTATGAGATTAACGTAAAAAAGGTATTAAATAAATGCACTGTTGTGTTTCGGATTGAAGGACATTGTAGCCAGAGCAACTACTGGACATATTGAGACTTAACATCTTATGTCTCAGGATGGCGAGCGCAGTGGAATATTGCTACTGTTTATGAGCGGTCGTATCGCTTACCATCAGGCGAACGGCTTGCTCGTCCCGCCATTCAATGCAAAAAAAAAAAAAAATACATTACAAAATTATAACAACAAAAAAGGTTGTATAAGAAATACAAGTATAATATTATCTTAATTAAATATTGTATTTACAATTATTCTTACGGCCTTAACCTAAATGTTCGGGTCTGTGTTAAAGTTACTTTCAAACTTTGGTACGTACATATATCGCAGCGGCGCGGCCGTCTTAAAATGCAGCCAAGCGCAACTGCATCAGTACATAACGCCTTGTAAACTTAGGCGCATAAGTGGTTCGATAAAGACGTACAAAAGCTACAGGTCACTAAGCTACATGCCAGTTGCCACAAAATGTATAGACTATGGATTTTTACTTCGCTTAATCCTGACTGATCACTTTCGCTTCACTTTCAATTTCGACATGTATTCTCGATAGGATTCAGTTAGATCTTTATTTAATTCTTTTTTATACACCAAATAAATCTTAAATCAAACTAATATTTATCATAAGAGTACAAATGGCGCTCGTATCGCTCGAGGCAATATCTTACATACTCATACTTAGATACGTTCAGAATACTTTTGTATATCAGGACTTAGATTTTATTGTACCTACTTACTTTTGAGTACAATTGATTTTGTGATTAGTTGAATTTATTTGTGTCTGTATTTCATCACTTTGTTGTGGTAGACTTACGCGTTGATGTAATGAGCAGTGAAATTTATAAAAATGTGTATGAAGTAGATTATAGTGCATGTATTCCAGTACGTCTGTGTTACGCAACCCAAGCATTTGAAGGACACGGCAAGTGCGCGTATTATTCAACGTACGAGGTTATTATACTGCGGGGCACTTTACAAATCCCCATGAATTTTCTGGAGGATGTTTTTGGAATAACAAACATTATTTGTTACAAGATGTTACATATCAAACAGGCGACTTTACATAATAAAACAATACCTAAGATGTATGATAATAATTTATGTGCCATGCCTTAAACATACTAGACACATTTAACAATTTAAAAAATATACCTACTATATTCATCCCAAACGAAGTTCGAAACTTCGGACGATCGAAGTTTTTTATACGATACGAATGTATCTACTCTGTAAAAGTTCGAATTCGATAAGTCAATAACGACTATAAGTATATGTAGGTACATTCGTATCGTATATAAACTTCAATCATCCGAAGTTTCGAACTTCGTTTCGGATGAATATAGTAAGGCCCCTGCAAATCTGCATCTGCAACAATCGAATATCGACCAGACAAGTCTGCACTCAGTACTCCGCAGGCATTTAAAATAGTGTTTTTCACATTTATTACGTGTCGAAGGTTTGTAAAACATTATGCAGCTCTACTATTTAAATAAGATTCCAAAATGTATTGCAGAAGAGTAAACCTCGTGTATCCAGTATTCAAAAACAAAAAATATGTGAATAAATATTAATGTAGTATGTTGTTGTAACGAATTTAAAAGTTTCGACACGTATGTATGTATATTGTATAATGTGGAAAGTGACGCAAACTATAGCCTTGCGTGAAGCGTCCTATTTCTTACCCATGGTCGGACCATATGGAGGTGCATATGAGCCGCTTCATACTTTAATTAAGTAACTACATCATATTCCACGCAATCATATTTTCATATCTGCTTTCAGACGCATTTTAAGGTATATTAACATCGATCGATACATAATATGTACCAAGGTTGTGCAAGTAATATAATAAAATATGCGTATGAATAAAATAATTTAATTAAATAAATAAGAAAATAACACCCAACAGTCACATACATAGTCCTGACCCCATACTGAGATCGAGTCTTGTGTCGTGGGTATCAGAAACTACGAGAGACTTTTCGGTCTCACAAACACACAAATCTTTTTTTTATTTGACGCCATAATTATAGATCCAATTGTAATTGGGTTGACGCGAAGTGGTAAAAAATAACTCATATAAACCTCTTGCATAATGTAGATGAGGCCTGAGTTCAATGATAGACCATATTATATTATTACTTTATGTAGGCACTCACTACCTACTGACGAAATGCTTGGAAATACTATCAATTTATTAAAAGATTATATTCTATCGTTTTAAATACTTACTGTCCTTACAATTCGTGTATAAATTTACAATCTATAATAAGTGCTGTAATATTGATAATTAGTGCCGTCATCAAAATTTAAATGATTATAAACTGCAATCGTACATTTAATTTACATACATATAAAACAGCGGCGTCTTTAACAATGCTTTGTTGATGTTATCGTAGTAAGATCAATGGCTCGGCCGGATTAGTACGTAAAACTTCAGTTCTAAAACAGCTTTGCGTTTTTGCTTTCGTTGCCTTTGTAGTTTGTACGCTCTAAATGTTGTAAAACCTGTTTTGTTCGTAGGATTATACGGCGCTTTTTGCACCCACGATATCATCGTCACAACTTGAATGGTAGAACAGTTCAAAAGTATTAGTTTTTTGAGTGAAAATATTAACTTAACTCAGTCCGTGATGATAGGAAGACTTCTGTAATGTAATAAATAAACAATATGGTGACGAACCGAATTTCACAAATAATCAATTTGATGGCTTGATGTAGTTTTTCTTATTGTTTCATAGGATTATTTATGAAGTCAACTCTGTAGGCAGTAGGTTGGTCAGTTGAAAATAATCTTTATGTACCTCGTGGGAAATTTCAACCCGGATAATAACGAGTTATTTCTTCATAATATTAATTCAAAAATATAGGTAGCACAATTTTTTTGGTTAAGTTTTTGTGGTAATTTTAACCATTATGTTGATACGATTCTCCCAAGTCCCAACCCGTAAAATATTCTTAATCCAAACTCTTGGGGTCATTCGCACCGAGTGAGTAGCCCTCCATGATCTTTACCGGGTCATCCGTCTGTCGAGCGGGGTCACACATAAGTTTTCCGGTGTCTAGTCGCCAATCGAGAACCTTCCAAATCCATTTTCCTGATTAGGTACCATGAACACTTAAGAAAACACTTCGTGCGACTTGTAACTAAGTGGAACGGATTCTCGTGATAACATTTTGCTAGAGAGGAGTGGTTTCAATATCGAGATAGACAGCGACAATTCTGAGTTGCTACCAGAATAAAGAAATATTTAATTTCAAAACCGAAATGGGTATCTAAGGGTATTAAATTATGCAGTAAAAAGAAGAGAATTCTATTATGGCAATCAAGAAGTAAACCTAATCTGTCCAATAAAATAAACTTTGCCAAGTACTCTAAACGATATAAAAGAATTATAAATATGACCAAGAAAATTCAAAATATAAATAAAATAAAGCAGTCCAAAAATAAATCAAAGGCCATTTGGCAAATCATAAATCAAGCAAAAATGAATATTCCTAAACAGCAAATTAATAAAATCATGATAGGTAACCTTTCTATCACAAATCCAGTTGATATCGCCAATGCTTTTAATAATTACTTTGTAGATAAAATCCAGCCGAATGTTAACCTCCACAGTGTGATTAAAAATAAAATAAATAACTCGAAACTTAACTCCATGTTTATGGCGCCTTGTACGCCACATGATATACACAAAATAATCATGACATTAAAAAATACTAACAGTGTGGGATATGATGGGATCTCAACAAGGATTGTGAAAGCATCGGCTAATGTTATATGCGGCCATATAAGTCATTTGATAAACCTCAGTATTTGTGCAGGTGTATATCCTGACGCATTAAAAATATCTATAATAAAACCGCTATTCAAAAAAGAAAACAGAGAACTACTAGAAAATTATAGACCAATTTCACTCATTCCAGTGATATCAAAAGTGTTTGAAAAATACATATACAAAGAATTATATAATTATATTGAATGTAATAATATACTGTGTGACGAACAGAAGGGATTTAGACAATTTAGAACAATAAATATGGCAATATATGATTTCATACACAATATTCTAATTAACATGGACAAAAGAACACCTGTTTGCGCTATCTTTTGCGATATGACTCAGGCTTTTGATTATGTCCACTATGACACTCTCTTAAACAAATTAGAAGCATACGGTGTTAGGGGTAATGTGTATAGTCTCATTAAATCATATTTAAATAACAGAACTCAAATAACCGAAATTAATAGTATTAATATTAAGACAAAAACCGAGCAAATATTTCGATCAGTGGAACGTAAAGTTCTGTATGGCGTACCACAGGGAAGCGTTCTGGGACCACTTTTGTTTATATTATACATCAATGACATACCTAAATGTATTAATTACCCTATGACACTTTTTGCTGACGATAGCACTTTGACAATTCCTTGTAAACATATTGACATATATAGAAATGAAATAAATAACTCATTGACATCTGTGATAAATTGGTTGGTCAGTAATAACTTAAAAATTAATCTTAGTAAAACAAAAATAGTACATTTCAGTCAACGAATTGCCGACAATAATAATTTAAATATTTGTTATGATAATAACACTATTGAGGCGGTAAATAGTACAAAATTTTTAGGATTAGAAATTGATAAAAAACTGTGCTGGAAACAACATATAGAAAATCTCTGCAAAAAAAATAAGTAAATCTGCGTATGCATTGTATACAGGGTGGACAAGAAAACGGCGCACCTGCCAATATACATTATAGTATATGGTGAAGGAATCTTAATTAAGACGGATTTGTATGGCGCTAGCGAATATTAAGAAAGATGCAGAGAAAAAAAAAAAACTAACGTTACACATGCTACCCCTTAACATGTTAAGCTAAAGTGATTGAACCTTACAACTGAACGGTAGACATTCAACAATAAATAAGCAGAGCTCATTATTTACTTATAAGTCGATTGTGTACATCACGCTCAGGGTACATAAAAAAGATATTAAATTAATACTGCCAACAGTCACATACATGGGTACTAACCCCACACTAAGATACAAATCTTGTGTCGCGGGTATTAGAAAAATAATTATGGTTAACGGAAATTATTTGTCTCGGGGCGGGAACCGAACCCACGGTCTCTCATTTCACAGGCGGTTCTTACCAACTGCGCCACGGAGGCCGTCGGTGACTCATATGGGCTGGTTAGTTGTCATTAATGACCACCAAAATAGTTAACTGACCTTGTAATGTAAACCGTAATGACCTTGATAGGCAAAGCTGGAAGCGCAGGATCCGCCAAAACCCGCACGAAAACACTGTCACAGTTTGGTAGCACAAATCACTTTTTCTTTTACATTTCACATAACACAAGTTACATCAAAAGCTATCAAATTGGGTAATGTTCAAAGCATAGCGAAATTAATAAAATTTACTCAAAATAACTGAAAACGAATTTACAATAATATGCACACGACTAATACATGCACACGCGATCGCAATCCGAATTCAACTAATAAAAAATAAATTATTATTTTGATTCTTGAAAGATAAAGGCCTGTTCACATTACATACAAAGCTTTCCTATTTGAGTTCATAATAATTCATCTGAACAATTAGTATTACTACTGTATCAGACCATATACGTGCCACTGCAGGGCACGGGGTCTCCAGTGCAGTAAATTAGTAGTTAGTGTTTATTGATTTCACTAATTTTATCTCAAATAAGTCTCATATGCAAATTCTATGCTATAATGGTAGACGACATTTCTCTAGGTATAAGAATTTAGAAGAAATTTTATCACTTTAAAGTAACATTATTTTCAAAATACATTAAAATAATGTTAAATACAATAATAAGCAAAGTAAATAGGCAATTTGTAATTGACTGGATCGGCTGATGACATATTTAAATAACATTATAAGCTCTTGAGCAAATATCAGTATCAGTCCAATAAGATCTTTTTTTTAACGTAACTTTTATATCGGAGTACTTAATCCAATTAAGTTATATCAAGTGTGTAGTGTGAACACACCTCAAGATGTCGGTCTTCTTTTGCAAAATGCTAAAAGTTACCGACAAAGAAATTGCCGCCTTTCGGCACGCACTCACAAACGGCGGCGGCGACCTCAAAGGAAGAATAATCGAGCCGCGTTGGATCCGACAAAGTACACTATGACCGGCGGCTTCCTTTGACTAATAGGGCCGAATTGGGCCATCATTTTAAAAATATTATTTTTTATTAATCAGTGTCATCAGATTATTTTTTCAATGAATCTAAATTATTTAGAAAATTTAAATGTTATGTAGGTATTACCAAAACTTTTCTAATTATAATTAAATTCGCAATCTTACATGATTTAAGCGATGACCAGTGTGATTTCTTGGTATCTTTCAGTTTGGATTTGTGACACTAAGGAAAATAATGACAAACAAAATAGTCAATCCATTCACGATGCAACTGCACCTAAAGTTATTATGTTGTTAATTTATTGACGCTTAAATCTAAGTACGTCCCTGTTTAACTGATTGATTTATTTGAAATGAAACAAAAAATATCCTTTTTTGAAGTTAGAGAAGGATAAATTATACAGCTAAGAGTTCATGACCTTACTCATGTGTAAACAGCTGTTAAAGCGAAGTTTAAGAAAGTTTTGATGCTGTTAAAAATGGTTTTCGTGGTATATTTCGTTAACCGTTCAATTAACGACGAAACGAAAAAATACGTATGTGTTTAAATCTTGTTCTTCATCCATTCCAACTGATTTTATGCGAAAAAGTGGTGATTAAACTTAAAACTTTAAACGGTCATAACTTCAAAACGGATAGGTATTTTCCAAATATTATTTTTTTATTACGATATTAATATTATGCCCTTGTACCCAACTGAGCAAGTGCGCCATTTATTTGCGCTCCCTGTATAATGTCATCAACCGTCAATACAAATGCAATTCTCACTGCGTATTATGGGCTAGTCGAATCCCATTTACGATACGGCGTTATATTTTGGGGTAACTCAACCGACAAAGACATTATTTTTAAAGCCCAAAAGCAATGCATTCGATCTATGTTTCGTCTAAAAGTAAATGATAGCTGTAAGTCTTTCTTTAAACAATTTAAGATATTAACATTGCCGTGTATTTACATATTGGAAATGGCGGTATTTGTGAAATCCAATCCGAGTCGTTTCAAACGTCTGGCCGACACTGTCACCCGGAACAGACGCGACAATAACAGACTCCGCTTACATACTGCTAAAACAGCGTTAATGAGCAACAGTGTCTATTGCATGGCACCCGTCATTTATAATAAATTACCAAAAGAATTAAAAGAGTTGGACATATCAATATTTAAAAAGAAGTTGAAAAGCATTTTAGTTGATAAGGTGTATTATAATATATCAGAGTTTTTAATGGAATATAAATGACATTTCGGTACTCTCTAATGAATTGACTAAGGAATTGACATTGACATGAACTTGACTTAATAAGATTATTTTAATTTTTAATTTTTAATGATGACAAGACTATGTACCTACTTAATACTTTATTTGTTGTATTTTTGTATAATTATTGTTCCATTGAAATTTAATAAATTCTAGAGTTAATAATAATAATTAAATAAATTGTAATGCATGTACATAATAATGCAATTTTGCACACCAACTTTTGGTTAAATATGGCTGTACTGTATTTCTTTTTTGTATATTGATCTGTATTATTACCCATATTTGCAAAATAAATATATCTTTATCTTTATCTTTATCTTTATCTTAACATTTCCAGAATATTTGCTCTACATTCCTTAATAGTTATATGTAAAAAATATATTTGATTAGATAAACGAAAAGGATTATATCATCCATGATTTCTCAATCGCCGATGCTATTGACTGTGCAAAAAACAAAAAATTAACAGGAACTTAATAATAGCTAGCCAAGGTGAAAATAAATTACGATTTTATATTTATACAAAACTAATGTACTATTATCAAAAATGATACAATATTTCAAAATATACTACTTCTTAGCCTAATTGGCATTTACTTGAAGTAAACACATCATGCCTAGAATAGATTTACATAAAGTACATCAAAATGTGCTCATCTAAATCATAGTATTCCAGTTACACTTAAATATATAACTAATATACTAAACAGAAAAAATAATATTGCCTACATCCCTTTTCTACGTGTACATATGATTTCGTTTATTGGGCATGTCGCCGTACAAAAGATAAAACTGATGGTAAATGCCCAATAATCATTATAGATGTCCACGATATCAATTCACTAATGAATGAGTGGTGAAATTAGTATACGAAATACTGTATATGCACGTTACATTTGCAAGGATTTGTATACTCGTTAAATTATACCCATTATTTATGAGCAGACTAGTCGATGGTGTAGGTAAATAAGAATGACTGGCATAAGAAATATTTGTTAGAAAACAGTTTATACCAAGTCGACACCTAAAGCATCATGTGTAAGCTGAAATCACATCAAGTCCACGTGCTGTATAATTTTGATTATATAACAGTTTCATAACATTTGGGCACGTTTTAATCCAATATGTAACTTTTATTTTTTTGTGACAGGAATTTACCATAAAAAATTATGCAAAATGAATTGAACACCGCAACATTCATGTTGAACGAAAGTTTTGTAAATAAATTTGTAATATTTGATATGTTTCATTGTCATTCCTCGTATGTTCGGAAGATAAAAATGGCACGTATATTTATATCATTTGTTAAACAGGATACTTACAAGGATACATAGGATGGCCGATACTTCCCCCTTCCGCTATGTATCCTGAATATTGATTCAATATTTTACGAACCATTGATTCGGTGACAAATATGTTGCAACTGTAAGTTGAACCTGTGCACACATTTTAATAATATATTAACGCCCGAATACTGGAACGCCATTCAAATAATAAGTTGCTCTTAACAGCGCACGGCCCACTTACGCCCGAATACTGAAACGCAACTTAAATATAAGTTGCGCTTAACTAAGTTAATCCCGCTTAAATGTACTGGCTAAGTGGGCCGTGTGCTGTTAAGAGCAACTTATTATTTGAATGGCGTTCCAGTATTCGAGCGTTAGCCAGTACATTTAATCGGGATTAACGTAGTTAAGCGCCATTTATATTAAAGTTGCGTTCCAGTATTTGGGCGTTAGAAACTTAGATAGACAACACTTAATGGTATAATAATATTTTTTGTAGTAACCTAATAGAGAAACCATAAATAAAAAATAAATAAATACACCCAACAGTCACATACATAGTCCCGACCCCACGTTAAATTTGATTAAGTCTTGTGTCGTGGGTATCTAACACTACGTGATACTTTTCGGTATCACAAACACCCAAACACAGACAAACAGTTATGGGCATAACAAACATAATATGTAGTTCGTCTCGGTGCGTGGATCGAACCCACAGCGTCTCATTTCACAGGCGGCGTCTTACCAACTGCGCCACAGAGGCTGTCAATCATATACATTTACCTTGAAATGTATATCTTCTAGATAGCCACAACAACTATACGTTCAAATGTCGAACAGTAAGCCAGTGGTGCACAAACATCCACTCCGCCTATACCGAAAGCGAAGTTGAACCTCTATTCACTAATGCCCAAAAACGCGTTGTCAGATATGTACACCCATTCTCTTGTTGTTCACCGAGATTCACACTGTAACGCAAACTAAGAGGTTATGTGGTTAGTGGCAAAAAAGTAAGACATTTAGGAATTTTTGGTTTTGTTGACTATCTTATACAAAATAAGGATATCGTTTACATTATCTGCCCAAAGTGTTATTAGTATGCTTCTTTCCTGAGTATTGAGTATATAGATTGCGTATTTTTTATGTCTATTTAGCCAAATTTTATTTAGATACCAAGTGTGTACATATTCAGTTTAGTTCAGAGGATTCAGAGTCAATTCGTACAAGAGGCCACTGGTTGCCTATCAAGTCGCCGATAAAAATGCAATGGCCAGAGCCTTGAAAGATGCACGCATGACTGGGACGAATAGCTTCGCTGTGCCAAAATGGTGGTTTGGAACTAAAATCGATTTTTTCAAATGTATAGAATAAGTTGTTGCTTTTGTGTACAGTGCCAGGAAAGTAAGAGGTTTGCATTACATTGTTATTATTAAGAATACATGGCGCACATTCCGTAATCCTTCTTTTCAAACCAGTGGACACATAATTGTGCAATTTGATCCACATGCGCCTCTCTGGTTAAGGATCTTTTTTAAGCTAGAGAGGTTTGGGCCATGAATCATGATAGTCCATCACGCTTGCTTGTTGCGGGCTGGCGAACTACATAAGGGAAAAGTATTTATGTCTTCGAAACGTGCCTCTGTGTTTCCATATACCTATATCAATACAAATTTAATTCCGGAATACAATAAATCGTTGACAAGCGGTGGACACTCCTAGAGTTGTGCGGATGTAAAATAACATCGTATCTTTACGTAAACGATCAATTTACGCAGGCAGCTTTTCGGAAATACTTGAATCATCGCCGGTAGCTTTAAATGAATCACGTGTTTGTCTACTTCCGCTCTGATCTCGTTCATAGTATTTCTCACTCAGTGTTTAATCAATTTAGTGCATTACTGTTATAATAAAACGATTTTAATAGTAATTTACCAGTACATGCATGGTTGCAAACCCAGACCACAAATATTTCAAGTATTTTTCGATGATTCCTTTCCTTATAAAGCTGCTCCTGTTCAGAATACACTTTTAATAGGATTCAGTAATAAATTCTCGGAAAACAAAGGTGTCCATCTGAGTCAATCAACCGGCAGGTAGGGTTCAACATCTGCTCAATACATCATTCATTATTCTCATATTTCAAACTATGTGATTCATATTTTTTTATTTCTAAATGTTTGATTCATTATTTCTATGTCCATATCCCGGCTATATATAGAGGTGCAATATCCTGCGTTTGGCGTTGACAACTTTATTTAAAATATAGTTTTTTAGTTAGATAATTATAGCGTTTAGTCGGATGCTTGCTCGCATTTCTAATGGATATTTAGTGCCACATCGCTCGATTATTATATTGTCACTTAATTCATTACCTGGTACTTAAGTCCTTTAATATCCACCTTGGCCCTCTTCGGTGACCGTAAAGCAATTTATCCTCAAGCCATGGTGTGTGCCTACGTTATCTTCCGCTTCGGCCACACTTGGTTTGTTAGTTTGTATTCGCGTGCACAGATTTCCGCTTGCCGATATTATTAACATTTGACCCCGAATTGTACGAGACTCAAAAGCACGTTCAGTACTCGCTTATTTATTGCAACTATCTGACCAGTACAATACGAAAACATATTTCGTATAATGAGGTAATAAAAATAAAAAAGAACATACAGTCAAATTGTAACCTCCACGCTTTTTTGAAGTCGCGCGGTTTAGTTCCAAATATACTAGAATAGTACAATTTAAGTGCATGGTGGCCTGTTGGTAAACGGACTAGACGCGGCTGCCCACATGTTCACGGTGGTCGCGGGTTCGAATCCCAGGGCACACCTCTGACTTTTCGGAGTCATGTGTGTATTGATAATCAATCACCACGCACTAAAACGGTGAAGGAAAACATCGTGAGGAAACCTGCATACCATAGCGATTTATAAGAATTTCTATGGTATGTAAGTCCGCCAACCCGCACTAGGCCAGCGTGGTGGACTATATCGCCTAACCACTCTCAATCGTATTCTCGATTGTAGAGTAGGCCCGTGCCCTGCAGTGGGACCTATATGGGCTGATACAGACAGATATCCAATCGCTTGGAATGCGAAGTACCATATCCGGTTTACGGGTTAAATGAAAGCTGACATGGATGGTAGATGTAATTATGTAAAACATGAACATAAGACATCAAATGAAACGGTTATGTGCCTACGCAAAATATGAGTTTCTCTTTTGTCGAGTGGTAGAGCCTACAACTTGTAAGTCGATGGCACATACTGCAGTTTTTTTTTAATTATTATTAGTCTTGTTCTTTCTCGGTATTGAATATTTGTTGTATGGCGATAATTTCTGTTTTGTCACATCAGAACCGAATTACTAGGTAGGTGTTGATATTGTCTGTGTATAAGTATTTGCAGTTGCGGTCATACATGTCTGTGCGTACATATTTAAAAATATGATCAACGCTTAGAGTATATATATATATATAGAGGGAGCGCTGGTACTTCAAAAACGTAGATAAAAATGGTGGTGCCGGGCCACCTTTTTCTGTCCTCCTATTGGCTAATATTTGAACAGGTTGGGCAACATACATAAATTATTTGAAAAAATAAATAAAAATAAGTAGTTTAGGTCTATTCAATTTCACTCAAACTCGTTTTAAAAGGATAATAGCTAAATATAATTTCGGCTATCAAAGGAATTTATAGCATTGAATTAAAACTATTATTTACGGATTTTATCGCGGATTTGGTCTAAGAAACCATTATGAATTTATAGCAATTTATTGCTAAATAATTAATTAAATTTTTACGAATATAGGAGCGCTACCAACAGTACGAACAAGAAAATATCTACGTTTTTCAAACCGCGAATTTATGACAGCGCTCCCTCTATATATAAATACTCTAAGGATCAACGTAAGATTATTTGATAAAGTTTTATTGTATTTTTTAAGATCCTTTCTGAGGTAACGGTAATGTCTATTAATTGAACAGTATAACAATGAGAAAATGCGTACAATCCGATGAATTGATTCTTATAAGCCGTGAAGTCTTTGTTGGAGAATGCATTGGGTTCATCAACCGACAGGTCGAGGTTCAGGAGGCAAGGTGACCAGTAAGTCAGTGCCTTAGTCGACCTCCATAGACATTTACGTCACTCTGAATAACCCGAGATTCCTAAACACCCTTGCGCAAGTATTTCCCTATGATTAATTACTAATATTGACAAAGATACTTACATAGACCGTTTATGTAAGCAAATAAGCTAAAATAAAAAAATAGATTTTTTCCAACAACTATTCCAATAACATGAGTAATTGTGGAGGATAACCAATTGCTTTCGCATATTTATGTCAAACGTAAAGCTTAGTTTAGTTAAGATGTTATGAGTCATTTAATTGCTTGGTTTTATTTTATATGCTATCATACGGCAGTGTCCACCATGTGTTTCTAATATGATAGTGAATGGACAAGGTGGCATTCTTGCACGACCGCTTCCTGTGAACTAACGGCCGATTGTGAACATTTGCCTATTTGTTTGTCACACATTGTATCAGACGATCATCAACAACACTGATACGCAACAATTACAACAACTCAGATGTAACTGCCCCGTTAATTTATTAATGGAAACTATGGTGAAATGTCAATAAGCGTAAGCGCCAAGCGTGTATTTAAATAAATAATTATATGTGATGTGATAATTTTGCAACGTGTATAGAAAAACATAAGCATTAATACATTATGTATTATTTAACAATTCCTTGAAGTTATTAATAACACGATGCATATTAATCACAGCTTGGATAAGTTTCAGCAAATTTTCTTTTTTGTCAAAACAAATGTTATTTGTTTCGTGCAAGTATGATTAACTGAAGACGGTTCGAGTTCAAACAATTACAACGCAGTTACGGAGATATTCTGGCAGGCAGCAGCTGTACTAACATGAGCCATTTGCGACACCAAACATTGGCCTGCGTCATCAAGCCAATTTCGACACAACACACCGCGCTACAGACACGAAATTCAGCACCACCACAGGTGTCTGGGCCCTAGAAAATTATAACTCATATATATTTCCACTCGGTTCCTTTATTGAAGCAGTTCATGAAAATCAATATATAAAGGAGATAAGACTCTTCTTGGTTGTCTGGAAGAGATCGCTCATAGCGATCAGACCGCCTATTGTTCACTTATTTGTAAGGTCTCTCTATGTATTTTTTCATTTCTCTGTAATTTGTGGTGTTCAATAAAGTGTTGTGTATGTTACTTATTTAATAATAAGGCGCATATTACATTTGTTTCATTTGTGTTATTACGCATGGAATTAAAATGAAACCACATGTAATTCATGTTCTTATTGGTTATCAGTAATTCCTAATATCCATGAACTGGCTCGTGTATAGTGTAACAAATTTCCTGTAAAATATCTCCGTACAGGTGCCTTAGATTTTGATAATCCATATAAAGAAATATTATTTGTTGCCTAGGCAAACTACACTTCAAGTCCTGTTGATATTCCTGCGGAGAACAGTCAGGTATTCAGGTTTGTTTACAATGGTTTCCTCGTCATTAAAGCAAGTGATAATGAACGAGTGTTGTTATTTAATATACTACTGAAATAAATACGAGTGTATATGCGTGTCTGTACAAAAGTAAACTCAGGGTATGATCTATTAGCTGCTGTTAAGCATATTTGACGTGAACATTAGTTGCCACACACGACCGTAGCGGTATTGTAAACATTGGAAAAGTACGGAAGAGCGTTGATATACGGTCAATGCAACCGAACGCGTCTTTGTTCTTTGTTCCCTAACTTGATAACTTATCTGAACCGGGAACTTCCACAATCAAATAAAAAATATAAGTAGGTATGCTGTTCATATTATGGAGTCGAAACTTTGAGTTCAATTTTTAGTAAAAATTTTGATGAAGAATTAAATTCAGATGTTCTCCTCTAACAGCAGCAAAGTACAAAAATGGTGGTGCTCCTAAAGTAAAGTTAACACTGGAAAATCTTGTCGCCGCTGCATTAAATTTTGCGAATGAAAAATGTTGTGGGACATATGAAGTAGCAAACACTAACACAAACGACGTTCACTTTCATTGACCGAACAAACGCGATGCTACTTATTTGTAGAAGGAGTTTAATAATGAGTGCTTAATTACTAGCATACTATGTTGCATAGCATACAGTGTTGGCAAGTTTGAGAAATATTCAGGCGAGGATAAGTGCAGTATGCAAGCAGTGGCCTCGAGACATATCGAGCATTGATCAGAGCGCATTAAATCCACGCGCCGTCTATGCATTTGCTTTGCATAGTGCATACCCTGCAACTGCTAGTAATATCTCGCATGCTGTAACCTTGACATGACCCATGTTATACTGTATTCATAGGCAAAATAAACACCATTTGTCGCATGTAACAGTTTTCTGAAGTCAATACATAAAATACTTATGAAAAAGTACGTTTCGGGTCCAGCGATTCGTTGCCAATTAGTTCCTTATCTGTATCTTTTCAAATTTGAATTATTTTTTCAATTAAGTAATTGTTCTATAAGTGAGTGCCAGCAGAGCATTACAATTTGTTACATTTTATGTGAATATGTAGTAGGTGAAGCTGATTAGATTTTTGCCGTGCAACTTGACGATACGATATTTAAGAAGTATGTTTAAACTTACCCTATTAGCGATTATAAGACAAGTTTACACTACTAATATACTGCAAAGTGCATTTCAATTTGGCGATGTATACACAAGTTCTTACGTAGGTATTAATGTGTTGAAGAAATATTTGAATAAAAATTGCTTATAGAATAATAACATTTTTCAAAAGTTGATTTTGAAGTTGCAAGGATTGATAGATTTTGATGTGTCCAAAAGTTTGTTATAAGTATTATGTGTATTGCAGTGTAAGATATAAGCTCACGATGTGGGCACACTGCTAGTGGATTTATGAGTCCGTCATGTTTTATTCATTCATCAATATATTTTATAGCGTTACTTTATAAAAAACTATTCGTATATGTAATGGATAGAGATTCTATTGACTCTTACATGCAGGCACAAGTAACAGGCTTTCGTGTAAAAAACATAGATTTTGAGATAAATTATATGATGATGTAATAAGTAATAACACATTCTTGTAGATTTAGTCCTGGGTCAGCTTATGTGATGATAATCGTGTTGTGATTTATACATATTTTTTGTATTTAAAAACAGAGTGTAATAATACTTTAACGAATCCGTGCTTCTTTTTATAAACTCAATAAGACACAAGTTTATTAACTACATTAGAAGATTTTTAAACTTATATACCTTCCTATATATCATATTTTAAACCAAACGGCACATTGTATCAATATATCAAGATTTCTCGACATGAACAAACAAAGACATATCTACTATCACTAAGGAATCTCTGTCTAAGATTACATTCAATCTTAGAACCGATACCATAGAGAAAAAAAAATATATTTTAATACATACTGCGTCACAAAATGGTGTAAAATGTTTTACTATTATGAGCTGTTAAATTTCAAAACCATTTACTTACTTAATGGATATGATATAAGGTTGTGATGCCATTAAGGTGTGGCAATGTTATGTTACCTATTGCACTTACAAACATTCATTATCTCTTAAATTCAATATGAAAATCAAACAAGATCCTATCTTTTAAATCTTAGTCAATACTGGCTTCATGTAGATTTATGAATACCAAGATAAATGATAATTACATGCTATAGATACTTGTACGTACTTGCTTTGTTTTTGTTTCCTTTTTGCAAACACTATAAATACTTATAGTGTTTATATATTAATATATTTGTATATGAATAATGTAGTTCATCTTTAATTTAGGTAAAAAGTACCTACCTAACATTTAGGCTATCGTTCACAGAATTTATAAAATGTGCTCATATATTTTCATGGCAATTTTGATTAGTCATAAAATAATACAAAATATACTTATAAAGTGGTAAGCACACCTCATGGCCAATAACGAACGCAAGTAATTTGTATCTAATTGTTAAACAAAAACGTTTAACGAGATAATATGCGTGATTACGCTACAAAACGCGCGTCATTGAATTAGGAGGTGAGTCGGTTAGAGAACAGTCGAATACCCAGCTGGAACTGAACGTTAGGTTTGTTGGCTAACCAGTTGGATACTTCGCATCTCCTTCCCTCTACGTCATGGACCGAGGACGTCTTACGTCATAGCATGAGTTCAGGATTGTTTTTCAAACATGTATTATATTTTCATCGTAATAGACGTAAAATGACTAATATATTTTGTTCATTGAATAACGACCACGGGAAAATTACACCCATGTATTCTGTGCTAACACGATCAATGTATGCAATTATAACATTTATTATTTTCTTCAAGAAATAGCCACAAACACTTCGTATTCATTTATTTCTGCGATTTACTGAGCATAGAATAATTTTATGTGTTCTGCGTCCAGTTTGGTAAACTTAACATAGATGCGCTATAGGTATTTTAAGTAATTGTATTAATTTTATTAAATTAGTAATTTCGTCGAACATTTTAAAATGTATTATCTACTTATGGAATCTATCTACTTAGGAAAAATTGTACAGTTGTAAGAAATATAATAATAATATTTTTATGTCTTTAATTAATGTGAATACCATAAATAGTAAAAACAACAAATATTGCCAAAAATTAATGCAGAAATGCGCCATAACCTTGTACACATTTAGTTTTGGCGTACACAACACAAAATGCTTTGATTAGCACGATAATTTGGTGTAACAAAATCCGGAGTCAGCGCAAGTGGCTCTTCATATGTCCAATCAATAAATGCAGTTTACTTATTATGGAAAACGAAGGCGCTAGGAAAACTCAGCGGCGAGAGAGGCGCGCGGGTGGCGGAGGTGTCTACGTCACTGCAAACCCGAGGTCTCTATAAAGTCGTAGTCGTCCCTCCCACTGCTATCATTCGCAGGTTAGCAGCAGTCGTTAGCTCACGCGCGTTTGCTTGTTACCCGCTTTGTACTGTCTCAGTCGTTATCGCTCACTAGTATTCGTGACTTGTATACACACACGCACTCGTACGCCATGACCGTCACCAGCAAGATGAACAGTGTTTCTCGCCAATCGGTGCTGAGTCGTCTCGGCCCCGGAGGGCTTCTTTACGCCGCCAATAAGATACTAGCGGTACGTCATCTCGATGTGCAGTGCTTTGGCAATTTTGTGAAAGTGAGAATTATCAAGTGATTGTGTTAGATGTGGTGTTTCAATGTGTATTTTTCGTTGTTCTCAGGTCGCTGTGCCTAGCAAAGAGGAAGAACGTTGGCGTTCCAAGGATGAAGGTGCTCTGTTCAAACGCTGGCGCCGTACCGCATCACCCGTGGAGTCGGCTCACAATACTACGCCCTCCACGCCTCCTGCACAACCCTCCGAGTTACTCAAGTTCCTAGCTATTGTAAGTGTTCCTTTACATTCATTATATTGTTTAGGATTTTTAATTCCTCAATAAAATTTGTGGATAAATATGATTTATTTCGTATCCAAATGTTATTGTTTAAGTCCATTTTGTTAATCTATACACATAACTGCTTCGTCATATAATTGGACGTTTAGATATAATTAATATATTTAAATTTAAAGTTATTATAAAAAATTTAGTGTTTTAAAGTTATTTAACAAACTTTTTTTTTTGCAGAACGCATTGGAGTTATCAGCACCCGCATCTGATGCTTTGCTTAAATCACGCTCGTCAGAATGGTTCCAGTTGGCTGGACATCCAGGCTCATTAGCTCCTGCTGGCCCGGGCACCGTATGGAAACGTCGTGCCGCGGGAGACCATCCTTCACATAATCCCGAGCGCGACGCTTATGAGGCTCTAGCCGCCTGTCCTCACATGCGCGGCGTCATACCACGTTATTACCGGGAGCTGGAGTATGGTGGCGAGCGCTTCATAGAATTGCAAGACCTGCTTCACGGCTTCCGGAATCCCCACGTAATGGATATTAAAATGGGAACACGGACGTTTTTGGAAGATGAAGTCAGTAATGCTCATGCCCGTGCAGACCTCTACGAAAAAATGGTGCGCCTCGACCCGAATGCTCCTACAGAAACCGAGCATGGTGCCCGTGCTGTCACAAAATTGCGCTACATGCAGTTCCGCGAGCAGCGATCGTCATCAGCCGAACAAGGTTTCCGCATCGAGGCTGTCAAACTGCCCGGCCAACCGCCGCTTACCGACCTACAAAACGTACGTGAGCCGCATCAGCTCGCCGCTACGATTGCACGGTTTTTGGGTAAAGACGAACGTGCTCGTCGGGCGATTGCAGCTCGTCTTCGGGAGATCAGGGATCAGTTTGAACGGTCCGACTTCTTCAAAACGCATGAAATCGTCGGTAGCAGTATATTTATCATCTACGACGATGAGCGGGTCGGGGCCTGGTTGATAGACTTCGCCAAAACACGCCGCATACCCGGTGGTGCTTATGTGAATCACCGTGCACCTTGGCAACAAGGAAATCATGAAGAAGGATTCTTGTACGGACTAGATAGATTAATACATACTATAGAAACTGCAAAACTACCGGCGAAGGGTCAAGAGGCTGCAACGGAGCCTGATGTTTTACGTTGAACATAAATGGCGAGAGGACCCTGGACTCGCCCCACGGTCTTTGTCACCGTTCGCTCGGCCTTTGTGCCCCAGTGCCGCTCTTGTTGCGTCCCAGACGACGCGTGGAGATGTACACAAAATAACGTATCTGTGCATGTGAGAGTATCGTGACTCATCGCTTAAAGTTTGATCTAGTCTTTATTTTTACTTTACTATCATTATTAATAATTAAAATGAATTTTAACCATATCTACTCGTTTTATTTTCCATTTCAATACACAGGTTTTGCAGTAGCAATTATATAAGTTATATATGTATTCAATTACATACTATACTTTATTTTGTTTAAAACTTTTACAAATATAAAACTACTTGGAAAAGCAGCATTAGGACCAAACTAAAGACAGCTTAAAAATAAATACAATACACAAAACACTTGGCCAGCATATTAAGTATTTAATCAATAACATAAAAACTTGATTAATTATAAGAGTACACAAGACAAACTTCAAAATGAAAGTATTGTAAACTAAAAATAACTTAAATATCTATAAGAATGTCATATATGTATGTTACATTTATATCAAGAGCTAAGTATACTAAGTTAAAGTTTATAAATGTCAGGTTTTTAATTTGCTTTTCAACAAAAACATACAACTAATAGGTGGTGCTAGTTAGTATTGTAAAACTCAACAATATGTCATATGTATTACACATATGTCATATAAAAAAAATTAAGTGTTTATTATTATACATCAACCATAGATAAATTTTTCTTTGCCTTAACTATTCGACAATTATTGACCTTGGTGGCGAAGCGTAAAGAGTTCAAAGTCTCATTGAAACATTCATCAAATTGATTGATATTGACCAACATAAGAGTCTTAGAATTACCACCAAGACTTGGCATTAGCAAATGAGTAAGCTTTGAATTTCTATATGGTATGTGTGACTGATTAGTCTGTAAGGATAAAATAACTTTGGACAACTCTGATAGAGATCTGTTAATGTGTTTGGTTTCATCCATTCTTTGAGTAGTTTTTCCACTTTCTGAACCAGCAAGATCAACCAAGTTCAAATTGCTGGTATACCTTTCTTTGCGCTTCTCATGTATAGCAGATATTTTAATTTGTGCCACTGAGTGAGAACGTGAGCTGCGCTCATTGTTTAATGTGGCTGCAGTTTGTCGGTTACGTTGGGCAAATATCATCAGCCTGATGAAGTCATGTGAGCTCTTGACCTCTTCTTCTTTAAGATTGGATACATACACATCAGTACCTTTTGAGTTTACCATTTTGATGTCATGGCTCTCTTGGTCTTTGCTGGAATTAAGCAAGTCATAAATTACTTCATTGTATATTTCCAAAAATGAAGCTTTGATTGTAAGCTCCCAGCCCATTCGCTTCAAGTCTTCCATAGATGTGAATATCATGTTGAAAGCTCTGGGAATAATACCATATTGTTCAATTCCACAACCACCTTCCATGGTGTAAGTTTTTCCCGAGCCAGTTTGACCATATGCAAAGATGCACACATTATAGCCATCAAGAGCTGACTGAACCATTGGTGAAACCTCCGCAAACACATCTTCCTGAGATGCATGAGGAGTAAATATGCCATCAAAACTGAATGACTGTGGTTTACACTTTCTGGCAGAATTCAACAATTCAATTTTCTCCACTTCTATAGAGCAAGCGTCAAGAACATTTAAATTGAATAATGGTTTTGTGAGTTCCGATTCTAGAGGTGGCCTAATTCTGCAGTATACACGAATGTTTCCTTTCAAATCTTGAATTGTGTTTCTCAAGTCTCTTTGTTCTTTATACATAGCTGCTAAAATATTTTGTAATGCTTCAGAATCAGTTTTGTGTTTGATGATAGTTGCTTGTGCTTCTTTAAAATCTAGTTTTAATGTGTCATATTCAATGGATATCTTTTTAAGTTGGTCAGTTAAAACTCTTAATGCTTCTGTCTCTTCTTTAAGACTGTTATGACGCCGTGTCAAGTCATTAAATTCAGATTGGACTCGATCCAATTCTGATGATTTTTGTTTAAGGCTACTGGTCACATCATCCAATAATTTCGTCTTGCGTTGCAAATCTTCATTTTCATGTTTTTGAATTTCATAGTCAAGTTTGATTTTCTCATATTCTGTAGTTTTTGCTCTTAAATCATTTAGAGTATTGAGTAACTTGTCTTTTAGTCTATCTCTTTCATTAGTACATCCATCAACTGTTTCTTTTATCTTCTCATAATCATCGGAAACTTCTACATGTTTTTCTTTCAAATCAGTAAATTCACTTTTCATGGCCTTGTGCTTTTCTAACAGATCATTGAATCTTGCTTTGTAATCATAAGGAGGAATTTTCGGAGCAGGCCCTTTCTTTTCGACCTTGACCACTTTGGGTGGTAAAGAAGGTGCTGATGGAGCTGTTGCTGCTCTCTTTAGACGAGGTGCTGCAACAGTAGTTGTTGTGGACGTTGCTCCTCCCCGCAGAGGTCTGGTATGGTTCAAGAGTAAGTTCTTTTTATCAGCATCGCTAAGACCGTTGCCTAATGTCCTTCCCATAGGTCGATTAAGAAGACCTGGCCTGTTTTCTTTTGATATTGTAGTAGGCAGTTTAGGTATTCTAGACATCTGAAACATAAGAAATTCTATGTTAAATATTTGAACAATTAGAATTGAAGCTTTAGCATAAGAACTATCAATTGTAAATAGACTTGTAGTGTGAAATGAATTTTGAAATATATGTACCTTTTTTCTTACTGAAGAACGATTTCTGGAATACAATAAATGCACAATATTGATGTAATTCGTCCCACGTTACAAAATTATTCACTCTTTAGTTTTCTTCATCACAAATGGAATGATTAACAAGAGCCACAATTTCCAAATTCGATCACCGTTTTTACCTATTTTTGTATGATAACTCTGGTATTTATTGCGAATAACACTTTTTTTAGTCACTTTGGATCTAATACTAATTGCTCAGGATCACCGCGATCTTGTAAGACGATAAATTAGAATAGTATGAAGTTCGAGTAACAAACAAACGGATGCAACAAATTCAAAATTCAAAAATGATGCTTTCTGGTTTGTTGCCATAGCAAAAATTATGTAAGCTGCAACTAGCGCCAGAGATCCACGGAAGTGTTAAAAACTATTTAAATAGATGTTAGAAAGACTTTAAAGATTAATACACAATTATATGGTGTGAATATGTCATACCTTTGTACCATTTTACATATCACAATCCAACGTACTGCTTCACATACATAGTTCTGATGCAGATCCGAAAAAAATATATTTGGGTCTATAAGAATCAACTTGGCGGCCAGTTTTTCACAGCTGGCTTTAAAACAATAGTGACATGGAGGCTCTAATAATGATAGAGGCAGGCGCCTATATTTTTCTGACGCATTCATATAATAATTTAGAAATAGTGGAACGTAATTTAAATAAAATTGATAAGTCCGCTTTTGAAGGCCTACGTGCGTTTTTAAAGTTATCATTAAGATTAGTACAGCTGTCTTTTTATTTTAATTATTTATTTAAATTTAACAGCCATATAATTTTATTATATAAATAAAAAACCAAACTGATTCTTTATTAATTTATTGAAATTCTCACAACAACAAAGTATTTTATAGTGATGAATTTATCCTTCTGAAATAAGTAAATGCAAGAACATTGTATTAATTGACAAATATTGAAACGTAATTCCAGCCAACAATCATTATTGAACAAAATACAAATAAATACGACCATATTTTTTGCAAATTTTTTTATCACGTAATTTGATTAAAATGAAATTCGGGATGACACTCCCTTCAGTATTAAATATCGTGGGTATCATGATTTTTTGTGTATGGTAACCCTAAATTGTTTTCTCTGTAACTAAGAATTGAGTTCGAACTTTAATCCTCTACGGCGATTGGTTGTGTTACGGTTCATATAAAATTTTAGCCAATCAGAATTGAGATCCATTGTGTTGTAAGGTTTTTTGTGCGAATGTGAAAACCAAAATAAATCACATTAAAATATCATTTCCCCAATTTCGGTGCGGAATGGTTTAATGACAATATTTTTAAAGTAATAGTTCTTGTTAAGTGTTGTGTGTAAGTGTGGAGTGAAAAAACATCAAAAATCTATTTAATCACATAATCTAAAAGCTAAGAAGTCTATTTGGTTATAGAAGAATAATAAAAACAAACTGCATTGTTAACCTGTTTATCACCATTGACGGATGTCCATGTACAATTTGCAAGTACCGTAGTGGCGGTAAATTTGATTTTTTGAATAGTTTTCTATTATCATGTAGTTATTGTTGTTTCTATCATTAGTAATGGGTAGCCCTGAAGGAAACGTGGTGGCTTGTGAAAGCGTGGAAACTGAAACTGAGGCAACTGGAGATATATCAGAGAATGAAATTGTTGATTCAACTGAATCATCAGCGAATCTCAACGAGTCAGGTGGTTTGTCCTTATGTGATGCTAATACATCAAAAGAAGACGGCGCAGGGGCCAGTGCCTCTAAGAAATCAAAAAAGAAATTCCGTCATGGGAAGAAAGGTCACCCGGCATGTAAAGACAATGTAGATCGAAATGTAGTGCGCAGAGTACATTATGCAGGAGGGACTAAATTCAAACAAGGCAGAAAACGGACCCAGAGTTTTCCTTCAATATCAAAGTTTTTTCTTCCCCACAAAAGACCGCGTAAGGAAGCTTTCATTCCACCAACAAAGTTTCTTCTTGGTGGTAACATATCTGATCCTCTGAACCTTAATAGTTTGCAAGATGAAGACATCAACAGGGCAATGAATGCAGTAACCCCAGAATCTTCACCACTTCCCACACCTCCCCGGCACAAAGCGAAAATAGATGTAATCATACCACCTAATATAAGAGATCCATTGAATCTAATGGAACCCCTGGATAATGAGGAATATGAAAAACGGTTAGAGATGCAGCAACGTAAACCGCGCAAGAAGGCCAGGTTACGTCGCCGCACCACTGACAACACTTCTCCTACAGCTGAAGTGGTGGTTGAGAAAATTGAGGGCATACAAGAACCACAGCCGCCTGAGCCGTCAACATCAACAGCTTCATTAAAAGCTAGAAAACGGTCGTGTAGTGACAGTGATAATGCCTCCCAGAAAGGAAAAGATGCTAAAAAGTTACGTAGGATGGACTCATTGGATAAAATAGTAAGCCCAGTTGTGCCACAGCCAGGAGCATGGATGCGAGCAAGACCCCAGCAGCGTACTGCACCACCGGAACGGCCGGCATCACCTCACCGGGCTAAACTTAAAAATATGACTGAAGGAGAACAAAAGCTGCCAACATTTCATCCAAAAAATTCCAGATATCAATATGGCAATTATGACCGGTGAGTCCTGAGCATCGATATCATTCATTTTTCTCAACAGCTCATTTGTATTCAGTTTTTAAATATTTCACGCTCTGCATTCACTTACAATATTGTAACATCAACAATATGCAGAAACTAAAAAGCATATAATTATTTTGTAACAATGTCATGAATAAATAATTATACACTTATGTATGTTAATGAAGAAATTTTCATACATTTAAATTCTCTTGTATGTCATAATGATAAACATAGGCCTACTATAAGTCACAATGAATATGTCAGCAATGTTTCAGGGTAATACTTTTTTCTAGGAACATAAGTTTTTCATATGGTTTTGTCTGTGGCTAAGCTGCACACTGAACTATTAAAACTTAACAATTGCAAGTCTTTTGACGCCTGTTTTATTCTAAGAAGATGGAGATTCTCTATTCTTTGGATTGTTTTTATGTTCATTGCATTAGGTAGCATAAAATTTGGTATTTTTGGAAATATTATGTTACTTTGACCCACATTTTCATTGAATTCGCGGCAGGATGTATGCTGATACAGCATACCGTCGGGTTCTTGGTTTGAATCCTAATTTGGGACCCTACTATATACATCCGAAAAGAAGTTCGAAACTTCGGAAGGTCGAAGTATTTTATACGATACGAATGTATCTACTCTTTAAAAGTTCGAATTTATTTATATGTCATGCCATAAGTCATAAGTCTATGGTTACGACCATTAGTCAATATCGACCATAACTATATGTAGGTACATTCATCATCATCATCATCATATCAGCCACAGGAAGTCCACTGCTGAACATAGGCCTCCCCCAATGATCATTTTGTAGGTACATTCGTATCGTATAAACTTTGATCATCCGAAGTTTCGAACTTCGTTTCGGATGAATATAGTAGGGCCCTTGAACCGTCTGGCTTGTGTCAGTCTTCGATCGTAACTATGCTAGATATGTTAAATAGACCGGTGGTCTTTAAATAATAAGTAAAATATTTTTTTAAGATGCTTAACATAATAATGTTGCGTCTATCGTGCGTGAACAAAATACAGCAAGAGGAGACACGGCTTAGTTCATACGCAATTATTAAATATTGTTTGCGTGATTACTGCGCTTCAATAACCCGGATTTGAATTTCGGACGTGGAGCGATCATGCTTGCCGGTTAATTCCGAGTCCCTTCCCTTTACAAAAAAACTCACTAAGCCGTTGTCGGCGGGTTCAACTGACTGTAACACTTTTATTAGTCCCGACATATTTAAAGGTTCAGGAAAGTGCAAATAGCGCCAATTTTTAGCAATGTCACATTATGTAAATGTATTCATCGGAATTATAATCCACCTACATAAAGCAAACTATGAATTGATTACTCATAAGTTGTGACGCATTTCATGTTCTCTAAACATATTAAACATGTTTCATAAAAAAGCGCAATGTATATTTTCAGGTATTACGGGTACCGTAATTTGAATGCCATGATGGACATTCGCCTGCAAGTGTTCGAGATGCACCGCCATCTGTTCCAAAACAAGGATGTGTTGGACATCGGGTGCAATGTGGGTCACATATCCATTGCGGTGGCGCGGACCCTCGGTGCGCGCTCAGTCGTCGGAATTGATATCGACCCAGTACTTATTGGTATGTTAAAAAGTTATTAATAGTCCTCACATTCATCCATATCGGCACCATAGCAATCTCAATAGGTGTACCTATACGTGCACATTTGTAACATAGATCGTTTGATAAGTTCGCGCAACTTGCTCATTCCTATAAAATGCAGTTAGCTAGATTTAAAAATAGAATCACGTGTGGTCTTTGTCAGCGGGAGTCAATTATCCTGCAATTTAATGTTTGTAAACATCGATAAGTCTGATGTATGCGGAATATATTACGCACAAACAGAATCGTAAAGCTTATTCCGTATTTAATTTTCATTATTATTTCTATTTGACTCAGGTTTTGCTTATCCAATGTTTTTGTGCATTGCAGGCCGTGCACGAAAAAATCTGCGGTCGTTTATACCAGTGCCAACTGATCCACCAAAGACAGAGGACGATAAAAAACTTGAAGATGATGATAAAAAGGTCGATTGTGATAAATGCAAAGAGGAAAAATGTGATGAGTGCACCATAGAGCCCAAACCGGACAAGTGCGATGATTCTAAGAAATCATTATCGGGCAGAAAATTAAGAAGGCCGCGGAAAAATCGAAAATCAATTCACCGACCCGAACAGGGGCAGTGTTTCTTCCCGATGTCGATGTCTATGCTGTATGGACCACTCGGTGACTCCGCGGTGGATAACACTCCTCCTGCATTCCCATATAATGTTACGTTCAGACAGGTATGTCATTTTGTTTTTTCACATGTGTTATCCGAAATTTAAGCCAGTATTACAAGAACAAATACGGTATACAAATAATTTTGTGTTATCTGTTATTGAAATCTATCTTTGTAAATACGAGTATGCAGCATTATACTGGGTGGAATCGCTTATCGTCACGAAAAAAATTGTGCATGGCAAGTACATGATTTAGAACACTTTGGCATACTTATTTTAATTTTTTTATGTTTTTGTTTATGTAGTGTAAAATTAATTTACCACTATTAGTTACTAATTTAGAATAAGTTATTCATAAAACAACGTTGTTTAGAGAAAGATGACATAAATGAAAAAAATCTTCATAAATACACATTATTGTTACCCTACTTTATACAATATGAATTCGAGTAGAAACTTCTAAATCTAAGTAATAAAATCCTTTGATCGCGCCGCCCTCACCGCCGCGCCGCCGCAAGCGCAAGTACAAAGCGTGCCGCCGCACCGCGCCGCCCGCTCCCGCGCCGCCGACACCTTCCAGGGATCTTGCCACTTCCTCAGTCGTGCGAAATTCGGTACCGAGTGACGTTGTACGAAATTATTTTGGTTATTGGTTAGTTTCTTGCGGTCAAAATGAGTGATTACACGAACAGTGAGTATGTGACAATAATGACATGCTATGTTCGATCCAATGAAAACTTGGGTCATGCAAGAAGGATGTATGCAGATCCAGAACATCTGCAGTCTTTGCGTAGGAATGGTATCCACGAGTTCCCAGCACAAGAACTATTTTAACGACTTATCCGAGGCTACTCGATCATGGTAAGTTCAGACTTCCTAATCATGCAAGAATCCGTGACCTACGACAGCGAAGTCGTCTATTCTCGACTTTATTAAAACGTTTAAATAAAAACATATGCAGCTTTTTCTAAGATAGTAGGTACGTTATGAAAATAATAATGTAAATCTTAACAACTTACCAACAACTAAATTTACTTAAATGATCCTAACACACTAAAATTCTAAATAAATCAAAATGTTATATGGTAATATTTAGAGTAATAATACCGATAAATAGGCGCAAAGTAAGTTCAAGGTCGATGCGCGACAGTCAGCTGTTGTGTGGCGTGACTCATACACTCGCGCGCCTGAGTATTGACATTTCGTTGCACTTTTAAGTGTAGGGTGATTTAGATAATATGCGTTTTGGGGATATCTTGTACTGATATTGTTTATGGGGTAGTTTATAGTTTTTAATGATAAATCTCGTATATAACGTTAATTTCACATACACAATACACTATTAAATTTTCCGGACGATAAGCGATTCCACCCAGTATAGTGAAGTGGAGAAGTGTTTCCATAAGCTTATCTTTAATTATTTTTATTTTTAGGGTAATTATGTGCCTCGTGAAGAAGTGGCGGTCGCGGCGGGCGCAGAGAGTCCTCAGTTCGACTTGATCTTGTGTCTGTCTACTACCAAATGGCTGCACCTCAACTGGGGTGACGCCGGCCTAAAACGTGCCTTCCGTCGTATGTTCGCTGACCTGCGTCCCGGCGGCAAGCTGGTGCTCGAAGCACAAAACTGGGCCAGCTATAAGAAAAAAAAGCGTCTAACGGTAAATAAACAGTATATTACTGGGTACTTAATTCGCAGCTCTTTTTTTTTCTAATAAGAAAATGTACTATGCCCTTTAAGACTAAGTTGATGTATTTTTTGTTTTCAGCCAACAATATATGAAAATTTCAACTCCATCGAGCTTTTCCCGAACAAATTCCGCGAGTACTTGTTGTCGCCCGAGGTGGGATTCAGCAAGTGCTGCATCCTGGGAGTGCCGCAGCACGCCAGCAAGGGGTTCCGGCGGCCCATCCAGCTGTACGTGAAGGGCGACTTCACGCCCAGCAAGGCGCGCTGGTCGGACGCGTACGCGCCCTCCTCGCACCACCGGCCCGAGGCCGAGCCGCCGCGCCGCACCGTGTACGCGCCCGTCGCGCCCGCCTACCGGCCCAGCGACGACGCGCCCTCCTGCGGCGCCGCCACGCCCTACTCGCCCAACCTCGACTGCTGCGCCGACGACTCGCCCTTCTACAACCCGCGCAGCGACTCGTACGCGCCCTCGTACCAGCCGCCGCGCCCCACAGTGTACGCCACGCTGCCCTCGCCGCTGGGCAGCGCGTCGCCGGCCGCGTCGCCCGCCGCGTCCCCCGCGCCACACGCGTCGCCCGCCACGCACGCGGCGCCCGCCACGCCACACGATCCGCTCACGGCGCGAGGCTTCCCCGAACCGCGACTGCACGACGAGTGACTGGACTTCATAGTTGTGCACTTTTTGTTTTGTCCGCTACGTTTGTTAGCGGACGTCGTATTCGTGACCGTGGGTGTTGAGAGTTGTGAGCCGTGGCGGTGGAGCCGCCGGCGTTTTGTTTTGTTATTATTATTAAGTATTGATAGAGTAAGGTTTCGGCCGGAACACCGATGTCGCATAATACTTGAGCGCTGTGGATGCGATCGCGCGGGACACGCAGGTGCGGCACGTTGTCTCATTCCTAGGTTTAGGTGTAATGCCCTCCCGCCTTTTTTCTGTAAATATCGAATTAGTGTCCATAGGATTATGTTTCGATAGGCTGAAAGTATTTTATAATATTATACTCCCGCATTAATGTACTGTTGTGTTTTATTTATCTTCCTGAGTGTCCTCGTGTGTGCATTTTGATTAAACTTAAGCGACCACACTGTCCCTTAATTGTTTGTTTAGGTGCTTACTGATAAGATGTTCACCTATAATGATAAAACGTGTTCTTTCGTGTTAGCTTGTTGTTAATTCATAGTGAAAAGTAAAGTATTCGTAGTTTATTTAAATAATTAAATTATTTAATGTATGAGTCAGCCGCGGTTTGCTATCATTTCCAGACACTTGTTTATAATATTTTTTAGAAATCCTCATAATTGTAGGCCACTCCATGAAAAGAAGAAATCGGCCGAAATTATGCGGCCGGTTTACAATTAAAATCATTCTGGAACATGGATATCGGTTTAGGATACCCGATACAATAATTTAGCCTTAATTTGGGTAATGGACGAAACCAAAATATGTTGCTACTTGCAACATCAATAATAACATTTGTAGTAGGGAGTACACACGTTTACGGTCGTTGCAATAGTTGCCCGAGGTGTAACGAACTGATCAGCTACGTGGTTGCTTGACAAGTGTGGTTGCAATTTTTAATAATAACAGCAACAGTATGATCCATAAATATACCGGGTATCTCAAGACTGCTACCGAAAACGAAGCGGGGTGGTAGTTTTAGTGACTACAAACACAATGCAACTAAAAATTTTGCTAAGAAACGCGACTACTTTTTTATCATTTTTTAAATATTTTTTTTTTTTTTTTTATTGCAGTGAATGGCGAGACGAGCAAGCCGTTCGCCTGATGTTAAGCGATACGACCGCTCATAAACAGTAGCAACATTCCACTGCGCTCGCCATCCTGAGACATAAGATGTTAAGTCTCAATATGTCCAGTAGTTGCTCTGGCTACAATGTCCTTCAATCCGAAACACAACAGTGCATTTAAGCAGTGTTGTTTCACGGAAGAAATAGACATTGCGGTGGTACCTACCCAGATAGCCTCTCACATATGAGACACCTACCACCAGTAGATAAATATCGTCATTTTTGAGTGGTAAATCCATAGTTTTTGCTACAATAATAATTTAAACTCTTTTATACCTTAGAGTCTTTATAAATAAAAGGGTATACACTATTATTTTACGAAAGATGTATCTACCACCCAAATACGACCATATAAAAAAATAACAAAAAAATAATTACACTTTTTTTTCCAACATTTTCTGTTGTATTGTGTTTGAAGTCGCTTAAACTACCACCTGGCTTCGTTTTCGGTAGCAGTCTTGATATACCCTGTATATTATTCTGTAGGTTTCAATTTTTTATTGCTATATTGATCAGAAAAATCAGTGGTCTGCCCGATGGTAAGAGGTCACAGCTTATAACCCGCAGTACCCGCAATGGAAGCCAAATCCATGTATGCTGTTAATAGATTTTTTAATTTAAAACAGGTATTATGTGCGATTTTGGTCATGATCTCGAACATAAAAACAAAAAAAAAAAATATATAGTTATAATTGTCAAAATATCAAAAATGTATCATTAATTGATATATTTTTATCATATTTGATATAAAAAAGTATCTTGTCACGGTGTTAGTGTTCAAATTCATCTGAAATCCTCAATTGAATTCTTTATTTTTTCCTATGTCGCAGATAGCTCTAATGATTATATTATCTCCCATCCTTATATTTTTTATATTTGCCTTGATCCAATGGACGTTACTTGAAAGAATTTTGGGGCATTTAACTAAGCTGGAGAAACACCTGGGCTGACGTCCCGTAATCGCAAAGTGAAATTGCCATATACAGTAGGTACAAGTGGGTGCGGTACTTCGCTATGGACTAATTTGTATCTCTAGCAGTAGTGGATATTTTTATGAAGGATTGTGAGGAGAAAGCCTTTAATACAACGCTGGTCTCAACGATATTTCACAGGCGGTAAGTCGATGATATATAAAATTATCATCTAACCAAGTAACTGCATTTTAAATTATCTCGACTAGTTAGGTACTATATGACAAATATCTTACCTTTTAAGATGTTTCATTTAAACGTAATCCTGATCTATCTGCGTATATCGAAATAAGAGACTAAATTAAATACCTGAATGGTGAATCTTACTACAATTCAAAACAGCTATTTTGACTAAATGTTTGCTTCAGAGTATCAAATTAATTATTAGTCTGTGAAGAGAAATAATTGGCTGCAAAATTTCTACCTAAGATACATTGTACCAAAGGTACAAGGTACATGTTCCACATCGATATCACAAAAACAAAGGAGATGGGCCAGAAATGTATGGGCCTTGGGCCGTTTGTAGTACATTACACCAAATTTACTTAGTGAAATTGGCATTCGATTTCTGTATGAAATACTATTATACGTTACATATTAGCTTTATACAAAAATAAATACCAAGCCAAGAACAGCAACACTACAAGGGGACAATATGGCGTCTGAAACGGCATGTTTGACAACCGATGTCAAAACTTGACATTTATGAAATATGAAGTCGTAATTCGTTTTTCTATAAATCAAATATTATTTTTAGTCGTCTGTGCTATAAATTACTGTACTCTATATAACTCGTAAATGTTTTTACGTCAACAGAATTAGTATCATACTTTATTGATCATCTTATATAATATAACATAATGTCTATACAATAAATTGCAACAAGTCTGTCAGAATCTCGGCATGTTTATAGTTATTTAATATTAAGAAACTGTACCTATATCTGATTCTGGCCGTAAGTGCGGTGCATAATACTTGCTAAACAACCTATTTAAATAATCCACAATAAAAATCTGCTAGGCATGAGGTACAGCACGGCACAGAATGATCACTTGTCGCGACTGCTAGCATCTGTATCAGCCCATATACGTCCCACTGCAGGGCACGGGCCTACTCTACAATCAAGAATACGATTGAGAGTGATTAGGCCATATAGTCCACCACGCTGGCCTAGTGCGGGTTGACGGACTTACATACCATAGAAATTCTTATGAATCGCTATGGTAAGCAGGTTTCCTCACGATGTTTTCCTTCACCGTTTTAGTGCGTGGTGATTGACTATCAATACACACATGACTCCAAAAAGTCAGAGGTGTTCCCTATGTGCATATGAACAAATAATCATTTTATTATTAGGCATATGCACTTAATAAGCTCTTAGTTATTATAGTCCATACAAATGAATACGCTATAAAAATGGAATCGAATCTGATAGCAGCCATGTTTACTTCTATACCTTAATGTCTAGTAAAAGAACATACTAGCAATCATTTCTGTACAAGCTAACATTTCAAACATTATATTTAGTCTACCCCTAGAAGTCTAATATACTTTAGTATATTAGTCTAATATACTTTAGTATATTAGACTTCTACATACTTAAAAATAATATTATCCTAAGGTTTAAGATATTATTTTTCAAATAATGTATTTGACATTAATTCTAACTGGTTATTTCTGAGCACACATAAGGAAAAAGTAGGATTAATTGATGAAAGAAAACTAAAATCAAACAAAACTTAAGGACAATAAAGTACAACCAGATCTTGCTATATATTTTTTATTTATATTAGCCTAAAAATAATCTCCAGTCAAAACATCTAGGAACAATGCCGGTGCTCCTATATTGTACTATTGGTAGCCCAACCTAAAGGCTAAATACCACAGTATAATCATGGTATGAGTACAGCAACCCACTGTCCAGTATCCAGCCATGTTCCTTTCAACATGAAGCACTTGTGGGTGTTAAGTATGTCCAAAAGAATCGAGATTGATACAATCTTTTTACGGCGGAGTTGGAATAAAATCTTGCTCATTGTCTACAGCTTGATTTATTTGCAGCCAGCAGTTTGTACAGATAATTGCTCGTCCTGATTACTAAAACAAAATAAAAAAGATTTAATATTGAAGATATCGAAGAATTATGATGAATAAATAACTCTTTGCAGTCACATGTGTATGATCCCAGGTCTTCTTCTTTAAACAATAGCGGACTATTGTTTAAAAAAGCATCTTAGTAGGCCGGCCGGATAATTGTATGAAATGTCTTGGGACAGTCATCTGATGCCATTAGATATTCCTCCTGGACGGCATTTGTGCTTACCATCAGACATAGTATTGTTATTATGGATATGCCTGTATCAGCCCATATACGTCCCACTGCAGGGCACGGGCCTCCTCTACAATCGAGAGTACGATTGAGAGTGGTTAGGCCATATAGTCCACCACGCTGGCCTAGTGCGGGTTGGCAGACTTACATACCATAGATTTTTTTATAAATCGCTATGGTATGCAGGTTTCCTCACAGGTATGGATATAATTATAATATAATATATTATACATAACACAAGATCATCTGAGTGTCTAGAGGGAAATAAAAGAAAATGTAATTCATTTAACAATTTAAACAACAATATATAAAATATCACTTCTTACATATTTATGTACTAGTAGACTTGTCCTGTGGACACAATGCAATTCAGCTCTAACATGAATACTTTTGTAATACTCCATACTTTGTATTGACCTTGATTAATTGGCATAAAACATACATTTCCCAAATTAATGAAGAAAATAGAATACTTACTTCTTGTTCTGCCATTTCAGCAATAAAACGTTTTGAAATACTCTACACGAGAGTGAATTGGCAGCCCATGTAGTTACTAAGATTCTGTTGAATGATAGAATCCATTTCAATTTTTGATTGCAGAAGTGCAATTCAACCATTTCACAACAATTGCAGAAGTGCAATTCAAGCAAAGCGCCACTTTTGATGTGCTGAAAAGCAGAATTGTGGGTTAGAAGAGAAATATGAACATAGAAAAACATAACAGTATTACTTACATGTGGCATTCAAAATAATAAATAATATGTTTACTCACCAAAATACGAACTAGTAATTGCGTTTAAACGTCAAGATATATCATCTGCGAGAATCAGAATCCATAAAACAAAGCCAGGTATACAGAGAAGCAAATACACATTTGCGAAATGTATGCGAATAATAAAAAATAATACGAATTACGGCCACAGACGTAGACAGATAACACAGAGTTTTGCAATTGCTGTCAAGTTAAACATTTTCGTTCTTAAACTAAAATCATGTAACATAAATAAAATAATAAAAGTGACTTCTTTAACAACATATATCGTCTTTTAAAAAGCGAAGAATATGGAAAAAGAAATATAGACAATAATTATAATTTGTAGGGGGGTTTTAAAAATAAGACATATTCAAGTTAAAGATAATGGATTCGCGCATTTTTGAACGAAATGACAATTAGGCATCATGGAGGACAGATTATAGAAGAAAATATTGCTTCTGTACTAAAACAATCACATTTTTGTATAAAGCCCCCTGTTGTCCAAGAAATCTAAATGTATTTTATTTGAATTCCACATTTTTTTCTAGAATTTGTATTAGACGTACACAAAACGGCCCAAGATAGCACATCTCCTTTAACTATACTTGTGATAAAATCTTAAAAATAAAATAATTTATGTGGCTAAGGGTATTTTGTATTTTTTTAAATGTTAAATTTGAATATACCATTTAAGCGGTAGGTATGTAGTTCGTTGGGACAGCAAGTTAATAATACGATTTTTCGATTCAACGATTAGTTACCACGTCACTTTATTTCATGTAAATTCAATACGCATAAAAATGGCGACAGGCAGAAACCGGGACACGCCGAGAGTTCAGAAAACTAGAGCATAACGGTTAATAGCCCTTTAGTACGGCAAAGAGTTCCCCGCGTACTTATTCCGAGGCGAATAACTATAATTGATTAGGGTTTCCGTTGCAAGTTTGCGTGACAAGTTGAGATTATAATATTCAAAATGTATTCAAACCAGTTTTTACACATTTCATTTATTTTAGCTAGCTGCCAGACTACAAAATCCTTACTTTATACTTTTTGATTCCAGTGCACATCAGCCATTATATCGTACACTGTTTTATTTAAATTGGATCTTAAACCCAGTTGATGTATTTACAACCCAAACACGATAATACAAAAAATCGACGCTTTTATTGACGAAATTTTAGTTGCACTGTAGCTGCTGCAGCGGTAGCCACTAAAACTAAAAGAATCACATAATCTAACGATTTTATATAGTTATGACCGTATTGCTATGATACATGGTTTTGGTCGTCATCTCTGGTACTATAGTAGACGTTACAATTTAAAGGAGGAATCATACTAAAAAGGATCACATCTACTTAGAAAAAACGAAGAATTCGTTCCAATATCACCCGCTTAGTGTAAAAATATACTGAAGTTAATGGTAAAAAGCCGATCGTTAGAAACACATTTCAAATACAATTGTGATCGGCTTCAGTCGTGTCCTTCAGGGTGTACCCTGAAGCATCTTTTAGTAAAGCTCTTTCCTTTTACAAGTGGAGAGTTTTAAAAGTGGAGAGGAATGCTATGTAGGAACTGATTCGATTTGAATTTATTTATTTATACGCCCTATGGTTATAATTGTATACAATAATAAATTACATACTTTTCCGTTGCCATCTCTACATAGGTCAGTCTTCTATTCGCAGGATAGTGAATATTTATTTAACTCTAGCACGGTAATGTGCCCACTATAATGAAACCTGAGAATAAAATTGCAGAGCAATCCTAATAGAACAGGGATGGCAGACTAATGGCACCCGTCCCAATGAAGGTACGTGACATTATATTTTGGGCACGTTACTGGTCCTAAAATTCAATAACCACTGAGTAATAAAATATATAGTTATAAAATTTTCTCAAAACAAAAAACATTTTCGGCGCTCGTTAGTAGCACTTATAGCTAATTTTTCCACATTTTATTGAAATAAAAATTATTTGCTGGCACGTCTATCCATCTATGGCTTAATTAAATATATTTCTATAAAAAAACTCACGGTGATAGCCATCGCCATCCCTGTAATAGCGTATCACCGGAGAACAACACGAATCCAGATTTAAACATACTGAACTCCAATGATATTATATTATACAAATACGACGTAGATATCACACTAGCACTTCAAAAGTGAGGCGTTCAAATTCGGGTAATTGGTGTAATTTCATCTAGTCGCATAGCAACGACGATACAGGGAAGACGTCAACGCTGTCAACGTAAAATAATACTCAAATATTGTTTAAAATGCCGAGTTGTGTGTTTAGAAAGTGCAAAAACTATGGTGCCAAATTAAGGAAGGATAACGGACTTACTTATCATACGTAAGTACATTAAAATCGAACAAATATTCATTTTTATTTTAAAATTCTTAAATTCCGACTTCTATTATGTAACAAGGATTACAATATCAGTGTAGTGCGATAAGGACAGATGGCATGTGTCATTGATTAATTAGTCAGAAGCGAAAACGTAGGCATAATAGGTGTCGGTTAATTGTATAAACAGATATGAATTCTTATATTTTTGTTTTTACTTCAGTGCTATAAAAACAGATTTAGTTGGATTTTAGAAACTATTTTAAAAGATCTTCCATTGGAACTAAGCAAATACGTCAATTTCACCATATGTTTTTTGATCGACTATATAGCATTGAAGTTTTATTTTTAGATTTCCAAGGGACGAGCTTCTAAGATATAAGTGGGTATGCGCAGTTCAAATAGAAAGAAGTGAATCTGATTGGATGCCTTCAAAACGCAGTACTATTTGTTCTGCACATTTTAAAGATACAGAAAAATATGCAACTGCGAAAGGATACACACGCCTAAAAAAAACTGCAGTACCTGTTCTAGCACCGGTAAATAAAAAAAAAACGATTGTTCACTGCATGTTAACTTAATCCTATCTAAAAAACGAAATTTGTTGTTTTATTTGTCATTTTTTCACATGTATAATAAAAAATACCTATTTTATTTCAGCATGACGTACCACTGGCAGGTTCACCTACTAGTCTGAATTTGAATATAACCGACATAGACTCAATATTTGATAGCCCCAGAAAAGCAGCGCTTAAGAAAAGAGTGCGTAAATTAACCGCCGAAAAAAAAGATCTACAGAGGAAAAATAAAGTTCTCATAAATCAAAATAAAAGATTGAAAGGAAAAAATATAAGTATAAAAAACATTTTAAACGACTTGAAAAAGAAGAACCTACTCTCGGAACAAAATATTTCGAAACTTCAACTAAAAGCTGAACCAAGAGCTTTATTTGACAGTGTTTCAAATAAAAAAATCGAATAAAAATTTCAGAATAAAATATCCTGCAGTTCTCAGGAAATTTGCTCTCACTTTAAATTTTTATTCATCAGCTGCATACAAATATGTAAGACAACGCTATCAAGGGGTTCTTCCTCATCCTCATGTTTTGGCTAAATGGTATCAAAACACATCTATGTTACCAGGCTTTACAAAACAAGCATTTGATATATTGAAACAAAAACGTGTTTTGTCGGGAAAGAGAATTCCTTGTGGTTTAATTGTCGATGAAATCGCTCTTAGGCATCAAGCTCAGTGGACAGGCAAAACTACAGAAGGCTTAATTGATTATGGGTTTGGACCCTCTGAAAGCAAGGAAATCGCAACAAATGCTTACGTTTTTATTATAGTATAATAATTCCTGTAGCGTACTTTTTATTAAAGGATTATCTTCGGAAACAAGGGCCACAATGATTATGGATTGTTTGAGACAAAGTCATGCTGCTGGCGTTGACATAGTGAGCTTAACTTTTGATGGCTGTGCGGCTAACTTAACCACTGCATGCATGGTATACCGGGTATATCAAGACTGCTACCGAAAACGAAGCCGGGTGATAGTTTAAGCGACTTCAGACACAATGCAACAGAAAAAGTTGCAAAAAAAAAGCGACAATTTTTTTTTGTTATTTTTTTTCTATGGCCATATTTGGGTGATAAATACATTTTTTCCTAAAATAATAGTGTATATCCTTTTATTTATAAATACTCTAAGGTATAAAAGAGTTTAAATTATTATTTTAGCAAAAACTATGGATTTACCACCCAAAATTGACGATATTAAAAAAATCATAAAAAATAATTGTCGCGTTTCTATGCGAAATTTTTAATTGCATTGTGTTTGTAGCCACTAAAACTAACACCCGGCTTCGTTTTCGGTAGCAGTCTTGAGATACCCTGTATATAAAAAATATTCACTCACCTCGAATTACGGTCTTTTACAGGCAATTGCATACCAGTTGTATATTTCCCTATACTTTATTGTTCTTCGGCTGTACAAAATATAAATAACTCGTGCAATGGACGTACTTACGATCAAAATTCAATTGAGGATATTCCTAAGTTGCAAAGTGACAAAGTATCCCAACAAAACGTATGTATTTTATCAGATTACCTTAACGGCGAACAAGAGTCCTTTAATGTAGAGCAGATTGTTGGATATATTTCGGGCTGGGTGTCCAGTGCCCCAAGCAGGAATATTTGGCTCTATAGTATAGTAATCGTAATAGTAAAATTTTGTATTGGAATTAAATTATGGCAGCGGGAAACGTTTACGACACTATAGTATGGTAATCGTATAGTATAGCGATAGTTTTACTATACAAATGTATGAAAAGTGGTAGCACGAATATTTTTTGACGTATAGTATCGTTGTAGTAATAGTATAGTAATCGTTGTCACGATACTATTACTATACGATACTTCAAAATGTTCCTGCTTGGGGTACAGAACACTTTGTCGTAGTTTAAAATGCGAAACTTGTCGCCACAATTTGTTTTCCAATGAAAATATGTGGTTTCACAAACTCGTCACTTTGAAGGACATGGGTGGTTTGTGCTTGGCGTCCCAAGATGGATTTTTAGTTTGTTTAAAATCCGAATCGATAATTAAGTAATTTATAAAATATAATGATCCGTTATCTAATAACATTCAAAACTTTCAACGGTTGCAATATAGTATTTTAAAACTATTTTATCAGTCCAATATATTTTGTAATCTGTCCGAACATCCAATGAATCAAAACCCTACATTAAATCATAGACTGCAACTTATTCGTGCAATTATAAACAAGTATTGAAATATTCGCATGCATCACGAACATAAAAATAAGCAATTTGCAACAAAACGACAACAAAGAAATAAGTTAAATTTGTACGAAGGAAAATAATTAACTTGAATGAAACAGATGGTCCTAATTCTTAAAATCTATATTTTATTCGTTTAAACATACAGCGAATCAATCAGTCCAATTGTTTGTATCTTGCAAACGACAACTATTTGCATAGACACAACCTAGTAGCCAACATCATCACTATGTTGTTTTTCGGTATGGACTTATGACTCCTAAAGTGCCATAATACCAGTACGTGACCCAACCAGTTCTTAAAAATGGTCTTGTAACGCTGTACCGGCATCGATATGTTATCACAAATTGTTGCTAATAATTCAGATTTTGGGAAAAAACATCGATTGGCGCGCCGGCAATACTTATTGAAGTCCTCAATCTGTATGAAGATAGCCTCAGTAGGGCCGAAAAAGACAAAATGTCAAAATATATGAATGTGGCAGACGAGGTTACTGATATATGGGATGTCGACTCAACACTTACTGTCCCGATTGTTGTTTCTACTCGTGGGTGAATACCATAAAACCAACATTTTTAAAAGCTTTCAATGGGCCGTTGTGTCAAGAGCCAGATTCAGAAGGCAGTAGTAGTTCTTGACACTGGCCTTATTGTAAGGAGGTTTCTTTCTTTGGGATCTTAAATCCCGGTGGCTTGGGCCTCACCCTTGTTGGGAGAATGCGTTTTTTTTACATTTTTACATAATATTATTTAAGTAAAAATAAAAATTATATACTTAATACAAAAAAAAGGCAATGATTGTAAAGACCCCTTCGAGCATTTGCAAGCATTTTGCTATTATGAGCGTTGATAACCTTAAGTTGAACTCAATTTTGGGCGATTTAACTTTATAGTCATTCTCTAGAGAGTTCACATCCTTTAGAGTGCAAAGTAAGATATTTAACTGTTGCTGAAGGTCAAATAGCTGTAGTAGCTAATCATGATTGAAGGTAACACCTCCCGTTTAATGGAAAGCATTGCGGAAAAGTTTGTGTTTGTGATAAAGCCCGGTACTAGGGAGAGACTGATTCAAGCCAGAGGAAGCTTTGATAGTAAAATATAAGCAAATAAAGCATTTTATGAGCATTTTATAGTGGTGCAAATAAATCGAAAAGTCTATTGAATAAGCATTCTTTGATTCAGAGTCGGTTAACTCATAATATAGTGTATGTTCGGGCGTCTGCACGGAGAAACGTCAAAAAGTTCATAAAGTCCCGTGCTATATTAGTACCTGATTAGTACTTATTCTTTCAAATACAATGTTTTTTTAATGCCAGAAACTGTGAATATTTATTCAATTGTTGCATAAATTTAATGTGTTCAACGGTATGAACAGGACGATATTCTGACATAAATCTAAAAGAACACCCATGAGACACCATGTAATTTTCTTTTTTTTTTATATAATGGCCTGGCATAGTGGCGGCATTGCACCTGATGGTAAGTGTCAATGCCGCCCAGGCAGAGTATCCATTAGCATCGGACGGCAGTCCCATGCCAATGGAAACAATTATGCCGGCCTGCTAAGGTGCCTCTTCACACCACGGCGGAAGGACCCAGGTTTGTAGGAAAGAGGGAACACGTGAGACGGCAAACAATTCCACAGCCTGACGGTGCGGCACAAAAACGAATTCGAGAACCGTTTGGTTCGCGCCGGGATGGTGTGGACCGTCAAGCTATGGCTTCGCAAGCCAGCACGTGTGGTTCTGGTTAGGAATGGAGAGGAGGGGATCAAGTTGAACAATTCTTCAGAGCACTCACCGACTCACTCAAATAAGGTTAAGTCATCCAGAAAAGTGCAAGAAACAATGTATGGATTTCAAAGAGGGATTTATCAGTGGCATCATTAGAAGCATAAAAAGTCAGATTTCTGGAGACAACAGAGCTCGCAAAAGCACTTGCTATCAGTAGTTTTCTTAGCTTTTTTTAAATTTTGCATCTATGTATGGGATAACTTTTAACCATCAAAAAATGCGATTTTACTTGTAGGTTTTATTTATTTATGAATTAAAAGGATTTTTAACTTTGTTTTTATGTTTTATTTATATTTTTAGCAATAACTAAAATATATACCTGTTCATGAAACAAAACGATAACTTTACTCGTATTCCCCAAATCCTGCTGTTGTTTGTAGGTTTTTATAATTAAAGTGACCCCTCTGTGTGCATCGCTCGGATTCTATATTTTGATAGCCGTACACTATCTTGTTTTGCCTATACTACGTCCATGGTTTCGTTTCGTACCTTCTTTATTACCTATCATTCACTTGAAATGTGATGAAAATTTGACAAATGAGTATGTTAATGCATAGTGGAACAGTTTTATACACAGAACAGATGAATATGGTTAGAAGGGAAATACAAGCGTTTGACGCGTCGCAAGGTGGTGCATAAAAAGCATCACTGCCGCGGAACGGATGATTTGTCAAATTAGTCGCTGTCGCGTTTCTTTGCGAAATTTTTAGTTGCATTGTGTTTGTAGTCACTAAAATTACCACCCGGCTTCGTTTTCGGTAGCAGTCTTGATACACCCAGTATGTATGAATAATTATAACATAACTATAGATCTCAAAGAAATATATATTTAATTAACAAATTATTGTGATTGTTCTTCAACTTTCTAAAGCAGTAAATCACGAATTTTCAATTATTTAAACTGTAATCATAAATTTAGTCATGTAAAAAGCTTTGTAGGATAGAAATGTCGAATTTGATATGCGTAAATACAACCTGAGTTTAGATTTTAACTGAGTCCTTGTGGACTCGTATATGAGGAGAATATAAAGTAAGCTGTGTCCGTCATTGTATTTTAAAAACGCACTTAGCGTTCTTATGAATACTTTATAAGAAGGACGTCCAAAATCTTGTGGCCTTAGAGCGTGTTCCAAACTCACCCCGAGTTAAAGCCGCCATGAATAATAAACTCATTCAATTAGTTAACTTTTGCATAGTATTATTGTATACTGGGTGGTATTGACATATGTGCTCTAATTTAAACCACATGTTCCTAACCATCCTAGGAAACATTGTTCCAAGTTAGAAAAAAAAAAACCTGCCTGATAGTTCTGCCGAAAATTGCATAGGTATTTAGTTTTTTATGCCTTTAAAAAACTTTTGAACGCTACAGGTTTTTTATTGCAGGTAAATTTCCGTACCGCTCCAAAGTTCACCTAAGCGGTGAAAATACCTTTGAAATAAAATTTACGGATTTTTTCACGGATTTGGTTTAATTTTACATTTTTTAACTTCACGACGTTATATAAAGAGTGGCTAAAAATCGTGAAAAATAAAATCACGCATTTTAACAAAACATCTTTTCAGATATTTTTCAAATGTTGTGCAATGTAACTTGTGGTGATGAGAAACGTTTGGGCTAAATTAAATACTAAATCTCAATATCACCCGGTATTATGTAAAAATGGATACATAATATATTTTTGTTACCCTAATAGTGTTCGTGATTTTGACAAAGAAGCCAAAGAGGCTGGAACGGCTAAAAAGCCTCTTAGGGAGAACGTATCTTGGTCAAATAAATGATCTTGTGCGAAAAAGGTAACTCAAGAATAGGTATTCTTAACAGACGCGACGGATAGGGAAAACAGGATGTGAGCTTTTACAGTTTTATAGGATTAAAATGTATCAATCATTATGTGGAACAAATTAAACAAATTAAAAAACTTACAATTAATCATTTGATGCATGGAAAATGATATTAATATACCCATCAATGTACGTCAATGATTTTCAATAATAAGCTTTCACTAACAATGAAAATAGGTGATGACGTAATATAAAATACTCTTTGCCTGTTGAAAATCCATAAGCTATTAAGCTGTTCATAAAGGAATTGTTAATTAATCAGCTATTAAGCTTAGAGGTGCGTTTATTTAAGGTATTATGTAAGCTTAGTAATTGGCAGCCAGCTACTCGTGATGAACGAGTAACCAATTATAAAAAGATATACATATTAGGAATTCCATTCTCTATTTTTGTGATCCTTACTATGTATTAATTACACGGATATTGTGCGGCCGAAAAGTTCTTTGTGGTTTTCGATATCCATAGCACTATACACAATTTAAGTTTACAGTTAAGGATTCGGATAATAGGTGATAGCTTTGATTTCGAAAAGTCTGCTAAGTTTCTCAATGGTGTAAGGGTTCGCACTGCTGCCGAGTTTTCCCAATTTCGCTTTGAGTGCAGCATCCTCGTTTATACGGATATTGTCTATTGTTTGTACGACTCATATTACATTAACTTTGATATATTTGTTTGTTCGTGAATAATATTAAGCTTATAAATACTAATAACTATCTATTCTTCAAAGTAAAGGTTACGACGAAGCCGGGTGGGTCTAATGAGCGGTAACCTTAACGCTGTATACGTACATTCATTTGTGGAAAAAAAAAATACTTTCTTGTTCGTTCCAATATCGAATCTTACCGAATCGTTCCTTAAGTGCGTGGTGGCCTGTTGGTAAACGGATCAGACGCGGCTGCCAACATGTTTACCGTGGTTGCGGGTTACAATCCCAGGGCACACCTCTGACTTTTCGGAGTCATTTGTGTATTGATAGTCAATCACCACACACTATAACGCTGAAGGAAAACATCGTGAGAAAACCTGCATACTATAGTGATATGTAAGAATTTCTATGATACGAGTATGTAGTCTGCCAACCAGCACTAGGCCAGTGTGTGGGATTATATGGCCTAACAAGTCTCAATCGTGCTCTCGATTGTAGAGGAGGCCTGTGTCCGGCAACAGGACGTATAAATATGGGCTGAATAATGATACAATATCGACTTGAACCCAGGATATCTCATTACGGTATCATGTACATTATCTCAGCGCCAATAAGACGACAAAAATAAGTCATTACTTTTCAAGTTTTCCGAGGAATAAGCCTGTAAGGTTATTAAATATTCAATTTCAGCGTCTGTATAAAAAAGGGATAAAAATTAATGAAAGGGGTTCTATAACAAAGATGGCAGGCACAAAATACGCATTTCGAAGATACTGTTCATTTTTATCAAAGTAAGGTGCCTTATCACATTGGAGATAAGAATATGAAAATTATTACCTATATTGAATAGCATATTGCAGAAGAAAAGTTTGCAAAGTGTACATATATTGTGGAAAGAAGATTATTATGATTGAGATTGCATGAGATTACACAATTTTTGGGCAAAAATTACAATAGATGACTTTCCAAAACGTTCTGTTTGGACCCATAATTTAATTAAATATGGCGATTTTCTGTCTTGTTAGGCGCCTTATGTACTACTGACCTTCAATAGTTTTGTAATTCGAATCGCAGAAAGATTTAAGTGTCTCATTATGATTTACTTGTATGTCGGTACATAAATAAATAATAAATAACCGTCTCTCTTTGGAGTAAATAATATTTCCCGGAAACAAAATGTATGTTACAAAGATTACCCAATCTTAATGTCATAAGTTCAATTCTAATCAAAATTATACAATAAAATTTAAGCACGAGTTTTTCTGTAGTTTTTTAAACAAAATTCCTTGATATCGAGGAAATGTTTCCAATCCACAAGACAAAAGGCAAGCCCTTTTGCGAGACAAAGGCTCGAGATTTCATTATGAAGTTTTCAAAGATTGTGCTTGAAGCAGAATGAGAAGTTCCGCACTGAAGTTACAAACTGATTGGCGTTTACGGTTCCGAGGAAAATTCACTACATCAACTGCCTGCCTCTTAAAGTCCAAATTAATTTAATATTGTTCTGTACTGTAACAGCCTTTCTGTGAAAATATTTAAAATAATTTATGATTCCATTTGAATTTTGGGGAAACACTCCTTGCTTTTTGATGAAAGGAGGTCATTGAACATAACTCTAACTAATTCCAAAATTATTTTTGACTTGGCAATTAAAGTTTTGCGGAAAAAAATCATGTTAATTGGAGGAAAATTCATAGAATTTCGGAGAAATATCATGTCTGGCTGATAAGTCCATGACTATGATATGCGTATAAACCTTGATGCACTCAATACTTAAAAAAAATTTGATAATAGTATGCATACTTAATACGACAATTATTATGCAGTTTCACTGCGAATATTGTTCAAAATTATTCAAACATACTATTCCGGTTGCATAAAAGAACCACTTGCATAGTTAAATGACTTCCTAACGGAACAAAAAGTACCATAGTAAGTAGTAAGTGCCAACGCCACACAATTAAGTTCAGGAATATCTTGCTAGTCACGTCTACTTTAAGCTAGGCGTGAAGCTGGTTGGCATAAAAGCGTCTCAGTTTGATAATGTTCACGCTTCGTTGGATATTTCATTCGAGTGGTAATTATGTTTTGGTCAGTGGCTAGGTAATATTGGTGTTTTTAATTATTTTTTTATAATCACGTGACTTATTTCAGACAAGTTTTTTTTGACAAGTTAGTAGTTTATATATCACCTTAGTTTCATATTACTAGAGCATTTTTAATGCTCGGTGTATATAGTACAGGTTCCCTAGAACAATTTTCAAAATGTATTACTAACAAGCTGATTTTTCGTGAGTAGCTTCCTTTCGACTAGACGCCCAACTTTTTCCTTACAGTAACGTTGGTAAATGGTAGCTTAGTAGGGTAGCAAGGATAAAATATGTTGATTCGACGAATTTTTAAAATTTATTAGTAACTGAATTTTTCTTTGTTAATTATCGAGATAATTACCTACATAACGTGAAAAAATATTTGTCCTACAAAATATAAGGTTTTGTTAGGGAGTCCCCCCTCTCCAACATGTATCATAAACAAGGTTATGGAAAATAATTACTAACCGGCAGTTTTTTTTTATTGGTTAGCTAACATTTGTATAGTTTACTACCCACAATGTCCTACAAATTGCGTGGTATGTCATATTGGTCATACGCTCAAAAGTTGTCAATACCGCAGGACTTTTTTAAAATTAGTAACTGTAGGACAAATATATAACGTGATAGGTTAATATATTTTTCATCCAAATAAAACAATGCCCTACAAAAATAAAGGTATGTTATATTAGTCCTACAAAATTTGTAATTTTTGAGTATACAAAATAAAATGCAATATATACTTACAGTAGTATTCGTATACAACGACTTCACTTATAATGACTAACCGATTTTAACGACGATAATGTTTACTCAAGTTAGGTTTCATGGTATGGTACTGAGAAAATATCATCGTTTAGTGCGACTCCGGTTTTTAGCGACTAACTGCTTATAGCGACCAATAATTATAATAATAGGTCCGGTTAAAACCACAGAATACTAACAGAAGTCAAGCTTGTGTATGTACTTCACTTTTGTTGCCACAGTCACACTACGCTCGGCGTTCGCGCAAAAGTTGAAACTCGCTCTCGCAGTGGTCTCGACTGGTTTCGAATATCGTGTCGGTGAATGCTGTCTATGTGTGCGTTGATTTAGCGCGCGTTGTATGATGCTTGACTTCTGTTAGTTTAGTATTCTGTGGTTAAAACGATGCGCAATGTTTTGTTTGCACAACCTATGCACCAATACCTCGGTGCCCCAAATTTACCCCGCCCCGCGCGCTTCACCTCTCCTTATTAGCGCGTGAATCCATGCTTAGTGTTTGTCACTTCTTAAGACAAGTTCTAAAAGCTCGACAAAATAGTTATTTCGGTAAAATACCGATTTCCAGCTCCGGTTCGAAACGCATCTAAATATATACCGGGTATGTCAAGGGTGCTACCGAAAACGAAGTCGGGTGGTAGTTTAAGTGTTGTAGTCACTTGTAACTGTGTGTTGGCCTTGTAACGGTTTTAGTCATCTGTGGTCCACAGTAAACAATGCTGTGTACATGCGTTTGCGCGACAAGGATAGCAGTGTGCCTTAGCTCCAATAGCAAAATATACAGGGTATATCAAGACTGCTACCGAAAACGAAGCCGGGTGGTAGTTGAAGCGACTTCAGACACAATGCAACAGAAAAAGTTGCAAAAAAAAAGCGACAATTTTTTTTTGTTATTTTTTTCCTATGGCCATATTTGGGTGGTAAATACATTTTTTCCTAAAATAATAGTGTATACCCTTTTATTTATAAATACTCTAAGGTATAAAAGAGTTTAAATTATTATTTTAGCAAAAACTATGGATTTACCACACAAAAATGACGATATTAAAAAAATCATAAAAAAAAATTTTCGCGTTTCTAGGCGAAATTTTTAATTGCATTGTGTTTGTAACCACTAAAACTACCACCCGGCTTCGTTTTCGGTAGCAGTCTTGATATACCCTGTATACAAAATAATATTTTTAATTTCATGAATTTCAACTATGTAACTGGAGGACTGGAATAACGTACTACGTAATTTGTAGGACATTGTGGGTGGTAAACTATGCAAATGTTAATTAACCAATAAAAAAAATCTGCTGGTTAGTAATTATTTTTCATGGCCTTATTTATGATACATGTTGGAGAGGGGGGACTTTCTGATAAAACCTTATATTTTGTAGGACAAATATTTTTTCACGTTAATTAGATTATTACCTCGATAATTAACAAAAAAAAAAAATCAGTTAGTAATTTTTTTTTAATTCGTCAACTCAACATATTTCATTCCTATTATCTTAGTTATAAACCACAATCGAGAATTTTCGTACAAGAATTACTTGGGCGTCTCATTGAAATGAAGCTATTCTCGAAAATTCAGCTTGATAGTAATTATTTTTACATTAATTATTAGTACTACAACTTTTGAGCGTAGGACCAAGATAACATACCACGCAATTTGTAGGACAGTGTGGGTAGTAAACTATACAAATGTTAGCTAACCAATAAAAAAAATCTGCTGGTTAGTAATTATTTTCCATGACCTTATTTATGATACATGTTGGAGAGGGGGGACTCCCTAACAAAACCTTATATTTTGTAGGACAAATATTTTTTCACGTTATTTATATAATTATCTCGATAATTAACAAAGAAAAATTCGGTTATTAATAAATTTAAAAAAATCGTCAAGTCAACATATTTTATCCCTGCTACTTACTGTAAGGAAAAAGTTGGGCGTCTAGTCGAAAGGAAGCTACTCACGAAAAATCAGTTTGTTAGTAATACATTATGAAAATTGTTCTAGGGAACCTGTACTAATATTTGTCTAGTGCTTATATTAACATAATATGGTATATTTGTTCTTAACCACCACAGTTAATATTGGACCATGATTGAAAAACGAAATGCCTGGTAATTTCGTCAAAAATCGAAATAGGTACGAGTCTTTTATTGCACAGATTGGTTCCTAAACCCAACGGATGTTCAGCTAAGCGGTAAAATTATTATATCTATATTATCTATTTTTACAAAAACTAATTGATACACCGTAAAGGCTTGCAGATATTCTTCTCTTCTAAAATTACTTCGGTAACAGTATTTCTACTGTTGTGATAGTTACTGATTCTATTCCGATAACACAAATCGTATTCCGAGAATATATAACATTTTCATGGAATATCAGATAAATTATTCCGCCGACGCGACGTGGAATTGAATTCAGTGCTCAATGATTTCTGTTTCATCGCTGTTGGTGTCAAACCAATCACGATAATAAAAGTTGTATCCACAAAGTCCTTAGAATTGGAAGCTCTGCTCTCAGCAAACACTTATATCGCCAGCTGCATCGTGCCGAGGTCAGACGAAACTGGTTTCTACAAAAAGATGGGACTTTACAATGTTTCGCTTCGTCTAACAAAAGAACTAGGGTACATTAAATTGTTTGGTATAAGTGAGACGTCAATTGGATACTATTTTTGAAGCAGCTGCGCAGTTGAAAATATTATTTAAACAAAATTTGGCAGATTAAAATTAATGTTATGAAAAAAATAACTACAACTATGCATCTTCATACAGGGTATTTCAAGACTGCTACCTCCGAAACCGGGTGATAGTTTTAGTGACATCAGACACATTAACTAAAAGACTTTAACAAAAAAAGACTAAACTTTTACAAAAAAAGCAAAGATTTATTTTTGTTTTTTTTTTTTTATAATAGTTTACACTCTTTTATTTTTAAAGATGCTATGGTACGCAAGGATTACAGCAAAAACTATGGATTTTACACCCAAAACCGATTATATTTAAAAAGCACAAAAAATCATTGACGCGTTCCTTTGTGAAATTTTGAGTTGCATTGCGTCTCTAGTCACTAAAACTACAACTCGTTTTCGTTTGCGGTAGCAGTCTTGATATGTACTGCATATTATTTTTATGCTAAGTGGAGAAAAATCCCAACTGACTTATAACGAGGGCCCCAGACGTTTTGAAGCACATTTTTCTCGAGCAAGGACAAATTGCTCGGATTGACGTAGATCTACAGGCTTGAATAATTGTTGCATTTCACGGTCGTTACATTCGAAGCTGAATGACCGCCCAATTGTTCAAATTTGAGATTTCTTCAAAAGGAAATATGCTTTTGGTGAATTGAGTAATTCAAAAATACTGTTAGTATGTTTCTAGCTTTAATAGGAAGAGGTGTTCAGCCGTGCAAGTATAATAAAACGATATCTGGTGTTTTTAATATTAGTAAAAATGGAAATAATAATACAATAACCCAAGTGCCACATACATAGATACCTAGTCCTAAGATGTTTTGAATCGAATGTTTTCAATGAAGGTAGGTCTGTCATATGTGAGAGGCCGCATGGGTAGGTACCACCGCAATGTCTATTTCTCCCGCCAAACAACAATGTAAATGCACTGTTGTGTTTCGGATTAAACGACATTGTAGCCAGAGTAACTACTGGGCATATTAAGACTTTATATCTTATGTTTCAGGATAGCGAGCGCAGTGGCATGGCAAGCATTGCTTTGTAATTCAAGGTGTTGTTTGGTTTCTGGTTCATGAGCGGTCGTATCGCTTACCATCAGGCGAACAGCATGTTCGTCTTGCCATTCATTGCAATAAAAAAAGATAAAAAGAGATTCAAAATATTATTTCAAAATGTTCTGGAATTTAACCAATCTTTTTTTTAATAACTTAGGTATAAACGCATCTCTTTAAAGTTGAAACTAGAAAACTTATAACGAAAACATAAAATGAAAAGCTTAAAAATTTACATATTTTTTGAATCACGAGATGATTATTCTTTAGCTTCGTGTAGTCAAATAAAGTATTTGCTTTCAACAACTCCCACGTCGCGTATTGGTAGATGAAATTTAAATTATGTTTTAATTAACGTATCTGTGTTGTTTTTATTCTACTTTATTATGCAGGCAAGGAATAAGTATCTATCATTTATATACTTACGTATAACTTTTAAACTGTGTTGATATTGAAATAAAACTATTATTTAGGGATTTTATCGCGGATTTGGTTTACTTTTTACAGTTATTAACTTCCCGATGTTTTTATTACTTTACAGGTATCGTGGTCACGGGATGGACTCCACGGTACGTACATAATTTAAGAAACCTTTTGTATTGATATATTTTATCTTCACCCGTTTAATTTTTGACTATTTTTTTTTAACTTTGTGACTGTCGTGAAATTTTTATGTCGTATTGGTCCTTATCTAATGCATTTCAAAGCTATATGTGTGGTTAAGAGTTATCGTTAACAAACTTTCTTTTTTTTTACACTGACAAAGGCGCAGTTGAGTAAATTAGACAACAAGGGATCATTTCCACGAAAACCCAAAACTTTTCCGGTAAACTGAATTGAAATGTAAGAAAGTTATGTAGGTCGACCGTATTGCAGGATGTCCTATTGGAAAAAACCACTTATTTAGGTTATTCATCTCAAAATTTTCAAACGAGGGTCTCACCCTCAATTAAGAGTCATGAAATTGTATTCAATATGGCGATAGGCTCACCCCCTATCACTTCTTCGGACGAAACACACAAGGTGAAACGTGGGTATCCTGATAGCACCTCTGTCTATCCCTTCTGGAAGAAACCTTCTGGGAGTTTATGTATCCAAGTAAATATTGGCTGGATGCTGGAAGGACCCTATAATTCTCATTAACGGCTTATGTACAACTACAGGACAGATATGATGTAGCTAATGATAGCGCAATTAACTAGGTTTAAAACAATAATATTATTATTCTAATTTATTTTCCTCCTCTATTTTTAATTCGACAGCCTCCGTGGCGCGGTTGGTTAGACGCCGCCTGCGAAACGAGAGGCCGCGGGTTCGATCCCCGCACCGAGAGAGGTGGGTGTTTCTGGGTGTTTGTGAGACCGAAAAGTCTCTCGTAGTTCCTGATACCCACGACACAAGACTCGATCTTAGTGTGGGGTCAGGACTATGTATGTGACTGTTGGGTGTTATTTATTTATTAATTTAATTGAAATTTAAATAAAGCCTTGTTACTTAGTCCAAATGAAAAAGCGAATTATTTTAAAATGAAACTTTAAAGTGTCGAAATGGTACTCGTACTTTGCACAAAAGTGCGTAATTTATGTCTTCTAGGTCTTTTCTTTAAAACGTGAATGGGATTTGAAAGCTATTCAGAATAGATTAAATGATGTTTTTTATTTTTACATTCTACTTATTACAGATTGAATAAAACATCCTATGTTTATTCCGCACTTATTATAAAGATTTCAAGCCATATATTTTCATTGAATACATTTGTGTATAAGTTGTACTCATTTGATGGAACTCGCTATGAATAGAAATCTATACACAATTCTTAATATTAATCAATTTTTTTCTTTCAATTAATGGCGAGATGAGCTTGGCTTTCGCCTGATGGTAAGTGATAAGACTGCTCTTGGACTGTAGCGAAAACAAACAACACTATGAATTACAAAGCAATGCTTAGCATTCCACTGCGCGGCGAGCGTCATCGTCATCATGAGACATAAGATGTTAAGTCTTATTATGTTCAGTAGTTAGATATTATGACTAAAATATTGTTTAAACTTGAACACAACAGTGCATTTACTTATGCATGTGACTGATGAGCGTATTGATTTATTAATTTTATTATTTGCCTTCTTAAACTTAATTTAAAAGATTGCCTTGAGCGATACGACTGCCATTTGTACTCGTATGTTAAATATTGGTTTAGTTTAAGATTTATTTGGTGTAGAAAAAAAAAGTAAAAACAAACTTTAAGCATAGTGACAGTTTTCGAAGCCAACGATACATTGCGCTGGTGTCGTCAATTTTTATTACTATTTATATTGAATTGTAACGTTATCCATAATCATAGTCGGGATTTCTTTAAATTTATTTTTAGTGGAGTGCCTGGAGCATTAAAAACCGTAAAACCTCGGATAACTCATAACTCTATTATGAGTTATTTGTTTAAATAATAAAAAAATGGAGTGCACAGATTTTTTTTGGGTAAACATTGCAATTTATAGTTTAAAAAACAATATCCCACATCAATCATACTAATCCATTCACTATAACTCTAATTCGAGGTGAAAACCCCCAGGCGCTCCACTATTTAGTAATAAAGCAAGTTACAGATTTGACAGCCTCCGTGGCGCAGTCGGTTAGACGCCGCCTGTGAAACTAGAGGTCGCAGGTTCGATCCCCGCACCGAGAGAAATGTTTGTGCGGCCCACAAATATTTCTTTCGGGTCTGGGTGTTTGTGACACCGAAAAGTCTCTCGTAGTTCCTGATACCTACGACAGAAGACTTGATCTTAGTGTGGGGTCAGGACCCTGTATGTGACTGTTGGGTATTATTTATTTTATTTTATTTATACAGAAGTTGATGGTAGGAGTCATAGAAATGAATGCATGATGTGACGTCATCTCCAATAAGGTGCATGCGTGGGAAGGAGAAAACGAGTGTTCACTATTAATAAATAATAGTTAAAAAAAACTAAAATACACGCTTTAATAAGATATACAACTAAAAAAGTAAAAATAATTGATACTGAATTTAAGATAAGTAAATGGAGTAAAATACATATATTTTATTGTTACAAAGCGTGGGGTGTTTACAACAATTACTTATCATCCTGCACCCCACGCTTTGTAACAATAAAATATATGTATTTTACTCCATTTACTTATCTTAAATTCAGTATCAATTATTTTTACTTTTTTAGTTGTATATCTTATTAAAGCGTGTATTTTAGTTTTTTTTAACTATTATTTAATTGTTTTGACTAAAAACATCCATCTACAGCTGTATTTCCAATCAATAACGCCATCTGTTGGTTAGTAGTAACATTTGACACTTGAAGAATACAATGTTAACACCATCTAGCGATGAATAGTGCAAACATGCATTATTGACGTGATCACGCCATCTATTAGTCAGTAGCAAATTATGTTCATCTATACGCCACCTAGTGGTCAGTAGCAATGGTCATCAATTATAAGAATAATGAATCCTGGCGAATCTAATCAGGATAATTATATATTTTAAACGAATTATTGTATTGTCATCGGTCTTTGACAAGTGTGCAAAATTTGAACGAAATCTGGCCGTTTAAAGTGGGTCAAAATCGCGCCCAAAGAAGTCGGTTACAAACAAACATACAAACATACAGGTGAAGCTAATAAAAAGCGTGTAAAATAATATCGCAGTAATTTTTCAACAAATTGTTATGCTGTTTTTGATTATGGTTATTCTAAATGATATTTTTAAGGTACCATTAAATACTGCTCCAAATAAAACCTTGGACACATCCTTTTTCTTATATTAGTTGCTGTTTCATCTCACGCAAAAAGTACCAAAGTGTAAAAATCTCAAAATTTATTCGCATTTTATCCGAAACTGAAAGACGACAATGTCCTTAATGGTGTACACAAATAAAAAAATAACACTATGATGTAAACAAACAGGAAGGCGTCGAAATACCCACAGGAATAGGGGACAGTGCACAATCAACAATGTACCCGGATATCCCTGCCACGTTGTGTGCTCTGGGGGCTTACTCTATAAAACGATACGAACTTCGAATGTTCGTACTTAAAACTTCACTGATGTGCCTAGATACTCCACGAAATGTTGGAATCCCCTATCGTACGTCGTAACCATCGACTAAGTTCGAAGAAAAAACAAGTATAATGTACTCTTGTTGCACGTCAAGCCCTATTTATTACTCCAACAATTCCTGTTCATCCAAAAGTTGCCAGGAAGAAATCGCTCAATGCGATATGGTCACCCATTGTACTATTGAATTTTTGCTTGATATATTTATTTAGTATGTAACTTAAGATGTACAATAAAGAATATAAATAAATAATAAATAAATAAATATAATAGAGAATAGTATGGATTTTAGAAGTGGGAGAGTTATATCTTACTCCAGACTTCGAACATCCGAGCATTCGAAGTTCGTATTGTTTGACAGAGTAATCCCCTAGTCTTTATATCACTTACCGTGGGATTTATAGTCCGGTTTACAAGAAGTGACGACACAAGGTTGGTGACGTGAACCACTATCTTTACTCTCAAAGGATTTGGTAAACAAAGCACTGTTACCCTATATCGTTTCATTTACAGTCTTTGTCGTGAAAGTGCGTTATTAAAGAACCAGCCGCGACTGCCAAAATGTTCACGTTGGTCGCGGGTTCAAATAACAGGAAACACCCCTGACTTTGCGGAGGTATGTGTGTATTGATAGTCAACCACCACACAAAATAACGATGAAGAAAAACATCGCGAGGAAGCCGTGAATTACATAGCGATTTACAATTATGCAAAGTTCGCCAACTCGCGTAAGGCAAGCATGGTCGAATATACAGCCCATCCCTCTCTATCGTACTCTCGATTATAGAGGAGGCCCGCACACTACAGTATATGGGTAATGGGATGGTATAATACTGTCGTGTTTAGGTTTCTAGAAATATGTGGGTTGTAGTGTAGCTTTATAGTTGCGGCCTTATTAATAGTCAATTTATAAACCTATTTTCAATATGGAATGTTTTATCCTCTTCAAACAAAATGAAATTAAAAATCGTTCGAAAGCGACAAAACATTCGATGTCTAAAATAGGTTTATAGACTGACTATTAATAAGGCCGTTGGTGTTTAGACTGAATATTAATAAAGCCGTTGGTGTTTCAGTTAGAGCTACAATCGGACTGTGCCGGATAATTTCTATTGCTATGGAAGTAATTGCTTTTCTACTCATTTAAAATATAAGGATATTTTAAAATATTGATGCTATCTTTATAGCATTCGGAGAAATGCAAGTAAATTTGTTTGTTTTTATGAGTGGAAGTATCCTGATAGTATCTGAAAATTAATGGTACTTTCTTTAATTTATGACAGTATTTTGATTAGGTTCTTACTGTATTGTCTTCTATGGCAGTTGGAGCTCATATAGATGTTGCATACAGAAAACTCACTGTGTTAACTGCCTCTATGACAGAATTGTACTACGGTATGATTTCAACCACAGAACAGTTGAATATGGTTCTGTTCTGTGATTACAACGCTGGCTTCTCGGGGTCTGAATTAATTGGGCAGGCAAAATTAGGATGCAAATGATTGAAATTTTCTATTCATTATCAGCCCGCAGCAGCGTCGGGAATTTGCGCCCGATGTGCCAATAGGAAATGAGAAATACGGTGATCCAGAAGAGAACAAAGGTTATCGACATAGCCCTTAGGATTAGCAAGTTGAAGTGGCAGTGGGTCAGGCACAAAGCGCGTAAAACTGATGGCCGTTGGGGCGGAAAGGTTGTAGAATGAACGCCACGTACAGGCAAGCGAAGTGTCGGACGGCCCACGTAAAGGAGGACGGACGACTTGGCTACAGGCCGCTTCCAACAGGTCGATGTGAAGATCCTTGAGGGAGGCTTATGTTCAGCAGTGGACTTCCTGTCGTTGGGATAGGAATAGGCAAGCCCCATAATACAACGTGGGATAGCACCTCTGCCTTCTTCTTCTTCTGGAAAACAGGCGTATGCGTGTGTTAGGTATCGTGCCTGTGTGAACAGGAGTATTAAAACACGGTAACAATTTTCAATATATAATTTACATTATCTAATCTTTGATAACATATTTTTATAATATGAAATTATAAGAAACAATGGCAATCTATTTAATTACAAAAAATATTGCATTGTTCCGTTATTGTGTTTCTGCTGATTTTCCACTCGTGCAATTTAGCGAAAAAGAGTAAATCTTTCTGCGTGTTGTATTCGTGTGTTCCTCGAGGAATGCTACGAAAGGAATGTAATTGTGGCATATTTCAGTATATTTTATACATTGTCGTATGTTTTACGGTCCTCCACATATTATTTAGGTATTATTTAGCCTTTAATCACAAATAAATATATTAAGCAGATTAATTTCCTTCATATGTAGCGGATAACTTTCATCTCTCATTTCCATGAACCGTACTTGTCGTTTCAAAATCTCAATTTGTATATTTACTTTGTTACGAATTTCTAATTTAGGGTCAACTGTACCCTCTCATGTTTCAGTTTAACCAGCTATTTACGATGTATTCAACGAGGTTTTCAATTTAATGTTAAAGAATAACAAACACTGGAGCTGCATGGATAAATGGATAAATACAATTAATTATTTCACAAGATAATAATATCACCAAAATCCTATTATGACCATTTAGTGTTTATTTTGCCTTATTGTGAATTATATTTTGTTGGACTATTGATTAACTCCTTTAAAATATTAATATCAACTTCAGGACAGAACTTCCTTTGAAACTATTAATATTTAATATGATAATCCTTGTACGAATATAATTGATAATTCATTATATAATATCTCCTGATTTATCAACATATTTATATAATTTTCAATGTCTTGGAAGTTCTTATTTAATAATGTATTGACAGTTTATGTTTTCCGGTAAGAATAGTAAAAATGTTATAAAAGGTGATGGTAATGACAGGTGACATTCAGAATTGTAATTTTTACGCAGAAGTGCTGTCCAAATAGAAAAACGCTGATCAATCTTGAAAAATAGTTTTATTATACCACGTAATATCTCAGAAGTGGGATATTTTCGTAATGTCGGGCCCTTACGCTGCCGGTCTCGGAAAACAAAAGCGTCGATCTTCGACGCCATTATCATCCGACGCGGAAGAAAATAATTTTTTTCTTTGGATACGCCCACGGAACCCGTTACAAAGCGGCGCAGGACACACGTAACACACGTTGACGCTGAAGTTATTCCAAATTTGATCCGGAAGATAATGCTTGCAATGTGACCACGTGGCTACATAAAATTGACCAGCTTGGCGATATATATGGATGGAATAATACTGACCGTCAATTTATAATGCAACTAAGATTACGTGGTTCTGCAAGGCGTTGGTACGACGATTTAGACGATTACAACCTTACATGGGAGGCATGGAAGAATTCCTTGCAATCGGCTTTTCCACGATCCGTAGATTTTGTTGATCGCCTTGAACGGATGCTTACAAGAACTAAGACCGAGAGTGAAACAATGACGAAATATTTCCATGACAAGGTCTCTCTTCTTAAAAAATGTGATATCCAGGGAGAACGCGCAATATCTTGTATCATTCGTGGTTTGCCTGGAGAACTACAAGCTAACGCAAAAGCATTCCAGTGTAAGGAACCTGAAGAATTTTACTACGGGTATCTCTCATCGTTGGAAAACTACAGGAAAATCGAAACTCCCATTTCAACTCGGAAATCAAGTTGGCGCCGAGGAACTAATGACGAAAAATCTGCAACAACGGTAGCGCAGTCATATAATACAAAACGCTGTTACGTTTGCCGAAGAATCGGACATGAAGCTCGGGAATGTAGGATGCAACAGCGATGTGAAACTTGTCAACGTATGGGTCACACTACAGCATCTTGCTGGTTTGCGACTATGCCGAGTACTTCACAGTCACAGCAGCGAACTCAAATACAACAGGTACGTAACGTTTTTATACGGTAAGCGATTATGAATTGAGCATCTACCAGCGCCTTGTAAATGTTGGGACTGTAAAACTTATCGCATATATAGATACGGGTAGCAAAATCAATATAATAACTTTGGAAGTTGTAACCGACTAAGACTTAAGAAAGAGCCGTCTAATATGATCATGAAAGGATTTGGTGGAGCTCAAACAAAATCGCTTGGAAAAGTGATCTTAAATAATATACAAATAGATAGCGTATGTCTTAAAGGTTATCTTGAAATAGCGCAGCATATTCTAAGTGATGTAGATTTGATTATTGGCCAGTCTATGATAAATCAGCCAGGAATTAACTTAATTATAACATCGAATTCTGCTACTTTTATTAAAACTGACGATGTTGTAGATTATTTTGAGTTCGCACACATGGATTGTTCTAGCGATAAAATTAAGTACAATGTTTATTTGAAGCAGGAAACAATTTTACCTTCGCTATGTTCCTGTTTTGTAGATATATTTGTAGATATTGAGTCAAATAACGATATATCTTTTCTTGTAAATTCGGTTTATGTACAACTGGGTAAAATATGTTACATAATTCCTGGAGGAATTGTCTGTATCGAAAATTGTTTAAAAGTTATAAATTTGAGTCATCATGATATTTTTTGGCCAGCTCATAAATTAATAGCTCGAGCTGAGCTTGTAGATACATTATCATATGATACTACTAATAATGACGTGTTACAAGTTAATCCTTCCTCTGATCATTATATTACTACCGACAAAGAGCTAGTGGGTCTGGGTACAGTTGACATGGGGGAATTGGACAGTTCAGATACAAGCAGACTTATGAGACTTTTGGTTAGATTCAGCCATGTATTTGCTAAAGATACTAAAGACTTAGGATGTACTGATTTAATAGAAATGAGTATTAAAACTACTACCGATAAACCTGTCTATTATAAACCATATAGAATGTCTTTCAAAGAAAATACAATAATTAATGAGAAAGTTAAAGATCTTTTAGAAGCCGGCATTATTCGTGAGTCCGTATCTGAATACGCTAGTCCCGTCATATTAGTGAAAAAGAAGGGGGGGAGATTACAGATTGTGCATTGATTATCGAGCTTTAAATTCACAAACAGTAAAAGATCGTTACCCACTACCACATATTGATGATCAAGTATCAAAACTATCAGGAAGGTTTATTTTACTACTCTGACCTTGCCCAAGGTTATTATCAGTTAAGGCTATCTGAAGATTCCATTTCTAAAACAGCGTTCGTCACCTCTGCAGGTCAATTTGAGTTCTTAAAAATGCCTTTCGGCTTGGCCAATGCACCAGCTGTATTTTCCAGGTTAATACGCATAGCTCTCAATGACGTCGCTAATGATATAGCGTGTTATTTAGATGACGTCATGTTACCCACAGTAACCGTAGAAAAAGGACTCAAATTATTAGAACAAGTCTTGGTACTTTTGCAAAAAGCCCATTTAAAATTGAACTTAAAAAAATGTGCTTTTCTGAAAACAAGTGTGAACTATTTAGGACACGAGATTGAAGCAGGAAGTATTAGGCCGGGTTTAGCTAAAATTAATTGTGTTTCTGAATATAAACGCCCGCGAAATGTCCACGAAATAAGACAATTCATAGGACTTACTTCTTATTTTAGGAAATTTATTCGAGGTTTTGCCGAAATAGCGTTACCGTTAACCAAACTTACAAAAAAGATTCAGCCTGGATATGGGGAATGGAACAAGAAAATGCATTTCAATGCTTAAAGAGAAAGTTAGTCGATAGGCCAGTTCTAGGAATTTATGATAATAACGCGGAAACGGAATTACATACCGACGCTAGTAAATATGGTTTAGGCGGGATCCTAATGCAAAAACAATTTGACAATTCTTTAAAACCTATTGCGTACTTTAGTAGAATCACATCTAAAGAGGAGCAGTTTTATCATAGTTATGAATTGGAAACCTTAGCTGTTGTTGAATCGTTAAAGCGCTTTCGTATTTATTTAATAGGAATTCCGGTAAAAGTAGTTACTGACTGCGCTGCACTACGTACAACTCTGAGTAAAAAAGATCTCGTTCCCCGTATAGCACGCTGGTGGTTAACCATACAAGATTACGATTTACACATAGAATACCGCCCAGGGGATAAAATGAAACACGTAGATGCTCTGAGTCGAAATCCGGTCAATAGTAATATTTGCATGATTGAGGAACCTGATTGGCTCGTTACACTACAATTACAGGATGATAATTTACAAAATATTATTTCACAGTTGCTAGGCCAACAGACAATCCCGATATTAAAAACAATTATATAATTAAGGACAATCAACTTTTCAGAAAGACGTTACATGGTGATCGCTTTGTGATACCGAAATTAGCAAAATATGGGTTAATGCAAAAATATCACGACCAGATAGGACACCCGGGTTTTGAAAGATGCGAGGCAGCTATCAAAGCGCAATTTTGGTTCCCTAAAATGACGAAATTCATTCGGAAATATATTAATTCTTGTTTGCAATGTGCTTACGGTAAGGGAAATTATGGCAAAACACAGGGTGAATTACATCCCATCAAAAAAATTCCAATACCTATGCATACTCTTCACGCTGACCATTTAGGGCCATTTGTTAAAACTAGAAGAGGAAATATCTATGTATTAGTCGTAATAGATTCATTTACAAATTTGTGTTTGCCAGAGCGGTTAAAAATTGTGGTTCCATAGAAACAATTAACATCTTAAAGAAATTATATCTCAATTTGGTAATCCAGTTCGCATAATAACAGATAGAGGTAAAGCCTTCACAAGTCGTTATTTCAAACAGTTCGCTGAAGAGTGCCAATTCAAACATGTTTTTAATGCAATTGCTAGCCCGAGATCGAATGGTCAAGTTGAACGGGTAAATCGCACTATTCTGAACGGATTGAATACTATGTCGGAGAGCGAAAATGTATGGGATGACAAATTACTCGATGTGGTTTGGGGAATAAATAATACTCCAAATTCTACTACTTCCTTTCCACCATTTAAACTCATGTTTAGCCATGACAATACTCGGTTACCAGCTTTTCCTACGGGAGAATTACAACACCACGATCTACAACAACAAGCACTTTCTGATAGGAGGAATACTGCAAAGTTGCGCATTGATAGAAACATGACAATCATGAAAGAAAGATTTGATCGTACACATAAAAAGTGTATTAAGTATTCAGTGGGTGATCTCGTTCTCTGGAAAGGGGGTACTACCAAAGATGCCAATGTCAAAGTAACTCAAAAGCTTAAAAGTCTTTATACGGGTCCGTACAAAATTTGCAAAGCATCATCCGATATAGATCGGTATACCATTTGTGCTGTGAAAGGTATGAAAGGATATAAAAAATTTACGGCAGTAGTTTCTAGCGAAACATTAAGACCATATAAATCAGTTGTTGCAAATACAGACAGCTCATCTAGCAATGAGGAAATAGACAGAGATGATTTAATTGATTTATTAGAAAGTTAAAAACGTATATAATATTGGTTATCTACTTAAGTATTTTATTGTACCTAATGTTCTTTAGGAGATAAATATAGGTGGTATTGTACTTTATTAAATATAGTTGTCAAATGTACATACATTATTCATTTAATAAGTTTCTTCTATTGCAACTACCTTTAGTTATTTCATAGTATAGACAATGTGGAAGCGGTATTAAGGTCTGCCAAACATACAAATTACAAAATCAGTCTGTGTGACATATTTATACATGAAACAAGTAATAAAGGAGTCTATGTGACAAAAACTGTAACTCCGATAAATGTACCAAAAAAAGGGTTTAAACAGTCTGTGTGACAAAAGTTCTGACAAACTGTCAGTGATACTTTATGATAAAATAGTAAACAGTCTATGTGACAACTGGTTAAATAGTCTGTGTGACAACTTATTATATAGTCTATGTGACAAAATAATTGTCTACGTAAGTTATATTAAATTATAGTCTATGTGACAACAGAATATGTGAATAATGTCTGTGTGACAAAAGCAATATAGTCTATGTGACGAAAGAAATAAAGTCTGTGTGACAACAGAAAATTTCTGCAGCAAAGTAAAATGGATTGTGAAATATTATTGACCTACCACAGATAACATTTTATAGTATACTGAAATGACCTACTTATGTACAAATCGTCAGAGGAGCTGTTATGTTGTCTTTAATTATTATGAGCAAATACTCTTGGTTATTTTTGTTTTTACAGCCTGCTGATGGCAAACATGGTGGCAACAATCGACGAGCCTGAGCGCCGCCGCGCCGCGCCGTGGTGGTACACGGCAAACGCAGGATGGCCGAGTGTTAAAGAATAACAAACACTGGAGCTGCATGGATAAATGGATAAATACAATTAATTATTTCACAAGATAATAATATCACCAAAATCCTATTATGACCATTTAGTGTTTATTTTGCCTTATTGTGAATTATATTTTGTTGGACTATTGATTAACTCCTTTAAAATATTAATATCAACTTCAGGACAGAACTTCCTTTGAAACTATTAATATTTAATATGATAATCCTTGTACGAATATAATTGATAATTCATTATATAATATCTCCTGATTTATCAACATATTTATATAATTTTCAATGTCTTGGAAGTTCTTATTTAATAATGTATTGACAGTTTATGTTTTCCGGTAAGAATAGTAAAAATGTTATAAAAGGTGATGGTAATGACAGGTGACATTCAGAATTGTAATTTTTACGCAGAAGTGCTGTCCAAATAGAAAAACGCTGATCAATCTTGAAAAATAGTTTTATTATACCACGTAATATCAAACTATTTAGTATAAGCTAAAATGTACGCAAGGTTTTAAATTTTCGGCCGGAGTCAAATTAATCTGCTAATTTTAGCCAAACGTCAGGAGTCGGATTTAATAGCGGACTTAAATATAATTCGTAGAACATAATTGCTCAATTAGACACTAATTTAAAACTGCGTTTAAAATAACTTAACAGCAGCAGGTTTCATACAAGCACCCGGAAAATTGTTAATTTCAAACTAATTGGAGAATTAGGCTTGTTTTTTTAATTAAATAAAATACTGTCTAAGCCTCGTTCATTTAAGTCAGTGAGTATTTATTTACTGTTCTGAATAAATATCATGCCTTGTTATTAAACTTTTCAACCCTTTTTACTGTTAAATGGTTGTTGGAATGCTTTTAAAAAATATTCCTTTGTTCTTTAGTGAAATAGTTGAGCTTTTGTATAGTTACTTCTTAATCAAACCTTTCTTTGTTATATATGTCGGAAATAAAACCACGTGTTAATTATATGGAACCAGACCGGTGATAACGTCATCGGTCTATATTCGTTTATTAATTAACTAGCTGTGCCCGCGACTTTATCTGCGTGGAATTTAACAAAAAAGTTAATTAGTTTAATTAGTTTTTTTTGTTTTTTTGCATTTTTATTTCAAATATTGATTCGTTGGTGGCATGCGCGTGAGCTCCGCGCGGTACTGGACAGTACTTGGGCATTGCAACACCACTTTATTTTTCTAAAATAACAGCTACCTGACAATAAAAGTCCCGTCAAAATCGGTCCAGCCATTTCAGAGATTAGCCGGAACAAACAGACAGACAGACAAAAAAAATCTAAGATCATTTTCGTTATAGGTATCGTGTATATAACGATATCTAGTTGGACATTTTCTTTAATTTTCACTTTACAAACAGACTCTTCAATTTTATTTATATTTATATATCGGAGGAGGATTTAACTACTATTTAAAACACAACACACGGAAAATATTATAATCACTCACTTTTATTTTTAATAGACCCTTTCTCAGTATAATAGCACAAACACTAGGCACTAAGGTAGTAGGACAGTCCCAAGACGTCTTCACTCTTCGGTTATCACCAACTGAATGATCCCTCCAGCGATAACATCCTGATTCTGTCGAAGCGCACTGAAGTTCACCCGTACCACATCGAAGTGAAGTCGTCGATCTAGCGGGTGGGGCGCTTTCTATTTCACATCCGTACTCATGACAATATTAAAATAATCCATACTCATGACCATGCTGCGACACGGCCATCCTGCGTTGACACACGTCCGCGTGTGTTTAATCTGCAATAAACAAATACCACAGCACAGTTTTCGTTCGGTTATCCTGTCTTATTATTCTAACACTGAGATATATCAGCCACATACACAAAGAAAATAAAAATCGGCCCATCAATTTTGCAATCAAAATCTCATTAAATGATTCCAGGTGTCTCTTTCATGGTTGTACCCAACGTAGCTTGAGCAATATAGTCGCATGTACACTAAAATATTCTGCCACAGAATACCGAGTCAAAACACAACTCTCAGCCCTGCCACAGGGCCCGACTATATCAACCCAATGCTACCGTTCTGCCACAGAACAGCGATGTACTTCATGTACCTCCGGTCTTGCCACAAGAACCGAATATACCACTCAGAGCCAACACATATCATCCCGGTCTTGCCACAAGACCCAACTATATCACCCAGAGTTACCGCCCACCGCCTACCCACGGACAACTACGAGTAGATTCCGATTTCTACCAGGCTACGGCTACGGCACTCCGGTATAGACTTTTCCAAACGAATCGGGAACTTGGCAACATTTTATTAATTCGCTTGCCCCTAAACTGACTGGCGGCAGATTCTCTACTCAATGAAAACTCAGCACTGGAATTGAAATCAAATTTAAAACGCTTACTAAAATGTGTTTGTGTTCCGGAGGGTGATTCGACAACGCATAAATCAACACGTCGTTCAACAGGCTTCGATGTTGTAGCACTGGAACCCGCTGAACAGCGACTCGCGACGTGACCCGGGGTACCACACTTGAAGCATACTAGCGGGCCACCATTACTTTGCTGGCGTTGGTTACTACCTGTAGCAGACGGAGTCTTTGCTTCGCTCTTATCCAAGCGACAGTCTGATTTCTTGTGTCCAAGCTTGCCGCAGGCGTGACACTTAATTTGTGACCGCGGAGTAAATTTCGATCGTTTCTCGAATTGGACGAGGTCGCTATGCTTATCCAAAGGAGCTTTACGCTTCAGGTAGGAGAATGCTTGAAGCTCTTGTTGTAGCTGATGGCGTGTCGTTACCTCCGTTGTGAATGCAAGCCGTTGAAGGCGGCTATCAATTTGAGCTAAATGAGCCATTACTGTTGATACAGCAATATTCTCAACGCTCAAATCCTTCCAACGGTTCAACAAAGTTGTAATTAAACGACTGGCATAAGCGGCATGAGTTTCATTCTCGTTCGGCTTATCATTATTCAATGTAATGAGGGTAGCCGCAAGTGTCTCGTCGTGAACAAACCGTGCCGTAAAAAGTTCTTTGAATTCCAGCCATGTCATACCTGGATAACTTATCTGCGACAGCCACGTGGATGCGGAACCTTTTAAAGCCTTGCTAATCGTTATTATTAGCTGACTTCCTTTGACTGCACGTTGGTCGAAACACAAATCGGCAGTTGCACACCATGCACGGGCGTCAGCATCACGATTGTCGGGATTAAACTCTGGCAAGTTCACAGAATTATTTTCGCCCGGAGACTTCAATGTTTGAATCAGGGCTTGCATCTGTTGATTTTGCATTTCAAACAGCAATTGCCACTGTGAGTCATTGTTACCCGTTGTATTCTCCATTGTGATTTTTGTAGCGTGATCGGATCCCAATTCTGATATCGGAGGAGGATTTAACTACTATTTAAAACACAACACACGGAAAATATTATAATCACTCACTTTTATTTTTAATAGACCCTTTCTCAGTATAATAGCACAAACACTAGGCACTAAGGTAGTAGGACAGTCCCAAGACGTCTTCACTCTTCGGTTATCACCAACTGAATGATCCCTCCAGCGATAACATCCTGATTCTGTCGAAGCGCACTGAAGTTCACCCGTACCACATCGAAGTGAAGTCGTCGATCTAGCGGGTGGGGCGCTTTCTATTTCACATCCGTACTCATGACAATATTAAAATAATCCATACTCATGACCATGCTGCGACATATAGATTATTGTTATCACGACACGTTATAATTAACGGATTAACGCTTTATCCGAATATGTATCTGCGATAGCTTGTTACTTTACACACACACTTCTGTAAACACGCGTTTGTCACTGTTTCACTGCCGACTGCTGGATGTTGAATGTCTTGTCTGCGGTCCGGAGGCGCTTTATATTGCAAACTGTCATACTCAGAATCGGGTTTTCTTTAATAAAATTACTTCTACAACTACCGTAGATTGCTTAAAGCTTGTTTACCATTGTTTTAACAATCTTCTTGTTTAACATTTTGACTTTACATAAAATCGCCCCAACGTATATTTTAAGAATTAATTGCAAGATTTTGTTCATTATGTCTATTCAATTTTAGAAAATGTATCATCAATTAATCGAATGTCTAAATTAATATTTATTTCGTTTTAAAATAGCAAAGCCTAAAAAATAGACTTATTTACTAGCAGACACAGTACTTATGCACTATCTTAAAAAAACTACTAGAAATAAGAGAATATTTAATTAGTGAACATGAATATGCATAAACTCACGTCTTTTTTCCCCGAAGGAGTAGGCAGAGGTGCTACCAGGATACCCTCGTTTCGCATTGAATAGAAAAATCGAATTTCACTTTTCCGGGATTGGAACCCGAGACCTGAGCGTTGTAAAGCGTACCCTAGTACAATTGGCGCCGCCTAGACAGTCGAGTTTCATTAATTAGTGAAGTCACTTAAAATTACAGAAAGTGCGTTCTACCTAGCACCTTATTTCATTACGTTCCTCATACAACGTAGGTCTTTACGAAGCAACTCAAAAGTGGGCTCACAGATATTTTCGTGTTAAGATTTGATTAAATGACGGGTGTTTCAAGGTTTCCTTTCATATGAGCTTGTTGCGACAATTTTTTTAGGAAATCCTTCTCAACTGGATCACAAACGAGCACTGATTAATTCTATGAAACAATTTGATTAGTACATTTCGTTAATAAAGGCGTTTGTCTCGACACTTAACAGAGTTTGGAATAATATATTTTCAAATGTCAGGGCCGTTTTCATTTTAATGGTTTGATTTGCCTGGCGCCCAAATAAACATTCAACTTGCGTGATGAACCCCAGGGATTTATATCGTACAACAACATAACAAGAATTTTAATGATAACGTATCATAATATTATTAGGACGTGGCGCAAGAAAAAAATAACTGTTTCTCTTCAGCCACAGGAAATCCACTGCTGAACATAAGGTTCCGCCAAGGATCTCTACATCGAGCTGTCAGAAGAGGCCTGCATCCAGCCACTTGCAACCTGAAAAAATGACGATAAACAATAATTATAATAGTTTCTGATTTGCACGTGTGATTCAGTGTCCAAGTGTTAGTGTAAACTTTGTATTGCCGCTCGCCTAATCTTATATCTTTAAACAAGAAATCTTCTATATATATATACACAGTCAGGTCATAAGTATTGTCACGCAGTAAAAACTTTTCTTTTAGAATGCTGGCCACAAAAAAGTTTATTGAATTCGAATTTCGAATTGTTCATGACAATAAAAATGTATACTTTTTAGAATTTTACTCATTTTTTAATATGGAGTGGACGCTTAAAGAAGACCGTGTTGCAGTTATTGCGTTGCATCGTTGCGGTTACGCGCCAATTCAAATTTTTGACATACTGAAAAATTTGAATATAACCAAAAGATTCGTTTATCGTACCATCAAACGATACAATGAAGACTCTAGTGTAGATGACAGGTCAAGAAGTGGTCGCTCTCGGTCTGTTAGGACTCCAGCAGTGATAAAAGCTGTGAAGGCGCGAATTCAAAGAAATCCCAAACGTAAGCAGAAACTGTTGGCCCTTCAGATGGGGTTAAGCCCTGGTCTGTCGAAGCTACGCACAGCGTTGCGTTGCGCGGAATGCGGTGTCAAACTCGGTTTTGTATGAAAAACATTGACATTGGTATGACGTTTCGCCGCAGTATGCGTCAGCCAGCGTCTGCGGTGAGGGGTCAACCGGGTGACGGGTAGACTGGTCTTTTGTGTTGTCACAGTATGCGTCGGTGTAGAGGGGCAAGTGCGGTAAAGCGCGGGGCGGATACACCGCACAACGTGCCGTCATTCTCGTCATTTCGTCGCGGTAAGCGTATTTGCGCAATGAATTTATTTGAGGACAATATTTTTATCAATTTTCGTTTGGTTTAAACTTTCGTTTGGGCTGTGGCGCGTATATCGACTATGTGCTGCCGCACAATACGTTCAAAACAGTTCAAGCATGTTCCCAATGACAATGGCGCAATATTACACCACGTAGGAATAAAATTTTAATACCTTGCTTTGGTAAAAGAAATACAATTAAAATGTAAAAATAATTAATATTAAATAAGTAAAAGATTATAAACTGGAGTCAATTACATTTATTTTATTGTTATAAAAATGGCGAACGGAATTGTATTTTAATTGTTCTAAGTACCTAGTACCCCATGCTTTTTAACAAAATATAGCAACGGATTTAGTTCCCAACTGATCACGGTACAATTGGAGACGATTTATTAGTAGGTATCTATATACAATCAGTTTTTATCCCTATTCGCAGGGCACTTTATATACGTCCCACTGCAGAGCACTAGAATACGATTAAGAGTGGTTAGGCCATACTATAGTCCACCACGCTAGCTGGCTTTATCCCTATAGGTGCATAGAAAGAAATATAAACAACAAACCCAATAAAAACATCAATCGTTTAAGTGCACCCGCTTTTTATATGAGCCCGAAAAAATAGCTACAAAGAATCTTATGATGAGTTTTGTATCAGTATATATGCATACATTTGTTGTATAATGGTTGTTTATTATCGTTGTAGTTATTTACAAAATCCACCTGCAATATATAATAAACTATCGCCGTTCGACACAAGTAGCACCACTCTCCTAGCACCTGGAGTGCATCATGTGACGACATGGTGCAATCTTAAATATGTAATTCCTCAACTTAGTATCAAGTTCTGTGTTTTCCCCTTTTTTCCATTCCCATTCCATTAAAACCCCCTCTATATATATTGTAATTTGTGCTACTTACACCTACGCACATATATTTTGAGCTCTGTGTTATAAATTCTGTTAAATACTAAAATAAAATTATTATTGTACAAAGTGTCCATCAGTATTGTTCCAGGGTTTGCTTGTGACAATTTTATAGGAAAATAATTTAATCGTTATGGAATTTACTTTTACCCAATTACGGTACGATCGATAACGATAATGTAAGAAAGGATATCTACATAAATCCAGTGAAATTTAATTTGATCTGACAATAAGTTGTGTAGCCGAAAAAGGATGTATTCAGTACATGTATTCAGTATTATTTCATTAGAATGATACGAACCACTTTTATCACGTATCAATATTGCGAAAATTGTCTCGTAAACATATATACCCAGTTTATTTAAAATGACGCACAAACATTTTTTTAAAGAAATTATATATTTTTTCGAACATAAATTATTGTTATTTGTTGTCATGGAAATTCAAGTAAACTTCAATGAGAAATTGTCATAGTAACGTTGGTTGTCAATGAACGGTTCTCCCATTGGTCAACGGTTTTACGCACAGAGTAAAACCTATACGTGGACCACCTTTTTTGTTGTTATGTGAACTACGTTGCATGACGTCATTACGTTGCCGCTTACCGCAGTGCCGCGCGTATCCTTCGACAGACCAGGCCTTTACGCAGAACCACGGTGAAAAGGGTGTTTAATGAAGACTTAGGGCTTCGGGCATATCGAAGAAAAACAGGACATCGTTTAAATGCTCGTCTAATGGACCTGAGACTGAAGAGATGCCGCGCTTTGTTGAAGCGGTACGCGGGAAAAAAATATCGGGAAATTCTTTTTCCAGATGAATTTTTTTTTACCCTAGAAGAGAGCTACAACAAACAAAATGATAAGGTACACGCACACAGTAGTGAAGAAGCGAGCAACCGTATTCCGCGTGTCCAACGAGGTCATTTTCCATCCTCGCTCCATGGATGGTTGGGAGTTTCTTATTGGGGCTTAACAGAGGTACATTTTTGTTTAGAAAGGTGTAAAAACGAAAGCAGTTGTGTATCAAAATACAGTCCTGACGAACCTTGTGGAACCTGTTTCTCATACCATGTTCAATAACAGGCACTGGGTATTCCAACAAGATTCGGCGCCAGCTCATAGAGTGAAGAACACACAAGACTGGCTGGCGGCGCGTGAAATCGACTTTATCCGGCACGAAGACTGGCCCTCCTCCAGTCCAGATTTGAATCCGTTAGATTACAAGATATGACAATACTTGGAGAAAAAGGCGTGCTCAAAGCCTCATCCCAATTTGGAGTTACTCAAGACATCCTTGATTAAGGCAGCCGCCGATATTAACATGGACCTCGTTCGTGCTGCGATAGACAACTGGCCACGCAGATTGAAGGCCTGTATTCAAAATCACGGAGGTCATTTTGAATAAACTTTAGTGTCATAAGAATCTATGTTTTGTTAAGTTCATTTTGGTATATAAATGGTTACATAATGATTAAACTTGTTTCAATTATTTTATATTAAACATGTGACAGAATTTATGACCTGACTAGGTATATATATATATATATATATATCGGGTATCTCAAGACTGCTACCGAAAACGAAGCCGGGTGGTAGTTTTAGTGACTACAAACACAATGCAACTTTAAATTTCGCAAAGAAACGCGACAATGATTTTTTATGATTTTTAAATATCGTCATTTTTGGATGGTAAATCCATAGTTTTTGCTAAAATAATAATTTAAACACTTTTATATCTTAGATTATTTATAAATAAAAGGATATACATTGTTATTTTTGGAAAAAAATGTATTTACCACCCAAATATGGTCATAGGAAAAAATAACAAAAATAAATTGTCGGTTTTTTTTGCAACTTTTTCTGTTGCATTGTGTCTGAAGTCGCTTTAACTACCACCCGGCTCCGTTTTCGGTAGCAGTCTTGATATACCCTGTACCCTATAAATATATTTTCTGAATCTCGGAAACGGCTCCAACAAAATTTTGTATACAGGGGGTTTCGGGGGCGATAAATCGATCTACCTAGGATTCATTACTAGAAAATAGGAACTGATAAAATGACTCCCTGACATCTATTGGCGAATAATAATACTATTTTTTTATTGTGTGCAACTAACTGCTTAATGATACAATAATACTAAAGATATTCCAGCAGATGGCGTTGTTAAGTAACACTAAGAAAATCAATTGTTTGTTAGCTTTTAGGTTTTATTGGGATATCTGTCAAAACTTAAAAAGTGACCATAGATGTAGTATCAATAGACTTGACATGCATTTGACATATATAGTCCATCTCAGTTAGACTTATGCATAAACCTTAAAAAATGAAAGTGACAAAACACAATTTGCGGTCCTTGTCATAGTTTCACATAATTTTGTAGGGGAACACTTTGAGTGTACCCAAACAAATGAGACGTGCGGTTTGTTATAAACTTGAATTACTGAGTATTTTACGAATATTTGCGGTCAAAAATGTATGTAAAAGAGTGTTGAAACTGATTATAAGACAAAAGGTATGGTGTGCTGCTTTATTATTGGCTGTGATAGCCGATCTAAACGATAATATGAAAATATAACCTCTCACTGGTAAGTGCATTTTATTTAGTATATTGGTAAAAATAAATGTAGACGTTCATTATTACTAACATCTGCAATTAGTATTTCATAGAATACATTTAAAATTAGGATTATATTTGCATAAAAAATACGTATTTTAAAAGTATTATCCGACCAAATTATCTTGACTTTGTTTATTATGATAATCTGTATACTACTCGAAGAGGACGCCATTTTGTACATGATTTTAAATTAGTTGGATTATATTACGTTTCGGGATACCAGCTTGTAACAATTTGCATTTCCTGGTTTTATGGTAATTAAACCGTCATTCATTTTATTTCAGCTTTTCAAAAGGTTTACCTTCGCGTGTTTTGTGGATCAAATTAATAGGATGTGACGGAAAATTAGACAGCTGGGTTCAGAAGCATTCAGAAGACTAAGCATATTATAACTTTCTTAAAACCGTTTTCCCTCCCGCCACTCGAAATAAAGGTAAACTATAATCTAAATAATAAAAATCCAGAGTATTCATCCTTGAGACGAAAATGAATGAAACCTCTTCTATAATCAGGCTCCCGGCAGCCTGTCTTCATAAATTGTCCTCCTGTGTATTAAGTGAAGCTACAACATGCATAATCTATAAATTATAAAATGTAGTTTCGAAGTCAGTTAAGTTGTATTTTTCAAATTTGAAGTCTGTATTCGAAAAAAATACAAAAATGCACCCAATCCACCAAGCTTAATACTTCTTTATTTTTTATTTATTTTATTTTAGACACAAACAGTCGTGTTCGTCAACAAAAACAAAGATTTTATGTTCACAACTTACAGACTTTGAGTGCCAAAACTTAAAGTCAATGCAATAAATACCCAATCCACACACGCCTTGACCCGAGGCGTCACGTTACCTTACGTTATTTCAATTTATATTTTGTTCTGCACATATTAATTACATACCGGGTATCTCAAGACTGCTACCGAAAACGAAGCCGGGTGGTAGTTTTAGTGACTACAAACACAATGCAATTAAAAATTTCGCCTAGAAACGCGACAATTTTTTTTTATGATTTTTTAAATATCGTCATTTTTGGGTGGTAAATCCATAGTTTTTGCTAAAATAATAATTTAAACTCTTTTATACCTTAGAGTATTTATAAATAAAAGGGTATATACTATTATTTTAGGAAAAAAATGTATTTACCACCCAAAAATGGCCATAGGAAAAAAATAACAAAAAAAAATTGACGCTTTTTTTTTGCAACTTTTTCTGTTGCATTGTGTCTGAAGTCGCTTAAACTACCATCCGGCTTCGTTTTCGGTAGCAGTCTTGATATACCCTGTATATTTTATTCTTTAATTAATTAGATTTAATTTTTACAGATGACCTAATCCGAAACTGTGGGGAATAACAAAGAGTGCTGAAAGGACACATGAGCCTGATATGGATGAAAACAAAAAATGCACAATTGTATTTTTGAAAAATCAACATTCCATGAAAAAAAAATCCAGATGATTAAAAAAATGTACAAGCGCTGTATTATTACACATTCGATACTTTGCTATATTATTTTCTTTTAATTAAGATATAGAAAAGAAAAAAATGTAGGTATATTTTTTCCATTTTGTTACATTTGAGAAATGTTTAGGTCTATATCAATAGGTTTTCTGTACCTTTGTTATTTACGATTCGTTTGTAGAAGCTTGTTATTAGGAACTTAATTTATGAAAATATTAAGTATATTGTAAATACTTGTTTGTAAGCTTTCCTAAAATAAATAAATAAAATAAAGTAGGATGTTATTCTATCCTTAGTAGTTACGTTACTATGAATTCTCTGATCTTCTATATATAATTTATAGAACACTCGGCAGGTTTTGTTTCTATGTATATATTATCATTACTATGTATTATTCGAGTTACGTAAATGATATAAGTATTAGTAATTATACAAAGCCATCTTTCCTTTTTTGCTTTCTAACCTTTGTGAAAATATTGCAAAACGTCACGTTGTTTAATACTGAGGCCCTTCATCCGCATCATTCATCGCAGCTGGTTAGACGCCAGATGTAAAACGTGAGGCCGCGGTTTCTTGCCCGCTCAAGAAGAGACAAATATTTGAGTGACTTGATATTTTTTTCAAATTGGGGTGTTAGTGAGACCAAAAAGTCTCTCGTAGTTTCTGATACCCACGACACAAGATTATCATTTGTAGGGTCAGGACTATGAATTTGAATGTTGCGTCTATTTATTTATTTAGTTAAAATATTTATGGGAAAATGTATGACCTGGTAACCCTGCTTTTTTTTTTTTACTTTATGTCTGTCCCTTACGGTGGAACTCGAATGTCGAGTCCATTTGATGGCCTGACCTTACACTTATGAAAGATTCACTAATATTCTTTTTTATTTTTTTTTTGTTTCTCCTCGAAACATAATAAGATGTTTTACAATGGGAATATTAAATTAATAATTCACTGAGTATATAATAGATTTTCATACATGGACGTAGCATCAAATGGACTCGACATTCGAGTTCCACCGTAAGGGACAGACATAAAGTAACGAAAAAAGCAGGGATACCAGGTCATATATTTTCCCATAAATATTTTAACTAAATAAATAAATAGACGCAACATTCAAATTCATAGTCCTGACCCTACAAATGATAATCTTGTGTCGTGGGTATCAGAAACTACGAGAGACTTTTTGGTCTCACTAACACCCCGATTTGAAAAAAATATCAAGTCACTCAAATATTTGTCTCTTCTTGAGCTGGTATCGAAACCGCGGCCTCACTTTTACATCTGGCGTCTAACCAGCTGCGATGAATGATGCGGATGAAGGGCCTCAGTATTAAACAACGTGACGTTTTGCAATATTTTCACAAAGGTTAGAAAGCAAAAAAGGAAAGATGGCTTTGTTTAATTACTAATACTTATATCATTTACGTAACTCGAATAATACACAGCTAGTAATGATAATATATACATAGAAACAAAACCTGGCGAGTGTTCTATAAATTATAAAATATCAGAGAATTCATAGTAACGTAACTACTAAGGATAGAATAACATCCTACTTTATTTCATTTATTTATTTTAAGAAAGCTTACAAACAAGTGTTTACAATACAGGGTATATCAAGACTGCTACCGAAAACGAAGCCGGATGGTAGTTTAAGCGACTTCAGACACAATGCAACAGAAAAAGTTGCGAAAAAAAGCGACAACTTTTTTTTTGTTATTTTTATCCTAAGGCTATATTTGGGTGGTAAATACATTTTTGTCCTAAAATAATAGTATATACCCCTTCATTTATAAATACTCTAAGGTATAAAAGAGTTTAAATTATTATTTTAGCACAAACTATGGATTTACCACCCAAAAATGACGATATTTAAAAAATCATAAAAAATAATTGTCGCGTTTCTTTGCGAAATTTTTAGTTGCATGGTGTTTGTACTCACTAAAACTACCACCCGGCTTCGTTTTCGGTAGCAGTCTTGAGATACCCAGTATACTTAATATTTCCATAAATTAAGTTCCTAATAACAAGTTTCTACAAACGAATCGTAAATAACAAAGGTACAGAAAACCTATTGATATAGACCTAAACATTTCTCAAATGTAACAAATGGAAAAAAATATACCTACATATTTTTTTCTTTTCTATATCTTAATAAAAATAAAATGATATAGCAAAGTATCGAATGTGTAATAATACAGCGCTTGTACATTTTTTTAATCATCTGGCTTTTTTTTCCTGGAATATTGATTTTTCAAAAATACATTTATGCACTTTTTGTTTTCATCCATATCAGGCTCATGTGTCCTTTCAGCACTCTTTGTTATTCCCCACAGTTTCGGGTTAGGTCATCTGTAAAAATTAAATCTAATTAATTAAAGAATAAAATATATGCAATTAATATGTGCAGAACAAAATATAAATTGAAATAACGTAAGGTAACGTGACGCCTCGGGTCAAGGCGTGTGTGGATTGCGTATTTATTGCATTGACTTTAAGTTTTGGCACTCAAAGTCTGTAAGTTGTAAACATAAATCTTTGTTTTTGTTGACGAACACGACTGTTTGTGTCTAAAATAAAATAAATAAAAAATAAAGAAGTATTAAGCTTGGTGGATTGGGTGCATTTTTGTATTTTTTTCGAATACAGACTTCAAGTTTGAAAAATACAACTTAACTGACTTCGAAACTACATTTTATAATTTATAGATTATGCATGTTGTAGCTTCACTTAATACACAGGAGGACAATTTATGAAGACAGGCTGCCGGGAGCCTGATTATAGAAGAGGTTTCATTCATTTTCGTCTCAAGGATGAATACTCTGGATTTTTATTATTTAGATTATAGTTTACCTTTATTTCGAGTGGCGGGAGGGAAAACGGTTTTAAGAAAGTTATAATATGCTTAGTCTTCTGAATGCTTCTGAACCCAGCTGTCTAATTTTCCGTCACATCCTATTAATTTGATCCACAAAACACGCGAAGGTATACCTTTTGAAAAGCTGAAATAAAATGAATGACGGTTTAATTACCATAATACCAGGAAATGCAAATTGTTACAAGCTGGTATCCCGAAACGTAATATAATCCAACTAATTTAAAATCATGTACAAAATGGCGTCCTCTTCGAGTAGTATACAGATTATCATAATAAACAAAGTCAAGATAATTTGGTCGGATAATACTTTTAAAATACGTATTTTTTATGCAAATATAATCCTAACTTTCAATGTATTCTATGAAATACTAATTGCAGATGTTAGTAATAATGAACGACTACATTTATTTTTACCAATATACTAAATAAAATGCACTTACCAGTGAGAGGTTATATTTTCATATTATCGTTTAGATCGGCTATCACAGCCAATAATAAAGCAGCACACCATACCTTTTGTCTTATAATCAGTTTCAACACTCTTTTACATACATTTTTGACCGCAAATATTCGTAAAATACTCAGTAATTCAAGTTTATAACAAACCGCACGTCTTATTTGTTTGGTTACACTCAGTGTTCCCCTACAAAATTATGTGAAACTATGACAAGTTTTTGTTTTGTCACTTTCATTTTTTAAGGTTTATGCATAAGTCTAAGTGAGATGGACTATATATGTCAAATGCATGTCAAGTCTATTGATTTTACGTCTATGTTTTCATAGCGGCTTGTCATCACGCCATCTTCTGATCACAGCAATGATAAAAGAATTATAAAGGATGACGCACAAATGTAGCTATATATGTCAAGTTATAGTTATGTTAAGAATATGGACGCGGAATGTACATTTATGTATCTGTCTCATTTACACAAAGCTGACTTGTCCCTTAATGAAAGAGACAAATAATAATTCCTTTGTTTCGAATATGGCAATATTATGTTCACTAACCACACTGGGACCGCCCATAGACCAAAATGACGCCATTTTAGTTATGCTTTCGAAACCACAGACTATTAAACCAAAAACTGCATGAAATGTCAAACTGTGGCGTTATCTGTCAATCGGAGTAAACAAATCTGCACAGTCAAAGAATTTCGGATTATTCATTGGTTAATCTCGTTTGTTAAGTTTGTTTAGTTTGCTTATTAGTTTAGTTGTTAAGTTTTTAAAATGCCTCAGTGTTGTGTTAAAGGATTCGAGTCGAGTTCAAGCAAAAAGGACCCTAACATTTCTTTTCATAGGTTAGTAACTGTTTTTACGAAATACTAACAAATATGTGCTAAATTTACATTTTGGGTTTATTTTTATCATTTATAAATGTATTTGGATCTTGTTGATTAAGTTTTAGACTCTTCTAGGCGTTATTTATACATCTTGTTGATTAAGTTTTAGACTCTTCTAGGCGTTATATATAACAACCTCATTGTTTGTATACACACAAGTTTAGAGATGAGTGGATTCGATACGAAATTATTCATATCGATATTATCATTTTTAAATATTTTGATCTTTATTTTTCAAAAAAAGAAAAAAATAGTTTATATTTAAATATATATTCAGACCGACAAACAAAGTGAAATTAAAAATATTTTTTAGAGTCCCTATAAACATATAAACCAGGACAAAATGGATACAAAAAATTGGAAGCTATTGGAACCCTGCAATAAATACATTTATTTGTTCATTACATTTTGAAAAAGAAAACAGCTTTCCAACAATATTCCCGGTAAGTGAAATTGTAGTAATTATGATATTTTATCTAATAATCCTATTAATATTATTTTGGTAGTCTATTGTCTAATGTTCTGGAGAACCTTTTAATGAACAGAAATAGTTTTATATTTTATTATTAATTATTATAATTGTTTATCTTAACCAACACTTTCATATTCATTGATTGAATTCTAAGTGAGACATAATGATTTTCCTCAGTCAAATAATAGCAATAAAAATCTACCTGTTATTTTATTTTATTTGGTATGTATTAAATATCCTGATAGGTATTTTTGATTTTAGCAAAGAATGGTGCAACGTAATAATGAACGAAATGTATTAGATGCAACTGGGTGTTTGTCTCGACAGGTATAACCTTGTAACGGTTGTAACATGTAAATTAGTATTAGTTGGTCATATGTTTACATTATGGCGACTAAAAAAGTAACGATAATTGTAAAGTATAAGTATATTTTTAGGAATATCAAGAAATAATTACCTCCAACCGTCACATACATAGTCTGACCCCACACTAAGATCAAAATGTTTAATACATCATATTACTATTGTTTATGTAGCAGTTGCATTTTTATTAGTTTTGTTACAAATAAATTTATCATAATATTAATATTTATACATACATAAACTCACGCCCTTTTCCCAGAATGGGTAGGCAGAGGTGCAACCAGGACACCCACATTTCAGCCTCCGTGGCGCAGGCGGTAAGACGCCGTTTGTGAATCGAGAGGCCGCGGGTTCGATCCCCGCACCGAGAGAAATGTTTGTGCGGCCCACAAATATTTCTCTCGGGTCTGTGTGTTTGTGAGACCGAAAAGTCTCTCGTAGTTCCTGATACCCACGACACAAGACTCGATCTTAATGTGGGGTCAGGACTATGTATGTGACTGTTGGGTGTTATTTATTTATTTCGCCTTGTATTTTCCGTCCTACGATGTTGTGGGTGGCGAGCCTATCGCAATATTGGGCACAAATTCCTGACTGTGCTGATAATGAATAGAAAAATCCGATATCACTTTGCGCGAACCGGGATTCGAACTCGAGACCTCAGCTTTGTAACCGTACCATAATACAACTACGCCACTGAGGCAGTCAATATTTATACATAAATTAAAATCTATAGTCCACATTATTCACCGCTTGTATGTTTATGTATGTATGTACCTTATGTTTTTTTTTGTTTGATTGAATTATTCGAAAAATATTTTTATTCTAGTGCTGATTTCCTGCCTTCGTTCGCGATGTCCGCTACAATTCCTTTATTCAAAATCAAAATCAAAATATTCTTTATAGTTTAAGTTCATTTCATTTGGCGATCTAGTGTTGTTACATAGTTTATTAAGTCTTTTAATTATTTTTATTTTTTTCGAGTTTCATATTTTTTTATATAAAGCAGCTGTTAAATAAATAATTGTCGAAAGAGACTGACTTCTGTTATACAGGGCTTCCTAGTTCAGGAGTCAGGGTGTTATTATGTTGTAAACATGTTGTAATGAAATAAAGATTAATTATTATTATTATTATTTATTCAAATAGTCTTTCAAAAGATCTTTTGGATTGTTCATTTCTGCTACCACTGCTTCGGAACGTGTTGTAGCTGTGAAGAAGAAGTGGCGCAAGAAACTTCGTCAGCAACACGAACTGTCTTCTTTTTTCTTTTTTTTATATCGCCATTTAAAATTACAATAGTTCATGTCACAGAACACAATAATGTCAGTTTATTTAGTTAATTGTGTTTATTTAGTTAATTGTTTAATTTCTATTTTTACATTTTAATTGTTAATTTTGTGTAGATATTTTATTTCTATTTATATATTTAAGTTGTTAGTTTAGTGTACATATGTTCATTGTTGTTTGCTAAATGTCTGTTTTTTTTTAGATTTTAGTTATAATTTGGCAAAAGAAATATTGACATGGTGAAAATTGGTGCTTAAGGAAAAAAGTGTGGTATATTCGAAGTCGCAACCGAATTCTAGCTATTAATAAAGTTGTATTTTATCTCACGTGTGTATTATTTGACAAATCCAATCCAATCATCAGGTAAAACTTACCCATCAAATAAATCATAGCATGAAAAAAATATCAAAACATTGACCTATTATTATCAGATTTAATTTTTAAAGACTTGACTGTCAAGTCCTAAAATCCCCTGTTTATACTCAATTGACATGTAAAGCAAAAATTAAAAATGTTATATTAATGTTAGTCGTATGCCACTGTTGATGATCGATATCGATAAAAAAATTTGGTACTAGCGTATCACTATTTTTAGGGGCGGAGCCGCCGCCATGTTTGTGAATCAAAGTGGTACGCGTCACGTGACCTTATGTTTCATCCCCTCTATTCTTTAATCATTGGATCACAGACGACTAAAAATACAGACGGCCAACTCCATACAAATTTTTTAACACGTTATGAAAACTCACACATCGAAACCAAACATGCTTTTCTACATATATAATTCATTCAATCTTCATCGGATCTTTCTTTCTTTTCATTGATAATTTTGTCACTGACCAATAGTATTAAAGAATTTTGTTCATCGTATTTGAGCCATCTCTTTCGTACGTTATACGTATGTATATTAGATGCGTTTCCCACCAGAGCTGATCTTGAAATCGGTACTTTACCGAAATTACCGATTTTGAAATATTTAGGGATGTACGTTATACTTTCAGTAATCCGATTTTTACTACCGGAAATTTACCGGTTTTATATTTGGGTTTCATACTTTTATGTTCAAATTTATGGATTCAAAATGAAAATAACAAATAAAACCAAGTTATAATTCTAAACCTTTAATCAATAATATATTCTTTGATTTATTTGATGTTATATTTTTATATTAAAACACTTTTATTTAAACATTTTTATCCTAATGAATATTATAACCTCCAATACTTTTTTATACATCTTCAGATTAATTTAAACATTTTCAATTTGTTAATATCTCTTAATTTTATCACTTAAAATTCTCTTAATTTTAGGACCAATAAAACAATGCCAAATTTAAGAACATGACTACAGAATTGAAATATGCATTGACAAATAAAAGTTTAAATGGAAACATTAATAATTGCAAATTATATTTTACAATACCATGAAACAGCACAAGATTACTTTGTTGGTAAATTTTATCTAAGACACAATTGACATTAAGTAAATAACAAAGCGATTTGGCTTACTTTTGGAGAAATTGAAAAGCAAAAACAAGACATACATAATTAAAATAAGCTATCAATTAACAAATAATTAGTCAAATCATGGAACGCATTAAATGCATGATAGCTATACTAAAACTTTTTTGATTAATTATTATAATATATTAAATAGGCAGAACATAATATGTTTAAAATAAAGTCATTTTAAATAATGTTAATGCTATTACTATTATAGTATGCACAATATAAGTCTATAATATAATCTTATAAACAACTGCATTGCACTGAATTTGAAAATATAACCAAAATCTTTAGCAAATGCATTTTTATGAGAATCTTAATTATATCAAGAAGTATAAATATTATATACAGATTATTAATGAACATAATTACTTCTGTTGTGATTTAACCTTCACCAATATTAACATATAAGTCTACAAAAAGTGATCCTGCAGACATAGTAGAGATTTTCTTTGTACTTCCAACGATGAACGCATTTGCCTGCAAATTGCTTGGACTGGAAATTTCACCCGAGTCTAGCCTAGAAATTATAAAACAATTAATAAAAAAATAAATATTATAAGGGCACAATCTGTTGAAGTTGACTGCTTTCCTGACTTTAGATACATATAACCATAAAAACTGATAATTATAAATTAATATGTTAGGAACTTGGAAATACCTATCCCAATAGCTTTAATCTTGCACTGTACTGTGCTGGGTCGACTTATACTTTCCACTGCAGAGCACAAGCTTCCACTGCAGTCGAGAGTACGAATCAACTCTAGACACTAACAAAAAGTTAACCTTATCACATGTTCAGAGATCTAATAAATCTGTATTTTAATGGGTATTTATTTCAACTTATTGTTATTTCTTATATTCCTGTAGCAGATTAAACTAGAAACAGGGTCACAGCGGAATAACATATTATTATATTTACCTTAATTATGTCAGATGAGGTTAGATTTATGTTTTTCAATAATTTGGTATTTCTAGCTCCGCCAACATAGCTGTTCACTTATTAAAGTGTTTGTATATTTTGTTTGTGAAGGCTGCACAGATATTTCTATGTTTTTTCGTTTGTGCACTCGGGAACAAAACACATAACTAAAATGAATAATTATCACGTAAATCACAAGTTTTTAGATACGATTTACACAAACCAAATTATATCACGTTTATACTGTTAAATATTTACGTTACTGATTACAAAACAGATGAAATAACATGCAATTAAAATAAAATAAGCAAATCCAAACTAAACAGCAATCGACTGTTGAAAAATATGGCGGCAATATGGCGGCGACAGCGCACGCCGGCACACGCACACATTCATAAAAGTGAAAGAGATGGGGCGAAAACGGCATATGAGAAAGCGAGAAAGAAAATTGGGTTACTTTTTAAGCCCGAGTTAAACGGGCCTGCTTCTGATTACTCAATGACGTTTTACAAATAGACACATCATACACTAACTTAATGGCACAAAAAAATGGCGCGATGCGTATTGTAATTTCAAATTGGTTCGAAGAAAGACTAAAAAAGCAAGATACATAAGTTAGAAGAAGATGAATAGACATCGCTAGTTACGTAACAATAAGTGCCGCACGGTTATTGGCCAATGCGCGTGTGACGTAGCACCAAGCATGAAGTACGGGGTGACGTGGCGAGAGCTGTCAAACGTCGCCATGAGAGCGAATTTATTAATTTTATTTGATAAAAAATTACATTAGTGTGTACTCGCGCACTAAATAATATATTTTTTTTTGTTTCACAGTTTCAGAATCATTTGTACAATATTTTAAATCACTCTAATCTATTTTTCCGCATTTGGTTTTGAGAATACAAATAGTCAGAGAAACGTGTATCCGCGACACTGGTTGAAGCGTGACCTAGTGGTCTATTCTTTGAGCGTGACTAATTGCATGGGAGGCAAATACCTTCCAAACGTCTTGCCATTATAAAGCTCGGACAACGCATCTATCTGTGATGCTTTATAAACATCTTAGTAATTACTGACATAAATGTCAAATATCTCGAATGCACTTATATTGCTACTAGCTGTCGGGCCCGGCTTCGCCCGGGTGCAGATAGTTTTTGAGTCCAATCCACATCAAGAACATATTATTTCGCGTGTCTACTAACTATATTTCCCGCGTGCCGTCGACTATATTTCCCTTCCGTAGGAGAGGACATCCCGTGCCAACAATTTGAATTTGAAAGAGTAGAAAATATGTATATTTGGTTTCCTGACTCATCCCACGGGAACACTACATTTTTCGGGATAAAAAGTAGCCTATGTGTTAATCCAGGGTGTCAGCTATCACTATACCAAATTTCATCAAAATCTGTTGAGCCGTTTTTTCATGAAAGAGTAACAAACATCCATACATACATACAAACTTTCACCTTTATAATATTAGTAAGGATGTGTACGGTGTGAATTATGTTGGACAATGTGTTGGACTCATTGGTTGGATTTCGATATTGTGACTTCCTATTTTAACACCATTGCCTTTTTGAAAATATTTTGTCGAACGAATCACGTTTTCCGACTCATGTTTTACCATGTACCGAATATTAGCGAATATAATAATAACATAGAGCCTGGTTATTGAAGGGTACACTAAAATCTCCTCATATTATTGCAAAAATATATTTTGATTGATAGTAGTCTGGTTGGAAGACTAGGCATTAAAAATTATTATAGTAAATAGTTGTCGTAAAACGAACTACAGGTTGCTTGTTCCCATGTAATAATCATTTATTATATATTTATTTATTCAACACAGAACAAAATAAATAATTCGCAATTGGTATATGATTAGATGATATTCTAATGAATAATTGATGAAGATGAAAAATGAAATTGAAACTGATAATGCTTTCTTTTTGTTTTATGTGCCTTTAACAATATCAAACAATAACATCTAATCACAGACCAACATCTAATGAGTAAAATACGCCGTATCGTACAGTCACTCAGTCACTCTTGACATCAGCCGTTCACATTTGAATTTACGTTTTTCTTCTTACTGCCAGCACCATTGATATAAGTACTTTAAAAAGGTTACATATGAAAAAAATGTCAGTTACTGTAATTTTATTTTGTAATAAATACCGATTATCTCTTTACTCCCATTTGGCGCCAAGATTTTTAATTTTAATTTCGATTTACTTATCTTATCCCTATAAAATAATGCATAAACCAACTCTGTAAGGCTAAGCCCAAGGTTCTATGAAGTTTCACCCGTCTCCTTTTGGATATGGCTATTTATTTGGATCATGGATTATTATAGATAATATACTGCGCGATTGAGCAAGTAATGGATCGAGAGAGAAAACATATAAAGTACGGCATGTTCCGCGGAGCGGTACTAGGAATAATTTGTAAAAGAGAATAAGACCATTTTCAACTGTATTGGAATTATAAATAGTGAAAAGTACAAGAAGACTTTTAGCTTTTAGTGAAGTAATTCCTTCAAGTGTCCAATTCCTTTAGTCCAAAAAAAAACCAGGTCATCCAGGTACTGGTAAGTGATACGACCGCTCATCAATAGTATTGAAACCAAACAACACCTTCAATTACAAAGCAATGCTTCGCATTTCACCTCGCTCGCCATCCTGGGATATAAGGTTTTAAGTTTCAATATGTCCTGTGTACTCTAACTACAATGTCCTTCAATTCGAAACACAATAGTCCATTTACACTACTGTTTGGCGGGAGAAATAGACATTGCGGTGGTACCTACCAAGGCGACCTCTCACATATGAGAGGCCTACCAGTACAACTGCGACACCGAGACAGTAAAAAAAAACAGTAATAGCTAAAGCGGGTTTACATCTGTCTTTAAAAATACACACAAATCTTTTTTTACAGCATCTTTACACAACCTGTAGAGAAAAAATTAAGAGCGTATACACCTTGCGCGCATAGTCAACTATAGGTATTTCTTCGTTAATTTCACGCACACATAAGCGACCAAAGCTGTGTGCGTAGAGCTGCCGCGTCGGCTCGCTATACAATCGGCTCAAACAACTTTGATCCGTGCGCTTCAAATATTCAATTGAAATGTAACTGTAGTATAATATCATAAAAATATTTTATTTGCATTATAAGTAGACAAATATTACTGTGCAAGCAAAGAATAATACAAATTTTGGATACTAATCATATTTTCGTTATTATTACATTGTTAAGTTGCATTCAAATCAGTGTTCAATCAGTATACACTACGGACGTTTTATTAATCATTTCGTGTTCGAACGCATAAATAGTGTTAGGGGCCTTACAACCCCTTACAATTACGAAATATATTTAATTTTATATTACAATACATAACATAATTTAGCCTCGGAATTACATCCCATTATATTACCTTTAACATAATTTATACTCACTACAAAATCATTGTAGGTAATAAAAATAATTAAATATTTTACTACCAAAGTACTAAGATGTGGTAATCGCATTCCGCGCGTGGTTATTTTTACTACGCGCGGCATAATCGACTGCAGCCAGGCCGGAGCGACGAGCGATACGTCCTCCCTCTAGAAGGCCTTGCGGCGCGGCGGCGCGGCGCGGCGGTCTGATTTGATCCACGTCGGACAGCGTGTTTTATAGTGGTTTTTAAAATATTTGTAGAAAACATGAAAATTAATTTTGTTGAAATATAAAAATGGTAATTTATTGATAAGATGTTCTTCTATTGTAATATGCAATTGCTATAAAAAATTATGTACGATAAGTTGGTGAAAAAAATATGTTCTTGACGAGAGTTTCTGAATAATTTCGCATTGTTTAAATTTTTATTTATCAGGAACTAAACACAAAAATATATTTTTTCTCAGCAAAATCCCTCCATAAGGGTCTTATTAGTCTGATAATATTTTTATTTTCATCTTATATTTAGTGGTTTTGGATATCTTAAGCTTCTAAATTGCCATTTAAAGCCTAAATAACGAAACTTGTGTTCAGTAATCCGTATAGTACTCACAAATTATCCATCAATCTATAATGTTTTCCACCAAAATCCCTAGATGACAACCTTTTCTAAAATTAGTAATAATTATTTTTCCTTTAAATTGTTTATTGGTGGCTATTAACTCATTTGAAAAGTCCTGTTTTTAAGCCAAAAAGCGCGTGCAGGGTATAAACGCTCTTAAGTATTTTTTTAAAGTTAGAGACACGGTTCACTAGAGCGAAAATTAACATAAAGTGCGTTCGTATTTCGAATGTGTCGTAAAAAAAACATAAAAACATATTATTTCGCTAGATAGGTATACATAAAGATGATATTATATAAGTCTCGTAATTGCGTGTCGTTCTTTTAGAAGGTCTCATAACTTTTGTGCACGAATTGCAAAAGATGACGTGAAAGAGTAGCTTCGGCCACAGAGACGGCTCTCCAGGCGAATGGCGGTTCAATGAAATTGCGTGTTCACAGGCAACACAAAGTAAGGCTTCAGACCTTCTCGAGTACTTTACGAGTGGTTGTTTCATGCCCTTATTTTTCAAATACGCGTATCGGCTTCAACTTTCAAGCTCGAGGGCTGACTTACATTTTGAAGCGTATGTCATAATTATTATGTAAATTTTGGTTTTAAATCACGTGGGTCGGAAGGAATTATTTTTACCGTCATAATTAAACACAGTTTTTATTAAATTGTAGGTACGTGGAAAACATGGGGCGACCAAAATTGAGGGCGGACTTTTCGTATTATAAATCTGAACACGGATATCTAGTGTTTCGGGTATGATGAGGGTAAAACTTTCAATGTGTATTTATATTAACTTCGTAGGTTAATTAATTAACTAACGTGAATTAACTAATGTTTAGCTAGTTGTTTTTGTTACATTCGGTATGAACGTTTACTTTTAAGTTTTAATTAGGAAGAAAATGAAGGATACGGATTAACGTCACTCGCGTCCGTAGGCTTTGACTCTAGATTCCCTACACGTGACCCCTGGGTAGTGCCAAATGAGTGACATAGTTAGTGGTGGTAGGACTTATGTGTCCGCCCGGGTAGCGACCACCGTCCACGAGGCGTAAAGACCGCCATAGTGATCTCCGTAAGGGGATCGCGTTCCGGGATCAGCCAATGGTTTTCCGGTTTCTTCGAGGGTTTTGAGTCCGGGCATGAGGTTGTATCGTGTGGGTATTTTCGGTCGTTTGTCGAAGGGAGGAATGTTGATCCGCCGGCCAGGGAGACCCGTAGAAATGGTTGTCCGCTGGCCGCTCGCGGTATGGTACAGGGGCCCAATCGGGGCTAACCACTTCAAGAGGCTGCTTCACCATGCCGCGCATAACCTTGGGTGGGTCCGTCGTGCCGGTTGGTGACCGGAAGTGGGGTCCCGGCGGCCCATCCCGGGAGGGTATGGGGGCACTTCCGTCCGGCGGATCAATTCGCTTCCTGCCGACCCTTTCGTGCCGGTGCCCATTCAGCCTTCTTAGTACACGAACTTAAGCTCCTCGTTGCCTCTTCACCAATCCCATCCTTTCTACCATGACAGTGCAACCAAACAGAGCAGGTCCTTCAGCGGTGCGTAACCCCACCACCGCGTTCACTATGGAGTTCACTAACATCCGCGGACTCCATGCGAACCTCAATGCCGTCCACCACCATCTCGAGACGGCCCGGCCTGCTTTGCTCTTCCTAACGGAGACGCAGATTCGTTGTCCGGCTGATAATTCTTACCTGTTGTATCCCGGTTATTCGCTTAGAGTAAAGTTCAAGCCTAAAGCCAGGGTATGCTTGTATGTTCGGTCGGACATCTGCTGTCGCCGTTTGCACTGCATGGAGGACCCCTTCTCCGCTCTGTGGGTGCACTTGGATCTAGGTTCCCTGAGCTGCATCTACGTGTGCCTTACAGGTCTCAGTGTCTCTCTGTTCAGGTATCTTAGCCAGGCGGCTGATGATGCGCAGGCGCAGTTCCCGTCGGCCGAAATGGTGGTCTTGGGGGATTTCAATACTCATCACGAACTGTGGCTGGGCTCTTCCAAGACTGACCATGCTGGCAGAGCTGCCCATGCAATCGCTCTGACTCATGACTTGACACAACTGGTGAACCAGCCCACTAGGATCCCGGATGTGGCGAGTCATGCGCCTTCGTTAGGGTGCCTTTCGTTAGGTGCCTCTGGGCACTTCCGGTCACTGCCTGGTTGGGTCGTCAGTACCGTTCGCATCACCTCCACGTCCCGTGCAGGTTAAGCCCAGGGTCTGGCATTACTCGTCGGCAGATTGGGATGGTATGCGGGGATATTTTGCATCCATCTCTTGGAGGCAGTGCTGCTTTGAGGGTAAAGATCCCTCAGCGAGTGCCAACGCTATTGCTGACGAGATCACACTTGGAATGGAATATTACATTCCTTCCTCTGAGATCGCCAGTAAGGGCCGTGGACGCTCCTGGTTCAATCGTGCATGCGCCGATGCTGTCGGTGACAATCAGGTGGCGTATCACGTTTGTATCAGGGGTCGCGCCATGAAGGATCCCAATATCAGTTTCCTCAAAGAAGTCTAAAACAGTGCCACCAAGGCCTGCAAGAAGGCTTACGTTAGGGCGGATGCCCAGCGCGTTAGCAGGATTGGACGTGCGTTGGCCGATCACCCAACTAGCAGTCGTGCTTATTGGAGTTTGGCCAGGGCCGTTCAATCTAACTTCTGCCGTCCAGCGTTGCCACCGCTGAGGTACCCAGAAGGGTCGCTGGCCCACAAGCCGCAAGAGAAGGCTGCCTTGCTGGCAAATCTCTTTGCGGCTAATTCCCACCTCGAAGACCGTGGTTCCCAGACGCTGCCCACACTGCCTGATTGCGGTTTCTTAATGGTGGACTTTCGCATCAGGCAGTGTGATGTGCGGCGTGAGTTACGGTCTCTCGATGTGCGGAAAGCTAGTGGTCCGGATGGGATACCAGCGGTGGTTTTAAGAGCTTGTGCAGCCGAGTTGTCTCCTGCATTGACTCGCCTCTACCGAGCGTCCTACCGCACAGGTGTTGTACCGGAATCTTGGAGGGAGGCCAATGTGCTACCGATCCCCAAAAGGGTGATCGGTCGGACCCTACCAATTACCGCCCTATCGCTATCACCTCAGTGATTTGGATCTCATTTCTACATGGGGTTCCAGGAGTATGGTTGAGTTCAATGCCAAGAAAACCCAGGTGTGTGCGTTCACGTGCAAAAAAATCCCCGTTCTCTCCCCTCCCCATTCTTCAGGGTGCTCCCCTCTCAATGCGGAATGACCTAAGTATCCTTGGTGTGGATATCCGCTGTGATCTCAATCCAAGGAAGCCCATCGAGGGCGTAATAACTGCCACATCACGCAGGGTTGGAGTCCTGAACAGGGTGCGTCGGTTTTTCACGCCCGGTCAGCTTTGTCGTTTATATAAAGCGCAGGTCCGGCCGGGTATGGAGTACTGCTCGCACCTCTGGGATGGATCCGCCCAGTACATGCTCGATGCCTTGGATGGATTGCAGCGGCGGGCCATCCGCATTGTGGATGATGCAGACGTTACGAGCAACTTAGAGACGCTACAACTCCGGAGGGATGTTGCCTATCTAAGCGTTAAAAAAAAATACAAAAAATTATATCCGTATTCCAAGCAAAACATAATAGTAAAAAAAAACAATACTTGGAATAAACGTACATGAAGCTCTATTGCCGTTGGCTATATTGCCATTGTCTATGCAGCAGGGCGACGCGAGCGACGTGGTGTTTCAATATAAATAAGAAGAGAAACAGTAACTATTTTACTAGGGACAATTTCAAGGATTAATACGTAAACTTAAATAATTTAAAAATAATAGTTAAAAAACTTATAAACATGTAAGAGATCCAGTTAAAAAGTAATTACAGAGTTTGCTGAATGTATTTGTAAGAAAGTGTTTGTTTATAAGACTATGGCGACTTACAAAACAATTAAAAGTTTAAAATAAAAAAATATAAATTAAAATTGCGCATTACGATTGTTTTAGCAGAAATTTAAGGTTTATATAGAAATATAAGTTACTCTATTTGCCAACGATATTCTTTGATTGTCCATATTATCCAAAGATATGCAAAGTTAAATATCCTTAATTAACCGATTTATTGCCATTTTTTCAGTCAACTATTTCATTCAAGAATACACTTTTGACAGCCTTTTTTGACAGCCTCCGTGGCGCAGTTGCTTAGACGCTGCCTGTGAAACGAGACGCCACGGGTTCGATCCCCGCACCGAAAAAAAGGTTTGTGCGGCCCACAAATATTCCTTTCAGGTCTGGGTGTTTGTGGGACCGAAAAGTCTCGTAGTTCCTGATACCCACGACGCAAGACTCGATCTTAGTGTGGGGTCAGGACTATGTATGTGACTGTTGGGCATTATTTATTTATTATTTACTTTTACATCTCATAGAGTTATAATATTTTGAAGTTAACAATACCAACCCATGTTTTCCGCATGATTTCTGGAGTGTCAATCCATTGTCAAAGTCGAAAAGGATTTGATTTACCATAAGTCAGCACCAAATCATGCTAAGGAGTTTGTGACGTTGTGAGGATGTCACATCTAATAGTTGCGGTCTATGGCTCAATAGTCGGTATAAATCGTATTGTTTATGCCAATCAACGCCTCCGTTGCGCTGATTGGTTGATTCAATTTCTGACATCTGTCGAACGTGACGTGCGAATTGTCATCGGCGCTTGCATAAATACGCGTGTAACGTCGCTCGCGTCCTCTTTTCCTTAACCTGAAAGCCGCGTGCTAACCAGGCGTCTTTTTGAACCCGCTGGGGTGAGTGTTCTATTTACTAATTGCTTGTAACCGCTTGTTTCTCAGTGTGTTTTGTCTGCCGGGCTTGTGAGCTATCACGAGTCGCTGGCACGGAATGCAAGCCTAGTTTGCATTCCGATATCTTGGATGCTGATTCCAGGTTCTTCGGTATCTTCTTCGTTCTTCGGTATCTTCTTCGCTATCTTCTTCCTTACCCACACGGCACGGAGTGCCGACTCCGTGCGCTTGCTTTGTTGCCGCTTCTGCTCCGCACCGCTTCCTGCCCGTGCTGTACAGAGTCTGCGCCGCGCCGCTGACCTGCGCACCGTGTCCGGCCACGTGGCAGCAAACTTCGCCGGCGAGCTGTCGCCGGGTTCCACCACGTACCGAAGACCCGGATCAGTGTCCAACGAAGGCCAGTGACTCCCGTTGCATACCACCAGCAACAGTGCCGCGTATAAACAGTGATGCGAAATTATTAAAGCCCGAACCGCGTAATTACCCTGAATACTTATTTACCTACCTACCCCTATCTGCGGGCGGTCTAACCCGCCGCAAGTTCTCTTGCATATCAAATTAAAAGAAATTAAATTATCTACAAGCGCTTTATGATGCTGTTACCAAATAAACATTATCTAAGTAAACATAGCGTTAAAGACGAGTAAAAGTTGGCATTTTTTTTCTCGTTGGTTTATCTACGATAGCTTATTAACCAGCTACGCAATAAAGAAAAACAACGCAGATCTAAAAAATAGACACTTCAAAATTCCAATTTCATTATATTGCATTTGTTAACGATCAATTTCCTTAAAAAATAAGTTTAAAAATTTCCTTCAATTTTTGTGAGTAACAAGTATATTTGTTAACCGAAATGTATGTAATCCGTCATTTTATACTATTCCTAGGAAATATGTACAAGTAATAAAATCGATAGGAAATGTATTACGTTCCTAGTAATTGTATACAATTCCTAAATGTCACGTATATCCATATACATAATATACATACAGACAAAGCTAATAAAAGTTTGTTAATAAAAGTAAATTATTTTGTCCTCAGAAAATATATAAAGTGGTCTGATCCTTTAAATACGACCCACATATCTTTAATACAGTTCGAGGACACTTCTGCGTAATCTAGGACTAGTGTGTCATACTTTTATTTTTCTGCAAAGGACATTGTTCAATTTTGGCCTAAGAACCGAAGTGAATATAAATTATACTATAATTTTCGTTTATTTTTATATTGTTTGAAACATATTTTAGTATTCCACGGACACTTCAAATAAATAAATTCCAAATAAAAAGTTGGGTCACAATTATTGATGCCGTTTAAAATGTTTTCCGTCAGCCAGTGCTGCCAGTTTCGGAAGTTTTCGCGATTTCGGTAAATACGGATCGAATTGAGAACCTCCTCCTTTTTGAAGTCGGTTATTAAAATTAGTTGATAACACTTTATTCATTTAAATACCTAAATTGACTAGCTAGAAAAAAACTATACTGTTTCCATTCGTTTATTTTATTTTTGACAGTTCACGCCTATAAAGTACGACATTACAGTAGAACAATATTTTGAAATAAAAGTAGATACTTTCTTGACGGGTAACGCCCACTTAGAGTTGTGCCATTCGTAACGAATGACCACAGATAACAAAAACGATTTTGAATAGAATCAATCAATCGGAATCATTTGAAATAAAATTACATTAAAATGCTAATGAAAACAGTTAAACGTAATATAGTATCCAATATTAGGATCGAATGTATTTGCTGCAAATTAATTAATATGAATAAAGGTATACGTATTGAAGTGACTTTTAATAAGAGTTTAATTTAAAATAATTACAATGATTACAACGAAAATAAATGTTTAGTACCTACTTGTAATAAACAGTTAAACCATGTTGGAATTCATAGTACTTTAAGGATTAAATAATTAAAACAACTAAAAGGTAATTTGTTAATATTTTTATTTATAAACAATCGTCTGTTTCGTCGGAATCGGCGTCGTCGTCACTCGTATCCCCAGTAACACTAATTATTAATGAGTGCATGGGTAAGTTGTCAAATGCGACATCGCGATCCCAATCAGACATTATTTCTTTCTTCGTCTTATCTACGACACTCGCCCAGTTATGAGGCGTCACATTTTCACACGCATTTTTAAGCAACTCCAGCATTTTGTTTGCGGTGAAAGGAGGAGTTGTATTTATTCTCGCAGCATATCCTTTCACTTGCGCCCATATTAGCTCTATGGCATTATACTGGCAATGATATGGAGGAATTCTAAGGACGGTGTGCCCATGTTCTGCAGCCATTTCATCTATAACGTATCGTTTAGGCTGCTTCCTCATTTTTAATATTTTAAGTAACTCTACTTTTAATAGGGACTCGTCCACCTCCTCGCCATTGTTACGGAGCCAGTTTATTATTTCATTTTTTTTACTGGCTTGCGTTGGCATTTTGTTAATTTGCCGAGAGTGATGGGACGCATTATCTATAAATATTGTTGATGGCTGTTCGAGTGACAATAACATTTCCCGAAACCATTTTTCATATACTTCGGAATTCATTTCTTCGTGGTAATCCCCTGTTTTCTTTGATTTAAAAGCTAACATAGCATCTTGCACAAATCCTTTTGCGGTTCCTGCATGACAAATTATAATTCTTTCACCTTTTCCCATTGGCACTGCGGTCGAGGAGCTAGCAGTGTTGTCAGTCCAAGTTTTTGATACCGTGTGATTCGCATTGAGCCAAGTTTCATCGGTGAAAACAACATTCGACCAGTCTTCTATTTTTTTAGCTTGTCTTAAAAATTCGCATCGATACAAAGCAACATCATTGCGTTCCATCAATATTTTTCTTTTGTCACATTTTTTGTATTGGAATCCAATCCTATTCAATACCTTCGCCAAAGAAGACTTTTGACCACGGAACAAGCCACTAGTTTTCAGAGATTGTACTAGGTTATGTAAAGTAGGAATCTCTTTTCTTTGGTAATAATCGTATATATGACGACGAATAGCATCACCATCAAAACTGTCAATTGCTGTCACTTTAAAGGGCTGACGTTTTTTCTTAGGTGTAGATGGCTTGTTTTGTTCCATGCCACTACTGCCGTAGCCTTCTTTAATTATTTTTGAAACTGTTGGAGCAGTAATACCTAATGCTGCTGAAACACGGTCTCTGATTTGAGTCACTGGTATAAGAGGTCCACCATTACGGCTTTCCCTTTCAAAGTACTCATGAAGTCGCAACACAAACTCCCTTGTTTGTCCTTTAAGCACCTTTCCTTTAGGCATTTTGAAAGTGATGAAGGCAGGTACGATGTTCTCAATTCAACCAAATGTAGGAATTCACGGGTAAAACAATACGGAGGAATATAAATACTCAACTCGACGTATGAAAAATGTGAATTAAAATTCAGCGAACGGAAAACACTAGCACGGGCGCGGGCGTCTCGTTGTGAGTGACCACAAAATGGCGGCGCGCGTCACCTGTCTGCCCAGTGTTGCCGTTTCACAATTTGTTTTTAACAACATTACTATTGCCGACGGAAGTGATAAGAATATTAACTTAACATGAGTAAATGGTTTATTTTAATATAATTATTAAATCAAGTAACTTAAATATCCCTGAAGTTTTATAAAACAATGCATGGAGCAAAAAATAAAATATGTATTAAATCGATTAAAACTTGTTCAAAAATAAAATCGTTTGTTATAAAAAATTGATTCGATAACGCATCAGGCCATCACTATTTGATTCAGTACTCGATGTGTCAAAAATAAAATAAACGAATGGAAACAGTATAGTATTCTATATTTTTTTGAGCGAAATCACGAATTTCTAGCTTGGCATTCGAGTATTATAGTTTTCGTAATTGGCAACACTGGTGTACTTCATACCATTCAATTTTTGATTGCTTTGCGACTACTGTGGCGACTACCGTTTCTTTTGTGATTTTCTATGCGTTTCATGGTTTTATTCTAACAATTTTGGCTTGATTACGAACTCCGATTAGATTGCGTACTTAGTAGATTCGGCTGTGTGTAAAGGACTGGATTTTCCTGGCATTTTCGGATATTGCTCTGTCTGTGATCGAATTTAGTTGTATCTATTAACTCTATATATTAACAAAAATCGCACCCAAATCCGTTGCGTAGTTTTAAAGATCTAACCATTCATAGGGACAGACAGAAAATGCAACTATGTAACATGATAATTATTGTCAAAGAATTATCTTAAACTTGACTAGGTACTACCTCTTTTCCTAGTATCTAGTAGAGTAGTCCTTTCCTAGTTCTAGAAGAGAACATATATAGCTGTACATAGTATTGTTAATATTACTTTGATATTACTACTCTAATATTTCACGCAAGCTTGGTTATTTTTTATTTATAACCTCAAAATATTAACTTTTTTCGTAATTATTTTAGTTTCCTGAAGTGTCCGTTCGTGAAAACTTACTTCATAGGAGTCCATATAATTTTAAGAGTTCATATTAGTCACTTTCGATTCGAACGGTTCTTAGGCAGAACATGTATGGAGCCGGAACAATGTCCTTTTGTTACATAATTAATATTTCTTACTAATGCTGTAAGAAGTTAACGCTTATTCTGAACTACATCAGCCCATATATGTACGTCCCATTACAGGGCACGGGTTAGGCCATATAGTCCACCACGCTCGCCTAGTGCGGGTTTTCGGAAACAGCACACAATACCTATATTAACTTTTTATGCTTACTAATCTAATAAATGGACGAGCTCTCTAACGTTTTTACTATTTATTAGTACCCAGGGATCTGCCGGACACAGGCTGTATTGAATTGGTAAATTCACCCACGCAAAGGGAGAAAGTGGAAAATATTATATAAGAATAATAACACTGTCGGTCAATTTAATTTAAAAATTTGCCTTAACGAGATTGCAGTGGAATTGCGTAAAACCAAGTCACAAAAACGTCGATCAAAAAGGCCAGGTCGCTAGTCTAGTAAAAAAACGTTTAAAAGTTAAATTAAGATTACAATATGCCGGCGTAATGTAGTTCGCCAAGTATTATCCCAGCACCTCATAATCCTAACTATTTGTATGAGCATTGCAGACGAATGGGCGATTTTCAACCAAAATGCCCTGAGACGACAGCCGAGTCGGGTCGAGGCAGCTTTGTTTTGCTTGTAGTTATAACAACAGGGGGAACAGGGGTGAGGGGTTTGTCCTTAAATCCAATGTCAGCCGGGTAAGCCATAGGCGAAAGACAAACAGGGATTACTTTGCTTTGTAACGCAATGCGTTGCCTGTGTTAATTTTCTATACAAACTGTAGTCATTGACAAATAACACTTGACGGCGATTTGAAACAGAGCATCTGAGCCTATTGGAAATGAACCGGATGCCATTAGCCAAGTCAGTAATCGTAGGTGCGATTCTACACGTACAGGGCATATCAAGACTACCGAAAACCAAGCCGGGTGGTAGTTTAAGCGACATCAGACACAATGCGACAGAAAATGTTGCAAAAAAAGCGACGATTTTTTTTGTTATTTTACACAAGGTTGTATTTTAGTGGTAAATACATTTTTTTCCTAAAATAATAGTGTTCACCCTTTTATTTACACAGACTCTAAGGTATAAAGAGTTTAAATTATTATTTTAGCAAAAACTATGAATTTACCACCCAAAAATGATGATTTTTAAAAAATTATAAAAAAATATTGTCGTGTTTCTTTGCGAAATTTTTAGTTGCATCGTGTTTGTAGTCACTAAAACTAACACCCGGCTTCGTTTTCGGTAACAGTCTTGATGTACCCGGTATATGGCTGACTAGCGGTCGGGCCCGTATCCGCCCGGGTGCATACACGTTTTAAAATGGCGGTTAAAATGTTTAATTCTGACTATCAGTTTAGAATATCGATCAATCGGACCACGAAAAACGAACATAATTTCCTCGTATTTGCTAGAAATATCACTACTGCTTTCCTCCTATAGATCATAGCGTGATGATATATAGCGTATAGCCTTCCTCGATAAATGGACTATCCAATACTGAAAGAATCATTCACATCGGACCTGCAGTTCCAGAGATTAGCGCGTTCAAACAAACAAACTCTGCAGCTTTATAATATTAGTATAGATTAACACGCACTTTAACGGTGAAGGAAAACATCGTGAAAGAATCTTTATACCTCAAATATCTTTGAACACACCGAAACTATATCGAACTCCCGATTGTAGAAGAGTTGTGTGCAAAAATAGGCGCTTACTCGTATAAGCTGATGCTGTGTAATATTTGAAAATGGTATGACCTCTATCTACCCCTTATGGGAAAAGTTCACGCCTTTTCCCATAAGATGGTTTATGTATACTGGGTATATCAAAACTGCTACCGAAAACGAAGCTGGGTGGTAGTTTTAGTGAGACTTCAGACACAATGCAACTAAATTTTGTGCAAAAATTTGTACCTATTTTTGTTATTATTTTTGTTATTATTTTTCTATAATCGTATTAGGATGGTAAATACATATTTTTTTCTTAAATAATAGTGTACGCCCTTTTATTTTTAAACACGCTATGGTATGCATGGCTTTAAATTATTATTTTACCAAAAACTATGGATTTCCCACCCAAACTCAATATTTAAAAAATAATATAAAAAAATTGACGCGTTTCTTAGCGAAATTTTTAGTTGCATTGTGTTTGTTGTCACTAAAACTACCACCCGGCTTCGTTTTCGGTAGCAGTCTTGAGATACCCGGTATATGTGGATTTTTCAAGAAAAAGCACCAGCTATAACAAATTTAAATCTATTTTAAAGTGAATTAAATTAGAGGTTGATCATCATTTTATAGCTGGACCGTTCGTGGCTTATCTTAAACCAATAAATTGTTATACAAACTATGTAAGATCTTATTTAAAATTAAAAAACATCCAAATTTCAATAGGGAAGATGGCTTGAAGCTTGCACAAGCATTGGATCCAATTCTACACTTAATTAAATCGGAACCCAAAAGACCAACTGCCAGACCTCAAGACACAGTGAGCTCCTTCTGCGTGGATCAGAACGCAAAAACAGATTAGTTATTTAAATTAACTTTTTTAATTTAATAATTCAAAATTAAGGGAAGTTAAATTGTAACAGTCACTGAGCGGATGACTAATACCTCAGTCCGCCCCGTGACCACGAAAGCTGTAAAGTAATCGAAACGTCGGGAATTCAAAAAATGTAAAAATTAATCCAAATCCGCGATAAAATCCGTAAATAATAGTTTTATTTCAATGTGTAACATTCGCGTAAATCTAAGAAACCATTATAGATCTTATTTGAGTTTACCGCAGTTACTAAGATTCATGTCCTATTTTGCTCGGACTAGCTTCGGTTTCTATAAAGTATTGAAGTTAATATAATGGAGATAGAAGTGTCATATAATAGCCAAAGAATTGTTCAGAACGTAACAAACAGCTTTACAAGTCGTTCCATTTAAACTACTTTAAGATATTCTATAAATAGGTAAAACAGAAATTGTCAGCCACTTAAAGCTTTAGTCGAGTATATAGTGAAGGACTTGTTAGTGTTTCAACAAGCAATTCTCGGTCAGTGTTTCTATAAAATTATTTTACAAAAGGTTACGATGGCTTATTATCAAGTAATTAGCACCATATTTTTTTAAGAATATAAATTTTCAATGGATATTATCAATAAAACCATTTAAATGTCATTGCTTGTTATGAATGTATCAAAGAAACAAACATCCGGCAAAATAAAAACTGTTTTGCGTTGTAACTTTATCGTCGCAACGAATTCTTTATTATATTATATAGTTTTATTTTTTCACAATACATTTATTACGACTTATTTCTTATATTATGAAGTTCCGTTACATTTTATTGTCACCTTAATAAGCATAAAAAGCTCTCATTTTAGAAATAACCACGCTGTATTAAAACAACACGTTTGCGGTCTATCTGATAGTTGGTTTGAGTTACCGTGAAAAGCCGGGGTCAGGGGACAAGTAGTGATGCTACTGAATATTTTTTATAAACATTAACTTGTAATACAAATATTGATAATACTTAATAGTACTTATTGTCATGTCAAGATAATTCTGAGGTTAATTGCAGTACGGAAAAAACATTAATATCATGTTTATTCCTTTTCTGTGTTGATTTTATCGATTCCCACACAACATAAATGCTCAGCTGTGTGATCATTACAAGTATCTTGTCATAACACATTCATACCGTCTCAGACATTTATTTTTAGCGAACATTATTCTTTCCTTATTTCAGAGGTCTTCCACATATAGGATTTAATGTGGTTGGTTTATGTTGTAATCTTTTTACACTCTTACGAGTAGACATCAGCTGGCGAAAATAAGCGGATTATATCAGAGCACAGACGGATTGTTAGAGTATTTTTAGTATAGATTTACGTATATAAAATGTAGCTAGGGAATGCGATATTTTGCTCGCTTTTTTTAAAGTCTTGCTTTGTTATGTAAAATACCGGGTATCTCAAGACTGCTACCGAAAACAAAGCCGGGTGGTAGTTTTAGTGACTACAAACACAAAGCAACTCAAAATTTCGCAAATAAACGCGACAGTTATTTTTTATGATTTTTTAAATATCGTCATTTTTGGGTGGTAAATCCATAGGTTTTGCTAAAATAATAATTTAAACTCTTTTATACCTTAGATTATAAATTAAAAAAAAGGGTAAACACTATTATTTTAGGAAAAAATGCATTTACCACCTAAATATGGTCATAGGAAAAAAATAACAAAAAAAAAGTTTTCGCTTTTTTTTGCCACTTTTTTCTGTTGCATTGTGTCTAAAGTCGCTTAAACTACCACCCGGCTTCGTTTTCGGTAGCAGTCTTGATATACCCTGTATATTACCGCAATTCGGCGTTCGCCTAGGGCTTCTGAAGTGAAGCGGTACCACAGATATAGATAATTTTTTTTTGTATGGGTTTTGATGATTGAAGGTTTCATACCACCCTTGCCTACGGCGGCCCAGCAATGGCGCCCGGGTTGGCGGTAGAACTGAAACCGACTCTGTCCTGTCCGTCCTCTAAGTACTTTATTTGCATGCATAAATGTAAAGTTCTCGATACCTTCCGTACCGTGCTGGAGGCGTTGGGTGATTGGTCCCGGTGTCCATGTGCTAATTTTCACTGGTGGTAGGTCTCTCTTATGTAAGAGTCCGCAATGTCTATTTCTACCGCCACACAGCAGTGTTAATGCTCTGTTATTTTTCGGATTGAAGGACATTGCAGCCAGTTTAACTTCTGGACATATTGAGACTTAACATGTTATGTTTCAGAATGGCGAGAGCAGTTGAATGCCAAGTATTGCTTTGTAATTCAAGGTGTTATTTGGCTTTGCTACTGTTTAGGAGCGGTCGTATTGCTTAGCATCAAGCGAACGGCATGCTCGTTTCGCCATTAATTGCAATATAAAAAAAATGTATAGCGACGCCTTAAACTCTAGGACCTGATTTGGAGAAGCTATGTCAGATCACTGCGTGATACGCGGTAATGTTCAAATTATTGAGTCCAGCAATGACTGATATTGTATCTATATATCCATCAAAAACTGCAATGAATAATATTTGTTTTTAAATCACGTAACCTATATAGTATTTAAATATTGCGTGAATCACTGAACCTAGTAAACGTTACGTAGTATCTTATAATCTTCAAGAGAACTTCCTTTACCATACAAAATTGTCTCTAAAACAAGGATTGATGGAGTGTAGAGAGGCTACTGGCTTCACGTAGCTTGAGTTAGTGTCCTTTAATAAAAGTGGCTCTCGAAGACTGCCGGATGAATGGCTTTCCACGTGACAAGTCCGAGAGTATCCGTCTTTATCGAGAGTTCAACAACCCGAGAAAATCAAGCCCTATCTCTCCTTAATATATATAAGAAAAATAACAAATATATTTCAATGAATTACGCTTTAATATCTACGTGTTTGTTATTTATGTATTCTCTGTTTAATATCTTAAGTATATTTTTGTTTTCATTACAAAAATTGTTTCATTTTTTGGGCAGGCAATCAATTTTCCTTCTTATATATGTGAGGATTTTTTTGCAAATACATTTCAATAATGAACCAAATTGGGATCGTGTTATTCTATTAGTAAAATTGGGAACGGATATTGAATGAGTGTAACATGGCGTGGTCCTACATGAACGTCGATATGTGCCCACATTTTTTTGACAGTTCAAGCTTATACACTTACGACAGGCAAGTGGTATTAGCAATTACTTTTAAGAATATTATTTATTTTGATACAATCCAATTTTATTATAAGTCGTTTTTAGGTTTAGAATCAGTCGATTCTAATACAGACGTTGTCAAATATTTAAAACTAGACATATTAGGTGTATTTATACTGGGTATCTCAAGACTGCTACCGAAAACGAAGCCGGGTGGTAGTTTTAGTGAGTACAAACACCATGCAACTAAAAATTTCGCAAAGAAACGCGACAATTATTTTTTATGATTTTTTAAATATCGTCATTTTTGGGTGGTAAATCCATAGTTTGTGCTAAAATAATAATTTAAACTGTTTTATACCTTAGAGTATTTATAAATGAAGGGGTATATACTATTATTTTAGGACAAAAATGTATTTACCACCCAAATATAGCCTTAGGATAAAAATAACAAAAAAAAAGTTGTCGCTTTTTTTCGCAACTTTTTCTGTTGCATTGTGTCTCAAGTCGCTTAAACTACCACCCGGCTTCGTTTTCGGTAGCAGTCTTGATATACCCTGTATAACTACATAAATACGCTGAACTGCTAACTATATTCGTTTCCGTAACAGTCCGGAAATAGAAACCGAAAGAGAAAAATTAATTGAAGATTGTCAAACATTCTGCTAACTTATCAAAATAAACCCAGATTATAAAATTCACACTATTATGTCCAATACTTGATGTTGTAACTGTTTTATTTTTCAATTTACTTTTCGCATGTACGAAATGAAATGGTCAGCAGTCCAACTTACTTTGTCTTTAAAACGAAAAATGTTTTCGCTTTATAATGTTGAAATATGTGAACCAATTTCAAACTCATATTTATCAATTGAAATGGCTTTAATTTTAGATTCTAAAGATTAGTCAAAAGATATTGTTGCTTAAATGACTGCTCATTTCCATTATGTTTGTTGTAGAAAATGTTTTTACTCCTTAAATCATCCGTAGCGATAAAAATCTAGTGATTGACCGACTTCTTCTTTTTCCAACTGGCGTGATGCCGTTTGGCGCCAGGGTCCTCTTTCCGGCTATACTTATAATGGTTGACTAACATTACTTATTATTCTAGTAGGCATTTCTATGAATTTTATTGATTTTTACATAGACTGATTATTTGATTTCTTATTCGCTCGCAGAAGGGAGTGTTTGGCTAATGGCCTGGAAAACCTGTATTGCGTGACTTCTGTCACCTCAAGCCATTACCTAAACTTTTTGTGTCTTTAAATATAGTTTGGTCGTTACGTAGAGGTAATGTGGTAGGTCGTTATACTAGTTATTATAATGGTAAATTATGCAATTACTATAGTCTGCTGATTCCTTTAATTATAATATCATCGTCAAAGTAGGTAACTAGTGATTCTGTATCAGCCCATATACCCCACTGCAGGGCACGGGCCTCCTCTACAATCGACAGTACGATTGAGGGTGGTTAGGCCATATAGTCCACCACGCTGGCCTAGTGCGGGTTGGCGGACTTACATACCATAGAAAATTTTATAAATCGTTATGGTATGCAGGTTTCCTCACGATGTTTTCCTTCACCGTTTTAGTGCGTGGTGATTGACTATCAATACACACATGACTCCGAAAAGTCAGAGGTGTGCCTTGGGATTCGAACCCGCGACCACCGTGAACATGTTGGCAGTCGCGTCTACCAACAGGCCACCACGCACTTCACTTAACTAGTGATTATTACTGGTTATTTCACATTTGGAATGAAATTTTTCTAAACTAGTAAATTTTAAAAAGTGCGTGGTGACCAGACTCGGCTGTCAACATGTTCTCAGTGGTAGCGAGTTCAAATCTCAGGGCATACCTCGGAAGTTTCGGTGCCATGTGCTTAAGTCAATCAGCACGCACTGTAACGGTGAAGGAAAACATCATGAGGAAACCTACATATCATAGTGATTTATAAGTTTTTTTATGGTATTTTAATGTCCGTCTACCCCATTTGGCCAGCATGTAGGACTATCCCTATATGGCCCAAATTCCTCTAAATCATAGTACTGATTGTAAAGGAAGCCTGGGCCTTGTAGTGAGACGTATATAGGAATACATTTTACTAAAATTCAAAGCTTTTAAATCGTGCATTTTTAAAGTCCTGCATCATTTTTTAAAGTTATGCATTTCTAGTCCTGCATCGCAGTGCACTTAAAGAGCAAATCTAAAAGGTATGTTCTGAATATCTTAATATTTAATACGGTCGGGTGGATTTTTTGCTAGTCAAGTTGATATAGTTATGTATGTTTGAGTAAACACAGTTATTAGCGCACTCGAGATAGTTCGGGCGAATAGTCTAATGAGTCCTCTGATACGGAATGTTATCCGATGAAGTCACTACTACACATGGTAACATTTATATTAAAAGGGATTAGCTGAGAAAAAACTTGATATATACTTTTGCTCCGTTATCTTTGTCTTCCATAATGATGGTACTGGGTAGATATAAATGGCAATGGCTAATTGTGCTGCATTTGTGAGATCATCTCAATTATTCTTTTCCATACAGTGCGACAGTCTCAGCAAAAAAATTCAGGATGAACCCAAAGGTGAGATATGAATCTTCACTACGAGCTATTGACCACCCGATTTTGTCAAAGCGCACCAACCCAAAGAGCAGAAAGAGCAGAAGAGACAGAAGAAACCAAAGATGCAGAACATGCAGGTTGGCTGCTTTAGCGTGTAATTTCCATAACTATGATTTTTATCCTGAATGAATGAATTAGCAGAATGTTTAATCTAAAAAGATCTTTATATACCTAGTATGGAAATAAAAACAACTGATTGCTTCGTCTTTTAACATTACTTTTAATATTTAAACTACTTGGAATATTCTTACTTGTACATTTTAAATTAATTGTAATACGTAGCAAAATATATTCAGATTCAGGAAGGGTTTTATTTGCTCATTTAAATAAACACAGCGAAGAATACGAATTGTTTCGTTAGGGAATTACATGAATTGGTTATGAGAGAATACCGGATCTTTATTATATTATTCCTTACATGTTATATAGGATTAAATAAGTCATTTACCTTCGGAAAATACGAGTTAGTCCTTATGGTATGCATACAGTTTTATCCTATTAAAATCATTTGTGTAAACTAGGTTGCTGAGATTTATGAAATCATAAATTTTACTTTAAAAAAAATATCAAATCATATTAAGTACTTAGATTCTAACATGAATGTAACTTTACAAATGATTAAAAACTAATGGCTTGGTTGTTTGGCGGTCGTCACACACACACACACACACACACATTAAGTGATAAGTCAAAGGTGCACGCAGTATTTCAATAAAGTAAACGGCTAGAATGTTATTAAAATAATAAGAATAAAAGATAAATTGAGCAATTGTATGAATAATTTGTTTTCTGATAGGCTGAACAATTATAATGTGAGAAACGAATCCAAATTACAGGTTATCTGATATTATTGGAAAACATTTTAAATTCTGCCTGTGAAAATACTGACGCAGGCAACATTTTTCAATTACAATCCACGAGTTAGAATACCCTCTATTCGGTATCGGTATTCCGCAGATATCGGCTGGAATATAATTTGAGCAGATAACAAAGGTTTACGGTATCGAATAAATTTCATTCCATTTAACATATTGAACGTCAAATCGTTTATTCGGTAACAGTTAATGACCATTTATTTTAAATTTGTAAAAGAAGATGGTAAACTTAACTAATATTATAAAGAGGAAACATATTTTTTTTATTTTATAGGGGGCAAACGAGCATGCGGTTCACCTGATGGCAAGTGAACACCGCCGCCCATGGACGTCTGCAACACCATAGGGCATGGAGATGCGTTGCCGGCCTTTGAGGTGGGAATATGCTCGTTTTTTGAAGGTCGCCAAGTCGAATCTGTCCGGGAATGATGCCGCTGGCAACTGGTTCCACAGATTTGTAGTACGTGGGAGAAAGTGCCGAGGAAAACGTACTGTACGTGTAGATTTCCAACCTCCAAGGTGATGTGGGTGGTATTTCGAGGTTTGTCGTGTTGTACGGTGGCGGAACTCAGTAGCAGGGATAAGTCCAAACAATTCTTGAGAACACTCCCCGTGGTAAATGCGATAGAGAATGCAGAGCGAAGCTACATCTCTACGCAAAGCCAAAGGATCAAGCCGGTCGGAGAGAACCTGATCGTCAATGATTCGAGCAGCCCGACGTTGAATGCGGTCGAAAGGAAGAAGCTGGTACTGGAGTGGCCCTGCCCAAAGATGGGAGCAGTATTTCACGTGGGGCCGGACTTGCGCCTTATAAAGTTGCATACGTTGACCCGAGGTGAAATATCGCTTCGATCTGTTGAGCAAGCTTCTTTGAGGCCAATTTGGCCTTACTTTCAAGGTGACCGCGGTACTGAACGGCACTCCATATCTCGACACCAAGAATTCCGATACTGGCTGTGGCATTTAGTGTCTTGAAACTGAGGTGATACGACGAAAGGTGATTTTTTTGCGGTAAACGCGCAAACTTGTGTTTTTGAGCCGTTAAATTCAACCAAGTTGTGTCGGCCCCAATCCGAGACTCTGGATAATAAGGACTCGACTTTAGACACAAGTTTGTTTCGGCACTCATAGACGTTTTTTTTTACATTTGGTTCTTTGTTTTAATATGCTCTGAAATTACTGGGCAGATTTGAAAAATATTTCACCTCTAGAATTCTACTTTAACACTGTTGAAAATAGGCCTTATAATATTTTCAAAAAATGTAATTGTGCCTAGGCTGAGCTTCCGAGATAATGTAGGTAAATAAAACGTACCAGTAAACTGAGAATCAAATACCCGAATACAATGAAATATACGTTAGGTTACCATTAGTTTAACATAATATTTCCTTTTCAAAATAAAACCTTTTACATACATTTTTTTATTAATCTTTGTTCGTGTATATCATATAATTTCTATCTATTGTGGATTCTACATACAGGGTATATCAAGACTGCTACCGAAAATGAAGCCGGGTAGTTGTTTAAGCGACTTCAGACACAATGCAATAGAAAATTTTGCAAAAAAAGCGGCAATTTATTTTTTTTTTTTCCTTTGGCCATATTTGGGTGGTAAATAATTTTTTTCCTAAAATAATAGTGTATACCCATTTATTTATAAATACTCTAAGGTATAAAACAGTTTAAATTATTATTTTAGCAAAAACTATGGATTTACCACCCAAAAATGACGATATTTAAAAAATCATTAAAAATTAATGTCGCGTTTATTTGCGAAATTTTTAGTTGCATTGTGTTTGTAGTCACTAAAACTACCACCCGGCTTCGTTTTCGGTAGCAGTCTTGATAAACCCGGTATATTCTAGGAATAGTATACAATGTCTGACGTACTTTTCCATTAACACAAAAAAATATACAAAGTAGAAAATATTTCAGTGCTAAAAGCCGTAGTCGGTAAAATGACATCAAAATTAATATACTGGCACAAAGGGAAAAGTTTTTTGCACGAAACGTAACCGATGGAGCACTACTTCTAACTTCTGAATACTACTTCTAAATTCTACTCATGTGCCTCATAAAAAAACAACGGCCACAAAATAATCATCACACAATCACATTACTTTCCATTTAATATTCATAAAGTTGTAGGACTTAGTTTTCTTCGTTTCACTTTACAAGACCTTTGGATATAATAAAACGTTAGGGCTTGGTTTTACGTAGGCTGTTACTTTGGATCGTCAAGGCAAAGTGATTGAAAAACATGTCTGTACCAGCTCATATGTGTCCCACTGCAGGGCACGGGCGTCCTCTACAATCGATAGTAAGATCGAGAGTGGTTAGGTTACCACGCTCGCCCAATACGTGTTGACGGACTTACATACCATAGAAATTCTTATAAATCGCTATGGTATGCAGGTTTCCTATGATTATGGTAACTCATAACATTGATTAAAAATACGGAAGGTTCAAGAACATTGAGGTTATTATCCGATATCACGAAACCTGCAAGCACGTACCAGGCTCGAAGGGAGTCAGCAAGGGGAGTTATATATGAACGACATTCTCAAAATTCAAAACAGTTCTCATAAATATTTATTAAGTACGTCACTTTAGTTAAGATATACTTGTATTTGATTTCTTATCTGTCACCGTCACTTTTCTGATCATGCCAAAATGGGTTTGTATGTTTGTAAATAACATAAAAAAAAACATGTCCAGACATTTTCTTTTCTAATTATAACGATGCAAAATATCCACTGTCGGGGTCTACAGAATAAACGTGGACTGAAATGCCAAGTTTCTGTATAAAAAATATCCGTGAGGCAGTGTTGCGTATAGGACAGGTGTGAATGAAAGGCCGGTTAATAGCACACTGATGTAATCGCAATCTGTCACATTCAAGATGGTTCCCACATCTACGTATATCTGTGCTACCCACATGTACATCAATATACAACACCTCCCCCCGGTGAAGTAATTACGACTACAATACAATACAAATTACAACATAATAATAGGTCTCTTTAACATCATTTAGAAAAAACTACGATAATCAATTTTCGGTAAATTACGCAACAATAACCTTGAAGCAGGGTTTCCTCGTTCTACTAATGGGGGAACAGATGAGGCCCCTGCTGCCGGGGTATCCTGTGGGGGCGACCCTGGCGGATAATCCTCTTCCCCTCGCGAATTGTTGATATCAACAACCCGCTCGGGTTCTCTTTTCTCCCTATCAGCCTGGGAATTAATGTTAGGCGAGACAGCTGTTTCTTTAAAGATATCCTTTAAGTCAATCTCACAATACCGGTCCTCTTGGTTGTTGTTGCGGTTTTCCTTAGAATATTTTAACATTTGGTTTTTATGTCTTTTTACACTTTTTAAAGTTAATACATCTTTTAGCAAGTACATCACTTTACCAATACGTTTTATTACTGTACCGCGATTCCAAAGATATTTAGCATTATTTAAAAATGTCTTATATAGTACTTGTTCACCGATTTTAAACGTTTGTTTATTTTTACCACCATGTTGTTTAATCTGCAAACACTGTTTATTTTGCACAGTTGTGCTTAAGGTTGTGGATGAGAGTGGCATCTTATTTAATAAATCTAAACGTGACCTTAACGCGCGACCATAAACTAATTGAGCTGGTGACAAGGTAGTGGTACTGTGAATTGAGTTCCTGTAATCGTATAAAAATTGAAACAATTTTAATTTACTCTCTGTGGCGTTTTTACATGACATCATGCATGATTTTATACCCTTTTTTACTATTTTAATGTAACTCTCGGCCTGTCCGTTACTCGCCGGGTGGTAAGGAGGTGATGTCAAGTGTACTATACCATTTTGGATGCAAAACAATTTAAATTCGTCGGAAGTAAAATTAGTCGCGTTATCAGTGACAATGGTATGCGGTAAGCCAAACCGAGATATATACTCATATAGTTTTTCTAGTACAGCCTTAGATGTTGTCGCTGTGTTAAAAACTTCTACCCATTTCGTTTAAGCGTCTACTATGACTAAATACATGGATCCGTGTAAAGGCCCCAAAAAATCCATATGAATTCTATAAAATGGTTCGGGGGGATACTTCCATGGAGACATGGGTGCTCGAGGTGGAGAAGGTCGCAACTGCGTACACACCGCGCAAGATCCAACCATATCCTCTATTGACGCGTCTATTCCAGGGAACCAAAACCGAGACCGAGCTTCTGCTTTTGTCTTTACTATCCCTAAATGTGATTTATGTAATTCGGATAAAATCTTAGAACGCAATTTCTCCGGCAAAACTATTTTATGGCCTCGCATTAAAATGCCATCTTCATGCGCTAATTGCTGTCTACACAAAAAATATGGACGCAATTTTCCTTGTGATATTTTTTTAGGCCAACCCTTTAGAATATACTGTGTAACTTGAGATAACGTTTCATCACAATCCGTTGCGTTGCGTAGTTCGCTACGGGTTATAGGCATACTTCCATCTAACACAAAATTGATGTACGAACCCCGATCAGCCGGTGGCGCGAATGAGTCGCCGCTCCGGTAACATCTGTTTGTTTGTCTCGATTCGAACGGCGCTCCCCCCTCGACCGCGGTGCCCGGCAGGCTAGCACGTGATAGATAATCCGCAGAATTATTTTTACTACTTACATATTCAATTCGATAATTATATCCACTCAAAAATAAAGCATATCGCTGTAATCTGTTCGCAGAAACCTCAGGAATTCCTTTATATGGGCCGAAAATTGAAATCAAAGGTTTATGATCAGTTCGTAAAATAAAGGGTTCACATCTACCATAGAGATATTGGTGAAAGCGTCTAACTCCAAAAATAATAGCGGTTGCCTCTTTTTGGATTTGAGAGTATTTTTTTTCAGCCGAGTTTAGGGTACGAGACGCAAACGAGATTGGACGTTCGAGTCCATTAGCGTCTAATTGTGATAATATGGCACCCAATCCATTTGGTGAGGCATCGACCGTTAATATTACATTATTTTTAGGGTTAAAATGCGCAAGAACCTGTTCAGATGCTAGACACTTCTTTATTGTATTAAAACAATTATTGTGAATTTGTGACCATGTCCACTTTACACCTTTCTTTAACAAATCATACAGAGGACTAAGTATGCTAGATGCATTTGGTATAAAATTCCTATAGTAATTTACCAGTCCTAAGAATGACTGTAATTGCATGACGTTAGTGGGTACGGGAGCTTGTAACATCGCTTTAACTTTTTCCTCTGATTTCCTTAAGCCGCACTTATCTATCGTATACCCTAAGTAATTAATTTGTTCCTTAAAAAATTCACATTTGTCTTCCTGGACTACCAAACCGGCATCACTGAGCCTTCGAAAAACTGCGTGTAGTCTATCCACATGTTGCTTGTGATTAGCCCCAGTAATTAGTATATCGTCTAATAAGCACAATACGCCCTCCATTCCTGACAGTAAACAATCCATTGCTCTCTGGAATATGGAAGGTGCACTTGACATCCCAAATACCATCCGTGTATATTTATACAAGCCGCGATGTGTATTAATGCAAGTGATACTTTGGGAATTTTCATCCAACACGAACTGGTTATAAGCCATCGACAGATCTATTTTCGAAAAATGTTGGCCGCCATGTAATTTTGTAAACAATTCTTGCACCGACGGTAACGGATATTGTTCAATTATCAGCTGTTTATTAATGGATACTGAATAATCCGCACATATTCTGACTGCTCCGTTTCGCTTTAACACGGGCACGATAGGAGATGCGTAATCGGAGTGTTCAACTGGCTTCAAAATTTTTAATTCCAGCAACCGATCGATTTCTTTGTCGATTTTGTCTCTTAGGGCGAAAGCAACGGGCCTTGCCTTAAAAAAAATGGGATGAGAGCCAGGCTTTAACTGTAATTTAATTTTATACTTGTTAAATGTTCCTAATTTATTAGAAAATACCTCTGGATAAAGCGACTGTAGACGTGTCATAATTTTTTCAGAACTATTTAAAAAATTGCATTGGAAAAGCTGTAATTTAAAAATCGATATGAAATCACGTCCGAGCAATGGCGGACCGCCACCTTGTATGATATGAATATTAAGAATTTGGGTTTGCCCTAAGTATGTTACCGGTACTTGTATATAGCCCGCGCAGTTAATTTTGTTACCTACGTACGTACATAGTTTTTTCCCAGTAGGCAAGAGCGGGATATTTTTAAAATATGCATTATACATATTCTCTGAGACTACCGAAACTGCCGACCCACTATCGATTTCAAATTTTAACGGAATACCACTGACCGTCACCAACTCAATCATAGGTTCACCGTGTTTGGACTGAATATTAAACAACTTACCGTCGTCGCCGCTCTCATCCACACTCTCCATTCCTACATAATTTATTTTGTCGCACATTTTTTGTAAATGACCCTTTTTGTTACACTTCCTACACGTATACTTGGCAAATCGACACTTGGACGATGGGTGATTGAAACGACCACACACTAAACACTTTTTCATCACTTGGTTCGCGCTTGCAGTACCCCTGTCGATCTTGAACAGCTGTTCCTGATTGCCCGCGGAATGCGCAGGCGCCTGCGATGTCGATGCGGCTGCAGTAGTGCGTGCACATCGGATTGCCTCCGCTAACTCAACGGCTTTCGCCAGCGTTAAGTCTGTCAAATCCTGGGCAAATAACTTCTCACGCTCGCATCCTGGCAGCATCCCCATCACAAATCTGTCGCGAAGTGCCTCCTCTACGTTAGCAAAATTACAATAAGCTGTTAAACCCCGAAGTCTTGCTGCCCATTGTGAAAATGATTCTTCTGGGTGTTGCGTTGCACTATAGAAGGTACTTCGCTCACCGAACCCTAACCGCTTCGGTGTGAAATGGGTATCCAGCAATCTTATTATGTCTTCATATGGTACATCTTGGACATCTTTTGGTAGCGCTAAGTCTGATACCAGTTGAAAAGTGTTCTCCGCGAGTGCACTCAGTAATATCGCTCTTCTCTTCACACCCTGCACATCCGATGTAGATGTGATACTGTTGGCAATAAACCATTGTCCGAGTCGACTTTTATAATTTTTCCACGACTGCACATTATGGTCGTAACTTGTTAAAATACCGTAATGCATTGTAACCATTTTTTATTTTGCTTAGCGGGTACTCGTCGCCACTGTTGCGTATAGGACAGGTGTGAATGAAAGGCCGGTTAATAGCACACTGATGTAATCGCAATCTGTCACATTCAAGATGGTTCCCACATCTACGTATATCTGTGCTACCCACATGTACATCAATATACAACAGGCAGTGAGCTGCTTCAGTATATCTCACAGGTCGAAGATGAAAAGCCACCTAGCGATGAAAAAGTGAGTTCGAATTTAAAGCTAACTTTTTGGAATGCTTTTTTATGTTTTTCGTCCATACAAAATGGTCATGTTGGGCAGTTTTACACACGTATATGCTACTATTTCGGTAAAATAAAACTACGTTACCGCTTTTGCTCGTCGGGGAGCGAGGTTTGAAAAAAGGCGCTACGGGTACGGTGTGCAATTAAATTAGTTGAAAAGTGTAGTTAATGGGACTACGGGACCTAATGGCATACCGGATGCTTTTAATTTTTATTTTGTTTCGTCATTCCCTGTTATGAGACCTGGTGTTTCTGATGAACAATACATGAAGTTAGTTTTTCGTAAATGGTGGTTCATTATTTGATTTTCTAAGGACCAATGTTTGCGACGGTAAATGGAATGCTGTATTGCTTAATTTGGTTAGGTAGGGGTACTCTTTCATTGTATCGTTCAGACGAACAGTTGACCTGATTACAACCTCATTACATTCTAACATTAACAAGACGTGGACACATAATATATTCCTTGTCTCTCCAAATGGATAAGGTAAAAGGTCACAAGACGAAAAGGGAATTGGGCATCCGGCAATCGCACTCTCCGTATGAAACACGACAGCACAACTGTCGCTGCATGTCGGTTTTTAGTGATACATAGTAGATACGATTCTGGTTAAGCTGACCTATTCCTTTTGCATACAGAGTGGCGCCAGCAATCTTATGCATATACATACATTGACGTGAGCAATAAGTCCAGTTAAGCTCACATTATACTACGTGGCACAGCCCGCCGGTATAGCCCAGCGGCCTACAAGAAAAATATCATGACGGCGACAAGCGCCCGCATGTGTTGCCCGCCGACATGTCTTTTCGATAATGCAAGCCCTTTGCTCGAAAATGTTCCTCATTATATTGAGTCGCTGCCATGTCGCCGACAAAGTTTTCCGACTTGCAATGAGTGAGAGCTGGCTTTGGTATATACTGCGTCTTGCACAGCTATTACTTTATAACACCTGATAACTATAAGATAGGGATAATTTATACAGGGTATATCAAGACTGCTACCGAAAACGAAGCCGGGTGGTAGTTTAAGCGACTTCAGACACAATACAACAGAAAAAGTTGCAAAAAAAGCGACAATTTTTTTTGTTATTTTTTTCCTATGGCCATATTTGGGAGGTAAATAGATTTTTTTCCTAAAATAATATTGTATACCCTTTTATTTATAAATACTCTAAGGTATAAAAGAGTTTAAATTATTATTTTAGCAAAAACTATGGATTTACCACCCAAAATTTACGATATTTAAAAAAGCATAAAAAAATTGTCGCATTTCTTTGCGAAATTTTTAGTCGCATTATGTTAGTAGTCACTAAAACTACCACCCGGCTTCGTTTTCGGTAGCAGTCTTGATATACCCAGTATTGTAGATTTACATTTTGATCGCATAATAAAAAATCCATTTGTTTCATTGCAGTCAATATTACTCTAAGTAATTGTTACTACAAAATCAATATAAGACCATTACTAGACAAGAAAATAATTAAGGAAAATATTCAGAACTAGCCCGTCTCCAAAATAAATAACCCAGCCGTCTTTTGAGCAATTACAACATCGAGTTTCTAATGACAGATGTAATTTGTAAGATGTCCGAAAACTGCTATTTTCTACAGTATTTTACGTATTTTAACGTCCAATAAACATTTCTATTGCTTTGATGAATTCAAAGGGAATGAACAGATATTATTTGTTAATAAGCTCTGTTTAATGAAAGCTCTTTATGGATCTTGTATCTTTCGTGGAAAATTAATGATACAAATTAAATTACGCTTCCACAAATGATGTTATCGTTGATATCGGATAAATTAACCGTGTTGGTGCGAATCCAGTCCAAACTTAAGTTCAGCGAATGTAAGTTTCGCAGTAATAATTTCAGAATCATTGAGTAGTGCGCAGGCAGGCCAAATAATAATGACCTGCGGCTACCATCAATCAGGATTTCGTGGGATTTGTCGTAATTAGCAAACCGTCTGAGTGCGCCCCGTCTGATTAAGTAGCACACTGCGGTTTAATACATTTCGAAAACATTTTTACATTTAAGTATTCAGGTAGCTGAGCGAAAAGCCACTGAGACTTAAAAGGAAGATTTATGTTCTGTTTTATTGCCAAACTCTGATATCCTTATTCATAGTCAGTTTTTAAATCAATTTTAGAATGTTTTGTCATCACTACATAGTATAAAACAAAGTCGCTTTCTCTGTCCCTATGTCCCTTTGTATGCTTAAATCTTTAAAACTACGCAACGGATTTTGATGCGGTTTTTTTAATAGATAGAGTGATTCAAGAGGAAGGTTTATATGTATAATACGTACATATTATTGTACAGAAATATATTTGTACCCGAGCGAAGCTGGGCCGGACGTCGAATGTCGGACGCCCTCCTACAAGGTAGACGGACGATCTGACTAAGGTTGCAGGAATTCGCTGGATGCAGGCCGCTTCCAACAGGTCATTGTGGAGATCCTTGGGGGAGGCCTATGTTCAGCAGTGGACTTCCTGTGGCTGGTATGATGATGATGATGATGATGAAGTGCGTGGTGGCCTGTTGGTAAACGGACTAGACGCGACTGCCAACATGTTCACGGTGATTGCGGGTTCGAATCCCAGGGTACACCTCTGACTTTTCGGAGTCATGTATGTATTGATAGTCAATCACCACGCACTAAAACGGTGAAGGAAGACAAGGTGAGGAAACCTGCATACCATAGCGATTTATAAAAATTCTTTGGTATGTAAGTCCGCCAACCCGCACTAGGCCAGCGTGGTGGACTATATGGCTTAACCACTCTCAATCTTACTTTCAATTGTAGAGGAGGCCCGTGCCCTGCAGTGGGACGCATATGGGCTGATACAGATGATGATGAAGCTGGGCCGGGCCGCTAGTAAACAATAAAGCTTACTGGTGGTAAGTCCCATATGTAAGTGCCCGCCTGGGTAGGTTGGTACCTACCAATATCTATTTCTCCCGCCAAACTGCAGTGGAAATTCACTGTTGTGTTCCGATTTGAAGGACGCTGTAGCCAGAGTAAGTACTAGAGATGTTGATACTTAACATCTTATGTCTCAGGATCGCGAGCGCAGTGGAATTCCAAGCATTGTATTGTAATTCATGGTGTTGCTTGGTTTTGCTACAGTTCATGAGCGATCGTATGGCTGATGATAATCGGGCAAATGGGATGCTCGTTTTGTCTATAATATAAATTAAAAAAAAAGGTTTTACTCTGACTATGAATAAGACCGTTTAGGTTTCAGCACTGAAATTCTACTTCGACCTTCGTGACTTGTCCCTAGTTTGAAATATGGGTACGTACTTTGGGTAAACTATGTATTGAATTGGTCTGCGAATCAATTCTGCGTAAAACTCGCAAAAGAATGGATCATTTGATCCACTCTTCTTCAGCTGACTATTTAGTCGGCTTATCGTATTAATCGCATTTCTTAGTTTTTTGGATGTTATATTTAAGTACTCAGTAATCAGTAGTACTCAGTTGTAAGGTTGGTTAGGAATCAGGAATAATAAATTCATTGAAATAAAAGTAATTTTTACGGATTTTATCGTTTAGTTTTTACATTTATTTTAACTCTCTCACGTTTCAATAACTTTACAGTTTTCGTGGTGGATCACCAAACTCCATAAAATAGTTTTATTTCAATGTGTTGTAAAATTTGCATAAATCGAAGAAATAATAAATTCAGTTAAAACTAGCATCGAATTAAGCATTAGTTATTAGTAACCTGCTTCGTTTCAGCATTATCTGATAAATGCTTTCAAATACATAAGAATATTATAGTTGGGTATTATAATTATTCCTTCCTTAATACAATAACATTATTACATAACTAAAAGGCATTCCTATCCATTGGAGGTTTTTAAAACATCTTAATAGCAATGCGTATTTTTTTGTTCATTTTTATTCAGAGCATCGATATTGCCTCTTAATCTATACATCTATAAGGCGAATGTATAATTAAAAACACAATTTTTAATTATACATTCGCCTTATATACAACTACCCGATACGATGCCATCTTTGAAAGCTCATGATTATACATGTCTCCATAATAATCAACAGTACTGTAAATGTCAGCAAATAATAAGAACCGACTGTGTGACTTACTTAGGAGTTAAAATAGATGAACATTTATCGTGGATTCAGCACATCAATTATATTAGCAGTAAGTTACGAGTTCTCTTAGGTAAATTTTATTTTTTGAGTCTTAAAGTTCCTATTAGTACATTAAGGTTGTTGTACTTCTCTCTGGTTGATTCCATTCTTGGCTATGCACTTCAATGTTATGGACTAACTTTTAAAACTCACATAATCAAACTGGAGCAACTTCAAATTAGATTTCTCAAATTACTAGTCAGTAAAAAGATTAAAAATAGTTGTAAAGATGATTATACTAAATTGTTCAAAATATGTAATATTTTATCCGTGAGGCAAAAGCATAGATTTTTATTATCTACAAATCTCCATAGTAGTCGAGAACATTATTTAACTTCATGTAATAATAGCCAAAATACGCGTTCAGTCACTGGAGGTAAGTACGTAATACCAAGAGTGAGTAACTACTATGGTGACAGAACATTAAAAAAACGGTTACCGTATATTTTTAATAGCCTACCTTCTGTTATCAGGCATGATCCAAAGTACTCTAGCTTCAAAGCAAAATTAAAAAAACATTTATTATTAACACCTACGTTATACAATATTGTTTAGTTATTTTGTTTAATTGCTATTTTAATTTATTGTTTAACTTTATTCGAACTACTATGATTGTTTAGAATTACTTTTTATGTTTTTTTTTCTCCATTATTTTCTATTATTGTTTTCTCTTTTATGTTTAATTTTACAGTGAAATGTGTTATCTATTGTTTAAGTAAAAGTGAGACTCACATATACAAGTGATTCCACGGTCAAACCGAAATCCGGTTTCGTGGGAGCATTGCATAAATGTAATTACATAATTTGTTTTTATTTTAATTAATAATAAATAATAATATACATACCGGGTATCTCAAGACTGCTACCGAAAACGAAGCCGGGTGGTAGTTTTAGTGACTACAAACATAACGCAACTAAAAATTTCGCCAAGAAACGCGACAATTATTTTTTATGATTTTTTAAATATCGTCATTTTTGGGTGGTAAATCCAAAGTTTTTGCTAAAATAATAATTTAAACTATTTTATACCTTAGAGTATTTATAAATAAAAGGGTATACACTATTATTTTAGAAAAAAAATGTATTTACCACCCAAATATGGCCATGGGAAAAAAACAACAAAAAAAATTGTCGCTTTTTTTTTACAACTTTTTCTGTTTTATTGTGTCTGAAGTCACTTAAACTACCACCCGGCTTCGTTTTCGGTAGCAGTCTTGATATACCCTGTATAAATAAAATTGAAGTGTCTGTTTTAAGAGTGAAAATAAAAAAAAAACAACTGCATATCGTTATACACGACACCTGTGCCGAAAATGATATTAAAATTTTTTTTGTCTGCCTGTCTGTCTGTTTGTGCCGGCTAGTCTCTGAAATGGCTGGACCGATTTTGACGGTACTTTTTTTGTCAGGTAGCTGATATAACAAGGAGTAATTTAGGCTACATTTATTTTAGAAAAATGCTTTTATTTTATTAAAATAAAGTAGTACTATCCAGTACCGCGCGCAGCTCACGAGCATGCCACCACTGGGCCGTCACGTCGGGCACCTCCCACCACTTCTCCCACCAACGAATCAATATCACATTTACAAAATATTGTACATAAAGAAATTTTTCAATAAAGCTAATACAAAAAACTGAGAATAAATGTGTAGCGGGAGTTTACCGCCGCTCGCTAAGAGATGGCGCCACCGTAGCATTAGATCGCGGTATGGTTTCGTTACAAAGGTGATAATTAAAATAAAAATGCAAAATCAACTAATTCACTTTTTTGTTAAATTCCACGCAGACGAAGTCGCGGGCACAGCTAGTATACAATAAAATACATAGTATTGCGTACTTTTATTTACGTTATTAAGAGCGATTTTCGGTACATAATTTTTATGTACACTCTCGTCTTTAATTGGGCGCCGATAAAGTAGCGAAGCAGGACAATTAGTCACAAATTGATTGACAAATATTGAAATTTCTAAATTTAAACCATTTTATTTGAAACAAAATATTTAAGTTTGTACAGCAAGTTTTCGTCTTTAAGTCTTTTCAATAAAAAATATTTTATACATATCTATTAATCTTTAAGTGCGTGGTGGCCTGTTGGTAAACGGATCAGATGCGACTGCCAACATGTTCACGGTGACCGCGGGTTCGATTCCCTGGGAACACCTCTGACTTTTCGGAGTGATGTGTGTATTGATAGTCAGTCATCACGTAATAAAACATCGCGAGGAAGCTTGCATACCATAGCGATTTCCAAGAATAAGTCCGCCATGATAAGTCCGCCAACCCAAATTAGGCGAGCAGCGTGGTGAACTATAGGGCCCAATCATTCTTAATCGTTCTCTTGAATGTAGAGGAGGCCCGTGCTCTGCACAGTGGACATACATATATATGGGTTGGTACATCATACAGATTAATCTTTTACCTTTTAATCAGCAGGAAGAACTCGTCCTTCCTCCAAATATATTATACATACATACAATATAATATACATACTATGAATCAGTATGTATGTGCGCCAAAATAGCCAAAAATATCCATCCATCCATCCATCAGCCAAAGGAAGTCCACTGCTGAACATAGGCCTCCTCCAATGATTTCCACAGAGACCTGTTGGAGGCAGCCTACATCCAGCGACGTCCTGCGACCTTTACCAGGTCGTCGGACCATCTTGTGGGTGGACGTCCTACGCTGCGCGCTTTCCGCTACGTGGCCTCCATTCGAGCACTTTCCGACCCCATCGGCCATCAGATCTCCGCGCTATGTGCCCTGCCCATTGCCACTTCAACTTGCTAATCCGGTGGGCTATGTCGGTTATTTTAGTTCGTAGTTATCCGTAGGAACGGATCTCCTCATTTCTGATTCGATCTCGTAGGGAAACCCCGAGCATAGCCCTCTCCATAGCTCGTTGAGTGACTTTGAGCTTCCTAATAAGGCCCATAGTGAGAGGCCACGTCTCCGTGCCGTAAGTCATCACTGGCAACACACAACTATCGAAAACTTTCGATTTAAGGCACTGAGGTACTTTGGACGAGAAGACGTCGCGTAGTTTACCGAATGCTGCCCAACCGAGTTGGATTCGACGATTGACCTCTCTCTCGAAGTTGGACCTGCCTAACCGGACCACTTGTCCTAAATAGACATATTCGTCAACAACTTTAAGCCCCCAACACCGATGGGGGTGGGCACAACATGGGCATTCGACATGATCTTCGTTTTGTCCCAATGATTATAGAATAAAAAGGATAACGCAGAAAAGTAGCTATATATGTCAAGTTATAGTTATGTTAGGGATATCGACGCGGAATGTACATTTATGTATCTATCTCATTTACACAAAGCTGACTTGTCCCTTAATGAAAGAGACAAATAATCCTTTGTTTCGAATATGGCAATATTTTGTTCACTTACCACACTGGGACCACCCTTATACCAAAATGACGCCGTTTTAGTTTCCATTTCGAAACCACAGACTAATAAACCAAAAACTGATTTTAGTTATAATTTGGCAAAAAAATATTGACATGTTGAAAATTGGTGCTTAAGGAAAAAATTGTGGCAATACTATTCGAAGTCGCAAGCAAATTCTAGATATTAATAAAGTTGTATTTTATCTTACGTGTGTATTATTTGACAAATCCAATCCAATCATCAGGTAAAACTTACCCATGAAATAAATCATAGCATGAAAAAAATATCAAAACATTGACCTATTTTTATCGGATTTAATTTTTAATGAATTTACTGTCAAATCCTAAAATCCCCTGTTTATATTCAATTGACATATAAAGCGAAAATTAAAAATGTTATATTAATGTTATTCGTATGCCACTGTTGATGATCGATATCGATGGAAAATTCGGTACTAGCGTATCACTATTGTTAGGGGTGGAGCCGCCGCCATTTTAGTATACCAAAGTGGCACGCGTCATGTGACCTTATGCTTTATCCTCTTTATTCTATAATCATTGTTTTGTCCATGTTCATTTTAAGACTCACCTGTTGGGAGACTCGATTGAGGTCTTCCAGCGATTCTGCGAAGACTACAATATCGTCGGCAAACCGAAGGTGAGTGATATACTCGCCGTTGATATTGATGCCGAATCCTTTCCACTGCAAGAGCTTGAAGGCATTTTCCAGCGCGGCAGTGAACAGTTTCGGAGATATGACATCTCCCTGTCTCACGCCTCTCTGTAGTGGCGTAAGCCTTCGTACTCTGATCTTGTACTCGGACGGACATGGTGGCGTTGTTGTATATACACTTCAACACTTCGATGTACCGATAGTCGATATGGCACCGCTGGAGAGACTGTAGCACAGCCCAAGTCTCGATCGAATCAAAGTCTTTCTCATAGTCCACAAACGCTAAACAAAGCAACAAGTTATATTCCTCGGTTTTTTGTATAACTTGCCGAAGCGTATGGATATGGTCTATGGTACTAAAGCCTTTTCGGAAACCGGCTTGTTCGGGAGGCTGGATGTCATCAAACCTGCGTTCGAGACGATTTGTGATGACCCTCGAAAACAACTTATAGACATGGCTCAGGAGCGAGATGGGCCTGTAGTTCTTCAGCAAAGTGTTATCACCTTTTTTGTAGAACAAGACCACCACGCTCCTGCTCCATGCCTCCGGCGTTGAGCCCTCGAGGAGAACGGAATTGAAGAGCCTCTGAAGGACTTTCAGCCAAAAATATTTTTTTTTTTTTATTGCATTGAATGGCGAGACGAGCAAGCCGTTCGCCTGATGGTAAGCGATACGACCGCTCATGAACAGTAGCAATATTCCACTGCGCTCGCCATCCTGAGACATAAGATGTTAAGTCTCAATATGTCCAGTAGTTGCTCTGGCTACAATGTCCTTCAATCCGAAACACAACAGTGCATTTAAGCAGTGTTGTTTCACGGGAGAAATAGACATTGCGGTTGTACCTACCCAGATGGCCTCTCACATATGAGAGACCTACCACCAGTGGTCTATATTATAATAAAGAAATAAAATACCATAAATATTGAAATACTACTACTACCTATTTGGATTTTTATATCATAAAATTCAAAAGTAAGCGGAAATTTTCGTATATTATTTATTTAAAAAAATATTAGATAATCCTCAACGTGTTTATTTTGATTAGGCACTTCGTTTTCCTTTGATTACACAAGGTGGTAAATAGGTTTGGGACGCCGACGCACCTTAATATTGAAGATGAAATATTTGTTGAATTAAGAACAGAGTACAAGAATTATTTAATCTGTATTTATTTTACTAAAAACATACAGCTTCTGGGAGCCCACATTGCTGGTTAGAATGTGTTTTATATACCGTTGAAAAATATTCGCGACCGCTGCGCCGGTCGGTAAAATATTCTTAAAATGAAAGGTATTTCCATGAAATATTCTAAACTTTAATTAATAATAAGGCAAGATTTATTCTTTTCTTACGATCTTCCATATGATACATTGTTTCATTGCAATAAAAAAGAATATATTAGACACACTATTTTTAGTTACAATTCACACTAGCCCTGTCTTCTACACAATAAAATACTTGTGTATTAAAAGAGCAGTTCCTTTCCATACAATTTACAATTTGATGTGCCCAATACTAAAGAAAATTTAAAACAAAAAGAAAAACATTACAAAAGATTGTTGTATAATTTGATACGATATTCAGTTTATATAAACTCTCTAGATTGTGAGTACCTTTTGAAAATTTGGTCAATTCAAAATACATCCCAAAGTTTTTTTGGGATGTATGTATGTATTTTGTTTGGGATCAAATGTGTTGCATGTTCTTATTGTGTGTTATCAATTGCATTTTAATTAACGAAATGGGTAGGAATATTTAGATCCTAATCATTCGGCCACATATTTTAGTAAGAAACTAGCAATTCTAGTTTGCTAGTTTAACTTGCAATATCCCCGAGGCATTGATTGAAATCAATCGCGATATGATTAGGATTTGTTGAACAGTGAGCAATCTAAACAAGGTTAGCCAATTTGTATATTATTCAACAATATTAATCTGGCCTACATGTGATGTTTGCTTTTGATTTGTATATCGCTCGAAGATATTAAACGTACGCGTTTGAAATCAAAACAAACCCCTGCGTGTACATTTTAAAATAGCTTATTATATTTGTATCAAAGTATTTTTATGAATACATTTATTTTATGTTTCATTAACATTAACATAAATTGAAACAATTCGCTTATGGAAATCAGTGTGTAATAAAATTTGCGTGAACATTTACATCATATGTAATTATGGCTTTATTCATAAACAGTTTTAAAAACATTTTTAGACATCGAAGGCTTTATCTTCTTACCACAAACTGAATTCAAAAGTTGATCGAAAGGGATACAAAATTCGATAACTAGAATAGATTGTAAAACTGTTTATGAATTTTATTATTAATATTATTTTATTTATTTATTTATTTATTTATTTAACACTTTATTGTACACCATATATACATAAAAATGACAAAACAACATGAAAAAAAAATGCACAAGTGGCGGTCTTATTGCTTGAAGCAATCTCTGCCAGTCAACCATGGGATGGATAAACGATAAGAACGTAACGTTGGGGCTTCAGGTGTACGAATAATTCAATTTATATAGTAATATTACTAATATTTATATAATATTATTAAGTTTATATATAAACATACATAAATATGTTGAATAAACATATAAATACACAAAATACACATATAATATATATACATAAATAATATAAAAAAATAAATATAAAAGCGATATAAATAAATAATAAACAAAGGAAAATGTGAACAAGTCCAATATCTTCATAGAACCTGAAAGTAGTGTTCTTTAACCAATTTTTTAAAGATGGGCAGAGATTTAGCCCGTCTCACCGTTACTGGCAAAGCATTCCACAACCTGGCAGCTTGTACGGAGAAAGATCTGTCTATGAAGGAAGTGGAATGCGCGGGGATTTTCAGCCTTAAGTTCTCCGATGACCTAAGATATAATATAATTATAGAATAAGATAATTATTATTTCTGGTTCATTTTATATTCTTTTGGTCTTCAGGTCATAGAGTTTTGATTTACAAATTTTATTATTATATACCATGCTTTTACAAGTTCAACCTTTAAAATCACTCTACAACTGCTTCATTTCTCAGGTAATGAATCAACATGAGACAAACAACAGACGGTTATCTCTTGAATCTTGTGTAGCTTGGTACCACGACAGATATGGGAAATAACGAACCACTTGATTCGTAATCTACCCGGGTTTCCGAAGGATTAAATGTATGTGCTATGTAATAACGTTGCATCCAACCCGGATTTAAGCTCATTTCATTTCAGCGCAAGGGTACCACGGAAATGCCATCTTAATTTAAATTTTAAGTTTTTGTTCATTCTCCAAAAATAATCTTGTCCATATTTAGTAAAATAAATATTAAAAGGAAACCTGATTAACAGCATCTTTAGTATTTTTTATTATGAACCAGAGACCGTTAACGAATGAGATGACTTTTTTACTGTAGGAAAGCACCATTTTGTGACGCCACCTGCGCCAAAATGATGAAAGATTTAAATTATTTGAACTCCTCTTACCACAATTGAACAAGATATTTGTATGGGATAGCTTCTCTATACGTAGTAATATATCTCATTATCATAATAATAATAACTCCCAACAGTCATATAGATAGTCCTGACCCGACATTAAGATCAAATCTTGTGTCGTGGGTATCAGGAACTACGAGAGACTTTTCGGTCTCATAAACACCCAGACCCGGAAGAAATATTTGTGGGCCGCACAAACATTTCTCTCGGTGCGAGGATCGAACCCGCGGTCTCGTTTCACACGCGGCGTCTAATCGACTGCGCTACGGAGGCTGTCAAATTTTTTGAACTATTTTGGTGGTGGTTAAAATAACTCTCCATAGCTCGTTGAGTGACTTTGAGCTTCCTAATAAGGCCCATAGTGAGAGGCCACGTCTCGGTGCCGTAAGTCATCACTGGCAACACACAACTATCGAAGACTTTCGATTTAAGGCACTGAGGTATTTTCGACGAAGACGTCGCGTAGTTTCCCGAACGCTGCCCAACCGAGTTGGATTCGACGATTGACCTCTCTCTCGAAGTTGGACCTGCCTAGCCGGAACACTTGTCCTAAATAGACATATTCGTCAACAACTTCAAGAGTCGAGCCCCTTTAAAATAACTTCTTTTGAACGACTTTTTAATTCAGTTTGATCGAAGAAGGCAAAATATTCGGTGATTAAAAGATGCTTGGAAACAGTTAACTGAATAAGGAGTGTAAATAATATGATATGTATATTGTACAGCGTCATAACTCTGTACATAATATATTTTTAGGGCAACAAAAATGTTCTAGCCCGTTATTTTTATATTACTTAGGCTTGTTATCCCAGGCAACCTTGAGATAGTAAAAGTAATGAAACAAATCATGGAGAGGCAGACTAATATCAGTCTTTTTCATTGTAATAAACGTATGTTTCTATCATCTTCTCACTTACAGAAAAGATACGATGAAGTGGGTCCGGTCCTCATATTTTTGGAATAAAGTATTGCGGCGGGTTAGGCCGCCCGCAGGTAGGGGTAGGTAGTTAAATGAGAACTCAGGGTAATTACGTGGTTCGGGCTTTAATATATTCGCATCACTGATTACACCCGGCACTGTTGCTGGTGGTATGCAACAGGAGTCACTGGCCTTCACTGGACACTGATCCGGGTCTTCGGCACGTGGCGGAACCCGGCGACAGCTCGCCGGCGAAGTTAGCAGCCACGTGGCCGGACACGGTGCGCAGGTCAGCGGCGCGGCGCAGGCTCGGTCACAGCACGGGCAGGAAGCGGTGCGGAGCAGAAGCGGGCAGTAAGCACGGAGTCAGCTCTCCGTGGTGGAAGCAACGAAGTAGGCGAAAAACGCCAAGGACGAAGAAGAAGAAGAACGAAGAACACTCACCCCAGCGGGTTCGGAAAGACGCGTGGTAGCACGCGGCTTTTAGGTTATGAAAAGGAGGACGCGAGCGACGTTACACGCGTATTTAAGCGAACGCCGATGACAGTTCGTACGTCACATCTGACAGATGTCAGATGGAATCAACCAATCAGCGCAACGGAGGCGTTGATTGGCATAGACAATAGGATTTATGCCGACTATTGAACCATAGACCGCAAATATTAGAGGTGACACTCTCACAACGTCACAGTATTAAAATACTTGCGTAGGTGTTAAAAGAAAAATAGCATGTAGGGTTATAAGGGTTAAGTCACCCCAACTTACATTAAGGGGGATACCAGACTTTTTTACAGTTTCAAATATTCAAAGAATTTATGAAATTAATTATTGTAAAAAAGCCGACAAAGTGTGGGGATTTATACTGTCTTCTTTTTCCAAGGTTATCGGCCCTGCTCGCGTCCCGCTTTCCCGATAAAAATATTGTAAAACAGGCCATTATTTATACGAAGTTAGAAACAATATATTTAATTGATTCTTCAGAAGCATAATTCGAAGGCAGTAAGTCGGTAATTATACAATCTAATTATCGTATAGTTAAAAGGAAACACATCACTGTACCGATGTTTTGAATTAATTAAATCAATCTCTTTTGTAGCAGAACCTCTTAAAAAGACTCCCACACGCTCTTTAAATAACAGCATGTGAATAACATATCGTCTGCTTACCGGTAGAACAAGATAAATGCATTTTTTTACAAAATCGAGTTAAAAATGCAGTTATATGGAATTTTTTATTCTATCTATCTCTCCCAATAAAAGCAAAGTCCAATGTCTTTAGAAATAATAAGTTTATAAAAGTGATAACTTCTTACATTTTGTAAAAAATGTATAAGTATAACATAATGAATATTCTTATAGCTTAAATGCATTTCAATTTTCACAGGTAAAAAACAATAAATACGGTTAAAGTTATTACTTTTATAATTTGAATAGTAAAATGATTAGAATTAGTCTCTGACAAGGTCATAAACGCATTTTATTATTATAAATCTTATAATTTAAACACCGTCACTATATTAAAGTTATTTATTCCATTGTATTTATTGATTTTTGTTTATTAAGGATCGATGTTTGATTGCCAAAATTACGTGATAAGAAATACAAAGCTGCTGACCGACAGCTGAGTTGATCCGACACTACAGCGAAGACATCCCGGACATCAGTCGGTGTGAGATTCGGATGGCCTTTGATCGACTTATCGACTTAATAACAAGGCGCCGGGCGAGGATGGAATTACAGCAGAGCTTCCAAAAGCGGGTGGAACGCTGATACTGCAAGGCCTTCGGAGGCTCTTTAATTCCGTCCTGCTGGAGGACACAACGCCAGAGGCATGGAGCAGGGATGAGGTGGTACTGTGCTTCAAAAAGGGTGATAACAGCTTCTTGAAGAATTACAGGCCCATCTCACTCCTGAGCCATAAGGTGAAATAAGGTGTTTTCAAGGGTTATCACAAATCGTTTGGAATACAGATTTGATAACTTCCAGCCCCCCGAACAAGCTGGTTTCCGAAAAGGCCACAGTACCATAGACCACATTCATTCGCTCTGGCAAGTTATACAAAAATCCGAGGAGTATAACTTGCCACTTTGCTTAGCGTTTGTGGACTATAAAAAAGCCTTCGATTCGATAGAGATTTGGGATGTGCTGCAGTCTCTTCAATGGTGCCACATTGATTATCGGTATATCGAAGTGTTGAAGTGTTAGTACAAAAACGCCACCATGTCAGTTCGAGTACAAAATCAGAGTACGAATGCTATTCCACTACAGAGAGTCGTGAGACAAGGAGATATAATATCTCCGAAACTGTTCACTGCTGCGCTATTCGGCATTCGGATTCGGCATCAACATCAATGGCGAGTATATCAGTCACCATCGATTTGTCGACGACATCGTGGTCTTGGCGAAATCGCTGGAAGTCCTGCGCCATATGCTCAAGGACCTCAGTGGAGATGCTCAACAGGTGGATCTTAAAATAAACATGGACAAGACGAAAATCATGTCGTATGTCCATGTCGTGTTCACCTCGATTGCGGTTGGAAACTCTACGCTCGGAGTTATGGACGTATACGTCTATTTGGGACAAGTTGTCTGGTTGTAAGTTGTAGTGGCAGTGGGCCGGACACATGGCACATAGAACCGATGGCCGTTGGGGCCGAAAGGTTCCATAGTGGAGGCCACGTACAGGCAAGCGAAATGACGGACGCCCGCTTACAAAGTCGACGGACGACCTGGCTAAAGTTGCAGGAAGTCGCTGGGTGCAGGCAGCTTCTAACAGGTCGATGTGGAGATCCTTGGGGGAGGCCTATGTTCAGCAGTGGACTTCCTGTAGCTGAGATGATGATGATGAAGAAATACAAATGACTGATTATTAAAAATCGTTTCAATTATTATTGTTTAATAGATTACCTGTTAATGTGTAAAGTTAATTTCTTTTTATTTAATTATTAATCACTTTTGTATGATGTTTATAATACTTAATAAGTGACACGCTTACACTAAAAGTATACAATTAAAACAGGTTAAATGTATCAAAAATATCATTATTTCAGCGAATTTGGTCAAAAAAAATCTTTCTACTTAAAGAATTGGTGTAAAGTAAAATAAGTCATCACACAAAAGTAAAATAAGCTTTTGAAATCATTGAATTTAGAAGATATAACACCTTTGTTATGTTCTGGTAAAACATGTTAAATGCAGCCCTCCTTTGAACTAAATTTAATTTTATTCAATTTTTATTAATACCAAATATTAAATAAAAGCTGCTTTTTGCTTTAACAGTATTTTAATTAATGAATTTGAAATAGATCAAATTACAACTCAAACTTTAAAAACTCATTTATAGAGCCACAAACTTATCTGGCCCGGTGGCCAAAAGTGGAAACAACGACGTCATTTGGAATTGACAATTTACCTGCCACCCACTGACATAACCGCCATTGGTTGTTTACTCAATGTATTTATTTTTCCTGCATTATTAAAACTTTGTGAAAAATGCCGAAAACTTTAAAAAGTGACGCTTGGAACGTGAGACTCCAGGTTTTAAAATTTACGTAGGAAGAAAAGTGTCTTCAGACACCAATAATACCCTTTGAAAAATTGTATCAACGCGTAGATTGGAGAGTGGGGAGGCGCTCGGCGGTGCACACGTAAAAAGTGTTGCTCCATTAAAATAAAGTAAAAACGTGTTCGCTATTTAGTTACAAGTGTGTGTTTTGGTGTAAATTACTTGCAAGTCAACAATAGAAACAATCCACTAAAATTAATAAAAACGTACTGTAGTGTTGAAGGAATATAAGTAATTTACTTTTGAGACGACTCATTGCGCTAAGTGTCCGGATTTCTTTCAATTGCGGGTGTGCTTATTGCGGAGTTTTTTAGGCGTTTAAAACTGCACTCTATTTCAACGCACATAACGAACACTTTGAGAATACAACATGGCGATAATGTGCGCTGAGTGTCGGAATATACAACATGTAACAGATTTAAATGTAAAAGCGGAAAGTAGTACGTTCAGAATCAGCTACTGAACCGATATTTAAATTTTTTTTGGTAGGTATTTTTTTTCAAAATAATTAGTTAAGACCAAGTAAATTACAGACACTCTTTCATTTAGTACTCCGAACAAACGAAATTGAAACGTAACTCCAGGACATAAGATCATTTTTAAATGAATCACTAAACGAATACTCTAATAAACTACATCATGAACAAAAATGAACTTTATTTCGATAGTCATAAAGTTTATTTAAGCAATCTATCATTAATCAAACGCACACAACGATAGGCTTGAATAAACGTAATAAGCTACCAAAATAAATAACTATCATATTCTCTTTTCCACACATTTAACTACAACTAGATAGAGCAGGATGCAGCTATTGTTTAATGCAATTTGATCCATCCGACAAACGACGCGACGCGACGGCGCGCGCGGCGGTACATCAAAAGGTAATAGGGACGGGCCGCGCCGCGCCGCGAAAAAAATTACTCCCGGTATTTGCAAGACCGGGCGATCCAAATCCCGCGCAATACATGCACTTAAATGAAACAAATTAAATTGTAACAAAATCACTATGAAAAGAAACAACAAGTAGGTATTTCTATGAAAAATAATTTCGCGGAACGTTTAAATGGTGATTAAATTCGGTTTATAATTTTGCTACAATGTATGCGGAATCCCGGTGAGTCGGATATCCCGTTATTGCAATCCCTAAATGGGCACCGACAATGTGAAAAAAATCTAGTCGTGCACCGCAGTTATCTGTGTCTACTTGTGTTTAAGTGTTAAGTAGATATTTCGACAACTTTCGCGCACGATGTCTTTTCGGTATTCGAATATTGAATACACTGAAATGGTGAGAACTTCCGCACTCTGTGGTGATAATGTATCATTGGCAGGCAGGACATTTAACAACAGGCACGTCACCAGTGGCACCAGTGTAGTGTCCGACAGTATCTCGATGCTGAGTTCGGAGAGCGCTGGATAGGTCGCGGCCTGTGCAATAGCCTCCTAGGTCACCTGACTCGACGCCTCTTGACTTTTTTTGTGGGGACGTAATAAATCTCTATCGGTATACTTCAGTGAAAGTACTAATGTGGAGGAACTAAAAAGTAGAATAGTGGCAGCCTTCCTAAAAGTGAAAAGTGACACTGAAGTTTTACATAAATTACGTGAACAATTACGCAAATGTGCATCAAAGTGTATCAAGGTGGTGGACATTTCGAACTTATTTTAAAAAGAAATCGCCGCATGAGTGCCATGTAACACGTAAGTTAATTTTGTTGTATTTTTTGTGTTGTGATTCCCAATCTAGTCTTCGTTGTTAGATATTGCGTTATCTTATTATCTTATTCATTAGTAATGCAAAATAAATGACGCCCGTATCCTGCCGGCCTGTAGGAACTAAGTTTAGCGGAAGTGAAATTAATATAAATAATATTTTATAGCCGATTCATGCAAAATATTGTCTTATGTTAGGTTCGTACGAATTATATCTTGTAAGTAAAGTATTTAGATTTTATAGTCAAAACACAAATGTTATGCTTACATATTAAATTAATAATAATTTGTTTACCAAGCCACCAAGTAATCAGTTTACTTTGTATTTCGTTTATTGTCAGCTGTTTCTGCCGGCGCAGCGTTCGGCGTTAGGTACTCGTGTGAATGGGTCTTGTGTACATGTGTGCGTGTCCGCGAGCGTGTGTAGTAGTGCACTCTTATTTGTAACTCGTAAGGTAACCATGTTAAGTGCCTACATTTGGTATAACTAATTTCATAAATAAAAGATTTTGTAATTATGGTAGTACGATTTCGAAGCATAAACTATGATTGCAATAATATTTTAAAGTTGGGGTGTCTGAGGTTGTGAATTAATCCTGTTACACGTTGTAGTTACAGATAGAAAATATATCGCCTGTTGCATTTGTAAATCGACATACGATTTAGTGTGCGCAAATGTGTCGGATAATATGGCGAAAAGTGATAAGAGAAAGTGGTGGACATGTGTACGGTGTAATAACAACCAACAGCCAGAGAATTTGAATTCTCCAGTGTGTGGAGGTCACGACAATGTCAACCTACAACGCGGAACGTGCTCACGCAGTGATGTTTCACATATGGAGACACTGCCAACGCCAGCGTTGGATGCCGACGTTTCTGATAACATGCATAATAACAGCGTACACAACTTTATCGCGGACCCCGCGGATATGCAAGTCCTGCTAACTGAGTTTCGTTTGTTCCGCGAGGAGATGAGGGCGGTTCGAGATCAATTGCAGGAATTAAATTCATCTATGGCAAATATTATATGTCGACTCGATAGTTGTGACTCAAAGGTAAATAGTCTGGCGTCACGTATGGAGATTGTGGAAAGTCGGCTGAGTACATTTGAATATCCCGATGGTGCCATTGCTGAGACTATTCAACAGTTGAAAACCGAATTGAACGACAGAGATCAGGAGTTATTATTAAATGACTTGGAAATTTCATTTATCCCCGAGCAGAGAGGCGAAAATGTTCAGCATATAGTCTACAATGTTGGCAAAAAACTCGGCGTAACGCTAACCGAACATGATGTGGTCAGTGCAACAAGGGTGGGTCGCGGATATCAACCAGGTATCTCTACAACTGAGAGTACCTCGCGACCGCGGCTTATTGTGGTGCGACTAGCGCGACGTGCTGTTCGAGACCAGTTGCTGCAGGCGGCGCGGGTGCGGCGTGGCGTTACCACCGAACACATGGAACTGCCGGGACCCTACTGCTGTTTTTATGTCAATGAACGGCTTACTAGGGTGAATAGGCTGTTATTTCAAAAGGCCCGCCAGCTTAAAGAACTTCACCAATGGCGTTATGCGTGGACCAGGGACGGCAAGATCTACATGCGGAAGGATCCAGGTGTCGGTGTACCCAGACACAGGATTCATACGGTTAAGGACTTACAACGTGTTTTTGGAGTTGATACGGTTGGAGCTATCCAGTGAAACTTCACGTAATGTACAAACAGGTGTCTATATTGTCGGCAAAATGTTCAAATTAACTGTAAATAATATATTTTGCACAACTTTTATGTATCTCAGCCTAATATCTAGTAATATCTGTTTATTTTTTCAAACTTTAAATATAAGTGCTATTGATTTGATATGCTTAATAATTGTAGAAATATTCCTTATCGTTTTTGTATACATTTGCCTTATATTTACCATAAATTGTTTTCTTTCTATTGTTCTAAATATAAATACTGTCGTTAAAATATGCCTAACAATTATAAAAATATTCTTTGTTACTTTTATTTGCCTCTGCCTAGCCAATTTTTATAAATTACTTTGTTTTGTGGAAATTTTTCGCATTGAATTAATTCGAAATTGTGTTTACATGTCAGGTATATGTGTTGCAGCAACTTTATCGTTTTTTAATTTTACACCTATTTATTTTGCGTGGCTTTACAATTGTTATTATTTTTTGTCTGTGTATGAAAAAAGGTATTTCATCTTGACACATTATAAACACTATAAATTGCGTTTTATACTAACTTCTTACACTGTGCGAGCAGAAATGTTACATATAATGTTGTTTAGGAGAAATTTGGTTTTTATTACATACATATTTTTATCATATATTGTACGGGCTAGCGGCGTACATTTGAATCGTCAGCAATTAATAATATCATATTGATTACGCAGTAGTACACGATCGATTGTCATCCGCGTCGCGTGCGCTCATAGCTAGCATTTTCATATTCATTACTTTAGTTAAATAAGTCGTAATTAAGCAATAAATCATACTAGCAAGCTATACAACCTTTTACTAAACCTTACATGGTCCTTCGAGCCTTCGCATAGGCGAGACCGATTTCGTGTGTGCGATAGGACTAGCGTGGTGGTGGAGCACAGTTCGAGCAAGCAGCGGTGTATCCAAGTAAGATCTTTCCAATTTTAATATCTTAACATGGAAGATTTGCTGATCAGCCAAGGTACACTCATTGACGCCATTAGGAAACTAGGCGTCAACATTAGCAAGGATGGAGCAGAACGAAAGTCGACGAAAGACTACTTCAGCAAGAAGCTCGTGGTACTAGAAAATTATTGGAAGGAGTTTGAGAGCAACCATGTGGAACTTTCAAGGTATGATATTCGTGATGAGGAATACCATATTAATGGGGATTACGTACGGACTATGGCACTGTACAAAAATCTGAAAGAGAGCATTATCGAGCAACAAGAGAAATATTCATTAAAGGCTAAAGGTATAATGGTAACACCGCAGCCTACAATATCAAAACAACAGGATAGTAGTGATCATGCAAGCCAAGAAGAACATCCGACCCAAAAAATAACCGGGCAACAGTCCGGTGGAGAATCATCATCTTTTCAAGAACAGATATCCAGAGGGGTAACAAGTAAGTTGGACGATATGTTGAGAAAGCAATACGTGAATTTTAAGGCATTTTCTAGGACGGTAGCTGGTCTTGATTTACGCGATATTAATGAGAAGTGGGAGTTTGACGATGCATTAAAAAACCTGGAGTCTCGTTGGTCTGTGATCGACACCCTACATTGGGAAATAGAAGCGGAGCTAAACGGCGAAGACCCACCTTATGAGGGGGTATTTTTTATGCACGAAGAAACCTTTCGTAATTGGAAAAAACAAATAAACAAGAAGATGTGGGCAGTCCATCACAGGGAAAAGTCTACACCAATCATGGATACTCCCAGTTTTGATGGTAAATTCAATCAGTGGACATCGTTCAAAGACTTATTTTACGAGTCGGTTCACAATAATCCATGTCTTTCGAACGCCCAAAAAATGCAATTTTTAAAGAGTAAATTGAAAGGAGAAGCCGAAGGTTTAGTTCGTCATTTACCAGTTAGTTCGAATAATTATGAAGTTTGTTGGGAAATCCTAAATAATCGTTACGATAACAAGAAACGTATTTTTACTTCTCATATAAATTTACTGTTGAGCTCTCCAAATACCCAACAACAATCAGTAGGATACATTAAGAAGCTTCACGACTTGACACTCGAAAATCTACACGCAATAAAAAATCTAGGGATCGACATCAGCACATGGGACCCTCTTTTGGTTCATCTTATATCTCAAAAACTTGATCCGGATACCCATGCCGATTACATAGAGTCATTGAAGAACCCGCGTGAACTTCCGGTATTGCAGGATTTCATTGATTTTCTAGAGGCAAAATTTACAACCCTGGAATCAACATATCGAAAACAGGAACAGCAAATATCAAAAACTATGATTCCTAGGGTCAATTCAAACAATGGAAAATTTAAAAACTACAATCTTCAAAAACCTATTTATACAACAAATAATAACTATATGAACCAAAAATCATCGTGGAAGCCCGCGCCGCAGGCACTGACCGGACATGGTATCAAGTGTCTTTTATGTAAACATTCCGATCATTTATTATATCAGTGTAAGGAATTTATTGGCATGCCTCATGATTTAAAACTAAAAACAGTAAGTCAACTGAATATTTGTAAAAACTGTTTATTCGACCACAATGGAAAAAATTGTTTTTCGACCAAAAGGTGTCGCAATTGCAAGTGCAAGCACCACACTTTATTGCACGATGCATGCCAACAAGCCGTGGCGTCTACGTCAGCTTCGGAATCGGCGAAACACGCGCCGGGTATGACGCACGTATCACAAAACGACGATTCGCAAGTACTATTAGCAACAGCGTTGGTTCGAGTAACAGCAGCGAACGGAGTGAAGCATACAATGAGGGCCTTAATTGATCAGGGTTCGCAAATTTCCTTAATCACCGAAAATGCGGCCCAAATATTAGGTATCAAACGAAGATGGTGTAGTGGGGCCGTATTTGGCGTCGGCGAGAAGCAAAATAATAGCAAAGGAGTTATAAATGTTGAATGTTCTTCAATTCATAACGATTTTTCCTTTCATACCGACGTACTTATAATGAATAGCTTAATAAAGAATCTGCCGACACAGTCATTTAACAAGCCAAAATGGTCACACATTAGTGGCATTCAATTAGCGGATCCAGAATTTAATATTAACCGGCGGGTGGATCTGTTGTTCGGAGCGGAAATTTATTCGCAAATAATGTTAAGTGGCATTTTGAAGGGCGAATGCAATTCTCAACCAATCGCCCAGCAAACGCAACTAGGCTGGATCTTATGCGGGAATGTGATTACTACGTTCCAATGCAATGTAGTCGTGAACAATATCGAAGATATCAAGAAATTTTGGGAAGTAGAAGATATTGATAATGACACGGATATGTCCAGCGAGGATCTGGAATGTGTACAGTTATATAGAGCAACCACGACGCGCCACGCGTCAGGCCGATTTATTGTCAGGTTACCCATAAAAGGGGACCAAATACATATGTTAGGATCATCCAAAAACATTGCTATGGCGCAATTTCATAATCTAGAAAAAAGATTAACTAAACAAAATCAACTGGCAGAGCAATATAGAGTTTTTATGGCTGATTATAGAGCGTTGGGCCATATGAGAGAATGCTCTCATTTAGAGGAATTGCCCTGGGCATGCTATCTACCTCATCATTGCGTGCGAGGCCAAACCAATATCGGAAAATTTCGAGTGGTCTTCAATGCGTCGTCAAAAACTTCAACCGGAGTCAGCTTAAACGATATCATGTTACGAGGACCTAACTTACAAAAGGACCTCCAATCGCTCATAATAAATTGGAGGCAGTTCCAGTTCGTTGTAACCGCAGACATCGAAAAGATGTATCGGCAAATTTTAATCCACGACGCCGATCAGGTTCTCCAAAGAATCCTTTGGAGAGATACCTCCAAAGAATCCTTTGGAGAGATACCTCCAAGAATCCATTAAGTCTTACCAGTTGACAACCCTTACCTATGGACTAAAGGCAGCGCCATTTTTGGCCATGATGACATTGCAAAAACTAGCAGAAGATAACAGAATCAGCTTTCCAGAAGCAGCTAGGATATTGGAACATAATTATTTTATGGACGACCTACTAACAGGTTTTCATTCAATATCGGAAGGTCAAATATTAATAGCGAACTTAAACGACTTGTTACAATCAGGAGGATTTGTCTTACGTAAGTGGGCGTCAAATAACAGAGCACTACTTGAAAACTTACAGGATAAGCAGAAACGGGAGACTGACCAGTTTCATTTCAAATTGGATAGTACAAAAACATTAGGCCTTAGTTGGAACATAAAAGAGGATAAATTTACCTTCCAACATCAACTCGGTGATAATCCTGGACTAATATTAACCAAACGAGTTTTATTGAGCGAAATCTCAAAAATATTCGATCCATTAGGATGGCTGGCTCCCGTAGTAACAAACTTAAAACTACTGTTCCAAAACGTGTGGAAAGCTAATATGGAGTGGGACAACCCAGTGTCAAACGACATAACGGCTGAGTGGGCAAAGCTAAGGGCAGATATAAATAACATACAGCATTGTGAATTACCTAGGTGGATAGGAAGCGGTAAAAATGATTATATACAGTTGCACGGATTTTGTGACGCGTCCACCAAAGCGTACGCGTGTGTAGTTTACGCACGCATCCAGCAGCCGAACAAGACAACGATAACTCTGGTGGCGGCGAAAACTAAGCTGGTCCCGCTCGGGAAGCAATTAACCTTACCCAAACTAGAGCTAAGCGGAGCGCAACTACTCGCCAAGCTAGTGACAAAGATTTTGCATACTTTGCCCGAACACAATACCGAAGTGTTTGGATGGTGCGACTCTAAGGTAGTATTGGGCTGGCTACAAGGCGATCCTGGAAGGTGGAAACCATTCATAAGCAATCGCGTAAAAAATATCACTACGGTAATGCCGACGCATTGTTGGCGTTACGTGAAATCGGTAGAAAACCCTGCAGATTGCGCCAGTAGGGGGCAATTGGCATCACAGTTACGGGAAAATAAGCTATGGTGGGGAGGTCCGACTTGGTTGACGTCATTTGATCGGAAGAAAAAACAAGAAGCTTTTGTAACGGAAGTGGAAAAAACAGCAAACCAGATAACTAACGTTACCCAAATCGAACCCGCGACACCCAGCATAATTATCGAGCTCTTACACAAACATAGCGTATTGAAAAATATCGTTTCAATCGTGGCATGGATACTACGCGCATTCCAATTAAATCGTAAACAATCGCCGAGCTATCTCACATTACCGGAATTACGCAAGGCAAAAACACTCGTAATAAAACACACTCAGGCGCAGGAATTTGACAACGAATTGAAATATCTACATAAACATAATACAGTAAAATCAAATAGCAAGTTATTGAATCTTAATCCTTTTATTGATAAGGACGGAGTTCTCAGAGTAGGTGGGAGATTGGGAAAATCGAATCTTAAGCTTGAAACGAAACATCCTATTATATTACCTTATGGTAGCCGTTTAACTACTTTACTTATTGAAGAAGCGCACGAGGATACTTTCCATGGAGGAGCCCGGCTTACTGCTACACGATTGAGGCAAAGGTACTGGATCTTGGGAGGAATTAGAGCAGTGAAGAAGCAACTCCGAAACTGTGTGATTTGTCGGAAGCACAATCCCCAGTACCAACACCAACTGATGGGGACACTTCCGGAGGCTCGGACGACAGAAGCGCCACCCTTTTATCACACAGGCGTAGACTTGACGGGATTTGTTGACGTAAAAGCGAATAACGGCCGCGGCATAAAAACCACTAAGGGATATATTGTATTATTTATATGTATGGTAACTAAGGCCGTGCATATCGAGCTAGCATCAGATCTATCGAGTAGAGCATTTCTATCGGCATTAAAAAGAATGGCAGCAAGACGTGGAACACCTCACCATCTATACAGCGATAACGGAACTAATTTTATCAAGAGTAATCGAAATCTACAGGAGGAATATTTTGATCTACAAAATATTATAGATAAGGATTTTTTGAGAGAGGTTACCGACATGAAAATCGAATGGCACTTCCAAGCACCTTCTTGGCCCAGTGCTTCCGGATTATGGGAACGAGCGATTCGCAGCCTTAAAGGTCATTTGAAAAGAGTGATAGGCGAACAAAAATTAACCTTTGAGGAATATTCCACACTGTTGGCGCAAGTCGAAGCCTGTCTTAATAGCAGGCCGCTGTGTGCCTTGACGGAAGACCCTGAAGATCTGGACGTATTGACACCGGCGCACTTCCTCAGTTGTAGAGCGGATTTGACTGTAATCGAGACCGAAAGAGATGCCAGAACGAGATGGCAATTGGTGAGGAAATTGTTAGAAGATGTCTGGAAAAGATGGAAGTTGGAGTACTTAACCCAACTTACGGTAAGAAGCAAGTGGTTTAAACAACAAAGGAATATTAGCATTGGTGATATTGTCTGTATTCATGAAGACCACCTTCCTCCAGGGAAATGGTCGATGGGGAGAGTGGTGGAATTACACCCCGGGAGTGACGGCGTTGTACGGGTAGTGACGTTAAAGACGAAAAACGGACTTATGAAGCGACCTGTCTTGAAGGTATCGGTACTACCAATACGGAACAATGATTCTACTGAGGTATCTTCACCTAAAACAACAACATCATCAGCTGTGACAAGTTCAAATAAGCATAGGAGGAACAGCATCGTAACGACACTATTTTATACTATCCTATTTATGAACATCTGTACAAGCGTACAGTGTGAACTTCACGTGAATCGGTTTAACAATAATCAAAGTTTATACTTGGATAAGATTTCTAACCTCCAAGTGGCCCGGGACGAGTGGAAACTGGTGGTTTATTATGAAATGGATCCATTTTGGCAAGGATGTTCGGCTCTAAATAAATACATCAAACAAATAGAACAAACGTGCTCCAAGCTTAACGAAACGTCATATTGTGACGTATTATCAACGCAGCTACGTCATGGTTACTCTGAGTTACAATATTATAATCAGGTGTTGCAAACACAGCACTATAATGCGCGACCCAGACGTCGGCGGGGCCTCGTGAATGGTGTAGGCTACTTATCCAATTACTTGTTCGGCGTATTGGTCGAAAGGTTCGCCGAACAATATCAGCAAGATATTACTCAGATACGCGACAACCAAAGACATTTAGCGAATCTATGGAAAAACCAGACATCGATAGTAGAAGCTGAATATAATCTACTTAAGCGTACAGAAGACTCGATAAGCCAGCAGCACGAATCTATTCACGCGAACATATTAAAACTCAGCAGAGCTTTAAATGATGTGACCAGCGAAACCAACGTTAACCGATTGAATAATTATTTTAGTCTCGGCGCTCTTACCGCTAGCAATCTATTAAATAACTTGAGAGGAATACAAGGAATGTTACTGGACCAAGTGATGGACATTTATCACGGGAAGTTTAATTTTCATCTCGTAACTCCCGAACAACTCTTACGCGAGCTCAGCGTCATATCAACCCAGCTACCTTCCGATCTAAGCCTACCTATAGAAAATGTCCATAATGACTTACATAAAATATATTCCTTACTCAGAATTAAAACGAGAATGTTGCAAAAATACCTTATGTTTGAAATTAGAATTCCACTTACTAATAGAGACACATATGAGTTATACAGGCTCATGGCTATTCCACAACGAACGGAGAACAATTTGATGATATCCATTGTAGTGAAATCCGAATACGTCGCGATTAACCTACGAAAGGATACCTTCTTACCAATAACAGAACATCAGATAAGCGAATGCCTCCAACAAGATTCGGATACCTTCATATGTTACCTACAAACGCCAATTCATCAGCTGAGAGGTGACCATGACCTGTGTGAATCCACTGACGAAGCAAGGACGTGTCGATTAGTAACAGCGCCTTGTAATAATAAATGGGTCAACTTACACAATATAAACACCTACTTGTATGTTTGTTGCCATGAGTGTACCGTCAGAGCGCATTGTGGAACGGATCGCGTTACGTCCTATCAGCTACCAATCCTATCAGCTCGCCGGAGCAATATTTATTTGGAGACGCATGAGTCGCCGTTGGCGCGTATCACAGCGTGAAGTCGCCACTGAACGATCATCATCAACATCAAGAGACGTCGACCAGAACGAAGCCTGCAGAATTAACACCGCTAGTGGAAGTGGGAATATAAGGTGTATATCTGTGCAGCGGTGCAATAGTGACAGTGAGAGTGAAATTAAAATGAGCCAATTGGGCAAACAAGATCGAGGCACTATGCCCGATCTACGTAAGCCAGTGTTTTGTGTGAGTGACAATGTTTAAAACCTAGAGACTTTAATTTCTAGTTTGTAAGTCTTAATGCCCATCATCATGTTTCACCTTCATTATACTTATAAGGTTCATTTATCTTTTTTTTTTTTCTCCCCCGGGAGGATGTACGGGCTAGCGGCGTACATTTGAATCGTCAGCAATTAATAATATCATATTGATTACGCAGTAGTACACGATCGATTGTCATCCGCGTCGCGTGCGCTCATAGCTAGCATTTTCATATTCATTACTTTAGTTAAATAAGTCGTAATTAAGCAATAAATCATACTAGCAAGCTATACAACCTTTTACTAAACCTTACATATATATTTTTGTGTTTTGTTTATTGTTTGCACAGTGTGTGTGTCATTATTAATTCGACTAGTGTATTTTGTTCATTCGATCGTTCTGTTTTTTTCTCTTTTGATAATGTTATTGTGGACGGCAGGGGTATTCCATTCAGACTAGTTAAGTTTAAATGTTGCTCAGTAAATGATTATGGGCATTTTAAAAACTAATTTCCTTAAATTGGCGTTGTATAATGCGGGGTCTCTCGGGACGCGCCACGATGAGTTTTTACTCGCAATGAATCGTTTCAGTCCCGATATAGTTGCAATAAACGAGACATGGTTACGCGCGGGTCAGGAGGGCCGAGCGCCCGCCGTGCCTTGTTACCGATTGCGGTGCGTTGCGCGCCCCACCTCTATGCGCAAAGGCCACGGAGGGGGTGTAGCATTTTATACTAGAATAGGAATTAATGTACGTTTTGTTAAATTTCCCGCCGCAAATATAGAACAAATGTGGTTAACAACAACCATAAATGGTCGCAGTTTTATTATAGGCACGGCTTACCGTCCAGAATGGATAAATATTGATTTGTTCTTAGATGCATTGACTGATTCCATTACTTATTTATCTGATTATGATTATGTAATTTTGCTTGGTGATTTCAATATTAATATATTAGAGTTAAAAAAAATTAATACGACAAAGCTTTATAACTTTTTACACAGTTTTGGACTTAGCCAAGTAGTCACTGAATCTACTCATTATTCTAACACAAATGAAACTCTTTTGGATTTAGTGTGCACTAATGCACCTGTGCGTGAAGTGAGCGTCAGTAATATCACAGGAGGGTTGGGTCATGCTATGATTAACGTAACAGTAGCTGTGAAAAGGCCGCATATACCAACAAAGACTGTAACTTGCAGACGGATCAAAAATATAAAATTGGAGGACTTTAACTTATATCTGGAAACGTTAGATTGGAATTTGGTAAATCGTGAAGTGTCAGTGGATGGTATGATTAATACCTTCAATACTCTTATTACTTCTCTTTATATATCTTAAAATAAAACCAAAAAATAATTTACCTTGGATCACTGATACGATTAAAATAATGATAGATAAACGTGACAAAGCCTATAAAACATTCCGCCAGTTAAATACTGAACAAAGTAAGAATTATTATAAAGAATTAAAGAAATTGGTAACATGTAGTATATTATCTGAAAAAAAGGCGTATTTTGACACTAAAATTAACTCTAATAAAAATAACTCAAAATTACTTTGGAAAAACCTTAAAAGCACAATTTTAGTTAACAAAAGGATAACCGAGAGTCTACCTGAACATTTTAATGATCCATGTCAAATAAATGAATGTTTTCTTGATGTGCCTGGAAGTATCATGGTGCCGTCTTCGGAGTTGCAGTACTTTGAAACACACAAATTCAATGACAGTATCTTTGTATTGAGACCCGTAGATGAAACGATAGTTAGTAAATGTTTCCTATCCATTTCCACCGGCGCTATCGGTGCTGACGGTATCAGTAGGGATATGATATTATTAACTTTGCCGCATTTATTACCGGTTATAACCATAATAATTAACAAATCGCTTGAGTCGGGCAGCGTACCAAGTGTGTGGAAGTCGGCTATCGTGACACCATTACCTAAAATACAAAACCCTGTTCATCCTAAAGATCTGAGACCCATAAGCATTTTACCCTATCTATCTAAGATTCTGGAAAAGATAGTATATACGCAGTTATGCAGTTACGTAGAAGCGAATAATATTTTGAGCCCATATCAATCTGGTTTTCGAAGGGGTATGGGAACAACAACTGCACTAATGGATGTTGTCGACAATATTCTCGGGGAACAAGATTGCGGAAATAGTACATGTCTTGTGTTGCTGGATTTTTCACGTGCATTTGATAGTATAAGTATTCCTTTACTTTTGTCTAAGCTGTCATATTATGGTGTTGATTCAAAAACTTTGGTTTGGTTTAATAGTTATCTGAGTCATCGTACACAGGCAGTAAAGTTAATTAGGGAGGACGGTAGTGCATATATTTCTTCTCTTAAATCAGTTGATCGTGGGGTCCCCCAGGGATCAATTCTTGGTCCTCTATTATTTATAATATATAGCGCAGATATAATTAAAAGTATAAAACATTGCCGGTATCATCTATATGCCGATGATCTTCAGTTATACATATCGGGACCGCCCCAAAAGTTAAATGAATCTATAATTAAAATAAATGAAGATCTCAAAAATGTTTCTTCATGGGCAGATAGGAATTGCTTGGTTCTTAATCCGAGTAAATCAAAATTTATGATCCTCGGTTCTAAGGTGCAGATATTGAAGACCCTGGCAAACAATCCGGTTATCAAAATTGGTAATGAATGTATTGAACGGGTGAACGAGGCTAGAAATTTGGGTATTTTGTTTGATAGTCAGTTGCGTTTCGAAAATCATATAATAAACTTGGTGAGATCGTGTTTTTATCGTCTTAAGATTTTATACCAAATAAGGAATCTGCTTAGTGAGAAGGTGCGTATTACACTTTGTGAATCATTAATTCTTTCTAAACTGAACTACGGAGACCTAATATATGGACCACGTTTAATATCTAAAACACGTCGACTTGTGCAACGTGTCCAAAATGCATGTAGTCGGTTTTGTTACAATATACCACCAAGAACACACATCTCTCCACACCTAAACCAAGCTTCAGTATTAAACATGAGTTCTCGTAGACACCTCCACTTGGCATGCCTGTTGTTCGATGTCATGAAATACAAGAAACCGGAATACTTATTCTGTAAGCTACGATTTTCAAGTTTTCACCTTAGATACGGCTCTAGAGATGCGCGTGGCACTTTAGAGTCACATCCTCATAGAACTACGGCGTTTACCGGTAGTTTCCGCTATCTCTCAACCAAATGTTGGAATAATATTCCTCCACCTTTAAAACATATAAAATCGAAGTACTCATTTAAAAAGCATGTTAAAACCATGCTTCTAGAGAGGCAAAAATCAAATGTACCTAGTGGTTGGTTGTTAGCGGATTTTGCTGTGTGATTCACTCTAATTTGTACTTATGATCATTTCCAAAATAAATGTCTTGTATTGTTTTGTTATTGAGAGGTTTCTGTGGTGTATTGTGTGGTTTTATTTACCTATTTCTTTTATTATTATAAATTATAATTATTATTCATATTAATATTACTACCAAGAAATCATAACATGTTTTTGTTTACGTGTGCATAGTAGTTTGTGTGTCATTTTTGTAGTGTGTACTTCTTAAATTGAATTGCGTCTCAGACTAATGAATTCATTACTCCGCCACTATTCTCCAGCCGGGTAATGGCAGAATATCAGTGTTTGCTCGTGTGAGTGAACGTATGCTGAGTCATCACCCTTTTGTTCTGCTGCAACACATATGCTGCTACACTTTTTTTTTTTATTAGATATTTGTAATATTAGTATTTGTAATAGATTTGTATTTTAGTTTTGTATCAGTGTATGTGTACTTTAATGAACAAATAAAGGTTTTTCTATTCTATTTCTATTCTATTCTATTCTATTCTAGCTGCCACCACACTTGTGTTGTCAGCTTTTCAAAATAAATTCCACGTTAACAGAATTTTGTACGTACTAGTAGAATAGGTGTAAGTACATATCATAAACTAAAATTTATCGTTGCGTGTGTGGTGGCCTATTGGTAAATGGACCTGACGCGGCTGCCAACATGTTTACGGTGGTCGCGGGCTCGAATCCTAGGGCACAAATCTGACTTTTCGGAGTCATGGGTGTATTGATAGTCAATAAACACGCACTAAAACGGTGGAGGAAATCATCGTGAGGAAACCTACATACCATAGCGATTTATAAGAATATATATGGTATGTAAGTCCACCAACCCGCATTAGGCCAGCGTGGTGGACTATATGACCTGTGGTATAGCCTAACCACCCTCAATAGTACTCTCGATTGTAGAGTAGGCCCGTTCCCAGCAGTGGGACATATAGTATATGGGCTGATACAGATACACTTGTTTAAGGGTATGGGGAGCGATTTGTTAGAAATCTTGGGAAGGAAAAAACATGCAAATGAAACTGGCCCACTCATTTTCCTGACACTATTGATCGGATTGAAAAATCTTACTTCACCCACTTTATTGCTATATCAATTTTTAATCCATCCATCCATCCATCAGCCAAAGGAAGTCCACTGCTGAACATAGGCCTCCCCCAATGATTTCCACAGAGACCTGTTGGAGGCAGCCTGTGTCCAGCGACGTCCCGCGACCTTTACCAGGTCGTCGGACCATCTTGTGGGTGGACGTCCTACGCTGCGCTTTCCGCTACGCGGCCTCCATTCGAGCACTTTCCGACCCCATCGGTCATCAGATCTCCGCGCTATGTGCCCTGCCCATTGCCACTTCAACTTGCTAATCCGGTGGGCTATGTCGGTTACTTTAGTTCTCCTACGGATCTCCTCATTTCTGATTCGATCTCGTAGGGAAACCCCGAGCATAGCCCTCTCCATAGCTCGTTGAGTGACTTTGAGCTTCCTAATAAGGCCCATAGTGAGAGGCCACGTCTCGGTGCCGTAAGTCATCACTGGCAACACACAACTATCGAAGACTTTCGATTTAAGGCACTGAGGTATTTTGGACGAGAAGACGTCGCGTAGTTTCCCGAACGCTGCCCAACCGAGTTGGATTCGACGATTGACCTCTCTCTCGAAGTTGGACCTGCCTAACCGGACCACTTGTCCTAAATAGACATATTCGTCAACAACTTCGAGAGTCGAGCCCCCAACACCGATGGGAGTGGGCACAACATGGACATTCGACATGATCTTCGTTTTGTCCATGTTCATTTTAAGACCCACCTGTTGGGAGACTCGATTGAGGTCTTCGAGCATAGTGCTAAGGTCTTCCAGCGATTCTGCCAAGACTACAATATCGTCGGCAAACCGAAGGTGAGTGATATACTCGCCGTTGATGTTGATGCCGAATCCTTTCCATTGCAAGAGCTTGAAGGCGTTTTCCAGCGCGGCAGTGAACAGTTTCGGAGATATGACATCTCCCTGTCTCACGCCTCTCTGTAGTGGAATAGCCTTCGTACTCTGATCCTGTACTCGGACCGACATGGTGGCGTTGTTGTATATACACTTCAACGCTTCGATGTACCGATAGTCGATATGGCACCGCTGGAGAGACTGTAGCACAGCCCAAGTCTCGATCGAATCAAAGGCTTTCTCATAGTCCACAAACGCTAAACAAAGCGGCAAGTTATATTCCTCGGTTTTTTGTATAACTTGCCGAAGCGTATGGATGTGGTCTATGGTACTAAAGCCTTTTCGAAAACCGGCTTGTTCGGGAGGCTGGAAGTCATCAAACCTGCGTTCGAGACGATTTGTGATGACCCTCGAAAACAACTTATAGACATGGCTCAGGAGCGAGATGGGCCTGTAATTCTTCAGCAAAGTGTTATCACCTTTTTTGTAGAACAAGACCACCACGCTCCTGCTCCATGCCTCTGGCGTTGAGCCCTCGAGGAGAACGGAATTGAAGAGCTTCTGAAGGACTTTCAGTATCGGCGTTCCGCCCGCTTTCAGAAGCTCTGAAGTTATTCCGTCCTCGCCCGGCGCCTTGTTGTTTTTAAGTTGCTTCAGGGCCATCTCAATCTCACACAGGCTGATGTCCGGGATATCATCGCTAAAGTGTCGGATCAACTCGGCTCTCGGGTCTTCGGCCGAGCTAACAGCAGGTTTGGCAACCGAGGTGTAAAGCTGTCCGTAGAACCTCTCGATCTCCCTTAATACCTCTGCCCTCGTCGATACTACGCGGCCGTCCTCCGTCTTCAGCCTAGACAATTTTTAATGGCAACACCGAATTCGACAACAGCGACTCTCTCACCGGGTCAGATAAGTTTGTGAGACTATACTCAAATTGACACTGACTACATTTATCACTTTTTACCCGTAAGCAGACGATATACGTATGACATTTATTGGGTAATGTGGAAAGTGGTTAAAGCAATTGATTTCGCGGTCGAAATGGCGAGGTTTCCTCGCCAGCGTCTTCTAATGAGTTTGGAAAATTTAAATTTCCACATAAATCATTTTACTTTAATGGAAAATGTTATTCCGATAACCGCATGTTGTTTAACAATACATTGTCTAGGCTTACTGTGAACTTCGAGGGATACTTTAGTATAATCTGGACACAATATCTTGCGAGTTATCTGTCTTTAATAAATACCAATGGCCGGTCTCTATATCTTATCTAGCTTTAGCAAGAGGTTACAATACCTACCATTACTATGTCGATGTAATTCTATGGTTTAATAAACAAATATATACGTATACATTTATCTTGCCAAGCAATCTATAAATATTTACGCCAGACAATCTTTGTTAAATGAAACATAAACTGCATCGAAATATGTAATGAAATCTTCAGTTATAGATAGATAGATTATAGAAATCCGCCATAAGTGAAGTGTGTAGAAGATAATTTTATGTTTCAATTATGCATTTTTTTATAATAACATGGCAGGCCTCTTTTCTCAGTGTTCAATTATGTGAGCGTAGGATGGGTACTTGGCTTTGATAAAAAACTAATTGAAAGGGTGCTCGTGCGTTTTACAAAGGTCCAATTATTAATATTGCGGGCACAACAAGGTTACTCCGGCCTTTTAGTGAGATTGAAGTTCTACGTTTTAGAAATAACGATTTCTATGTTGGCCTTTCGTCTGTGGATATGTTTTCAGATTTGTGTATGCATCTAAATATTTAATATTAATTTTGCTTAGCTTACAATAGACATGTACGCTCCGTTGTGTCAGAGGAAATCGCTTTTCTAATCTAACATCATTTGCGTGATACAGAACAATCTGAAAGGCTACGCACATAATATACATAATTATAAATTTCATAAATGTACCGACACGAATACCTAATCTAGGAAATAATATAATATCTGCTAACCGCATTGTATAACGTTATTATCATAGGGCTTTATTAATTTTGTATTCCAAAACGTGCCGACTGTTAATAGTGTTTGATTGATTTTATGAAACAATGAAACTGACTTTCCTAAAATGTTTAACTAAATCATTATTAGAGTATTGTGACGCAAATCTATTCAATTCTTTATTCTTCTTCCTACCCAAAATTATAATATTTTGCCTTATGTTTTAATTAGCCGCGGACAAAGTGACTGACCCATATTCAGCAGTGCCCTCCATATGCGTTAAGACAAATAACAACACATATATAAACTTACACTTTTGTCGAGAAGGTACAGGCTAAGGTGCTACCAGAACACCCACGATTTTTCCTGTGTGTTTCGACCCACATATGATAGTGGGCGAGTCTATCGCCATATCAGTTAAAAATTCATTATCACTTTGTCCGATCTGAAATTCGAACAAAGTTCATTTTCGGTCTCATATTTTTACTTGTATCATAGCACAACGATGCAGCTAAAAAAGAATTAAAAAAAACAGTTTAAGAATAAATACTGTAAATATTCTTTTGAATGGAAAATGCTGAAGGGTTAGCACTCGAAATGCGACGTCATTTATCATCAAGTAAATGCATTAATAAATTGTTTGCTTTTACTTAGTTTAAATGCTCCTCGAGTTAAGGCGATCTTTTCGTAAAAAATAATCCAAAAGTTAAACATTTGTTCACAATACGAAGTTACTTTGTTAGGAGTGCCGTTTTGTTCGTACTTCGCGTCGTGTGTGAAATTCTCAAGAGAGAGGTTTATCGTTTGAGCCTCGCATTTTAACAAAATGTTTTTGTATTATACTAGATTTTGCATGCGACTTCGTGCTCGCAGAGCTACTTTTCAAATCCAGCCTATAAATCCTTTTACAAAAATGTTGATCCGTTGCTCCGTTCCTTCATGCTACGTGACAATATTACGCTGTCGCATTCATAATTTAATTTTATGTATATCTTATAGGACTACATACTAGTGGTCTGGCCTGGCTTCACCTGGGTGCAGATATTTTATAAGTCTAGTCCACATCGGCAACATATTATTTCACGTAGGTACGTACTGTTATATTTGCAGTTTTGAAAATACAGTTAACTTTCTTACACTACTAGATGGTTACCTACACTGGTAATATAAAATTAATTCGTACGTTATTTAAATACATGTATTTCTACTTACTTTAAAATTGTTAATTTAATTGATATTTTTTTTTCTGTATGTACGTTTTCCAGTTAGTATAGTCCAATGATTTTTTGATTTCCTGCGGCTGTTTTGCATCAGTTAAATTCTTTAATAAATGGGCGGGCACATAATTGGGTCCTTAGGTTTATAAATCCTATAAATTGAATATGACCCATAACAACAGGAACAGATTTGTAGAATATATACTTATTATTTCTGCGGGAATAGTTCCGTAAAGGGTCAAATCCAATAAAGATGGTCTAAGTAGTCTTCAGTATAGTATTCCATCGTCTTCCAGACTGTTATATTCCGTCCTTGCATACTTCAACATTTTAATCATTCGTCCTCTTAATAACTTAATAACTCTTTCTATCTTAAGTACTTTTATTAGTCATCTCTTTCACACAAACTACGTTCCATATTAGTCAGTCGCCTAACGTTTCATTCTACTCATCTTTCATCATAACATTCAAATTCAACATTTCTTAGTAAAGGAAGTAATTTATAAGATTGATAACAAGCATTACGCCTACAATCGTTTACTTTCTACGCCGAAATTCTGTTTTATTTCAGCCAACAGTTCGATTCTTTTTAGCAACAAATACATCTCATCTTGTTTGTTAGATAATATCTGGTGTAGGTGCCTTTTAAATCTTTTCGCGAGATTGATCTATCATCACCTTATTAATCATAAGACAGCAGAAATATATATTTAACAAAATTTAATATGTATTGAATTTTAATGATACACTTATATTGAATTTATAATTTTATAGTGTCGTGAGTTATAACTTACAAAACAACCTTTAAATAACTCAAAGGAACTATGTTTTAAGCGTTGGTTTTTAAGGACGACTCTGAGTCAAAATATGAATTTTGCTTAAGGGTCCAAATATTCATGTTGTGTTTTTCACTTTAGGTTTACGAACGTATTGGAGTCACGTAAGCAAATAGTTGTAAAACCACCCGTAAAACAATAGTTTTATGAGACGGTTTTTCAACACGTATAAAATTCGTTTTGCGCAGACCTCATCTAAGCGTAAAATAAGGGCATGAAAAAGGAAAATCCCAATCGTTAAAAGTTATAACTTTAAAAAACGTATTTAATAATGACTGTATGTGTAGGCTCCTGTTATGTGTAAGTAATATGCAAATTCTTGTGTATATGTTTTTTTTTCTATTGCAATGAATGGCTAGACAAGCATGCCGTTCACCTGATGGTAAGCAATACGACCGCTCATGAACAGCAGCAAAACCAAACAACACCTCAAATTACAAAGCAATGCTTGGCATTCCACTGCGCTCGCCATCCTGAGACATAAGATGTTAAGTCTCAATATGTCCAGTAGTTACTCTGGCTGCAATGGGCTCCAATCCGAAACACAACAGTGCATTTACACTGCTGTTTGACGGGAGAAATTGACAATTCGGTGGTACCTACCCAGGCGCCCTCTCACATATGAGAGACCTACCACTAATATACAGGGTATATCAAGACTGCTACCGAAAACGAAGCCGGGTGGTAGTTTAAGCGACTTCAGACAAAATGCAATAGATAATGTTTCAAAAAAAAGAGACGATTTTTTTTTGATATTTTTTTCCTATGGTCGTATTTGGGTGGTAAATACATTTTTATCCTAAATAATAGTGTATACCATTTTTTTTATAAATACTCTAAGGTATAAAAGAGTTTAAATCACTATTCCAGCAAAAACTATGGATTTACCACCCAAAAATGATGATATTTAAAAATCATAAAAAAAAATTGTCGCGTTCAATTGTGAAATTTTTAGTTGCATTATGTTTGTAGTCACCAATACTACCACCCGGCTTCGTTTTCGGTAGCAGTCTTGATATACCCGGTATGTAAACGTATTTTTGAGAAAACTACTGATTTTATATTCAGGGGAATTAACTACGGAAGATTAAGCCTAACGATTTTCGAAATAGCCCCAGAAAGCTACATATTTCAATAAAAGTGCGTGGAAGCCTGTTGGTAACGGGTTAAACGCAACCGTCGATATATTCACGATAGTCGCGTGTACAAATCGCAGGGCACACCTCTGACTTTTCGGAGTCATGTGTGTGTATTGATAGTCAATCCACACGCACTTTAACAGTGAAGGAAAACATAGTGAGGTAACCTGTATAGCGATTTGCAAGAATTTATATTGTGTGGAAAGTCCGCCTACTCGTACCCTACCCCTACCCCTAGGCCAGCGTTGTGAACTATATGGCCTATCCCCTTCTTGATATTCTTGAATGATTGTAGATAAGGCACGTGCCCTGTATGTAAAAGGGCTGATACAGATACAGCCCCGGAAATAATTGCATTCAGCGTGCCAAAATCACCAATCTGCCAATACACAAGATAAGCTGAGAGCGATAGCTAGTATTTCGTGAAATTCCTCAACGTGTGAGTAATTTGTATTACAACTTATGTACATTAATATTATAAATCAAAAATTGCTTGTTTGAACAATGCACCGCAAATACTATTAAAATTTGATGTGGGTGGATTTTTAACCTGCTGTATAACAAATTACAAGCAATACTGTGAGTAATACCTCAAATATATTTATATTCTATTTTGTTAAAAGGAAAACTTTTTTGAAAATATGGACGCTCTGAAAGCATTTTTCATCAGCCCGTGAGCATTCGTGTAATGTGCATAATATATTGTACCAACCAAATGTAGACTGGATACAGGCCGCTTCCAACAGGTCGATGTGGATACCTTTGGGGGAGGCCTATGTTCAGCAGTGGACTTCTTGTGGCGGAGATGGTAAATAAATAACACCTATCAGTCACATAAATAGTCCTGACCCCACACTAAGATCGAGTGTTGTATCGTGGGTATCAGGAACTACGAGAGACTTTTCGGTCTCACAACACCCATTTGATGATGATGAAAGGTAGACTACAAGAAAATAGCGGACTTATAGAGGAAAAGCTTTAGATATCGGTGAAATTAATATCATAAAGGTGATATTGACGTATAATATATAATTTTACCCACATGTTTCTCAATACCCCGGGTAAAATTTTTAAAACCATCCGAGTTATCTTTTTTGCGCCGAAAATCGTGGTTTTATATTCACGATTTTTATCCAACACATTAATATACGAGTATTTTCATAGCTTCGTTGAACTTCGGTTCAGTTCGGGTTCAGGAACTTACCTGAGCGGTAAAAGACTTGCACCATGGGTTGATTAAAAGCATTGAAAACTAAAATCGGAAGTTTTGACATAACTACCGTTAGAAGTTATTTACCTCTTTAGTCCATTGATTTGTCACCCGCTTTGCTAGTGTGGAAGTGGACAAAAATATTTCCAACTACCCTATTTTAACTTCATAATTGATTTAAAAACTAGGGGCTTAAATATAAGTTAGAAATTCCCTTCAATTCTCGGCGTCAATAAAATGCGTGCCACTGCTGATCCTGGCTTAAAGGAGTGGCAGTGCCGGGTGTGAGGACGGGACAGTCACCAAAAAATTACCTGAAAGTTTTTTTTCTAAATTGGTACAATATTACATGGGGTAGTTAGAAATATACCAAATGTTAATAACAACGGATACATACTGTATCTAATGCCGTAGAATTCTAGTTATAAGGGCAATTATGAAGCAACGAGTTGTGATCTGTGCTCACTTTTTGCATATTTATTGTGGGCTGGATTTCAAGAACCTATCAATGAGAACAATTTATTCATTTCATTAGATAGAAGTAGAGTTAAGTAAACAAAACACTCATTACCCCTATAGAATGTATATTAATTTATCCTTTGTATACTGGGTATATCAAGACTGCTACCGAAAACGAAGCCGGGTGGTAGTTTTAGTGACTACAACCACAATGCAACTAATAATTTCGCAAAGAAACGCGACATATTTTTTTGTAATTTTTTTCCTACGACCATATTTGGGTGATAAATACATTTTTTCCTAAAATAATAGTGTATACCCTTTTATTTATAAATAATCTAAGGTATAAAAGAGTTGAAATTATTATTTTAGCAAAAACTATGGATTTACCACCCAAAAATGACGATATTTAAAAATCACAAAAAATAATTGCCGCGGTTCTTTGCGAAATTTTTAGTTGCATTGTGTTTGTAGTCACTAAAACTACCACCCGGCTTCGTTTTCGGTAGCAGTCTTGAGATACCCGGTATAGTCCACCACGCTGGCCTAGTGCGAGTTGGCGGACTTACATATCATAGAAATTTATATAAATCGCTATGGTATGCAGGTTTCCTCACGATGTTTTCCTTCACTATTTTAGTGCGTGGTGATTGACTATCAATACACACATGACTCCGAAAAGTCAGAGGTGTGCCCTGGGATTCGAACCTGCGACCGCCGTAAACATGTTGGCAGCCGCGTCTAGTCAGTTTACCAACAATACTATCAATTATAAACCAACGCTTGGCGTGCCACTGCGCTCGTCGTCCTCAGACACAAGATGTTAAGTCTGAATATGTCCAGTAGTTACTCTGGCTACAATTTACTTCAAACCGGAACACAACAGTGCATTTATTAAGTGCTGATTGGCGGGACATTGAGACAATTTGCTTTATTTGAGCGATATAAAATATTTTTTTCTGCTATTACATAATGAGTTCTTAATTTTCTATTACACCAAACATGTTTTTACCTAGGTACTTATAAAGGATTTTTTAGGTAAGTACCATTAAGCTATATGATTGCACGAGTTACAATATAATTCAACAGTAATTAGTTAATTAGCGTCCTAACAAAATGTGTAAGTTTTGTAATTAGCTACTTTCTGAGTAAATACAAGATATAAGATGTACATAATATGTAGGTATTCACTCAATTTCGCCCTAGGAGAGAGGAGCGTGCGTGTTTTTTCTTTCTTTATTCCTTTTGTTTGTCTTTAGTCAGGCTTAAGGAAACGTTTCATCGTCCCTCAAATGTACTCTTTATTATTTCTCGCCAAAATCTTTGGGATGTATTTTGTTTGGAAATTTTGTTTCCATTTCTACATTAAGTGATAAAAATGACGTGTTACCAAAAATCTCCTAAATCATAGCGAAGGCGTTGAACATCAATTGCTAATGCTAGTAATACTGAAATACACGGAAAGCATCTTAACGTAAGTCGTGTTTTTTGAGCAACAAACATGCTTGAGTGTGTTTATGTTTTCAGGCTCGGTGAATAATTATTTGCTTAAAGGATCTATCCAAAACTAAAATCCAGATGTTGATTCTCTGAACATAACACTAACAAATAATATGTCAGTGCAACTATATTCACCTACGTTGGTACCACAATACCCACGCTTTGAGTTTGTTCATTCTTTTCAATATATCTATATAAAACTTTTGGCTTGTAGCCACAAATAATAACTACAAATAGTTACACAGATTTACTGTTGGTAATTTGTTTTTGTATTTTGAATTGTAAGTCACCTTATATGTATGTATGAAAATATTTTAAAAAGGTACCGGTTGCATTCGATTCTACACGAAAGTTGACAGAGCGACCATGCAAGTAGAAGAAGAAAGGAGAAGTCTTTGTTCACTGCTCAGCAAACGGATACGTGCCCCTTAATCATGTCACGAGCGCTTCCAATTTATTCTCCTTCTACAATAGTTAACGCCTTATATGGTAGCATTTGTTTGGGAGTTAGCAAATGGAAAGGAGCAAATGGCGTTGTTACACCGTACAAACGTCATCGCTTACGTCAAGGCGTTAACGATTGTAGAAAAAGAATCGATTGGAAGCGCTTGTATAGGTGTACCAGAATCTCATGGCATTTGAGGAAATCGAAAGTTGTGCATAGCAACACCAGAGTAATTGGATTTAAATATTTTGATACTTTTTATTTTTTTTATAATTTTTATTGCAGTGAATGGCGAGACGAGCATGCCGTTCGCCTGATGGTAAGCGATGCGACCGCTCATGAACATTAGCAAAGCCAAACAACACCTTGAATTACAAAGCAATGCTTGGCATTCAACTGCGCTCGCCATCCTGAGACATAAGATGTTAAGTCTCAATATGTCCAGTAGTTACCCTGGCTACAATGTCCTTCAATCCGAAACACAACAGTGCATTTAAACTGCTGTTTGACGGGAGAAATAGACATTGCGGTGGTACCCACCCAGGCAGCCTCTCACATATGAGACACCTACCACCAGTAAGTTAGTATTAAGTTCTTATTAACAAAATACTTTTTTTAGTTAAAGTTCTTAATCATAATTAGATGATATTAGAAAGATAAAAAACCTGGATCAAGAAAATCCAAGTATTTTATTTGCAGTAATTAAGTAGTTAATTTTAATTATGTACGAATTAAACTGGGCTTATTTTTAAAGATCATGAAGTTACATCATCAGCTGAAATGTTGATAATAATCATTTATAATAAAGTACTCCCCTGGGATCATAACTGTTAACTAGAAGTGCAAAATATATTACTGTTTGATAAAGCCTTATCTAAAACACGCCCCGAAACTAGAATTTGAAACTCCTGTGAATCGGTTATTAATGTATTACTGATTAAATATAAAAATTGGCAACAAAGAAGGTTAAGGTCATACACAAAACGAGGCGAAAATTTGTATAAAAAAAACATGGTCGGGATTTTTACGAAATCAGTCTCATTTAATATGATATTATCAGAATATTAAAATTAAAACATAAAACAAGATCGTTTCCTCGATTAGGCTAAAAAATGAAATTATAATATTTTTTTTTCGAGCACAGAAGGGTGTTGTGTTTACACAAAAGAACAAACATATCAAAAATAGTTACAAAGCAAGTGTCTCCATCGCTGAATTTATTTTTTGTTTTTTCGATGGTGCAATTGAGTTATCTGAATCACTAAAGTTAAAGAATGATGAACGGCATTCACATAATTCGCTATCATATGGAACATGGTTTTATTCCGATACTGAGTAATAATTTAATATTATTATAAGCTAAATACATTACTATCGAGCCCACAGCACTCCACGTCTACGTTTACGGGCAAGCAAAATACTGCTTTACTTGTTAAATCATTATTACTTATTTTTTTCTGTAGACATTGTCTTTCGTGTGGACTTATAAATCCACAGAAAAGATGTCCACAGAAAGGAAATTCTTTAAAAAAAATTAGCAATGCTAATTTAGTTTTGAGGGTAGCCAAGTAGGTAAATTTATTCCACAACTACTCCCCTTAAGCTATTTCGGCAGCATGTGAATTAATAAAACTAATAATTATTTACTCAAGTACACAAGGAACAGAAAAGAAGCACCGATCTTTGACAATAACACTATTAAAGATCTCAATATCTTAATGAAGAACCTACGCTGGGCTCAGTCATTAAATCCAATGTGACCGATGCCACCCGTCAGTGTGGCCAGTAAAATTTTTTTTTTTGTAAAATATTATTTTATTCAGGCCAATTTATTCGGTTGAATTTAAGGTCCACAGAAAAGTCGCAGTACCGTGTAACCAACAGTTTATTGAAATTTTTGTGGAGTCACTTTAACATATATTAATTTACTCAGTAAAATTTTAATAGTCAGTATATATACTAATGATATTTAATATAACCTAAATAGATAACGCATATCAAGTATGAGAAATATCTATCAAAATATGCCAAGTGCGTTTACGAACAGTCCACAGAAGGGGACATTTGAGGAAATTTTTGTTGTTATATTAATCATTTCTGAAGATAATTCATTATTTGGTATATGTCTTAATAGTAATACTTGTAAAGCATTTACCAAAATTAAGTCAGAGAATCAATCCAGAAATTTGAAGATAATATTCATTCTGAACATGCGTATGTGTATGACCCAGTAAAAACACAATTATCTAACACCGCCCAAAAAAAAACGTATCAAAACTATACAGCCCGATTTATTTGTTAAGTCGACGTCGCGTTCAAAATCGATTTCGTTTGAGTTTGACTAAATTATTCACGGGTCTTGCCATAAACCTTGTGAGCAATATTTCACACGTGCGATCGTAGAACTAATTTGTATATTTTCGCTAAGGAACTAAAGAAATCTTATAATAATCACACCAATGGTCTTGCCACATAAAAATCAATATGTTTATTTTTAATTTTATGCCATGAGATTCTGGTACACCTATAACATGGCTCAGGGGCCTGGGGACGAAACAAATGTCACTTTTCTCTGTTGGCATGGACGCGGAAACATAAAATTTATTGAAATTGACTTCTGTCAAGAAGTTACGTAACTGCCAAGTGTCATTTCAATACATTTGATCTTTTCGCAGGCGTTCACGGCAACAGAAATTAATATTTGTTCAGGGGCCTTGGCAAGTTAAAATATATAATAGTTTCCTAAGATATACTAAAGTTGTACACGTTATTCTGAACGTATTAACGTATTATCATTATGTCCTGGATATAAGATCGATCCATAGCTGAATGTATCACCAGGTTCGCTTTTTCATACTACTAGATTTGAAGCTCTTCCGATTAGAACATATTAAGTGAAAATATCTGATAAGAGTGAAACAATTATTACTTTTGAACTGTTCAAAGTTAACATATCAATATATCGACAATTCAGGTTAATTCTCTAAACATTGTTAGAACAAATCGTTACTCAGACCAAAGTATTGTGAACAGTTTCAAACACTGTCGGAGTTTATACAGAGATTATTTTCCAAACTTTTCTCATCACAGTATTATTTAATTAACATCCAGTCCGACCGCAAGACCAAATATATTTTATTAATGGATACGTGGCGGTTGGCTTATAACACACGCCATTACTTTATATGTTCTCTGTAATGCCGAGTTATGAATGCCATACACAATAAAACAAGTGACCGGATGAATCTTCCGGGCGTTAAATTGTGTTACATTGTAAATAATGTTCTTTTCACCGGGCTGATACCTAGAATCGAGAGAATTCGAAGTGGTGGAGCTAATATTCTTGTCAGTCATGACAACAGTCATGAGGCATGTCATGTCAAGTCATGAGGCAGGCTTTTCTGGGACGGTACCATTGTTCCACAGAAGGTCGACCTAAGGTGACAACTTCACTAACCTTCGGTTTGTGAGTGAGTTTGCTCGATGCCCAATACCCCTTTCCTCCGCCCATCGTCTTTCCTTACCACTCTATTCCCGAGTTAATCGGTCGGCAACATATCTATCATGTCATGATACAATAGTTGTGGGTTTTCATAGGCGATAGTGATCACTTATGATCAACCTTTGTTCAATTGTAATGCAGATGATTTTTTTGTCGACCACGCTTGTCTAATACGCTATATAAACATATTTTCAAAATTATCGTGGAAAAGCTCACTTGAAATTGGAGTAAAAAAAAATCGTATCCTAGATATCCGTTCTAAGGGTGCATATTATATTAGATCAATTAGTCGATCAACGTGCAAAGTGCTGATCATTAAGGCTTCCATGTAATCAAATACTGTTGAAACCATTAACTAAATTACTGGTATTAATTATACAGCTTCGATAAACGCCCAAGTTAAATTTGAGGAACAGTTAAATCATCAGTAATTCATAGCTTACCAATAATGTGAAGTCCCAATATTATATATATATATATATATACTAGCGGTCCGACCCAGCTTCGCCTGGAGGCAGATATTTTTTTATTCCACTTCACACCAAATATGTGCTATTGTTTTATATAAGCTCTTGTATACCTAAACTTGACGTATCCTACGGTCCTGTTAATCCCGTCCCATCGCGCTTGTTCAGTCACTTCCCGATCCATCCCGTCCTTTGTCTTCATTTTCCATCCCGTCTTATACCGTATAATTTACATTTCGCCCTATCAAATCTGTCAGCTATCCCAGTCCTCTCCCGTATCTCGTATTCTATTATATCCCATCTCTCCATATCCGAAAAGTATGCCTTGTACATTTTTGTCATTAATCACTTTAGCGATTTTGATTATCCATGAAATATTCCATCCTTTATTTCACCCCCACAATGCTGTTTTCCCAATAATATTGCACGCCATTACGTTTTGTTAGTAATAAAGAGTTGAAATATAAGTTTTCATAGAAATAACTTCAGTGGTTTCGATTTTCTTCGTCATAACATTTCAACCCTTTTTGACCCCCCTTTAGGTAAAATAAAGCCTACCTCACTCAGAGACGATATACATTTCTATCAGTGAATTGTAGCGAAGGAAAGGCCAGTGTAAGAATTCCTGATAAAAGTGACATTCGATCCATGTTCGATCTTGAATAGAAGTATTAATAACTGAACATTATTGATTTTTTAATAATATTCAATATTGCCATAATTGTTTTTCGTTAATGCCAATTGTCACCGCATCGTACTCTTTTTTGCAAGTTATAACTGTCCAATATTTATGTAGCTTAATATATACTCCTTTGTTTACATAAAATAAATTTTTGAACGCATGCATAAATATTTGACAACCAATTTAAATGTCAACCACTTTTCATTACTGTCATTAATTTACATATTTAAAACCTAATTTACGCCATTAATCGAATACTGTGGATATATGTTGTCGATTCGAAACCTTTATTTAAATACGTTATTTAATTTGAGGGAAGAGTTTACTGTATCGACGGTATGAAAATTAAATGTTTGACAGTTACAAACCCATGAACATTTTGTATGGCAAAATGTTTTTTCCTTTATTTTATACTTTCGTCAATTTAATCGAGATAAAAACTATCTCACCCTGTAAGTTGGAACAAATAACACATATCTATAAAATTTCATTATAATCAGTTGAGTGGTTTAGGAGCCCATTGAGGACAAACAACGTGACACGTGAATTATATATATTAAGATATATTGTACGGTGACAAATATCCTGCAAAACAGTAACTTTAATACGGTCGCCCAGTTTTCAAATGCGTAGCATGTCGTCAACTTTTCTACTTTTCGTGCAGTAACAACAAGCTGAGTGTGCAGGAAAAATACCATTAGAACGAAGTGACAGATTTGATCGTAAAACTTTTTCCATAAAATATGCATGTCGTTACTCACCAACATGTGCTTGGCCCAGATATGAAAACCTATTTGCAGAATTGGAGATATGGTTTTGTTGGTGAAACCGCCTGAACAAGCCCATCATATATTAATTCCAACGGACCATTATCGTTAATAAATCGTCTGTTTATTTTTTTTCCATCTTCTAGTGGAGAAATGGATAATCCTGGCTTCTGAGATTTTAAGCAAATTTCATCACTAATGAATTCTCCGAAAGTAAGGTTACTGAGGGACTATGATTTGCAGTCGCTCCTACACGATTTACATCAAGTATTAGGCGGTTAAAAGTTCATTACGTTGTTACCTACCTCAAAGAAAATTACCGTTAGAATAACATTAGTATTATTACGTTTAGCTCTAATTAATTATTTAATGAGTATACCGGGTATCTCAAGACTGCTACCGAAAACGAAGCCGGGTGGTAGTTTTAGTGGCTACAAACACAATGCAATTAAAAATTTCGCATAGAAACGCGACAATTATTTTTTATGATTTTTTAAATATCGTAATTTTTGGGTGGTAAATCCATAGTTTTTGCTTAAATAATAATTTAAACTCTTTTATACCTTAGATTACTTATAAATAAAAGGGTATACACTATTATTTTAGGAAAAAATGTATTTACCACCCAAATATGGCCATAGGAAAAAAATAAAAAAAAAAAAAATTCGCTTTTTTTTGCAACTTTTTCTGTTGCATTGTGTCTGAAGTCGCTTAAACTACCACCCGGCTTCGTTTTCGGTAGCAGTCTTGATATACCCTGTATAACATTATGAGCTCCAGATTGTAAACTCATAATGGAATATCTAAAGCTTCTCTCAACATTGCAACAATAATAGCCGTTAATATTGTTGGCTCAGTTGTAAGACGGTATGATTGTAAAGCGGAAGTCACGAGTTCGAATCCCAGGTGGGGCAGTGATTTTCGAATTTTCTATTCATTATCAGCCCGGAGTCAGAAATTTCTGCTGGCTCGCCCTATCACATCATGGGACGGAACACAAGAGGCGAAACATGGGTGTCCTTGTAGCAACTCTCATGAATTTATGTATGTGTGCCTGTATGTTTTTTACAATTGCACGACAATATGATTGCGGTCATTAAGTTAATAATCCAGATAGAGTAGACTAAACATACATACATCTTCTTGTATCCCTATAAACGCAGTCTTAATTTAAAGCAGGACTAACTTCCATCCATCCATATGGAAGTCCGCTGCTGAACATAGGTCTCTCCCAATGACAGTGGAAATCATTGACCTGTTGCAGGCAGCCTGGGGCCCTACTATATAAATCCGAAACGAAGTTCGAAACTTCGTGACGTTTTTCGTTTCGAAACCTACTCTGTAACACGAAATTCGAAACTTCGGATCGAAGAATGAATTATTCCAATATATCGGCAATACGAACATTTACAGAGTAGGTATATGCGTATCGTCACAAACTTCGTTCGTCTGAAGTTTCGAACTTCGTTTCGGATGAATATAGTAAATAAAAATGTAAATGTTCGTATTGCCGATATATTTGAATAATTCATTCTTCGATACGAAGATTCGAATTTCGTGTTACAGAGTAGGTTTCGAAACGAAAAACGTCACGAAGCTTCGAATTTCGGATTTATATAGTAGGGCCCCTGCATCCAACGTCGTTCCGCAAACTTATATTGACCGATCAGGTCGTTTGACCACCTTGTGGGTGGGTGGACGTAGTTACGTGAACAAAGTTACGTGGATTAAAATGAGGAGTTCCTTATGATGTTTGCTACCTGCACAAATACGTACATTCCTGCCACCAGCAAATACCTTAATTAACCTACACCGTACATATATATTAAAAGCAATCTAAAAGCGATTGAAACCTTATCAATTTTAGGAAAGCCACATTTATGAGTTTTCGGTTTGTTCCTAATTAATTCTCCTTTATGGTTTTGTCCACGTTGCCCGTGGCCACATTGTAGTTGCTATACATTATGTTTAGGTTTATTCTACGTATAATAACAAGTATACAAATGTCCCTAAAAGTATTTCTCTATTTCTCTTCTCGGATCAAAGCTCTGCAAAATATAAGTCAAACAACCAACTGAAAACTCAGAAATAATACTAAGTTTAGGTGGAATTCTTTATATCCCTGTTAAATTAGAAACAGGTCTGACTTTATACAAGTGATGGATGAGGGTTTCGTATCACAGTTTGCAGGACGTATTTTCGTAACAAAAACACCTTAAAGTGACATTAGTTTCAATCTCGGCCGGAGAGTGGCTACCGGCGTACCTTAAGCTTAAGTTTTAAGAATATTTTATGCCCTCGATATTATATTTTTCTTTAGGATAAACAAAGTAATCGTTAAGCCTCTTTAAACCAATGCCCACAGGTGTGACTGGTGGAATAGTAAATTACACCATCTTCAACAAAGCCATCGCAGGGCTCTGGAAGACTTGTCCTACGAAAACTGCAATGCCCTGTGTGGGGTATCACCGTACTGCTAAAAATTCTAACAATGATGATGAATGATTAACAATGAACGAAAGATGGGATATGTCTTCAAAGGAGCCTTGAAATAGACGCCATCTCGTTTAATAATAGTACACAACAATACTATATAGATCTCGTAAAACCTTGGATGAATTTTCGTGCTTTCAGGCTTCTCAATATCGATAGGTAATTTAAAACTAATGCATACATTTTCAGATAAAATCACATTCTATTTCAACCTGTCCGAAACATTGCGGCGGTCTTTGGTTTAAATCGACTCATAAAAAATATAGCGTCATTATCTTTATTTGATTACATTCTAGTTATATGGAGGTTTCTATGACCTTTACGACCAATTTATTTCTTTATGTAGTCAAGTATAATTTGGAGGAACATTGATAAAGATTAATATTTCGTTTCTTAAATAGAAAGCCATTGGGCCTGGACGGTTTTATTGTGTAAAGAAAATTTTGAAGAGTGACAGTAAAAAAATTAAAAAAGGAAACAGTGGCGTCTACCTACCTACTACCCCATCGGAGGCCCGTGGCAAAGTTCATCAAACGGGGCCCTTCGTAAATGTAAAAAAACTTTTAAGGTAGTTTTTTGTTAGTACAGTACAGATTTTATTTAAATGACAAGGCTTAATATTTCTTATCAGAATTTGAACATAAATAATTTCATGAAATCTAAAAAGGGGTTCTCTAATAACGATTAATGAGTCCTTTCTAGTCTACCACACTGTCAACGGCGGATCTAAGGGGAAGATCATGGGGGTCATCACCCCCCTCCCTCTCTTCCCCCCCGGCTGGCTCCAAATTGACAGAGTATAACGTTTATAAGCACAATGAATTCTTTGTAAAAACTAATTGTTACGAATTCGAGTATCGAAATCGTACTCAGCATTCTGATAAGAACTATATGACCCCGCCCTGGCTTAAAAGCTGAATCCGCTCTTGTATACGCCCGCCCAAATTCTTGGCGCCAAAACAATGTTTCTTTTTATATATAGATTGTTGCTCGTCATCTAATGTCCAATGAAACCGCCATTGTTCATACAAAAAACACGAATCCAAGTAATTTTTCGATATTTCGTGTCTCTCTATCTCATTAACAATTTTTTTCCAGTCGTCATAACCCTCAACTCAAATATTTTGTTTATTCATCTTCATCCTTTTGTTATCCACTGCTGGTCATAGGCCACCTCCAAATTGCGTCATTTTACCGCGTCGTCAGCTTCTCGCAAGCATCGGCAACGACCTTTTGTAAATCGTCACTCTACCTAGCTGGAGGGCGTCCTACACTACGTTAGCCAAGACGCGGTCACCACTCAAAAACACGTTTACTCCAACGGTTATCGGTTCTTCCACAGATGTAGCTAGCGGACTGCCTCTTCAGCTTGCTAATCATGTTTGCTGTCTATAACTTTACTTCTTTGTCGGATAAGCTCATTACGGATCTTTTTCTTCAAAGAAACACCGAGCATAGCATGCCCCATAGCGCGCTGAGTGACCTTAAGCTAGTGGACCAGTCGTACTGTGAGTGACCAAGTCTCAGCACCGTAGGTTATGACACGTAGAACACACTGGTTGAAAACTTTCGTTTTCAAGCTTTGTGGTAAAGATGACGAGACGACTCGACGTAGTTTACCAAATGTTGCCCAGCCCAGCTGGAACCTCCTGTTAGCCCTCCTCTTTCTCAAAGTTGTTTCTACATAGTTAAAGGGGCTGCCCCAGATAGCTATATTCGGAAACAACTTCGAGCTGGTGGCGACAGGTCTTCGATCAAGGTGGTGGTTGATCATTACTTTGGTTTCGTCGAAGTTAATTTTAAGTGTGAGGCTGAAATCAGGTCGTGCAGCATCTGTTGCAGCTCTTCTAGCGATTCCGCCATCAAGACTATATCGTCAGAAAAAATGAAGAGGCATTTGTTTATTATTTTATTGGCTGACCTTTCGTAGTCACAAATCATTTTACTTCGTCTATTTTTATGACACCTGTCTGTAACATAATATGTGGATTTAATATTTTCCACTTCTATTTATATATTTATATGGTTTAATTTCATTTAAATTGGTTGTGATTATTTTGAGTCTGAAGATTCATTATCCCCGAGATTGGTTATTATGGAATTTTTAGTTTCGTCCATTCTTTCATTTCTGGACTGGAGTGTTTACTCGCGTTTTCAACAATAAATTGCTCGTTCCCAAAGTATTGACTTATTTTAGATAACTTTTTATTTAATGCTTCAGACTCCTTCTTTCTCTTTCGATTTTCGCTACCACTTAAATAATTCCTAGAACTTAAATAATTTATTGGTTTCTAACTAAGATTATACTATAATTAAAGAAAAATAAAACATTTAAATCAAATATTATGGTGAAATGTATGTAATGTAAAATGTAGCAAATTATTTATTATTATTAATTAATTTCGTTATTAATGTTACATTATTCTCTGCTTACACCCTGTCGGGCTTGCGCCGGGGGCCCTATTGAGCCGAGACCATCTCGGGCATGAGACCCTGTCAGGCCAGGGCCCTGCCGAGCCGGGGGCCCCTAAGGCAGAGGGCCCGTGGCATTTTGTGCACTCTGCCACCTTATTGTTACGCCACTGAAAGGAAATCGAATTGACTACGAACACAGACAAATTACTAAGGTATGAAATCAACAATCCAATATGTAGAGGATACCCGAAACTACGAGAAACTTTGACCCGCAAAAATTAAATTTTTTTACGGCTAAAATATTGCCAATTCATAAGACTGGCCCAGTTCACCAAAATGGAGAAATAAATATTGTAAGAATGTTTCCTTAAAAATTCCACGGCTAATTTTATATTTGCGCGGTATCTTGTATTAAAACCCCAGTTTATTTTTTAATGTACGTTTAAATAATAAATGACTACCTTTTTACTTAACTGCCTAAGAAAGGTAAGTAATGTGTTTTGTTTATTTATTTCAATTTATGGACTTGGTTAAGACTTGGTTATATTTTGCGTAATCTCTCTCACATTGCTCTATTTGTGGCGTGGCAGAGGGACAATCGAGGCTAGTTTCGTTCCCGACGATGACATGTCAGCGCTTTTAGGGCCGGCCTCGGGGACAATAATGGATCAACTGCGAGTATACTATGTAACCTATTGTATTAGTGTAGCCTAATGGTTTCACGCGGTAATCAGCAACCTTAATCAACTTAATTGAGGCGCTATTACGTGAATTTCACTTGTCCTACTGTTGGATTCAAGTAACTCAAACTGTGTTTCATATTTTTCTTTGTCGTTTTGTAGAATTTATCTCTCATAATTTCTCTCCTAGATGAAATATCTTTTGTGGGTAATCAACCGTGACTTGCTGATTTACTTTAACAATGAATCAAGGAGATAAGTTAGCGAGTTACTGGGTCTCTCCAGCTTCGCTCTTCAAGAATGCTTCCCTTGAGATAGTTTTAAAATGTTTGATTATATTTCATTAAATTCATAAAATCATTGCCTTTTTATTTCTGAAATAGACATGAAGTCGTGTTTTATCATTACATATCGTTCAGTTTAAAAGTGGTTTATTTTCAGAAAAAATATTTCAGTTGAAGGTGACAGTTGTAGCAAAACGTGACAAAAAATCTAAGTTTTGTGGGAGATGTAGATGATGTGTAGGTGAGCGTATCGCGATGTGGCAGATACGCGGGTAGTGTGTGATCGACACCACTACGTGTCGATGCTGGCGTGTATGTGGTAGGCAGAGCCTATGCAGGAACGCGGCGAAATAAAACGTCCCACACAATGCGTACACAAGGTTTAATATACACACAAAGTCACACAAAGTAGAAAGTACAAAAGTCACTATCTTAAAGCCTTATACACTACACTAATACTAATACAGGTCTTTACACTACACACTAATACAGTCCACTAAAAACTAAGAAGGAGAGGAAAGCGACAGTCTATACACAGCAAATAAAATACGATAATATGCAAAGGCGCACGGTACGCAAGGCAGAAGCAAAAGCGATAGCGTGTGAAGCGCACATCGAGCATAAGCCGACTGGAGCTGCGATGCGGCAAATGGCTGCGCCAGCGCGGGTCCGGTGACGTCACAGCTACCTGAGCGCCGGCGGTCAGCTGGTGTGCCGTTATTTAGCCGATATATGAATGTGTTTGTGGATTTGTATATTTATGATTGTAATGTGGAGGATCGCCACAGTTTAATTAGTCAGTTTGAGTTAAAAGATTAGTTAAATAGAAAATATTACACTAAGAAAATATATTGCAACAAGCTTTCAAGTTTTATGGCCATGGTAGACCTTCCGCAATGGGAATGAAACTGTCTGTGAAATGAGAGGCCGCGGGTTCGGCTCAATCTTCCGTAATTTCCGTAGACCAAGATGCATATACCTCCTATACATCTTATAGTGGAGACGCAACAATTTATGCGAGTGTTGGATGTATCTTCTGTATTACTTGTATAACTATTTTTTTTTATAAATGCATCTATATTAAGACAAGGGCTCTCTTGGACAGCTTAATTCGAGATCTGGCTTCGAAGTTTTAATCATTTTGTTTTAACTTTCAGGGTTGAAAGTAAGAACTCTACATAATTTTGTAACTTTAACGAGTGGATCTAAAATATTTAGCGTCTCAAACTGCAGCATTTCAGAAATGAGATAGCCGAAAGTGTCGATTTCGCTGAGTTGTCGTCGGTTGTTGTTTATTTGTTGTGTAATAAACAGAATGGGTTTGGGCGGGGTAGCATTCAGGCGCGGTTGCGAAAAATACTCATTCTCTTAGTGAACTTTTATTTGCAGACGCCGCGTCGTTAAATCAAGAAGATAAAAATATAAAAGTGTATAAACGAGCGGAAAGACCAAGATAGTGGGTATAAAAAAAAATAATTACAAAATGCAATAAAAACAAAGTAAAATCTAGCACGTTCATAAAATAACAAAATGATATACAAATAAGTGCGTGGTGGCCTGTTGGTAAGTGCGTGGTGGCCTGTTGGTAAACGGACTAGACGCGACTGCCAACATGTTCATGGTGGTCGCGGGTTCGAATCCCAGGGCACACCTCTGACTTTTCGGAGTCATGTGTGTATTGATAGTCAATCACCACGCACTAAAACGGTGAAGGAAAACATCGTGAGGAAACCTGCATACCATAGCGATTTTTAAAAAAAATTCTATGGTATGTAAGTCCGCCAACCCGCACTAGGCCAGCGTGGTGGACTATATGGCCTAACCACTCTCAATCGTACTGTCGATTGTAGAGGAGGCCCGTGCCCTGCAGTGGGACGTATATGGGCTGATACAGATACAATAAAGGAGATCAGTCGATTTGGGCCAACTACGGACAAGAAATTAAGTATGACTAAAAATTAGGCGTATTTTTTTAGATTTTTTCTCTGTTTATTTTTATCCTACATTGCCGGGATCAGATTTTGTAAAAAAAAAAGGATATCATAAAATATTCTACCCATAGACGTAGTATCAATAGACTTGACATGCATTTGACATATATAGTCCATCTCACTTAGACTTATGTATAAACCTTAAAAAATGAAAGTGACAAAACACAATTTGCGGTCCTTGTCATAGTTTCACATAATTTTTTAGGGGAACACTGAGTGTAACCAAACAAATAAGACGTGCGGTTTGTTATAAACTTGAATTACTGAGTATTTTACGAATATTTGCGGTCAAAAATGTATGTAAAACAGTGTTGAAACTGATTATAAGACAAAAGGTATGGTGTGCTGCTTTATTATTGGCTGTGATAGCCGATCTAAACGATAATATGAAAATATAACCTCTCACTGGTAAGTGCATTTTATTTAGTATATTGGTAAAAATAAATGTAGACGTTCATTATTACTAACATCTGCAATTAGTATTTCATAGAATACATTGAAAAATAGGACTATATTTGCTAAAAAATACGTATTTTAAAAGTATTATCCGACCAAATTATCTTGACTTTGTTTATTATGACAATCTGTATACTACTCGAAGAGGACGCCATTTTGTACATGATTTTAAATTAGTTGGATTATATTATGTTTCGGGATACCAGCTTATAACAATTTGCATTTCCTGGTTTTATGGTAAATTAAACCATCATTCATTTTATTTCAGCTTTTCAAAGGGTTTACCTTCGCGTGTTTTGTGGATCAAATTAATAGGATGTGACGGAAAATTAGACAGCTGGGTAAACACACTCGTTCAAAAATTGCATTTAGAAGACTAAGCATATTATAACTTTCTTAAAACCGTTTTCCTTCCCGCCACTCAAAATAAAGGTAAACTATAATCTATTTAATCTAAATAATAAAAATCCAGAGTATTCATCCTTGAGACGAAAATGAATGAAACCTCTTCTATAATCAGTCTCCCGGCAGCCTGTCTTCATAAATTGTCCTCCTGTGTATTAAGTGAAGCTACAACATGCATAATCTATAAATTATAAAATGTAGTTTCGAAGTCAGTTAAGTTGTATTTTTCAAATTTGAAGTCTGTATTCGAAAAAATTACAAAAATGCACCCAATCCACCAAGCTTAATACTTCTTTATTCTTTATTTATTTTATTTTAGACACAAACAGTCGTGTTCATCAACAAAAACAAAGATTTTATGTTTACAACTTACAGACTTTGAGTGCCAAAACTTAAAGGCAATGCAATAAATACCCAATCCACACACGCCTTGACCCGAGGCGTCACGTTACCTTACGTTATTTCAATTTATATTTTGTTCTGCACATATTAATTACATATATTTTATTCTTTAATTAATTAGATTTAATTTTCACAGATGACCGAATCCGAAACTGTGGGGAATAACAAAGAGTGCTGAAAGGACACATGAGCCTGATATGGATGAAAACAAAAAGTGCATAAATGTATTTTTGAAAAATCAATATTCCAGGAAAAAAAAGCCAGATGATTAAAAAAATGTACAAGCGCTGTATTATTACACATTCGATACTTTGCTATATCATTTTATTTTAATTAAGATATAGAAAAGAAAAAATATGTAGGTATATTTTTTCCATTTTGTTACATTAGAGAAATGTTTAGGTCTATATCAATAGGTTTTCTGTTGTTATTAGGAACTTAATTTATTAACTTGTTATTAGGAACTTAATTTATGGAAATATTAAGTATATTGTAAACACTTGTTTGTAAGCTTTCTTAAAATAAATAAATAAAATAAAGTAGGATGTTATTTTATCCTTAGTAGTTACGTTACTATGAATTCTCTGATCTTCTATAATTTATAGAACACTCGGCAGGTTTTGTTTCTATGTATATATTATCATTACTAGCTGTGTATTATTCGAGTTACGTAAATGATATAAGTATTAATAATTATACAAGGCCAACTTTCCTTTTTTGCTTTCTAACCTTTGTGAAAATATTCCAAAACGTCACGTTGTTTAATACTGACGCCCTTCATCCGCATCATTCATCGCAGCTGGTTAGACTCCAGATGTAAAAGTGAGGCCGCGGTTTCGATACCAGCTCAAGGAGAGACAAATATTTGAGTGACTTGATATTTTTTTCAAATCGGGGTGTTAGTGAGACCAAGAAGTCTCGTAGTTTCTGATACCCACGACACAAGATTATCATTTGTAGGGTCAGGACTATGAATTTGAATGTTGCGTCTATTTATTTATTTAGTTAAAATATTTATGGGAAAATATATGACCTGGTATCCCTGCTTTTTTCTTTACTTTATGTCTGTCCCTTACGGTGGAACTCGAATGTCGAGTCCATTTGATGCTACGTCCATGATTCTACCACTTTTTGCATTGTTTGCAATAGAATTGACATCTGTCTTATTTATTAGTGTTTGTCAAATTCTATTCTTTGTGCTTGGTCGCGAAAGGAATGTGCTTTTGTGGTGCTGGTTATTTCGAGTTTATTATTTATAACAACTCTAGGCTACTCTAAAAAAGATTATAATTATTATATTCCCAAAAATAGTAGAGCTTGCTCAGTGCATCTACGCAATACCTCATTGGATTCTATGAGGGAAAGGCTCTATAATATTAATAATATTCTTTTTGTTCCAACATGTACAAGACATGTTTACAATAACAAAGAATTCTATAACATCAATCGATTTTAATGAGATAAATAGTATGCCAGACAACTTAGTGCGTCATTGGTTAGGACAGTACCAAAATATGTTTTGTTTATATTCAGATCGACAGCTCTTAAAATGGCCGCAATGCAATAATACATTATTATTGTAATTGCATTGCAATCAAAAGGACAGGTTAGTTGGTTGGGCTAGGTACCAAAATAATATCACACCTCCTGTAAAGCACCTCCACAATGTATTGTTACTACCAGGTACATGAGATATTGTTTTGGAACAAGTTCAATAGAACTTTTTATTATAAAAATGTGTTTCATATTATCAATACCAACATTTTTACTGTCATCATTCTCTTTTTAGAATGACTTACCTTCTTTTAAAACGGATATTTCTACCCCCAGAAATGCCTTCTTTATCAACTTTATATCGAAAAGTATTTAACGTGTTCATAATTATGTAATCATCACCATTATCATCATCATATCAGCCACAGGAAGTCCACTGCTGAACATAGGCCTCCCCCAAGGATCTCCACAATGACTTGTTGGAAGCGGCCTGCATCCAGCGACTTCCTGCAACCTTAGCCAGATCGTCCGTCCACCTTGTAGGCGGGCGTCCGACATTTCGCTTGCCTGTACGTGGCCTCCACTCAAGAACCTTTCGGCCCCAACGGCCATCGGTTCTACGAGCTATGTGCCCGGCCCACTGCCGCTTCAACTTGACAATCCTATGGGCTATGTCGGTAACCTTGGTTCTCCTACGGATCTCCTCATATCTGATTCGATCTCGTAGGGAAACACCGAGCATAGCCCGCTCCATGGCTCGTTGAGTGACTTTGAGCCTTTGAATGAGGCCCACAGTGAGAGGCCACATAATACATTTTACAATATTATTATGTCATACATTTTACAATATTATTAAACGAAATTATTTACATAGTTACAGAAAATATAAAATATTGTCCAAATAAGATATATGTGAAGATAGTAGAATATGGTAGTTTTTGTAAAACTTTAAGAGGAATACCCCATATCGTAGCTCAAAAAGACTATATTATATTTAAAGGATATTGAATCTTTATTATTTAATTCTAGGTCTCATTTGTGTCCGTCAAGTTTTCACTACTAGGCCCAATTTCCTTAGAAAATCGACCGATCTCCTTTTGTGTATTCCTTGCTTAGGTATATTATAATGGCGAACGTTAGTATGTTTGTATGAATGTGTGTTATTATTTCCCGCAAAAACTACGAAAAATTTAGTATTCCTCTGGAATGTGCAACGGAGGAATAAGTGTTCTAGTAATTATTCAGATGCATTTTTTTCCTATTTCTATGTTGAAAGCCCTATACTATTTTCAGTGCCTGCTTAAAATGTAGCGTGTAATTCGTTCACTGACATTCAGAGACAAAAAATCGTTTTAATGACCTAGTAAGATGGCAGACAGTCTAATAGCTTCCAGCTTAGTAAAAATATCCAATAAAAAGCAACGGACTGAAAAATATCGGAGATAGCCTTGGATACGCCGCGCAGTGGCACGTTCTGAAAATTGTGAAAACGTTATTAATTTGGGGTACCTACATGCGAGAATTGTACATCCTCAAAATTATTGTAACTTTCTTATTTTGTGCTTTGTGGAACAATTGGAAGAAAAGAAAACAACAACAAAAAAATTAAAATTACGACTAAAATTCAATTACGACTTCCACCTTAAAGGAGCAAGCAGACATGCTATTGGATAATTGTCGAGTGATCAATATCAATCAATAAATCTTTTATTTGACATTATCTATTCATAAGTATATGCAAAAATAAATATGAAGTTTGTTACCGAAATACCTCATCACTGCTTCCTCTTACATGCGGAAATGTTTGAAATTATTCAAAATATTTTAATTTTATGATGTATCTAAAAATCTGCGTTTCGCAATTTCCCCCATATTTATTCTTTAAAACGTTGCTATGTGTCATATTTTAAGATTCTGAATTTACGGAAAGTATCCTATACCGTATACGTTTTGATTCCTTTGCGAGAAGCTGCGAGTTTCAAAATATACGGCTTAAATTGCTGTTTCTTTTGATTGTGTTGACATAGAAGTTTGTTTTTGATACAGCTTAAAGGGATTATAGACATGAGTATTTGATATGAATTTCAGCATGATACTTTTACGCGTTCTTGAGAAAAAGGGGCCTTAATAAACGGACAAACAGGACAACAAAGTGATGCTATAAGGTTTCCATTTTTCCTTTTGAGGTACGGAACACTAACAATATGAATATAGTAGAAAAGTTTTACAATATTGAGATAACCAATAACATTGGTGAGGTTTCAAATTTCATATTTGTGTTGTTACATATCAGTTATTATATTCATATTGTTGAATGGAACATGATATGCGTGTATCAATTCACGCACAATTACATTGAACTCAACAAAATTAAATAGAAATACGAAATGTATAATGTTTATTTCAAAGGGTGGCTGACATCTCAAACAGGTTTTATTGTTATATATTTATGAACATAAAATAGCACGCACTCTTATTAAATACGTCTTTACAATAAACATAATTGGTTAACTTAATACCTGAATAGATTTATAGAGTCATAACTACTTAATATAAAACCAAGTCGTTTTCCGTCTATATGTCCCTATGTATGCTGAGATCTTTAAACTACGCATCGAATTCTGATGCGTTTTGTAATAAATATAATAATTCAAGAGGAATTTATATGTATATGACAAATACAGGTGTCCTAGTTTATAAAAAAATCACGTGCTACTATATCATCAGACGGAGACAAAAAAAATGTCTTTACGCGGACTTTGGGCTCAATAAATAATATAATATAAATAAATTTCATCAAGTCCTGGCCATATGTAATTTCTAACACATTAAATTTTTTGAAACTCGTATCTATGAAATAGGATTTGCCCTCCATTACCGTAACTTTATCCAATAGAAATGCTTAATTATTCTTAGCGAGTCCTCGATACAATCCATAGAAAATAAACGGATACCAAAATTAATTCTATTTTTGGCCGTTTGGGTAGCCGATCCGTATATTCATTTGTTTAGTTGTCAGGATGCATTACGCATGATTAAGTGGCGTAATGGCCTTCGGCAAAAACGCTTGTGAGTACGAAACAATTTAAGTAAATACCCTACTAAAGTGCATACAAAATAATTAATCACGAAAGGCTTCAAAGTGTCAGGACGTCGTTCGTCTTGTTGTAATTAAGTTGTGTAAATCAGTCTCCTTGACAGGCGATGTAGCTGAGTTATAATTTGTTTGGCCATTTATCTGCATCGAATGGCATGCTTGTTATGCTTTAGAAGTATTCATTCAAGTAAATATAAGTAATATTAATTGTTCTGTGTACAGATTATAATGAATTTATAAAGCAGTTTTGCGTCTTGACTCAGTTAGTTTGTGTACAGGGTATATCAAGACTGCTGAAAGAAAATATAAACATGACGAAATTGTTTTTATTATTTTTCTTGTCGTCGTATTTGGGTGATAATACACATATTGTCCTAAAATAATGTACACCTATTATTTATTAAAGAAGATTCTAAAAAATAAAAACGAATGTTTTAGTTACATCACAATGCAATTAATCTTTCAGACCTACTGAAGTCACTAAAACTACCACCTGGCTTGGTTTTCGGTTGCAGTGTTGATATATCCTGTATGTTGGCTTTTAAGTTGTCCTTACATATATTTGTTTTTATTATGATAGCTTCGATTTAATACTTAGGGAAACTGTAAAAATTAGAACAAAAAGAATGGTACTATTCGCTTAACCTAGGAGGATATGAATATGCATTACGAGAGTACTATTAAGAACAATGGCGTCATTATTTACGCCTACATTATTCGGGATAAGGCGTGCCACACTTTTCCAAATAATGGCACGTTTATTATCCTACACTTAAATGTGATTTAAGAAATAATGCAAGCGCGAGCGAACCATTCACATAAATATTAATAATGGTAAGCCGTGGTCTGGAAAATGTAATGCAAAATGAGCTGGAATCCTGATATCTGTACACACGCGTAAAAGATTAACGCAATATAAATTCCAATTACTGCATTAAAATGTCCCATAAAAACAATTTCTAATTCATTATTTCATATTCTTTTTAAAATGTGGGCCTTTTTAACCGTTTAAACACAAAGTTCGACGGACAAGTTATTGTATTCGGTGTTTTCAACGAAGTTTGACCACGCTTTTTGAATTTCGCCTCCTTTGTAATAAAAGCCCTTTTCATGCTCGTCGACAAAGTATAAATGAACTTTGATGTTTTATTATTTATATTTCAGTTTATTGATTTTATAACAATGGAGTTTATTTCTGCAGGAACACCATAAATAAGTATATAAGCGTTGTCATACATACATAAACCCATGCCTTTTCTCTAGAAAGTGATAGTGGAATCTATGGCCATATTGAACACAAATTTCTGACTCCGTGCTGATAATTAATAGAAAAATCCAATATCACTTTATCCTACCCGGGATTCGAACCCCAGACATCAGCTTTGTTATCGTACTATAGTATAAAGTTGTACTTTATCGCAGTTCTGCGCCGCGCCACCGAGGCAGTCTTATTTCAATCGTTGCCAATATTATTTTTTGTCAATAAACTAATCACCGCCAACTTAGATAAGTTGGCGGTGACTCGGCTGTATACTCAAAGATGTGGACGAGATCAGTGCCTGTGTGAACCACAGTAAGCTTCCTAATATGAGAGATGCTTGAAACAAATTAGCTATAAATATTGGCCAGCGTTTGTGAGACTAGAAAGATTTTTATAATCTGATACGGACGATACAAGACATAGTAATAATTGACAATGTGCGGGCAAAACTACGTATCGGAATACGATTGGGTGAATATAAAATGGAGTGGTGGCGTCACCACTCATCAACGATTCTTTGAGTTTATTTCTGCCTCAAAATCCAAGCAAATAATACGTCTAGTCTAAAACATGGTACTTATAAACATCATATTATTACGATGATAGTTTGTAACGTTCAGATTTAATTTATTTTCTTGTAAGTTTATTTACGTGTCTCGTTCGAGATGGTATCTTCATTTCACAGAAAACCAACATGTTGTAACATTTTTGTTGCCACGTTTCAATTGAGATAGAGACAGCCGGAGGCTCTATTTTTCCGTCCATTGCCCTCTGTATTTACAACTTTCATCTTCAAAGGCCGGGAATATAACTGGAACTGTCTATCAGATCAGTCGATTGTTATTCGTCGGAGTTGAACCAATATACGCGGCATTATTCGTGCGTTATATACGCTTGATAGGTACATAATTTCACTGGAGCAGAAAAATATATACATACATAAACTTATTAGACTCAGGATACCCACGTTTGCTTTATGTATTCCATCCCGCGATGTGGTCTATTGCCGTAACGGGCATAAATTCCTGGCTCCTGGCTGATAATTTATTTGTTCTTTTTCCGACCCGGGATTTGAATCCGAGACCTCGACATTGTAATCGTCCCGCAGTACAAGCGCCATCGAGGTAGTCAGTAAAAAACACTCACAAAAATGATTCATCTTTTCAATATTGTACTTTATCAGCCCACATACATCCCACTGCAGGGCACGGGCCTCATCTATAATCGAGAGTACGATTAAGAATGGTTAGGCTACATACATATATTGCTATGGTTTCCTCACAATGTTTTCCTTCACCGTTATAGTGCGTGGTGATTGACTATCAATACAAACATGACTCTGAAAACTCAAAGGTGTGCCATGGGATTTAAGCCCGCTACCACCGTGATCATGTTGGCAGCCGCGTCTAGGCCGTTTACCAACATGCAAAAATGCAAAATAATGTCCTACAAACACCTAAATGTATTCAATGACAAGGAACCAATCCCCACTTTCATTTATTGAATTTCGGTGTTGTAAGAGTAGCTTTGATATCGTACCTCATAAGGTACATTCATTATGTGTGAATTATGTTCCATCGGCGTGTGTGAGATCTAACAGTAACTGTTATTGCCGGAATGCGCTCTATTACAATACCGAATGTTTATTAAGCTATTTAACTATGAATTTAGTTCGCAATCAAATCAATTTCCCTGTTAGTGGAGTGCCAAACATTGATTTGTGATTGATGGTGCTTTTTGCTTATGCTACTGTTAATGAGCAGTCGTATCACTTACCATCAGGCGAATGATACGCTCGTGACCATTCATTGCAGTAAAAAAAACTTACCAACAAATGTTTTGCGACTATTTTGTCGTGTCCTATAAATATGACTGCTAAAGTTAACCAAGATACGTTTGTGATATTTAAACAATATATAATTAATATATAACTACGCAATTGGAGAGACAGTTAAAATTAAAATAAGTACTAAGTAATTCCAAAATATTTATATATTCTGTGCGAATAGCACATTTAATCTAAGTTTTCAAGTTTTCTAGCTTTTCAGCGCTGAATTCCTAGTTTTGTCCTTGAAATCCCGTTCCTCTTTGTCAGTTGAATTATATTTGCATTTATGTAAAGCGATTTATTTATTTAGTTAAGTAAGACTTATTTATTTGTGTTTTATTTACAACCACCAATGAAGACTGACTAAGGTATAGTTCACTAAACAAACTTAAGATTGTACAGAAAGATAACAAAGAATGCTTACGTATCTATACATATAAATAAAATTGAAGTGTCTGTTTTAAGAGTGAAAATAAAAAAAAATGTCCAACTACATATCGAATATACACGATACCTGTGCCGAAAATGATATTTTTAAAATTTTTGTCTGTCTGTCTGTCTGTTCCGGCTAATCTCTGAAATGGCTGGACCGATTTTGACGGGACTTTTTTTTGTCAGGTAGCTGATATAACAAGGAGTAACTTAGGCTACATTTATTTTAGAAAAGTTCTTTTAGTATTTCAGAAAAAAAAAATTAGAATAACAGCCCAAACATAAACAATTCCATTATTAGTTTACATTGCAGCGTCAATTATTCGATAGACACACTTGACTTTTATTTAATGTTTTATGAAAACATTTTATTGGAAAGAGTTTTTCAAATATTTAATCAATTGAAACGTACAATAAACACAGCAGCGTCGACAAGTTTGTAAATAATATTAACTGTTCATATTTTTTAATTTGGTTTTGTTCGATTGTTTTCAGTCCATACACTGCAGTATTTTTATAAATAAATATTATAGAATAGAAAAATAGCACCTACATATATGATCGAAATCGTTTCACAGGTTCATATTACAGCTACACGGCGTGTCTCGAGCGATAACATTTTATGACAAACACGTTCGTAGCGATGTCGTAGTGATGTCAATTATTGTGTGTAATGTTCACAGGGGCGCTATCGCCGAGGCTAGCTAGTTTTCTATGAAAAAATAAGTGTGATAGGGAAACTCTTGTTCGCTCATGCAAGCAATTGAAACACAATATACCGTTGAATAATATTTCATAACCCATCAGCCAAAAGAAGCCCATTGCTGAACATAGGCCTTTCCCAATGACTTTCTCATTGACCTATTGGAGGCAGTCTGCATCCAGTGACGTCCCGCGACCTTTGACCTGATCAAGTCTGACCACCTTCGGGATACACAGCTATCGAAGATGTTGATATAGGGAACTGAGGTATTTTGGACGAAAAGATGTCGAGTAGTTCCCCGAACGTTGCCTCACGGAGTTGAGTTCGACGCTTTCTTTCTCTCGAAGTTGGACTTGCCTAACAACTTCGAGAGTCGAGCCACCAACTTCGATAGGGGTAGGCATAACATGGACATTCGACATGATCTTCGTTTTGTCCATGTTCACGTTAAGACCCACCTGTTGGGAGACTCGATTGAATAACTTTTACCATTGGTTATTTATGATACGTTCCTGATAGTTTAACTTATGGTAAAGAATTTTTAAGTGGTAAAACCGTCATAATATGCTAATTTAAAGTATTGTACGAATGAGCTGGTCTTCCGGGGTGTTACCATGAAAGATGGAAGATCAGTTGCTATAACTCAGCATAAAGGGGCAGGCTCGTGCGGGCCGTTACCACTGTCTCACAGGAAACCGGCGTGAAGTGACATCTGTCGCGTTTTGTTCAGTGAGTGGGATTGGCAGATGCCCAATACCGCTTTCCTCTCACCAACCTTTATCCATCCCGTTCTTCTCCCGATTTTATGGGCTGGCAACACATCCATGATCCAAGCGGTATAGGTGTTCATGAATGGCAGTGATCACTTGCCATGAATTGTCTGCTCTTTTGCCGAACCATGCAATAATAGAAGGCCGACGTGAAGTGACGGATTCAGTCGTATTTCGTTAGGTGTGTATAAGTTATAGCGTAACACGAAATTTAAAACATAAAATAATATAATTATTTGTAATTGAAATTACACAAAATATTAATAGTTTAAAGTGCGTTAGTATGAAAGTATATAACTTATATTTCAAAATCACTCGCTTTATTTAATACTAGTAACTTGATCGTAATAAATCATACATGTCGCTATATTTTACCCGAAAGACTTTGTCTGGAAGGATTTCATTTGCACATTAATAATTCAGCCCGTTCTTATGCCACTTCGTTTGGTTATGTTGAGGCCTTTTGAATATTAATAGTGGCAATTAGTTCGAAGAGAATGGAAACTTCAAACATTACGTCGCAGCTCCCTTTGTCTGTTGACACTCCGGCTTAACCAAGATTAAAGTCTTATAATTTATTCTGATTCATGTAATGACGGTGTGTGACGTACCGTATTTTTTATATATACGAGTATATGTAATACTTTATAAATAAAAAAAAAACACTTTCTTATATGGATAATAATTTCTTCTTTTTTAAATGCGTCGCATGTCCAACTACGTAACACCTACTTCAAAGGAGTTGTTCGATAAAATTCAGCGATGCAGCTATCCGTGCTGCTATATAGCGTGTTCCTTTGAAGGAGGACGTGCGGCTGTAGCTTAGCGTACGTGTCAGTTGAACTTAAAAGGATCCTACCCACTCTCAGTATTAGCGTTAATTCTTTGTCTGAAGGTAAACAAAAGTGGTCGTCCTTAGTAGACAGTATACTTCACTGTGATGCACAGGTTAAACTTGCGAGCTCACATAAATTGAATGACGTGTTTCTTAATACTTAAAGCTTTTAGCTAACAAATGTAATCCAATGCTAATCTGCTTACAAAATATGTATTTTACTGCCTTTTAAAAAAAACAAAAATACTCCTAGTATTTTTGTTTGTACATGTCATGCTTTCAATTTTTATTACTCAAAAATAAAAGTTGTGTTTTTAATTTATGGTACTTTCACACGATTTGAGATTATATGTTAATATTATGTCGTATTAGTTTTGTGTCATTTAAAATATTTTTTCAAGCCCCAGCGCCATTATTTTGCTCATATTCATGTAATATATGTATTATGTACGTTGAAACAACTCGTCTGTGCTACTTTCAACAAACGATTCAGTAGAAAAAAATTGGGACTTATCACTGAACTGGCTATATATCTTTGCTTCTAATTTCTTTTCTTTCTTTTGTCTATGTTACATCTAAATCTGAGACAGTTTCAATAACTATACCGTGAAACAGAAAAAAAAATACCCCAGTTAAAATCAATAACACTGAATTTGAAATTATATTACACATATACGAGTAAATGTATTACAATAATCTTATAATGCTTCTCACTTCAGGTGTTACGTAATTAAACTATTCTATTTATAGCCGTTTGATGTTCTTGATTTTCTAATAACTACGAGGCGATTAGCTCTACAATGCGTACCCAATTTAATAGAATCGAAATTTTTGTGAGTACAATTAATTTAAGTGTGACCAAACACACGATCCGTGATTATATTATTAATTAAACGGAACGTTTAACACTAAATTACACCGCGGTAAACGTTTAAGAGTAATTTCGCTTGTTAAAATTATGTTTTAAACAGATTTTTGGTCGGACATTTTAATGAACTGACTTACGCCCAAATACTGGAACGCAACTTAATTATAAATGGCGCTTAACTACGCTAATCCCGATTAAATATACTGGCTAAGTGGGAAGTGCGCTGTTAAGAGCAACTTATTATTTGAATGGCGTTCCAGTATTCGGGCGTAAGTTTGTAGAAATTAATGGTACATTTATTTGACCTGTTTTTAAAACCGTTACTTTATTATTGTTAAATATAATTTACACTTTACAACCGTTCCCCTTATTCGGTTATTCTGTTTTCAAATGAATAAAAACAGACATTCATGGACTTGAAGCAAAGTATCGTTGATGAAAAGAATAAATCAGAATCTATGTATGGCTCTTTCCATAATAAAAGCTAGGAACGTGAGTCAACACATCATAACAGGAGATGAGTCAAGCTGAATACACCTGGACATATCCAACAAAGAAAAGTTGTTATTTAGTCTCCATTGAAACATAAATAGCACAAAATACTACCTTTTGACTGTGATATTTTTTGACATGTATTCATGTGTTTTGATCTGTCAATGAATTGAGATATATCAAGCAATGTTTCACATTTTATTTCACAGTAAAGTTATTATATGATATATACGCTTAAAATAAATAAACGGAATTCTTCGAATACAAACTGTGACACTAGAAATAGAATTACGAAACTATTTTTCTTGCTAATATTGCCATTTAAAATGTCGGGACCTCCATAACAATAACAATAATTGTTGATAGAAGTAAAACACGATAACACTTCGAAGCAAGGTTGTCCTTCGAACAAAATTGTAATAGACTTTCACAGAAACAGTCGTATTTCAAGGAACAACTAATTAGAGAAGCCGTTAAGCAACAATAAGTCAAATGTCGGTGAAATAGATAAAGCGTAGTAATTAATAGGAGCGGTAGAACACTTTCAAAAATTATTAGCGTCATGGTGTAAAGTAACAGGGGAATTAGTTCCACGAAGGGCGTGGACTGTTGCATTGAACCCTTTCGACATATGTGTATTAGTACAGAATGACTCATTCCTGGGTCTAATATTATTATAAACTAATTTTATAATAAAGTAAAAAATATGTTCTAAAAGAAAAGTAGAGAGAGAGTAAAGAGTTTCTAAGCTTTGGTTAAACAGGTTTAAATTATATCTTTCTTTTTTAGCCAGATCGTTTTGTTCGACGTTGGAGCGTTGTTCTAGCTATGTTGAACCCTTTATTCCTAGTGTGATATGTCAGTAAGTCGTAAAGTAGCTTCTCGTGATATGTGACAACAGTTGAAAGGATATAGAAGGAGTAAACGCCATTGCCCTTTAATACATTCGTTAATATTTCTTCGCTTTGTATAGCCAGCACATAGTAACATTTGATTAAAACTTTCCTCAAAGATATTACTAAAGAATAATACGCTGAATAAGAAAATTAATTCCTAAGAACTTCTTTTCCAGACAAGATATGAATGAGAAGCATATCTTATTTATATCTTTGCTAACTTCGAGAAATATGCCCTTAAGTGATATTTGTATGTTATGAGGGTTTGTTTGGTTTTATTTTCTTATAATTATAATTAAAATAACTACACAAGGGAGAATATTTCTTCGACTCATACATCCATTCTATTGATAAACATCATATTAAATAGCTGTCGAGACGCCGATAGAACAATGATAGCCTATAACTGATATTTGCATGCTATAATCGAATAAAGTTGAAAGAAAAATTGAATTACGCACTTGTTTAATTCTCTGCAATGTTGACACCTGCATAGAGTTGAGCGGTTGCTTCGGCACTTTTGAAAAATTAAATTGGTAATTAGCATTATTACATTGAAATCATGATAACATTGTTTGTTAGTTCTTTGGTGCTGCTATCTTAATATTAATAAAATCAGTTATAGTAATGAAATTGTGATGAAGGTATGAGTAAAATAAAACAACAGTTTTTTTTTCATAAAGTGTTATTCGAGGTCGAACGAATTATCAATGAATACACATATTAAATACATTTCTCATTAAATTTCGATAGTTTACAAATTCTTATTACAATCGTTCGCAGTAGATCTCATTAACTTACGAAGACATTTCAATCAAAAATACAGTACAAATTTACAAAATTTGTAATCCGCTTTTTATTTAGTGTTGACATAAGAAGCATATTACTAAATCCAAATAAAGTTAATTGTATTTACAAACGATCATAAATTACAATTTACAATTCAAAATCGTTCTTTGGACCCTAAGTAAACATCTACGATGAGAAATATACGTTAAAATATTTATAATGAAATTATTTACACAATGCTTTACTTTAGTTTTTGCGTCACGGCTCATTAGATGCAACAACTAAAGAAAGCTTACAACTAATAGTTACTATAACATAGTTAACAATCGCTACTTAATACACTTCCATTATGTCTAAATACTAACTCGTTTCACTTAGAGAGCGTGGTTACCTGGAAAACGAAAAAAATATGTCATAAACATTATTAATATATGAAAAATACTTCAGAACTAAGCGGCCCCTTAAACTACAATAAAATAGTACAATATATTGACCTATAAGATAACAAGGCGCAAAATAATATTGCACATTTCGTGGTCTTGAGCAATATTATTGTACGTTTTAGAGCCTTAGTCTGTCACCTACATCCAAAATTGACAGTATTAGGGATAAAGGTTATTTTCTTTTTTTCTACGTAGAGTATTTAATTCCGACAACCCGCAGTGGGTCAGTGTGTATCTACTATGATTTAAACTCTCGACATATTTAAATCCTCTCAATTTGAATCTCGATAGAAGATAGATCCCCTGTACAAAGGGATACGATTATGAGCTGATACCTACTGTACGTAAATTAATATATTCTTAGCAAAAATGTTTGAGAGAATTACGTTATATTTGCTTAGGCTTTTATTACTGGCCATTATGAAACCACCGGCACGGCCGTAATGTGTTAATTTGTACTTTACTAAATTAAATTGAAGTAGACCAACATTTTTGGGTTCAACTGTGGAATTAATTTCTTTTTTGTTCATAATTATTTCATTTGGAAACAGACTTTACCATGTACTGATACGGGTAGTATTACTTTGTAGTAATTATAATTATATGTAGAATATACGGCATAAAAAGCTGTGAACAAGATACGTTTTACTTTAATAATATAGATTTTTTGGTGAATGAACTTTACAACTAAATGAGATTAACGTTTTAGTGATACAATAATTACAACTAAACAAAATGAATGGAATGGCAAAATGGGTTTTTTTAACCGTTTCAGAATCACTTATGACTAACTATGTCTTGCAGACCTATGCAGGTAGATAGATATTCAGTCTAGACGCAGTTATGAATTATCATTACTCCTAATGTGCAAAGAAATGATGGCATCAACACTAAAAAGTATATCTTCTAAATATAACATGAAATACAAGCCAATGGTCTGCAAATCAATTTTACCAATTCAAACCAAATGTAAATTGGATACTTGTTATTGAAATGTAACCCTGCAATTTAAATGAGATGATTGACCCTAAGTATAATATTTGAACGTCTTCGGAGACAAGAGAACGTATTCAGAAAAGTCTGACTAAAATAGACAGAGCAAAAACTTCAAGTCACGTTATTACTTCTTTTCAGGCGTCATTCGTTGCGTCTTTATTTAACGAACAAAAGATTCTTTCTTCGTCATATACACCAAAAAAAGAAATATTTAACAGGTCTTAATATTCAGCTGTAATTGAGACTACATATGAAAAATATGGTTATATAAATATGGTTATAAAAATATGTTATGATGATTAAATTTGTGTGTATACCTCTTAAGTGTTCGGTGTTTGATTAATAAACCGTGAAAGGTTCTTACCCCGGTCTGTACGGTAGCTGTTAGGTCTAGGTGACAAAAACATTAAGGAGATTGAACCGTAAATAGTATAAGTTTGAGTGTGTCTCGCCCTAATGGACTTATTATACTTGCCTTCGCTTTAACCGTGTGCCCAAGATGTGTTAAAAACGTGATTGATCTCTACTACTGTATTATATTATGGAGTTTTACCTAAACGGCATAAAATAATTTTAATTTAAAAAATGTAACTAAAAACATATAAGATGAAAACATAAAACAAAAAAACATGTAAGAAAATCGTTAAATGAATGCATTATTATTAAATCTTATTTCGGGTTTTCTCATAACTTTTAATTAACTCGTGAAAAATGAAACTTTATAAGTACCTGCCTACAGAATTAAATATCTAGTCATTATGGAAAATTCTTTAATTTGTTTTAGCTTCAATAATTTCTTGAGTTCTTTATATTAAGCAAGAAAAACATGCATTGTTAAATACGTCTTGCAATAATTATATTCACATATCAAAATATTTAACAACTTTGATGGTACCAATCCATAACTAGGAATATATTGTTAAAATAAAATTGAATTCCTAGCTAAATAAAAAACGTACCTGGCAATTAATTAAATTGAGCACGGAAACATTTACCGTTGCTTACAGATTTTTCATTAGCTTCCGCGGAATAACCCACGCTTTCCCTTAAAATTCAATTGAGTTGTAATTAATATTAATGCAATTTGAAATATTACTCCTAAATTTTTAATTTATGCAACTGAGGATCAGTTCATTAAAAACTTTAAAGAATTCTTGTTGTATATCGTCATAATAATAAGTAGACATAGGCTTTTTAGAAGGGAAAGTCTAATGATAGGCTTTTGCATATTTAAATATTTTCTAATCAATGTTATTTGCCGGGTGTATATTGTGATCGAAAACGAAGCCAGGTGTACTGGTCAGGTATGTACCATGTTATGAAAGTTCTATAATTTAAGTAATTATTCAATATAAAATAGATGTCATAGTCTAGATATTGGTTTGTATGCATTGCCTTATTAATATAAGGCAAATATATTAATAATGATCAAGAGTGTCTCAGTATCCAGACAAACCTGTAAAAGTAGTATAGTGTAGTGTTTTTTGTGTACTTGTAATTTAATTTAAAATTAATAAATAAATTCTAAAATAGCAAAATAAAATGGACATAATTTTTATGTAATTTTTACCTATCGCCTTGTTTGGGCGGGAAAAACCATTAGTTTTTCGGTTTTCCTAAAAGTACTACGTACATGCCTTTTATTTTAAAGCCGCAACGGAACGCAAGGATTAAATTTATTAATTTAGCAAAAACTATGTACATATTTAACACGAGAATACTTATGGAATTAAAAAACAAATATTCGTTGTTTTTTTGGAAAAAATTAGTTGCATTGTGTCTGTAGTTCTTAAAACTACAACCTGGGGTCGTTTTTAGTCGCTGTCTGTAAATACCCGGTATTATTAGTATGTTACATAAAACTATAATCCACACATAAAATAAATACAACAGGCAGACTAACACTATGGGTTAGGAACAATACAAACCTTGAATACTTAAATGATACTCTCCTCTACCACCCTGATGAGGGCGGGGATCTGCCGCTATAGCGGCCCGGTGACCTGATTGTGGCAGATAATAAATAATTAATCATCGATATTCGATATCTATAGAGTATAGGCTGTACAGTACAGTTCAGTAAAGATATTCGATACCTATTCACCAGATGGGCCTATTGATACCACACATCGTCTTAAACTATAACGCTACAAGATCTTACTATATTGTTAAATTTTGCCATATTCACACAATGTATCCAATATCTTTCACGTTCAATTTAGTTAGAATAGAATTATGTAACCATTAAATTAAAGATAAATGTACCGAAATTGAGGCAAAGTGGACCGCACTCAATATCTTCTAATTAATAACCAATAATCGGCAATTAACTATATAAATACTGAAACTTCGCTTCTGTAAGTTACACAGAACATTAAGTAAAGTTGAGGACTGCCAATGTCACATATCACTCGGAGACTCTCGACTATTGTCGCAAGTCATAAGTAGATGTCGCTGCTGTTTCCCTAGAGTAATATGTAGGCATTACACTTTATCAGGTTTTTGCCTGGACGTAACGTAGCTGTGTTCCCAGGGGGGCTTTTGTTCGCCAGTATACACTCACTCCCACATGTTTGTGTCGATAGATTACATCTAACAATGAGATTAGCTGGAGCTATTGCTTCATTAATTTAGTTAGGTTGTTATTACATAAAACACATAGAGAAATAAATGAACAGTAGGCTATTACCTGTTTTCAACATCATTGTATCATCTTATAAGTAAGAAAACATTCCGAACCAAAAACTTTTATTTATAAATATTTTACAGATTTTACAATTGGTTTTTGGCCATGTATGTCGTTTGAAGCAGCATTTGTTACCTATTATTTAGATTATTTTGCACTAAGACTTTCATTATAGATTATATTTAGATATAACATTACTGCTGCTCTTACTGTTATTGAGAACGGGCATTAGTACCTTTTGCACCAAATTTCCAAAGCAATAGGATGAGCATGAAACAACACTATCATTTGGTGATTGTTCCTAATTCAACTTTGATGTATTTCCGATAACACAAAATTAGTAGCAGATAGCACAGCAAGCGGTTATCATTCGTACTCCACATCAAACCTTCAGTGATGGTCATTTAATTCGAAATACGTATTCGTAAGGGTTAATCTCTTTTTAAAATATTATTTGGTGTTAAAGGCGCTCTTTAAAGATAAGGCTGAACGCAGCGTTCTCTTTGCCTTACAATAAATTCAAAAAAAGAGAAAAGTATAACGCAAGGTTTATCTTTCCAATACTGTTTTTCAACTTAAATTGGGGTGACGAACACGTTTCCTCTATTCAATTTGAGTTTTTGATGCGTTCTATTGAACATCATCTGATAACAAATCCCTGATCTCTAATAAAAAAAAATACAATTAATTGATGCTACGCGTTTCAAATCACCTGTCCACCACTGGGTATACCACATCACTTCGCCGTATAGACACCGTGATAGTATGTCGATCCTTACTTGGTAATTTACCTGTGTGGTAGGCTCTAACTTAGTGCCAAACTTTGCAGGTTCTTCAGTTGCTGACAGCATCCCGCGAGCAAGTCTCGCGAATGTACACCTGAACTGTCGACTCATGCTGCAGTACAGCACGAAGTTTACTGAAGAAGTGAACAATGCCAGCATATCCATCAGATCCCCTGTTGACAAACGTATCAGTTAGGTAAAACTTAAAAGTGATATGATTGGAAAAGAACCATGTTTTAAAGGGCGTTTCTTTTGCTGAAAAAGGGATAAAACTAAAGGTCGATTATAGTAAAAGCTGTGAAACAAGAAAAAAATCTAATTTGTCATGAAAATATTTCTTATTTATTTTAATTTTAATGGTGCAGAAAAAAATATATCGCAGCCCTGGTGCTACACCGTCACTTCACATGTTGGATGGTTCAAAATAATATTATATATTTTTTAAATTATGGGTCATTATTTTAACAGTATGTTAAAAGTTGATATTGAGCTATTCATCTTATCTATATCTCGAAATATCATTATTTTATATGACGTCAAAGTTTCAAATGTTTCTCTTGAAAAGTTGCATTTTTACATAAGTGACATTGTTGCACCGGGAGTGCTATATTATTATAAGTTGAAGTTATTGAAAACGATGCGAGTTCTTATGGGGTTTCCTTTTGTTTAAAAGGGGTACAACTAAAACAAGAAAAAATCTTATCCATTTAAACAAGAAATATTCCTTTAACTATTATAGTTTTAATGATGCATAAAATCTTCACCGGGAAATCTGCATACCATAGAGGTATGAAAAAAAGAAAATAAATCAACACTAACAACTAAACAGTAATCATTTTGAATTAAATTTGTGATAGAAATTAAACAATTGTATTTAAATACCTATTAACGTGCTATTTGCTTAAGATACGCAACGTATAATAAAGAAAACTACAAAGTATTCCAATATTTACTTTAAATACGAGTAAACTAAACAACCTAAAATAGAAAAGATCTTAATCCTTTCCTTTGACCTCATTAATCATTCCAATAGTCTAATAAATTTTGGTTGTAACAAGTATTACATAAGCCTATCTTTGTCTTTTTTTGTAAAGGATTTTTTTCACAGATTTGTTTAATCTTCCATAGGATTTTTATTACAAAGCAAATATTATAATTAGATAGGGCCTTAGGAATGATTTATGATTTTTCCCTGTAGATTATTACATTATTTCACAAGGAGAATATTTGCATGTTGGAGTCTTATATGTTGCCTTGGGCTCAGTCTTACGTTATTAGTTAGTTATCGCTTTCTTTAAGGGCGCTGAAAACACAACGTGCTCGTGAGAAAAGACAATGTGCTCCCTGAGTTTCTTCACAAGATTTGTTATAATAAATTATAAACTTTGCTACTTCGTTACTGGGCATATTGGCAGCGTTATAAATCTTCCACAATGCTATCCAATCATTACAGAATATAGTTTGTAAAACTCATAAATTTTGGGCCTGTTCACTGACAATGTTTATTCCAATGTCAAGGGTTTCGATCCAGTCATGTTATTTACCCAATCCTAAATTATCATAATTTATCTTGTGCCAAATCGCTATAAATTCGAGTCGTTCTAACTTCGCCACCACACCTCACGTGCTCCAAATAAAACCTATGTTTCTTTACAATACGCATTGATTCGGGAATTGTATATTGTTTTTGAGTGTTATTCAAACAAAGTTTCGTAATTCAGCTACAAAAGATCACTAAAACTGCTACAAAGTAGTCAGTAGATATTTATGTCAAAACTTTAGCAATATTTGTAAGAACAAGTTCCGTTTATTAGATATCTATAATACTGCTCGTATAATAAAGTTGAAGTATTTGTTTGGCCGCGCTCATTTCTGAAACAACAGGTTGAAAAAATCTTGCTCTGGAAGGTAAGTCTTTATTATGCATACCAATATCCCTCCCAATCGTTATTTTCTAATCATAAGTATTTCTTTGGCGTAATGATTGCTGCCTCTACTAACCAAACGTGGTATTAGTTCAGTAGTTAAAGCAGAAACTGTCTTAAATGTTTGGATTTTATCACGAAAATATCTGGTTTTGTATGAAAAATGGGAGGTAAAGTTATAAAATTTCCTTAGAATTCTTACAAATGCAGTTCTTCGTAATGCATGTTATGTTTAAGACAAGAGTCTGCGGCGGACGCGCAGTACAGTACCCACTCATAGTATGAAGACAATAAATTCCATTCACACATTTTCACTTTTTTAATGCACATCGCATTGCTGTTTTGTGTTTTTTTGTGCTTTAAATGGTGCCAAACAGCGGGGGACAACCATATCTGACAAAATGGGAAATTATATTTGTTCTTCACTTAGATAAACTAGACTCGAAGTAGTTACAAAAAAAATCGGTACACATGCAATGTTGGTTGGTGAAGAGATTCTAATGTAAGTCGACAGCTACGATGATTACCTGCCGCACGACGCTATACGTTTGAGACAATCTAATACAAGCAGGCCAAGATGATAAATTATTTAGTTCACACAACAATGTTAATTAGGCGACATCACTTGTGTCGCTACGTGTCAGTCAAGCTTCGTTACCAATGCAATATTCATAGCCTGTTGCATGTCCATCATACTAATAATACTACACAATTTCACTGGACTTGTGCCACTACGTCAGAAACAATAAAATGTTTAAATTTTATTCCGCGTTGGAATTATTCGTGAACATAAAATCTATACGTTACAATACAATAATTATGTATTGCAAACCAAATTGCAGTATTCAACTTTAACATTTGGTTATGTTTTTTATTTCTTGATGTGAATGGTGAGATAAGCTTCAGACTTGACTTCAGGGGGTATTCTGGTTTAGAAATTCGAAAAAAATCGTTTTTTTTTTGCATATTTTCATAGTATAACCCTTCAAGAAAATGTCCCTAAAAGGATTTTTTGAAATTCGAATTATTTTCGGAGTTACAGCTCATTTTGTGACGTTTCGCAGCCGAATTAACAGGTCCCAGGTACGAGCTACTGAGGCTTCCAAGGAAGCTAAATAAGAACTGCTAAATCATCTGAATCACTAAACATGACATTTGAAGTCGAAGAAGGTACTTTGTACGGAGCAGGGATAGCTGATTAATAACAAGTGAGTTTAAAACGTCAGTAAACGGCTCCGAGTGCGCGCGATTAGTCCTCAAACTTTAAACTCGTTTTTCTCGTAACTACTTTTCTGGAAACGGTGTGCATGATATCTTTAATTCTACTCGACGGATTCACTTGAAATTTTACCCAGAGCTTCTTTATACATTATAGCATCGCACTACGAAGAGTTTAAAAAAAAAAATTTTTTTGTATTTAAAAAAAATTCCAAACGACAAAAAACAGGGAAAATACGAAACTTTTTTACAAACCACCGCCATCTTGTGAAAAAAATTTTTTTTTTCAAAAACTTTTCGTAGTGCGATAACTGCACCCTTCCTCTTTACGAATTCTTCATGAAATTCCATTTCAGGTCATGGGAAGGATTTATATCCTGCACACCAGGACAAGCCATTTTTCCATCAGTCCCCACTTCGCCGACCTGCAGTTTTTTGAAATGTAATTTTTTTCTTATATTATTAATGTTTTGTATTCTTAAAATATCAATAAAAATCTTATAAAAAATTGGATACTAAAAATAATTTTTGTTTTTTTTTTTATCGCGTCCGAAAAAATACCTAAAATTCGGGCTTCTAAACCAGAATACCCCCTTCAGACACAATGCAATTAAATTTTGTGCAAAAAGTTGCGACGAATTTTTTTGCTATTTTTCGCTATCGTCGTATTAAGGTGGTAAATAAATAATAGTGTACACCCTTTTATTTTTAAACACGCTATGGTACGCAAGGCTCTAAATTATTATTTTAGCAAAAACTATGGATTTACCAAATACCACCCAAACTCGACGATATTAAAAATTTCAACTCCGGAGAGATGTCGCCTCTCTAAGCGTGTTCTACCGCCTGTATCACGGTGAGTGCTCTGAAGAATTGTTCAACTTGATCCCCTCCTCTCCTTTCCTAACCAGAACCACGCGTGCTGGCTTGCGAAACCATAGCTGACGGTCCACACCATCCCGGCGCGAACCAAACGGTTCTCGAACTCGTTTTTGTGCCGCACTGTCAGGCTGTGGAATTGTTTGCCGTCTCACGTGTTCCCTCCTTCCTACAATCCTGGGTCCTTCCGCCGTGGTGTGAAGAGGCACCTTAGCAGGCCGGCATAATTGTTTCCATTGGCATGGGACTGCCGTCCGATGCCAATGGATACTCTGCCTGGGCGGCATTGGCACTTACCATCAGGATAAATGCAGCCACTATGCCAGAACATAAAAAAAAATTAAAAGAAATTGTCGCGTTTCTTAGCAAAATTTTTAGTTACTGTTTAACTTTCCGCGATCCTGTCGTAGTTTGAAGCCATGGATCTACGTGTGTTTGAAAATGAACTAAATAATAATTAATAAATTATCCTAAGCTTACCCCTGCCGCTGGACTGTAATATATAATTCCGCCGCTCCGCCTTTATTTTCCGCAAATACACCGCAATTCTTTATTTCCGCACATTGTTTCCGCAACAACTTTTGTTCACTCTTGTTTTTCTTCATTTTTTGACACTTCGACACACACTTTTTTTCTCATTTTTAATTATTTAGACCAAAAAGTTCCGCTTAGCGGCGAAGTGTCCCCGACCCCAAAAATACAAGACGCTAAAATATTATATACTACATATAATATATTATAATAAAATTGTATGTAGTGTGTAACACATAGCGAAAATAAAAAATATTTAACAGTTACATTGCGTTTGTAGTCACTTTAACTACCACCCGGCTTCGTATTCGGTAGCACTCTCGATATACCCGGCATACGTTATGTTTGACAAAAACGTAATCACATTATACAATGAATCGCAGTTTAAGTATTTCATCATTAATTTAGGATGTTTGGATATCCTCAATGTAATTGTTCTCGGAGCAATTGTGGGGAGGATTAGTGAGTACAAAGCCATTTCACTCTGTAAGCCCCCGGGGCATCGCTCGTTCCTTTGAGAATAGAACAAATAACACGCTTTTAACAAGGGATATTTCATTCATTACTTTCTTTATAGCTTCAGGATACATCCTGATAACAAAGGATCCTTTTGGCGAAATTTTGTGATCTTGCAATGAAAACAATATATGCTACTAATTAAACACCTTTCCACCTTCCCGAACAAGCCGGTTTCCGAAAAGGCTTTAGTACCATAGACCATATTCATACGCTACGGCAGGTTATACAAAAAACCGAGGAGTATAACTTGCCGCTTTGTTTAGCGTTTGTGGACTATGAGAAAGCCTTTGATTCGATCGAGACCTGGGCTGTGCTACAGTCTCTTCAGCGGTGCCACATAGACTATCGGTACATCGAAGTGTTGAGGTGTATATACAACAACGCCACCATGTCGGTCCGAGTACAGGATCAGAGCACGAAGGCTATTCCACTACAGAGAGGCGTGAGACAGGGAGATGTCATATCTCCGAAACTGTTCACTGCCGCGCTGGAAAATACCTTCAAGCTCTTGCAGTGGAAAGGATTCGGCATCAACATCAACGGCGAGTATATTACTCACCTTCGATTTGCCGACGATATTGTAGTCTTGGCAGAATCACTGGAAGACCTTAGCACTATGCTCAAAGACCTTAATCGGGTTTCCCAACAGGTGGGTCTTAAAATGAACATGGATAAAACGAAGATCATGTCGAATATCCATGTTGTGCTCACCCCCATTGGAGTTGGGGGCTCGACTCTCGAAGTTGTAGACGAATATGTCTATTTAGGACAAGTGGTCCGGTTAGGCAGGTCCAACTTCGAGAGAGAGGTCAATCGGGGAATCCAACTCGGTTGGGCAGCGTTCGGGAAACTTCGCGACGTGTTCTCGTCCAAAATACCTCAGTGCCTAAAATCGAAAGTCTTCGATAGTTGTGTATTACCAGTGATGACATACGGCACCGAGACGTGGCCTCTCACTGTGGGCCTCATTAAAAGGCTCAAAGTCACTCAACGAGCCATGGAGAGGGCTATGCTCGGAGTTTCCCTACGAGATCGAATCAGAAATGAGGAGATCCGTAGGAGAACCAAGGCCGACATAGCCCATAGGATTGGCAAGTTGAAGTGGCAGTGGGCCGGGCACATAGCTCGTAGAACCGATGGCCGTTGGGGCCGAAAGGTTCTCGAGTGGAGGCCACGTACAGGCAAGCGAAGTGTTGGACGCCCGCCTACAAGGTGGACGGACGATCTGACTAAGGTCGCAGGAAGTCGCTGGATGCAGGCCGCTTCCAACAGGTCATTGTGGAGATCATTGGGGGAGGCCTATGTTCAGCAGTGGACTTCCTGTGGCTGATATGATGATGATGATGATGAAACACCTTTCGGTTAGTCAGTTTATTATAAGTGTTAAATTATGTACAATGTTCAATTGGTCATAATATTTTATGTGCCATTAGTTGATATAATATGGCTTTGATTGATTGAAACTGATTGTGAAATGTCAAGTCGAGCAATCTGCCTAGGTTAGTTATTCAGGCCACTGTTGAAATAAGTTTGTTTTAAATATTCTTCAACTAATTATAAGGTTAGTTTCCTTATTCCTTTCACATAACATAGGTATGTGCACATAGTTACTTTAAATATAATTTTTAGAACGACCCTTCGCGTCGGTTCTATTGGTACCATGTTAAAACTATCATTTCAGAAACTATACCAATGATAGAATATAATGATGAATGTTAACGTTAAATATTGTTGACAACAACACGTATATTTTTTCCAATGGAAAATTATTTGGCAGCTATCATGATTTTCATTGAAATTTAAAAGAGTGACTCGAAAATCGTAGTTGCATGAATTAATTTGGACTTAAATTTGGTAATTTAAATGAAATTACTTGATTTAGCTACTGCGCCAAATGAGTAATTTCAGTCCACCTAGACAAGGCGTGTTACACACCATTAATATTATAATTGATTTGATATAAACAGCAGAGGTACAACTGACCAAAGGTTAAATAAATAATTTATTAAATTAATTATAATTTAATATCACGAAGCATCGACAAGAGGAAAGATTAAATAGCAAAGATTAATGACGTATTTAATCAGCTACAGTAAATACGTACGTGCACATGAAGTGTGTCACACGCATGTGCCGCCACATATATTACGCGCTCTTTATAAATTAAAACAACGCTGTGACGAGAGATATTAAATAATAATTATACGAGCTGGGCGGTATAGTTTGACCTATAGGAGCCGTGCAGTTGCACAAATAAAACTATGTAGCTTGCAGTAATCCACCACCCGTAAACTGGGTTAGGTAAACGTTAAAGCGATTGCCAACGCAAGTTCTTGTATAGATATCGTCCGTCCGAACAAAAAATACTGCCATCGCAGATATTTTGCGTCACGGCTATCGGACAAAATTTGGGCGTCGGAACGAAGGCGAAATAACAAACGAAGAGATAGTAAGTGACAGGCTGGTGTCGTGTACTAGTTATAAGCGTGAGAAACTGGGTCTTATACTCACAATCTATGCATGTTAAGCCCAGCGTGTAATGGCAACACCTGCTCTAAGCGCTCAAGGATAACAGTGAATGTAATTGCTATTTATGCTGCAATAAAACGAAATTGCTATCAATGCTGCAAAATGCATTTCTCTGTGTCATCATGATCAGAGGAGGTTATTTTGCTGCAAGAAAAAGGGACGTATTTATTGTTTATTAGGGTTTTGCACTAACAAGTGCACTATGAGGAGTTAAAATTGATGTCTTTAATTTGATTTTTTTCTAGCTATTAGTAATAACAGACGTGCGTGACATGAAACAAATTTTGCGACTATCGAATCAGCTTAACGAGATATATCAAAGCGCAGTAAATCTAGCTCCATGTTTAGAACACTAATGGTAGGTAATTACCGTCGCCCGTGAACAACCACACAACCAAGTTTCAGTACTTACCTAAGTTCCCTACTTTAGCAAATAGAGGAGACGAAGGATCGAGGGAGAAGTTAGGATTGTAGTTTTAGAATAATCTGGGAATCTAGATAATACTATAACACAGCGTTTTATTGCTGCAATTCACTTAAACAGTCCCTTTGTAAAATCTTGTACGTGTAGCTACAGCAATCAAGCGTCAACAATTATTATAATCTTCGGGCAACAACGATCTTTTGAATCAAATATCATGTAGATTTCTTTGATGCTTCTCAGAGCACGTTAATCTAGCCGATGCCCTTTTACAGCAAGTCAGAAATACAACATTAGAAAATATGCATTATTCTGAGATTCTAATGAAATACAAAAACTCAAACATAAACTTTGAACTACTGTGAAATAAAGATTGCTAACGAAGGAGACTTAGGAAAGATAAAACTTTGAAAAACGTCCAATTCTTTTGTTAAAGCCCCTGTAAATAAAATAATGCATCATACAAACCAATTTATTCACGTGAACATACTTTATTATGATGGTTTTACATTGCGGATGTTTGTTATCTTTCCAAGTAATAATATAATATACTTGTAAGCATAGAGAATTAACATTCACTAACTCAAAGCAAACGATAAAGAAGATTGGCACGAAGCAATATATCGCTCAAATCAATGTAAACACGAATAAATGCTAAATACTGCTACTAGCTACACAGCGCGCATCACGATACAATGGATCACAAAGAATTGTTTATTTGTATGAGAATAAACACTTTCAACGTTTATTGAGTAATGAAAATTTTACAGTATAGCATATTTCATCTTATGATGTGGTATGTATAATATGGTATGCATGATAGTTAATAATGTGCGAAAGATGGAGTGCTGCTTACAATGCAAGACAGGCACGTTGAAATGAAATTCTAAGCACGAGAATTAGTCTCTTTAAAATGGGTAGTTCATAATACAGCCACAGGCATCATGACTATAATGTTGAAAAAAGAATAGAAAAAACTCCGCTCCATTTTAATTTCACTGTTGTCTTTCGTTTCGTTTGGAATATATGAAGGTAGCTATGGATGTGTATGTATTTGCCACACTGTCGGGGTACAATAGGGGCTTGAAAGTAAATTTTCGAAGATTCCCGCTCGCTTGTCGTAGGCCTGAATATATTAGATAACCGTCCTTATTGCGGAATAACATGTCCTTATCTGTTATTCGCTGTCATATATGTAGATATACTAACCATTCTCTCAATCCTATCTATCTTTAACAAGAGTTTATAATAGGTTCAATTCTACGCTTCGTTAAACCAAGTTAGACATATTTATTTATCGTAACTAGCTATACCTACATAATATATACACCACCTATCTATCTTTGTTAACTGAAATGTAAAATTCATCAAAATATCCAATGAAATTTCTTGTTAAAGATAGATATGTTATAGAGAATGGCTGTAAGATGCGAATTGCAAGATCAGCGTTCAATATATTATCAAGGTAATCTTTAGTTTTAAGAGCAATCCAAAGACCTATACGCTTTAAGTTACATTATTTAAATATTTAAACAACCCACTCCAATGAAATCAATTAGTACAAATGAATTTTAATTTGTGTAGGTATATCTTTAGCTAAAGATTTAGTGGAGCCTTTTTAGTTTTTCATTAGGCGACGGCACATTTGCTTAAAAATTCAAAAAACTTGAAAATGATTATTATTGAGAAAATGGATGGTATCTATGTGCGATCATTCGTCATTGTAATGACGAAGTAAATGCGTCACTATAGAATTTCCAACGTAATTCTTGCGGAGGTCGCTGGTCAAGGTCAGAGAATACGAGTAAAGGAATATGTGCCACGCTAACAGTGTTTATTACACAATGTCAAAAATATGATTAGTTTACTTCTACATACATTATAAACGGCCGCACTCAGAGACTTATTCTGTAAATTAAACATAAATTCTCTTAGTAAAGTCTATAATGTGAAAATACATTTTAATTGACATTAATTGTTTTTGACTGCCTCGGTGCCGTAGTTCTCTAACTGAGGTCCCGGCTTAGAATACTGGGTCGGGAAAAGTGATAGCGGAGTTTTCAATTCATCAAAAGCCTGGAGTCAGGAACTTGTGCCCGATATGACGATAGGCTCGGTTTATCACATCGTGGGACGGAACACACAAGGCGAAACGTCGGTGTACTGCTTGCTACAAGCACTTCTGTCTACCCTTTTTGGGAAAAGGCGAGAGTTTATGTTTATGAGTGTAAGTATATTTCTGAGTATGACAGTAAGCAGAGTAAACCACTTGTTTGCTCTTTCATTTAAAAAAAAAAACATAATATCTCATCGGCTGCCACATCAATATATTAAAATAAATTTACATCAAACGGTATAAAGAGCTCGTTACGCCCGCACGTTCATCACTGCTACACTCTAACTAGTGGCATCAGAAACTAAATCCAACATCCGAACACGACATTAAACATGTATCCTGACCGGCTTGATGTTTTTGTTATTTATAGGATTAGGGAGTTGCTACACATACAGGGGGCTTACTGTACTCCAACACGACTACGAATGTTCGAACATTGCACGTACAACTTCACGAATATGCGCTAACAATTCACTTAATGTGCGAATCGTATCGTACGTCGTAATCTTAGACTAAGTTCTAAGTGTCTGATAAGTTTCATAGAGAATATTGATTTTTAGAAGTGGAAAACTTTTATCATTGACGTTCAACGAACATTCGAACTTCGTCGGAGTAACGAGTAACTCCCTTGCTCAATTTGCATCTCGCTACACGATTTTGATTACACTACAGCGCGTACGATCAATACGGCTGATCAGTAGGGCGATTCACGTATTGTAATAAGTTCAGCTGCAGTGCAGTTGCGGTTAAGTTTCGATCAAAACAGCCCTTTTCGTATTCTCGTAATACGCTCGCGTTAAGTTCGCGTCACGCGAGCGCTTTAGTGTATTCTACTGCTGCGCGTATATGTCAATGTCAAACAAATTTCATACGTCTGACGTACAGTTGACGCGCAGCTCACGCGCATTTCACGCGCAGCTAAACACTTACAAGAATACCATTTTGTACCAAAGCGTAAACTTAATTGTAACCGCACCGCAACTTGATCGGCGCGTCAAAAAGTTACGTGAATCGCACTACAGCGCTAAAACACTGCTGTTAACATGAGAATACCAATGATCTAAACAATTGTTTTCGTTCATGCCTATCTGTCGCATTGCAAATGCCGAGTAGACACGATAAGCCGAGTACATTTTGTATACAATAGGTGAATGGAGCTGGATAAGTGTGCATATACAGATTGAACACGATACGATAAAGAAACATTAACAGAAACAGATTTCATTGAAGACGACAACATCTAGAAACAACGTTGCAGATTAGTGAACTATTACCGTTCTTATCGCAATGAGCTATCTCTTACAGAAGAATAGAAAACGACAGAATCGTAAAAGAAAAATGGGCTTATTACTAATAAGAAGTGACTATAAGTGACTGGGACTAAAATACATACTTAAAAAAAATGATTGCGTAACATATGACGATATTGATAAAGTAGGTACTTTTGACAGGTAAAGTGTAGTTAGTCCGGTATGTTTACGTAGGTATGATCTATCATGTTTACGATACTTATTTATTTATTTAAAACTTTATTGTACACCTAAAACTAATAATACAGAAAAAATACAACAAAAAAAAAACAAAAATGTACAAAAGGCGGTCTTATCGCTCGAGGCGATCTCTAACAGACAACCAACCATTGGATGGATAAGATGGAACAACAGTTTTGGGGTACCATGAGGTGTATGAAAGGGTAGTGGACATATTATATAAAGTATATAAACCTAATAAATATATTCATATATATATATGTATATATATACACACATATAAAATACATATATATATAATATATACACGCTATACATGCAAATATTATAAGCAATATCTTCAATTTAATTGTGAAAGATAATGTTGTTTTACTAATCTTTTGAATATTGGCAGTGACTTTGCCCGCCTCACTGCAACAGGTAATGAATTCCCCAGCCTATCAGCTTGTACAGTGAAAGATTTGTCATAAAATGTAGTGGAATGCACTGGGATTTTAAGTGTTAAGGTCTCTGATGACCTCAGGGATCTTGAATGCGTATCATGAAGAAACTCGAATCGTTTATTAAGATACGGGGGAGAATGGGGATTAAAGAGTATAGAATAAAGAAGAGATAGAATATGGGTATTCCGGCGAAACCGAATGGGTAACCACTTGAGCTTGTTACGGAATTCGGAAACGTGATCATATTTGCGCAATCCAAATATAAATCTAATACAAAAGTTTTGAAGACGCTCAAGTTTATTGAGTTGTACCTCAGTGAGATCAAGATAACTGACATCCGCATAATACTTAAATCTAGATCTGTATTAGACGAGTAGGTAGTGGTATATGTGTTTTGTTTTGAGTATTAGTATAACATTGCTTTTCAATTAAAAGCACCTACGCTGCAATTTCCAATTAAATATCATATCATTGAAACTGCATTTCGGTCCAGGCATGGCGATAGGGTCGCCACCTAATCATAGCTTCTAAGGACGAAAAAAAATCGTCGAATTGTTAGTGGCACTAATGACATCTGTCTACTCCCTCGAGGTTTCAATGTTATATTGTATAACTTGAAAATAAATGATAATTATTTTCTTAATTCATGGAATGAGAAAAAAAAGCTGTAATCGTCTAGGTATACTATACGTCGGTATATAAAAATATTTTACTGCGTAGCAATCCCCACATATATTGGTTTCACCTCGTAATAATATTAAATAGGTACTGTAATATAATAGACAGAGTAATAAACGTGCCGTGCAATATGGTATTACGCGCACTATCAAAATCAGTGCGTGATTTAGAATGTATTAAGGTAATAATGCAATGAAATTATTTCACTAAGATTTTGGGGATAACTGTTCCTTAAATATAACAAAAAACGAATCATTGATCTAATTTTGTTCTTTTTCAAGTTTCCTCAATAATCATAGTGATATATACGAGTTACTTATTCAAACCTACGTTGTTTTTTCATTTGATACACTGACAAGATTGTTACTGTGTAATTATTTATACAGCTAGACGTGAAGTAAACAAGGGTTGCCATGATTTATCTGTGCATTTTCGGACATTCCAAATACTCGCTATTTTTATCAAATTCCACAAACACATTAGCTCTTAGATTCTCGATAAAATGAATAAAGCTATACTACGGGTGCGCGATCGAACGTGATATGACTAAATAAATTAAATAACTTTTTCAATCCTGTACTCGTCATAACAAGACAGGTTTTGTTTTTATTACATTGGCATATAATATGCTCAAAATAGTGTAGGAATAGAAATTCCATTATAAAGGTTCGTTACTTAGTAAACAAGGGCAGAGCGCGCGCGGCTTTTTCTATACCAATAAGTAATTGAATAGAGAAAGCATTATTCCACGACCGCCGCGCCGTCTATGGATTCAATACCGTTTTGATTAGTTTCAATGTAATTATACCATCATTATTATAATGTTTTCGGTCAAATATTCTAAACGAGGCGTATAATAGGTAAACTTTTTTCTCATGTCCTGGAAGTGTTTTTATATTTAACTATATTTTCCTTCTAATTTATACTAATACATAAAGTTAAAGAGTTTGTTTGTCTGTTTGTAACTTCTAATCTCAGAAACTAGTAGTTCGAATTGGAAAATTCTTATAAAACAGATAGCTCATCTATCGAAGAATGCTATAGGTTATATATCATCACGCTATTACTTTTATAAGGGAAACAGTAGTGAATAATCTAGCAAATATAAGGAAATTTTATTCATTTTTGATAGGCTGATTGGTCTATATTCTAAATTGATAGTCGGAATTGAACATTTTTGCCTCCAGATGAAAATTGTATCTGCACCTGGGCGAGCCGGGACGGACCCCTAGTATTGATATTGATAAACAGTACTGTTTTTGTTATTTCAAACTTTAGTTTAACATACAACATGAAATTCAGAGGGTAATCTATAACTCTCAGGTCACTGAATTATGGATGTAGTATTTGAATACAATAAATATTATAATTTTTAGTTATTGAATTATTTGCATGTAAGTACGCTGGTAAAATCAAGTGCACAAGCGGTATCTAAAGTGTCCGCTTTAATTATATGAGGGTTGGGTTTTGTGGGACTTTTGGGTTGAGACCGCTAGGATCCATTCAAGTAATAAGCTAATTAGACAGTATGAGAAAAACACCCTATCCGATTCAAGACGCGCCTTTCGGTATTATATAGTTATATTAAAAAATACGAAAAACATATATATTAAAGGATAACTGAATTATCATAAGTTATTTTCCCTTTTTAGGAAAAAATATTTACCTACAATCTAGCAATGTTTTAAATTTTGGCCACAACAACACACATTCTGAAAATTCTGAAACGTCGCGCCGCACGTTGCTTGTTATGATCGCGGTTGATAGCAATGTAATGCGAGTTACCTCATTTTAATTAATTTTATTTAAGCATTTTTTGATCATAATACATGAAACGGATCTTTTAACATATAAAAATCATTATTGATCCTAAAATCTAGCAATTATAATTAATTTTATTTAGGTTATTTTTTATCATATTATTACGTGTAAGGCATTTTTAGATAGAACACATTAAAGATACCTGATAACAACTTTACTGATCGGACAGGGTATTTTTGACACGCTATATAAAGAACCAGTCACGGCTTCCAAATTCGACGGGAGTATACTAAACACGAATTTTAAGTTTAAATTTATAAATTATTAATGTGATGGGTTCTTAATACCAGATTTTATAAAGCCAAGTTTGTTTTACCATTTTGAAATTACCCTCTATACTCTTAGGGCCTCTTCAGTGCGACGCGGACGACCTACGCGGATGTCCGCGACGGACGGTAAAATGTATCAATCCTATACAACGTGTTCAGAGCGACGCGGATGCGGAGAGCTGTCCGGGCCTCTTCAGTGCGACGCGGACGACCTACGCGGATGTCCGCGACGGACGGTAAAATGTATCAATCCCATACAACGCGTTCAGAGCGACGCGGAGCGCCCGCGCCGCGGAGAGCTGTCCGCGCGCGGATCGAAATCACTCCGCGTCGCTCGTCCGCGGCGCGGGCGTCCGCGCGCGGACGGTAATGCACTTGTACCACAGATCACTCCCAATAGATACCAAATGCAAGGCAGCGGTTGCGCCTAACACATATAAGCTATCAGATAGATATAAACCGATGCCAAATATCGCGTCATCAGTGTCGTCCAAGTAGTGGACCCGCACATGTCGTCGCACGTTAGCGAAAATTACATTTTGGAAACATAATATTACAGTTAATAATGATTTGTTCGATCATCGATAACTAATATTCTTTAAATTAATTTGGTCCCGAGCGAGCTCAATTTATACTGGTTAATGTATCAATGTCAAACAGTCGAGTTCGGATGGAGAATCAGCCCCCTCTTTTTCGCATAGCAATAACCGTAATAAGCCATCTTTTTTTGGCGAAATCACACGTTCTTCTAGTGTTTGACTCATGTTTATAATATAATTCCCAGAAATATCGATATTGTAAAACAATAATGTAAATTAATTTTATTAAATGAAAATGTCACAAAATATATATATATTGATTTAAATAAAAATTGCAAATTACCATAATTACGTTATTTTATGTAATTTGAAATAGTTAAATTTGTTAACAAGGTACTTTTACAATATTTTTTTAATTATCTTTGGCGCAATTAAATTTCCTTTTTTCCCTCTGGTTGTATACGTTTTCAAATATAATGGGAGGGTATTTACCATAAGTTTTAGTATACTAAGTTTATTGAGAATCAGTAGCACAAGCTATTGCACTAATTTTAACATACGTTGTATATATCGTCTCAAAAACATTCATAGTTCGTCAAGTGGGTTTCATCGTCACTTGTCGATATTACATTTACTACAGCCGTCGTCAGAATTCAAGAAACGGAAGTTATTGTAGCCCTTTAGGGCGTAAGGTTTAGTTATTTACTATTTCATATTTTTATCTGATCTTTTATATCAACACTTAATTTGGGTATTTCGCCATTATGGCATACAAAAATACACAGTGAATAATAGAAATAAAACCGTTACATACTAAAGTATAAATCTTAATCCTATTTTATTCGTAGTTAGCTGTTGCCGGTTGGTATAATTTATCAGATATGTAGTGCGATTCACGTAACTTTTTGACGCGCCGATCAAGTTGCGGTGCGGTTACAATTAAGTATACGCTTTAGTACAAAATGGTATTCTTGTAAGTGTTTTGATCGAAACTTAACCGCAACTGCACTGCAACTGAACTTATTATAATACGTGAATCGCCCTACAGGCCGGTGAAAAAATATTATCAAACATTTAACAAGTTGGTAATTAAGTTATAGAAGCGATCATAACACATGAGCTTACTGGCAAATCGAACTATCGATACATTTTTTTATTTATCGACTTATGCTTCATCTCTCCAGTGAAGTCCACGTGACCGCGCTGCAACCCGCCCACCCCCCGCGCAGTTCCCTTCGTTGGCGTTTTCGGTTCGAAACAAAACTATCGTAATGCGGTATCTATTGGAAGTGATCTGTGACTTGTACAGACTTGTTCAGTGCGCGACGGGCGGTCGTGCGACGCGGACGAAAAGTACTGTCGTCGTCATGGCTGCAACCGTGCAAACTGAGAGGGTTATACAAGAAGTACGATTACAACCATGTCTTTGGAATCTCCGCGACTCCTTGTATAAAAATAAGGATGCTAAACTAAAGGCGTGGCTGGATGTTTGCAAAGCTGTGTATCCAAAATTTGAAGATAGTTCAGGCGAAGAAAAAAAAACAAATTGGTTTAAAAAAACAAACTGCTATTTAATAAATAGGCAGCAACCACCAACTTCAATTTTTTATCATTAGGCTTACTGTTGTAACTGTACCACTCTCAACCGCGTTCCGCGTCGAACTGAACGATGATTTGATCCGCGACGGACGCAAGCACTAATCCGCGCGCGGACCGTCCGCGTTGCACTGAATAGGGCCTTAGGTCCGGGTGCTACTTATCGTAGATAAATATTTTCTATAAAAGTTAAAACAGCTTCTTATCCCTTAAGACCACGAGGCCGTGGGCGATAGGCCATTGAACCCACGCCTTACGTCGGTTAAGAAGAAAATCTACTGATCCCATAGGGATGTATGCATAATCAGAATAAACCTCTCTCGCTCTTAGAGGTGACCTGGGCTTATGGTATTTTCTTTGTAAATATTACATAATATTATTTATATATAATATATACATTTATGGACCGCATTATCCTGACCATACACTAAGCTCGAATCTCGCATCATGGTTATCAGGAACAGCGAGAGACTTTTCGGCCCCACAAACACCTAGACCCGAAACAAATGCTTTTATTTCACACAAATATTTGTCTCGATGCGGGCATCGAACCCACGACCTCTCGTTTCACAGCCGGCGTATAACCATCTGCGCCACGGAGGCTGTCATTATTTTAACACACCAAATACGTTACTAGTATTGATTTATGATATCCTACCGGTTATTAATATGCTTCTTGTTCTAACTACCTGTAGGTACATAATCCAGTTTAGCAGCAAAATTAGTTTGAACGAGAACTTCTACATTTAATTTAGAGCGGCGTAAAAATATCAACTACTCGATTTCCCAAGAGATTTTTAAGAACGAGAGGCAAAAAGATGTATGATCTTTTATACAGGGTATATCAAGACTGCTACCGAAAACGAAGCCGGGTGGTAGTTTAAGCGACTTCAGATACAATGCAATAGAAAAAGTTGCAAAAAAAAGCGACAATTTTTTTTTTATATTTTTTTCCTATGACCATTTTTGGGTGGTAAATAGATTTTTCCCTAAAATAATAGTGTATACCCTTTTATTTTTAAATAATCTAAGGTATCAAAGAGTTTAAATTATTATTTTAGCAAAAACTATGGATTTACCACCAAAAAATGACGATATTTAAAAAATCATAAAAAATAATTGTCGCGTTTCTTTGCGAAATTTTTAGTTGCAATGTATTTGTAGTCACTAAAACTACCACCCGGCTTCGTTTTCGGTAGCAGTCTTGAGATACCCGGTATATGAAATATGCCTTTTTAAACATGTTCTAGGTTTAACAATATTGGAGTCATATCTGTATTATTAGTCAATCTCCACGCACTATAACGTTGAAGGAAAATATCGCGAGGACCCCTGCGATTTGTAAGAATTTCTATGGTATGTAAAGACAGCCAACCCGCACATGGCCAGCGTGGTGGACTGCTGCAGTCAGACGTTTATGGGCTGATACAGTACATGTATGTGTCTATTGCAAAAGTTGCCGCCAACATTTCGTTAATAGCTATAATATTCGTTCCGTAACATGACGATAATTGCTAAAATAAACGTGAGCAACCATCGCCCACACGATCTTGCTTGTTTACAGTTAATTACCAATCAGGTTAATCTCCATTGGAATATAGATATTTTAAAATTGGTAACGTACTTTTATTTAATTCCTTAAAGGTTAAACCCTGATATGCAGTTATTTTAATAACAAATACAATTCTATAATTTATGAGATATTAGATAGTCGTATCAATTGAGATGGGGATCAGAGAAGCGTGTAATGATTGTTTGATTTACTCCGTATGTTATTGGCGAGTAAAAAACGACAGCTAATATACATATCATGAAGAGTTTGTCTATTGAACTACTAGTTCCAATTGCAAAAAATATTTTGTGTTGGATACGTAACTTATCGATGAATGCTATAGGCTATATATCATCACGCTTCGACTTATAGGAGGAAACCAGTAGTGAACAATCTAGCAAATATGATAAAATAAATAGTTTTTCGTGGTCGATATTCTAAATTAATAGTCGGAATACAACATTTTGGCGGCCATTTTGAAAAATGTATCTGTACCTAGGTGGTGTAGTACCCGGCTAGTATATATAATTTATAAATTTATCATCATCATCATCATCATCGGCCCGTTGCAGTCCACTGCTGGGCAAAAACCTTCACCTATTATAAATTTAACTAATACATTTATTCTAATTTAACTAATTGAACAGTTAAGTTATTTTATAATATAGGCACGTTATATTTTAATTATGAAATGTTTAATTGTAAATCGTATTCAAGTACTACCATAATGAGTCTACTTTTAAAACATTTAGTAATTGGATGGGATCAGCCATTCAGATTTGATGGAGCAATTAGGAATACTATTAGTAATTCATCACGGAGATTTCTTAGCACCGAAGATATTATAGATGCAAAACTTGAATACTTCGAAAAAAACTCATGTTTAATGTTTGAGAGAACCTTACTATAGGTATATTATAATTTTAATTTCTACAGTCATTAGTCGTTTCAATGTATTTATTTGTATGAAAAATTATCCCTTATTAGGTATCGTAAATTTGACATACGTAACTGGTGGCGTGTGGGTCGCTTGACCCCCGTATGTTTGTTATATATAAATAATAAATAGTTGGGTCGTGTTATGTAATTAACTAGTTTTTAAATAAATAGATCCCATCAAAAACATCCTGTAAAAAATTCCAAGTCTCGCAGCTCAGTTTTTCAACCACAAAAAGTTGTGAGAGTTTACGTTTTAAATAAATAGTTCGACTTGGCCAGCAGCATTATGTATTAATTGTACGATACATTATGTTTTCATGCGATGGCCAAGTCGATCTATTTATTTAAAACGTAAAGAATGTTTATATTGATATGATAATAACTTACGTAATAACTTTATACAGAAGGTCCCTTAAACAAGGACTAAATAAATTAATCAACTAAGTATTATATAGATCTCACAACTTTTTGCGGTAGAAAACCTAAGCTGCGAGACTTGGATTTTTTTACAGGATGTTTTTGATGGGATCTCACTTCTTTTTGTAGAGTCCAACTTTTTTCCTTTTCGGTACTTTTTACATCTAGAATATCACTAACGATTTTTCTTAAAGCCTCTGTCTTATGGTTTTTTCTTATTTATGTAGGTATAAATTTATCACAAATATAGCGGATTTGATTATTAGTGTTCTTTCTTTCGTGCTAGTTGATATTTTCGAGCTATTTAGTCTATTAATTTGCCAGTATATCTTCGTCATGTTTTTCTAGAGGAATGTTGTACAGTTTCATGGGCTGAATACACCCTTTCCCTCTTTATACCCCCACCTGTTATGCCTCATATATATAGATACCTATCTACAACTATTATTCCGTTATATACGGGTACAATGATTCATTAACTGCAAATATAACTTTGTAATCCTATACATTCATATGGGATTACAAAGTTTTTCACGCAGTTGGTGTATCTAGAAAACTAGACAGAAATCATGAAATGTTTAAATTTTCCCTTACTTTAGACACTAAACACTAATTATATTCTAAATTTGAAAGTTCTATGTCTGCAAGAAGTGCCTTAGACTTTTGATAATCGGTCAGTCAGTCAGTGAGTGACAACATTAAGAAAGTTTGACAAGAACAATTCTTAAACTACTGGTTCAAATTGAATGAAATTTTAAATATACCGTGTTTATACAATGCCTGCTTAGTATCTGAAAATTCAGGCTTCTTGCTTTAACCACAACGAAGTTATGGGGGGTTGAAAATGGTCTGAATTGCTTCGAGAAAAGGATGGTATGGTACGACTGTGCCGCTTTTTAGCTCGACTTGGAGGGGGCACTGCCGTGCCCCCAGATACACGGCCTCTCGTTTTACAGCCGGCACGGCGCGGCGTGACCAACTGCACCACGGACATCCTACTCTGTCTGTCCGATTTATTTATATAAATCTGATGGAAAATGTTGTGCCATTAAAATTACACGTACGTGAGTCCATAAAATATTATTTATATGCATGTTTCAAAATTATGGTGTAAAATCGGTCACATCAGTCCACACAAGTTTTATCATTTTTCATGTAAAGATTTTGCATCGCATGGTACTTGACATCTGGTGCGTTGTACCTACCTACCTAAATGGTAAAGTGTATACTTTACCATTCAAGTAAAAAGGAAAACATTTAAAATATTATTTCATGCCTGAGTAGGCATTAAATTTACAAATTTTGAGCACAAATCACTGTCCAAGTGATGGTTACTCCGAAAAGTATACTACGAAGATCATCTCGACTTCTTCGAAAAGGTTTCCTCAACTTTAAAGCAATAATTTACTTTAATATCTATAAAAATATGAGTATGTAAGTCGAAATATATTAATTTATATATAGGTACTTCTTTATAATAAAATTCCCAGTTCAGTAAGGTTACATCTGAAAACCAGCGCTGTGTGGTTGCTTCTGTTATCACACAGCATCATGCTGAGATGTTCACCTGTTATCGCGAGTGAGCTGCGCAACATACAAACCTGCTGTTTTTTTCTCCTTATTTTTTATATTTAGTCTCTTTTGTTTAATTTATTGTATTGTTACATTTTTATAATTATTGTACTGTGTTGTATGCGGCTTATTTGCGCGATAATAAAGCATTTTTCTTTCTTTCTTTCAGTTCCATAAAATATCCTAATACAGAACATATGGTAGATACTCGTACCACCCTAAACCTTATTTCACATCCAATTTCTCACCTCACTGACTGCGTCGGTGGCGTATCTGTGCCACGGTACGGTTACAAAGCAGAGGTGTCGGGTTCGAATTCCGGGTTGGGCAAAGTGATATTGGATTTTTCTCTTAATTATATTATCAGCTCGCAATCAGGAATTTTTCCCCAATATGGCGATAAGCTGGCCCCCTATCACATCATGAGACGGAACATACAAGGCGAAATGTGGGTGTCCACACCTCTGACTACCCCAACTGGGAAAAGTGCGTTAGTATATGTAAGTAGTGCATGCAAGTTTTCAGATTTGGAATCAGTGTTGATTCAACAACGAGAAATATAAAATTATTTTTTCAGGAGCAACCTATAAAATACGAACGACTGTTTTTTCTAGATATCTTTAAACTACCAAGGATATTAAAATATTAATACAAACACTCGTTGTGAAACCCACTTCAAACATTGCAAACGAATACCGGCAGCTTAACCCTTAATTGGTCGCGTGGGGTGTCATGCACCCCAGAGCAGGTTTTCAGGCTCACAACTTTTTAAAATTTAAATTTAGGACACTGGTCTTCTAGGTAGCTTCGTAAACATGTAAAACGTATACGATTCAGTTGCGAGCGGCGCTCTGTTGTGGATTTTTGGGCTAGGAGAGCGTATTTGGGGTGCACGACACCCCAGGTGACTGTTTGTGTGGTCTAAATTCCGAGGTAGTGGATGACTGTTAATTTCATTATTTCCGTTGTAAAACATTGTATTATTGAGGGTGAGAAAAGAAAGCCCGAAATTATTCATTTTTATAATAAAATGAAAGGGGGAATTGATACGAACGACCAAATGTACGCCAGTTATAATGTAGGAAGACGTACCAAAAGATGGCTGATGGTGATATTTTTTCATATTTTCGATATCACAGGTATCGATTCCTATATTATATACAAATCTAAAATTGACTCTAATGTGTCCCGGCGAGTATTTTAAAGCGACTGGCTGTTAATTTAGTCAAACCGCACCAAATATCAAGATCTAGCATACCATACCACGACCGCTGCAAAAACGACTAAAAACACAACATGGAATTCAGGACAATCATACAAAAAGTGCTTTGTATTATGTAATAAGGACAAGAAAACAAAGACTGAATGTTCGAAATGCCAAAAACATGTGTGCAATGACCATGTGAATATAGTCTGTCAAAATTCTGACGATTAAAACTAGGATAGGTAAAAAAATATATTTCATATTTTAAAAAAAGTTAATTATGTTAAAAATGCGTATAAAAGTTGATTAATATGTAAGTTCAAATGTTCTAATTAACAAAAGTCTGATTTTGCATGTATTTCGTATTTTATTTAATTTTCTAATTCTGGGGTGCTAGACACCCCGCGCGACCGCTTATGCTACTTTTTAGGCGCGCCCAATTGAGGGTTAATATTACGTTCACTTTGAACAATATTCAAAGGTACCATACAAGTGATAAGCGTATAAGATATTTTAATAAAACAAGAAAAGTAGCATTGCCGGGAACTCAATGAAAAATTGCCGGAAATATACGTGCAGTAACACTAAAGTATGTTACATTAAAGCAGACAGACAGACAGTTTCCGTGGCGTTATGGGTTAGACGCCGTCTGTGAAACCCGTGACGGGTTTGATCCCTGAAGCGAGACAAATGTTTGTGTTCTTGAGACCAAAAAGTTTCTCGTAGTTTCTGATACTCACGACAGAAGACTCGATCTTAGTGTGGGGTCAGAACTATGTTTGTGACTGTTGGGTGTATTCATTTTAATACATGATAAAACATTTTACTTCATAATCCCAAAATGCATATTATGGGTTTTTGTGGATATCTTGTGGTTAACAATATTAAAGATTTGTTTTTTTTTGGTTGTCCTTATTTTATAAAAGTTGATTGATGAAGTTTTTGCCCATAGATAATTTATGGAACGCAAATATACGTATACAACGTTTTACCTGGAAAAATACACGATATTCTAGACTTAGCTTTTTCAGTCACGAGTGCGGAATCTCGGCTCCAATATCAGCTATTTATAAATAAAATTGTAAATGTAATAGATCATAGACACAAGTCTAAACATCTTAGTTGCATTATTTTTTACAAATAATATCTGATGGGTAAGATTGGTGCAAAGCAGACGAGAATACTGCGTGCTACTAAGTGCTGTCGAGAGCTGTTACATCTTTGACAACCTCCGTGGGGCAGTCAGTTAGACGCCGCCTGTGAAACGAGAGGCTGCGGGTTCGATCCGCGCACTGAGAGAAATGTTTGTGTGAATGACAGGTATATGTTTCTCGTATGAGTGATTGTGAGACCGGAAAGTTTCTCGTAGTTTTTGATACCCATTACACAAGTCTCGATCTTAATGTGTGGTCCTAGTATGTATGTAACTGTTGGGTGTATTTATTGTAAAACTATTTATTTTATGTAAAGTGTTCAAGAATACTTTTCTATAATATGGTTGTATTGGTATTTTGTCGTGGTAATACTGCGTAGTTACCCCCCAAAAGGAACGAGGTGGCGTATATGTTGATTTTGACGTGAGACTCTTTGATCTTGCAAAAACATTATGGAAATTGGAGTGTCGCTATCATATTAGAAGAGCGAGAGTCACGTCACAGGGCAGATAATATCGTATGTCGGCGCGACTAAACTACGTAACAGGTATTTTACATAAATCTAGTATTTTTTTGATGTGACAACACGTCATATTGTTTAGGATACGTGTCTCTATGAAAATATTGTAAATGGCAATAGTTTTTTTCTTCATTTATTTGGATTAAGAAACAATAGTAAATTATAATGTGTTACATAGATTTAAATATAAATTTAAGGAATAAATGTAATACTCACAACGCTATCCACAGATTAATGATAAATAATGTTTACAGCAGTCACGTGAACGTTAATTGAAATAAATTAAACAACAATATTGCTTTTAAAGCTTATACCAAGAAAAGAAAAACAAAACAATTAGGAAGAAAACAAATTTAAAAAATAAATAGTTACACTTAGCAATATATATGTGGGAATAGTTCCGCCTCGGGTCAAATCAAACTAGGATCGTCTTGGTAATATTCAATATATTTACTGTTAAATAAATTCGTCTTCACTTCACGTCTTCTACGTCTTTCACGTCTTCCGTCGTCCTCCAGACTGTTCTCCTCTATTCCGTCTTTGCATACTTCAACATCTATATCATTCATCCTCTTACTCTTTCCATCTTAAATACTTTCATTAGTCATCTCTTTCACACAAACCACGTTCCATATCAGTCATTCGTCTAACGTTTCATTCTACTCATCTTTCATCATAACATTCAAATCCTACATCTCGGCCATACTGACACCTGACTGCCCTCAGCCAGGTCTTATTTACAACACAAAACATTCTTAAACTCATATTACACAATCTTCGACACCACGTAACATCCTTCGTCTACATGAATAAACTATTTACAAGTTTTTTACACAAACATCTTAATATAAAATACTAAACAAAATAACAAATATATCCCCACAAAACATTTTCGTCTTTGCTTCCTTTTCTTTTTATACCACATGCAACTTTCATCTTGAATTCGTCCTGGTCGGTCTTCAACTTCTATATCATATTGGTCTAATAATAATATCCATCTTTCTACATCATCCAAACACGTCACAATAAATACAACATTGTTTAATCTTCTTTTCAAATTTATAAGTTCTTGAAAACTGTAAATCTGCCATAAAATCTTTCTTGCAGCGTACTTCTTCATAATATCCGTTTTTTGTGGCAACGGTTGCACCTCTTCGTCGTCTTAAAAAACCCTCTTTTCTTCCGTTGCTTGTTCTGCTTCAGAATGTTGTTTTGGGCGCTGAGTTGCTGGTATGTCAAAGATAAGCGCAATGGGCAAGTCAGTAGGCTCCTTTTCCATTTCCACAGTATCGTCATTTTCCATATGAACCTCTTGCTGCATCTGTTTACCTTGCACCGTGCCTGAATATAATGTTTGAGGTGATATTTCGTCATCATAAACACTTTCATCTTTGCTCGTCTCGTTTATAGTCTTGACACAACTGTTGTCATGGCAACCATCATCATTGGGAGCGCTAGGTTTGCACTTGGTGACACACGAAGTTCGCAAAACCTCTTTATTTGTCGCGCTCGGAAATTCTTCTATGATTGCTGCTTTAAACTCTTCATACGTCTGAAACGGGTCCTCAGACCGCAGCCATAATTCCGCGGTACCCGTTAATGACTTTTTTGCAGCAATCAACATTTGTCGAGACGTAAAATTGAAATTTTTACATACGCCTTCAATTTCCCGTATCCATCTGGTGGATGAATACGTTACGTCAGTTCCATTAAATTTAGGTGTTACTTCCAACCTGAATTGTCCCATGTATGCTGCCATCTTTCTTCTTCTTCTTTTCTTTGTCTTTTCGTAGTATCTTCTTTGCGTCGTATTCAGCAAAATCAGCTTCCGTCTTTGAAGCCGGTTTTCTGCTCGTCTGCTTCTTTTTGATTGTTGACCCGAAATATGGAACTATCCCGGACGAGCCCCCAAAAATATGTGGGAATAGTTCCGCCTCGGGTCAAATCAAACTAGGATCGTCTTGGTAATATTCAATATATTTACTGTTAAATAAATTCGTCTTCACTTCACGTCTTCTACGTCTTTCACGTCTTCCGTCGTCCTCCAGACTGTTCTCCTCTATTCCGTCTTTGCATACTTCAACATCTATATCATTCATCCTCTTACTCTTTCCGTCTTAAATACTTTCATTAGTCATCTCTTTCACACAAACCACGTTCCATATCAGTCATTCGTCTAACGTTTCATTCTACTCATCTTTCATCATAACATTCAAATCCTACATATACCTAGTCAGGTCATAAATTCTGTCACATGTTTAATATAACATAATTGAACAAGTTTATTCATTATGTAACCATTTATATACCAAAATGAACTTAACAAAACATAGATTCTTATGAGACTAAAGTTTATTTAAATGACCTGGAGACTGTCCCACCCTCACACCCACCACTGTAACTCCTGTGAGCCAGGATCAACAGTGGCACGCAATGTAATGACACCGAGCATTGAAGCTCGGCGAGTCTCCGGGAATGTCTAACTTGTCTTTAACCCGCAACGAAATTAATCAGAAAGTTAAATTATTAGGAGGAGTTGGAAATAAATTATTGTCCACTTCCCTCCGTGCAAAGCGGGTGACAAAACATTGAACTGAAGAGGTAAATAACCTCGCAAAAAGACTCACAGCCGGAGAAGCCAGCTGTAAAGCACCACGGATCAAATTATCAAATTATTATTACATTTAAATGGGACCTATTATGTGAACTGTTATGCTTGATTCCAGTAATAGGTATGGCAAAAACGCCGGAAAGCACGGAAATTCTTTCTAGTCTCTACAAGGTCCATGTAGTATACAGCTCCAGATGATATTTGCATACTATCTAGCATGGTTTTACGCTCATTATGCCAAAGACTACACTCCCAAAGTATATGATGCGCGGACTGCTCATACTCGCAATTAGGTGTTGAACATGGACACGCAGGCGACGCAACAAGCTTAAAAGAGTATAGTTTAGACTTAAAGTTACCATGGCCCGTGAGAAATTGTGATACGCAATAATCGACATCTAGCCATGTCTTTGTTAAACGATCTCGTACGCAAGGAAAAAATTGGTATAGATGCCGGCCCTTCAAAGATACCTCCCATCTATTTTGCCATTCATCTAATAGTTCGCTATATACCACTGAAACCGGTTTAAATAATCTGTCAACTTTTAAAAGTTCACGTGCGGTGAAAAAACTTTTATCCATATTCTCTCTATTAGAGTAATACATCGCGGCGCGACGTTGCACCTCCAGGTCGACTGGAAGTACACCCGCTAGGACAGGCAAAGCTTCGGTACTAACAGTTCTATATGCCTTGCACAAGAATATCAACGCCAAACGTTGGCTCTGGAGCAGTTTTCTTCGCACAGCACCGATAGTAGCCCTATCAGCCCATACGGGAGATCCATAACAGATACATCCTAAGTAAGTTGCTCCATAGATGATTTTTAGTGTATTGAAAGATAGCCCCCACGTTGATTTTGATACTCTTGTCAAAGCAAAAAAGTTCCTTTTCGACTTTTCCCCGACGTTCTTAATATGTTCAAGAAAGGAAAAATTCCTTTCTAAAGTTAAACCAAGATAACAAACCGATTCCTTTTTTTTAACATTGATATTCTTAGATTATATACTCGTCTAGATGACACATCACACCTCACCGCGCGGCTCAAATAAAGTCTACCAAATTGGTAGACTCGCTTCTCACGTACGTCAGTGTCATTTGAACTACATATGGATAACGTGCTCCCGAAAATAATTAATTATGCCGGTTTGTGCTGTCGAATTGTATCGCAATTGTGTGGGAAAACTGTATAATAATACCAATATCACTTTCTATCGGTAACATTATTGTTAAACCACTATTATTTGAAGAAAACATGAACTTTTAATTCAATATTTTGAAGATGGGTTTCATTGGCCAGTGTTGTCAATTTATTACTAGGAAGATTTGTTGAAACTATGGGAGAAACTATAAAACACAAATATGATTACATAATATTTCGATCAGAATAACAACAAGAAGAATGGCATTATTTATTTAATGAGTAAATAATACTTACCTACACGATATTAATGAAACCCACGACGACATGCACTTCATAGTAATTTTATTAATTCTTTGCCTTGCATGTGTATTACCATTCAAAATTTCACAAACGGGGTACTGCTATTGTCATCTTTGAAGAAACAGCGAGAACTTATTCAAGGTCCTAATAATATTTTTAGACTTCCTACGGATTCCGTACTAGCAAATTGCTGGAGAGACATTACACAGCGGAAACGAAAAGAAGACCATTTGTTCCAGTTGTGTGCTCCAAACATTTTACTTATGATAATTTATATTTTACATAAATACAGAAATCAGATAACAGCCCAGGCAATAAATCCAAAGAGTTAATTCTATTCGGAAACAAACACTAGGAGATGGGTTTAGATCTTTATTGTTTTTACTAAAATGCGTTATAAATATAATTAATAGTATGATTACTTTAAATAAAGAAAAAATATTTTATTTAACCTATTTTGTATATCAAATAATGGGGATTATTTTTCCGACCCAAATATCGACCAATAGAATTGCACCATTCGACGTCACGTGGTACAACCTACATGGTATTATACTGATAATTTTTTGAAAATTTTCTCTGGTAGTTGCTATATATAAAAAAAAACATGATCCAGTCAAATTAACCACACGTCAAACTGACAGGTTGAATTCAATTGTGAAAATTGGAGATTTTGCATGAAAATGAGTTTGAAATTAAAATTTGGGACGGAAAAATAATCCCCCGAATACCACACGAGCTTCAAAATTATCTGGCATTTCCCTCAAGGTTCCCTGCAAACAAATAAAGTCGTCAAGTTTTGACTCCTTCATTTGTTTGCAACGAACCTATCGGGAAATACCCGATAATTTTGAAGCTCTTGTGGTATTATAAGTGAAAAGTTAAGTTAATAATCTGGAGTAGGCATCCGTAAACACACACACCTTGACAGTTGGATTACAATAATTACACGACCGGTACTCACACATATCAACGAAAGTGAGGACACTTTTAGCGCATCGTTTGTTGACATTGCTCAATCTAGACGAGTATATAATCTAAGATTGATATTATTAAATTAATTCGCGGCTGTGATTTTAAAGTTCCTTTCAGAAGTAATTGGAACGTTTTTTGTGGTGCAAAGGTTAAGCGATTTCGATGGCCCCAATCACATATTAGTTTTAAACAAGCGTCCGACATAATTTCTAATCCCGACCTACTATTTGACTCTATAAGCAAGAGGCCGTCGTCCGCATATCCGGTCAAAGAACACCCTGACGGCAAGGGAATTGCAAGAAAATCATCGAACCCTAAGTTCCACAAATAAGGACCTAAGACCGAACCTTGTGGACAGCCCATCGTAAGTGGTTTCGACACAGCATAATGTCCAAGTTTAAGTTTTGTTGTTCCGTGCGAGAAATACGAGTAAATAAGTGAATATATATTTTTAAAGCAACCTCGTAATTTCAACTTAAGAAGCAGCATTGGCCACCAAGCGTTGTCGAAAGCACCGGATATGTCCAGGAAAATACCGAGTACATATTTGCGCGCCGATGTACTTACAGCTCTTCTAACCGATATTGCCGCGTCGATAGTTGACTTACCCGTCGTAAATCCGAACTGTTTTTCGTGAAACTTTGGTCCACCCGGTAGCAACCGAGGGACGATAAGACGTTCTAAAAGTTTACCTAGAGACGGTAAGAGTGTAATAGGTCTATACGACTTAGGATCATGTGGAGATTTATCGCCACCCTTGGGTATTATACGAATGAAACCGGTACGCCATACCCGTGGAAATACCCCTTCAGCAATACATCTGTTATAAACAGTGAGTAATGCATCGCCGTGACATCATTTAAATGACCTCCGTGATTTTGAATACAGACCTTCAATCTGCGCGGCCAGTTGTCTATCGCAGCACGAACGAGGTCCATGTCAATATCGGCGGCTGCCTTAATCAAGGATGTCTTGAGTGACTCCAAATTGGGATGAGGCTTTGAGCACGCCTTTTTCTCCAAGTGTTGCCATATCTTGTAATCTAACGGATTCAAATCTGGACTGGAGGAGGGCCAGTCTACGTGCCGGATGAAGTCGATTTCACGCGCCGCCTGCCAGCCTTGTGTGCTCTTCGCTCCATGAGCTGGCGCCGAATCTTGTTGGAATACCCAGTACCTGTTATTGAACATGGTATGAGAAACAGGTTCCACAAGGTTCGTCAGGACTGTATTTTGATACACAACTGCATTCGTTTTTACACCTTTCTCACAAAAATTTACCTCTGTTAAGCCCCAATGGGAAACTCCCAACCATACCATGAGCGAGGATGGAAAATGACCTCGTTGGACACGCGGAATACGGTTGCTCGCTTCTTCACTACTGTATGCGTACACCTTATCATTTTGTTTGTTGTAGCTCTCTTCTACGGTAAAATTTTTTTCATCTGAAAAAGAGTTTCCCGATATTTTTTCCCGCGTACCGCTTCAACAAAGCGCGGCATCTCTTCAGTCTCAGGTACATTAGACGAGTATTCAAACGATATCCTGTTTTTCTTCGATATGCCCAAAGCCCTAAGTCTTCATTTAACACCCTTTTCACTGTGGTTCTGCTTAACCCCATCTGAAGGGCCAACAATTTCTGCTTACGTTTGGGATTTCTTTGAATTCGCGCCTTCACAGCTTTTATCACTGCTGGAGTCCTAACAGACCGAGGGCGACCACTTCTTGACCTGACATCTACACTAGAGTCTTCATTGTATCGTTTGATGGTACGATAAACGAATCTTTTGGTTATATTCTAATTTTTCAGTACGTCAAAAATTTGAATTGGGGCGTAACCGCAACGATGCAACGCAATAACTACAACACGGTCTTCTTTAAGCGTCCACTCCATATTTAAAAATGAGTAAAATTCTAAAAGTATACATTTTTATTTTCATGAACAATTCGAAATTCGAATTCAATTAACTTTTTTGAGGCCAGCATTCTAAAACAAAAAAGTTAAAAAAGTTTTTACTGTGTGACAATACTAATGACCTGACTGTGTATATATAGGTATATATTTATATGGCATTAAAGATATGGCAGGAACAGATTTTTTAAATTTATTTTAGGAGCGTTACTATAACAAGAAGAAAAACTAAGTTTGACTTGAATTATACTTGTGTCATCATTCCCACTCACTATTAGTCGTATGAGCCTGTTGTCACAACCTCTGTTAAAAGACCTAGTACAGAAGAGTTTTAAATCCGGTCCATAATGTAATAAATATATGATATGAATATTTTTATAACAAGAAAACAAGAGCTAAATGCAAAATATGTTATCTAAATTATCATGTAACCAACTAGCGAGCAGCTTACAATTGAATAATTTAATATACACCCACATTCACAAATTAATATTCTTTTTTCTATTGTGTCGAAGTTCTATTATGTAATTTTTTTTATTTCAATTTTTGTCTTTTATTTGTTTTGCAATAAACAATTTCAGACACGGCCTTGCCTAATTTGGGAGCCGTATATTAGAAACATTAATAAGTGTAAAAGTGTAGACTGTATTTTCATGAAGTGTTTTCAGAAATTTGTTCTTATTCTTAGAATTAAGCTGTGGCGCGAAAAGTAAAGTTGAATATTGCATTATCCATGAGTAACATAAGTTGCATTTACATTTGGAGATTTCAATACTTGTAAATCAATTCGTAAGGATTTGCATTTATTTAGCTGCTATATAAAATGAGAGAGCTTTAAAAATTATTTGGCTCAAGGTAAAATATTGCAGACTATTATCGACAATGGATGTTAAAGATACAATTCCAGACATTTTTTTGGTTCTTATTTCGCATCTCGCAATCTCACTCACCTAAGGAAAGGTGCCAGCAAAGCTGTCACTTTATACCGATATTCTGTGGGACAGTGGTGTAGCCCCAGACAAGACTGCCAATTAATGCTTACCAAATAATGCTGAATCATGACTGAAAACAATGTGACTTTACCACAACCATGATATTATTGTTTCATAATCATAGATAGATGTTTCGTTACGAAAAATGTTAATATTGGCTTTAATTATCCTCTTTGTGATGAGATACAAACCGCCTACACAATACACTCGTAATGTAAAAATTGTTTGACTAGCTACTGAATAAAAGAATAATAAAGTGAGCGCTAGTACGTGAACAAACGCGCAAATTAATAAGCCCAATAACTTTTAATATATATATATATGTTAAATCATACGCAATTTATATTTTATATTGTATTATAACATTTAGATATACTAGAGGGGACACTGCAAACAAAATGTTTTTGCCAAAAATAAAAGGTACCGTACCACTCTTTTTGTCTCTATCACACCTATGCAGTAACATCATCTTCACTCTTACGTCACTAGGCTTACACACGCGAAAATTCTGTACCAGCTCAAAGCGCAGAGATTTTGTACCCGATGTCCGCTCTAGAACAAAAGCTCATGCATTATAATAACAGATTTCAAGCCTTCAATCATATCTTAAATGACGATTTACCACGATAGGATGTCTTTGACTATAAAATGTTAGCTTATATTGGCAAGTAATAACCAAACTTAACACTTGCACGCATTGATCCAATCACAGATTCAATACTAGCTCGTAATTTGACAAACGCTGTCACAATACCTTCTACAGTAAACCAACAATATTCATGGACCTACCCGATGGTTTTAAATAGTATCGAAATGGACAGAATTTTCTTCGATGCCGTTATCACGTGCAGGAAGCGTGTGAAATTCGGCAATAATTACATTCGGTTCATTTTATTGCCTCATGAATAATTGATTTACCTGAGTGTTGCACGTTAAAGCAAAACTATTATCTAGTTTTTATCGCGAATTTTGTAATTTTTTTTTCTCATTCTTTAACTTCCTGATGCCGACGCGACCTTTAGATTACATCACAGCTTTCGTGTTCATGAAATAATAGTTTTGTTTTAATAAATTATCGTATTTCGTTATTGCTATATTGTGTTGATCGATGTAAATAATATATTTTATGTGACTATTGTACATACTCATTACTTTACCATTGTGTTCAAATGTTTTGTTTCTTTTTTTTCCCATTTTTATTACTTTGTTTATCATAGTGTGTTGGTTGGCTGGCGGGTGGTGCAGTTAGTTTGAAGATTGCACCGGAACGCTTGTCTTTATATTATTATTAATACTCTTTCAGATTCTTTTTACTCTGCCTCTGAGGATGCTTCTTCAACCGATCACGACAGTTACTCTGTGGCGGCTGACGGGTCGGGCGATCTGATACGCCATACCTTTGACCAATCACCATTGGATAGTTTCAATATCTGCCATATCAATGCTCAAAGCCTACCCAGCCATTACTGTGACTTGTCTGAAGCTTTCACGAAAGCCAACGTACATGCCGTCCTGATTTCAGAGACCTGGCTAAAACCTCATCTTCCCTCCGTATTATACCCTCTTCCTGGCTTCGTTCTAATTAGGAACGATCGAACCGACAAGAGGGGAGGCGGCGTCGCTATTTATCTCCGCAGCGACTTCAAATTTCATATTGTTGCCTCTTCTTCTGGTTTGTGTTCGGCCTCCGTGGAATATATTTTTCTTGAGATTTGGGTCAAGGGAGTGCAATCCTTACTTGGTGTTGTCTATTGTCCCCCTTCTCTTGACTACTTCTCCAGTCTGGAAACAGTTCTGGAATCCTTGGGATCAAATTACGCACACCACATTATCATGGGCGATTCTAATACCGATCTCCTGGCCCTTCAATCCTCCCGACGACGTGAACTCCTTGATATCCTTGATTCGGTTAACCTTCACCTATTACCCTTACAAGCCACTCACCATAACATTGATGTTCTTGACACGTCGCTTGATATCATCCTTACCTCTGCTCCCTCCCTTGTTTCTTCTCATGGACAATTCCCTGCCCCTGGTTTCTCTCACCACGACCTTATTTACGTCTGTTACGCCCTCAAACCCTCCAAATCCTCCCCTAAGGTATTGAGCTTGCGTTGTTTCGGCAGGATGGACAGGGACAAGCTTAATGGGGACGCCGCTAACATTAACTGGGATGAATTAACATCTGTTATTCCGTCGAAGAGAAAGTTGAAATCTTCAACACCAAGATTATATCTCTTTTTGATAAGCACGCCCCCATTAAGAAAGTTAAGCTTAGGCGTCCTCCTACGCCGTGGTTGACACCTGGTGTTCGGATGGCGATGAGACGAAGAGACCGCGCTTTTCGAGTTTTTAAAAGGGACCGCACTGAAGATAACTGGTGCTTATTTAAGGCTGCAAGGAATCGGTGTAATCAGATGGTACGTAATGCTAAACGCCGACATATTCTTAGTAATATATCCATATCCTCCCCTGCTAATGTCTGGAGATTTCTTAGAACTCTGGGTATAGGCAAAGTTAGCACAGACTTTCATTGTACAACCGTCGGATTGGATGATATTAATTAACATTTCTCCACTTCCACCTTAATGAGTCACCAAACCAAGCGTTGTACATTTTATTTTATTTTATAGCTGAGCTTCCGAGGCCTACCTCTAACCCTTTCAAGTTTTCTCCAGTTCCACCTGTTGAGATCAAAAATATAATCCTTGCGATCAAATCCAACGCAACTGGGTACGACAACATTAGCCGCCGGATGATAGTCGCAGTCCTTGACCATCTTCTTTCGCCAATCTCCCACATTATCAATTTTTCCCTAAGCACTGGCGTTTTCCCATTTTAGTGGAGAAACGCCTTTGTTATTCCGCTCCCCAAAATAACCAATCCTTCTCTCGTCAATCACTTCCGTCCCATCTCTATTCTGCCTTTCCTTTTCAAGGTGCTGGAGGCCTGTGCGCACAAGCAACTTTTTAAGCAACGTGAATAATTTGTTGTGCCCACTTCAATCTGGCTTTAGGCCAGGTCACAGCACCGTCTCCGCGCTCCTCAAAGTGACTGTCGATATAAGGGCGGACATGGAAACCGGCAAAGTCACCGTATTGGCTTTGGTGGATTTTTCAAATGCCTTCAACACTGTCAGTCACGACATCCTTTTAGCTATCCTTTCCCATCTTTTGATCTCTTCAGTGGAATTGGATTGGTTCTCATCCTATCTTCAAGGACGCCAGCAGTCGGTGCGAATAAATGACTCCGAGTCCAACTGGTGCAAGATTGAGTCTGGTGTCCCTCAAGGAGGTATACTTTCTCCGTTGTTATTTTCTATTTTCATAAACCTCATAACCCTTAACCTTCAATGTGCGTATCATCTGTATGCTGATGACTTGCAGTTATACTATCAGGCTGGCGTCAACTGTGTACCCACTGCTGTGGATAGGATTAACAGAGACCTCGATCATATCAAACGTTGGTCACATAGTTTCGGCCTATCTGTTAATCCGACGAAATGCCAGGCCGTCATCATTGGCAGCCCGAGAATGATTAGCAGGTTGAATTTTTTAAACATCCCTCTAGCTATTTTTGATGGCTCTGTCATACCTTGGTGCCCTAGTGTTAAAGATCTCGGAATACACATCGACGCTACCCTGAGCTGGCGACCCCAGATGACCTCCTTCAGTCAGAGAGTCATCGGTACTCTTCGTTTTCTGTATCGCCTGAAAAATTTCCTGCCATTTAAAACCAAGGCTATGCTAGTGCAAACCTTAATTCTTCCGGTTATCGACTATGGTGATGTGTGCTATTTTGATCTCAATGCAGATTTACTCAACAAATTGGCCCGTCTTCTAAATAACTGCATTCGATTTTTTTTTAATCTTCGCAAGTTTGACCATATCTCTTCCTACCGATCGCAGTTAAAATAGCTTCCCATCCGCCAGCGCCGTTCGTTGCGTGCCCTCACTACCCTTTTTTCTATTCTAAAGTCTCCATCCCCTCCTTCTTATCTGTCTCCCGAATTCATTTACCTCAGCGATACTCACTCTAGAAATCTGCGCTCGTCTAGCAATCTCCTTCTAAAATGTCCTCCTCGTAGTTCTGACTTCCTACACTCTTCCTTTACTATCCAATCCATTCTTTTCTGGAATGCACTCCCACTCGAAATCAGGTCGTGCCCAACAGGGCAGGCTTTCAAGATGAAGGTTCGATAATTACTCCTCGCCGAAGTAGCAGATTCTCACCACTAATGTAGGTATTTATTTATTTAGTTGTTTATATATATATATATATATATATATATATATATATATATTAAAGTATGTATGTATGTGTAGGTATATACAACGTTGATGCGACCGATGGGCATTAAATTACACTATGTATGCTATACGTCAAATCTATCTCCGGGCGCATCAGCGCCAAGCCCTATAAGGGGTCGAAGGGTCGAATATTTAAATTGAATTATATTTAAATTGAATAGGCATGCTTTTAACTCTGTGGAACTTTATTTTGTGCCGCGGTTTAGAAATTTTTCATTTATATTTTCTACACAGCAAACAGTGAGGTTTTCTGCGAACGCTTTGTGATGAATATTATAAAGTATAAAAATACATGGCAGGCATTTTTTTCTGTTACCCAACGATCCGAGCTCTGCCTGGCTATGCGATACTATCGATACGTATAACCACTTTTTATATAATATTTTAGTCATGAATATTTAAGGGACTTTTATACATATTATATTTAAAAAAATGGGAGCAAAAAAATAAAACGTAATGTTCGAAGCTTTAATAAATTAAGGATGGTTTAAAGTCATTGCCAATTTTATAAGAATTAAAGCTTCACTATGGCCAAAAAATTATTATGGACTGAAAGATGGTACGAGTGCTGTCTTATATCTAATCATAAATTAGGTGTAAAATCAAGTGTAGAGTAAAAATAAACATATGAGATATATATCATATGATATTGTTGTTATGTGTGCTATTGGAGGGCGTATCTAATCCGTACTTGATAACAGATCGAACAATCAAGTAACCAGACTCGAGGTTAAGTTTTCGACTTCAGGTGTCATCGAATAACAACTCGTAAAACTCAATTAGTAACTCTAGACGTAGTTTGGAAGTTCTAACAAGACTGTCAATTATACAAGCACGCATTGAGCTAGTGTGGGCACCGTGTTTCATATTTCACACACAGAAAAAGAGAGAGTAGAAGGCGTTTGAAAGTTACATACAGGGTATATCAAGACTGCTACCGAAAACGAAGCCGGCTGGTAGTTTAAGCGACTTCAGACACAATGCATAAGAAAAAGTTGCAAAAAAAAGTGTCAATTTTTATTTGTTATTTTTTTCCTATGGCCATATTTGGGTGGTAAATACATTTTTTTCCTAAAATAATAGTGTATACCGTTTTATTTATAAATGCTCTAAGGTATAAAAGAGTTTAAATTATTATTTTAGCAAAAACTATCGATTTACCACCAAAAAACGACGATATTTAAAAAATCATAAAAAATAATTGTCGCGTTTCTTTGCGAAATTTATAGTTGCATTGTGTTTGTAGGAACTAAAACTACCACCCGGCTTCGTTTTCGGTAGCAGTCTTGAGATACCCAGTATATATGTTATGGGCCAAGTGATTAATGCGGGCAGTATTCATAATGCCCGGCCAGTATGAATATAGCCGAGCCATATCGGGCCAAGTGATTAATTACAATCTAAACTCACCTATTTATCACATTGCCTGGGCATTATGAATATGGCTACGTGATGATCGGGCAATGTGATTAATAGGTGATTTTTTAAGTGGTGCGCTGCCGCATTGTCGCATCTGCGATAGACCGATAAATTAGAAAGGTTGAATTGATCTGCTTATATTTAGTTGTTTTTTAACGTCTGAAAAATTATCTTCAGAAGAAAATTAGTGCACCCACTTTATGGATCAGTTAGGTCTACTGTGCCCCAAAACCGACTCGGAACACCCCAACTTCACGTAGTCTTTTGGCTACCGACCCTAGAGTGTATATAAAAAGCCGGAGGCGCGGAGGGAAAGCAGCCCCCGCCCGCTGTAACCAAGGATAGGCAACCGGGCGAGCTGCAGCGGCTGAGGCTGGGTGCCTATCTTTTGTTACGCAAGGGCGAAGGGGCTGAACTTCCCGTAGCGCCGGAGACGATGCAGAAGCTAATTTGTATTGACAACAAGTGTTTTAAAGGTTAGGTTGCTACAATAGATATTTCTCAGGAATGGTGCGTTACCTTTTCATGGGAGTGGTACCAGGGGAGGTGCGACACTCCCCCTCCCCCTCCACTCCTCCCAACTCATCCCCTCGTGCTGCCCTATTCTAAATTCTACCACTTCGGCTCATTGTTTTGATTTTGATTCGCTTTACATCACTCTGCCCAATAGGCACTTAGCATTATTCATAATGCCCGGGCAATGTGATAAATTGATTGGTTATAATCACATTGCCCGCTCTTATTGGGCATTATTCATATTGGTCGGGCATTATGAATAATGCCAGATTAATCACTTGGCCCATAACATATACATCAAGTCAAGTCTTTCAAGAGGAGTAGTTAGGGGTTATCCTGGTAGCAACCAGGACACCCACGTTCGCCTTATGTGTTTCATGCCATATGACAGGTGGCGAGCCTATCGCCATATCGGGCACTTTCTGACTCCGGGCTGATAATGAATAGAAAATTTCACCACTGGGCTCACCCATTATTCGAACCTGAGACCTCAGCTTTGCAATCATACTGTAGTACAAGTGCGTCACCGAGGCAGGGAAAGTTACTTATATAATTTTGCAATATTGTGTCTATTACTAATAATATTACAATGTTCATACATCAAAAAGCGAATTCATACCCAATTGACTAAGAATAACTTCATGGCAATGATGGTTTATGTCCTTTCTTTACCAATAAGACCACTAAGCAACCATACTTAAGAAATCGCAAGAGGTAATATATAACACTGCTTCATTACATTCGAAAATAAACGATAACATCAATCCAACCCGCGACTGACATATATATTATATATTGTGTAGAGGCTATTTTTTAATTGAATTAAAAAATGCTTAAAATAATTAATTTTCTGCCTCCTGTGTCACCTTATTTCAAGCGTATAACTTGTGTACTATGCGGTTCAACTAAGAATAGGACTGACCCTGCGCCATATTGGTTCGTAGTAGCTGTCAAATCGCACAATTTAGGTAGGGTGAGCAAAACAAGATTTCTTAAAATAATATTTTTGTTGAATAAAAATAATATTTTTAATATTTAATAATTCGTAAAAAAATTAATGAATGAATAATGTCGTGTTATAGTTACTCTCTGGCCAATAATTGCATATGAAGTAAATAAAAAAATTAAAAAAATATACTTTTTTAAGCTATTTATGACCAAACATTCTTGTTTATGTGTCCATATAACATTTTGTAATTGTTTCAATTTATTTAGTTAATTTATGTTCAAGAATTCGATTATGTGAAAAAAATATATATAATTGATGCGTAAATATTTTTTTGTAGCTAACCATACTTTTCGTGTGAAATTTGACAACTAAAGGTCATTGACGTTCCTATTCTTATTTGAAACGCATAGTAACATTTAAAATTAAAATAAAATTATAAAACCGAACCTCATATCAAATATTAAATTTATTTTACATTAATGTTCTTGAAAAATGAATACTTTGCCCTTAAATAATCTTTGAAGCACTTTGGAAATGATAATTTTATAAATTCCAACATATTAACTTTTAATTTATCTTGGACATTTTAACAAGATATTTTTAAATTACTGAAATATCTTTAACATAAAAACTAAAATTACCTTTGATAAGTAGTTATTATACTTAATTTAAGTTTAAGACACCTACAGTCTATTGACAAATCAGTCATTCGTATATATTTGTTATCCATTGCACCTCATAAAAGATGTCGCGTATGGCATTGGAATTACAAAAAAATAAATCCTTATTAATCGTATCGTAAATTCACAAATATATGACCTTGCGTTAAAATGCTAGGTATATGAAATTAAATGAAATTTGATTTATTGATCATATAGGCAATTAAATGGTTCTTATGACAAGTCAATACACAGTACGTATTCTATATTTACAAAATAATTATTTATATTATATCAAATAAATTTATTTACCATGAAAAACCATGAAATAATGAAAAATAAAAAATAGAGTTCTCATACCGAACATGCCGTAGCAGTTTTTGAAGAAGTTGGGTGCGAGGGCGCTGGCGAGGCCCAGCAGTCCTTGGGGCACCTCCGTGGAGAGGAATAGGCCCAACACCGCGAGCAGCATGCGCGTCGTCCTGTCTGTGCGACTGGTGCGCCGCGCACACGACTCCTCCGCCAGACACTGTTTCTCGGGCTGCAATACGAAGCAAGTAGGCTTATCTACCTTTCCATAGATTTTTTTTTATTTTGTTACATAGAATGGCAAAACGAGCATATCGTTCGCTGGATGGTACCGGACCGCTCATGAACAGAAGCAAAACTAAACAACAATCAATGCAAATATCGATAAAATCCAATAACGTAGTTTTATTTCAATGAGTTATACCTAATTCCTAACCAACCTTATTACTAAGCCTAATCGGTTGATTATTGATTTTAAATCTGTATCTGTATAAGCCCATATATGTCTCACTGCAGGGCACGAGCCTACTCTACAATCGAGAATACAATTGAGAGTGATTAGGCCATATAGTCCACCTTGCTAGCCTAGTGCGGATTGGCGGACTTACATACTATAGAAATTCTTATAAATCGCTATGGTACGCAGGTTTCGTCACGATGTTTTCCTTCACCGTTATAGTGCGTTGTGATTGACTATCAATACACACATGACTCCGAAAAGTCAGAGGTGTGCCCTGGGATTCGAACCCGCGACCACCGTCAACATGTAGGCAGCCGCGTCTAGTCCGTTTACCAACAGGCCACCACGCCCTTCAATTGATTTACTGTTTTGCAAGTCGCAGAATTGATTCGATGATTTATGCAAAGTAAGTTCCTTTATTTCAAACTAGGGACAAGTCACGAAGGGCAAAATGTAATTTGAATGCTGAAACCTAAACGACCTTATTCATAAAACCTATTTTTATTATTTCGATGAATGGCGAGACGAACATGCCGTTTGCCTGATTATCATCAGTCATACGACCGCTCATGAACAGTAGCAAAACAAAACAACCCCTTAAATTACAAAGCAATGCTTAGGATTCATCTGCGCTCTCAATCCTGAGACATAAGATGTTAAGTCTCCATATGTCCAGTAGATTATTCTGGCTACAATGACCTTCAATACGAAACATAACAGTGCATGTGCACTGCTGCTTGGCGGGACAAATAGACATGGCGGTGGTGCCTACTCAGGTATGCGGTTCATCAATAAGTATGTTGACAATTTTTTATTCGGTATCAGTCCATATACGTCCAACTGCAGGGCACTGGCCTCCTCTACAATTGAGAGTACGATTGAGAGTGGTTAGTCCATATAGTCTACCACGCTGGACTAGTGCGGGTTGGCGGACTTACATACCATAGAATTTTTTTATTATTCATTTGAATTGTTAAATTATGGAAACACCTAAAGAGATTTTTTTTTAAATCCGATTAAAATGAACTAGTTAGAATTATTGTTAATATTAAATTTAGTGGTGAAAGGAGAAACAGGAAAGGACACAATTACTACCATGCTGCTGTGTGAAAATCTTTATACATAATGTGCTGGAAAATAGTCTGTTTGCATTTTATATAATAACTCACAATATTTCCTTTTTTCATTAAATTATTTACATTTAATTACATGGGGCGGGGCGTTTCGCGTGAAGCGGACAAGGAATAAAATTGGAAATATTTTTGCTTGTTTCAATTTTAATATTGAGTATATATTAAAATTGAAACAAGTAAAAGTGTTTAAACATATTCACGTAATATTCATTTTATTTGACGGAAAAGTTTCTTTGAAATGATTTTATCTTATTAAAGTGAAATCTAATTAGGTAATGAATGTGATGTTTTTATAAAAAAAATGTTCCATTTGGCATATTGTTTTTATAAAATTACAATTTAAATTTTTTTTTCTTATTTTAAACCGAAAGTAACTATATTTTTTACCATGATACTATATTTTTTACCATGGTATTTTATTTCTAGTTTATACATACACACTATATGCGAAAAACTTATTCCCCGACCGATTTGCGATGGTATCTATTTTTTTGAAGTCATACATGTATTATAACTATTCTTGTCCAATATGCAATGTGTAATAAAATGTATTGTATTGTAAATGGCCTGATATGATTGAGCCGAAGGGCAGGTGATTATCGTCTGTCATCAGTCGACACGCTGTGCGGACGGCACTGCATTTATTATATCCGTATATATTATATCGTGTACCGTACCGTATGTGGTATTAAATGTAGTCATTCTATTCAAAATAACCATTTAAATTCCAGGAGTATTTTAGTTTATTATATACACTAACGTATGTATATATAAGAGTCGTTGCCTTATAAACAATAAGTTAAGCATATTTTTTTATTATTGATTGTCTGTAAGATTGTAGTCCTGTAAGCAATATGCTTTGATTTTTAATATAATAAGGAGTAGTGTGATTATTGCGTTGCATAAGATAATAACGGTAGAAAAAAATGTGAGTTAAAAATTATAAATAGCCAATAAATAAGTTTGATGAATTCTATATGTGTGTGGGTATATCTAACGCGACAAAAAACTGCAATATTGTTGGTTACCACTAGTAAAAGTATTATGAATGATACTATTCCAAATATTAGGGGTACATAAAGTATTTTAACTGTCGAACCAGATAAACTCTGGAGGAACAGTAAAATATTTGCCACTTGGCAATGGCAACAGTCGTAAAAAACGTATTTAACCCTGCGGGTTAAAAATTCTCGAACTATCCTGGACACTCGTGTAATAAGATATATATATCAGTTGGCACTGGCGTCAAAGTAATAAAAATGTGTTTAAGACCAGATACATATCTTTAAGTCTTTTGGTTAAAACAGGATGTTATATAGCCTTTAGAATTCTTCAATAAGTTACCAATCTAATATAAAAAATATATTTTCAATTTTAACCAACAGTTCCTGTGTTTACCAGGCACAAACAAACAAATATAATTTTCATGAAGTATAGATAATATAGTCATTTTTGAACTAGGCATTAGCAGAATTGCTGTAGGCGGGCATCCAGCAGCATATTTGTGCATTTCCTCCCCAAGCATGACTGTCAGGCAGATCTGTCGCGTAATTTCGTGTACATTATGGATTATAACTCGTGTGCTGATTACGCGTTTCAATTCTGTTTCATAATCTGAGCGAAACCTTAAGCCGCAACGTTAAAAGTATGGTGGGCGAGCTTAACAAAATTAAGAGCGTAAAAATCTAGCTTAACGAACTCATCACTCCACTTAATCCAGCAACTACAACGCAATGAAATTAAGTAATTAGTTTTACTATTTATTTAGCAGAATTAAGATTAATTGAAGACAATATTATTTATGTTACAAGAGTGAAGATTCTTCTTGTAATTGTTTTAGTAAACAATGCTAAATAGAGATTTATTTTGGACTATGTGCCGTCGCCCTGAGTCAAAGATAAATTCATACTACTCCAAACTGTTTTCAGTATCTGTTTGAATTCTAAATACAATTGCAGTTGGAGCAGCTGGAATAACTTTACTTCGCCATTAATTTCTATTCGGTGTGATTAAACATGTCTTTAGGAACATAAAGCAGGCACATTCGAGACAGCGCTAACTGCGTCTGTATATTTACCATCGACCACTGTCACTACTGCACTTACTTTATTAGTATACTGTTGAATTTATAAACAAAGCATTGCTTTTTGTTTCTTTACAAAACATTTATTTATCTTAATGGAATACACGCAGTTTATATTATGTTGTGTTGACATATTGTTACCATACAGTCTGAGACCGGTAGAATAACCATGACTAAAAAATTGAAAATCTCGGAAGAAAAAAACCTGACATACACGTCTTTTCTTTGAGTAAAACAGTAGCTTAATAAATGTTCTTTGTTTTGATTAATTTATGGCAATAAGGATATTATTATTAATTTGTTTAAAAGAAAACAGATCATCGTTTATACGTTTAAGCCTTTGATCATGTGAGTTCAGTTCTCTGGCCTCACGATCTCGGTATAACACTCTGTGTGATAGCTTTCTAATTCATTCGAAAAACATTGTTCGTTCACGATTGGATTTGGTGTACCGCCATCAAGATTATGTCCGGATTCTATCACTTCACAGATCGGAGTTGCTAACAAAGGCTCTTTTTGCTAACTCGCCGAGCTTCGGCGCTCGGTGTCAATTCATTGCGTTCCAATTTTCATTCTGGCTGACTGGAGTAGCAATGTGTGTGAGTGGAATAGTATTTTACGCTCTTTGCTTCTCGAATTTCGCTTTGGATGATACTTACTACTATGTGACTATATGAATAACGTTCAGAAACTAAAATATATCTGAATAATATGTATATATATACATTGTTTTGTATTTTGTATAAATTGTTTTAATATTGTATATAAATTGTTTTAATAAGACCACCTCTTTATTTTAATTTTAATTATTTTTTGTAGGATTGATTTTATTTTAATCTATTTTGAAGTTATAGCAGTTACATGTACTTTTATTCTGTGTCTGTGACTAATAAATCAATTTTATTTCTGTATTTATTTATTTCTTCGTGTAAGGCTATCTTTTAGCAGTTGCTAACTTTGAATGCAATCAAAATTGCTAAACTCACAAAGCTATAAAACGCGAAAGCCTCACGAAATTCGTAGGCGACGGCTGCGAATGAGAAGTCACGGGCTCGATCCCCGCACCGATACAAATGTTTGTGAAGTCCATAAGTATTTGTCTCGGGTCTGGGTTTTTATAAATCCAAAAAGTCTTATGTAGTTCCTGATACCCACGACACAAAACTAAATTGATCTGAATGTGAATCTACTATTTTAACATATTGCATTTACGACAACAGAAACAATTGCATTAATGAATCATTGTTTTTATCCATATACGATGAAATATAACCCCTGCACTGAAACAATGGATAAGGAGCCTTAGCGTGGGTTTAACAGAGAATAATGAAAACACGATGAAATAGCAAACGCTTAAGCAGATTATAAGCGAAAACTCGACTATGAAGCTAGAAAATCATTCCTGACATGCGAATTTACGCAGCACCTGCAACTAAAATCAGAATATCACTTTGAATCACCAGTCACATCCCATTAATAGCAATTTGTAATTTAATTCTACCCTGAAGTAATTAGCAAGCAGCTGTCGACAGGGCATTGGGCCGTGAATTTGAATGGTAATGGAATAATTACTATGTATCATGAATTTATTGGTAGGTCGCTCATATGTGAGAGGCCGCCTGGGTAAGTAGCACAGTAATGTCTTTTCTCCCTCCAAATATCAGTGTAAATGCACTGCTGTGTTTCGGTTTGAAGGAGATTGTAGCCAGAGTAACTACTGGACATATTGAGACTTGTCCGGGACTTGTTCAGGCGAGTGCAGTGAAATGCCAAGCATTATTTTGTAATTCATGACATTGTTTGGTTTTGCCTACTGTCCATGAGCGGTTGTATCAGTCAGTTACTATCAGCAAATCATCTTGCCATTCATGCAATACCAAATATATATTATGGACAGTAGGTAACGTTCTGAAACATCTCTGTATCATGTCCTAATTATTATTATTATATTTTATTTATTTAAAGACAACAGAAGTCCAAATAGACTAATGAAGTATTGTATTGATATAAGGATATTTATTACCTACATACGAGCAATTGAATTCAAAGCCTGTCTGATAGAAATCAAACAAAACTGAATACATTTACAATATGAAAATGAAGCACAGGGTTCTGCGTTTGTTATTTTATTCTTAAAAATCATTTGAACATTGGTTACTGTGTACTGTTTTATCAAAGCATTATACGTTAGAATTATACGATATGTGTTTACCTAAGTATCTGAACAAAAGAAAACTAATATTTTTAATGAATAACTCCATTTTCTTGCCCATATATTGTTGCTTTCTTGAATATTAATGCTTTGTATCTGTCTATTCATGCATGTTTTGAATAATATCTGTGCCTAATATCTTAGTAAATAAGCCTTCTGCGGAGTACGTAATATACGATATAAACTAAATGGAATTGTATTATGTATGACTGTCACGTACCACGTATAAATGTCTTCTATATTCAGAAAGAACAGTTATTTATTGTGAGGGGGAAGACACACACACACACATCTGAGAAGGTTTAAACATGAACGGCGTACTTAAATGGCACTTGATAGCATTAGATAGCAGGTATTACTGAGATTACGTTTCTGGCATGGTCGCACAGTAGCTAAAAGCTACCTCTTGGTTTTAATTTTTTGTTAAACTGACATACTTTTCACAGCTTGTGACGATAAGCGAGGGTAGTATTGTACTTCTGATTAAATTTGGCGAGAATAAAAATATTTATCCAGATGGATTTCAAGTTTCCGATCACTATCATCCCAATTCTTATCCTTTCAAGATTTATTAAAATCTTATTGATTGCTTCATTTATGAATTGTAAAATTCTATTTACAAAGTTTACAATTTATAGTTAGTAAATCACATCAAATATGTTTCGTAGAGTAAGCTGAGGCAAAAGTGATCCAAGGTAAAGCGTAAGGAAAAATAAAGAGTTATCAATCAAAAAGCTCACTTATATAGTCCAAATACGCTGAATAGGGTTTGATTTAAAAGGGTTTTAGATAATCAGCATCCAGCCAAATCATTTCTTTTTAAGTGATTGGTCTTTTGTAGTTTATAAACGTACCAATACTTATTTGAGAGACTATTTATTTTGATTACTTGCAATAGTAATTTATTTGAAAATTAAGCATCGCTATACTTTCTACAATAAAACAATGTAAATAACAGAGGAGGGGAGCGTTAAGTTGGTTACACGATTAATGTTAGTTGTAACTTACCTCATTTGGTCCGACGGTAGAGCGCTTTAGAAGTTTTTGCCTTCTCCTTTCCGTAGTGGTTAACTTCGATATTAAACACGTACTCAGTATCGATAAAGCTATGCTTGGAACTAGTTTTAATATTACACTGTAAATCCACATGATCGCGGTGACTAATTCCGCATTCTTCGACATTTCTAACACGTAAACGGTCCGGTTTTGTGGCAACAATAAATCTTCGGCGAATTCGGAATTGTTTTGAGGCGTCACTTCACTGGGAACTATATTCATCGCGAAATAAATGGGAAGACACAAGAACGGGCATATCACATATGCACTTACAATAGCTAACGTAGTGTTTCTTTTACTACACCATGTCCTGTTTCGTTGCGGAAAAGCGATCGCGACGTACCGCCACACAGCCAACGTCACGGCCAACCAGATCGAGATTGTGTGAAAAGTCTGACTAAATATGGAATGAAAATAAACGAAGACGGCCCAGGCATAGGTGTTTTTGTTGACTTGCGGTCCGATCTTGATGTTCATGTGCAGCGCGTACGGGATGTATTCGAGCATGACGAGGAGGTCGGCGACGGCGAGTCCCGTGAGGATGGAGTTGGTGGAACTCAGCATCTCGCGGCGACTCAGCACGGCGATGTTGATGGAGTTGGTCGCCGAGCCCACGATGCATATCACCAGCGCGATGTACCCGTGGACCCGACTGTAGGCCTTGTTGAAGTCGGTGGCCCCGGGCACGCAGTACGCATCGGTCGCGTTCGCCATGATCGCGGTCCACTGTCTCGCCGCTGCGACTGGTCATCGGCACTGCACTGCTACTAGTGTCGATCCCAACAATACCGTTCGTTTCATTCCACTCTTCGACGTCATAACCTGTAAAAAAGAAATAAGGTCATGACGACGACAGGGCTATCGCTTGAATACTATTTCTATTGTACGGATCAATTGTGAACGATGTGTACTTTGGACTGTGGCCACGTAATTTGTTACTATAAGTCATCGAAAGTTGTTTAGAGACTTATGGGATGATTGACAGGCTTGTTGAAACAGTTTCTTAATGTTCGACACGAGGTACTATTTGCGTTTCAAACAAACATCAGTCTATGTTTTGAAGAAAACAATTTCCATCACGTTAGTAAATATTCGACAATAGCACCAAGGCCGCCGTCGACGGCCGCCGATCGGCGGAGTGTGACCGCGAATATAACACGTATGTTGATAATATTCAACGTTTATCACGGAGCATGTGTTCGCCACGTGTGTGAAAATAGAAAAATATTCTAGCGGTCTATTGCGCGATAATCGCATCATTGGGCCCTTACGAATCGCTTCATTTAAACTTTTATACACCCGCGCTGATTTATTGTAGATATCGCCGCGCCAAACCCACTCTTTACCCGAATACGAAAGCACCATTTCATATCAATATATATAGAATTACTTTAATTTATTATAATGAGAATACAATGCACTGTGCATTAACAATAACACAATGCTCATCTAAAATTAGCCAAGAGTATTCAATAAAGTGCAACAAAATTTCTAAAGAATTAGTCAGTATAAAAGACTGCAGGTGTATCGCAAGAGGTAGGTAATGGATTCTATTACATTAATGCATTTGGTGGAGATTCCATTGTGGCAATCTAATGGGCAATTAGGCGCTCTGTCTATCGTGTATACTCATCCGCCACAAAGATAAGTAAGCTTCTAGGCAATAACAATGAAGTTATCCCACATTGAGTGGACACTAATTGAGCAAGAATATCGCATTTTTTTAATTATCTCATTGTATATAGTTTGGTCACGAAATGTTGTGTCTGCATAGCCAAAGGAAGAAGCATTTAAAATTATTATAGCTATGATATCCCCTATCGGAAATTCCAGGTAAAACTTATATAAACGCCTAGCGGAATTATGCGTAGTTGGGGTTTGAACAAGTTAAATTGATTTTTCAATGGATATAACATAAAATAATGTTGTTGGATTATTTAATATTTTACTTCACTATGAGCTAAGATGCTGCACCGTGCACGAAATGAATAATTCAAAGGTATTATTTGCGCAATGGTTTGATTTGACGTAACAAAATGTGGAAAAGAATATAAAATTTTTGCTGATTAATATACAGATAATATATATTTTCAGCAAATGTTTAAATTTAATTATGATGTACGTCGCCTATTGAGCATTGCACAATCATAAGTATTTGTTTTAATGGTTGAATAAAGGCCGACGGATGAGTGAATAACGTTCCTAGTTCACGTAGAGCATCGATCTTCGGCCTACAGAGAGTGCTTGGCGGGATATAGATGAGAGTTGTCTAAAATCGTACCCAGTGCCATGCATTTCGAGAGGTCTATGTCCAGCAGTAGTCGATAAATTAGGCAACCTACAAAGTTGTAATTTTTTTTTATTGCAATGACAAGAAGAGCATGCCGTTCGCCTGATGATAAGCGATACGATAACAACAACTTGATAATTCAAGGCGTTGTTTGGTTGAACAGCTGACTTGAGTTGAGCGCAGTGGAATGCAAAGCAATGTTTGGCATTCCACATTCCAGTGCGCTCGCCATTGCCTTTCATTATTAACAAATATAATGTTATATAAACTTAATCAGTAAGTTAAATTTTAGTAATAATTGGCAAAGATACATAGTCAAATGAAGGGTTGATGATTGACAGCAGGATAACAAACTAAAATTGTAAAAAATAATTTTATTAAGGAGGATCGAAAATCAATGTATTACGGTTTTATTATGAAATTTTAATTATATGTCACCATCAAAAGAATCATTTAGGTATCACCATCATTATGTTTTATTTCACATATTTATGCAATTTATGTTTCTTTTGTACCAATTTGATTTATGACATTTGATGAAAATTAGAAATTGTCGCAACGTTTCCCACTCAATTTTGGGCTTCAGAGTATTCTTATTTTTTACTTTAACATATTAATATGTATTTGGATATTTTATTGCCTCTATTAGAGTTAAATAAATTAATCTATGACATCATTTTCAAATAAAGAAATAAAAAAACAATTGTCAAATGTTTTAAAGTCCGTTCCCGTCTAGCCCCCTTTTTTTCTTTCACAACGCGCGATAAGGAACTTCGTATCAATATGTTAAGTCTCAATATGTCCAGTAGTTACTCTGGCTTCAATTTCCTTCAATCCGAAACACAGCAGTCCATTTACACTACTATTTGTTGGGAGAAATAGACGTTGGAGAAAAAGCTTCTCACAAATGAGAGACATACCACCATCATTTTAATTGCCATAAAAACAAAACATAAATTGCAGTGTTGTTCTCATGATGACTGAAATATTTCCACCTATTATTTCTTTATACAAAACTTATAAATCGAACTTAAAGATAGAAAAGTTGTTCCATTGATTCCTAATATAAGATCCACTTTGGGTGGGGATTTGTACGTTATTTTCAAGTTGGCAACGGGAGAGCCGTTTTGTGGCTTAAGTATTGGAAGTTTGTTCCCAGCAAAATATTGAGTGGAAAAAACAAATATTATATTTTGATGTTTAAGCAACATACTTGTAATATCCGTGTGTGTCTCTGAATTCGGTGGGTTTATAGTGTCATGAAGACCAGCATAATCGTGACGGCAGCCAATTACATATCGACAGTTAATGGTATGGTAGGGTGGATTGCTCTTATCATTAAAGGCAGTAGTAACTTTGAAGATTATAAATATACACTAGGGATCTGGCCCCGTATCGCCATTTGAATCCACCTCACATCAGATAAATATTATTTCGCGTATGTATATAATTGTTTTATATTTAAACTCGACATGTCTGCCGGCTTTTGTACTTTTCTCGTCTCAATCTGTTCCATGACTTAATATGTGCAATCCTATGCTCTTATATCCAACTTCATCCTATATTATATTCCAAACCATACCGCTAAGGTTGAAAGAGTAGCAAATGAACATAAGAATTCCTTGCTCATCCCACGGGAACACTACGTTTTTAGGATAAAAAGTAGACTATTTGCGTTAATCTAGGATATCAGGTAACTCTATATTAAATTTCATTAAAATTAGTCACGCTATGTAAACGGCAAGAGTCCTTTATCATGCCACGGAAACACTGCATTTCGGCATAAAATGTAGCCTATGTGTTAATCCAGGATATCGGGTACGTTAATACCAAATTCTATTAAAATTGGTCAAGCCGTCTGAGCGTGAAGAAGTAACAAAATCACAAACTTTCGCCTTCATAATATTAGTAATAGTAGAATATTACTGGCCTTATTTATATAAAGTTTAAAATCTCATTTAGTAATAAAAAGTTTGTCCTTTTCGGAAGACTTTTGAATTTGTTTTGAGCGAAAAAAAAACAAAATATTAAATAACTAAATAGCTTTTAAATTGTCTATGAATAAGGCCGTAAAAATAAATAAATAAATACACACCACACTAAGATCGAGTCTTATGTCATGGGTATCACGAACTTCAAGAGACTTTTCGATCTCACAAACACCCAGACGCGAAAAAATACCTGTGGTTCACACAAATATTTGTTTCGGTGCGGGGATCGAACCCGCGGCCTCTCGGTTCACAGCCGGTGTCTAAGCCAACTGCGCAGTCTGTCAATATGTGTATATATTACAATTCTTTCATATACATATTTTTCATATTGCATTCATAGAAAAATGATTATTGTAAACCTGCGATTTTTTCGATTCTCATTCATACAAAAGGAAAATAGAAACACTTTTAATATATCAAACAACAATATATCTTTGTATGAACAAGTGTTCACTCTCCCATGAACAGACTGAATATAAACATGCTTTTTCGTGACTTTGTACTAAAAAAGCTAGACATAAAAATACTATCCACCAAATGAATACACACAGATACATACATAAACTCACGCCTTTTTCCCAGAAACGGTAGGCTGAGGTGAAGCCAGGTTCAGGTCACCCACGATTCAGCGTATATTTTCCACCCAAGATGTTATAGGGGGCGAGCCTATTGCCATATCGTGCACAATTCCTGACTCCGGGCTTATAATGAATAAAAAAAATGACACTCTGCCCGACCCGGAATTCGAACTAGAGACCTCGGCATTGCAATCATACCGCAGTACGAGTACTCCACGGAGGCAGTCACACACAAATTCCTACTTAAAATATTTCCAATACCTAATCTGTTTGTTATATTTCACAGTCATGTCGCTGCGAATGCGAATTATTTTGAGCTAGGGCGAGATTTTGATACATTATAAAATTCGACACTTTTATGATCTTGCAGGTGTTACTAATTATGTGTGGAATAATAAAATACTAGACTTTTCAGCGAAAACATTTTCAAAAATATTATTAAGAAAACAATTTTGCTGGCTAGGATTGTTATTAACGAAAAGCTGAATCTAAAACAGGCTCAGTCTTTTTAACAACGTTATGTAATTTTTAATCACAACAGCATGACTGCGAAAAAATTAAAGTCTTCGAAAGATTTAAGCTTATAATAATCATTCATAAGACACTATAATAATAATACAACATTATAGCCATTGATTAGTATTATAGATTATAAATTATTTTAAAGAGCTGGTTTTATCTGAAATAAATATTGTAAGTATAATTGATTAAATATTTTAAGTAGATGACAGGATGGCCTGTGATATTTATTATTAACAGAAGAGTAAAAATAATTAAAAAGTCCCATGTTTTTTCGCCCTCGTAAGGGCGTTTTAGTGACTACAAACACAATGCAATTAAAAATTTCGCAAAGAAACGCGTCTTTTTTTTATAATTTTTCAAATTTCTTCAATTTTGGGTGGTAAATCCATAGTTATTGTTAAAATAATAATTCAAATACTTTAATAGCTTAGAGCCTTTATAAATAAAATGGTATATACCAATATTTTAGGAAAAAAAATGTATTAACCACCCAAATACGACAATATGAAGAAAAAGAGCATCGCTTTTTATTCAACATTTTCTGTTGCATTGTATTTGAAGTCGCTTATACTACCTCCCGGCTTCGTTTTCAGTAGCAGTCTTGATATACCCGGTATATACTTCGGAAAATAAAGCGTCAATTTTTTTGTGTTGTTTTATATATCTTGGTGTTTAGTTCGTAAATCCATAGTTTTTACTCAAATAATTATTTAAACCCTTGAGAACCATAGCGTTTTTAAGAATAAAAGGGTGTACACAATTTTTTATGAAAAAAAATGTGAGTACCGCCCAGATACGACGGTAAGAATCAAATACAAAAAATATCGTCGCGTATTTCGCAAAAAAATTAGTTGCATTGTGTTTGAAGTCACTAAACTACCACCTGATTTCGGTTTTTAGCAGTCTTGATATACCTTGTATATCAAAAAGATACAATTAGTTGTCCGTGGTTGTATAGTGGTGCCGAGTAAAGTGCATTAAACATGTGTGGATGAAAGGACACAAAATAGAGTTGCGGATGCGGCAAAGTTCAAACTTAGTTTTGAAAATACTTAGTTGAAATGTTCAAGAGGTAGTAGCCTAATATTGAGTTATTATCGTGAAAAATATCAAGCAGTAGGAATTAATATAGTTTTAATATGTGAGTTACAAATTAGGAACGATATGTCTCTATGATGTAGGTTATATTATATTCCGTATAAAATATTAGTAATTAATATTATGGTTGACAAATTCCAGCAAATAGCTTAGCAAATAGTCTATTCACGAGCGTAATAATAATTTTAAAATAATAAAATTCGCATTTGAAAATGCAAATTAATACTTTCTGGTTACACCTAAAAGAATAAGATTAATAGATTTCAATATGAAACTCAATAGAAGAACAGGAAAACGCAGCTCTATTAAACACCTCACACTTTAATTTCTATAAAAACTCTCAAATACAAAATATCCTAAATGATCTTACGTCATAAATACGAGAATCGCGTGTTCTAAGTACCTAAAAGTCGAGACACTTTAAGGGAATTGCTGTATGAGGAAGGTTATACGAAAGACGGAGTTTTGCAACATTAAAATAAGTACACCTACTACAGTAACTTAATGATGCGGAGTATGCGTTGTATGGAAAATGTGCGAAATATTTTCACGTTAAAGAAAACAGTGCCTAATCACATCTCAAAGAACGTGTATGTCCCCGACAATCTCTTTTACGTGAGCGTAACTGACAATATGACGTTACGTACAAGCTTACAGCAGCAACAAAACCTAACATTACCATGAATAATAAAGCAATAACTATTCTATAAATACCATCCAGGCTTCCTTTACCATATGAGATATATACCAACAGTATAATAACTACATTCTCGAGTAACTAGGATATGAAACCTGCAAGGCCAATAAAAGAAAGAAAACGATCCGTTTACGGACCGTATGGCAATTGACCGTAGAAGCGTTAAATGTCTACTCTTTGGCCGACATGCAACTACAAAGCGAGTGGCGTCCGCACGATTTTCTGGTCTACCTAATGATCAAATACTTCGCGGCGCTAGTGTTAATTCATGAGATAGGTAATTGAGAATATGTGGTCTATTATCTAAAAATGATTATGGACGTTTAAGGCACGATCTTTACACACTTTAAGACCCAGACATAACATGTACATATATGAAAGCAAAATGTTAATTTTGCAAGAATTTATGATACATAAATAAATTGTATACCCTAAAGGGCACTAAGCCGTATAAACCAAAGCCCCTGGCCCGCTATCACAACCCGGCGGCCTATAAGTAAAGTATAATGTCGGCGACAAGCGAAGCACGTGTTGCCTGCCGACATGACAGCGGCATGAGCTCTACTCCGTTGCCCAGCGGCAGTCAATAGCGTCATAAAAATACACCACTGACTAGCCCGCGGACAAAAAGTTCTCGACATGTGCCGGCGGGACGGCGGCTTTGGTGTGTAGTGCTCTTAAGTTATTAAAGAATATTGTCATAGCGACAGTTGTTAGTAAAGCGGCTTTTCTAATAGCTAATCACATTGTTTTGATTAAACTTATCGTCTAATTATCAGAAGCTTAATCTTGTTATCAAGTTTACAAAAAAAAAACAACATTTTATATGAGGCGACGTAGGTACAAGGAAATCCAGAGCAATATACACATATATATATTTAAGTCACGAGTAGTCTTAAAGTCATATACATATTATAACAGTAAATAATGATGAAAATATTTTAAGGGTTATAAACATATTTTTGCAAACATTGGCTTTTATTTGCTCACAGTTCTATTCAGTTCCAATAATGTAACTTTCTTAAGTAAATCAATGTGAAATTCTCAACTCTAGTTACTCCGGTGTTAAATTGCAAATGCATTTATAATAAAATTCCAATCCGCTATGAATGACTCTGAAAACTACTTTGCATTTAACTTAACAAAATTCAATTTTATAAAAGCCAAGTTTTAGTTTCAACTGCTCCTTTAATACGCTTTTTTCTTAGATATAAATAGTGGTGAAAGATTGGTTTGCTGAAAACGTATTAACAAAGTGACAATAAACCGCAATCTAAGACCCCTGCTTTCTTTATTCAGGTCTATTCCTACCTACTACCTACTTGAAAAAGTCCACGATTTGGGATATAAATGGCGTGGATCTTGTTTAATTAAACTTGGACCAAAGTTTCTATTGAAAAGTGTGTCTTGAATTTAAGAAGCCGAGCACCCAAAAGTTGTTTTGTACCAGCATACTTTTAGTTATTCATTTATTTATACTGTGTACAACATACCATCACGCCTACATAATATACAATATATAAATACCTTCATATTTCTCTTATTGCGATCCCATCCCTTAATCACTCTCAAAATGCACTATGCCAATAATAATAAAAAATAATAATATATAACTAAAGCCTTAGAACTTTTAATATTGGAGGAGGCCCTGAATGACAACACTATCCAACAAAAGATATTAGTAACCAGATCAACGTCTTCCTTATTTTTGCTACGTATAATTTATTCACTTAATAAATATTCAATGCAAATAACGTACTTTTTTCGTATCCTTAAATTATATAACTCATATTTATACATCGTAACTGAAACATTCTGTTTTAATTAATGTCAAGGTACGCGCTTTAGACGCTAACCAAATTCCACAATTCTGGGTGAAAATTGAGTTTCTTTCACTTGTTAAAATAGATAAGGAATATTCGAGAGAAACCCTAACTTTGTTGTTTAATTAACTGCGTAATTATGAAGTGAATATTGAATTAACAATTTATCTCACCGTTTACCTTAATCAGAAGTTCTTTGCATGTTAAATTACTTAACAGACAGGCACTTAAGAAATTACTTTCTCTTTTTCTTAATTTACGAAATACCATCCTGTTTTAATTTTCAGAGGTTTTAAAATAGCTTGTAACTTGTAAGATAACTGCACATTTTTAGCCAAATAAATAAAATAATACTACATCACTGGAAAATTGTCATGTCGACCTATCGCTTACAGTATTTATAGGAATGAGTGGAAGAATTCATACTTTTTATGAAGTCGTCGTTCGAAATCGCTTATTTTGTTTCTGTGTATGTCATAAACTGTTATGTTGTGACATTGTTTTAAAAATATGGAAGACATATCCGTTGGTGCCGGCAAATGTACCATATTAACATTCTGCCTGGAAAGAATGATACCCATAACCGTAATATTACAACGATCTAGAAAATAAAAAATATGCGAAGTCGTTTCGTAGTATTTTCGCTGTCCTTGCTACGTTGCGCAATTATTTGGAATAAGGGGAGTTACTCTATACTCCGTCACGATCAAGAATGTTGGAAAGTCGTGCGTAAAACTATACGAATATACCTAAATACTTTACAAAACGTACGAATTTTCTATCATACGTCGTAACCTTAGACTAAGTTTGGAGTGAATGATAAGTTTCCTAGAGAATAGTATTGATTTTTAGAAGTGGAAAACTTTTATCTTATACGTGGACGTAGGATGTTCAAACTTGGTGTTGGATAGGACAAATCCTAGTATTCAGGTTATGTACTCTCAAGACTTAACATTGTGAATTATATCGTGCGTATTTAATTTCGTTTTAAAACTCTGATTCTAATCTAGCCATAAAGAAAATTGAATTCAAAATTACGTGTCATTTTTTAAACCCAAAAAAATGTATACCATTTTATTGTAATACAAATATAAACAAAATTTTTAATATACTCTAACTTTAATTGTAAAATAGGAACAGTTGTGTTGGATTTAAATGACCGTAATGGACCGGATGGGAACGGCCTGCCTTCCTGAATAAAATCTGCATGACATAAAAAGCCATTAAGCTTAGGAACAGGGTTTTAAAGCACGTTTCCACCCGATCTATTTATTTTATCGTTGCTTATGGAGATAATTTTAGCCAATCTGGGGGCGCGGCCGAGCCCCCTCCAAGTCGAGCTATAGGCCGTAACATCCTTTTCTCGAAGCAATTCAGACCATTTTCAACCCCCTATAACTTCATTGTGGTTAAAGCAAGAAGCCTGAATTTTCAGTTACTAAGTAGGCATTGCGTAAACACGGTATATTAAAATTTCATTCAATTTGAACTAGTAGTTTAAGAATTATAATGTGTCAAACTTTCGTAATTTTGTCACTCACTGACTGACTGACCGATCATCAAAAGTCTAAGGCACTTCTAGCAGACATAGAACCTTCAAATTTAGAATATAATTAGTGTTTAGTGTCTAAAGTAAGGGAAAATTCAAACATTTCATAATTTGTGTCTAGTTTTCTAGATAGACCAATTGCGTGAATAACTTTGTAACCCCATATAAATGTATAGGATTACAAAGTTACATTTGCAGTTAATGAATCATTGTACCCGTATATAGTGGAATAATAGTTGTAGATATATATCTATATACATGAGGCATAATAGGAGGGGATATAGAGAGGGAAATGGTGTATTCAGCCCATGAAACTGTACAACATTTCTCTAGAAAAACATGACGAAGGAAAACTTGCAAATAAATAGATTAAATAACTCGAAAATATCAATTACAATGAAGGAAAGAACATTAATAATCAAATCCGCTATATTTGTGATAAAGATAAATTGATACCTACAAAAATAAGAAAAATCCATAAGACAGAGGCTTTAAGAAAAATCGTTAGTGATATTTTAGAAGTAAGAAGTACCGAAAAGGAAAAAAGTAGGATTCTACAAAAGACGTGAGATCCCATCAAAAACATCCTGTAAAAAAATTCCAAGTCTCGCAGCTCAGGTTTTCTACCGCAAAAAGTTGTGAGATGCATGTAATACCAAGTCGATTAATTTATTTAGTCCTTAAGGGACCTTCTATAGAAAGTTATTACGTTAGTTATTTCCATATCAATATTAAAAATTCTTTACGTTTTAAATAAATAGATCGACTTGGCCAGTAGCATTATGTATAAATTGTACGATACATTATGTTTTCATGCGATGGCCAAGTCGATCCATTTATTTAAAACGTAAAGAATTTTTAATATTGATATGGAAATAACTAACGTAATAACTTTCTATAGAAGGTCCCTTAAGGACTAAATAAATTAATCGACTTGGTATTACATGCATCTCACAACTTTTTGCGGTAGAAAACCTGAGCTGCGAGACTTGGAATTTTTTTACAGGATGTTTTTGATGGGATTTCATATTCTACTAACGTCTTGAAGGTTTTCCTATTCACAACAGGCCACAAACAACCCCCGCTTTGCACGGAGGGAAGTGGACAATAATTTATTTCCAACTCCTCCTAATAATGTAACTTTCTGATTAATTTCGTTGCGGGTTAAAGACAAGTTAGACATTCCCGGAGACTCACCGAGCTTCAATGCTCGGTGTCATTACTTTGCGTGCCACTGTTGATCCTGGCTTACAGGAGTTACAGTGGTGGGTGTGAGGGCGGGACAGTCTCCTGAAAAAAAGGCCACAAACAAACACTAATTTATTTATTTCTTACTTAAACATGGACGAGCTCACATACAAGGGTTTACCCGCCTAATCCCCTAGGACTATTTGTTTAAGAAAATTACATGTTTATAGACTCATCACCTTAGACTGTGCTGGGATTTTATTAGGGAGGCGTCGAGCCAATATAAAATCAATTTTGTTATACAATGTGCCGTAGCACCGACACTTTTCATTTAAGCGTACCATCCTTTAGCCTAATCTAAAAAAATAGGAACACATTTTTAGAGGCATATCACAATAAAAAAATTATACAACACTGTCCAAACATCGAGACACGTGGACGCATCGCGAGAATGGCTGCTCATCAATCAGCTTTAACCATGACCACGATCACTCAGTCAAGAGTATAAGACTACGAAGAAAAAGAAGCAAAAATATTACGCCGCACCTCCGCAGAATTACACTCGAAACTAGCCAAATACCAACATAATTTATCTACAAACACGTTTTTGAAACGATAAAATTAATCATACAGTCTTTTCATCTTACGTAGTTATTAAAAGTCATATACTTTTTATAAATAATGTATTATTGCGCAAGGTGAGCCGGCCATGGGAAAACTATTTCTTATCACAATTATATGCTACAATAATATCTGAACAACTCCGACACAATCTGCACTATTACGAAACTGTGACGCGATTTCGTCTGCATAAATATTTATTCTATAAAGTCTATCTAAGTAAGTAGATATTTTATAATCGTGAATACACATGTAAGTATAAAATTATATTTTATAGGTATATCAATATGAAATAAAAGAGTACTCACAATAGATCATCATTTTGGAAGATATTTTAACATATAAAAAAACAGAAATTATCAAGTATATATAGATATACTTGATAATTTCTGTTTATAATGCAAAGCAATTATAGAATTGCTTTTCAAACCACAAACTATTCATAATATTGTACAGAACAATGTACGTATACATTGACGCACCATGCTGTGTAGAAACAACAATGAACATTAATTTAGTCCAAGATTGCGTATTTTAAAACTATATAGACGATTACAGAATCTGCGATAAGTTTGTGAAATCTGTTGACCTATTCCTTCAGCGGCATTGTATATTGGTGGGTCAACACGGAACTAGTTCCAACACGTATGGAACGATTCAAACTTCTTTTTTCACTAGCAAATACGGTCTCCGGACGAGTGCAATTTCAGGAAACGCCAGTTCATTTGAAGTTCATTTTAGTCTACCACTTAACTTATTCACTTATCCAAATGCAGAACGCAGAAACGATTCGATTATAACTGGCCAATAAATACATTCAATCTTGTGAAATCACGTTTTGCACACAGAAAGACAGCCTTGCAGCGGCTCGGTGAATCAACAGTATGAATGGATCGGTTCGACCGCGGTGGTGCTATTGTCTGGCAGAAAACTTGCGTTATTAGGTAACAAACTTGCTTTTTAGAACCATTAGTTATTGGGTTAAAAATGTAAATTCTTGCATTAATCCTAAACTATGTGTGTAGTATTCGGCAAGGATTCTATTTGATTGTATTATAATATTTCATTCTCGGTTTTCCCGCGAAGGCTTCAGAATAATATTGTAAATGAAATCTTCGCAGATGTTGAATATTCTCAACCTGACTTGGAAAATAAATTCAGGGATGAACAAAGGTAATTTCAACAGCTTTAACAGCAAATAATGTAAGATTGACAGCCCCCTGGGCGCAGATGTTAGACGCCGGCTATGAAACGCGAGGCTGCGGATTCGATTCCCGCACTGAGCCAAATATTTGTGTGATCCATAGGTATTTATTTAGGGTCCGTGTGTTTGTCGTACCGAAAAATCTCTCATAGTTTCCCATACCCACGATACAAAACTCTATCTTAGTGCAGGGTCAGCATTATGTTCTGTGACTGTTGGGTCTATTTATTTATTTATTTGTATTTTATCCTGGAGCGATTATCTTTTATATAAGTGCGTGGTGGCCTGTTGGTAAATGGACTAGACGCGACTGCCAACATGTTCACGGTGGTCGCGGGTTCGAATCCCAGGGCACACCTCTGACTTTTCGGAGTCATGTGTGTATTGACAGTCAATCACCACGCACTAAAACGGTGAAGGAAAACATCGTGAGGAAACCTGCATACCATAGCGATTTATAAAAATTTCTATGGTATGTAAGTCCGCCAACCCGCACTAGGCCAGCGTGGTGGACTATATGGCCTAACCACTCTCAATCGTACTCTCGATTGTAGAGGAGGCCCAGTGCCCTGCAGTGGGACGTATATGGGCTGATACAGTACAGTATCCTGGAGCGTTGGTGTGTTGTGAAAACTAATTAGAATTAGTATTCAAACGAAACCGCCAAACAGCAATATTAATGCACTGTTGTGTTCCTCTTTGAAGGACTTTATAGCCAGTTTAACTTCTGCACATATTGAAAAAATCTTACGTCTCAGGATGGCGAGCGCAGTGGAGAACCAAGCATTGCTTTGTAATTCAATTCGTCGGTCGTATCCTTTACCACATGCTTGTCTCCCCATTCATTGCAATAAAAATATATATACTCAGAATCCTGTTTTTCCTCTCCTTATTGCAGATTCATACAGAGTCTGTGTTTACATGTATTATGCATGCTGCAGGAAGGATTTGGCTTGTAATTTTACGATTGCTCACTTGCTGAACGTCAAGCAGTACCATAAATAACCCAACCTGAGACGAATTGCCTTTCTTCATAAAACCCAAAGTCAGTTCCCAAATCTGGGTACTAAATCCCAACCTCAAACCGAGCATACATGATTACTCGATCACAGGTGGCTCTTTACATGTAAAAACAATACAAGTAACTTATATTGTTTTTACATGTAAAGAGTCAGTATATTAAATTTTGCCTTACCACATTATGGAGAAACAGCAAACAATCTGGAATTGAAACTAATTATCCCAAAACGAACTCAAAAGACTTTCCCCGCTTCCCTTGACGCATCCCAGAAAAATATCACAAAAGAAGTAAAGTAGGCCAAAGCAGAAAGATGCAAACTTCACTATTCGGCACCACGCAGTTCCAAAAATAACTTTGAAATTATTCCTGTTAGACTTATTAGTACTTGTAGAGATCTGATTAATGAATGTCAACATTGTTATGCTCGTACTTGTACCACTTGAATCGGGACCGATCTAACGTCACGTGATCAGATTTAATCACCAGATTGCGACAGATAAGAGTGATCGAATTTATTAAAATTGATAACTTGAAGTGCTCTCCATGGGTTTGCGCAATTTCGATACAATCTGTGAAGCGGATCGGATAACCGACATTCGTTCACCAAAATTAAAAAGATTATCACGTCTTTTCAATTACAGTAACTGCGATGTTTTTTTTTTGAAACAGTGGTATTATCTAGTAAGGTTGTTTGAATTGTAAGAGCAATATTGATTTATTCCAATAAAATGTATTAGTACATTTTGGTTTCCTCGAACTATCGAAAAATTAAGAAATGCAACTCAAACTTGACTTGAATATAATTACTAGACAGGCCAATGCTATTATTGAGGAATATACAACGAAACAACATAAAAAATATTGTAGATAACAGTAATATAATATAATATTATTGTACATAACAGTAATATAATATAAAATTATTGTACATAACAGTAGTATAACCCAAATGCGTCGTGTATAATAAGCAATGTTAGTTATTTTTTAAAGCGGAAGGAATCGATACCTGGTTGTAAGAAACACAAGAAACTTTATAGGGAATCTCATTGGTATATATTACCAGAACTTATAGGGATGGCTTTGTAAGTAACTAAATCCTTCAGAACCGGAAATTCGACAAACGAAGATTAATGCCGTGTGGCGACACAAAGGAGAACATTCTACACGAAATACACCCTTGTCGACTATCCACATAGTAACTCAACAGATTAAATTCTCACTTTGTGTCTTTCTTCTTCATACTAAAACTGATAAACTAAATATTAAATTCCACGCTCAAGGAATATCAAAGGTTCAAGTTTGTAACAAGGAAGTCCTAGAAAACTTAAGTAAACGTAAATCAATGTAGAAGCAAGGTGATGCGACAGTGCAATCTCAATATCTGTTGGAGATCTGCAAACTGCTCGACGAATGAATTTAGCTGTATAAACTGGATTAAGACAGCGGGCAGCACGAATTTCGTGCAGTGACATTCAATTAGACAAATAAATTAGCCCGAAGACAAATTAGTTCTGAATATTCAGACCATGGAATGCAATTGATGTAAAGCGTTTGAAGTTCTCGGTCAGTTGGTCTTGTGACCATTTAATTAATATTCAGCTTTAACTGTCATACCGGCGTAATTGTAGTAGTATTTAATATTATGTTAATCATTAAATTTACGTTAAAGTCCACATTGTCCATCCAATGATTTCGAGAGAGACATCCCGTGCCATCCCATAGTCTGTAAATTTTATGAGTAGATAAAAAAGACCGTTTATTAGACAAATAGTAACAATAATGTAGTAGTAGTCTTTGTTTACCTCTTTTGTCCATTAAATTATTACTCACTTTGCGACGGAGGCAAGTGGACAAAATATTCAAACTCTTATTATTTAACTTCATGATAAATGAATTCGTTGAGGGTTAAAGAAAAGTTAGACATTCCTGGTAACTCACCGAGCTCCATGCTCGGTGTCATTAAAATGCGTCCCACACCCTGGTTTACAAGAGTTGCAGTGGTGGGTGTGAAGGCGGGACACTCTGCAACTAGTAATAAAAATACATTACGCTGTATTCGTGCGTCGGAAATATTTTCGAGTAGACAAAGAAGTGATTGAGAGCTCGTTAATAACTAAGGAATAGAATGTGTAGTCGCTAAACATAGTATAATGGGCCCACATTAAGCTTTTAAAACACAATAGACCACGCCTTATAATATTTCTATATATAGCATTGTAAAAGTCGTTCCATCTTTCTATTATCAAAAGGAAATGTGTGGGTGACAAATGAATAACATTTTTATAAGAAAATAATCGTGTCGGCAACAAGCATGGGCACGTGTTGCCGGCCGACATGTTAGCGACACTTCGGTAGCGAAAGAGCTCTGGTTAGTTGCCCGGAGACAGTCAACTTAATAAAATGTTTCTTGTGTGTAAATGTCATGTCGCGACGCTGACATATTGTCCCCATGATTGTCCCCGACAAAGTTTTCAGACTTGCAATGAGTGCAACCGCCGACTAGCCCGCCAACAAAAAGTTGCTGACAGGCCCGCGCGGCGGATCGAGACTTTAGTGCGCTTAAGAACACATAAATTATAACATACAACATAAAATAATAATTATTACTGGACATCATGACACGTAACATCTGATGTCTCAGGATAACAAGGGTAGTGTAGTGCCAAGCATTACTTTGTAATTCATGGTGTTGGTGATGCGCGATCGTATTGCTTACCATCACAAGAATGACATTCGTGTCCCGCCATTCATCGCAATAATAAAAAATTATAAATATTTACACAATTACTGTTCCTTTGATTTGGTGTGTTGTCACAATTCTTATTAACTGAATGCAGGAATATTTTTCAAATTGATCTTTTCTATGATTGATAAGCGTTTAACCTTAGTCCATCAAGTTGACCTAACATGTAAAAAATAGGGATGAATAAAACATTCAAAAACTATTTGTGATCTAAATCACACATGAATTCCGAATCTATCAATTCTATCTCGCAATTTACCATTGATATCCCTCGAGTTCCAATTGAGTTCGATTCCAATTGATTGTAGTTTGCTAACCGATTCATTGTTACGTGATTCATCTCCGCAGGCCCATGTTTTCAGCTGACTATTTAGTTTGCATTCCATTAAAACTTTTTCTCACTCGCTATGCTTTGAAGAATTACAAACCTTTGATGTCTTGTTGTAAAATTGCAACTTTTTAATATTTTATCAGTTGATTTAAGTTGTGATTGATGTCTAGCATCATTATTTAAGACCACTCGAATTTTTAAATTTCTATACCACATAAATATTTAAAATCACGTTGATGCCGCTTCCAACAGGTCATTGTGGAGATCCTTGGGGGAGGCCTATGTTCAGCAGTGGACTTCCTGTGGCTGATATGATGATGATAATGATGATGATGATGATGCCATCACAAAGAATTTTTCGAAGGGCTTCCTTCTATCATTTAGTCTATACCATCAAAATTATTAATATTTTTAAGTGTTCTCTTTAAAAAATGATGGAAGGTGATTCATCGCCCATGGCCGTGCTTTTAAAAGAAACAGTTGAGTGATCCTATGCCAGATTTACGCAGTTATATTTACACTGTTGGAAGCTCATCTGATATCAAACTCAAACAGGAAAATTATTCAAAGAAACAGCCTAGTACAAAGCATTCCTACGGTTACGTAAGGCGTCTGTAATTATCAACAGAACTCCCAAGAACTCTGGCTTGGGGAAACAAAAATGATTTTTATGCCAGTAATCGTTCTGATATCAGAACTTTTGGGCAATCCCTCAAAACTTTTACGTAATCAAACACCAGTATTATTATTTGCTAGTAATACATTTATTTTACTGAAATACAAATATAATTAATATAATACATACATAATGAATATAATAAAACACATAGTGACCTTTCTATACATAGAATAAATTTGTAACTGATCGATGTCTATACATATAATATAAATGAGAAAAACGAATATGGGGGACTATATTAACGCAATGGAACGAAAACAATGATATTTAGATTTTTCGTCTGTGTGGTTGTGCGCGATGAACTCAAAAACAACTCAACGGATTTCGAAGAAATTTGGTATGAAGGTGGCTGACACCCTGAATCGACACATAGGCTATTTTAATCCCGAAAAATATAGTGTTCTCGTGATATGAGGAAATAATTTAAATATATTTGTTGCATTTTTTATTTAAAGGGATGTGATGGGACTGCACTATATGCTTTAAGTGAGAATGAGACGGGACGTTGCTGGATATAATATGGGACGAGACGGGGCGGAAAAATCACAAATAAATAATAACGTCACTCGTGGATTTAGGTATTTTCCTTTTAAGGGGAGAACATACATACATGAATAAATCTAATCCAAGGTGGATACTGGAGCTTCGACGACCATATACTGTCAAGAGAGGTTATTTATGGGTCCTCACATGGCTGCTTACCCAATTTTAGCTGTAAATGATTTTGAGTAAATGTTATACGGGAGGACAACATACAAAAATTAATTGTGAAGGCGGTTTGGATTTTGACTCACGCCTTTTCCTAGAAGTAGTAAGGTAGAGGTGCCAGAGCAAGCACATTTCGTCTTATATGTTCCGTCTCACGGTATGATAGGGGCAAGTCTATCGCCATATCGGGTACAAATTCCTGACTGCGGTCTCATAATGAATAGAAATATCTAATATCACTTTGCCTGGCCCGGGAAAGTGACACCCGAGACCTCTGCTTTGTGATTGTACGGTCGTAAACTATGCCACTGAGGCGAGTGAAATGTGAAATGGTGATGAAATAAGGCTTAGCGTCGTATCTATCGATACATACTTATTGCAGAAGTTTAAGAGAACTTCCAATCAATAAGTTTAAAAAAAGTAATAAAAGTTAAGCTGTGTAAAAAGACATATTATAGAATCTCAGATTATGTGGAAGATAAAACTGCTTGGGAATAAATTGCTCATTTTTTGCATCAAATTGTGTTAATTGACATTTTAAAACCAACATTATTGTGACTTGTGACATGAACCATTGTTATTGCAAAATGGCGATATAAAAAATAAAAGAAAGAGAAAGAAAAAAAGAAGACATTTCGTGTTACTGAGGGAGTTTCTTGTGCCGCTTCTTCTTCACAGCTACAACACGCTCCGAAGCGGTGGTAGCAGAAAAGAACGATTCAAAAGATCTTGTGAAAGACTATTTGAATAAAGAATATTTTGATTTTGATTGATTTTGAAAAGTTATCACGCAGACGAAGGTTGCGGGCAAAAGCTAGTACCTAAATAAAATGTTTAAATTGCATGGTGTTTATTTATATTAACATTTGACATGTAATCAATAGATAATTTCGTTTTTGTATTCAATCGGGGGCGTAGCTCAGATGGTAGAGCGCTCGCTTAGCATGCGAGAGGTACCGAGATCGATACCCGGCGCCTCCAGTCTCAACATCCTCCTCGAATTTGGTGTATTTTTATTTAAATTTCATCTACACGAATTTTATAAATTAAGATTTGTAAAACATTAAAATTGTGCACATACTCCACATACTACATTTTATTTTTTTTAAAACTCTCAAATTATATTGAATTACGAAACGTAGCAATCGATCGAGTTCAATTCCCAGGGCATACCTCTGGCTTGACGGGAGTCGTTTGTGTATTGATAGCCAATCATGCCCTTTAAAGGTGAAGGAAGAAAGATTTGTAAGAATTACTGTGGTATGTTAAATCCACCAACCCGGACTAGCCCCTCTCAATGATGCTCTCTATTGTAGACGAGATCGAGAAGAGTAGCTTCGTGGTCTATTTCTAAGCCGCTTTCAATCGAACTTCTTATTACAAACGATGCTTATTACAACGAGCTAAATAATATATACATATATATACTTTATTGTGCATCATAAAAAAGGAACAACAACAGATTAAATACTTAAAACCAAAGACATGGTAACAATTGGCGGCCTTATCGCTAGCTGCGATCGCTTCCAGGCAACCTTTAGATGGACTGGATTAATATAATAAAGAACTGATGGGGCAGTACAGAGGACGAGATAAAAGAAAATAATACGTGAGTTATTTTAAATATGTATATGCTAAAAGTTTCCGAAAATGGCAACGGAAAACAATTACTAATCGTTAAAATATATAATATTTACTTACATTGGACGATCACTTTGGTACAGCGACACCTTACAACTTATACAAGCTCTGACTTATTTGACCCAAACAACGCCTACTACCTAACCAAAATGAGAGACGTAAAAGAAACATATTTGTTTTACTTTTCGCAACAAATTAGCACCTGAACACATGACACTGTCCCGACGATTTTGCACCGCCTCTATGTAGTGTCGACAAACAAACGACCAATATTCTGCGACATTTTATGTATGACTAGCGGTACAGCCCGACTCCGCCCGGATGCAGTCACTTTTTGAATCCAGTCCACATCAGATAATGTAATCCGACCGATTACGGCCATGGCGACCACTTCGACCCCTTATAGGGCTTGGCGCTGATGCGCCCGGAGATGGCTTATATAGCTGATTTTCGCAACAAACTCCCTTGCACAAAGTGGGCATGTGAGCTTACCGCTTTCATAATTGAAGAGAATAGCGGCGAGCGGACGGGCTTTAAGCTCATCGCGCTTGGCGTCGAGGTCAGCTAAACGCTGTTCCTCAAATACGCGAATTCGCTTCTTCACCATCTCGCGCCACTCCGGTCGTTGTGTTGCCAAACTCTCCCAGCGAGAGGGCTCTATCTTGCATCTTTTCATGTGACGTTTCTGAACATCCTTATATCTGATGAGTTGTCCGCCATGCTTTCGCTTGCCCTCCTCTAGCTCAGAGTAAAAGATGCGCTTCGCCACTCTCTCCTCCGCCATCCGTGATACGTGACCACACCACCGTAGTTGCCGACGCATCAAATATGCCTCAATGCCACCAACATTAGCGCGTCTTAAAACTTCGGTATTACGCACCCGATCGGACCATCTGATCTTCATGATGGAGCGCAGGCATTTTAGGTGGAATCGATTGAGAGTGCGTATATGGTAACGATACACACACCAGGTCTCGGAAGAATAGAGAAGGCTTGGCAGCACAATCGCCATGTAAACCGAGATCTTAGTAGCCAGCTTAAGGTCGTGCGAGCAGAAGACCTTAGAACACAGCTTTCCAAATGCTGCAGCTGCAGCACTTATTCTGCTGTTGATCTCAGTATCAAGGTCACACTTAGCTGTTATAGTGTTCCCCAGATAACGAAATGTATCGACCTGTTTCAGCACGTCCTCACCAAGCTTAATGGTCAGTGTCTCACGACCATGGATGTCTAGGGACATCACTTCCGTCTTTTTGACACTGATCTTTAGGCCAAATTTGCAGCATGCTTGGTGGAAAGTGGACATTAGCTGTTGCAGGCCGTCTGGGGATTCTGCCAAGAAACACAGGTCATCAGCATACATGATCTCTGTGATCAATGCATACGAGACTTTGGTGCGCGCCTTAAGTCTGGCCAAGTTGAAAAGACTGCCATCGGTGCGAAAGCGAATGCGAACCCCTTCAGAAACAGTTTGTAGGACGTCCTTGACTACTACTGCAAAGTATAGAGCGAACAGTGTGGGTGCTAGTACGCATCTTTGCTTAACCCCACAGGTAACGGGGAAAAAGTCGGACTGTTCGCCGTCTATGGAGACGCAGCACTGCATATCGTCATGCAGGAGTCGCAGAAGTCTCACAAACTTTTCTGTGCGTCCTAGCTTTCTCAGTACCATCCAGATTGCTTCGCGAGGCACACTGTCGAATGCTTTCTCCAAGTCAACAAAGCAGAGGTACAGCTGACGTCCCTGCTCTCTACTTTTCTCCTGAAGGGTTTCAGGCAGGATCCTTTCTGATAGGTCCCTTAGGCGGTTCAATAGAACTCTTGCAAAGAACTTTCCAGGAGCTGATAGAAGTGAAATACCGCGATATGAGTTACAGTCGGATCGGTCACCCGTGTTCTTGTAGAGAGCACTAATACGAGACAATTTAAAATCGACTGGTACTCGCTCCTCCTCCCACATTCGAACAAACAGTTTCCACACCGACGTGTGCAAATCCTTACCGCCGCATTTCAAAAGCTCGCTTGGTATGTGGTCAATGCCAACTGCCCGCTTATTTTTCTGCTGCCTGATGGCAGTGACAACCTCGTCAAGCGCCAGTGGTTCATCCAGCTCGATACATAAAGAGAGTTGAGGCATTAAGCTGATGTTTTGCAGATCGGCTGATCGATCCACGTTGAGCAAAGTGTTAAAGTGTTCAGCCCAACGTGCTAGTACTTCCTTCTTGCTAGTGGGGAGGTGTGAACTATCTAAAGACCTCAGGGGTACTTTTGCTCGGTAGGAAATACCAATCAGCTTTCGCAGCTCGCAGTAAAACTCCCCAAGCTGTTTAGTGTCAGCAAGCCACTGCATTTGGCAAGCTTTGTCCTGCCACCACTTATCTTTTATCTGACGAGACAGCTTGCGCAATTCTTGGTCACTCGCTTTGACCAACGCAGTGCTTCAGCGCAGTGCTAGTACTTCCTTCTTGCTAGTGGGGAGGTGTGAACTATCTAAAGACCTCAGGGGTACTTTTGCTCGGTAGGAAATACCAATCAGCTTTCGCAGCTCGCAGTAAAACTCCCCAAGCTGTTTAGTGTCAGCAAGCCACTGCATTTGGCAAGCTTTGTCCTGCCACCACTTATCTTTTATCTGACGAGACAGCTTGCGCAATTCTTGGTCACTCGCTTTGACCAACGCAGTGCTTCCGCCTCTTCTACTGCGCTGTCGCAAAAGCTCTCGATGTTTGTTGAATGCTGCTCTGAGAGCCTCATTGTTGTCATCGAACCAGTCTTCGTGACGCCGATATTTAATACCCAATGTAGCTGAAGCGGTTTCCATAATGTGACTAGACAGAGTTCCCCAAGCAGCACCGACATCATCCGCCTCATTTGTAGGCCACAGCTTTCCCGATATGGCTTCAGCATATTCCTTTCTAGCCTCGCAGTACTTTAGCCTATCCACGTTTACACACGCAGGCTTTTTATCTATGGATCTTCGAGGCCGGCGGAGGCGGAGTCTTAACTTAGTGACAATGAGTCGATGGTCAGTCCAACAGTGTGCACCGCGCATAACGCGGGTGACTTGCACTTGACTGATGTCTTGTTGTCGTATGATGGCGTAATCTATCAAATGCCAGTGTTTAGACTGCGGGTGCATACACGTTGTCTTGTGCTTGGCGGCAAGCCGGAACATAGTGTTCGATATCGCAAGGTTGTATTGAGCACAAAGACTGAGCAGCAACTGACCATTGCTATTCATGTTGCCGACTCCGTGTCTACCCAGAACTCCAGGCCAAGCCTCATAGTCCCGACCAACTCTGGCATTAAAATCGCCTAGCAGCAATATCTGCTCTTTACTATTAATTTTGTTAAGGCATTGAGATAATTCCTCATAGAATTTGTCTTTGATATCATCAGACTTGTCCAGCGTTGGGGCATAAACACTGATGACATTAAGGTAGTTGTCCGAGTCCAGGTGAAGGCGCAGTGTGGTAACGCGGTCCGAGATGTGCATAGAACATTCATGAAGTCGCTTTGTTAATTGATTTTTGATGGCAAATCCTACCCCAGACCTACGAGGTTCGGATGAAGGGGTACCTTTCCAGAAGAAAGTATAACCACCTCCAACTTCCACCAGCTCTCCTTCATCAGCGAGATGCGTTTCGCTGAGTGCAGCCACATTCACATTATAGCGACGAAGTTCCCGAGCTACAATAGCGGTTTTGCGCTCGGGGCAGGCGTTGCCATCTCTGTCAATCAACGTTCTTACGTTCCACGCGCCAAATGTCACAATAGGTGGTTTCATGACAGTTTTATTCTTTCTGATACGTCGACCACGAATTAGATTGATGCAGTGGCAGCCGCGGTTACTACCACCTTCCAGGTCGGGACGAGCATTTTTTTAGGACACCTTTTCTAGCCCCCTCCTCGGCTGAGCAAGGAGAGCAGTGCCTCCCTAAATAGGGCTGCTCTGTCACCCCAGGTGCCGAATTTGCATTGTCGTCCCAAACATGCAATGCGAAAGCGACCACGACGTGTACTCACGCCCGTGAGGCCGCCTATGTTCAGGTATCGGATAAAGTCCGGCTTGCATCGCGCCGAACCTCTCTACCTCAGCCCATCGCCATAGGACTTAACGTACTCGGAGTCCATATATCGGAAGCGGTCAGTTGCGCAGGATATATTAAGGTGCGCAAGCGTTCGCGTATACGCAGGCGCACACACTCGTCCTCCCCCTTCCCGATTCAGTGGAACGGTGAACCGCTACGACTGGAAAAGAGGTCGGATGATGTGTCTGGCCAACGGTAACTATACGCCCTCTACCGTCGCCCTAGGCCATCCACCTTGCCTTGCTGTATCGCCGAGTGTACCAAGCCCTTTCGCAATATCTGCATTGGGTTGCCACCCTCGCCGAAACAGACTTGGAGAGGGATACTACTGTCTCTATGGAAGGGGGCCAGAGACAGTAGCAGCTCGGGAAGCCGGGGCCGCATACCCGTATACCACAATACAACTTTCAACACATCAGATATATGATATATGTATTATACGTGTATTTATTAGTTTTTATTAAAATTCAACGTGGCTAGCGTCCCCTACTGCTTTTCCCACCCCATGCCGTTATATCCTGTCCTGTCCCGCTAAACCTTTTTAAGAAGAATAATCCCGTTGTTCCTCCATGATTTTAAATTCATCCGTCTACAAAGTACACGCAACGAATGCACCCGATTTTTCGGGAACGGGAATTTTCCAGTTTCTAAAACATTTTTCTCTACTGTTCTGCTACTATTGGTTATAACGCGATGCCTACGATAGCTTATAGCATTTCTTAATAAACTACCTATCCAACATAAATATATATTTTATACACGGTTACGCAAAGAAATGAAAAGAAATAAAAAAAATTTTCAATTTGAACCAGTATTTCCTGAGATTTGAGGGTACAACCCAACAAACAAATACTCTTCAGCTGTATGTATTAAAAAATAATATATATTTGTTGTGAGGTGTATCTATCGTTTCAAAACCATCGGGAATGACGTGATTCGCAATCTTCGAACAAAAATATGCAAAGTATTTTTCAAACGTCCACGATAAATCTTTCAGCTTACATTTAGATTCAAATATGCGGCCGACATTATCCCCTTCACTAATATATTCAGTGCCGCATAAACACAAACTAAAAATAAAAACGTAAAATTGATTAACAATCCATCAGTTTCCGAATAAACAGAAACCGTTACTAAAAGAAACGAAAATATTAGGCAAAAATGCAATTTAAAAAGTCACGATGTCATTAATAAAAGAATCCTTCAGGGAGGTATGAATTCAAACAAACCCAATGACGAGAACTTGAGGAATGGATTCGAATTGTACTTTTACAATATTTTAGTCTAGAACTCAGCCGAAAATTTATAAAGAATAAAAATGAAGCCCAAAATCACAAGAAGTTTTGAGCGCCTGTGTACCGGGCAACTAAAATATTTGCGTAAGTTTTTAAAAGTTAAACGAGCAGATTAATGTAATCAGATGTTTGTTAAACACGAACAAGGTCCCATTTACATCTTATCCCAACAAGAACATAACGTCGCGAAAACTTTATATTCTAACAAATGGGTCCTTGGAAACTAAATTTGTTAAATGTATAATAATCCGGTCTAAAACTCAGATCATATCATGTGATAAACTTTTGATTTGGTAATATGTTAATGTTATATGAGATGTGTTAAAGTCTCGCTCCTAGGCAGACCCAGTTTTACATAACGGGCTAAAGTTTGAACTGTAATATGCGTAAAACGAGATTATTACATAAAGTCTAAATTAAACATTGTAGACATTGTTCAGTCAATTTTCTTGTGTGTTAATTGTTCTCTTTCTGTTAAAATATCCTCCCAAGTTGGGTTTCATCAAGGAAACTGGGGTGATTTTCTTTTGTTTTCTGCACATGATATTCGGATTCTTTCAACTAAATAATTTTAAGTTTTGGTGAATTTAATTTTTTTTCACGTCAGAACCTTAACAAGATATTTCAATCTCACCTACACGAGCTCGCAAATTCTATCTTTTTAGCTAGACATACACGCATAAATTGATCGGTCGTCCGTCGCGACTCAAATCTTATCCGTGATTTACCCACACATGGTATGTTGTAATCCATTTTTTTTTCCTACGAACGACCGACAGACATGTGGTGAGCATACTAGAAAGAGAGGAAAAAAATGTCTGTTAATACTAGTGCCTATTGTATTTCGACAGCCTCTATTATGCATTTCATTGAGAGTCATGACAAGCCGCGAATATTTGTTTTTGGGTGTAGTGAAACCGAAAAGTCTGTCATAGTTACTGATTTCAACTACACAAGGCAGTAGGAACGACTTTGAAGCAAGAGTAGTTACTAGTCACTTTGAAATTTATCAACATATGCCTCAGGATGGCAAGCGCAGTGGAAAACCAAGCATTGCTTTGTAATTCATGGTGTTTAGTTGTGTTACTGTCCTTTAGCGATCTTATGCTTACCATGACGCCATTCCATGCAATAAAAAAACACATGACAATTTTCTCACTAGGGAATTTTTCCCTTATTATATTGTAGACACACTTTCCGTGTTACTAATACTATCATATCGTGTTTTTTAATTACACGAGGGAACTCGTAGCGCAGTCGGTAAACCACATTTTCGTGGCTCGATTGCAGTGGAGTGGATTCGTGTCAGCCCACCGTATCTGACTAAGCAATATGGTGCATGGTTAAGTGTGGTTGCAGTTTGCCTTTTGACATATAAATTCCTTCGATATTAGGGAATTATTACATGGATGTAGCGGTGTATAAATATCATAGATACATAAAGGATTCTATTAAATAGTAAATTATATTGAAATTCTTATGAATCAAGACCGATGACCAAACCATTTCGATGCACAAATATAATATAATATATTTATCAGAAATAACATTTACTGCGAATAAGCTATCATGTTTTAAATTCAATTTTTTAATCATTGTTTACTACACCTCTTGTTCGATTTACCAATGTTACGAAACAATTTGTTGATGATGTGTTGTCTTGTGATGTTTGATTGAAGTTTTACATTTCGCAAAATGTACAAATTATGAAAAATATATGTATAAATATCAATTTATTAAGTAGGCACAATTTTAATTCATTGTTAAAATGACTGTTCGTCCCGAGGGAGTGGTACTGGCGTTATTACAACGTAATAATAAGCATGATTACTACTATTACAGTATTTCATTAATTTACTACGAGTAAAAATTTTGTATTTTGCCGCTTGGGAATTAAATAACCTACAACATAATCCTTACGAATATTACAATCGCGAAATTTATGTACTCGTATATTGGGATGTATGGACGTTTGTGACTCTTTTATGAAAAACGCCTAGACCCAAGAAGCTTATACCCAAATGGAGATTGCATTCCGTGTATAAAAGTGAAGCACAAAAATTTGACCTTGAATGACGTTGCTGTTGCCTGCTATCCTTTTCTTTAAAGTGACAATGAATGGAAATCACTTTTTGTTCATTCATTGTCACTCGAAAGAAAAGGATAGCAGGCAACAGCGACTGCATTCAAGGTCAAATTTTTGTGCTTCAGTGTTTTATACGGAATGCAATCTCCATTTGGGTATAAGCTTCTTGGCTAGACCGTTTAATGACGGTTTAATGACATTTGTTACAGGGGTACAAGACACCTTGGGCTCACCCATAAGCTACTTTTTGTCCCGAAAAAATGTGAGCCCTGCCCTGGGATGATTATGAAATCAAACATGCATATTTGCTACTATTTAAACGAACATACATATTTGGTCGATGAAGAGATCCTTGTGGGATGCCTATGTATAGCAGTGGATTTCCTGTGGCTGAGATGATGATGATGATGATATTTGCTACTGTTTCACAATCAAGTGGATGACACGAGATAGAAGAAAACAGGATTGCATGTTCTACTTCATGGGACAGAATGAGACGTGATATAACAGGATGGGAATATAGTCGACCTTGGTTACATAATGTATAAATATAAACAGTAACTACGCGGAATAAGATGTAGTTGATGAGAAATAGACTCAAAAACTATCTGCACACGGGTGAAGCCGGGCCCGATCGCTGTTTAAATTTAAAACCCGATAGTAGCACGTTCAGAAAAAGACTCTTAACACTTTATACACAGGTATTAGATTTCCGATAGGAAATTAGGACCAGCCAATTTTTTATCATTTTTAAATGAAACATATTTATAAATTATAAAATAACAAATATTAAATGACTTGACATAATGTGTTTATGTTTGACAGCCTCCGTGGCGCTGACGGTTAGACGCCGGGTTCGATCCCCGCACCGAGAGAAATGTTTGTGCGGCCCACAAATATTTCTTCCGGGTCTGGGTGTTTGTGAGACCGAAAAGTCTCTCGTAGTTCTTGATACCTACGACACAAGACTCGATCATAGTGTGGAGTCAGGACTATGTATGTGACTGTTGGGTGTTATTTATTTATTTATGTTATAAAAAATATAAGTAAATATTTTCGGCAGTTAACCAAAAATGATTTCTAACGGATTCATAAAGGTTCTCTTAAAATTCTTACGGAAACTGGCATAGGAAAAAGGTTCCAATATAAAAATAAGCTTATTTTTTACCATAAAACAGTGTATTACCGACAGCCTCCACAAAAATATGCGCGGCTTGAGCCCGAAACGCGACAAAGTTTGAAATATAAATTGGTATTCAATTTGATTACGCATTATAAAGAGACTTTTCTGCTTAAAGTAACTTGGACGTATTTTAGGCTAAGTGGCGATGTGTTTTCCCGCTGTAAAGCGTCTAACAACAAAGCGACTGTTGTGTTTTAATATTGCGATATAAGCCGACATAAATAATCGGCCATCCATCACCCCGTATTAGGCAGCCGTGACGGTCAGGCGAAAGCCCCTCCTTCGAATATCAGAGATCATGCTGAACGGAACAAACGTAGACCAATCATATTGCATTGTTAAACGAACAATATAGACAGGAAGGAATAGTGCTATGCCTTCAGCAGAATATCTATTTAAGTGGTTTGAGAAATAAATTATATTTTACTGGTGGTAGATCTTTGATAGTGAAGGGCCACCAGCGCAATGTCTGTTTCTCCCACCAAACAGTAATGTAAATGCAATGTTGTGTTGCGGATTGAAGGACATTGCATCCATTATTGAGACTTAACATCTTATGTCTCAGGTAGCGAGCGCAATGGAATGCCAAGCATTGTGTTGTAATACAAGGTGTTGTTTGGCTTTGCTATCTACTCTTCATGAGCGGCCATATCGCTTATCATCAGGTGAACGGTATGCTTGACCCCCATTAATTGCAATAAAAATAAAATAATCGGTGATTCTGATTACGGCACTCTATAGATCTTTTGTTAGACATTATTTCATTGTGTGAATAACATTTATAAAGTAACTAGCTTTTGCCCGCGACTTCGTCTGCGTGTACACAATGATATAAACGTGAATCTTAAATTGTATCCTTTTGGCTGTGCGTTGATCCGACAGTTCAGTGCTACAAATTGTAACCCTTATCTTAAACCATTTAGGGTTAATTTTAGAAAAATAAAGTACGCAGTTATTCTTGTTTCTAGATGGGTAACGAAAATGCAAAGTTTGATAATTCTAGCTTTAACAGTTTCCATTTTCCATACAACAGTTTTTTACCCTTTTCACTCCCTTAGGGGTTGAATTTCCAAAAAATCTTTCTTAGTGCTACTCTACATCATAATAGGAACCCTTGTGCAAAATTTCATCTTTTAACTCCAGTAGTTCCGGCTGTGCGTTGATCCGATAGTTCGGTTCTACAAAAATTCAACCCTTATTTATATTCATTTAAGGTTAATTTTAGAATAATTAAGTATGCAGTTATATTTGTTTTTGATAGGCTAACTAAATTGCAAAGTTTGATAATTCTAGCTTTATCGGTTTAGATTTTCCATACAACCGTTTTTTACCCTTTTCACCCCCTTAGGGTTGAATTTTCTAAAAATCCCTTCTTAGTGCTACCCTACGTCATAATAGGAACTCCTGTGTAAAATTTCACATTTGTAGCTCCAGTAGTTTCGGCTGTGCGTTGATTAGATAGTCATAAAATCACCCTACTCTCGCAACACTTCAACCCTTATTTTAACCCCTTTAGGGTTAATTTTAGAAAACTAAGTATGCAGTTATATTTGTCTTTGATTGACTAACGAAACTGCAAAATTTGACAATTGTAACTCTAACGGTTTCGATTTTCCATACAACAGTTTTTAACCCTTTTCACCCCGTTAGGGGTTGAATTTCCAAAAATCCCTTCTTAGTGCTACCCTACGTCATAATAGGAACCTCTGTGCAAAATTTCACGTTCCTAGCTCCAGTAGTTTCGGCTGTGCGTTGATACGTCAGTCAGTCAATCAGTCAGTCAGTCAGTCAGTCAGGTTCCTCTTTTATATATACAGATGACCGTTTGATTACCGAATACAATAATATATATATACCGGGTATATCAAGACTGCTACCGAAAACGAAGCCGGGTGGTAGTTTAAGCGACTTCAGACACAATGCAACAGAAAAAGTAGCAAAAAAAAGCGACAATTTTTTTTTTGTAATTTTTTTCTTATGACCATATTTGGGTGGTAAATACATTTTTTTCCTAAATAATTGTGTATACCCTTTTATTTATAAATAATCTAAGGCATAAAAGTGTTTAAATTATTATTTTAGCAAAAACTATGGATTTACCACCCAAAAATGAAGATATTTAAAAAATCATAAAAAATAATTGTCGCGTTTCTTTTCGAAATTTTTTGTTGCATTGTGTTTGTAGTCACTAAAACTACCACCCGGCTTCGTTTTCGGTAGCAGTCTTGAGATACCCGGTATATATATATATATATATATATATACAAGTTATGAGATTTTCGTAGATACTTTGTTCTACCGATGTTCTTATAAATCTGATGACGATAATACTACAACTATGTATGTTAAGGATAGAATTTCGTAAATCAGTAACAAATATAAACCTATTTATATACCACATTAAAGTAAAATAATCCTACACTGTAAGCCTTCGGGCGCGGATATTTATGCAGATCAAATTTGTGTTAATTCGGTTATTAATAATTCTGCTCATATACCCATTACAATTGGGTAAGCTTAACTGTTATATGTAAATATGGTCTTTACATAAATATTAATACTATAGTTGGGCTACGTAGGACGTTCACTTTTGACAAATGGCTAACGGTCTACAGAGTGGCGATACGAGAAAATAATTTATAAAGTTGACAGGGCTTCTGAAGAGTGCGCTCGAAAATATGTTCACTCACTGAAATCCCGCTCGTGAAGTCTTATCTACAGCCATAAAATTTAAGTGAACAGGAACAAAAAATCATATTTTATGCCTACGTCGCAAAAATATAAAACTCTACGGAAATAAAACGCGAGTCCTGTAATAAGCTATACAAATGTGGAAATATTCTTTCTTTTGTAAAAATACAATCTAAATATACAACAAACGTCCCGACTCATTATGAAGTTTCGTAATTATTTGTTACGAAAATGATTACATGGACACCGAAAGCATGCCTTTTTGAATACGACTGCCCAAAAAAGGAGTGTTTCTTTTTTGGAAATTGATTTTAAATTACATCATATTAGTCGTATTATTAAAAATATTTTTATTTGCAAAAACATTTTTAAGTAAAGTTTTTTTTAATATATCCGCTTATAAATAAAATAATTAAATTAATTAACTCACCACATATCCCAGTACCTCGACAACTTCATTTTATTTAATCCGTGCACTATATGCAATTATTTATGTCAAAAAAGAGAAAAACAACTCAACTTCCAATGAAAATCGGAAAGGACGGGGTGCGCGCGACCGCGTGCTACAAAACCGACGTCTCACTTCGCACTGCTGTAAACTCTATCAACAAGCCGATGTCGACGCTCCACCACGCCTCATCATTCAAAACCACTAAAACGATTATAATGCCATTGTATTTCACATCCCGCCCTCCAATCCTACAGTTTGTATGTGCGAACTATTAAATGGGCCACAAACAAAACGCCATTACGCCTAAAAATAAGTTTATGTTGAACACATTCGGTGCCAAAGAATTTCGTGTGTTCATTCTGCTTAATATACCTGGAATATTATTATTTTTGCGGTCATAATTAATTTGTAAGAGGTTGTTAAAAAATTACACTTATAAATATCTTTTAAGTTATTTTATAAGAATCCATTGTTTAAAACCCAAGGAATATAATGTTACGTAAATAATAATGAATATGCATATTCAATAAGAGAAGAAAAAACCACTCACGCCACATATGCAAATATGAGAATAAACCATGATATTTTCCGTACTGAATGCATCTTTTACGAGGCATTCGAATATTTAAAAATAAGTAGATTTTGTAAATCCAGACTAACCGAGATATTTTCAGCTAAAATTCTTAAATCCTTGAAACGATCCCACTTTTCGTTCAATGAGCGTTAATAAAAACTAAAAGCGGTAACCAATGCCTTTTGCATTATGCAAAAATATGAAAACTTTACTCTGCAACTAGCTTTTAAATATTTATATTTTATTCCATTTACTTTGGTGAAATAAAAAATATCTGTTCATGTTTTTACGTTAGTTTGTATTTATTTATTTAAGTCCATTTATAGTTTGGAAGAGTATATGTTATATACCTAGCCATGTTGCACGCGTCGTAAGCTGTAGGTTCCTATGTTCAATTCCTAGGTATAGCATCCCAGTGTATGAGAGTTCCCAATTTATATATACCCTACATGCCGATATTTTCGCTTGTGTGCTATGATAGAAAAAATATTTGCGAACTGTGGGTAGTAGGTACATAAATATGGCATAATTGTCTATCAGGGATCTCGGCGCGAACATCTATATCTATTTTTTTTTGTAGTAACATTTATTAGCTATTGATAACTGGGGTCAATGATTACCCTAAGAAATATTTTTTATCACTAAACTAATTAAATGCCTTCATATAGATTTCTGCTGAGAGATTTAATGGATTAAGTATATATACGTATTCAGTGAAATTGTTCTATATGTTTGGTATATCATATTCAGCAGACTAAATTACTATTAAATAATATTTTGTTGTACAAACTCCTGGTACGACACCTAGTATTTGGTTAAAAAATTCACAACTTTGTATTACCTTCAAATCGTTATTTTACGATTTTCGTGAACATGGTCTTAAATACATACCCATACATTCCTAGTAATTGTATTGAATTCCTACCTTTCATGCATTTCCGGTAACATACACACATCAAAATTAATTATTCATTTGAAACCCAGTTGCCGAACATCAAATTATTTTATACAAGGGTCAAGCGTCCTATTGTACAATAAAACAAACATTTGGCAACGTGTATGAAAAGTTAAAATCATATTCCGCCGCCCTTACGTTACTGCAGGGCTCTGGGCAAGGGCTGGAAAACTAAATAATACGAGCCAAAATATAAGTAAATATTTCATGAACATCGTTGTATTAATTGCTACATTATGTATTGTTTCATAAGTACTTCATTCTTTCACTTCCCCTCCGGCGGGGGCACGGTGCTGTGACGTGTTTACGTTGTCCTCATTTAAAATTGTATTTTGTGTGTTTGGAGTGCATTTCTCGGTTGCATATTGCATATTGTTGTACGGTGTAGTATTGTGATTAACCGTTTGTAAGTTTTTTACTGTTTTATTGCGTTTTTTCGTGAAATTAAGCAATTTATTCTCGGTAAGTACTTTTAATTTTTCTACTGTGGGTATCGTGAAATAAAATATCGCTCGGCCGGCATACAGTCAGCTGTTATTTTTTAAACTAATTTACTTATTAATACTACTATTTATTGCTTGTCAGTGAAAATAACAATAAAATACATCTTAATTTAATTTCGGCAAAATAATGTCAGCTCAAAATAAGGTTCCGCCCGACCGTGGGCCCAATCCAAAGTAAACTGACACCTAGGTCACCTAATTCGGCTAAACGACTTTTTAGTGACACGACTTCACCAATTTATGTTTTCCCCGTTTGTTCAAAACGTTTGCAATTATCGGAATCGACCGAAACTTCATCTTTAGATAACGGCAGCGACGCGAGCCGCGCGGACTATTGTGATTTGGTGTCGGAAGTTTCGAATTACTTGTCGAAAATTAATGAGCTTATTAATGATCAGGGTTCGCGTATGAACGTGGCGAATAGGTCGGCCGTGTTGGATATAACGCAACGTGTAACATCCATAGTTTCATTACTGGCATTAAAATCATCTTGCAATGAAACCAAGTTGGCCAATATGCAACGCGAATTAGACCAGTACAAACGTCACAATATTGTCGGGAATAACAATAATAATTCTCTTTTCTCCGAACAACTTAAACTTCGTTTACCGGAACCTGCGCCGCGAGTGGAGTCGCGCGCGCCACTGCCGTGTATTGTGCATGTCTGACGGATGAGCGGTCAGCTGATTTGGCGTCATCATCCGCAACCAAACAGGCGCTATTTAAGGCTATAAAGCCAAGTGATGACGGATTCCAAATTGTAGGCGTGAAAAAGACCACGAAGGGTCGCGTCGTGCTTTGTGTTGCAAATGAAAACCAAATAAAAAAAACTTTAATCTGTTGAGGCTATTAAATCGGCGGGATTACGTCTTGAAAAAACCGAAGGGACGCCGCCCCGTATCCTCTTTAAAGATGTGCCATCCTCTATGGAAGACCGCGCTTTTTGTTACTGCACTTTATCGTCAAAATATCAAGGACGAATTGCCAATAAAAGAGGATGATTTTATTAAATCCATTAAAATAGTCGTAGACGTAATTTAGATAACGGGCGTAAATGGATAGGCATTGAGTTGGATTCGGAGATAAGGAAACATCTGGCAGACACAAAAGAGAAATTATTTATTGATTGGGCCACCTGTCGATTTTTTGACGACTTAGAAATAGTACGTTGTTTGAATTGTCAATAACCTATATAAATACCTACATGTGCTATCTGTGCTGAAGAACACGAGACTAAATCGTGTCCGCACAGTTCAAACACAGATTTTAAGCCAGTATGTGCACCATGCAAACGCTTTAAAAACCCCCACGATAATCGCTGTGGGTCTCAGCAGTGTCCAACATACAAGTACAAACTCCAACAACTATTTCTCTCGACCCAGTACTAACACATTATGAATAACTTTACCATCGGACAGTTAAACCTCCATAATGATAGGGTAGCAATGTCGGAATTACGTACGTTAATTCGCGAGTTTAAGTTAAATATCGTACTAATACAGGAGCAATATCAACATGCGCGTATATCTAGTAAGGTCGTACAACTTGATAGCAACTCACGAGCAGGTATTTTTGTGTCGGGTTCAAATCTTCCGTAACCTCTGTGCGTAATCTAATGACGTCACACTGTGCTGTCGCTGAGGTGTCTAGGTCCGATTTGTAAGGTTTATGTTGTGAGCTGTTACTTTCAATATTCAGATCCTGTGGGTTCGCACCTACACCATCTCTACTATGTCTTGCGGTCCCTCGTTGGACATAGAATTATTATAGGTGCTTACGTTAATGCGTCATCTGTTCTTTGGTATGGCAAATATCGCTCCACCGATACCGAGCGCCGTTGCGCTGTAGAAGATTTTATTGCAGAAATGAATCTAGAAATACACAACACCCCCGATGCACCACCTACTTACAGTAGCCGTACGGGCGAATTTTTTATTGACGTCACACTTTCTAGTGGGGACGTTAGTTTTTTATTGATAGGTGGCGCGTCCTGCCGGACGCGTCATGTAGTGATCATCGCCTGATTGAGTACGAGTTCGTGCCTAGATTGACACAGGGTCCTGTCTACAATAATTCTTTTAGGTATAAATCAAAGGGTGCTGACTGGAATTCGTTTAGCACTTTATTTGCTCAGCATGCCAAAGACTTCGCTCGCGATGATTTATCAGCTGAATCTTGTGCCGAGATTATGTCGGACACGTTTACGTATTGTCCGGACGTCACCATCGGTCGGAGTCCCATTGTGAGTACTCGTAGATGTGATTGGTGGAGTGTGTGTGTCCCTAGTCCTTCTGCGTACAACTTTTCGCAGGGCGCGTAGGCGGTTTAAAAGACTTAAAAAACGCTGCGTTACTGATGAAGCATTTACATCTGCTTTTAATGCCCTGAAAGTTGCCAGGTCACAATATAGAGCCGCCGTCCAAAAATCTAAGGTAACTTATTGCGAAAAATTGTAGCCCGGTTGAAAAAAGAGGGTCCGTCCTATACCATGAATTTAAAGCAAATAAGTCAATCGACTTAGCCTACATAGATAACTTAAAAATCAACAATAGTTATACAACTGGTATTGAGGAGACAACGGAAACTCTGTTAAACTCGTTAATACCTGACGATTCGGTTGAAAATGACACAGTATATCATAATCACATTAGGTCGTGGGCAGCTGAATTGCCAAATTCTCCAATTTCGAGTCTTCCAACGTTGGACGAATTTATTAACATTGTTAGATCATTGCCTCTTAATAAAGCTCCGGCGAGGAAAAATATCTAATAGAATGATTAAAGAAGCGTGCAAATCTGCCGGTGATGCCGTATTAGCCGTTTTTAATCGATGTATTGTTGAGGGTGTATTTCCGTGCGTATGGCGCTTTGGTTTTATACGAATAATACCTAAAGGAGGGGATAAATCCCCTCAAGATCCTAAATCATACAGACCCATTACGCTCTTGCCGTCATTAGGAAAACTCCTCGAACGCCTAATTGTTCCTCGACTGTTACCGGGAGGTCCAACTTTCCACAAGAAGCAGTTCGGGTTTACTATCGGTAAATCGACTGTTGACGCGGTGATATCGGTCTGTAGGGCGGTGAGCACATCTGAACACAAATATGTGCTTGGCATCTTTCTTGACATTTCCGGTGCATTCGATAATGCCTGGTGGCCAATGCTGCTTCTTAAATTGAAAATACGAGGTAGCTTTAGGAATATTTATTCGCTTATTTACTCTAATTTCTTGCATGGAACAACTAAATTAAAACTTGGCCACCATGCCGTGTCGAAGCCACTTACAATGGGCTGCCCACAGGCTGGTTCTAGGTCCATATTTGTGGAATTTTGGCTTTGACGACTTCTTGTCTATTCCCTTACCATTAGGATGCTCACTATACTGTTTCCATTCGTTTATTTTATTTTGACACATCGAGTACTGAATCAAATAGTGATGGCCTGATGCGTTATCGAATCAATTTTTTATAACAAACGATTTTATTTTTGAACAAGTTTTAATCGATTTAATACATATTTTATTTTTTGCTCCATGCATTGTTTTATAAAACTTCAGGGATATTTAAGTTACTTGATTTAATAATTATATTAAAATAAACCATTTACTCATGTTAAGTTAATATTCTTATCACTTCCGTCGGCAATAGTAATGTTGTTAAAAACAAATTGTGAAACGGCAACACTGGGCAGACAGGTGACGCGCGCCGCCATTTTGTGGTCACTCACAACGAGACGCCCGCGCCCGTGCTAGTGTTTTCCGTTCGCTGAATTTTAATTCACATTTTTCATACGTCGAGTTGAGTATTTATATTCCTCCGTATTGTTTTACCCGTGAATTCCTACATTTGGTTGAATTGAGAACATCGTACCTGCCTTCATCACTTTCAAAATGCCTAAAGGAAAGGTGCTTAAAGGACAAACAAGGGAGTTTGTGTTGCGACTTCATGAGTACTTTGAAAGGGAAAGCCGTAATGGTGGACCTCTTATACCAGTGACTCGAATCAGAGACCGTGTTTCAGCAGCATTAGGTATTACTGCTCCAACAGTTTCAAAAATAATTAAAGAAGGCTACGGCAGTAGTGGCATGGAACAAAACAAGCCATCTACACCTAAGAAAAAACGTCAGCCCTTTAAAGTGACAGCAATTGACAGTTTTGATGGTGATGCTATTCGTCGTCATATATACGATTATTACCAAAGAAAAGAGATTCCTACTTTACATAACCTAGTACAATCTCTGAAAACTAGTGGCTTGTTCCGTGGTCAAAAGTCTTCTTTGGCGAAGGTATTGAATAGGATTGGATTCCAATACAAAAAATGTGACAAAAGAAAAATATTGATGGAACGCAATGATGTTGCTTTGTATCGATGCGAATTTTTAAGACAAGCTAAAAAAATAGAAGACTGGTCGAATGTTGTTTTCACCGATGAAACTTGGCTCAATGCGAATCACACGGTATCAAAAACTTGGACTGACAACACTGCTAGCTCCTCGACCGCAGTGCCAATGGGAAAAGGTGAAAGAATTATAATTTGTCATGCAGGAACCGCAAAAGGATTTGTGCAAGATGCTATGTTAGCTTTTAAATCAAAGAAAACAGGGGATTACCACGAAGAAATGAATTCCGAAGTATATGAAAAATGGTTTCGGGAAATGTTATTGTCACTCGAACAGCCATCAACAATATTTATAGATAATGCGTCCTATCACTCTCGGCAAATTAACAAAATGCCAACGCAAGCCAGTAAAAAAAATGAAATAATAAACTGGCTCCGTAACAATGGCGAGGAGGTGGACGAGTCCCTATTAAAAGTAGAGTTACTTAAAATATTAAAAATGAGGAAGCAGCCTAAACGATACGTTATAGATGAAATGGCTGCAGAACATGGGCACACCGTCCTTAGAATTCCTCCATATCATTGCCAGTATAATGCCATAGAGCTAATATGGGCGCAAGTGAAAGGATATGCTGCGAGAATAAATACAACTCCTCCTTTCACCGCAAACAAAATGCTGGAGTTGCTTAAAAATGCGTGTGAAAATGTGACGCCTCATAACTGGGCGAGTGTCGTAGATAAGACGAAGAAAGAAATAATGTCTGATTGGGATCGCGATGTCGCATTTGACAACTTACCCATGCACTCATTAATAATTAGTGTTACTGGGGATACGAGTGACGACGACGCCGATTCCGACGAAACAGACGATTGTTTATAAATAAAAATATTAACAAATTACCTTTTAGTTGTTTTAATTATTTAATCCTTAAAGTACTATGAATTCCAACATGGTTTAACTGTTTATTACAAGTAGGTACTAAACATTTATTTTCGTTGTAATCATTGTAATTATTTTAAATTAAACTCTTATTAAAAGTCACTTCAATACGTATACCTTTATTCATATTAATTAATTTGCAGCAAATACATTCGATCCTAATATTGGGTACTATATTACGTTTAACTGTTTTCATTAGCATTTTAATGTAATTTTATTTCAAATGATTCCGATTGATTGATTCTATTCAAAATCGTTTTTGTTATCTGTGGTCATTCGTTACGAATGGCACAACTCTAAGTGGGCGTTACCCGTCAAGAAAGTATCTACTTTTATTTCAAAATATTGTTCTACTGTAATGTCGTACTTTATAGGCGTGAACTGTCAAAGATAAAATAAACGAATGGAAACAGTATAACGGGCTATGCTGACGATGGCCTCTTACTTATACAGTCTAATAGTAGGTCGGGACTAGAATCTATCTATGGAGCATCTTACTTAGGGTATATGTTATGGATCCCCCGTATGGGCTGATAGGGCTACTATCGGTGCTGTGCGAAGAAAACTGCTCTAGAGTCAACGTTTGGCGTTGATATTCTTGTGTAAGGCATATAGAACTGTTAGTACTCAAGCATTGCCTGTCCTGGCGGGTGTACTTTGTCGTGTCGATCTGGAGGTGCAACGTCGCGCCGCCATGTATTACTCTACTAGAGAGAATATGGATAAAAGATTTTTAACTCAACGTGAACTTTTAAAAGTTGACAGATTATTTAAATCGCATTCAGTGGTATATAGCGAACTATTAGACGAATGGCAAAATAGATGGGAGGTATCTTTGAAGGGACGTCATTTATACCAATATTTTCCTTGCGTGCGTGATCGTTTGACAAAGACATGGCTAGATGTCGATTATTGCGTATCACAGTTCTTTACGGGCCATGATAACTTTAAGTCTAAACTGTACTCTTTTAAGCTCGTTGATTCGCCTGCATGTCCATTGCATCAACACCTATTGCGAGTATGAACAGTCCGCGCATCATACACTTTGGGAGTGTAGTATTTGGCAAAATGAGCGTAAAATCATGTTTGATAGTATGCAGATATCATCCGGAGTCGTATAATACATGGACCTAGTGGAAACTAGGACGAATTCCCGTGATTTCCGGCATTTTTGCCATACCTATTACTGGAATCAAGTATAACAGCTCACACAATAGGTCCCATTTAAATGTAATAATGAATTCCGTGGTGCTTTACAGCTGGCTTCTCCGGCTGTAAAAGTCTCTTTGTGAGGTTATTTACCTCTTTAGTTCAATGTTTGGTCACCCGCTTTGCACGGAGGGAAGTGGACATTATTTATTTCCAACTCCTCCTATTAATTTAACTTTCTGATTAATTTCGTTGCGGCTTAAAGACAAGTTAGACATTCCCGGAGACTCGCCGAACTTCAATGCTCGGTGTCATTACATTGCGTGCCACTGTTGATCCTGGCTTACAGGAGTTGCAGTGGCGGGTGTGAGGGCGGGACAGTCTCCTACTTCATTCTTTCTTATTAAATAAGCACTAATAATTTCAAGTGAAAATCGGATACGATACAATCTGAAAATAAAATATATTAAAAATTTGTCCAAAAATAAAAGTCACATATTGAAGTTTATTCTACTTTTTTAGCACCTTAAGGTTCTAGCATTGTGTTAAATAGGCAGTGTATAACCTTCCTACAAAATTACTCTATCAAATAAAAAGAGATTATTTAAAAGCCATCCATTAGTACTACGAGTAATATAATGCAGATTCAGGACAAGACCTAGTGCAGTACCGCAGTGAAATGTTTATGTTAAAATTACTAGCTATATATATGTATATATTGTGATACTGTTTTATTGTAATACTATAGAAAATAAAAGTTATTTTTATTACTTATTATAAAAAAAATATTATCGTACAAAATCCCTTCGTCTACTTTATACATTATCTTGTATTATAAACAATGTAAATAAAAGTATTTTCTCGTGAAAGCGAAATGATAAAAAAAGTAAATATCGGCGAAAGGCACCCATATGTCGCCACGACCTTTGTCAGCTCCAGACGTGATGGCCTGACGGTAAAACCAATACGGAACGAATCATATATATATATATATGTAAGTATACGAGTATTATATCCTTATAGCATATATACATACATTGAAGAAGGTATGTTTGTATATCACAACGATTGCTTTGCTCTCGTTAATGTGAGTTCTGTCAACAAATTAGTAGGTTGATGCTAGGAGCAGCTAATAGAAACCAAGTTATTTTCTTGTTCTATGGGAACAGTTTTTTTTAACGTCAAAAACATTCTACGTCCTTTTTGTATACGTAGGTATATTTTATGATGATCGGTTAATATTTAAGCCTTAAGGCATAAAAAAGTAATTAACAAATTCACTTCACGTCACTTTTCTCACATTTTTCCATATAATAACATACATACATAATTGCCACGCCGTTACCCCATGGGGGCAGGCAGAGACAAGGGAACAATGCTTTATTTATTTTAAACAGAGTTAATAAGGATTTAAGCACTACGAAACTCACTTTAGTATTAACCTGGCACAGAGACAGTTTTCAATTATTAAATGAGGTCCTCGGGGTTCGGGTTTACGGTGTGCTTTGAACCAATTTATTTACTTAAACTAGGGTTTCGTGTTTTCTGTTAAAAGCGTCTGTGCTTATAATTATGGCTTCACTTCTTTTCAGTTCAGCGACAGCTTATAAATCAGATGGTTTGAATCCCAGGTGCCTTATATAACTTGGAAATTGGGTTTCTACAATGTTAGTCATAAAATCGAATGGGAGAGGCTACACTCACCATAATGAAAAATATTTACTATGGAGCCTTCCCTGAAATCGGAAAAAAGAACAGCTGCTCCATACATTTTGCACATAAACGATATGTTTGTATTGAACAGCTGATTTTATTCACGATTTTATGGGTCAGCCCCCTTGTTAATGACGAGTGTAGCGTGGATGCTTTCGGCTTTATATACCTTTTATGACTAATCATGTATAAAAAAAGGTTTAAAATATACATTAATGATATATTAACAGACATTATCATGTTGCGCCAGCTCAGGCGAAAGGAGCTAATTGTAACAAGCAAGCAGCCCATATACGACCAAGTGCAGGTTATAGCTCTATACAATTAGAAGGGTGAGGCATTATACACTACGCTAAGGAGAAATAAGCTTATAAACATATTTGTTTTTGTTTACTTATCACTAGTAGAAAGTATATGAGTAACTTTATCTTATATATTAAAAATTACAATTACACAAAATACTTACACTTTCCACGGCTAGAAGATACCAGATTACTCATTAATCCCTTAAATTAATAAAGCTTCTTTTCTCTACGGCTACGAACTTCGTAATTTTAACTTTCCTTTTACACGGTTATTTTGAAGTAAAATTATTACAAAGCGTACATCACGCAACTTTTTTAATTTCCACATGTTGTTATCTGTGTGAACTTATTTTATTAAAATTAAGCTACGTGGTCCTTGATTTCGTCTACAGCCAAAGTTTACAGCCCACGCAATAAGTATAAAATATTTCCTCTTAATTCGAAGAGCTTAAACACATCACCTGTCAATAAGAAATGTAGACTGGCCTACTGCCATTTCACAGCCACATTCCAGCCATCATTATTACACATCACTTGTCATTTAGGAACGCCGCCATCGACGCGACGGCTGAACTGCTCTCAGACGCACGGCTTAATGTAACACGAAAAATGTAAATAAACATTATTACTCGTTAATTCCTATTCAGTTATTCCTGTCTCAGTTCATACTGTGCGGGTTTGAAGTCTGTAGTTTATTACTAGATGTAAACTTGCGCAATAGATCGCAGAGGTGCCCGCATTACACGTAGATTTATCTACGAACGAATTCGTTTCACAAAACAACCCACATCCACATCCCTATTATTCTAAACAAGATATTTTAAATTCAGAATACAAAAGCGGTGAAGCAATTTCATTACGTAAAAGAGAGATAAAAAATACAACTTTATGATAAAGGGATAATATTCAACAAACTTATCTTTGTAAAATATGAAACATAACCTTATCTTAATTACATTAAGTGATTCTTTTTAATTTAAAATTTATATATAGGTATTTATATAATTTGCCCTTTTAAGGTAAGTGCGAACGTATAGGCCCCAAGGGACGGTGCGCTGATAACCAAGACACCAGACTTGAATAGCCTTCAATAACCTTTTTCTTTCAAATGACAATGGCTGAGACTAATTCAAAGTAAGAAAATTTCATTTCCAACTAAAACTGGTAGACATCTCAGAGGGGTTTAAAATGAGACATTACAAGTGATTTTTTTATAACACTAATCCGGCAATCAAGCATAAAGGTCACAAGTCGCTACACATTTATGAAATTTCGAGTGGTCTTATCATCTAAAATAATAATAATTCCCAATATCGTATAGCACTTATCGACAAAGAAGACATTACTTGATTATACTTTCCGACTTCAGACTAGTAATTAGAAATTTTAATTCATAAAAGGGTTATCAAAAAATGTGAAGTGTGTAGCGACTATGTTGCTGACTGTAAGTGATAACTGCAGCCCAAGTATATCCACAACGCTTGGATCATGTATGTGTTGCCGGCCCATCAGATCGGAAGGGGACCAGAGACGATAAAAATGGGAAGAGGAAAGTGGTATTGGGTATCAGGCCATCTCACCCATCGAACGAAACGTGACAGCTTAGCTGTCACCACACATTGATCTCCTGTGAGACAGTAATACTACCCTAGAAGAGCCTACCCATTCATGCTGAGTCATGACTGACATCAGCGTGACATGCTTTGAAAAATTTGTTGGATTTAAATAAATGTTCCTAAAGAATGTTGAGTTTAATGACTACTACTAGAAGTACTGTTGACGCAAAATAGGTGTATTAGCGAAATTTGATTGTTTAAGTAATTTTGTAGTGTGACAGAGATTTTTCTTTTTGTTAAGAATGTAGGCTTTAATAAGATTTTTCTTTAGCTACAAGTCGTACATACTGTAAAGAAGGGTGGACGCCGCGACGCCTGTCAAGGCCTTTTACGTGGTTACCTGTTGCTCAGAGACGCCTTAATCAAAGGTGAAGCTATTCACCGTTTTGTTAAAGAATTCTAAGGAAATGAACGCAATGAGTCTACGAATTAGTATTTTATTATATTACTAGCGGGCCGGCCCAGCTTCGCCCGGGTACAAATAGATTTCTGTACATAATATGTACGTATTATACATATAAACCTTCCTCTTGAATCACTCTATCTATTAAAAAAACCACATCAAAATCCGTTGCGTAGTTTTCAAGATTTAAGCATACAAAGGGACATAGGGACAGATAAAGCGACTTTGTTTTATACCATGTAGTGATAGGGTATAGACAAGTATGGCTTTAACTATTGAATTTTCGACTAATTCTTTTTTCTATTACAATGTATTTATATTCAAACACAGTTTGATTCGGAAACTACATTGAAAAAAATTACGTGTTCTTCTGAAATATGCCTACTATTGATAATTGAGAAAATACTTTTCCATCTACTATAGATTCACAAAATGATAGAAGTATTGGCATTTTGGATCAAAAGTGGAATAACGGATTACAAAAAATGCAAACTATTTTAAATGCAAATTAAAAAGCAAATGAAAGTATAGATTTAAGCCCTCGTCAGACTTAATTGAATAGCAAACGAATAGTCGAGTGCAAACTACTCTACCAGTCTCATGTGGAATACACTGTTGCAGAGGCTTATTTGAGGAGATCATTCAGTGTAACGCGGTCGTTGATACAATACCTAAAACATAAAATTTGTATATTTTTGATTTCAGCATTGTAAAATAAATGGTAAAAATCTAAAATTTCAAATATCGCACAATATCAAAGGCCTGATATTAAGCAACACTTATACGTTAGAAAATGTTAACATTTCTATATTGTAACGTATAAATTCGTTCACAAACATTACGTAGATAGAATAAGAATTAAGCACCAAGACCGGGCGTAAAATTACAAACAGTTCGCCGAGCATTCTATCCCAACGTAGAATAGGGAGCGAGCCTATTACCAACTCGGGAGCAATTAGCAGACCCAAGCAATTAATGTGGTTTGAAAACTACCGACACAAAAAGAGGCTTGTTACAATGTCTCAAGAATAATTGGCAGCTACTTAATTGTAATAAACCCTTAGAACTGCGAAAGTCCATGAACGGCTGTGACCGCATACTACCAGGCGAGGTGCATTCGCCATTAAAAAAAACTACTGGTATTTTTTAAAACCATCAATGATGATACGACCAAGCCATTCTCCTGATGATAAGCAATACGACCGCATATGAACAGTAGCAAACTAAACAACGCCTTGGATTACAATATAATGAATTGCATTCCACTGCATCTGAAATAAGATGTTAAGTCTCAATATGTTCAGTAGTTACTCTGTCTCACTCCCTCTATGCTCTGGCTGCAAAGTCATTGGAATTGGAACGCGACAGTGTATTTACATTGTTGCTTTGCGGGAGAAATAGACATTGCGGTGGTACCTACCCAGGCGGCTCCTAACATATAAGAGACCTGTCAGCAGTGCAGTCAATGTGTTATGTGTTTTGCTTGGAAACGGTCATGATTAATTTTGAAATATTAAAATTGATTTACTCTACCGAAAAATCGACCGTAGGACTTTAGAATCACGAGAGAAATGAGGCTTTATGTAAACAAATATGGATACATACAGTCGAACAACTGGCAAAGATGAACTAGAATGGAGTTACTGATAGTCATGTTGTTTGTAAATAGAACTCTGATAAACACAAATAGCTGGGGGCTATTTAATATCACTGCGCCGACATTGAATGCCAAGATGGCATCTTATTTATAGATCTATGGGAAGTTACACCCCTGATAATGGCAAGTTGCGTCTCTTGTAATGATATACAGGGTATATCAGACTGCTAACGAAAACGAAACCCGGTGGGAGTTTTAGTGCCTACAAACACAAAGCAACTAAAAATTTCGCAAAGAAACAACAATTTATTTGATAATTTTTGTAACTATGATCGTGTTTGGGTGGTAAATCCATTGTTTGTGCTACAACGATCATTTAGACCTTGCGTACTACAGCGTTATTAATAATAAAAGGGTGTAAGCTATTATTTTAGAAAAAAAAGATGTATCATCCAAATACGACGACAGGAAAAAACCGTCGCTTCTTTTTGCAAATTTATAGTCGCATTGTGTCTGAAGTTGCTAAAACTACCAGCCGGTTTCGTTTTCAGTAGCAGTATTGATATAGTCTGTAGAACAACATTATCAGATATAAATATAATGCGCATCACGTTGTCAAAGTTCATTAATCTCGTTTAAAAGCAATTAACATTGACTCTTGGCTGTTGACACGCATTTATTTTTATCTGTTGATATAAATATGTACCTTATTATTCATTAATTCCAAATGACTAATGACTCTTGCTAGAATTCTCAAGCTGACTGCGTTCTCACCGATTGCTAGTAATAGCCGAGACAGACAAAATGTATTCGAAAGCTTGGGGGGTTACTGTATGATCCGAAACGACGTTCGAATATTCGAACGTTATCTTAAAACTGTACGGATATACCTATGTAACTGCACAAAATGTTCGAATTGTCTATCATACGTCATAACCACAGGCTAAATTCGGAGTGAATGCTAACTATCATAGAAAACAGTATTGATTTTTAGAAGTGAAAATCTTATACCGTCTATCATATGGTTACCCCCCTGATCGCATTATGATAATTTTATTACTAAAGGTATCCCCTACTTCATTGAATACTTTGACCTTGCTATGAGTTATCAGGCGATAAAGTGCAAGGTGGTTTAAAAATTAAGCAGCTTTCTATAACAATCAACTTGAAGAATATTTAATTCTTCGTATATTTATATAATACAATTTGCCTACCTTGGCTAGCGTGGTGGACTATACGGCCTAACTCCTGTCAATGTAGTATCGATTGAAGAGGAGACCCATGTCCTGCAGTGGGACGTATATGGGCTGATATATTTACATTTGGCACGCTTGTTACATACTACGTTATAGACTTTATACATGACGGTTCAGGAAATAATTTTCCAACCCAAATAGTTTTAGCACTAGGACATGTGCTATAAATAAAAAACTTATCTACAGGCCTCTATAAGATTAACTATCTCACTGACAGATAAAGTACGTATTACTTCGCTAAAAATAGCATTTTTACACGGCAGATATGAAACATGAAGAGTAATCTGAATGAGAAGCACGTGTATTTTGATATTAAGAACGTTTACACCTTGCGCGCAAAGTCAACTATAGGTATTTTCTTCGTTAATTTCACGCACACATAAGCGACCAAAGCTGTGTGCGTAGAGCTGCCGCATCGACTCGCTATACAGTCAGCTCAACCAACTTTGATCCGTGAGCTTCAAAATTCTAATATTCAATTGAAATGTAACTTATGATTTATATATTGGTAGTATAATATCATAAAAATATTTTATTTGCATTATAAGTAGACAAATATTACTGTGCAAGCAATTAACAATACAAATTCAGATACTAATCATATTTTCGTTATTATTACATTGTTAAGTTACAATACATAACATAATTTACCCTCGGAATTACATCCCATTATATTATCTGAAACATAATTAATACTCACTACAAAATCATTGTAGGTAATTTTAAAAAAAAATATATACGCACGGCAAAAATCGACTGCAGCCAGGCCGGAGCGACGAGCGATACGTCCTCCCTCTAGAAGGCCTTGCGGGGGTCTGATTTGAGGCACGTCGGACAGCGTGTTTTATAGTGGTTTTTAAAATATTTGCAGAAAACATGAAAACTAATTTTGTTGAAATATAAAAATAGTATTTTATTGATGAGATGTTCTTCTATTATAAAATGCAATCGCTATAAAAAATTATGTACGATAAGTTGGTGAAAAAAAATATGTTCTTGACGAGAGTTTCCGAATAATTTCGCATTGTTTAATTTTTTTATTTTTCAGGATCTAAACACAAGAAGATTATTTTTCTCAGCAAAATCCCTCCATAAGGGTCTTATTAGACTGATAATATTTTTATTTTCATCTTATATTTAGTGATTTCGGAACCGGAACGGATAACGAAACCTGTGTTCAATAATCCTGATAGTATTCACAAATTATCTATCAATCTATAATGTTCTCCACCAAAATCCCTAGATGACAACCTTTTCTAATATTAGTGCTAATTATTATTCCTTTAAATTGTTTATTGGTGGCTATTAACTCGTTTGAAAAGTCCTGTTTTTAAGCCAAAAAGCGCGCGGAAGGTATAAACGCTCTTAATTTGGACATCACATATTAATGTTATGTGTCTTAGCGGTAATATCTTATTACTGTTATATATGTATATACTAGTTGCTCATTTTCGGAACTTAAAAATAAATAAATAAAGTTTATTTTCTTGCATTTCAGGGTCGTAGGGATTAAGAAAATTATACCAAGTAATATCACTCCTGGATCTCTATCAAAAACCCTTTGATAGAGCTCTGAATTGCATAAAAATAAATTATATTCCCTATAATTTCCAATAAAGCGATATTGGCGCCATATAAAACGACTGTTCACGCCTATTCCAAGTCGGCGCCAACATTTTTTTATCAAGGGTCCCATTATTTGGATCTTTTCCGCTGATTTGCTGATGCTGTTGGATCGTCGTATTTGTATTTCCGTCCATTCTCCCGTTCTTTTATATATGACACATTTAAAGACATATAGCATTATTCTGCTGTTGCATTAAGTTCAATAAAATGTCAAAAAAGGATGCAAAAAAATAAACCGGCTACAAAACTGTTATATAATAAAAAGAGAGAATCAATTGAAATAAAACTATTATTTACGAATTTTACCCCGGATTTGGTTTCATTTTTATTTTTACATTTTTTAAATTCCCGACGCGACGAACGACTTTTCGACTTTACAGCATTCGTGGTCAGGGGCGGAGGTAATCTCAAGCACACTTTAATACAAAGCATTACTATTATTTTCCCAAAAAAATAAAGAAACTAGCTTTTTACGTTTATTGTCATATGATTATCTTCTACATCTTGTTTAACCAGACAAAATATATGTACGCGCTGTCGAACAAAATGTATGAACCGTAGGGTCCACATAAATTTCCTTAGGTCCATTAAACTGGGTTACGTCATGCTGCCCAATGTTACACATAAACTACATTGACAAATACATCGCAGTAAAATGTATTCAATATTAATGTATTCAATATTATGTATGCCATAGTCTAATAACAAGTGCGTGGTGGCCTGTTGGTAAACGGACTAGACGCGGCTGCCCACATGTTCACGGTGGTCGCGGGTTCGAATCCCAGGGCACACCTCTGACTTTTCGGAGTCATGTGTGTATTGATAATAATCAATCACCACGCACTAAAACGGTGAAGGAAACATCGTGAGGAAATCTGCATACCATAGCAATTTATAAGAATTCCTATGGTATGTAAGTCCGCCAACCCGCACTAGGCCAGCGTGGTGGACTATATGGCCTAACCACTCTCAATCGTATTCTCGATTGTAGAGTAGGCCCGTGCCCTGCAGTGGGACGTATATGGGCTCATACAGTTACAGTTACAGTCTAATAACAATAAAATTATTGCTTTCGGAAAATATACATATATTATATATATATTATTTTTTTTTCCGTATATATCCGTTTAAATATTATTATTATATTTATATATTTTCTCTTTTCGCTTATTGTTAATTTTATTAATAAGCACCTGCTTCCGTCTCTCTGCACTACCTTAAGGTTGGCTCGTAGAGAATGCTCTTGGTCATTAAGTACGCCTGTACTACATCTGTGTACAAAGTGTTTAAAATAAATAAAATAAATAAATTTATTTTATAGTATTAATATATTAGGACAGTGATAAGGGATTCTGTTTTTATTTCAACATATTTCTTAAATGAGCCTTCTTTTTTTGTCAGCCCTTATCTCAAATTTAGTTGGGGTCATTGCAAAGTGGCATTTCAGACATATTGTAAATGAATTAGGCTTTTAATTTAGAGTCTGGTTGCCTGTCTAACTCGCGGGTCCATCCGGGCTGTAAAACTTTAACTTGCGTAACTTCTAACATTTCGTTTCATTTGCGCTGGGTTTAAAACCGCTACCGACGCTTTTACAGCATAGTCTCCACGCAATCGAGTTACCACATAATTTGTATCATCTCTTAAATAAATATGCTAATAACTCATTTGTATGTAAAATAAATATATCTGCGATTAAAAATAAAATTAGTAGTGAGATAATTATTGTGTATTCAAATGTTCACACAAATTGAAACATTTTGATGTTTATATGATCCTTAGATTTCAGTCGTTGAACCGAAATATAGTATTTTATTTATTTAGAGACTATATTGTATGATTGCCTGTAACAATAGTTCAATTTAAAATATATCTAAGCGGCACATATTCAGTATTATCAAGTAAAAGGTGTATTGTATGAAAAATTGAGCCTCAACTTCCACTGATGAAAGGCATCTGTTGTGCATTGTGAACGTATCAAATCAACTTAGTACCTAGATTCACATTGTGCTCTTTATTGAAAATATTTTATTCTAATATCCAGTTATAAATGCATTTATTTAGTTTTAGACTTAATAAAGAACGTCAATAAACTAAAAAAACAGTTACTTGTTCAAAATGAATTTCAGAAGTTATTCACTCCTATTTTGTGTACTTTGAAACAATACTACTGTGAAGACTCAACAATAAAAATAATTCAACAAACGTTAAAACAAGTCACTCACCTATATTATTTTTTATATTCTCTGATAATTGTGTTTTTACTCATTTTCTGCTTTTTTATTTGGTTCTTACCTACTATGTCCATTGAAAAATGTATCGTTATATTTTCTATGCAAATACGTATTTCACAACTGAAACCTGAAAACTAAAATGCAGCGCCATTTTAAACGTCGACAATGGAATTTAATGTGTTTAAATATTGAAACAGTTCAATTAATGCCACACGAATTTGGAATAACTTTTCATTGCGTTTTATCGGATATTAAATAGTGCTAATTCCTGATTAGTCAAATAATTGCGAATAGAAAATTTAATCAAGTTGATTAATTTTTTTTATTGCATTGAATGGCGAGACGAGCAAGCCGTTCGCCTGATGGTAAGCGATACGACCGCTCATAAACAGTAGCAACATTCCACTGCGCTCGCCATCCTGAGACATAAGATGTTAAGTCTCAATATGTCCAGTAGTTGCTCTGGCTACAATGTCCTTCAATCCGAAACACAACAGTGCATTTAAGCAGTGTTGTTTCACGGGAGAAATAGACATTGCGGTGGTACCTACCCAGATGGCCTCTCACATATGAGAGACCTACCACCAGTGAATTTATATATAATAATTTACCTTTGCGAGAATTTTCAAGACATTTATAAACTCCAAAACCATACATAAACTCACGCCTTTTTCCACAGAAGGCAGAGGTGGTACCAGGACACCCACATTTAACCTTGTATGCTCCGTCTCACGATGTGATAGGTGGCAAGCTTATAGCCATGTCGGTCATAAATTTTGACTTCGTATCGATAATGAAAAGAAAAGTCCAATAACATTAAAAAATTAAATTTAACATGTTGCCATGACAAGACCATATGACTTGAACTGTCAAAAAGTTATCAGATCTTATAATAGACAAGCTTCTTACCCTTCACACCATAATCTTCAATGCCTCATAAACTCATAACTTAATTAAAATAAGTGGCTTGGCCATTCCGCTACATTCACATAGGTGTAAGGTAAAAAATACCATTAATAATTACTTTTCTATTATGTAATAGTTCCCTTAGTATCCTAATGGACAATAAGTCAAAGATGTTAACAGTGATTGAAAATAACTCTTATATTACAGCATTATTTTCCTTAATATGACCAAGAGATTATATTTTATTATTTTGTTTGACTCCCCAATATGGCACTCTATATTTGTCTATTCCTCGTTGGTACACAAAAAACCACATAACTATGAAATAGTTTCTAACATCTCCCTCTTTCTCTCTCCAGCCACAGGGTGTCTATTGCTAAAAATAGGCTTAACGCAAGCATTTGTATAAAACCTGAAGAGACCTGTTAAAAGCGGCTTGCATCCCGCGACTTCCTGCAACCTTGCCTGGGTATCTACCTTGAACCAATAAACAGCTACTGAAGGACAACAAAAGCTTGAGTCTTACAACGATAGAACTTTGCCAAGGTTTAAGTTTTGTCATGAAATTATATTACACGTTTTCAATTAACATATACACGAATTCCGCATAGCATTTAACAACCCGTTTAAACGTTATGTCACATTATCCGAACATGCACTGCTGTAGTTCTCACGTATTCATTCCATTCAGTTTGGCGTTATGTCTCGCCTGAATGCTTCATAAGTAGTATTTGTCTTGTTTCATAGCAATACGTACTTAAAGGGTTGCAGCCTTATTATTTGGTGATACATCTATTTTGAGTAATGCTTCTTACGCTAGAAAAGCGTACGTTTGTGCGTTGTTTGGACTTTTATTAGATACATTGAAACGTATCTATCATCCAGATCTTTTATCAAAAGCGATCAATCACCACTATTTGCTAGAAGGTACGCCTGGTAAGAAAATACAAATGTTGCCTTTTACGTGTGTAAGATTCTACATATTCATTTTGGAAGTGATAGAGCCACAGTGTTGTCTTTCGTGACTCAGTATGAATGGAGATTAAAGTAGCGATAACTTTGCTGTCGCGTTTCGTTCGGTGATTGAGATTGTCGGAGGCCCAATATCCCTATCCTCTTCGCAACCTTTTTTTTTTTATTGCTTTGAATGACGAGACGAGCATGCCGTTCGCCTGATGGTAAGCGATGCGACCGCTCATGAACAGTAGCAAAACCAAACAACACCTTGAATTACAAAGCAATGCTTGGCATTGCACTGCGCTCGCCATCCTCAGACATAAGATGTTTAGACAATCTGGCTACAATGTCCTTCAATCCGTAACACAACAGTGCATTTAAACTGCTGTTTGACGGGAGAAATAGACATTGCGGTGGTACCCACCCAGGCAGCCTCTCACATATGAGAGACCTACCACCAGCGATACGACCTACCATCCTTTTCCCTTCTCGCTCCCCTTCCGATTTGATGGGCCAGCATCACATCGTTGATACAAGCATTGTGGGTCATGGGTGCCATGAGCGACAGTGATCACTTAAAATCAGGTGACCTGTTTGATCGATAGCCATGACATGCGCAAAAAAATGGTTTCTTAGATTTACGCGAATGATACACATTGAAATGAAATATTATTTACGAATTTCATTCTAAAAAATAAAATACTGTTATATCATAAGTACGTTAATCAGTTGAGAGAAAAAAGTATTTATTTTTGGATTTACTCTTTCTTTCACGCATACTCTCACAACTAAGTAGGAGCTTCCTTTACGTTTCAGAGTAGGCTACAACTTATGTAATATGAATTGATAAACAACATAATTACAAAGTTTCTGTGAAGATCTTCATGAATACCGGTTTCTCTCACCGATGAAGTGAAGGAAATATAAATGTTGGCGTAAACTCGAAAAGTGTTTTTCCTAGTTTTGTACCTACAGCATCCTTGTCTCATTCTCGACATACTCGTGGCTTTTACTCACTCTTCCTCTGTTAACTGTCCACTGTGGTGGATAATAATTTATTTCCAACTCCTCCTATTAATGTAACTTTCTGATTAATTTCGTTGCGGGTTAAAGATAAGTTAGACATTCCCGGAGACTCGCCGAGCAGCGAGCTTCAATGCTCGGTGTCATTATTTTGCGTGCCACTGTTGATCCTGGCTTACAGGAGTTGCAGTGGTGGGTGTGAAGGCGGAACAGTCTCTTCCTCTGTTAATATTTGTAATTTCGATTTCTGTTGAATTAAAATACATAATATGATCTTTAGCATATGATGTATTTTTCGACTATTAGTCTCAAAGGGGCTGGAATTTTGAAAGGAAGCTTTTCTCTTTTCTATTTTTTTATTACAATGTACGGTGAGACGAACAAGCCATTCGCTTGATAGTAAGCAATAGGACTGCTCATGGACAGTAGCAAAACCAAACAACACCATGAATCACAAAGCAATGCTTGGCAATCCACTGCACTCGCCACCCTGACACATAAGAAGTCTCAATATCCCATAGTAACCCTGGATACACTAATATCCTTCAATCCGAAACATAACAGTGCATTTATACTGCTGTTTGGCGGGGGAAGTAGACATTGCGGTGATACCTAGGCATACTGGGTATATCAAGACTGCTACCGAAAACGAAGCCGGGTGGTTGTTTAAGCGACTTCAGACACAATGCAACACAAAAAGTTGCAAAAAAAAAGCGATAACTTTTTTTTGTTATTTTTCCTGTGACCTTATTTGGGTGGTAAATACATTTTTCCCTAAAGTAATAGTGTATCCTCTTTTATTTATAAATAATCTAAGGTATCTGTATCAGCCCATATATGTCCCACTGCAGGGCACGGGCCTACTCTACAATCGAGAATACGATTGAGAGTGGTTAGGCCATATAGTCCACCACGCTGGCCTAGTGCGGGTTGGCAGACTTACATACCATAGGAATTCTTATAAATCGCTATGGTATGCAGGTTTCCTCACGATGTTTTCCTTCACCGAACTATATTTAAAAATCATAAAAATTATTGTCGTGTTTCTGTGCGAAATTTTAGTTTGCATTGTGTTTGTAGTCACTAAAACTACCACCCGGCTTCGTTTTCGGTAGCAGTCTTGAGATACCCAGTATAATACATATATAAACATATATAATAAGTAAACTTGTCACACGTCACATTTGTCGTGCAAGTAGTTTCGAGAGTAGGGTTCATGACACATGTCTTATACGTTTTACTTCCGTATAATGCAAGTCATTGTACAAATTCAAAGAAAAAAACTATCCAGAGTAATTCCAACCAATAGAGGAATACATTTAATATAACTATAGCGAATCTTGAAAGAAAAACGGTATTTACAGAAATAAATAATTGCAAACGTTTTTTTAAATTAATTTTTATTTTTTTCTTTACTACACACAATAGAAAAAAGCATACAATATTTAACAAATACAATTAAAGAGTAAATTTGGCGGTCTTATCGCCCTTTTTTGTTGTCGATTTACAAGGAATGTAAAAATCTTATATTTTTCTCCGTTGTGAACTTCAAAGTCTTCTTGAGGTATTGTTTAATTATATTTTAATTAGGCAGTTACAATCGTGACAGTTACCTATAATATTATTATAGTTATATTTGTAAATATTATAATACCCATTTAAAGGAAATTTTAAGGAAACCTGGCACAGTATACTTCAGAAGCCAATATAAACATGAATTTCTATGATGTTGGGGAATGTAAATACATTTGCGTACAGAAACTAGAGCAAACTCGTACATTCACGATGTGTTATATTGATAGTGAATGAATTTGTTAGGTCAAGAGGAAGCAAACAAACATATGGTGTTGTTCCCACGTTTTGTTGTTTCCAATAACGTTTTCCCCGCAATATTTTATAAGAACCACTTGATGAATAGAAACGCTAACTACGAACTCAACTGGACGAGTATTGAAATATGAAATAATCATAAATTAAGACGAATAATTCAGTTGTATTTACGGCATTTAGCTTTGTGGCTTTAATCACCCCGTTGTCTATACAGTCCAGTAAATTAGGTAACTATCTACTTAAATATACCTTTAGGTGCCTTTTATGTAGATGATAGTACTGCTTTATACTATTCAAATAATTTCAACTAGATACATTTAATTTGGAATAATTAATTGTGTTACAATTGCTATGGTATGTAAAGTCCGCCAACCTACATTAGGCGAGCGTAGTGGAGTATATGGCTTAACAACTCTCAATCGCACTTTCAGGTCAGAGAAGACACTTGCCCGACAGTGGGACGTATATGGGCCGATATAGTCCAGTACAGTACAATACATTTAATTTATGAAAACACTATTTCAACATTTTGAGGACAGTGTCGCAATTAGCGACAATCTCAATTGTGATACATCGAATACCTACTATCCCCGCATCGAAATAAATAAATAAAATAATAATAAATAATAAATACACCCAACAGTCACATACATAGTCCTGACCTCACACTAAGATCGAGTCTTGTGTCGTGGGTATCAGGAACTACGAGAGACTTTTCGGTCTCACAAACACCCAGACCCGGAAGAAATATTTGTGGGCCGCACAAACATTTCTCTCGGTGTGGGGATCGAACCCGCGGCCTCTCGTTTCATAAGCGGCGTCTAACCAACTGCGCTACGGAGGCTGTCAAATGTTATGTAACTTACAAATGTATATTTCAGATATGATTGGGGATATTAATAAGGGTCTCGTAGTTTTTTAAGCCCACGAAAAAATACTTGCTCATAACCATAATACAAATGCTACCGAAAACGAAGCCAGGTGGTAATTTTAGCGACTTCAGAAACAATGCAACAGAAAATGTTGCAAAAAAAGCGAAGAATTTGTTTTTGTTACTTTTTTCATTTGGGCGGTAAATATATATTATTTCCTAAAATAAAAGTGTATACCGTTTTATTTACAAAGACTTAATATATAAAGAGTTTAAATTATTATTTTAGCAAACTTTTTTTATTTTAAACTATGGATTACCACCCAAAAATGATAATATTTAAAAAATGATAAAAAAAATGTCGCGTTTCTTTGCGAAATGTTTAGTTGCATTGTGTTTGTAGTCATTAAAACTACCACCCGGCTTCGTTTCGGTAGCACTCTTGATATACCCGGTATATATAACCACCATCTTACTGTGGGATCAAGGCCACGTATGTGACTGCATGGTATATTTATTATTTTAGTGTTTTAGTCTAGTAAAATAACATCTATATTTCCCCTAGCACCCGTGAATAACGTGGATGACATTCCCCAATATAATTAGCGAATATCTTCCACAGAATTATCTACAGAATTTATACAGCCACTTTAGAACCTTCTACTAGTGCCTTGAACTTTCTATGGCTACGCCGAAGCTATAGTAATAAGAATTCCTCTGTACGGAGCCACAGCGCGCCAACACAGCGTTTTAATATTCCTCGCATATTGTTACGCTTATGCCTTGAATAATGTTGAAGAAAGTAGTCAACTTATTGATCTACAAGCAGCAAGAATGACATGTGAACTATGAGGCTCCTATTTCGATTACCAAGTCAGACAATCTACTTTAGAAAATGATTGAAAAATCTCATTTATGTTGTTAACCACAAATTGAGTCCCGCATTGCAATATACAGAAGCATCCACTATCATAAAAGATAAAATTTAGGACTATTAAAGTATTTCATGTCTCTTCAAAGACATGTTTAGTTGGATATACCTATGGGCTATATGGACTATGCATATTGTGACGAATAGAAAGCTTAATCAAACTCTTTGACAGAAATGTGTCAGTAATTTGGTCTTAAAAACAACTTAAGTGCACCTTTATGTTAGCAAGCCTGCGTGTTTTCAGCAATAGAGCGGTTATAATCAATGAGACGTTCACCCAAATCCGAGGCATAGGTAAGTCTTTTTAGTGTCTTATAAATACATATTATTGTATATACAAGTCTTTTTCTTTTTTATTTTCGGTGCGCTTCATTATCTTCTTACAATGTAAAACTTGGAATTATGGACGTATGTTTGCGGCATTGTAATTCGGTACACAAAGTACCCAACATGCCATTATTTTGTATAATTATTACTTACTAGCGGGTCGGCCTGGCTCCACCCGGCCCAAATGGCAGCCAAAATGTTCAATTCCGACTATCAAATTAGAAAAACGGCCAAACGGACCACGAAAAACGAATACATTTTTCAAGTTTTTGCTAGATTTTTCACTACTGCTTCCCTCCTATAAATCATAACGTGATGATTTATAGCCTATATCATGCCTCGATAAATAAGCTATCCAACATAAAAATAATTTAACAATTTGAACCTGTAGTTTCACCAGGAGATTAGAGGTTAGAAACAAACTCTTCAGTTTTCAATATTAGTATAGGTGATTAAATATTCATTTCATCAAACAGTGAGGAGAAGAATAATGAACGCTAGCGTAGGACGTGTTTTAATGATGTAACATAATGATTTTATAAAATCACATAACTTGAAAGCTTAGAGTATTTATAATGTACAGCAAGCGCTCAAAAACGTAGACATTTTCTTGTTGGTAATGTTACAATTGAATTAATTATATAACAGGAAGCGGCTATAAATTCCTTTTATAACCGAAAGTGTATTTACCTACCTATTATTATTTTATAAAGAGTTTTAGTGGAATTAAATATCCCTTGACTATTGATTTTTATTTTTATTTTCCAAGTAATTCGTGCATTATGGATAACCTGTCAACTATCAGCCAAATTGGAGGGTAGAAAAAGGTGGACTAGTGGACTAGACCACTAGTGGAACTACCAGCGCTCCCTCTATGCAGCAGCAAACAGAAATATTAATTTAAAAAAAATACATTGATACCGTATCCAGGCATTACACAATCAATGTACATATATTTTGAATTTCGTACTGTATCAGCCCATATACGTCCCACTGCAGGGCACGGGCTTACTCTACAATCGTAAGTACGATTGAGAGTGGTTAGGCCATATAGAATTTCGTACTATTGAAATGAAATGAAATGTATTTATTGGTCACGTAGGCAATTTAAAAGCTCTTATGACAAGTCAATACACATATAACTTAATCTCTATAAACAATATATTTCCTATACTTAGTATTACTTATTTTAATTTCTTGGTTTAATTAATTAATTTATTTTAAATTAATTTTATTTTTATTTAGAATTAGTTTTATTTATTTGTTTACTTTTTATTCTTATTTTATTCAGTCACCCGTCGATGAAAGGTAGATTTATTTTCAGCAATCAAAACAGTTAATTAAAATTTTGTGCACTGATGCCGTCTCCAGATATTACGATAGGATACATGTATGATAATCATAAAATGTCTATACATAACTAATCAACGTTCACAGCGCCCCTACATACGCTTTGGACAACTAATACCTATTTTAAAAATAATTCACTTCCTACGACGCTGCAATTGCAAATTTCCACACATTGTTTGCTCTCGGGGCATTGTGTTTTGTTCGTTACGTCAAAATGTATTAAATTTAGGATCGAACCATAAAATCGCATGTATAACGTCCCCTTTATTTCAGGAATTAAGCTATTGAAAGTATAAAAAGCATATTTGGCTTATTTATCACCGTATGAACTATAAATTGGAATGTTTACAATTACATACCCGATGACGATATGAAAGCGATGCAATAACAATAATGTATGCAGATGATTGGTTATGGCAGTAACTTGCGATATGGATGCAGAACAAATGCATGAATGCAATGTGAAATGCAGCTAATTTACAAAACATATCTGATGATTTAATACTGGCTCAAGATGGTCTGTATCCCTAACCTAATATTAACCTAATAAACGGTTGAATAGATTTTAAAGACACTAATATCTTGATTTGATTAAAGTTCATTATCTTATATATAAAATATATACTTAAATTAAAAAAATATATTTAATATTACGATTAACTTAATAGACGACCACATCACAAACAAGTGTTGACAATCAACTAATTAATTACAAACACTTAATCTTATTTATTTTCCAAAAAAAGTATAGTTGTGAAACTATTCTGCTTTTAAATATAATATTTTTGATATTACTATCAATATTAAAAGAATAATCAAAGTTAACTGGAATCGTTCGACGAACTCTATTGATCGCATAGAAAAAATATAAACAAAGTAGTAAGAGTTTATCGTTTTATTTTATAGCACAGAAAAATTTAAGTGCAGATGGTGTATAAACTTCATGTTAATTCAATGAATAGTTGAAATACGGTGGCGTAAAGGTAATTCAATTGGATTATATTAAACAGTACGAGCAATGTACACAAAACGTGGTATTTGGTTTCCACCACTGTAAAAGATAAAAGAGCTTATTGTTGAGGTGCGGAAAATCCGCATCCCGGGTAAATTTGCACACGATTCATGCTTTAATATTTTTATTACTAAATTAATGATTTATTATGTGTAAAATGTATTTTATTTTTATTATTTATCAATTTCTGACATTGATGTGTACTTGTATATTTTGTCACTATACACCAATGACTTTTTCTCCCCCTTCTCTTATCCCCATCCAAAGGTTGCCTGTAAGAGATTAGTGCAATAAGGCCGCCCATTGTACTTACTTTAAAAATAGCTTTAATTGTTTTTCTTTTGGTGTATAAATGTATGTTCAATAAAGAGATAAATAATAAATAATAATATGAATCATTTGGCCTTACCATTGAGGATGTCGAAGATCGGGCGAAATGGAGAAGAATTTGCCGGAAGGCGGACCCCGGCACCGGCTGGGATAACGCCAGGTAGAAGAAGAATATTAATCATTTATGTTACTTACTTTGCTATACCGGTTATATACAGACTGCGATCGAAAACGAAGCCAAGAGGTAGTTATAGTGACTTCATACACAGTTTTGGTGAGATCGAACCCGCGGACTGCCGTTTCACAGGCGCCTAAGCAATGACGGAGGCAAAACATTATTTTAATTGATTTTTACTTAAACAATGAAATTAAACACAACGTTGACTTCAAATCTTGCATAGGTATTGCAACAGGTTGTTTGTGAGACCGTAAAGTCTCTCGTAGATGCTAATACCCACGACACAAGACTCGATGTTAATGTGTAGTCAGGACTATGTATGTGATTTTTGGGTGTTATTTATTTGAAATAATCTAAAATATATCGCGGATTAATTAAGATATCGATGGAGCAGATGTTTTGCTCACTAATTTCAAAAGCGTGCTCCACTTTGCAACTTGTTTATCTTAAAGGTTATCATAACAGTCGTAACAGATTAGCAAATTGTTAGCTCTTGAACTTCGATACTCTAAAGTCTAATACTTCAACTCATTTAAATTCCGAATATCGGATCTTAGTCTAGATTGTAAGCGCAACTATTCCCAAAAATTTACGACTTAACAGTTACAAGGAATTCAAAATTAGTTGTATCAATCCAGTAATTCATGACTTCTACTCAGGCTTCTACTACATATTTTTTTATCTGTACACCAAATCTGCCGTGGTTAACGAGATACAGAGAGTCATAGGTGCGCATTTTTTTAAATTGCTTAATTGTAATATACGTTAAACATGATTTCTTCGTATCTAAGGAAATCTATGACAATAAATCCATGTTAATTAGAAGTGCATTGTCTTGTTCGATATGATATATTTTTTGATTATGTACATTCCAAATCAGTAATTGAAATAAATGCCATGTAATTTGTTTTCTTATTTTAAAAACTTACTCTCCTCTTGATTACCACGGTAGAAAGGAATTTGTTTTTCTTTAGTTTATTTTCTTATTTCTGTGATTGTAATAGGTATAGACTAGAGAGAGAGTAAAACAACAGCTAAAATAAAATGACATATTATTTTTTCATATACCTACACACAAATGAGCAACTCAATACAATAACACCAAATAAATATGTGATATGATTATTAATAGCATATTGTCGAGTTTTATTAAAATGTATGAATCAATTTTATTTATTTATTTTAATCCTTTATTGTACACTAAGTTAACTTAACAATAGAACATAATATTACATAGTAGTAAAAAAGGTCGTATCGCTCGAGGCAATCTCTTACCGACTACCTTGGGATGGACAATAAGAGATGGAAAAAAAAGAGAGGGCAGTCAATAGTGTACCAAGATTGGTGGTTATAAGTGTAGGTATTAGAATAAGCACTCACTTCCAGGAACTAACTATTGTATATTTTGTAAATTAACACTTAATACATTCACAGACAGAGTAAAATTATAATTATGCGACTCGGAGCGAGATGTGCTCGTGACGAGAGATGGCAGACTGTCTTTTTTTCATCCAAATAAACCGACCCTTTTATAGGACTACCCGAATGAGGATCGGTGGGGATAAATCTTCCAGAAAATATATTTAAGCCATAAAATAGGGTCTATCTTTTCAACTAAAAATTAAGGTCGGCCCAAACATCTGGGCTATTGTCCAAACAGAAAGGTTTACCGAAACATATGTACTATTGTCTAAAAAACATAAATTTTTTGCATAGGATTACCGCCACTAAAGAACTTAACTATAATAATACAGTTTTATTACCCCGGCATGAACGGGTCATTACAATTAGGAAACAATAATTTAGAACAGCATCTTTTTAAACTAATATTATACAATAAGGTACACAAAAATTCTTACTTAAATAAAACGACTCGCAGATGTTTTATGGTTAAACATCTGCAGTCATATTTTAAAATGAAATGCGTGTTTAAATAATATTCAAATTACTAATAATAAGCGTGTTATTTTATAAGCTAAATCTAAGTTGGCGTATTGCAACCGCTTTAAAAGCTATATCTAAGTTGGCGTATTGCAACCGCCACAGCACCCCCCTACCAGTGAATGACAGTTCACGAAAATCCACTTTGGAAATAGTCCGGGAAGCGGACGCGCCTTCCGGACCTTGTTCGCTGGTGTGCATCTGTTTCGTGATGTACATCTTCAGTGTCTTGAGTTGTCCGTTGCCTTGGTGCTTGATATTCGTCGTCAGCTGAAGTGTTTTCAGGGTCAGCTAACACATAGGCTGGTTTAAAACGGTCAATGGAAATTGTAACGTCACGACCGCGGACGTTAACAACAAACGTCTTCTCCCCTCGCATGACAACCTTGAAAGGGCCCTCGTAAGGACTCTGCAGGGGCGCTTTTGGACCCTCGCGGCGCACGAAGACTTGGTCAGTGGTGCTGAGGGCTTTAAAAATTAAAGTTCTTTTCTCGCCATGCCGAGATACTGAAGTCGGTCGCAGCTCTTGAAAGTGTTGCCGTAGCTGTTTCACAAAGTCCGTTGCACTATTGCTGTTGGTGATTGTCGTCTGTTGCACCAAAAACTCTCCTGGAATCCGCAGTGGCTGACCATATACCATCTCGGCGACCGTAGCCTCTAAATCTTCCTTTCAAGCAGCTCGGATGCCCAGCAGCACGGTAGGGAGAATTTCAGTCCACCGTGTATCCTGATGACATTTTATAGCCGCCTTCAGCTGACGATGAAAACGTTCCACCATACCGTTGGACGCCGGATGATAAGCCGTAGTCTTGAAATGCGTCGTGCCTGCCAGTTGATTGAGGTGCCTGAACAGGTGCGACTCGAACTGTCTACCACGGTCAGATGTGATCCTTAATGGTGTGCCAAAGCGTGAGATCCAATGGTTGTAGAATGCTTTAGCCACCTTTGTTGCTTCCTGGTCTTGGAGTGGTATTGCTTCTGGCCAACGAGTGAAACGATCTATCATTGTGAGATAGTACCTGTAACCTTCAGATATAGACATTACGATTATGTCTATATGGATATGCTCAAATCTGGATGTCGGTGGAGCAAATGATCCAACTGGGGCAGATACATGTCTGGAGATCTTCGCACGTTGACAATCGATGCAGCTGCGAGCCCATTTTCTGCAATCGGAGTTTATTGACGGCCAAATATAACGCTGGGTCATAAGTTTGACCGTAGCATTGATTCCGGGATGCGAAAGTCGATGGACGGTGTTGAACGCAATTCTCCTAAACGGCGTGGTGATGAATGGTCGAACAGCTTGTGTAGATACGTCACAGGTTACGGGGATATCCGTGCCTGGAATCAGTATACGTTTCAATTGCAAAGACGTATTTTCTTTTAGCAATTTTCGAAGTTCTTCGTCGTCCGCCTGCGAGTCAGCGAGTGCCTTGATGTCTAGAGTTATTTCGAGCTCTTCTACGCAAGACAATGCATCAGCGACAGGGTTATCTTTTCCAGCAATGTGACGAATATCCGTTGAAAACTGGCTGATGAAATCTAAGTGTCTAAATTGGCGTGGTGAGCATTGGTCTGATTTCTTCCGAAATGCGAAGGTAATAAGGCTTATGATCAGTATAAATAGTGAACTTTCTCGCTTCTATCATGTGTCTGAAGTGTTTAACAGCAAGATATATAGCTAGGAGTTCGCGGTCATAAGCTGCATATTTCTGCTCGGTGGGGCTCAATTTCTTTGAGAAGAAGCCCAGCGGTTGCCAATGATTATCCACAAACTGTTGCAGCGCTGCGCCGACGGCGTAGTCCGATGCATCACACATTAATGCTAACTGTGCGTCGGGTTGAGGATGAGCAAGCAAGGTAGCCTCCGCGAGACTCTCCTTGCACGCCTCGAAAGCCTTCGTAGTAGCTGGTGTCCAGGGCACAGGAGCATTTCCTTTAAGGTTACCCTGGAGTAGGTCGTTAAGAGGTGCTTGAATTGCGGCTGCACCTGGTATGAACCTGCGGTAGAAATTAATCATACCGAGAAATCCACGTAGCTTTTTGACTGTGTCTGGTAATTTAAACCGTTGTATATCGACAACTCTGTCTGGAAATGGTTGAGTACCAGTTGCAGTTACCATATATCCCAGGAAACGAACTTCTTTCTGACCAAAGATACACTTGCTGGGGTTGATGACGACGCCATATTTCTTAAGACGATTAAAAACAATTTTCAAGTGCTTGAGGTGCTCTTCATGTGATGATGATGCAATTAAAATATCATCAATGTACACGTAACAAAAGTCCAATCCCAGTAGCACTTCGTCCATGAAGCGCTGAAAGGTTTGGGCTGCGTTACGTAATCCAAAAGTCATGTACATAAATTCGAAGAGTCCGAATGGAGTAATGATGGCTGTCTTAGGTATGTCTTCCTCTGCGACTGGTATTTGATGGAATGCTCTTACTAAGTCAAGAGTGGAGAAAATGTTCTTCCCGTGCAGTCCTTGTGCAAAGTCCTGGATGTGTCGTACAGGGTATTTATCGGGTTCTGTCCGGCTGTTGAGTGCCCGATAGTCTCCACATGGTCTCCACTCTTCTCCTTTCTTGGGAACCATGTGTAGTGGAGAAGCCCATGGACTTTTTGATGGCCGACACAATCCTAGTCGCAACATCGCCTCAAATTCTCTTTTAGCGGCGGCCAACTTGTCTGGAGCAAGACGACGGGGTTTGTGCGTAACTGGTGGGCCTGGAGTCGTAATGATGTGATGTCTTGTGCTGTGGCGTACTGTTTTGGGTGCGCCATCCGGACGAATAATATCTGGGAACTCCTGCAGAAGCTCATGGTATGGTGATGAGCCATTAATGACTTTTATGCTTGGTTCCTGACACTCTGTTATCTCCACCTTGTAGGTAAGCAGGGTAGAGGAGTCTATCAAACGTCTACGTTGCAGATCTGGTAGAAGTCCATAATATGCCAAAAAATCAGCACCTAAGATTGGCTTGGAGACATCGGCTATTATGAACCTCCAAGTAAAATCTCGTCTTAGGCCAAGGTCCAACGTTAAATTAGCAATTCCATATGTAGCGATCACTGTCCCGTTGGCGGCAGAAAGCTCGTAGTTGGACTTTTTATGCGGGCCTTGGATACGATGACGAGGAAACACGCAGATGTCAGCTCCGGTGTCCACGAGGAATTGGATTTTGCTGGCTCGATCACAGACGAATAAACGGCGCGATTTCTTAGGGCAGGAGTCGTTTCCCGTCATTAACGACTGCCCGGAGCGTTTCCCGTAGCCTTGCTGCATGGTGGAACACATTTTGTTGCCTTCGTATCAAACCGCCAGTGATACCAACACAAATCACGTGGACGTGGACCGCGGCTTCTGAAACGTGAGCGAGATCGTGATCTGTTTCTATCTCGCACTCGCGCACGTGAAGTGGGATCATTGATTTCTCGACGTAGCAAAGCAATCTCGTCCTTTAAACTGACGTACATCTTTTTCATGTCTTCCGATACCGATTCCTCTTGTTTGGTGGAAGTAGGACGAATTCCGGCCTCTGCAATAGCTGAACGCATTGGCAAGTATTCTAATGCTGCATCTGCAACTTCCGCAGCTTTCTCCAACGGTTGGTCCTTAACAGTTGCTAGGATGGGCTGTAAGACCGTTGGCAATCGTCCTTGCCAAAGTGTACGGACAGTAGATTCCGACATATTCTCACCAGCTAGGTTTCGTAGACGTCGAAGAAATTGTGACGGCTTATCATCTCCCAGGTCCTCGCGTTCCAGCAGCTGACGTGTTCGCTGACTCTCCGATGTACCACAACTCTTTATCAAAATCGCCTTGAACGTTGTATACGGAGCGTCTTCGGGCGGGCTTAAAATGACATGACGCATTGTGTCTATGATGTTAATTGGTATCTTCTGTATTATAAGTGCGTATTTAGATTTCTCCGAGTTTATGCGGGCGGCAGCAAACGCAGCTTCTACCATGGCGAACCAAACTTCTAAATCATTCGATTTGCACTCTGGTATATGTGGAGAACACGACGCAACCTCCGGGGCAGATTGTTCGCTAACGCTTCCGGCGTTCATTATACTGCTCACTTTTTCTATGTTTTATTCTAAAACAATGTCTCTTCCACGGAAAACTCGCGTACTACAATTAAACTTTAATACACTACACTCAAATCACTCTTTTTTATTCGGGGTCACCACTTTGGTGGTTATAAGTGTAGGTATTAGAATAAGCACTCACTTCCAGGAACTAACTATTGTATATTTTGTAAATTAACACTTAATACATTCACAGACAGAGTAAAATTATAATTATGCGACTCGGAGCGAGATGTGCTCGTGACGAGAGATGGCAGACTGACTTTTTTTCATCCAAATAAACCGACCCTTTTATAGGACTACCCGAATGAGGATCGGTGGGGATAAATCTTCCAGAAAATATATTTAAGCCATAAAATAGGGTCTATCCTTTCAACTAAAAATTAAGGTCGGCCCAAACATCTGGGCTATTGTCCAAACAGAAAGGTTTACCGAAACATGTGTACTATTGTCTAAAAAACATAAATTTGTTGCAAAGGATTACCGCCACTAAAGAACTTAACTATAATAATACAGTTTTATTGCCCCGGCATGAACGGGTCATTACAATTAGGAAACAATAATTTAGAACAGCAGCTTTTTAACTAATATTATACAATAAGGTACACAAAAATTCTTACTTAAATAAAACGACTCGCAGATGTTTTATGGTTAAACATCTGCAGTCATATTTTAAAATGAAATGCGTGTTTAAATAATGTTCAAATTACTAATAATAAGCGTGTTATTTTATAAGCTAAATCTAAGTTGGCGTATTGCAACCGCTTTAAAAGCTATATCTAAGTTGGCGTATTGCAACCGCTTTAAAAGCTATATCTAAGTTGGCGTATTGCAACCGCCACACAAGTAAGATAAAGATTGACTAAAGAAAATAGAAATTAAATAAAATCATACGTCATGTAAAATACGTGATATACGAATATAATTACAAAATTAACAAACATCACATATATAAGATACTAGCGGCCCGGCCCAGCTTCGTCTGGGTGCATATATTTTTTGATTCCACTCCACACCAAATACATGTTATTTTTCGTATAAACTCTTGTATACCTAAACTTGACGTAGCTGTCCTACTGTCCGGCTCAATCCCGTCTCATCCGTCTATTCAGTCTCTTCCCAATTCATCCCGTCCTTTCTCTTTATTATCCATCCCATCTTATAACGTGCATTTATATTTCGTCCTATCAAATCTGTCAGCTATCCCAGCCTTCTCCCGTACCTTCCACTCTATTATATCCCGTCTCTCCATATACATGTACATATAAAGATTGCCTTATGAAATTTTTGTGCAGCAGAAATCGTAATATTTTAATTTCACCACAACTTCAAAACCAAACGTCCAATTTTAATCATTCAAAGACCAAATATTATCAACATAAACTGTACTTATTGATTAAATAATTTATTTTGATAAAGATTAATAGCATGAGTAAAATAAACGCGTTTAAATGTAGTCCAAAAAAAAATTCAAGATTTTTAAATAGAAATGTGGTTGTTGTGCCTCACTCGACATAGATAGGTATAGTGTGTCGCGGACTTTTTTGTAGATATTTATAAGATCTACAATTAATTATAACATTTTATGGTTCTATCTTTTGTAGTATAGGCAGCGTACGCAAAATAAGTAACTTATTTGGTTGATTTTTTTCAGTTTGTGTCCGAAAATTCCAAATATCTTACGGAACCATATTTTTTTTCCAAAATAAAATATAGTCTATGTTACTCGTGGATAATGTAGCTTTCGAATGGTGAAAGAATTTTTAAAATCAGTCCAGTAGTTTTTGAGCCTATTCATTACAATTAAACAAACAAACAAAGTTTTCCTCTTTATAATATTAGTGTAGATTTCAATAAATATATAAATACATGTATATACATATACAAGTGCACAGATATAATAATATATACAAATACATACATATACAAACAATCAATCACTTGACTAATGTAGCAGTTAAAGGGACAGGTAGTGTTCTTTAAACATTTTCTTAAAGGACACCAATGTTCGTGCCCGTCTCATCAGGTGCATTCCATAATCGGACTGCTTGTACTGTGAAAGACTTGTCCATGAAAGTCGTAGAGTGCACGGGCATTCTCAACCTCAGGTTCTCCGACGATCTCAAGGATTTTGTATGTGAATCATGAAGGAACATAAAACAATCTTTAAGATAAGAGGGAGTTAAGGGATTAAACAAGATGCTGTAGAGAAGAAAAAGAATATGAGTATTCCGACGAAGTCGTATGGGTAACCACTTGAGCTTAACACGAAACTCGGAAACATGGTCATATTTGCGAAGGCCAAATATAAACCGTATGCAAAAATTTTGGAGACGCTCAAGTTTATTAAGTTGGTCCTCGGTAAGATAGCTGACATCGGCTTAATCAAGGATGGGGAGAAGAAGTGTTTGTGCAAGTGAAATCTTCGTGGCGACGGGTAGGAAATTGTGTAACCTGTGAAATTGTGAAAGCTGAAGCAAACAACTTTCTACTTAGCTCACGAAGCTGCGGGCCCCAGGTGAGGAATTTATCTAAATACAAACCTAAGTTTTTTACAGTATCACTGTAAGGAATAATGATACCATCACAGTATATAGACGGTACAAGATCCCAGTCTAGTTTTGAAATCATCGTGGGGCTGCCGACAATAATGGCCTGAGTTTTGGCAGGGTTAACCTGCAACTCATTAGCTTTGTTCCAGTCACAGATGCTTTGGATGTCAACATTAATTTCCAAAATTGCATCAGCTGGCCTGTTCAGGGGCGCCCGAGTGTAGATTTGGAGATCATCTGCATAAAGGTGGGAGGAGGAGCGAAGATGATTAGTTATAGAGTTGATAAAAATAGCGAAGAGTAAAGGAGATAGCACGCCGCCCTAAGGAACGCCAGCATTCACAGTGCACCATGAGGAAAAACTTTCCTCAACACAGATACGTTGCCGACGTCCATACAGGTAACTTCGAAACCAATCAATTGCCATTGGAGATATGTTAAGAGAACTCAGAATGCCAAGTAATACATCGAAATCAACGGTGTTGAAAACATTACTGAAGTCCAGCAACGCTAAGACTGTCAACTTGCCCTCCTCTATACCTGATGCCATCCGTAATATGAGTCAGAATGAATTTTACTTATTCTCCGACATATATTTATTTTATTATATGTGCAAGGAAGGCAACGAGAACTAGTATACGTTCACACCACAAATGGTGGGTTAGATGTACTGGCTCGATATGGCAGAGTAATATTATCAATCCAACCAACAATTTCATGACGTACGGTGGAAGTTTAAACTGACTGCATTTTGCCCAACCTAGTTCAAGTGCCCTATCGCTGCGAAATATCGAAAGCGCTGCTGTCAAATTATTTTTAAAGTGTTTTATTATTATTTAAATTAATAATTCTGTCGTATAATTATCCAATTTATCCACAGATTTCCTGGAAGAGATCGCTGGTGGAGAGATATGGCCGCCAATTGTAACCATTAGTTTTATGTGATATTGTTATTGGGTAATAAGTTTATTGTATTATGGTGTTTAAATAAAGATAAAAAATGCTTGTTGTTTATATTATGAAAACATAATTATCTCAAACAATGCGTTGATTAGATATATTTTCTATTGTATGTGTAGTTCCAAATTTCTCCACAAGCCAAGAAATAAATAACACTAAACAGTCACATACATAGAGCTGACCCCACATTAAGATCGACTCTTGTGTCGTGGATATTAGGAACTGCGAGAGACTTTTTGGTCACCCAGACCCGAAAGAAATATTTGTGGGCCGCACGAATATTTCTCTCAGTGCGGGGATCGAACCCGCGGCCTCTCGTTTCACAATAGAAGATAGATGACTTATATCTAATGTTGCCACTCGATTTCATGTGAAAAAGAGTCTAACATTTGTCATTTTCAAACTATTGGACCCTTTCAATGCATGCTACATCAGCGCACATTGTATTGTATCATTTAAGGCAAATAAAATCTATTCAGTATTAAAACTAACTAAAACAAACAGACTTGTCCAAATTTCTCCTGAATACACTGTCGGCAATGATAAAATAAATGATATCAATACATGAAATTTATACTCATTCTGACTTTTAGGAATCATGTGTGCATTGATAGTTAACCACCAAACACTATAACGGTGCAAGAAAATGTCTTGAGGAAACCTGCATGGTGTTTAAAGTCCGCCAACCCGCACTAGGCTAGCGTGGTGGACTATATGACCTAACCACTCTCAATCTAACTTTCGATTATAGAGGAGGCCCGTGCCCTGCAGCCGGTCGTATATGGGCTGTTACAGTTTTACTTAGGTTTTAGATTGTAACCAAGCGCAACAGAATCATGGCCCAGCCCATCTCACCGAGAAAAGAATAACTAGACAAGCTTGAGCGACTTCAAAATGTTTGTATAAGGTTCATATTTGGCCTGCGCAAATATGATCATGTCTCCGCTTTTCGTGTTAAGCTCAAGTGGTTACCAATTCGACTTCGCCGGAATGCTCACATACTTTCTTTGCTCTATAATATTTTGTTTGACCCATCCTCTCCTCGTTACCTTAAAGAACGCTTCGAGTTCCTTAGTGTATCGCATTCGGTGTCCCTGAGGTCGTCGGAGAATTTAAAGCTTCGTACTCCGAAGCATACTACTAACTTTCTGGACAAATCTTTTACGGTGCAAGCTGTTAGACTATGGAATGCCCTTCCCTTTCAAATAAGAAGTGCACAAACTTTAGGTTCCTTTAAAAATTGACAAAAAATCATTATCTGTCATTGTGTAATTAATATACTATCGTTGTGTATATATGTATTATATACAAATTTATATACCTATATATTGATATCTATCTATTATTATGGTATTATGTGTTTATGATATATGTACGTACTATGTCTACATATATATAATGTTTATTATATGTTTATGGAATGTGTTACATTTATTTATTACACAACTTTTTAATTCTTTCGTCGTATGCTTTTGCTGCACATAATGCTGAATAATCTACATATAACTCCTGTCCATCCAAAGGTTGCCTGGAAGAAATCGCTACTAGTGATAAGGCCGCCCATTGTACATAACCGTTATAGTGTGTGATCTTAAAACTGTATGTTGTCATTGTGTACAATAAAGCATATTATTATTATTATTAAAAGAATAACCATATCGAAATGTCAAATATCACCGTCCATTGTCTAAGTACGAGTATATCGATGCCCACATGAAACGCAAAAGCGATTTTATTTCAAATTATTCTGTGCGACAGCAATATCTCGGTCGAGCAAACTCATGTCAGTTTAGTTTAAATCGAATATTCTTTAATTGGTGTCTATTTCGAACATTTCCTGGAGTTTCAGCATATCCTTTTACCAGATTTGCAAATCATTACATAATATATAAATATATTTTCTATATCTCATCTCTTGGTAAACTAGTTTTTTTTATTATTAAATTGCTGCATATTAAGTAAATAGGTTACGTATAAAATACACTGCGACGAAGTAAAATTCAACTTATCTTTTTCTCGGAAGCCATATAAGCACTAAAAGCGTACCTAGAGGAGTGGATCTAAAACGGTTTTTGATGATGCACCTGCCTTTTTTTAGATTGAAATGGTTCCAAATCACCTGATTTGGACCAGAAGTATATAATATCGAGCCTTTGTAAATCCTAAAGCACTTAGAAGTTAATCGATAAAAAAGCCTAAATGTTATTTGATGACCACCACGAAACCAAAATGTTGACATAAAGATTATATCTAGACTGACTGACTGATAACGAAGCCAAGTGGTAGTGTTAATGAGTTCAGACACAAAGTAAATAAACATTTTAGAAAAAAAACTACGAATTCTTTTAAGTCTTCCTATCGTCGTAAAAGGTTGGTAAATACATAGTTATTCCTAAAAAAATATAATGAACACCCTTTTATTTTTAATGACGCTATGATATGCAAAACAATCGTCCAAGAGGTTAGACTGCCTCTATAAACCTCTTTAAATAAAGTGCCTCCAATATTGGTGACACAAATACATATGAACTAGAATATAAGTCACATACACTCGTTTCTCTGATAGTATTATTGATCGCAACAATACTTACACATGTTATAAAACCCAATGTTCTATTTCGTCTCCAACATATGTCCACATTCGCATTCTCAAGTTCCAAACTTAGCGCTTGTACAAAAGGAGTATTCTGCATTCTTGTACATTACTTAATAACTTTTAACTTCCAGCGACGTTCTCAAGACTATTTCAAACCATCCAAGCTTTTATCGAGTTTGTTATAATATTAACAATGAAAAAGTTTGTTTATTTTAAACGAGGAAAGTTACTCGCATTAAACAAACAACCGCTTAAAGTACTTTTGCTGATGTTTATAAGCGCTCGTATAGTGACCGCAGACCAGGTGCAAGCTCCGTTAGTGACCCACGAAACTGTATCACTTTCCGGGATCCCATACTATGTATTGGGGTTTAAACTTTATAAGCATTCGCAATAAACTCGCCCATCGAAATTCTACCTGAATATCACTAAACAGATTACGAATGTTCGACCATTGTTCCTAAAATTGTACGAATATGCCTAAATACTTTACAAAGTGTTAGAATCCTTTATATACTACGACAGTACTATTATGTCTTAACCATGGAGTTTGGAGTGATGAAAAGTTTTATAGAGAATAGTATTGATTTTTAGGAGTGGAAAACTTGTATCTTATATGTGTACATTGGACATCGTGTCAGAGTATAGAGGAACACCTCTGTACATCAGTTGCAGTATACTCATCCTCGTCCCATTATAATATTATATAAATAATATTTTGTAACAATAATGCTATAAATAAACTAAGATAGTGCAACAATAGTCTACCTTTCCGAAGCAAGCTTTTAATAGCAGAGTAACGGCTGCAGAAAGTCATTTTATTTCAAGCTTGAGCGAATAGATTCTTGGACATTTTAATGCTTGCAATATTTTCTCGTGTACTTAAATAAATCTGTTAATATTTTGCCTTCGACTCTGTGACGGCAGACTTGGTAACTAATTACTAGCGTATCTGAATCTTGAGAACTAATCAAATGTTAATGCGGATAGACTTTACGTCAAACAGTTTATTTCAGTTATAAAAAATCAGTTACCCTTTTTTTTAAATATTGAACATTATTCTTATAATTATTAACTGTTAGGGAATTCGTAGATTGCAAAATCATTTGCGTCGATTTACAATTAAGATTAGTCTCAAAACACACGGAATTTTCTCTAGTGCCACTACTACTGCTAATGTAAAGCGCACTACGCACCAATTTTGTTTATATAAAGTTGGTTTTGACACAAACAATATGTGAGTAATAAACTAATTCAGGTTTCTGAAGAATATTAGAATGACGAATAAGAATGTATTAATATTACATTTCCACTAAACAGCATACACTATTTGTCCAAATTCTGCTCAAGTATTATATCTTCACTTGGATTATTTTGGGTCTTCCATACAGATCGAATGTGGCTACATTAATTAAATAATTTATTAAGGCCCACATTTTTAACCTACCAACGTGAATTTTCTGAATTTTATCCAACGTTACATCAACGCAACGATATACCGAAAATGTTCTCTATCAACTATTCTATGAATCCCTTATACCCTCCCAACTTTCATCACTAAATAATCCATACTTACTAACACATAAAACTGGAGAGTTTGTTTGTATGTTACCTCTAATCTCAGGAACTACTAGTTCGAGTTTAAAAAGTCTTTTGTGTTGGATAGGTATCAAGCAATGCGATAGGCTCATCATCATTGCGCTATGACATATAGCAGAAAAGCAGTAGTGAAAAATCTAGCAAATACTAGGAAATTTTATTCGGTTTTCGTGGTCCGATTAATCGATATTCTAAATTGATAGTTACAATTTTACATTTTCACCGCCATTTTGAAAAGTGTATTTGCATCCGGGCAGCGCTGGACCGGACCGCTAGTTTTAAATATGAGTACAAGTAATTATAAGGCTACGCTACAAAGGGTTTCAAAACTTTCTCAATATTGAAATCTAAATTAATTCTTTCTCGGTTCAGAAACTTTAATTTCCACAACATCCATCGCTCAAGTAAATACTATTATTTATGTATTGTTACTTCAACATCGCTTTGTCAACTTTAATTTGTTTTGTAGTCTAGAACTGAATAAATTATATAAGTTGCCTTATTTAAAGTAGTATGACTAGAAGCTTTGGCGAAAGCTAGCAAGTTAAAGTCGTGTTTATACTCCTCTACATTTTGTATTTATTTGTTTTGTACAAAAAATATGTATAATATACATATATAAAATAAATATCAAGTCTATATTGCCAAAGGCCTAAATTCTAGTATTCGTACCTACACCTGAAACTGCCCCAATCTTCGTTCATTTTCGTATCCATATATTATGGTCTGTACGATACCTTGCTCGAAATGACCGTCATTTGAACTTTTTTATGTTATGATGTCTAGTTTTTATACATCTATATCTAATACACGATTCTCGCCACAGTGTGTCTATGAGTAACACGTGTGTCTTGAATTTATTTTTCCTTATCGCAATACGATTATTTTTATTTTGTTAAATTGGAACGATTGTGAATTATTGTTTAGTTATTTGTTTTGTTTTATATATTATTTTATGTTTGGTAGTTATAATTAAGTGTTGTGTTTATAGTTTTGTTTAAGTGTTTGTTTTTTTTTTTATTTGTTTGTCAACAAGTTGGTAAGTCTACCTTCATAATGAATTATGAACGAAATAAACCTCCTGACCCTCCCGACATTAATATGCCGTTATCCCCATCGCCATCTGCCCCTCCTTCTTACCCTAACAACTTAAGTCCCCTTTCGCAAATTGCAGAAGTTGCGTCTAGCATGCTAGAAAATGATAATTCTGTTTCTCATGCAAACGTGTCGAACAAACGACCGGCAGGTGATGACAAACAGACAGATATCCGTCCATCGAAGCAGTCCAAAAGCTTTATCGGAAGAACGAGGTACAATGCTGAAGATAGGGCTCCTTTTCTGGTACATGTGTCTCGGATTGAATCTCAACCTAATTCTGGCGCCTTTCTTCATCCAGTAACTTTCGGACTATTTCTTTACAACCAAAACATTCATAATATTGTAAGAGATGGCGTGAAAAGAATAGGGAGAAATCGTGTCTCCGTTGAGTTTGCTTCTCCTCAAGATGCAAACTCATTCCTAACGAATCCCATTTTAGCAAAACATAAATTCAATGCTTCAATACCGACCTTCAATGTTACCAGAATGGGAGTTGTCTCTGGAGTTCCAACTGATATGGACGAAGAGACAGCAAAAAAGTATATAACCGTTCCACCAGGTTGCGGCCGTATCCTTAAAATTAGACGCATTAGTCGGAAAACTACCAGAGACGGGGTTTCAGAGTGGAAACACACTGAGACCTGCGTTCTTACTTTCGATGGGCAAATTCTTCCGAAAAGAGTTTATTGCTGCTATACGTCCCTCCCGGTTGAACGGTATATATATCCCACAATCCAATGTAGGAAATGCTGCAGATATGGCCATGTAGAAGATATGTGCAGGTCCAAGCCTCGCTGTATCAAGTGTGGGCAGGACCATCCTGGAAATGGCTGTGATGTCACGGAGAGTGATGCTTTCTGTGTGCTGTGCTCTGGTGAGCACTTTGCGAATAGCAAAGCATGCCCAGAGTATGGCAGGCAGAGAACCATTAAAATAACAATGGCAGAGAAGAGCATATCGTACGCTGAAGCCAATAAAATGACCCCAGTTACATCATCCACACGTAGTTACGCGGACACTCTCAAATCTACTCAAGCCCAAGCTTCCCTCTCCCACCGCAAAACCGTTTTCCGCCAACCTAAGGCTCCTATACCCTTATCCCCAGCTTATGACAAAGTTGCTCATCGTAATATTGTTAACCCTCTAAAATCTTCACAGCCTAATGGCTGTGCACTGAATACATCCTTAGACCCTACCATAATTGACTTAATAACCCAAATTTTAACCCTACTTCTATCCACAAATTCTTCCCAATATCATAACACTCCATCATCATCCAAACAACCGTCCAACATTGCCCATGAACTTTTAACAACTTTACTTAGTTTTAAAAATGGCTCCGCCACTAATATTTCTCCAGTGGAATGTGAGGAGCGTGCTGCATAAGAAGCACGACCTGATATTCCTGCTAAATAAATTTAAACCAATGGCTTGTGCTATCGCTGAGACTTGGTTGCGTCCAAGCCTTAGCTTCCGTGTACCACAGTACAATATTTATAGAAGCGACAGACCTGATGGCTACGGAGGTTCTGCCCTCCTAATAAATAACCGACTCCCTTTTGTAACATCCCCTTTACCTCCCTTTATAGGAGATATGAACTTAACAGCAGGCACAGCAAACGGCATTACCGTGGTCTCTATTTATATCGCCCATCCCGATCGTAACTTTCTGCCCATAATCAAAACAACTTTTGAAAATTTAAGTAGGCCTTTATTGATTATGGGTGATTTTAATTGCCATCATTATAGATGGGGCTCCGATCACTGCGATCCCTTCGGAACAGGCTTGGTGGAAATCCTAGACGACCTTAATCTTTGCATCCTAAATAATGGTTGTCCCACTCGCCGAGTCTCACCCGGCCAAAGGAAAAGTTGTGTCGACCCTTCTATTTGCTCTCCAGATATTGCAGTATCTGCCTGTTGGCAATGCACAGATCTAACTCATGGAAGTGATCACTACCCCATAATCATCTCCTTCGCTCATCGAACGTATCTAGAAAAAACGTTTCCTCCTTTATTAAAATATAATTTATCAGACCCAGACTGGTCCAAATTCGCATCTCTTTTAGACCATAAAATCACTGCACTTCCTAAAATAAATGATCCAAATTTAACAAATATTGACCAATCTCATGTAAATACCTGTTGTGAACAATTTGTGCGGGCCTTAAAGTCTTGCGCTGATTCCTGTTTTCCAATTAAAAATAGTGATAGGCACAAAATTCCATCTCCACCATGGTGGGATCGGGAATGCACCTTAGCTATTAAAGAACGCATTGCCGCAGAGAGGAAATACAATAGTGATATGAGCACCCCAAACCTGCTGAACTATAAACAAGTATATGCAAAATCGAAAAGGTTACTGCGAAGAAAGAAACGTACGGGTTGGATGAATTTCTGTAACTCTTTATCACCTTCTACTCCCTCTACCGTAGTTTGGAAGAGAATAAATAGATTTAGGTCTGGTTGTTCTCCCTCAATCCCCTCTACCATCTCCCGGGAGACTGCCAGTCTGTTTTTTAATAAAATTTGTCCTCCTTATGTACCATCATTGCAAGAAACCCACATCATCCCCGTATTTACATCCGAAGACCCACACGATGCACCTTTCACTATGGAGGAACTTGATTTGGTCCTTGGCAGTGTTCGGGATTCCGCCCCTGGTGCTGATGGGCTTCCTTATTCTTTTATAGTGCATTCCGGCATACATGCAAAGAAATATTTTTAGAAATGGTAAATTTTTGTTATTATTATGGTATAATACCAAAAGACTGGAAGTTACAAATTATTATACCAATCTTAAAACCTGGTAAAAACGCAGATAATCCCAACAACTTCAGACCAATTGCTTTGTCGTCGGTCCTGGCCAAAATTATGGAACATCTTATTAAAAACAGGTTGGAGTGGATTGTTGAGTCGAGAGACTTACTTCCAAAGTCTCAATTTGGATTCCGGAAAGGACTGGGTACCATGGATAGCGTTGGAGTGTTAATAACCGACATTCGAGTTGCTCTCTCCAAAAATGACTCAGTAGTCGCTTCCTTTTTAGACGTATCTTCAGCATATGACAACGTCCTCCTTCCCATTCTCAGGCATAAATTGCACCAGCTGAGTATCCCGGCAAGGATGGCCCAGTGTATATGTCTTATGCTTATGTCAAGGTCTCTGACTCTGAGAGTCCCTGGTGAGCAATTTTATCAGAGATTAACGTGCAGGGGCTTACCTCAGGGTTCGGTACTAAGCCCTATACTATATAATCTCTATACAGCTGATGTTGAGACCTGTCTAAATTATAACTGCCACATCCTACAATACGCCGACGATCTAGCGTTGTATGTGAGGAACAAATCAATTCAGGATGCAGCCACATCTCTATGTCTTTCTTTGCAATCTCTGAACTGTTGGCTTTTAAGACATGGCTTGAACCTCTCAGCCCAGAAAAGCTCTGTGGTTATCTTCTCCCGGAAACAACAGCACCCGTCGATTCAAGTAAGCGTAGACGGCAACGCTATACCGATCGTTTCGAAAGCAAAATTTTTGGGCGTATATTTGGATTCCAAATTAAATGGTGTAAACCACATTAATCATTTAATTAAAAAATGCGAACGAGTTGTCCCCATGCTAAAAGTACTAGCTGGTGTTTGGTGGGGGGCACACCCATTCACAATGAAACTACTGTATAATGCCCTAGTGAGAAGCATAATGGACTATGGGACGTTCCTCATGATTCCATGCAACAAGGGTGCGCTATTGAGACTGGACAAGTTGCAGGCTAAATGCCTCCGGATTATATCTGGTTGCATGAAGTCCTCTCCAATTAATGCGTTACAGGTCGAGTGTGCAGAACCACCGTTATCACTAAGGAGACAATACATGGCCACCCGCTTTTGGGCTAGAATTAGTGGCAAAGGCTCCCACCCACTGCAAGAAAAAATTGGAGAACTAAATCAAATTTGCAATGAAGCACCTTATTGGATTCATAAAGAGATCCCCCTTTACCTTCAATCCTATCGATCCCTTGCAAATTTAGAGGGCCCAATAATTAAAACACACAGACTCCCTCTATTTAACATCCAATACGAAATTCTTTGCTATAGACCTGAAATTATCTTAGATATTGGCCTCTCTAAACACACTGTGTCAGCGGATCGGATTTTTAATGCCTTGGTTGGAGAACGCTGGAATGACTATCACAGATTTTTTTACTGATGCATCTAAATTCACATATGAAGAATATACAGGTTCTGCCGTTTTCTATCAAAATTTAAACATTATCTTACAATTTAAATCCCCTAAGGAATCATCAGTCTACACAGGAGAATGCATTGCTATTTTAGAAGCATGCAACTATATAGAATCCCATAATATCCATAAGGGTGTTATATTCACTGATTCACTGAGCTGTCTTAAAGCTCTGGGTCAAAATCCTTATAAGGATAGATTACATAACTCCCTGCTTTTAAATATTAAAAAATGTTTATACTCTTGTTCAAGACAGGGCAAAACAGTGCATTTAACATGGATCCCTAGCCATTCAGGTATAGGAGGTAATGAGTGTGCAGACAGACTAGCCAAGAATGCAATTTCTTCAGAAGCATCCGACCTAAAGCATTTTGTCCACCATAACTATGATTTACTAAGCCTTGCTCATAGGACTTTGTTGATATTGTGGCAGGACCACTGGAACAAATCTGCAATGCATAAAGGCAAACATTACTATGCCATACAATCAACCATACCACCTAAACCTTGGTTCTACAAATTTAAAAAAGTGTCCAAACCTGTCATATCATCTGTTTCCAGAATTCGTATAGGCCACTGCTCTTCCCCGATATTCTTAAACAAAATTCGGGTTCGGGACTCGTCTCTTTGCGAGTGTGGGTTGGACGATGGTACTTTGGAGCATATTTTCTTTAACTGCTCTAGAAATACCTCCTCATTCGATCTTTATACTCATTTAACATTTTTGAACATTCCCGTCCCTATTAACTTTCCTTCTCTTTTGACCCACTCTTCCCCTCGACTTTTTGAAGCTATGATTTCCTTCATAAGATCTAACGCCATCCGTCTGTGATCTTGAAATTTGATGCGTGTTGTACTGCGGTATTCCTATCTTTTATAACATTTTAACAACTATATATTATATTTCAATGTTTTTTTTTATATATACTACGTGTGATTGTGTTTGTTCTAGCATTTATACTAACTACGTCGCCATAACTTCATTCATAAAGTTCACTATCGAACCAACTTTAGTAATGTAGTAGGTCATTCCACCAGAAATCATATCACACACGAGTTCTCATCGCACATCTGACATTGGCAGAATTGTCGACATCGGCATAACTTGCCAGAGAGGGAAAAAAAAAAATATATCTAATACACGATTTTAAGCTTTTAATAGATACGTGCTAATAAGACCCGAAACATATTATTGAAACGCCACGCCACCCGACCCGACAGACACGTGTTGAATCAGATCAAAGGGTGCTTAATGCTGTGCACAAATCACCAATTCTTTCCCAAGACATAACAGGAGGCAAGCCTATCGCCATGCCAGTAAAACATTTCAGTCCGATTTATGAGATTTTTATATTATTGAGGCATTGATTTTTATAAGATTGTTAATATTATCTTCTAGTAGAGGGATTTAGACTTTGATATTAGACGTGCGTATTTTGTCGTTCTATTTTGGCATGAACATGCATGGCATGCTTTTGAACGGAGAGATGATTACTTCTCGACAGTTCTCGATCAGTATAGTAATACGATTGCTTGCCATAAGAAAGAAAGCAAGATAACAGATTTATTACCACTGTTAATACAGTGTAAAGTGGTAATCCACTTTGCTGCGTACCATAACCATAAAAAATCACATTTCTTATTTTTTAACTTTATGGCTGATAAAATGATAGTTAATGACGCTGGCATAACAAACTATGGAATTGCCGTAGAAGATCCCATTGTCCCAATACATAACAGACAAAGACTTTACTCAATTGAAACTAAATATAATAGACTACAGGCCCGTGGCAAAAAGCGATGGGTCGAATGAACCACTAGGAGACCTATTTAGTAAGATACAGGGGCAAAAAATAATAATATTCAGCACTATGCCGTCACTTGTAAGCTGTCCGTCTCAGTGCAGATGAGACTTCAAAATCATCAAGGAAGGGGTTCATTTTGGTCATTTATTTTTTGTACGGCATTCCTACCATCGATAGATCCATGAAAATAATAAAAGAACACGTAGTGCCGTACAAAAATAGTGCGTCACAAAGTCGGAAGAACCTTAGATAGGCCGCCTCTTGTACTATTATTATTGTGTTGTTTCTTCACTGTATTTTTATTTTTGTGCAATAAAGGATTAAATAAAATAAATAAATAATAATATTATTTTAAAAGTGTATCTACTTATTAACAAAATTACTAAAAATAAACAAGATTTTTCAAAGCCTTTTATACTTATAATTACTATTTGAGAAAATCTACGAAAACCCACGCAGATTAAAGTTAAATTGAAGTATAAGGCCCACATGGCCCTCCGAGTGGAAGTTTGCAAGGGATCTCGAATAACACCTAAGCATTGTATTTGTCCCTCCGCGTTCCTAATTATGTTCAAATCCGAGAACGAATTAAGAGTATATTTTGCATGGTATTGAAAAGGACAAATAAAATTTTAAACAAAATCTATCATCAGCTCTGAGTCAGGAATTTTTGCCCGATATTGGAATAGGCTTAAAAATAGGCAAAATACAAGGTACGCATACAAAATACTTTATTGGATAAGGCGACCAAAATTTAAATTTTATAATTGTTACACTAGCATGAATGATCCCGTTGCTGACCAAAGGCCTTCCATACATCTCCATTAGAAGCAACTTTTGTCCAGTCCCTGTTAAATCTATCGAGATGGTCCCGCCATCGCTTTCGGGGTCTGCCTCTTCGCCTATACCCTTGCGTGCCTTGCGTCTTGAATACATTTTATTTATGTTTATTTTTATTTATAATTTTTATTGTACACCAAGAAAGTCCAATGAGAAATATAACCAAAATTACAATTAGTACAATCGTCCGCCTTGTTGCACAAGGCAATCTCTTGCAGGCAACTTTTGGATGGAGATAAGAGAAAGGAGAGAGAAACGGCAGTCTCGGCATAGTCAAAAGCAGTCTAAATAGTCATTGGCCAACCGTCAATGATCATGGTCCATCGACTAGGGTGCATTCTGTATATGTACCCGGCCCACGCGACGTGCCCGTTACTTACATATAAATATTTATTTCAAAAAACTCGGTCTGGATAGTATAATTCCTATTTATTTCCGAGTTGGATAAAAGTACCTTGAACGGTGTTGTAAATAATTATATTTCTCGATCAGTCCTTTTCAAAAGATTTTATTGAAAAAGAGAGAACTTCTTATAACATTTAGGTCAAGGATTTTGTTACTGACACAGTTCTTCAATTTCTTCTGGTCTCACGTTTCAGCTATCATTCTTTATTTATTCGAAGTTTTTTGAAATGAATTTAAATATATGTGCGTTGGCAAACAGAATGTATATTGACGATAAGGGTAATTTGCCTAGACAAACAGGCCGTCAGACAATCTAATGGGTACACATACGAGTGATGCAGAAATGAAGCCCAATTAGCCCAATTTCCACATTTAGGCAATTGACTTCATGTAACATTATTATCAAATAAAATAACTGTTTCTGTAAAGAATAATATCATGAGGAAACCAGTCTATCATAAGAATTCATATAATAGGTTATTATTTAAAGACTGCCTCGGTGGCGTAATTGTACTACTTTACGGTTACAAAGCTGAGGCCTCGGGTTCGAATCCGGGTTGGGCAAAGTGATATTAGATTTTTCTATTCATTATCAGTCCAGAGTCAGTAATTTGTGCCCGATATGGCGATAGTCTCGGCACCTATCACATTGTGGGACGGAACATACAAAGCGAAATGTGTCCTGGCACCTCTGCCTACCCCTTCTAGGAAAAAGGCATGAGTTTATGTATGTATTTAAAGACCGCCAGCCCGCACTTGGACTGTATGGCCTAACCCATCTCAATTGTATTCTCGATTGTAGAGGAGGCTTATTCTTTGCAGTAGGGCGTCTATGAGCCGATACAGTAAACTAAAGTGCATCGTCTTTAAATTGAAATAAATCATACCACGATTTGTAGATCGATACAAAATTATTATTATAGTTCATAAAATAAACAATTCAATAGTCCTCTGGACATTAATTATCCCTCTTAGAAAAAAAAACTTTTAATATCGGTGGCATTACATTAGTCAGCGAAAAGAACATTAATTAAATATTGTTCCAACTTATTTAATTAACGGCAAGAGAAAGCAATTAAAATATTTTGGGCTGTTCATATACTCGTATACTTCTAAATTAATCTTCGCAAAATCTCAACCGAATTACAGAAAAATTTTGGTGATAGATTACTTTTGTTGACATGCAATACTTTTACAACAATAATGTTGACTGAAAAATGCGACATATGATTAATTTTCATACAAATGTTCATTCATGCAGTTTTTTATTGCAATGAATGACGAAACTAGAACGCCATTCACCTGATGATAAGTGATACGACCGCTCATGGACATTAGCAAAACCAAACACCATGTATTTATTAAAAAGCATAATTTGAAAATCCACTGCGCTCACCAGCATATTTTTTTTTTATTGCATTGAATGGCGAGACGAGCAAGCCGTTCGCCTGATGGTAAGCGATACGACCGCTCATGAACAGTAGCAATATTCCACTGCGCTCGCCATCCTGAGACATAAGATGTTAAGTCTCAATATGTCCAGTAGTTGCTCTGGCTACAATGTCCTTCAATCCGAAACACAACAGTGCATTTAAGCAGTGTTGTTTCACGGGAGAAATAGACATTGCGGTGGTACCTACCCAGATGGCCTCTCACATATGAGAGACCTACCACCAGCATATGTTTATTCTCAATACGTCCAGTAGTTACTCTGGCTGCAATGTCTTCAAATCGGAACACAACAGTGCATTTACACTAGAGAATATAAATAGACATTGCGGCGTTACCTAAAAAGGAAGCCTCTCATATACTAGAAGCCTACCGTTAAATATACGAAAATATTAAATATTTTCCTGTGTCCATATAAAATCATATTGAAGACGTTTCCAAATTCAATTAAATCATAACTCGAAGCTAAAGCTAAACGCTACAACGTTTTATAAAGTAATACATATATTGTTATATATGTATCTCTACATCTGCATATTATATTATAGTATCTGCTAACAAATGCTCGGAATAATAGAATCAATGCCGCCTCCGTGTTAACTGGAGCATCAATCATATAATTAAACAAGCGGTCGGGCCCGGCTCCGCCCGGGGCATACACGTTTTAAAATGGCGGTCAAAATGTATAATTCTGACTATCAGTTTAGAATATCGACCAATCGGACCACGAAAAACGAACAAAATTTCCTCGTATTTGCTAGAAATATCACTACTGCTTTCCTCCTATAGGTCATAGCGTGATTATATATATATCCTTCCTATAGCCTTCCTCGATAAATGGACTACCCAACACTGAAATAATCATTCAAATCGGACCAGTAGTTCCAGAGATAAGCGCGTTCAAACAAACAAACTCTGCAGCTTTATAATATTAATATAGATTTAGATGCTATCGCTACAGTAATGCTCTCCTTTGTACAAATCCTTCTCCACAAATAATTCCAAGATACTATGTTGAATGTCTCCTCTACACGATGGGCCATCGCGATGGTCCACTATGATGGCTAATTTTATAGAGGGCGTAGTGGCGTGTAATAGCTTATGGCGCGTGCGATGGTCTTGGAATGGCATCAGTGTGGTTTTTCCGGCGTATATCATATGTGGGTGATTATTAATGAATGTCACCATCGTTTAGTTGCGTTTTCAACATTCACATGGCCATTAATGGCCAATTCGCCGGTCCAGCGCTGGCCCATCGTATGGAGGAGCTAGAAAAAGTAGAAGCACGTACATGCAACCAAGAAATTTAAATAAAGTTGTAAACTAAAGTAAAATAAGCTAATTTGCAGACAAATCTACACAACCGTAAAATTCACACGTATTAACGAACGGGTATTAAAAGTCTTTACGTTATTATATGTTTGCTCAAAATATTCATTCTTCGAGCGTACGAGTGGATACTTCATATCTATACATCTATACATATAAATAAATTGAAGTGTCTGTTTGTAAAGAGAAAATTAAAAAAAAATGTCCAACTACATATCGTTATATACACGTTACCTGTGCCGAAAATGAGATTTTAAAAATTTTTGTCTCTCTGTTTGTTCCGGCTAATCTCTGAAATGGTTGGACAGATTTTGACGGGACTTTTTTTGTCAGGTAGCTGATATAACAAGGAGTAACTTCATTGTAACATTACTTTATTTTAGAAAAATAAAGTAATGTTACAATGCCCGCGCGCAGCTCACGCGCATACCACCACTGGGCCGTCACGTCGGGCGCCTCCCATAACTTCTCCCACCAACGAATCAATATCACATTTATAAAATATTGTATGTAAAGAAATTTTTCAATAAAGCTAATACAAAAAACTGAAAATAAATGTGTAACGGGAGTTTATCGCCGCTAGCTAAGAGATGGCGCCACCGTAGAATTAAATCGCGGTATGGTTTCGTTACAAAGGTCGATAATTAAAATAAAAATGCAAAAACCAAAAAAAACTAATTAACTTTTTTGTTAAATTCCACGTAGACGAAGTCGCGGGCACAGTTAGTATCAAATATATGAAGTGTCCACTCGTACGCTAACTTAGATTTGTAAATTATCTACGATATTGTAACTATCTCTCGTGTTGAAATATATATTTCTTATTCCGTTTTCACAGCTCAGCACGTAGCACGCTTTATTTCCTTCTCCTATAAATTATGACATTTAAATAGTAGCTATTAAAATAGTATTCTTCTATGTATCATCACTGCATTATATAATACAAAGTCGCTTATCGTCTGTCTACTCTGTGTATGCTTAGATCTTGATCTTGATCGTGATTCAAGAGGAACGCTTTGTGGGTGACTTAAATCACTACCATATTTAAACACACAAACACACGAACATAAATACTTACATATACACACAACACAAAATATATAAACACATTACATACACAACATATATAATTATTTATCTACATAAAAATATATTCTTAAACACAAGGACAAACAAGTTGATATTAATAACATTATTTTTACATAGATGAGCTATCCTAACTTTTTAAATCACTAGCGGTTCGCTCGTTTTTGTTTTCAAATCAGCTGTCAGTTGTGACACATAAATTTTCGGTCGCTTTTTGGTATCGACGAGCTGGTGCACATCTCCAAAGCTGATCGGTTGTGATCATTGACTTATATTCTACTGATAGACGAGGCGCGTCATAGAAACTATTTGTCCCGTATTTGTCAAAAGCTCAGTAGCGACGTCTAGTACGTTTACTTGAATATTACAAATTATGATCAAAGATTATTAGACAGACAAGACAGTTCATGTCAATAATAGCTTTGCCTAAGATACTGCCTAATTATAAATACCGTCATAGCAATAATATATTTGTAATGTTTTTTTTTATTTACCTGAATAATTCATGGGAATGATGTAAATGAAATTAAATACTCTTACAAGTGTACAAGACTGTCAAGCAGTCAATCAGTGTACAATCAGTCTGACATTTATTATAATAACATTTATGAATTTATATCAAGCTGATAAAATTTTTTCGAGACTAATAGACAAAAGGAATGGTACACCAGAAGTTTCAAAAATGACTACCGCATTGGTATATCTGAAATCTTCGTGTCGAAAATGAATTGAACAAATATAGGTATGTTCTCATGGTAGCCACTTATATCCATTCCAATAATTCTGGACAAATATTATAGAGATCTAATTTTTTCGTAACCGACGCGAAAGAATATAATTTTTTTTAATGATATTAGTCTTCAATAACAATGGATTCGAATAGTCCATTAAGTAATTCATATTAAGAAATGGGGTCTAAATACTATCCACTGTTTCAAAACATACATACAACATACATATTTTGAGTTATTAATTAACAACATATGATTAAAATAAAATACTGAAACCAATTTGCAACTACATTCTTCCTACATATTTGTATTTGTAATGTATTCGAATAATTTATGCCTATTTGGTCCACTGATATGAATGTCCCTTGAATAATCTATATCTTATATAGTTCGTCTCTCTCACTCGACGGGCAATTTTTATGCGCGGAAATGATTAAGGAGCTCACCTTGTATTTTAACGAGCTCTAAAATATATTTAATCCATTAATAAATAAAAGATCTGTATTATCGGCATTATTCTCCAATATTATATCACTTACGTTGTATTCTTTAATTATATTGTAACTTCAGAAAAAATTGCTGTCGGTTTGACGGGGAAAAGTCAAATTAAATTACTTATAAATATAAACAAAGAGGCGTACTATTGCGCAGCCGTCACGCGGCAGACTGATTCGTGTGCGGTGCATTGCACCGCACTTGGATGGGACACGTTTGTTACAAAGAACGTCTTATCTAGTGTAACATTGATATCGATGGTTGTGATCTAACCACTGGACGAAATACTTCTACTGCCTAACTTGTTTTACTCGCTTACGTGTGCACCGCTAGTTTCTAGAACTTTTTGTGTGCAACTGTATTCCTGTGTTTCGCGCTTAAGACTTTATATCTGTTCCGTGTTACTATAAACTCAGTTAACGGGAAAGCGCGAGGAAAAGAATTATACATATTTAATGAAATGTAGCACAATTTGACGCACATTATTCATATAAGATACGTTAACTACGAGCAGACACAAAGCTAATGACACATTCCCCGCACATCATAAAACGATTAATAGCATAAAGTTAATTAGTTTTAGGCATTATTACACCACGCCCCGAGCGCCTATTAATGGAATAAATTTAATATTACATCGTTGCTTTTCTGCCCACGTCGAGCCGCACTAAAATCAAAGTTGAAAACGTGAAGGTAGAAGTTACTTAAATATGTTGGTTTATTTCGGTACATAGGTCGCTTATTGTGCTTATTCGAGGATAAATATGCTTCTTTATTATTCTAGCTGTGCTTAGCAAATTAATGCTCGTTTGTTGAGTTTTTAGCACCAAGGAATTAGTTATATTTATTTATAGTTTATATACAATGTAGTATAAAGACAGACTTATAGCCTTAGGCATCTCTGCCAGTCGACCTTTCGATGGTGCCGAGACAAAACAAACTAGGCGTATAAATTAACGAGATATGATGATAATAGTTTTATAAACTATATATACACATGGACATATTATCAAAAAATGCAATCATAATAAATTAAATAAATGTAGTTAGATTAAATTCTCCTATAGACCTTCTTTATTCTTTGGTCAACTTCATATAATGAACACTGAAGTTCAATTATTATTTTATTTATAATTAAAGATTTTCACTTCACAGATTTTTTTTGTAAACTTTGCTCGCATCGTTAAGCGTCTCTTGGGTGCTAATATAATTTATTTCACTAATATTATATAATTAATAATATTAGTGAAATAAATTATAATATTAATACTACGAAACAAAGAGCAGGTAGCAGGTGTCTTAATTTTTTATTCATAACATTACACTATATAAATTGACACACGATTCTTTATTTAAGCTAAAAATAGCTTTTATTTAATTACAACCAAGTTCCTAATTTATTTTTTCCTGCTCCTAAATTTGGACCTTATAAGAACAACATCTAAAATTGGAATAATAACAAAACAAGTTAGCAAGACTAAAAAGCCTGTCAGACTAGCTATAGGCATTGTACATTCTCAAATTAAATCGCACGAATGGTTTTTGATCTGCTCACGTATGTAAGATACGTAAATAGCATATATTGAAGCATTTACACAAGGTCAGGTTAAATTTGAAAAGATGGATGACTTTTGCATGTATCTATGTACAGTTGAACTACCATACTTGGTGGCATGTTTAGTCAAGATACAAGAACTTTGAAGGAGCTAACGACAAGTGTTTGATAGAAATATTCTGTGTTCAATAGTTGAAACTGGAATACTTCTTGAATAAGTAAGCCTTCACCCCGATTAGGGGAACAGTAAGGACTAATTAGAAACTTTACCGAGTATCTTATTTATTTCACTATCAAATAATTTGTTGCAGCAGTAAAAATCTTTTATAACACGCAAAAACACACTATTAATTTCAAATCTGATTTAATATAATATAAAAGATTTTTATATCGACTACTTTTGGACTAATTCATTAAAGCAATTGAAATTCCAACGAAACTGCGCCTTATCCCAATAGTTTTAGTAAAGTAACGCGTTAAAGTTTGAGGGTAAACATGATAAATTGGCAAACTTAAATATTGACCTAAAATATTTCCAACTAATCTTACTTCGTCTTAGCTCTCCGTAAAATATTATCATTCTTATAATTAAGAAATATCTTTAAGTATACAACATATTAGAAAAAAAAATTAGCAGTATTTATGTATGTCGGAACTACATTACGTCTAGACCTATAGGTACTATTAGTATGCAGAAACAGTCAGATGTTAATTGTTCTCCGCCGCCTATAAACAAATTGAAAACCGATAAGAAATTGCTTTCCTAGCTTTTAAAAACAGAGAGACAGGAATAAAACTATAAGTGAAAAAATGGGAATTGACTATCAAACTCACAAAGCAACAAGTAACAACAAAATAGTTTCACAGGATTTTTCTTAAACAACGACGAGACCACCCTGATTCTATACAATAATTCAACTAAAATATTCTTCCATAACATTATTACATTATTTCAGCTTTTCACAAGTTAACCAAAGGTTCGTTTTATTCGTGCATGAAGGAAAATCATTGAAACATTTGTTTGCACAAAGCAAAATGTTTTGTAAACATTGCAGAGCATTAAAAGTGTTGTCAACAATTTTGCATGAAAAATATTTGTTTACGACGCGTATTTCGATTGGTTCACACTGCATTCAGAGCTTGAAATTATTCCGGCAGAATGTTCTTTATGTATCGGTGAAGGTCGTGGCCTCTGAGTAATGGATCACGTCGGTCATTTGGTACAGAACATCGGCAATCTAGTCCAGCATCAAATGTTACAATTCTGTCCAAAATACCCCTTCTAAACCCACGCAATTGTATTTTTTTCTTATTACAGTGCGTGTAAATATACGTAGAAAACAAGGTTTTCTTTATTTCTTTTATAGAGGGCACATTACTGCTATATATGAGAGACCAGTCGTGCCTATATAATATGTTATATAATATGGTAGACTGGCAGAGAATGCCTCAGGCATTAAGTCCGCCTTTATACATTTTGTATATAAAGCATAAAATAAATAAATAAATAAATAATGTTAGTAAGATGTTTAATTAAATGTTGAATGTAAATTATTTCGTTACAACATCTATACGGAGAAATAAAGCCTTGAAAGAAATTAGAGTCACATATACGACACAAACAAAAATCGTTCAGAAAATCTATAATATTCTCTTCGTAACAATTTTTTTGGTATTATAATGGTGAGGTGATGGAAGGATACCAATATGTCATGGAATGTTTATATTTCCTTCAATAAGGCATACATTTTTTTTTTTCATTTTACTTATTCACAAATCTTGGTTTTCTCGATCAACATTTAGAAATTTTGCTTGACGCAGAAAATTCTGTATTCATTTTAAAACCAATAAATACATACAATATTATTGTACTCGTATTCATAGAATTAAACCTAAAATAAACTCACCAGAGATGTCCCCTCTATTATTTTCTTGGTAAGGCCGAGTTTACCGATACTCGAAGTCGAGACTCGAGACTATCGGTCCTTATAAAGGATTTAAATGATATGGGTAAGTCGGATTAACGAGAACTAATAACAGATCCTCTTTGAGCAGTTCATTATAGGCCGTAGTGCCTTTTATAGCCTCAATTACCCAAATATCTCAGCGGTGGACGGGATGAAATCAATTGTACCATCCCTTCTCGCCCAATGGATAATGCTCACAGATACCCATATCCGATATTGTTTGATCATCAAAGACACTACACAAAAGGGCACTCCATTACTAAGCCTTGTTGTGTTTAGTAATGGATGTATTCAGAGTGGATTTAAATGCGTATTAGAACAAAACTGGATTCCGTTTTTAAAAGGTCTAAATATACATATTTAAAGGAAAATTTTACATACATACATACATTCATAAACTCACGCATATATCCCAGAAAGGGTAGGCCGAGGTGCCAAGACACCTGCATTTCGCCTTGTATGACCCGTCCCACAATATGATAGGTGGCGAGCCTATCGCCATATCGGGTACAAATTCCTGACTCTGGGCTGATAATGAATAGAAAAATCCAATATGACTTTGCCCACCCCAGGATTCGAACCCGAGACCTCAGCTTTGTAACCATACCTTAGTACAACCACGCCACCAAGGTAGTAAGGAAAATTTTAGTTAAAAAAAATATTAATATTATTTTCCTATTAGGTTCTGCAGGCTGTCTAACTTTATCTGGTAGCGTCACGCTGTTGTCACTCATGGCTCAACATGAATGGACAGATTCGTCCGAGTTGGCTGTCTAAATCCTAACCAGCTTTTGGCTTCAACAAATGGTTGTTTGATGGTAATTAAACAGAATACATAACTTTATTGTTAAATGTTGAAGTCATTGCTGTCGTAATAATCGCCTTGTTATCGAATTTAATTACAAGTGGTTGAGCCACGCTGTTGTCAGTTATGACTCAACATGAATGGGCAGACTAGTCCAGGATGGTACCAATATCTTACAGGAGGTCGATGTGAAGCGACAGCTTATATGTCTCGTTTCGTTCGATTAGTGGGATTACCGGATGCGCGGATGCGGAATACCCCTTTCCTCTTCTTTTATCCCTTATCCCTTCCCGCTCCCCACCCAGTTTGACGGGTCGGCAACACTTTCATGATCAAAGCGGTACGGGTGTGCATGGGCGGAAGTGACCACTTACTTACTCTCGGGTGATCTTGTTGCGTTTGCCGAACCTGTTGTATGAAAAAATAGTTTACGAGTGTATTATTTGCTAGAGAGAGGAATTTCATGTAACAAATATGTACGTCTTTTGGGCCTCCCATTGAAAACCAGCGTTGTAGTATTGCTTATGCAGTACTGCAGCAGAAAGCTGAATGAGAGGTTCTATTGCTGGCGCAATATTTATAATTTTACTGTAGTTTTCTTTTATTATTGTTATTCTATTTTGTGTATTCTTTATCTTTCACTTTTTGTGCTTTAATTATTACATGCCTATTATTAAATTACTATGAACTTATGCGTGAATATAAAACTAAGTATAGTTCGTGCCACTTACCACTGCAAGGACTTTAGCTCTTCGCTTCGAATTGCTGCCAGTTAACATGATCATTGGCTTCTACAGCCCGAGTACTCTAAATACGAGTATTAAACTTTAGCAGATATTCTCAACTAACTGCCACTTCAGCTAATCCACCCAGTTATCGACAGCTTCGATACTCCATTAGCAGTGTCTGAGCCCTTAACTGCGAGAAATTACAATCAGTCACTTGAGAAATAATAAATATATACCTACCTATTCTACAGACAACAGTCACGTACATAGTCTTGACCCCACACTGAATTCGAGTCTTGTGTCACTGGTATCGGATACTATGACAAACTTTTCAGCTTCACATACACTCAGACTCGGCTAAAATACTAATGGTTCACACAAATATTTGTCTAGGTTTGGGGATCGAACCTACAGCCTCTCATTTGACATATCTCAGCTAACTCGGCTTCCCACCAACTGCAAAACAGAGACTGTCCATAAATCATAAAGCTTTGTTCTATTTTAATTTTACGTAAATTTAATTTCATTAACAGATAAGACCTATACACACTTCTAAGTACTATGTATTAACTTTTCATAAAAGCTATTTAATTGCCTACAAACTAATTTCATTTCATTTCACTTTAAATTTATGAATGTCCGTTAAAACTATAGTTAGTGGACATGCCTAACACAACAGATCATTCTCAAAAATATCACAAAGGGTGCTTCAGCAGCCACCAATATTTATTAGCGTGGGAGAAAGCTTTTGCATTAAGCAAATTGTTCACAGGCTGCATAATAAAGGCTGCTGATAAAGGAGGTATTACGTTCACAAATTTTAATTTTAAATTATTTCAACGAGAGTTTTTCACTTGAAAATGTAACTTAAAAAAACAATTTAACAATATCAGTCTCAGGCGCAGTTGGTAGACGCTGGCTTTAAAACGATCGGCCGTGGGTTCAAACCCCGCGCTGAGAAAATTATTTGTGTGATACACAGGTATTTGTTTCGAGTCTGGAGTGTTTCGAGTTTGTGAGACCAAAAAGTCTCTCGTAGTTTCTAATACCCACGACACTAGACTTGATCTTAGTGTGGGGTCAGGGCTACGTGTATATCTGTTGAATGTGTATTTATTTAATGGGGTGTAGTGGGATATTCAGCGTCGGTTTCTGTCAAGTCGTCTAGTAAGGTGGCAGAAGACCTAAGTAAAATCGTTGAAACCCACAAACTCTCACCAATGGCTCCTAGTAGCTGTGTTGCACGCAGCGGCCACACCCCGGTAAACCACGTCGACTCGTGGGCTAAATCTGGTTGAGGGGATCTACGTTTTTACACGTACGTTTGCGGCCACCCTCCGCATAGTGCACAGAGTCTGCTTCGGCTATAGCAAATTACCTCCGGTAACGAAGCAGCTAGGCATAGTGAAAGGCCTTAAGGATGGCGACAAGGGTCTTGTTTGTCGTCAGCCAGACACTGCATCCCAACTTCCCTCCGGTTGTAGCGGTTCTCCGTTCCACCGGGCCTAGGGGGCTGGGCCGAGTGGGTGCATCTGTGTATTGCGCACACACCTATGCACCATAATATATCCCGCGTAGAAGACAAGGCTTTTGTTCTGTTGGATTCCGAGATCTAAAGTCCTGTGGCGATGGGTAGAGGTAGAGAGGTGCGGCATTGATGTATGCCATGCTTTGACTGATACCTGCACGCAGGCGGTTTAGGGAGAGTGGTCGCTCTTGCACTGCATCAGGGTGACAGTGTGGCTCGGCAGCACCCTATTCGACAAAGCAGCTCTATTTAGAGGGACACTGCTTTCCTCGCTCAGCCGGGGAGGGGGTTAGAAAAGGTGCCCCAAAAAAATGTTCACCCTAAGCTAAATTGGGAGGCAGTAACTACGGCTGCCTGCACATCCCACTACTCGTAGTCGAAAGAAAGTAAGAAACAAAACTCATTCTAAACAACGAATGATGACTTTTGGTACATGAAACGTCCGTACCTTACTTGACCGGCCTAATAACTTATGTCCGGAACGCAAGACTGCCATTGTAGCTCGAGAACTTGGACGTTATGATGTCGACATAGCTGCTCTCAGCGAAACCCATCTAGCTGATGAAGGAGAGCTTGTTGAACATGGTGGTGGCTATACTTTTTACTGGAGAGGTACCCCAGCCTCTGAACCTCGCCGATCAGGGGTAGGCTTTGCTATTAAAACTATTATTATTTGGCCTCTAAGTTGGTAGAATATCTTGTGGGTACCTCAGACCGAGTTATGTCATTGCGACTTCATCTGGAGAATAATAACTATCTTAACATTATCAGAGTTTATGCTCCGACACTTGACAAAAGTGATGAAATCAAAGACCAATTTTATGAAAAATTGTCACTTACTCTTACCAAAATCCGACCCAACGAAAAAGTGCTACTTCTTGGCGACTTTATTGCCCGTGTAGGGCAAGATTTTGAAGCGTGGCCACGGGTGCTGGGACGTCATAGTATAGGTAACATGAATAGTAATGGACAATTACTACTGACCTTCTGCTCACAGTTTCATCTTGCTATAACTAATACTATGTTTAGACTTCCCACGAAATATAAGACGACCTGGATGCACCCAAGGTCTGGTCATTGGCATCTGATCGACTATGCTATAGTTCGCCAGCAACATATAGCAGACGTAACAATTACAAGATCTATGCGTGGCGCAAATTGTTGGTCGGATCACCGGCTTGTTGTCACCAAGTTACGATTACGCTTAATTCCGCGTCGAAGATATTGCAAGACTAAACCCAATTGTCTTCGCCTTCAAAAGCTCGAGTCTACTGTTATACAAGCTAAATATGAGGATGCTGTTAACAACTATACAGCAAATATCACTCCCCAAGATAATATAGATGAAACCTGGAAATGCCTGTCTACAAATCTAATTAAAGCTGCTTCTGATACCTTAGGTAAAAAACCCAGAGTCGGCGATGACTGGTTTGATGATAATGATAGCACATTAACGGACGCTTTAGCGAATCATCGGCAACTACTTCGAAAGTTAGATAAGACAACAGTTTCTAATAAAATCAAACAGAGTACATTTGAAATAAGAAAACTTACCCGTGCAGCTAAAGACGCATGGTGGCAGAATAAAGCTTGTTATATTCAGTGGCTTACTGACACTAACCAACTAGGCAAACTATTTGATGAGATAAGGAAATTGGTGGGAGGCTCATCTCGAACAAATGTGCCTCTGAAGTCGGCGCGTGGTGATTTACTGGTGGCTAAGGATGACGTCCTAAACCGCCGGGTAGAACACTACGCAAACTTACTCAATGTAGATCATCCTGTCGATATAGACTACCTCAGATCACTTCCCACTCTACCGCAAAACAATCAGTTGGATTTCCCTGCTACCCTTGAAGAAGTTGTACCTGCCATTAAAGCTCAAAAGAACAAAAAGGCGTTTGGTGTTGATAACATACCAGGAGAGCTACTTAAATATGGAGGACATAAACTACATCATAAGATATGGCAATTATTTCAACGGATTTGGGAAACTGCAAGAATTCCTTCTGATTTTAGTATATCAATTATCTGTTCATTATATAAAATAAAGGCAACCGTGCAGACTGCAATTCTTACAGGGGCATATCGCTTTTATCAACCGCTGGAAAGGCTTTTGCTAGAGTGCTCTTGAATCGTTTAGTAGAGATTTCGGAGAGTATTCTACCTGAGACCCAATTTGGATTTCGGCCAAATAGAGGCACCTGCGAAGCAATTTTCTCCATAAGACAGCTGCAGGAGACAAGCAAAGAACAACAGCAACCTATGTACCTATGTTTTGTTGACCTTGAGAAAGCTTTTGATAGTGTGTCTCGTGATGCTTTATGGATTGTTCTATCTAAGTTAGGGTGTACCGATAAGTTAATACGAATGATAAAGCTACTTCACGAGAGTATGACCTGCTGTGTAAGTGTCAGTGGTGAGCAATCGGAAAAATTCCCTGTCACTTGTGGTGTAAAGCAGGGATGTGTACTAGCACCCACACTCTTTGCATTATACTTTTCCGCTGTCTTGAGGTAGACTTTAAGAACTAACACCGAAGGCATACGTATACGTTATCGCATTGATGGCAGTATTTTTAACCTTGCAAGATTAAGAGCACATACCAAGGTATCATACGATCTGATTACCGAACTTATTTATGCCGATGATCTGTGTTTTGTTGCGGAAACCTGTGCGGGTCTTCAGGAACTTCTATCTAGACTTGACAGTGAATGCCGCAGGTTTGGCCTTAAAATTAACATCAAGAAGACAGAAGTTATGTCTATGAATGACGAGCGCCGTGCTTCAACAAACCTGCGGATTCAGGGTGAAACATTGACGCAGGTTGAAAAATTTAGATATCTTGGGAGCACTATAACTGCTAAAGGAGACCTTGATTCGGAAGTCAATAGCAGACTCGGTTCTGCAATGGTTGCTTTTGGCAAACTCCGGCCTCGAGTATTCCTCTCCCACAACATCAAGTTGCGCACCAAAATTCAAGTATACATAGCTATAGTCGTATATCGAATTCAAGCTGTGATTTCAGCTAGAGGGGGTCACACTCGATACTAAACATTTATCTGCTTTTACTTTATTAAAGAAAAAACAAACAAAAATCGTTGTTAACTTTTACTACACGAGCATATGCACTACTAGCGAGCATACACTACTAGTGAACTTTAGCATTAAAACCCATAAATTTTATCAAAATTTTATGTTAATACTGACGAAAACGATTATTTGCTTATTAATTTACAAAATTGTGAAAGTAGAACTACCTATAATTATCAAACAAACCAATAGTAACATTTGAAATGGTTCATTGCTTAGGTGCCCGTTTTTTTTTGCAAATGAGTTTATATATTTATTTAATAACACTGATCAACATGAAAATTGCCTTTTACTTGAAACTGCTATACATCTTTAGTATTCGACCCCCTTAATCTAAATATAGAACTTAAAATTAATAGTTAGCTCTTATTATTAATTTATGCTATATTTAAGATAATACCGGGTAACTTGGTGGATGTCACTTTATATTATGAGATTTCAAATAATTTTGTGAGAGTATCCGCGTTAATTTTATTATTATGCTTTCGTTTCATGTGTCTTATAGTGTTAGCGTTTCATTTGTTTGTTAAAACGCGAAATTTTAAAAGTTATTTCTCATTTTCGACAAATTTCTGTTTCAAAAACTACAATTTGCAAAAACTACGGTTTGTTGGGTCTGCAAATGGGCTACACCAAGTGCTGGTGCTTCTTGTGTGGGTGGGATAGTCGGGCTAGACAAAGTCTGTGCCCTGGAGAAAATAACGTTAAATATCCTCCCCTAGTCGATCCTCATAAAAATTTTCTCCCTCCATCGCATATGAAATTGGGATTAATGAAGACCTTGGTTAATCCTCTCAACAAAGGTTGACCAACCTTTGAAGGTTGATCCACCTTTTTTCGCACCCACTTTGCAAGTTATTGATTACTTGCGAAGTGAATTTCGACATCTATGCGGCGCCAAAATAAAAGGGGGAGTTTTCGTCGGACCTCAAATATGAGAGATTCTTAAGGACCAAAATTTTGATCCGATTTCACAGGGCATCGAAAAAGAGGCATGGGAATCTTTTAGTGCAGTAGTAGTTCATGATTTTTTGGGCAATAGGAGATTTGAAAATTACCACGAGCTTGTGAACAATCTTCTGCAAAAGTATCAGCAAATGGGTCGCAATATGTCCCCAAAAATTCACTTTCTTCATTCTCACCTCGATTTTTTCCTCCTAACTGCGGTGATATGACTGACGAACATGGTGAACGATTTCACCAAGACTTATTGACAATGCAAAAGAAATACAACGGCCGATAGAATGCGTCAATGCTAGCGGACTACTGCTAGAACTTGGTTTAAGGTTTTCGTAAAGATAATTCCAAAAGGAAAACGAAAAAAAGAGAAATTATTAAATAGTAAAGGTTAAATACTTCGGAAATATTTTAAAATACTCAGTTTCATGTAAAAAGTTTACGAAAAAGTAAAGAAAATGTCTTTTTTAAAAAAGAATCGATTTATATTCTATGAAATTTTACTCTTACGTCATATATTTCGATACCAGCCATAATTTTAAAATAAGAGCTAACTTTCAAATTTGGTATTATATATTTTCGTATTCAGTGACCCCAAATTAGTAAAATAATAAAGCATTTATTTTACAGATAAACAAAAAGTTAAATTTTGCAGACCAGTGTAATTCATCAATAATGCAGTCAAATATGAATACATTTGTTAGAATATCTAATCGCCATTTACAAAAATGATCGTTCTTGGAGGCGACGACAATAGTAATAAGTAGTTAACACGAATAAGGAATGTCTAAACCACACTAATGCTCTAAGATTAGAAGACGTGGGAGAAAATCGTTCCAACTCGAAATTCCATTTTAGAACTTAGCCTTCCTAATGTATAATATGTACTCGTATATGTCGGAAATAAATGGCGCTGCTGTGGCGGATTCAATGGCGAGTGACATCACTTCTCTAAAGGAGACGGGCGAAACTTCATAGAACCTTGGGCTTAGCCTTACAGAGTTGGTTTATGCATTATTGCGCCAAATGGGAGTAAAGTGATAATTGGTATTTATTACAAAATAAAATTACTGTAACTGACATTTTTATCATGTGCAACCTTTTTAAGAGCGTTTACACCTTGTGCGCAAAGTCAACTATAGGTATTACTTCGTTAATTTCACGTACACATAAGCGACCAAAGCTGTGTGCGTAGAGCTGCCGCGTCGGCTCACTATACAGTCAGCTCAACCAACGTTGATCCGTGCGCTTCAAAATTCTAATATTCAATTGAAATATAACTTATGATTTATATATTGGTAATATAATATGATAAAAATATTTTATTTGCATTATAAGTAGACAAATATTACTGTGCAAGCAATGAACAATACAAATTTAGATACTGATCATATTTTCATTTATTTTCATTATTATTACATTGTTAAGTTGCATTCAAATCAGTGTTCAATCAGTAGACACTACGTACGTTTTATTAATCATTTCGTGTTCGAACACATGTATAGAGTTAGGGGCCTTACAACCCCTTACAATTACGAAATATATTTAATTGTATATTACAATACATAACATAATTTAGCCTCGGAATTACATCTCATTATATTATCTGAAACATAATTTATACTCACTACAAAATCATTGAAGGTAATAAAAAAAATTACTACCAAAGAACTAAGATGTGGCATTCGCAGTTCACGCGTGGCTATTTTTACTTCGCACGGCAAAAATCGACTGCAGCCAGGCCGAAGCGACGAGCGATACGACCTCCCTCTAGAAGGCCTTGCGGCGGTCTGATTTGAGGCACGTCGGGCAGCGTGTTTTATAGTGGCTTTTAAAATATTTGTAGAAAACATGAAATCTAATTTTCTTAAAATATAAAAATTGTAATTTATTAATAAGATGTTCTTCTATTATAATATGCAATTTCTATAAAAAATTATGTACGATAAGTTGGTGAAAAAAAAATATGTTCTTGACGACAGTTTCTGAATAATTTCGCATTGTTTAAATTTTTATTTTTCAGGAACTAAACACAAAAAGATTATTTTTCTCAGCAAAATCCCTCCATAAGGGTCTTATTAGTCTGATAATATTTTTATTTTCATCTTATATTTAGAATTTAGAAGACAACCTTTTCTAAAATTATTACTAATTATTTTTTCTTTAAATTGTTTATTGGTGGCTATTAACTCGTTTGAAAAGTCCTGTTTTTAAGCCAAAAAGCGCGCGGAAGGTATAAACGCTCTTAAAGTATATCGATGGTGCTGGCCAGTGCTGGCAGTAAGAAGAAAAACGTAAAGTCAAATGTCAACGGCTGATGACAAGAGTGACTGAGTCAAATTATAAATATAGTCCCACAAACTTATCTGACCCGGTGAGAGAGTCGCTGTTGTCGAATTTGGTGTTGCCATTAAAAATAGATATAGCAATAAAGTGGGTGAAGTAAGATTTTTCAATTCGATCAATAGTGTCAGGAAAATTAGTGGACCAGTTTCCTTTACATGTTATGTTTCCTTCCAAAAATTTCTAACAAATCGCTCCCCATACCCTTAAACAAGTGTATCTGTATCAGCCCATATGCTATACAGGGTATATCAAGACTGCTACCGAAAACGAAGCCGGGTGATAGTTTTAGTGACTTCAGACATAATGCAACTAAATTTTGTGTAAAAAATTGTGACGATATTTTTTTGTTATTTTTTTTCTATCGTCGTATTAGGATGATAAATACATCGTTTTTTCTTAAATAGTAGTGTCCACCCTTCTATTTTTAAAGACACTATGGGATGCAAAGCTTTAAATTATTATTTTAGCAAAATCTACGGAATTAGCACCCAAACTCGACTATATTTAAAAAATAATAAAAAAATATTGTCGCGTTTCTTAGCTAAATTTTAAGTTGTATTGTGTTTGTATTCACCAAAACTAGCATCCGGCTTCGTTTTCGGTAGCAGTCTTGATATACCCGGTATGTCCCACTGCTGGGAACTGCCCGATTCTACAATCGAGAGTGCCATTGAGGGTGGTTAGGCCTAATGCGGGTTAGTGGACTTACCTACCATAGATATTCTTATAAATCGCTATGTTATGTAGATTTCTTCACTATGTGTTCCTCCACCGTCTTAGTGCGTGTTTATTGACTATCAATACCCACATGACTCCGAAAAGTCAGATTTGTGACCTGGGATTCGAGCCCACGACCACCGTGAACATGTTGGCAGTCGCGTCTGGTCCATTCATCAACAGGCCCCCACGAACGTAACGATAAATTCTAGTTTATTATATGTACTTACATGTATTGTACTAGTACGTACAAAATTTTGTTTATGTGGTATTTATTTTGAAAAGCTGACAACACAGACCTGTGGCGGCAACTACGCGTTGATATAGGTCTACCAGAATCTCATGGCATAAAATTAAAAAAAAAACAATGATTCTTATGTGGCAATACCATCGGTCAACAGCTGATTCAAAACTTGAGTTATGTCATTCGATGTGAATATTTTAAGATTTCTATCCGTTCTTAGCGAAAATGTACAAATTAGTTCTACAATCACAAGTGCGACACATTGTTTACAAAGTTTATCGCCAGATCCGTGAATAATTTGGTCAAATTTAAACAAAATCGTCGATTTTAAAATCGACGTCGCTTTAACATGTAAGTCGGAGTGAATAGTTTTGATACTTCATTTTTTTTGGTTAGTGTTAGATATGTGCATGTGTTTTATCGTATATACTTTGATATCATTTTTTGAAACTAAACAGTAATGCATTAAATACTTATTTACAGGAATTTCCGGAGATTTTAGATAAGGAACGGTTTATTATTATTTCTTTATCTTCATCGTCTTCATCAGAAGATGTACAGGAAGAGTATTTAGAAGTAAGCTTTGACTAAAGTGTTAATGAAATAAAGAAGACTGAAAATAAATTATACGTTTTTATTTTACATCTTGCATCTTTCGTATAACATTTATCGAATCTAATAATTATTTAAATAAAACCGACTCATAATCAAACTACTTACAATTTGGAAATTGAAAGTTGTTTGATTAAGTGAAAACTAATAAGAAGAGAGAATTAAAACGAAACTGGTGGCTCCGTACCACCATTTTTATCTACATCTACGTTTTGAAAGTACCAGCGCTCCCTCTATATTATAAATACTCGTAAGACACGTATGTATATTATAATTTAAAACTGAAAAAAATCTTATTTGCCTATTTTAATTGGCTATTAATCTAAAAGTACAATTGTGAAGTAATTTTAATGTTTAAATTACCTATACATTTTACTTAAAACATTATGTACTTTATTTACATAGTTGTACTAAAAAAATAATGTCAAATTGAAATTATAATTAATTACAATTATTGAAAGTATCAAAATATGTTAATCCGATTACCCCAGTGTTGCAATGCGTAAATTCAAATTTCCCAAAATGCCATGAGATTCTGGTAGACCTATACAATTTTTCTAAGGGTATTATTGGTGCTTGAGATGCTTTTCTTCCTTCATAAAATATAACACCTGAAGTCTAACGTTCCTAGCGCCATTTTATCAAGTTCTCGGCATATTTCACTAGTTTTAAATAATGCAGGAAAAATAAATACATTGAGTAAACAACCAATGGCAGATATGTCAGCGACTGGCAGATAGACTGACATTCCAAATGACGTTGTTGTTTCCACTTTTGGCCACTGGGCCAGATAACTTTGTGGCTCTATACAATTATAAAAGAACCAAAAGAGCCGAAATATTATTATGTACGTCGTTGTTGTTCAAGATCATAGGCTATAGAGATTGTACATATTTTTATATTGTTATGTAATAAGTAACTGATCGGGATTTAACTTAAAATCTCCTCGCGGCTGTCATTCGTGTGTCTACGCAGAATTCTGAAAATTGGAATACTTCGATGAATGCTTCGGTCAAATTGCTAGAAAAGACGGTGACAAACTTGAGATGCTCATTATGACCATCGAATACTTGGCTCTATAGTTAAGAACGCCCTTCACACTGCCGTTCTTCTTCATAGAACCAAACGGAAAATGCTCCTTCTAGACAAAGTTATACATGCCCTTATGGTCGCGACCCTCAATACTGAAAAATAAGATGCAAAAAGGAGGAGAAGGATTAGGAGTTATAATAAGATTGTGATGTATGATAATTCAGTGAGATTCAGTGAATAATGTACGATATTATGGCGTATTTTACTCATTAGATGTTATTGTTTGATATTGTTAAAGGCACATAAAGCAATAAGAAAGTATTGTCCGTTTCAATTTCATTTGTCATCTTCATCAATTAATCATTAGAATATCATGTAATCATAAATCAATTTCGGATGATTTATTTTGTTCTGTGTCGAATAAATAAATATATAATAAATGATTATTACATTTTATGACAAATAATTACTATAATAATTTTTAATGGCTAGTCTTCCAACCAGAGAAATATCAATCAAAATTTATATTTGCAGTAATATGAGATTTTAGTATACCCTTCAATAACCAGCCTCTATTTTATGATTATATTCGCAAATATTGGGTACAAGGTAAAACATGAGTCGGAAAACGTGATTTGTTCGATAAAATATTTTCAAATAAGCAAAGTTGTTAAAATAGGAAGTCACAATATCGAAATCCAATCAATGAGTCCAAAAGAATTCACACCGTACGCACAGCAATTAAGTGCATTCGAGATATTTGACATTTATGTCAGTAATCAGAAAATGGCGTGATGACAGGCCGCTATGAAAATATATTTTAAACTCAATGAATAATTATTAATTTGAAAGAAAGAAAGAAGAAAGAAAAATAGTTTTATTTGCCACGTGCATTAAAAACGACGTACAAAAACAGATATACAGAGGTCTATATATATAAAAAAGAATAAGAAATAAAGAAAATGTTCGCACGTCGTGGCTGTGACAAGTAGGTGATCACTCAGCAATTATGTTGCGCTGCGGTGCAGGCCGTAGCACAACGCTGATTTTCGGTGATCATCTTGGATGACGTGCAGACGCAAGCTAATGCAAACTTAAGCCTATTATAAAAAAAAACTATACATTAACCTAAACCTTAAATAAATATCCTTATATAAATGTACAATAAAAATATTACAAAAGCTTTACCAAAACAATAACAAAAAAATCTATAAATTAATAATTAAAACATTAAATGTAACAAAAAACAAAAACAACCGGAGCAGTCGTCAACAAGGCCATGCAATAGCGCAGCGCCCGGCCCCATCCCGCTCCCGCATTCCATATCGCACGATGGCGCGCGAACTAACAGGCAACAATGCACATTGCAACTCTGCCGTCTGCAGTCGCCCGGCGCCAGAGATGCTGCATGCGCGCGGTCATGGCGTTATACGTTGCATTGTTAAAAAACCAATTACAAATTACAACAATCAGTGTCACAATGTTAATACGCTTGTCCAGGGTAAGTAGATAGCAAATTATTATAAATGTTTATAAGTAAAAATATTTAGTAATAAAAGGAAGTATTTTTTACTTTAAGACGTAATCAATTAGAGAAGAGGCCACTCAACAACGCATCACAAGAGTAATTACTGCTTGTCAATCCGCCTCGATTGATGCTACAGCCACCAGCCGCTAGGAAATGGTCCCATCTTGCAAATGATTTACGAACACTAGGTAAGTACCTATCTGCCACTACTCGCGATAGTGAATTTATACTCAATTAGTGGCGTCTTCCAACTATTAAAGACGCCATATTGTTTGAATAAACATATTTAAATTATAATTATGTTGTTCATTTGTTGGTCTAGCAGGATTTTTTTTAACTGAAACTTGAATGTTTCCTTTGTTTTCAGGAGTCTCACGGGTGGTGGTAGATCATTCCAGCAGCAATTTAATATTCCCATTGTAAAACATTTTATTATGTTTCGAGAAGAATAAAAAAATAAATAAAAAAGAATATTAGTGAATATTTCATAAGTGTAAGGTCAGGCCCAATTTCGCCCGTCTCCTTTAATTTCAATTATTATTTTCTTTGTAATTGTTTTCTGTTGATTTAATTTAGAAAGTAATGTGTACGTAATTTAGATGTTAAAATAGAATTTATTAAAGGAAGCGGAAACGCAGGTGACATTGATTGGTTAATTCAATAAGAAAAAAAATTAATGTGCCTGGACATAACCTCGAAGAACTTCGTAACAATTATTGGTGGTGAATTTTCTAAAGCTGGTCGTGATCGGGCGTTCTTCGAGTATTTGTCTGTAACCGCATTATTATTGTGAAAGTGTGTTTTATTTCCAACCAAATTCTAAAAAAAAGGATTAACAATTATGAGCGCCGAAGAAGAAAATCAAGGTATGTTGCGCTCGGCTACCTGTGACGCGACATATATATGTATTTGCCATGCTACAAAAAGATATAACGTCGGTTTGACTACTAAATACATTGAATTTGGATACAAGCCTACAGTATTATTCGGACTTAAAACTATGAAAGTATTGAAATAAAACTATTATTTACGGATTTTATCGCGAATTTAGTTTAATTTTTTACATTTTTAACTTCCCGACGTTTCGATCACTTTACAGCTTTCGTGGTCACGGGGCGGACTGAGGTATTAGACGTCCGCTCTGTGACTGTTACAATTCAACTACCCTTATTTTACAATTATTAATTTAATTACTTATTTTACAATTTTTAATTTAATCCGTAAATAATTGTTTTATTTCAATGTGTAACATTCGCGTAAATCTAAGAAACCATTATGAAAGTATTATCAAAATCGATCCCGAACTCTCGTACCAATTATTTTAATTAAGCAATGTCTAAGTAGCGTTTCTAGGTAAAATTGGATTCAAATATATTTTTTACTCTAGAAGTAACATTAGTTTTAATAACGTAATCGTACAGACAACAATTCCTTTGTAACAGTTCCAACTTATTAAATATCACTAAAACTCAGGGGCGTGCACTCCTTGTAGGCAGAAATGCAGTGCTTTACTTGCCATTCACAGATATTTTATTATAACGTTCGTACGTTTTAGATGACTTTAATTTATAGTAAGTAAATGAATAAACAAAATATAATAACTTCAAAACGCCTAATATTTTATAAATAGCACCTATTTGCAATCACGCAAACATTATGTTTGCCACGCGAAAAGCAAGAGGCGCTGCAAAGCAAATTAATGTACCTAATCAACCAAGTCATGCCGCCGCGTCCCGCATTACATTTGTTTGCATGTGTGTAGTAATTTTGGTGTCCGTGCACAGTTGCAAACGCACACACCCATGAATATTGAAAGCCGCGACTCCTGCGGCAGGCCTCGGGAGTTCGGCAGTTGTCGGGAGTAATCGTAAATGTTCGTTGCCTATAATCCGAGTAAAATTAATAGGCGGGATTCTAATAAATCACCTATGCACATTATGCATTTTTGGTTAGTAAGGTTTTATTTGTTTAAATAGAAATGTTTTGTGTTTCGCGGGGGCCATTTTGCTTTTTTTATGAGTTTTTGCATTGTTTACTATTTTATACTAGTATGTTTGTAAAAAAAATAGATTTCTTAACGGATTTTTCATTTTAACATTTGAAAGTGTGTACATTTAACAGTTTATTACTAAGTTTCGATATTAATTGTAGTCATTTGCTTTTACTAGTGTGTTTGTTTATTTTTTTAAATGTTATTTGATTGCGAGGTTTGTGTTAAAAATGTATGTTTATCAAATGAATGAATGAGGTGGCCGAAATCTTGCGTTTATTTACATCGGGATAGGTATAGCAATCTCAACTAACCGGAACCTTGAATATGTGAAAATTGAAAGCTGACTAGGTGAGTTTTTTTTATTTTACTTATTAGAATTTCTTCCGCCGTGACGATCGATCGCTGTTTTGTCTGCGTTGCCGTAGAATAGAAGATGGGCATGAATAGTAGTACATCTAAGACTTGTTATGTTGGCATGGTTTCCGACTTAGAGATCCGTCGCGTGACTGTGGCTATGCTAAAAAACTATAAAAGAAAAAGTTTTTGTGACCGAGTACTCCGCCGCATACCCAGTGTCATAATCCTGTGCACGCCGCTGCTAAAACTTTGTAGACTTTTTAAATTCTATGGATTCTTATATAACATTTTAGTATTCTTTTAGCAAACAAGTTTGTTATTCACTGGCTCCAAAACTTAACAATGGTATTAATGAGATAATTCGACGCAATTCAATATTTTTCTGAATAAAAATTGTTCGGTAAGTATACAGGAGTGGAAGTATATATAAAGGCTCAAAAGGTAAAATTCTCGTAGCGATCGTGCGAATAAAAAGAAGAGCTCCACCTGACACCGCATCCTTATGGTAATTGGACTCTCCTCAAGGGCCCATCCAATACGACCTTAACACTTGTGAATTTTCTTACCGATTCACAGCTTTATTATCATGTTCTTATGTATATACAGCCACGTCCGATTCTTGTAGCGGCGGAATATTTTTTCAATTATTTTCTAACAAATTCCTGGTATGAATGGTCTGAATTGAGCGTATGGCGGGCTATCGGCTGAACGTTTCTCGAAAAGCACGTCCATGGTGGTACCACTGCCTTACACGAAATCGACGTAAAGCAATAGCATTTCTGTCGCGTTACGTACAGTAGGTGAGATTGCTCGATGCTTAACACCCCCGTCCCCTTCCTATCCTTTTTTTTCCCGTACTTCTCCTGATTTGATGGACCTATATGGGTACAGAAGATATATGATAAACATTTTATACCATGTATATATCTATACCGGGTATCTCAAGACTGCTACCGAAAACGAAGCCGGGTGGTAGTTTTAGTGGCTACAAACACAATGCAATTAAAAATTTCACCTAGAAACGCGACAATTTTTTTTTATGGTTTTTTAAATATCGTCATTTTTGGGTGGTAAGTCCATAGTTTTTGCTAAAATAATAATTTAAACTCTTTTATACCTTAGAGTATTTATAAATAAAAGGGTATATACTATTATTTTAGGAAAAAAATGTATTTACCACCCAAATATGGCCATAGGAAAAAAATAACAAAAAAAAATTGTCGCTTTTTTTTGCAAATTTTTCTGTTGCATTGTGTCTGAAGTCGCTTAAACTACCACCCGGCTTCGTTTTCGGTAGCAGTCTTGATATACCCTGTATATGTACGTCCCACCGCAGGGGACTGGACTCGATTCGACACGGGCCTCCTCTACAATCGAGAGTACGGCTGAGAGTGGTTAGACCATATAGTCCGCCATGCAGGCCCAGTGCGGGTTGGCGGACTCTACATGCCATGGAATTTCTCACAAACTCGTTATTGTACGCAAAGTTTCCCCACGATATTTTCCTTCACCGTTAAAGTGCGTGGTGATTAAATACACACATGTTTCCCAAAAGTCAAAGGTGTGCCATGGGATTTGAACCTGCGACCACCGTAAGCATGTTAGCAGCCGCGTCTGGTCCGTTTACGAACTGGCCACCACGCACTTCAGCCATAGTCTTATCATACATAGCTACATTCAATTTAAAGTAGCAATTTCTTTAAAGCGGAAAGAACACTCTTTGGGCTCTGTTATATTCGCTAAACTTCATTCATCTCATAAAAGAAAAATTAATTTAAAAGGTATTTCTTATTTGAAACAAAGAAGCATCTCGTTGTATTTATAAAAATGCCTTTAGGAAAATAACACAGAATGATAATTGTAATAAGCAGCTTATTGCGCTCATCATCCAAAGAAATATCTTCAAATAAAGATTTAATAAAATATATTACGAATCTCAGTGCTTATAAAACAAATCATTTAAAGGTATAGATAATATTATAGGGAGGAAAAAGAGAGAATCCGAAAGCTGAAGATGAAGAGGCAGATGAAAACAAAAAAGATAGACTGACAAAAACGCGGCAGGAATAGAAATTACTTGCTCATAATATAACAGCACAAGCTATTACCGAAAACAAAATAAAAGCAATTCATATAGCTACAGGAAAGCTGCAACATGAGCTACATTCAATGATTCTAAAACTAAACGACATTGAATTTAGAGCTATAATACATCATGTGGTATTTTTTATCGCATAAGTCTGACTAATGAGCAAACATGTCATCTGATGGTAAGAGATCACTGCCACGCATGAACATCCACAACGCTTGTATTGTAGATGTATGGCCAGCCCATCAAATCGGGAGGAGAGCGGAAAGAAAGAGAGGGGTATTGAACTTCCGGCAATCTCGCTCACAGTACAAAACGTGACAGCAAAACTGTCGCTTCACATCGATCTCCTGTAATATAGTGGTGCCGCCCCAAACGAGCCTGCCCATTCATGCTGTGTTATGACTGACAATGGCGTTGTTCTACTACTTATAATTACAATGCCACAGAAGCCAAGATCTCGTAAAGTAGTCGCAATTTCTGTAACAAAGCAATTATTACAATGGCAATGACTCTTCAAAATTCTACAGTAATGTACGATAGTACGGTATGTATTCTGTTTAATTACCATCAAACCACGATTTCTGCAGCTAATGGCTAGTTACGATTTAGACAGCCGCCATTGTGTATTCTTGTTATGTCAACAGGTCATCTCGTCTCGTCTGTTTACATTATTTACTCAAATCGAGCGTTGTTTGTGCAACTAACATTGTTGATTATCCTCCAATCGAAACTAATGACATGACAAGTTCAACGGGACACAGATTTACGAGTTATTGTAATATGAATGCTTTTGTTAGATGAACAAGCATTCATCGCACCTGGTGGTAAGTTATTACCGGAATTTACTTCCTTACTTCTACTTGGCGATATCCCGTCTGGTGCCTGGTCTGCCTTTGGCTGAGTCTCCATCATTTTGCTCGATCTTCTGCATCCTCAATAGTAACCTGTTGACCCCCATATCTTCCTTGACGACATTTAGATTACCGGCATTCATAAAAACAAAAATATTGGAGATCGTTGACGGCCGTTGAAAATGACAAGACTAAAATTGAGTAATAGAGAAATAAAGAACTTGTTGAACCTCCAAGAATACTTACCGAAATTAAATGTCTGTTATGATATCTGGTTTCCCCGAGTACCACTGTATTGACTAGGGATATATACATATGTATACATATATATTATATTATATCGGATAAGTACAATATGACAGCCTCCGTGGCGCCGTTGATTAGACGTCGACTGTAAAACGTGACGCCGCAGGTTCAATCCCGGCACCTAGAAAAATATTGATGTCCGAGTATTTTTAAGACCAGAAAGTTTCACGTAGTTTCTGATACCCACGAAACAAGACTCGATCTCATTGTGGGGTATATATGTGACTGCTGGGTGTATTTATAATAAATTTCATTTCAATAATGGTTTATTTCATATCATTCATTTCATCGTTTCCATTTATGCGGGTTCTGTGTGCGGGAAAAGCTGTAAAATTCCTTCTGTAACCTCACGTCTGCAGAAAACGAAGTAACAAAGAGTAGAAATTATAAATAAATCATGCTTAGTTTTGTATTCACTAACACATATAAGCAATTGTATAATAACAAAGCATGGGACGTAGCAGTTAACATACATTTTTATTGCTATGTACACGCAACGCCATCTAGATTACTTTTGAGAAAACGTTCACCGCCATCTATATAAATCAAGCTTAACAAATCGGCATCTCTGCTTAGAAAAGTACTAAATATTTCTTCTCTTTAAAAACACGGCACCACTAGTACCAAGTACATAGGAGGGTTTTAAAAATAATTTAGTTTATGAAAACATTAATTTCATGTTCTCTTCATTCTCTTCAATCCCGATTCCTATAATATTATTGGATCGAAGTAATACTGGAGTGTGGGTGGAGGACCGTTTTTACCTTTAATCATGCCGGCTTTCGATATATCATGCCTACATATTATTTTCCCATCAAAAACATCCTGTAAAGAAATCCAAGTCTCGCAGCTCAGGTTTTCTACCGCAAAAAGTTGTGAGATGCATGTAATACCAAGTCGATTAATTTATTTAGTCATTGCTTAAGGGACCTTGTGTATAAAGTTATTACGTAAGTTAGTATCATATCAACATAAAAAAAATACGTCGTAAATAAATAGATCGACTTGGCCATCGCATGAAAACATAATGTATCGTACAATTTATACATAATGCTGCTGGCCAAGTCGACCTATTTATTTAAAACGTAAATAATTTTTAATATTGATTTTGTAGAGTCCTACTTTTTTTCCTTTTCGGTACTTTTTACTTCTAAAATATCACTAACGATGTTTCTTAAGGCTTTTTCTTAAGGCCTCTGTCTTATGGCTTTTTCTTATTTTCGTAGGTATCAATTTATCACAAATATAGCGGATTGGATTATTAATGTTTTTTCTTTCATGGTAATTGATATTTTCTGGCTATTTAGTTTATTTATTTGCAAGTTTTTCTTCGTCATGTTTTTCTAGAGGAAGGTTGTGCAGTTTCATGGGCTGAATACACCCTTTCCCTCTCTATACCCCCTCTTGTTATGCCTCATATATATAAATACCTATCTACTACTATAATTCAATCATATACGGGTACAATGATTAATTAACTGCAAATGTAACTTTGTAATCCTATACATTTATTTAGGATTATTCATGCAGTTGCTGTGTCTAGAAAACTAAACAGAGATTATGATTATTTTTTTTATTCCTGTTAATAACGAGACCAGCATGCCGTTCGTCTGATGGTAAGCGATGCGACCGCTCATGAACAGTAGCAAAACCAAACAATACCTTGATTTACAAAGCAATGCTTGGTATTCCACTGCGCTCGCCATCCTGAGACATATAGATGTTTAGTCCCAATATGTCCAGTAGTTACTCTGGCTACAATGTCCTTCAATCCGAAACACAACAGTGCATTTAAACTGCTGTTTTACGGGAGAAATAGGCATAGCGGTGATAACCACCCAGGCAGCCTCTCACATATGAGAGACCTACCACCAGTAGAGACCTACCACCAGTTATGTTTCAATTTTCTCTTACTTTAGACACTAAACACTAATTATATTCTAAATTTGAAGGTTCTATGTCTGCTAGAAGTGCCTTAGACTTTTGATGATCGGTCAGTCAGTCAGTGAGTGACAAAATTAAGAAAAAAAAACTTGAGAGGTGTCAGCGGACACCCGGATGGAACGAAGTTCCTTTCGATTAATTAGTGAAGGAATTGTAATAAAATTTTACTTCTTAAGTTATAAAAATACTATTTTTTTATTATTAACAAATATAATGTAATATAAACTTCATCAGTAGGCTCAATTGTAGTAATAATTGGTAAATATACATAGTCAAATCTAGGGTTGATGATTGACAGCAGGGTAACAAACTAAAATTGTAAATAATAAAAGTTATAAAAATAATATCTTTCATCATTAACAAATATAATGTTATATAAACTTAATCAGTAAGCTAAATTTTAGTAATAATTGTCAAAGATACATAGTCAAATGAAGGGTTGATGATTGACAACAGGATAACAAACTAAAATTGTAAATAATAATAAATTTATTAAGGAGGATCGAAAATCAATGTATTACGGTTTTATTATGTAATTTTAATTAAATGTCACCACCAAAAGAATCATTTGGGTATCACCATCATTATGTTTTTTTTTCCACATATTTATGCAATTTATGTTTCTTTTGTACCAATTTGATTTATGACATTTGATGAAAATTAGAAATTGTCGCAACGTTTCCCACTTAATTTTGGGCTTCAGCGTATTCTTATTTTTTACTTTAACATATTAATATGTATTTGGATATTTTATTGCTTCTTTTAGAGATAAATAAAATGTATGACATCATTTTCAAATAAAGAAATAAAAAACGATTGTCAAATGTTTTAAAGTGTCGTGCCAACTTTTCGTGAGAATTTTTTCCGTCTAGCACACCGCGCGATAAGGAACTTCGTTCCAAAAGTTTGAAATGTTACAATTCTTAAACTTCTGGTTAAAATTGAATTAAATTTTAAATAAACCATGTTTATACAATGCCTGCTTAGTAACTGAAAGTTCAGGCTTCTTGCTTTGACCACAACAAAGTTATAGAGGGTAGAAAATGGTCTGAATTGCTTCGAGAAAAGGATGGTACGACAGTGTCGCTTTTTAGCTCGACAATCGATAATCATACAAAGTAGAATTTATTTACATTTCCAAAATTGAAACATTTTTGTTCGGCTCAGTTGCGGAATTTAATTGCATATAAGAAGGATTCATTGCTTTTATCACAGATAAAACGCTGGATAGAAAACAAAAGACCTCGGGCTCGTTCCCAATAACGAGACAAATGTTTAAGTGTACCAGTGTGACCGGTGGTAGGTCTCTCATATGTAAGAGGCCACCTGGAAAGGTACCAATGACTATTTCTCCTGCTAAAGAGCAGTATAATGGCACTGTTGTGTGTAACACAAACAGAAGTTTGAACGATATTGTAGCCAGAGTACCTACTGGACATATTGAGAATAGAATACTAAGTATTGCTTGTTAATTTAAGTGTTGTTTAGTTTTTTTACTGATCATGAGCAGTCGCTAACAATCAGGCGAAAGACATGCTCGTCTCGCCAAAGAAATAAAATAACAACTACGCTTCACTGGCTTCATATGTATTGGCTTAGTTGTATAGATGTGTATCTATCGACTACAGAACATAACGCATTATTTGTAGGGCTTTTATTTGTAGAGAAAACCCGTGTCCTGCAATAGAACATATATGATTTTAAACAAAATATTCATGAACAATTCGTTTACGTCAATTCATTGCATAGGTTAAGGAACTATCCGGACACACCCAGATTTTTTTTTATAGACTCACATAATGCCATATCGAAATATTAAATGCAGACAAAACATGCAATCCACTAGAGAAAAGTAAAGTGAATGTATGCGCCACAAGATATTATTTTATAGCTTTTGTCTGTAGTTTGTTATTTCTACTTGTGTTAATCCCTAGAGCCAGTCTGCTAAACATGCGAATTCTTTTATTTCGCGTGATATTTACATTTTTTGGCAGCAAGGCCAGAGAAACTAAATTCAGAGAGACGAGACAACAGTTGTCTTATTCAAAATAGTATAAGTATTATGATGAATAAGCCAATCAAATTATTTATGAAGACAATATATCTGTCTGCTCAAAAAAATAACATCCTAATCAAATTTCCTTTCATTCTTCGTTTCTAAATGATATTATTGCGGAAGCTATGTCTCAGCTGTTAATTCCAGATTGATTTCAAGTCACACCTGGCATTTCTTAAGTTTTTCGTTACAATTTATTTTTATCCTTAGAGGCTTGTCAACTAAGCCCTGATGGATTTTGATCAGCGCAGAGATAGTTTACGCTTTGAGTTACATAACTGTATTTAATCTCAATCTGCCACAAAGTTTTGAGGAATTACCATAATATCCCCGCTGAGTAACCAACGAGCCCTCCGTAATTTATATTTTATTACAACGTAGGTACCAATGTAAGGACACCGCATCGTTACGTTTCAACCATTTGTATAATCTAAAAAAGATGTTATAATGATCACGCCCGTCTGGAGCGGTACCGCCGAGTCGTCTCATATAGCTGACATAAAATAAAATTTTGTGGCCTTTTTATGAATCTGTATCAGCCCATAAATGTCCCACTGCAGGGCACGGGCTTCCTCTACAATCGACAGTACGATTGAGAGTGGTTAGGCCATATAGTCCACCACGCTGGTCTAGTGCGGGTTGGCGGACTTACATACCATATAATTTTTTATAAATCGCTATGGTATGCAGGTTTCCTCACGAAATCCTCCATCCTCTCCTTTTTATGAATACGAATAATTAATTTACTTAACGTCTGTGCCGTATCTCGTTCCGATTTCCTATATCTGTGATCTTGCGGACTTATTTAGCCTGACAATACCTACACTGGTTAAAGCAAAATATCTTGAAATTCTATTTCAGAATGTAATATTTAAAATATTTTTTATTTTTATTGCATGTATTCAGGATTGTCAACGTAAGAAACAATTGTGAATCTCTTGAAATAAATAAAAATAGGTATCGCATAGGGACGTCTGTCGCAAACCTCGACAAATACTTATGTCTATTTAATCGCTCCGAATGAAAACCGCTTAATGTTGTATTAGTTTTCCTACCCATTTGAAATGGTGAGAATGAAGTGATAGAACTAAAACTTTAGTCGTTACAACGTAGTATTTAATGTTTATTTTACTACAGTTTTGACCGCAATTGGGAGTTTGTTATTTACATGATTTGCTTAAACGTTACTTATTTCAAGAAATACTCATCATATCCAATACATATTAAATTTATTAATGATTGGCAGAACTGAAATTACAGTTGTAATAATAAAGCGAATTCTAATCATTTTTCATTAAAATTACATATTATAACTACTTCAATTTTCCACAACGCAACATTATTAAAGTACCTTTTAATTAAATATTTATTAAACTAAAATAGCTGATAATATCTAAGCCTTGTCTAGAGCAGGTGAATTGTCGAATAATGCTTAAATCTTATCCAACTCAAACGACTATGAGGTCGATTTTAATTAATGTTTAATTTATGCTTTTATTACATGCAAAGTTTAAATAATTGAAAAAGATCCTTAAGCTATCATCAAGCTTGCATATAGACCTTATCTTTAATTAATTTCGTGGGGAAATGAGCATATGCAAGGTTCATTGCACCGCAGATGGAATTTTTGCAATTCATTTTCTTCTTTAAACTACCGTTGTTTCTTGGCAATTATTTTTAGGTGAAATATGGTTACAGATAGTGACAAAAACGAACTGTAAATAGTTACTATAACATCGAATTTTCTATGCTACGCAACTGCCATCCTCCGTGTACTGTAAATCATATCTTGAATGCAATTACAAAAAAACAAGATTTATCGCTTATAAAAATAGCATATGAAAGGCACAGTCCGTATGAAACAAACATTTTATTGACGAATACTCAGTATACAGGGTATATCAAGACTGCTACCGAAAATGAAGCCGGGTGGTAGTTTAAGCGACTTCAGACACAATGCAACAAAAAAAGTTGCAAAAAAAAAAGCGACAATTTTTTTTTGTTATTTTTTTCCTATGGCCCTATTCGGGTGGTAAATACATTTATTCCTAAAATAATAGTGTATACCCTTTTATTTATAAATACTCTAAGGTATAAAAGAGTTTAAATTATTATTTTAGCAAAAACTATGAATTTACCACCCAAAAATGGCCATATTTAAAAAATCATAAAAAATTATTGTCGCGTTTCTTTGCGAAAGTTTAGTTGCATTGTGTTTGTAGCCACTAACACTACCACCCGGCTTCGTTTTCGGTAGCAGTCTTGAGATACCCAGTATACTTATACATGTATCCGACCCTCTAACATACATTCATAGCCTGGATTGTATATACCCATTTCGAGCTGACGGGACTTTGACAAAAATCTTGAAAACAAGGTACTTAACAGACACATACAACTAAAATATAACACGACTATTTATAATATTTATTTATATATTATTTATGAATATACCCAAAGCTAAATGTGTTTTCTTTACATCAAATTCCAATAAAAAGTGTCAAAGCTCGATTCAGCCTTATTCACTCCAAAATTAATCAAAGTGTTTCTGTTATTGTTAGATAATAATTGATGTAGCCAATCAATAGCTAATTTTCGAACCTAATAGAGTTTTATGTCGAAGAAATGAAATATATTGCTTATTCGTTATTAAACGAATGCACGCACGCGTCTTGAGTCACGTAACAACCTATTTTATTTTACACAAACGTTTATCTGAAAGGTACGATGTAAAATTGAATTCCCAAATTCATACACTGAGATAACTTATTCCTTTTATATCCGAAAATACAATGTGACACACACAAATGCGAAGTAATAATGTCGGATTTCAGTAACACTATTGAGTTCCATGAAATATTCAATGTTGAATGAACAATGAAAATTATGTTTTTGTTTTGTCTCTGTAATGCGGACTAAATTTACCCAATGACTTTTTGTAATAATTTATATTTCAGGTTCTGAATTAATTAATGTATGAAACGACCCCAAAGTTTATTTTTGCTACAGAACATAAAAAAGGACGGGTAGAGTCAGGTCTCGAAATGCGCGGTATTTATCAGTAACATGATAATATTATATTAAGTTACTTAAGGAAAATGGGCCGGCAACACATCTATGACCCAAGAGTTGTGGATGTTTATTGGCGGTAGTAATAACTTACCATCAGGTGACCTGTTTACTCGTTTTCCGGACCCAGTGTATGAAAAATAACAAATTATAATACTGGATGAATTGATAGCAATGCATCTGATCGACGTAATTATGCCGGCCTCTTCGAAATAGGCTCAAACTTTTCATTAAAGGGCATCAGCTTCGATCAAATATACACTAGATACACAGTTCCCTATAAAAGTTCTGTTAAAAAGTGGCACCGATGCATGACATGAAAAAAAGTAAACAAAAAGATCACATATTCCAAATATATTAACACAAATTCCACCTTATTCCTAGAGCTTAAAGTAGCTTTTCACATAATATTGTCTAAAGTTCTGCGACGTTTTAGAAGCAACGGTAGATGCGTGACTGAAGGCGAAAGAGTGCTTAAAGCACTCTTTTTTGGTGCCATTTTCTGAGCGCTCATGTTGTATCTAGTGTATATTTGATCGAAGGACATCAGGTACAATGGTAACTCACCGGGCAGATATGAATATCGAACCTTCACCTTAGACAAGATTTACTCATATGAGAAACAAAATTAATGAACGTTATAACGATTTCTGGTTTTATCCACAAACCAAATAGAATACAAAATGTTCCCATCCAGGACGCTGAGGCATTACTTTTGTAATAAATCAGAAAGTTTATACCAATTTCGTACAGGTGTACAAAGCATTGATGTACGCCGAGCTGATTAATCAACATAGTTTCCAACATTTTAACATTCCACACTTTAATCACGTGGCTATAACTACACGGCGAAACAATATTACCATTACATTAATGGGTTAATGCGTGCTCCACAGCGCAATCCATTTGTGTTTTTAATTTCCTCTCTATACAAACCTTCTATAAACGTACAAACGAATACAACCTTAAAAAACTAGAATCATTCGGCGTTTCATTTCCCTGAGTGTTGCGCAAATTATAACAGAATCGACGGCGGTGAATCGTCTAGTAATAGCATGCCAGAATATTTATGTTGAAATACTATAGTTTGTAAAAAGCATGCAAGAGCATATTTTTTGTTAATGACAAATTGGATAGAGTGCACCCCATTTAAGTGAACCTTAAATAAAACAAAGACTAGCAATATTTAAGTACCCCTCGTGAATGTAACTGATGGTCTAATTATGATCGAACTGACAGGAAATTGCAGATTCAACTCTAATAGGCAGTCAAAAGCCCAAACTTAAATGAAGAGAAGGCCTACTGCAAGTAGACCAAGAGCCCGTGGCCGCCATACCTTAGTAATTTTATAAAACCTGAAAGTTTGTGTGCGCATGCCTCTAACATAGGCATCGCACAATCAGCTATTATGAAGTTCCAATCGTGATTGCTGCGGAAGTTATGAGCTTCAATGTTTCTGGCAAAATGAAAGAACCATCAAAAGTGTCTGAATACTAATAATGTCAAAGGCATGCGCAGACAAACTTTCAGCTTTTATAAAATTACGAAGGTCTGGCGGCCACGGGCTCTTCATCTAAGGGTTTTATAGAGCATTCGTGGTCACGGGGCGGACTGAGTTATTTGTCATCCACTCAGTGATTGTTATATTTTAACTAATTTAAACAAGTTAGTTGGTTTTTGCGCGTAATATTCGCGTAAATTTAAGAAACCATTACCAATATAACAAGTTACAACATTTAATTAAAGTCACCTTAAATACTATATATTCAAGAATGCTACCGAAAACTAAGCTGGGTAGTAGTTTTAGTGACTTCAGACTATTTTACATACAGTAGTATATACCGGGTAAATACTACTGTATGTAAAATAGAATGACATTATATTAAATGAAAAGAATAGTACATTTACTATTCTGAATACCCTAATTCCCAAGCCGACACCTAGCTTCATAACTTATCTCCTATGGCTTATATCCATTGACAAATGATTGTATCGCATTCAGCTAACAAGGAGGCATTGCTTAATTAATTGTCCAATATGAATGGGCAGAGATAAATTGCTGGGCTCACTAAATTGGGTGATCTCCATTAGTTGATATCGTCAGTAACTAGGGTACTAATGTGCTAAAATTCGGTATAATTAACAGACTATATAGCTATGTGATTTAAAAACATGTTACTTTACATGCAGAAAGTTCAAATTTTAACGAGAATAAATCGAAAATGCACGTGGAAAGAAACTCTTAATTTATAAAAACGTAAATTTGTCTCGAATTAATTTATCAGACACGTGATTTTCTCCAGGCCCCCTCGGTGATAGACTCGTCTTTTACAGTACTAAAAATCAAGAACAGGATTTAGCTTGTACCTTGCATAGCCTCATTGTGATATATAATGTAGCATTATTTACTTAATGAGTCCCGTTTGAAAGATATTGCAGAGTAACTACTGAACATAATCAGGCTTATCATCTTATGTCTCAGGATAGCTAGCTAGCGCAGTGCCAAGTTGCGCCGAAGATGGATGCCAAGCATTGCTTTGTAACAACACCAGAGAAGTTGTTTGGCTTTGCTACTGTTCATGGTGGGTCGTATCGCTTACCATCAGGTAAATGGCACTGTCATCCCGTCATTCATCGCAATAAAAAAAATAACGAATAGTAATAAACAATTGACCAAGTTCGTGGCGAGTTTATGAAGTCAAACTAATAGGTAACTATATTTGCCAGAAAATAAAGTATTTAGTATATACCCTAAGTTAGTTTAGTTGTCCCGATAATTATAACTGGCATAAATCGTGGAATAAACCAACAAAGGTAATAGACGGCTATTGTCACGTATACAGCCCTGCGCCCACTAATCAAATTGAATGAATGAACCAAGTATCACGTGGTGCCATTTGCACTCACACTCTAATAGGGAAATGTTTTTTAATTAATTAAATCTACTGCCTTTAATTAGCGTATTTGCACTCGCAGCCAGCAAAGAACTTACGATATTTAATACGAAAGGTTTTACTTTAACGAAAGCCCTTTTTAGACAGATTGTAATTATTGAGTTAAGAAGTGCCGTTTGAAATATTACAGTTGTTTTCGGAGCCTTATAATAATAGATAAGTAAGTTTGATAGAGCCGTTATTTACTTGTAATTCGGTATAAATCACACTATGATTGATGGTGTTAATATTTCACGGAGCCGGGACGAAGGCGATCGTCTGTCTGTAAAGTGTAAACCTGTAGCCTCCCCAATCTTCTTCCAACGTCGGATTAAAGTCAATAGTGAGTGGCGTAAAGCTACAATATACAATTTGCATTTACACATTATACTTTCAGTCATATTCATAGATATCACTCTTAAAGTAATTTAATGATCAAAATTTTTTATAAAAAGTGAAACGTGCTACAAAGAAAGAAGTAATTTATTTTTATTACAATAGTCAATATTTGCAAGACTTCGTCGTAATTACAACAGGGCTGGCTGAAGTTTTTTTACTTTATGTTTGTAAATGTAAGTTCAAGAAACAGTTGGCTGAAAATATTTCTATAAATCAATACACCTTTATAGAGTAGATTTATGGGGGACTAACAAAACCATCCCCGATAAATCAACCTTAACTGGAAAGCTTTAACGAGTGCGAGAGAAACTATTTCTGGGTGGGAAACGACCAGTCATTACTCGCGAATCTGACCGGCACACATAAATATTTGCCTATATTGCAGCTTTAGAAAGGGAAAGATGAATTTAAGGGCATTAATCCACTATCCAACACAGCACGGAGTAAGTAGGGCGGATAGAAAATCAATTACAACTTTATCGCAAATTTGCGAAGCGGTTTTGTTAGCTACAGAGAGGAAGACGTATAAAAACACATTATAGATACATTAACCTTTACGAGCTCAGTAGATGAAGACTAGAAATTCAAAACGAAGGATGGCTCAATCCAGATGGATTGCTATGCACGGGCCTCTTCACGAATCAAAAGTCCGATAGGGAAGCATCAGGTTATTTAGTCCACCATGCTGGCCTAGTGCGGACTTGCGGACTTTACACACCATAGATTTCTTACAAATGGCTATGGTATGCAAGTTTCCTTACGATATTTTCCTTCACCGTTATAGAGTGTGGTGATTGATTATTATCAATACACACACATAGCTCCGAAAAGTCAGAAGTGTGCCCTGGAATTTGAAACCGCGAACACCGTACCTGTGTATTCTTAGTTAATTTTCTCGTCCTTAACTCTGAAAAAAAACGTCGTCAAAAGATTTGCTTACTAGGGATTTCTCCAATTTCGCAAGAACCTGAAGACTACCAACCGTCTAATGGTAATTTACAACTTATAATAAATAATGCATGAGGTTCTGAATTCATATTAATATTTTTCTGATATTTTGGTAGTATCGCCGTAGGAATCTGCAACTAGTTAAGTGTTAGAAATAATTATTTAATATGCAAATGGGCAACTTAAGATATTATAGTAACTCTTACATCAACACTGCAACAGCTATCTCATCGAGATTCTCAAACAATATGTTAACTACGTGTTCTGACTCAGGAACTTAATGTGAAAATACAATGTAATATGAACGAGTTTTTCACAAGTAGGTACTTTAAACGTAAAGAGATACTCGTATTTTATAAATATTATCTTTCAAGCAATATGTATTTCATTGAGTTAGCTGGCAGCCATTTCGGATAGAGATCGTGGAATACCAATAGCATTTTTCGATGCCGGTATCCGTTACGTTTTTTTTTTACTGGCACGCTATGCTACAAAGTGGTCGTATATCGCCGAGCGCAATATTATTGCGGCGTGCTCAAATTCGGATACACGCAGGTCGAAATCGAAATGACGACGTCGAGTATTACACCATTCCGTCATTCCAACGTCCACGATGTTATACGGGCAGATACAAATAACTAGCAACGCAATCACTAGCAACTCTAACAAAGTTGCATGCAACAACGTTGGTTCACGATAAAACCAAATAAAGTTGAAATTACTTTAAGCAGACACTAATATACTTACATTACATACATAACGTGTATAATCATCACGCCTGTATCCCATAGAGGTAGGAGGAGGTAGGAAGTAGGCAGAGACTTTTAACCGCCACCTTGCTGGATCCTGACATATTTCGCTTCATCCACTTTCATCAACTTCTACATATTCAGGGATTGTGACCTGACCGTTGTTGAGGGTACCAATAATTTAATTTCTAATTTTTATTTATTCAAATGGATGGATTCATAGATTTTAGTGGGGTGGGATCGGTAAGGTCGACCCCTACCGACCCTTCCACTTCTTCTACTTAGATAAGAAATTAGAATACTATATTTTACGTGATGTAGTTTGACTATAAATGCATAATTCATCTATTTTCTATTAGCGTGTGGGGGAATTGGGACAAATATTTATTGAACGTTTTATGAAACGTTTTATGAAACGAAATATGAAACGCTTTGTTTGAGATAAGTTTTCTCAATGTTATTTAAAACAAGTATTGATATTCGTTATCTAATATTATTAACATGACCAAGATAATACAATGTGAAGAGAAAGGTGAAGAGAGATCAGAGAATCGTTATTTCTAATACTTCAACAATAGCATGACAACAAAGCATATAATTGTAGCATAACCTGGCATTATCAAAAATCCTTGTGTGAGTGAAGGGTTTTGACAAAATTTGTTTATGTCACCGAAAACAAAGACACACGCCCGTTGATATTAAAATAAAAAACTGCTGTCACTGAATCCTTAATTATATTTTATATTCAGAATATTATGTCAGGGTTGGTACAAATGAAAAATAACACAAGTTCCTCTCTCAACATTTTATTCCATCATTCCATTGCGCGGTTTGTTACGTCACCGAAAAAAATATTTCATAGAATTTAACATTGTGTTCGGCGACAGAAATAAATAATCGTGCACGTGACTTGAGGCGAGGTGAAACTCAAATACTACTTTATATTTTCTTCTGATATATTTCTCATGCACGGTTCGAAACTACTCCGCCTAGACACAATTCTATTTGATTTGACCAGATAATTCACTCTCAATTCGATTATGTAAGGTGCAAATCTAATTCACCTTTCAACCATTAAAAAATCATCCCTAAATGTGATAAGAGCCAATACATACTTACATCTCCAAAATATCGTGTAATATACTAGCGGATCATTTTATTTCCCACCCTTTACATAAAGATCAAAAAGCCGACTGACCTTTACTCATAAATAAGGGTTCAGCTGGTCGTACGAATTTCTTTCATTACGCCATTTCATTTCATGTTTATTACGTGTAACGTTATCAATATGATATACAGGGTATATTAAGACTGTTACCGAAAACTAAGCCGGTTGGTGGTTCTAGTGACTACAGATACAACCCAAATATTTTTTGTGATATTTTAAATATCATCCTATTTGGGACTTGATAAATTTTGATAAATTATAATTTTACTCCTGCATATCACAGCGAATTTAACCTAAATACAAATTTAGGAAAACAATACAATAAAAATTCGTCGCGGTATTTTGCTAAATTTTTAGTTACATTGTGTCTGAAGTCACTACAACTACCATTAGGCTTCGTTTTCGGAAGCAGTATTAATACAGCCCATATAATATATTATTATTTACATAGAAGGGAACCATACATTCTCCCCTTTTTGTTTATTGTTTTAAGATTCAAAAGTATTAGGTACTCCATCTGTATCAGCTCATATACGTCCAACTGCAGAGCACGGGCCTCCTCTACAATCGAGACTGTATAAATAAGTATTACTATCGCATTAAAATAATTAAATGACAATACACAAGTATGTTTTTATGGAAGCATAAATCTATACTAATATTATCAAAAGGAAAGATTTGATTGGTGCATTGAATAGGTTCTGAAACTAATGAACCAATTTAAAAAGCTTTTACCGTTAATATCCTACATTATTCTTATTAACATAGGCGATGGAATGTTTTAAAAAAAGCGTAGACGGACCGGGCCGCTAGTATATAATAATGTGTTATATCAATACATAGTATAAAACAAAGTCGCTTTCTACGTCCCTATATCCCTTTGTATGCTTAAATCTTTAAAACTACGCAACAGATTTTGATGCGTTTTTTTTTAATAGATAGAAGATTTTAAGAGAAAGGTTTATATGTATAATTTATACGTACATATTATTGCACATAAATCTATTTGTACCCGGGCGAAGCTGGGCCGGGCCGCTAGTATAATATACTTGTTAATGTGAAGATAGCCGTGTTCATAGCGAATAGACTAACAAATTAGACATCGAAAGGATTAAGCTCTAGGAATATCTCGTACTTTTTCGAGTTACTTGCTTGCTGCACTTTCACATTGAAACATCTTGTAAAATACTACACACCGCAAAGTTCCACGCAATAAAGGGACGTCGACCTAAAAGACTATTTCTAAAAAGAATTGATGTCGGAAAGGTGAACGGCCGTAAAATAATTGTAAGCCAAATTATACAGAACATACAAATATAAAGAATTGCGCGGACCACGTGTAAACATAAAGGACAAGAGCATGCAGAAGAGGATATAATATAGCTAATTCCATCGGGATTATATAAAATTGAATGCGTTATTACTTATAAAAATTAATGTATATTTGCGATATTGGCCAATACTAAATAAGATCAGATACGAAATATGAGATATTTGGTCATTGAATTGGAAAAATACTTTTAAATGAATAACAAATAAAACAACACAAGATAATTTTTTCACGAGATCTGAACAAAGTTATTTGAAATGGAAAATTGAATTATATGGACATAATTACGCAGATCGATCCCAACGATATCACAAGGTTTTGGCCAATTCATTAGCGATCTGTTTGTATAATTGATTTTATGGCTTTAGTTCCCCAACTTTGTGTGAATGTAGGCCAATCACTGTATGTCGTGGTTACGTACACAAAAAACAAACTAAAGGTGCGTAGCTTGATGGAATTATAAAAAAATGTCTTTTTGTCTATGTAGTAGCCTATGTGTAGTCCATAAAAGTCTTACCTACGAAAAATATGCGCATATCGGTATTTAAAATTATTTATTAATGTTAATACATTAAATAAAAAATATAGTTCAGTAAAATACATACACCGATGAGAAAAATAATTCATACAATAGACGAAGAGCCAGTGACTGCTAGACTTTCGTAATTTTATAAAAGCTGAAAGTTTGTCTGTGCCTATAACATATAGGCATCCTATGATCAGGAATTATGAAGTTAGAATTATTGTGTCTTGGAAATTTATCAGCTATAATATGTCTGACAAGTTACAGGAACCATCAAAACAGTTTGACTACCAAGGAAACCCCTTCTGATAATTGCTTAAGAAACATATATAAAATTCTGGATCTATGCTACTGTAGTGTCTGTGATTGTCTATGATGTATAGTTTGAATATTTTTGTCAAGTGTGTATGTTGTCATGATGTTGTCAGTCCTGATTAAATGGTCGAACTTGACAGACGCATTTGTTTGAGCTCCTTTCCTACAAACATTACAACTACAACATGAATACAGCGGAAAATCGTCTGTAAATGGACGAGTTATATGCGATCTTATCACGTGTATACAATACGGCACCTACGCAAGAACTATATTCGCTGGTCTATATTCCGTAGCTGATCGTTAAGGTTCCTCATTTAAACTAGAATGACATATTATGTTATCCCCTAATGGTTTCGACTACGAAGAAACACCTTGTGCGATAACACCAAAATAAAAGTAAAACACTGCAACGCGACGCTTTCATGTATTTACAAACAAAACACTATTATTGAACAATTAAAAAAAGAAACGGTCTTTAATGTCCTTACTATCTTTGCACATGTTTTTGTAGGGTAATTGTTCAATAACAAACATATTGACAGGTTGATTATTTACGAAATTGTTCTCTAAGCGACGGAGATTTTTTCCCTGACCCACGAGGTCACGATTCTTAAACAAGAAGGTACAGGCGACTCTAAGCCAGAAAATAATTTTAAAAATTAAATTATTTCCTAAATACATTGAGGTTGTAAAACCTCAATGCATACATATCGAAGATTTAAAAAAAAATGTATACGATTATATTTTAATACGGTTATATTTTTATATTAAAAATGTACACAATCAATGTTTAAAATATACAACAATGTATCGGATTAATATAACGGATAAAATAGGTTACTCAAACCCCTAAGGAGCCGTTCAAATTTCCAAACCAAACAATATTGTACCTACAATGGAAAACATAGAGGACTCCGCATAAATCATACACTGTTCACATATTACATTGCAATTGAGAAATACATTTTAATATATCAATGTTTGTAAATTCAGTTATTGTTAGAAAACATTTGAGGCACCAACGTTCCCGAGCGCCTTTGAGGTAGTTCCTTTAAAATTCAAATTCAATTTTTATTTTACTAGCAAAATTGCAGCATAAAAGTTATGCAAAATTATCAAGGAGAACGGCAGAATTGCGCCGGAATATTGCTGGAACGGTTTTTAGACACACAATACAAAAGTGTTCACGCCAGGAAAATAAAGGCGTGTCTTTTGAGCATGCAGTATGCTCCAAGAAGCCGTGACGCAAGAGCAATTACACGTTCTCATGTAGGTCATACAGTATTATGACTTTAAATATGTAAATAATAAATGAATAAAAAAAACCGGGCTATCTAATAATGACGACATTTTAGTTATACATTATGTAACTATCTATCTATACCTATCCATAACATATCTATACCTACATACCGAGAAACCTGTGGGTTTAATGTATCTTCTTGTTCTTAATGTACTGTATCAGCCTATATACGTCCCATTGCAGGGCACGGGCCTCCTCCACAATCAAGACTACGACTTTGAATAGTTAGCCCATACAGTCTACCACGCTGGGTCTTACAGCCCTGAAATATTATCTTTGATACAATGGAGAATGTCTGTTTCTTTGTTTATTGCTTTATCACAATCGCTTCTTATATTCACACAATCGTAACAATAAAAAAAATGTATATATATAGTGAACATGACATTTACAGCCTTATTGCGTGCACAGCAGTTGTTTCCATAAAATACGAATAACATAAAAGACAAACAAAAATATGGAACATGCAGACGTTGTTATGGATATTTTTTATTAGAAATGAAATAAAATTGACATTAATTTACTAGATTACATACAGTGCAAATATTTTGTGTAATTTTGATTTGCAGGTGCGTAAAAAAATATGAAAGTTGTTAACGCTTACATACTTATTTAAGGTTTTAAAAAGAAAAATGCAACCTAACATTTTTGTATAAAATACATCTTCAATTTTGAAAAGCTATTATTTTTAACGCAGTGAACCGAACGTTGACCGATCGTTCAGGAAATTAATGGGAAATGCTATATTTAGAGAAAAGTCACTGCAAAAGAGTGCAACATACTTGCAAATACAATGACATAGATAAATGTAAAACATTATAACACATAATACACAATTGAAAGTACTTTGGAAGCGCCCAAACACAATCCCCTGTAGTTCATAGGTATCTTATTTCAAGATAAAAATAACTTTTAAAATTGTTTTAGTGCGTAATTTGATAACAATTTATTCTAACTTAGCGGCACTTTTTGAAAATATACTATTGCTTATGTTCAGGGGCGTGCACAGGATTATGACACTGGGTATGCGGCGGAGTACTCGGTCACAAAAACTTTTTCTTTTATAGTTTTTTAGCATAGCCACAGCCACGCGACGGATCTCTAAGTCGGAAACCATGCCAACATAACAAGTCTTAGATGTACTACTATTCATGTCCATCTTCTACGGCAAAGCAGACAAAACAGCGATCGATCGTCGCGGCGGAAGAAATTCTAATAAGTAAAATAAAAAAAACTCACCTAGTCAGCTTTCAATTTGCACATATTCAAGGTTCCGGTTAGTTCAGATTACTATACCTATCCTGATGTAAATAAACGCAAGATTTCGGCCACCTCATTCATTCATTTGATAAACATACATTTTTAACACAAACCTCGCAATCAAATAACATTTAAAAAAATAAACAAACACACTAGTAAAAGCAAATGACTACAATTAATATCGAAACTTAGTAATAAACTGTTAAATGTACACACTTTCAAATGTTAAAATGAAAAATCCGTTAAGAAATCTATTTTTTTTTTACAACCATACTACTATAAAATAGTAAACAATGCAAAAACTCATAAAAAAAGCAAAATGGCCCCCGCGAAACACAAAACATTTCTATTTAAACAAATAAAACCTTACTAACCAAAAATGCATAATGTGCATAGGTGATTTATTAGATTCCAGCCTATTAATTTTACTCGGATTATAGGCAACGAACATTTACGATTACTCCCGACAACTGCCGAACTCCCGAGGCCTGCCGCAGGAGTCGCGGCTTTCAATATTCATGGGTGTGTGCGTTTGCGACTGTGCACGGACACCAAAATTACTACACACATGCAAACAAATGTAATGCGGGACGCGGCAGCATAACTTGGTTGATTGGGTACATTAATTTGCTTTGCAGCGCCTCTTGCTTTTCGCGTGGCAACCATAATGTTTGCGTGATTGCAAATAGGTGCTATTTATAAAATATTAGGCGTTTTTAAGTTATTATATTTTGTTTATTCATTTATTTACTATAAATTAAAGTCATCTAAAACGTACGAACGTTATAATAAAATATCTGTGAATGGCAAGTAAAGCACTGCATTTCTGCCTACAAGGAGTGCACGCCCCTGCTTATGTTCATCAGGGATAATATAGAATTCTAATAGTGAAATAATTTTTAAATTCGTCCAAAAGTTTCAGAGTCTAGTCAATCCAAACAAATAATCAAATCTTTCTTCTTCATATTAGTTTAGATTACTTTGTAATTCTAACAAACTATAAAGTTTAATTTCTAAATAATAAAGTAACTATAATTTAAGTACAGCCATATACCACCATATAATAAAACTTTCTATTTACCTTATGTGGGAAATAGCGCGACCTTCCTGATTAACCCGGCTCATACGGGCTCAAAAGAAGATGGAGGTGTGTGCGAGTGATTTTAAAAATCCGATGAATAGAAATAAACTGGACACGTTTTGATATGTTAAAGATTACCTTACGAGAAAAACGAAATCAAGCTTATACCAGATTCGCCTAAAAGTTTTTGGGTTTATATTTCCTACGTAAACACCCAACAGGGTTGTCATTACGGCGCAATATGCTGGGATACTTTGGAACAGCCAACATTGTCCTCAAGCTACTCACGTCGACACAAATGTTAATCTGGCCAGTTCTTGCCAACTCATTCAACCCTGCTGTCGAAGTTAGCAAGGTTTCATTATAGAAAAAGTGGAACTAGATGTTATTGAACAGGAAAAGGAATTTCAGGTCAACGGCCGTAGGTACACTCTGAACAGTAGCAAAATCAAACAACACCTTGAATTACAAAGGAATGCTTGGCATTCCACTGCGCTCGCCATCTTGATACATAAAATGTTAATTATCAATATGTCCAGTAGTTACTATAGCTACAATGTTCTTTAATACGAAACACAACAGTGCATTAACACTGCTGTTTGACGAGAGAAATAAACATTGCGGTGGTACCTACCAAGGCTGCCTCTCACATATGAGAGACATACCACCAGTGAATATAATAATCTATCATATTTTTTAGATCAGAAATTAACTTTTCCAACATTTTTACTCCTGTAAGATCCACAGTAAAAATTAGACACACGAAAAACTGACACCAAGCACTAAAGCTCGTCAAATCTCCTAGGGACTCCTACTTATATTCACCACTCAACGAAATTATGAAGATAATAGATAAGTAGATTTCGAGATATTTATAAGAATTCATAATATGTCTCACAATTTCCTGGATTATTATAATTCAACGAGCTTACATCAACACTGTTAACATTTCTGATGAAATTTATCTCTAGGGAAATGTTTGTCGTTCGCGGAAAAGTGGTGTTTGCCGCACCACACCGCTCGCATACTAATTTTATTATTGGATAAGTTAGTTGCATAAAATTATTATATAAAAATTAAGGAGATACTGTAGTAAGTCCGTAGTGCTTTGCCTTCAAAATCCGTAACGTATTGTTGAAGGCTTCAATAGCTAATTTGTAAACGCTGTGTTGTCCTATTCTTCCTTCGTTTTGGCTACTTTTTTCAGTGTTTTAATTCTCGCGTCCCTTTGTGGATCAGATAGCTTGTTAGCCGAAAACAAGGGATCGTTGCCAAACATCAGCATTGTTAATTTACAATCCCGTGGGCTGACAATGTGGGAACTAGGCTACACATTAATTACGCGAGACCAACGCATGCAGCTGGAATTAGTTCCATGATTACAATTTACAACTAATAAAGCGATGATTATTATCTTATACTGGTATTCAATTATAATCAGCACGCAAAAGATTGATCTAAAAATTTTGTGGATATAAAAGACCGCTCAAGCCGGTGACCATCCGTCATAATAAAATATATTTTTTTGTTTTGCAATCAAGCGTTTTTGTAGTGTTCTCCTATTCTGTCTACCTTCAATACGATTGCTTTGCTAGACTTAATTAATGTGATTAATGAAATTTATTTCACAAGGGAGGTATTACTGTATAATTTGTAGATAAATTAAGCAAGAAAAAAATTGCGGGCAGAACTGTAGACAGCCAGTAAATAAAATGAAGTAACATGAATACGATAACAATGTTGTAATCCAGTTTTGAAATACCGAGTTGTCATTTTCCTTGGTGTCACACACGAAAGTGTTAGAACGTTTCTCAAGAGAAGCATCCATTACATGATATATCGTAACCTTTATAGAAAAGTGTTCCGGAGTAAAGAAACTGGACGCTAAATAAATATTCTCCTTTCTGCTCTCAAAAATATATTTCACAATTTTTGTCGCTCTAAACATAAATATGTTTGCGGAAAATAATAACTTTTTTATCTAGTAAACCACATTTTTACGTTGTTAATGGAAGTAGTAGGAGCCTCCAGATTGAAGGTGAGCACGTACGTCCTAGGATGAACATGTCATAAGTACCTACGTGGGCTTCCGAGTTCCGTCATAGTGTTCTACTACGCTACCGCAAAATATTATAATTAAACTGGCGCTTGATCTAATTTATCTTTACAATTTTATAAAGCGGTTGGGAAAATCCGCTATCTTGATAACTTAATTGTTGTGGAATATTAACTACGAATGGAGTTTTTGAAGTGAAAACTTCTTTAGCGGCGTTGAGCACTTTTTCTGTAATGGGTATAAAATCTTAAACTCGCGTCAGGACACGTGACCTGATCGTAAGACGAAAAGCGTAAGACGGATGGAGAGTAGACAGCTGTCAGTTAGCTGTCAGTTTATAAAGCTTTGATGAATTGCCAATGATTTTGAGTGGAGATTTCAACATAAACTTCGCAGACGATAAAAGTCAACTATTAATTGAATTTTTAAATAATGAATTTGGTTTAACTATGTCGAATGATGATGATGAATGAATTTGGTCAGGAATGCTCCTATCTAGTGGTCATGGCCTGTCCTAGTATAGGTGCTACGAGTACGCGACCTCGGCCCCCGAGCTACTGCAGTGACCTTAACTTCCCGTCCGTGACTGCAGTATCCACTCCCTCAGGCCATACTCTCCTTTCCTATAACATCCTCTACGCACAAATCCTATTTCCTTTCCCCGGTTAATGGCGGGCAGCAGCGTCATTAACGTCAGTCCCCTACTGCGCTCGCCAACCCGCCTGCCAAGCGTGGCGAGTAACGGCAAATACCCCCACAATGGCGACACAAATAGAGACCAGGCCCCCAGTCCCCGGCAGCCCCACTATTCCTGGCTATGGTAGCGGTCATGGATACGGTGGGGCAGGGGGTGCTAAGAATCCCCGGGTTGGCCCCGGCTACCACCCCCACCGACGACGACTGGCCCTGGTAACACACAACGTACGCACATTGAGGACAGACGAGAAGATTGTCGAACTGGAAGAAGAATTGAGCAGGTTACACTGGGACATTCTGGGGTTATCGGAAGTCCGAAGAATCGGGGAGGATACGATAACCCTGAAGTTTGGTAACCTGCTCTTCTACCGGGGGGACGACCAACAGTCCCGAGGAGGTGTCGGATTTCTCGTCCACAAGTCTCTCATCAACAACATCGTATCCATCGAAAGTGTGTCGAGCAGGGTAGTATACCTTATACTCAGAATATCTAAAAGATATTCGTTGAAGGTCATACAGGTATACGCGCCGACCTCGACACACCCAGATGAAGAAGTAGAGGAAATGTATGAGGACATAAGTCGGGCCATACATACTTCCAAAACCTACTTCAATGTTGTTATGGGAGACTTCAACGCAAAGTTGGGCAAGGGAAGCGATGCAGAGTTGAAAGTGGGGCAATTTGGACATGGGCAACGGAACCCCAGGGGTCAGAGGCTGGCCGACTTTCTGGAGAAAGAGGGACTCTTTGCGATGAACTCTTTCTTCCAGAAGCCGCCTCACAGGAAATGGACCTGGTTGAGTCCTGACGGTTCTACGAGAAACGAGATAGATTTCATCTTGACGACGAATAGACGGATATTCAGAGATGTCTCTGTGATCAACAGGGTGAAAACCGGTAGTGATCACCGAATGGTTAGGGGCACCCTGAATATCAATGTCCAATCGGAAAGGCGTCGCTTGATGAAGTCTACGCTCCGACCTACTCGCGCCCATATCCAAAACCCCGAGAGCTTTCAACTCGAGCTGACAAATCGCTTTGATTGTCTAGGAGAAAACCTTGCAGTGGACGAGCTAAACAGCGGTTTGGTAGAAGCTGTCCATACGGTGGGATCTAAGTATTTTAGACCTCGCCGTAGAGATAGACCACAAAAACTCTCGATCCACACTCTGGACCTCATGGCCGAACGTCGATCTTTGACGCTGCAGTCTTCCGTTGACGCCGAAGCATATCGGCGGCTCAATAGACAGATCTGGAAGTCCTTGCGACACGATGTCCGTGCTCACAATACTGTGAGCATTAAGGAGACAATCGAGCGGAACGGAGGCTCCAAAGTGTTTGCAAGAGACTTGTCTATTGGGCAAAGCCAGTTGTCTAGGCTGAAGACGGAGGACGGCCGCGTAGTATCGACGAGGGCAGAGGTATTAAGGGAGATCGAGAGGTTCTACGGACAGCTTTACACCTCGGTTGCCAAACCTGCTGTTAGCTCGGCCGAAGACCCGAGAGCCGAGTTGATCCGACACTTTAGCGATGATATCCCGGACATCAGCCTGTGTGAGATTGAGATGGCCCTGAAGCAACTTAAAAACAACAAGGCGCCGGGCGAGGACGGAATAACTTCAGAGCTTCTGAAAGCGGGCGGAACGCCGATACTGAAAGTCCTTCAGAAGCTCTTCAATTCCGTTCTCCTCGAGGGCTCAACGCCAGAGGCATGGAGCAGGAGCGTGGTGGTACTGTTCTTCAAAAAAGGTGATAACACTTTGCTGAAGAATTACAGGCCCATCTCGCTCCTGAGCCATGTCTATAAGTTGTTTTCGAGGGTCATCACAAATCGTCTCGAACGCAGGTTTGATGACTTCCAGCCTCCCGAACAAGCCGGTTTTCGAAAAGGCTTTAGTACCATAGACCACATCCATACGCTTCGGCAAGTTATACAAAAAACCGAGGAATATAACTTGCCGCTTTGTTTAGCGTTTGTGGACTATGAGAAAGCCTTTGATTCGATCGAGACTTGGGCTGTGCTACAGTCTCTCCAGCGGTGCCATATCGACTATCGGTACATCGAAGCGTTGAAGTGTATATACAACAACGCCACCATGTCGGTCCGAGTACAGGATCAGAGTACGAAGGCTATTCCACTACAGAGAGGCGTGAGACAGGGAGATGTCATATCTCCGAAACTGTTCACTGCCGCGCTGGAAAACGCCTTCAAGCTCTTGCAATGGAAAGGATTCGGCATCAACATCAACGGCGAGTATATCACTCACCTTCGGTTTGCCGACGATATTGTAGTCTTGGCAGAATCGCTGGAAGACCTTAGCACTATGCTCGAAGACCTCAATCGAGTCTCCCAACAGGTGGGTCTTAAAATGAACATGGACAAAACGAAGATCATGTCGAATGTCCATGTTGTGCCCACTCCCATCGGTGTTGGGGGCTCGACTCTCGAAGTTGTTGACGAATATGTCTATTTAGGACAAGTGGTCCGGTTAGGCAGGTCCAACTTCGAGAGAGAGGTCAATCGTCGAATCCAACTCGGTTGGGCAGCGTTCGGGAAACTACGCGACGTCTTCTCGTCCAAAATACCTCAGTGCCTTAAATCGAAAGTCTTCGATAGTTGTGTGTTGCCAGTGATGACTTACGGCACCGAGACGTGGCCTCTCACTATGGGCCTTATTAGGAAGCTCAAAGTCACTCAACGAGCTATGGAGAGGGCTATGCTCGGGGTTTCCCTACGAGATCGAATCAGAAATGAGGAGATCCGTAGGAGAACTAAAGTAACCGACATAGCCCACCGGATTAGCAAGTTGAAGTGGCAATGGGCAGGGCACATAGCGCGGAGATCTGATGACCGATGGGGTCGGAAAGTGCTCGAATGGAGGCCGCGTAGCGGAAAGCGCAGCGTAGGACGTCCACCCACAAGATGGTCCGACGACCTGGTAAAGGTCGCGGGACGTCGCTGGACACAGGCTGCCTCCAACAGGTCTCTGTGGAAATCACTGGGGGAGGCCTATGTTCAGCAGTGGACTTCCTTTGGCTGATGGATGGATGGATGGATGTCGAATGATCGCAATCTTAGCACAACGAAATACAAAACTACTATTGATGCGGTCTTTATTAGACATTTAAATAGGTTCGAATCAAAATTGTTCGTTTCTTACTTCAACTACCATAAACCTATCGTATCAGTTTTAGAGATTGGCGATGATAGTTCTGGTAATGATGATGGTGAAAAAGTCGTTGAAATTATGGATGAAAGTTGATTTTTCGGAGAGATAAACTTTTTAATGTAAAATAATTGTAATAGTTTTAAAGTGTTAAATTTTTAATGTAATATAAATTGTCATGTTTGTGTACGATAGCGCAATAAATGAATATTGTATTCTACCACATAAATGATAGTACTTGTATACTGATAAAGCAATTGGTGCAAAATTATTCCCTAACCATTCCAAAATATCAAACATGCTCAACGTTAATAATCAAGTTTTCACTTCTGCCGGCACTCCCGGAGTGCAACCCGTCTTTTTTTTAAAGCAATGAATGGTGAGAGTGAGACCCGTATGTCATTGGCGTGATGGTGAGCGATACGACAGCTCATGGATAGTAGCAGAATCAAAGAACAGCATGAATAATAATAATAATATAATAACACCCAACAGTCACATACATGGTCCTGACCCCACACTAAGATCGAGTCTTGTGTCGTGGGTATCAGGAACTACAAGCGACTTTTCGGTCTCACAAATACCCAGACCCGAAAAGAATATTTGTGGATCGCACAAACATTTCTCTCAGTGCGGGGATCGAACCCGCGGCCTCTCGTTTCACAGGCGGCGTGTAACCAACTGCGCCACGGAGGCTGGAAACTGGAAAATAACAAAGCAATGCTTGACATTCCATTGCGCTCGCCATTTTGAGACTTGAGATGTTACGTCTCGTTATGTCCAGTAGTTACTCTCGGTACAATATCCTTTAAACCGGACCACAGCAGTGCATTTACATTGCTAATTTGGTGACAGAAATAAACATTGTGATAGTGCTTATCCAGACGGCCTCTCACATATAACCACCAGTGGTCTTTGGGATATACGATTTCATTTCTATGCCGCGCGATTCTCTTCGCGACAGCACTTTGATGTATCTCGCAAAAGGTATAGAACAAAAATGTATTTTCGAAAAATAAAATGAGCGCTGACTTACAGGCGCTGCCAATAAACAATCCGAATCCAAAATTTGCCGTTTTAGATTGACAGCTCAATCTTTTTTCTGATACTATATTGCCAATAATCAATCTCAGTAGTGCAAAAACTATGGCAACACGACAAGCGACCAATCGAAAAGTAGAAAACAATCCAGATTGACTTCAATCTAATTTTTTCGATTGATTATTGGCATCGGCCGTAAATGGTTTCTTAGGTTATTGTAGTTTAAAGATTCAATGAGCGCTAACAGTTGTACAGAAAATTCCTCAATAGTTTTATAACTAAGACGACACACTCACAGCACGACTGGTCCGCCAGCTCAGAGTCACTCAGCGAGCTATGGAGCGTGCTATGCTTGGAGTCTCTCTGAAAGATAGGATCCGTAACGATCTTATCCGACAGAGAACCAAAGTTGTAGACATAGGATTAGCAAGCTGAAGTGTCAGTGGGCTGGCCACATTTGTCGTAGAACCGACAACGGCTGGAGCAGACGTGTTTTTGAATGGAGACCGCGTCTTGGCAAGCGTAGTGTAGGACGCCCACCGGCTAGGTGGAGTGACGATTTGCGAAAGGTCGCTGGCAGATGCTGGATGCGACAAGCCGAAGACAGGGTAAAATGGCGCAATTTGGAGGAGGCCTATGTCCAGCAGTGGACAACAATTTAGGCTGATGATGATGATGATTTACAACTGAAGTTGATACATACTGGAAGGAGTGAAGGATACATATTCCTACATTGTTTCCTTCACTCCTTCCGGTATGTATCAACTTTATCCTTAGCAATTCTCTAGACACAGTCTTGTAAATAGAATCAGATAAGTAGATTTGTTTCGGTGAATCGTCATAACACGATATATCCCGCCCAGACAAATATAAAATTCTATTGTCATTCTCATGTAAGTTGTCGGCGGGAGCAGTAAATATAATGTTATGCCTTATTGCACATTCTCGACGAACATTCATAGAGCTTCGAGTTTATTAGATACCTACAAGTTTGTTTCATTTCGTTGAAACAGAAAACATCGGTTTATATAAGAATGGTTTTATACCTGATTAAAAAATCACATATCATTGTAAGTAATTAGGGTCACGTCCAAATTTTTATCCCGAATCACCCGGAATAAGTGCGCATTTTAGCACATAAATGTGTTTTTTATGTTAATACAAAAACGTAATTATTCAACCGGAACAATTTACGTACCTATCTGACAACATTTTACGTAATGGAGCGGTTTGTGGACCCAATTTGTGTACTTCAAAATGACGACAAATCAAATTACATTGTTTTAGCCTAAGTAAACGCAGGGTTTTAAATTTGCCTGCTTAGAAACAGCTTAATATTTCACTGGGCAAAATTATCTTGTTACATAATGCAACCTTACTAAGGAAATAATTAATTATATTCTTGCCTTTAGAAAATTTCAAACCGATACTGTATTCAAGGCGTATTCTTCTTCTTATAATTAACTCCCGACCGTAATATCTACTTCAAAGCTTCCGATATTTATTAGAAGCTTAATTAAAATCTAAGAAGTTTCTTTCACTCACTAAAGTATTTAATTACACGATGAGTGTTTTTTTTTCAATATCAAACATGATTTTTATTTATTTCTTACTTTCCTATATTCCTTAGCTTTCGCTCCTTTCCTTATATCCGTCCCAACTCCCAAGATTTTCTGTAACAAATTGCTTAGTGCGATAAGACCGCCATTTGTCCTTTTTTATATTTTTGATATTGTTATAACGTCATCGGTGAATAAAATAGTATAAATAAATACAAATGCATAATTTATACAGAATAACAAAAACAGTCTGTCCGATTGTTAAAGGTATCATAAGGCATCATCAGTGTGTTCTATTTAAAAGATCCGTTTCGTGATATGATGAATAAATGAAACATGATAAAAACAAATGATAAAAAAATCCTTATTAAAATCTGTATCAGCCCATATAAGTCCCACTGCAGGGCACGGGCCTCCTCTACAATCGAGAGTACGATTGAGAGTGGTGGAGTTATTAAAATAAGTTCCAATAATTGGGAAACTCACATTATACTGCTAACAACTGCGGTCGTAACAAACAGCTTGCGGTGCGACGTTTCAGAATTGTTATAATGTGTGTTGATGTTCTCAGAATTTTAAATTTTGCTACAATTTTGGATAATATTGATACTAAAATGTGTATTATAACTTACAATAATTATGTAATTTTTTTATACTACAATAATTGAGATACCCAAATGAGCGCCCAGGCTTTGACATGGTGTTTTTGTCATACCGTATATTTATTAACTATATGAACCAAGTATTGTTAACGTATATTTTAGAAAGAAAATAACTTCTCATACTAAACATTGCTACTAAATCAAGCAGAATATAATTATTTTCAACCGAAATCATTGCAACGAAAAATACAAATAATAACAGAAGAATGTTTCAATACGGTAACATTCAGTAAACGCTTGTCAATATAACAACGAGAATGATAATTTTGAATGCAAATAATGAAATTGCTACTGCAGTATCCACAGAAAATTATACTGTGAGATAATGGCTGCTTCTGGAATAACAATAACAGAGCACTGAGCCGAAGCAGCTGCACCGATGTACCGATCCCACGCCGAGTGACAACCATCTAATATCTATATTAAGAGTTAAGAGCCGGTTCCTATATCTTATCTATCTTTAACATAAGGTTACAACAGCTAGGGGTGCGATGTCGGAAACCTCCACGTGATGCATCCTGGGCAACGTGGGTCATCGTAGTTGCAGTTCTGCAACTACTATGGCCGACAGCGAATATCCGACGGGGTGGGACAGGGGGTGTGGCGGTCGCTGTCTTTTGTGGCGGCCGCCTCCATCTGTCGTTTTTAGGTGGGGCCCATCTCAGGGCCTACCTCCGGTTCTGTCCCGGAGGCATCGACGGGCCCGGTGTGCGCTTACCCCGCCGCCGGGCGGGCTGTGGGAGTGTCCCTCCCACGGTCGCCGTCGCAAATCGTAATCCGGTTGTGAGGTTTGTGGTCATGTCTCGCACTCCTGCCAGACCGAGGGTCTTGGCTTAACCGCCCGGATCGCGAGGGAGGATGCCTCTATAAAAAGTACCCCGAATCCCAAGCGGCGGCGCACCGCGCGGGGAAGCATGGCTGATGAGCAGTTCAGTCTCTAGTGCGACCCCCGCCAGAGTACCGGCCGACCCTCTGGTGGGTTACGCTAGGCTTACCCAGGTACAGGAACTGCCCGGGCGGACCTTCTTTTCCCCCATACTCGTTGGAACAATATGAATAGTTCACAAAAAAACAAACAATGTTCCGTATTGGTGGATAGGCTGCCAGAGTCGGACATCTCTCCGGCGACTAGTCGACCAGGTTCGTCAATGGGACCTCCTGCGGAGAAGAACGCGCTGCCCCGTGACTTCGACTCGGAGTCCGGGGCTTGCAGCGACTCTTCGCAACCAAGGAGAAGCCGAGTAAAACGGCGAGGCTCTCGCCCAGCAGAAAAGTGGCCCAGGGCCAGTGACGAGGGTAGTACGGTCGAGACAGACTCCCGCATTGGCAACAAAAAACCGAAGCGGCGCCCACCGGCGCCAGGAAGCAACGACGAAGCTCTTGCCAAGGCGCAAAGAGACTACGAGGCTGCCCTGGCTGCTGAAAGCCTTACCGAGGCAGAGATGCTGGAAGCGGACGAGGTCGAGCTGCGGAAGGCTAAGGAGGCGAACCCTTGGACTAAGCTGGCGCCAAAGGACCCTCCCCCAGCCACTCATAGTGAGGCTTTAAAAAAGATGGCAGTGCGGCTCCAACGTGTTGCACGTACGGCCAAGAACCTAAAAGGCACGTACGTCAAGGAAATAAAAGATAGCGCGCTGGAGCTGCTAGAGATAGCGCAGGAGCCGCCATCAGCCGAGCTCGCCCGAGTCGAGGCGGAGCAGGCCAACCTCCGGGTACAGCAGGACAGTCAGCCTCGCTCCGTGCTTGTAGCCGGCGACTTCAACGCCAAATCTTTGGCTTGGGGTTCGTCGGTGACCGACGCGCGGGGCGAGGCCCTGGAGGAATGGGCAATCTCCATCGGGTTGGTCGTCCTGAATCGGGGGTCGGAGAACACGTGCGTGCGGCACAACGGCGGTTCGGTGGTGGACGTGACGTTCGCCACCCCGGCTCTTGCCCGCCGTGTTCAGGACTGGAGGGTTTTGGTCGAGGAAGAGCCGCTGTCCGATCATCTCTACATTCGGTTCAGCGCTGGTTCAGCGTCTCGGCCTCCCAGGTCTCCATCCGCCAGTCCGGTGGTGGTCCGACTACCCGATTCACGGGCGGCTGACGTTGGGCCGCGAAGCGCCTCGATGTGGAGGCCGCGAAGGAAGCCGCCATTGTTCAGGCGTGGCTCCTCGTGCCGGACGTGCCGGTACGGGTCGAGGAAGAGGCGAAATGGTTCGAGGTGGCGATGTCGCGAGTCTGCGACGTGGCCATGCCCCGGGTCAACCGCCTCCCAGTGAAGCGCCAGGTGTACTGGTGGTCGGCCGAGCTCACTGAGCTGCGCGCGGCTTGCCAGGTCGCGCGCCGCCGACTCGCCAGGCACCGTCGTCGTCGGACCCGTAGACCCGGCGACGATGAGCAGGAGCGCCTTCTTCTCGACCTCCACAGAGAGGCGAAGAGAGCGCTGCGGGTGGCCATCGCGCAAGCGAAGGCCGCGGCGAACGAGGATTTCGGAGTTTCAGAGGTCTCTGGACAGAGATCCATAAGGGCGTCCGTACCGGGTGGCGATGCGGAAATTCCGCCCATGGGCGCCCCCTCTGACACAGAGTCTCCGGACCGATCTTGTCGAGGACGTCGTCGCGGCCTTGTTTCCGGCCACCGAGGAGTTCACTCCTCCACTGATGGCGCCACGTCCACCGGCGCCATCGTCGTTGGTTTCGGTAAGGGATATCCCGGAGGTTTCGCCGCAAGAGCTAGAGTGCTTCGGTTGCGGAGCAAGAACTCGGCCCCGGGGCTCGACGGGGTGCCCGGTTGTGTCTGGGTGCTGGCCGTCGAGTCGCTGGGTACGAGGCTCCGCGGCCTTTTCTCCGCGTGACTTGAGCAGGGCATCTTCCCGTCGCGGTGGAAGACGGGCAAGCTTGTTCTGCTCCGCAAGGAGGGGCGACCCGCAGATTCGCCCTCGGCCTATCGGTCGTGTTGCTCGACGAGGTGTGCAAGCTCTTGAGTGAGAAGAGTGCGTAGTCCACGCGCGCCTCGTCGAGCATTTGGAGGAAACGGGCCCGGATTTGGCGGACTGCCAGTTCGGGTTCCGGTGGGGCCGGTCGACGGTCCACGCGATTCTGCTGGTGAAGGCACAAGCGGAGCGTGCGGTGTCCCGGGGCAAGGTCGTGGTGGCGGTGTCTCTCGACATGGCCCACATCACGGTGGAGAGCGTGCGGATTCCCGTCGGCTCGAGGATGAAATACCTCGGTCTCGTCCTCGACAGTCGATGGGATTTCCGCGCGCATTTTGAGGAGTTGTCACCGAAGCTGGTGAGGGCGGCGGGCGCACTGGGGCGCCTGTTGCCCAACACTGATGGTCCTGGCATCCCTTGCCGAAACCATTATGCTGGAGTCGTGCGGTCCATGGCCCTCTACGGGTGTCCCGTTTGGGCCGGGTCCCTGGGCGATCGTTGCGTCCGCCTGCTGCATCCGCCTGGCGCTGCGAATAATCAGGGGCTACCGCACGGTCTTGCACGAGGCGGCCTGCGTATTGGCGGGAACTCTGCCCTGGGTGCTGGACGCTAAGAACCTCTCGTCGGCTTTCTTCCGGCGAGAGGAGGCGTCCGGGCGTGGGCAGAGGTTGGTCCCCCGAGAGGTCGAGGCCACGTTGGCCTCCCTCCGCAGGTCTGCTGTGGAGGAGTGGCGTTCCAGGCTAGAGAACCCTAGTGCTGGTACGAGGACCGTCGCGGCAGTGCGACCTGTCCTCGAGCAGTGGCTGGACAGGCGCCACGGTGCGCCGACATACCGGCTGACGCAGGTGCTCACCGGGCATGGCTGCTTCGGTGCGTACCTGTGTCGCATAGCCGGAGCGGAGGAGTCTGCCGTGTGCCACCATTGTGGCAACTGCCGTGAAGACACGGCCCAGCACACGCTGGAGGAGTGCCCAGCCTGGGATGAGGAGCGCAGCGGTCTCGTAGCGGTCATAGGAAGCGACCTTTCGCTGCCGGCAGTGGTCGCCGCCATGGTCGGCAGCCGGAGTTCGTGGCGAGCCATGCTCTCCTTCTGCGAACACGTCATGTTGCAGAAGGAGAGCGCCGAGCGGGATCGGGAGCAGACCGATCCCGCTCGTCGCCACAGGAGACGTAGGAGGCGCCGGGACAACAACTAACCCGGCGCCGCAGAGGCCACATGGGGCCGCCGTCCCTACCTTGGCGGCCCCCGAGACGTAACGCTACAAGCGTCTCGTGCCGCGTCGCTAAGCGGCGGTGCACATAAGAGGCGGTCCTGGCGCGTCCGTTCATCGGTATCCCGTTGCCGTCTCTCAAGTGCACTGATGGTGGCCGACGCGTGGTTTTTAGTCGGTATTTCGGCGCGTAGTTTGTGGTAGGGACCCGACCCAGCGGCCGCCCGTCCACATCCACGGGCGGCACTACATCTCGCTGGGCTCGGAAGGCGCCGGAGAGTCCGACACACCCTCGACCCTTCGGGGGTGGGATGGTCCGTAAAGGGATTTTCCCGAGAAAAAAAATAAAAAAAAAAGGTTACAACAGCTACCAATGTCACTACAATTCTATGCATCAACAAACAAAGATCGATATATACCTAGTCAGGTCATAAATTCTGTCACATGTTTAATATAAAATGATTGAAACAATTTTTTTCATTATGTAACCATTTATATACCAAAATGAACTTAACAAAACATAGATTCTTATGACACTAAAGTTTATTCAAAATGACCTCCGTGATTTTGAATACAGGCCTTCAATCTGCGCGGCCAGTTGTCTATCCCAGCACGAACGAGGTCCATAAAAATATCGGCGGCTGCCTTAATTAAGGATGTCTTGATTGACTCCAAATTGGGATGAGGCTTTGAGCACGCCTTTTCCTCCAAGTGTTGTCATATCTCGTAATCTAACGGATACAAATCTGGACTGGAGGAGGGCCAGTCTTTGTGCCGGATGAAGTCGATTTCACTCGCCGCCAGCCAGTCTTGTGTGCTCTTCGCTCTATGAGCTGGCGCCGAATCTTGTTGGAATACCTAGTGCCTGTTATTGAACATGGTATGAGAAACAGGTTCCACAAGGTTCGTCAGGACTGTATTTTGATACAAAACTGCATTCGTTTTTACACCTTTCTCACAAAAATGTACCTCTGTTAAGCCCCAATAAGAAACTCCCAACCATACCATGAGCGAAGATGGAAAATGGCCTCGTTGGACACGCGGAATACGGTTGCTCGCTTCTTCACTACTGTGTGCGTAGACCTTATCATTTTGTTTGTTGTAGCTCTCTTCTACGGAAAATTTTTTTTCATCCGAAAAAAGAATTTCCCGATATTTTTTTCCTGCATACCGCTTTAACAAAGCGCGGCATCTCTTCAGTCTCAGGTCCATTAGACGAGCATTCAAACGATGTCCTGTTTCTCTTCGATATGCCCGAAGCCCTAAGTCTTCATTTAACACCCTTTTCACCGTGGTTCTGCTTAACCCTGAAGGGCCAACAGGTTCTGCTTACGTTTGGGATTTTTTTGAATTCGCGCCTTCACACCTTTTATCACTGCTGGAGTCCTAACAAACCGAGGGCGACCACTTCTTGACCTTAGAGCATTTATATATAGAGGGAGTGCTGGTACTTCAAAAACGTAGATAAAAATGGTGGTGCCGGGCCACCTTTTTCTGCCCTCTTATTGGCTAAGATTTGAACAGGTTGTGCAACATACATAAATTACTTGAAAAAAAAATTAAAAATATAGTTTAGGTCTATTTAATTTCACTCAAACTCGTTTAAAAGGATCATAGCTAAATATAATTTCGGCTATCAAAGGAGTTTATAGCAATTTATTGCTAAATAATTAATTAATTTTTTACTAATATAGGAGCGCTACCAACATTACGAACAAGAAAATATCTACGTTTTTCAAAACGTGAATGTATGACAGCGCTCCCTCTATATCCCCTCAACCGTCGGAACCTGAAGCCGGTTCCTTCCGGTTGCAAGCAATAAGCAACCTAATGACATTGAATTAGGGTCTATATTAATACGGCTCATCGGATATCAAGCAAAAAAGCAACCTAACGACATTGAAATAGGGGCTATTTTTGAATCAAGGTCAGTGACGGCGCTTACGACAGGCTAAGGGATATATAAATACTCTAAGTTCTTGACCTGTCATCTACACTAGAGTCTTCATTGTATCGTTTGATGGTACGATAAACGAATCTTTTGGTTATATTCAAATTTTTCAGTATGTTAAAAATTTGAATTGGCGCGTAACCGCAACGATGCAACGTAATAACTACAACACGGTCTTCTTTAAGCATGGACGTAGTATCAAATGGACTCGACATTCGAGTTCCACCGTAAGGGATAGACATAAAGTAAAAAGAAAAGCAGGGTAACCAGGTCATACATTTTCCCATAAATATTTTAACTAAATAAATAAATAGACGCATCATTCAAATTCATAGTCCTGACCCTACAAATGATAATCTTGTGTCGTGGGTATCAGAAACTACGAGAGACTTTTTGGTCTCACTAACACCCCAATTTGAAAAAAAAATAAAGTCACTCAAATATTTGCCTCTTCTTGAGCGGGCACGAAACCGCGTCCTCACGTTTTACATCTGGCGTCTAACCAGCTGCGATGAATGATGCGGATGAAGGGCGTCAGTATTAAACAACGTGACGTTTTGCAATATTTTCACAAAGGTTAGAAAGCAAAAAAGGAAAGATGGCTTTGTATAATTACTAATACTTATATCATTTACGTAACTCGAATACATAGTAATGATAATATATACATAGAAACAAAACATGCCGAGTGTTCTATAAATTATAGAAGATCAGAGAATTCATAGTAACGTAACTACTAAGGATAGAATAACATCCTACTTTATTTTATTTATTTATTTTAAGAAAGCTTACAAACAAGTATTTGCAATATACTTAATATTTTCATAAATTAAGTTCCTAATAACAAGCTTCTACAAACGAATCGTAAATAACAAAGGTACAGAAAACCTATTCATATAGACCTAAACATTTCTCAAATGTAACAAAATGGAAAAAATATACCTATATTTTTTCTTTTCTATATCTTAATTAAAATAAAATGATATAGCAAAGTATCGAATGTGTAATAATACAGCGCTTGTACATTTTTTTAATCATCTGGTTTTTTTTCCTGGAATATTGATTTTTCAAAAATACAATTGTGCACTTTTTGTTTTCATCCATATCAGGCTCATGTGTCCTTTCAGCACTCTTTGTTATTCCCCACGGTTTCGGATTCGGTCATCTGTAAAAATTAAATCTAATTATTGAAAGAATAAAATATATGTAATTAATATGTGCAGAACAAAATATAAATTGAAATAACGTAAGGTAACGTGACGCCTTGGCCTTGCCACTCAAAGTCTGTAAGTTGTAAACATAAAATCTTTGTTTTTGTTGATGAAGACGACTGTTTGTGTCCAAAATAAAATAAATAAAAAATAAAGAAGTATTAAGCTTGGTGGATTGGGTGCATTTTTGTAATTTTTTTCGAATACAGACTTCAAATTTGTGACAATTTATGAAGACAGGCTGCCGGGAGACTGATTATAGAAGAGGTTTCATTCATTTTCGTCTCAAGGATGAATACTCTGGATTTTTATTATTTAGATTAAATAGATTATACGAGCCTTTTTACTATTATACGTACCTTTATTTAGAGTGGTGGGAGAGAAAACGGTTTTAAGAAAGTTATAATATGCTTAGTCTTCTGAATGCAATTTTTGAACGAGTGTGTTTACCCAGCTGTCTAATTTTCCGTCACATCCTATTAATTTGATCCACAAAACACGCGAAGGTAAACCTTTTGAAAAGCTGAAATAAAATGAATGATGGTTTAATTTACCATAAAACCAGGAAATGCAAATTGTTATAAGCTGGTATCCCGAAACATAATATAATCCAACTAATTTAAAATCATGTAGAAAATGGCGTCCTCTTCGAGTAGTATACAGATTGTCATAATAAACAAAGTCAAGATAATTTGGTCGGATAATACTTTTAAAATACGTATTTTTTATGCAAATATAATCCTAATTTTCAATGTATTCTATGAAATACTAATTGCAGATGTTAGTAATAATGAACGTCTACATTTATTTTTACCAATATACTAAATAAAATGCACTTACCAGCAGGCCCGGATCTAGGGGGGGACAAGCCGGGGTCTGTGCCCCGGGCGGCAAGTTCAGGGGGCGGCAAATTGAATCTTGGGAGACAACTACAAAACTCATTAATAACGTAACACCACTTACACTTATTTTTTTCGCCGTGCGTGAATTACAATTACGTTTAGTTTCAAATACCCAATTTGTGTTTACTAGTTAGTTTTAGTTAATTAACCGAACGAAGAACGAACGTCTTTTATGTGGTACAGGCAGTGGCGAATTTACTAGTAAGCTGAGTAGGCTGGAGCCTAGGGCGGCAGATTTTAAGGGGCGGCAAATCTGGGCCAATTTTTTTTGTTTTGCTTTACTGAAATAATAAAAGGCAATATTTTATACACAGAAAAAATGGGGTTTGAAAATTAAGAATAGTTAAAATATTTCAGTAATATGTTCCCACGTCTCCACGTTGAAAATTTAATAATAAACACTTTATTAAATATCTACACTTGGGTATTATAAAATATTCCAATAGTGATACATTATTAAAAAATCTTGCTTAAATGTGAAAAAACACCTATTAACATTGATTTTAGTCTTTAGAGTTCCTTGTTAATAATATTGTTTTTTTTTTTTATTTAAATTGGTTATTTATTGTTTTCACGCACCCAGTGGTCAAGGGGCGGCAAAATTCCTCCACGGTTTGCTTTGCGTGTCGTAAAAGGCGATTAATAGGGGTCATTGGGGTCACTGGCCAACTCTAAGATGGGCGGCAGAACTCGTGGCTTCATAGCGGACGCCCACGGTTAGGGCGTCCGTTGCAGAGAAAATCTACGCCTACCTAAGTTGTGAGGAGCCATATTAGGAAGTGTGCCGGGTGGCACGGCGAGTCAACTAGGTGCTACTCGCTCATCCGCATCGCCTATCGTCCGTAATACCTGCGATGGTCACCATGAGATTCAGTCGGTATGCCGGCAAAAAATCTTCTTAGATTTTTTCAGGGATCCAGCCGGGCTGCAATATCTATGCGGTAGGTACGGACAATAATTGTCCCCGTGCGCCAGATTGGAAGGCTGGAGACCCCGACGTGCACCTTATGATCTCCCCGTAGATATCAATTAAAAAAAGGTATTGTATTCACCGCGTTTTTAGGAAATTGAGTTTGAATCAGACCTGGAAGTTTTGAGGCCTGACAAGGCTATCCTTATAATATCCGCCATAATATCTGTGCCGCTGAACGTATGTATAATGTATATAAATGTATGTGTATGGTGTCCTACCACGAGGTCTATTTCAGTCTACTCTGCCCTATTAACCATAAGACGTACTATGGAGTCGTTAATTCGTCGTAAGACATGACCGAATATTCGAAGTATACGGGGCCGTACTATCTCGGAAAGACGCTACTTGATGCCGAGTTCTTGAAACGTTTGTGTGGAATTCCGACCTGATATTCCAAGCATTCCAACACCTCATCTCTAGGGAATCTACATTTTTCTTCTCCCGTAACGTCCATGTTTCAGCGGCGTACAGAAATACGAGAAAGTGCTCGGACAAGCTAGATCTTTAGTAGCCTTTGTAGTAGTACGATTCCTCCATATTTTCCTGAGCTTCTCTATTGCCCTTCTAGCCATCATTGAAATCCCCCAAGACCATTTCAGCCGACTGGAACTGCGTCCGCCCGTCATCAGCCACATGGCTGAGATACCTGAACAGCCGAGTCGTCTCATCGTCCCCGTTGTGAGACCTGTAAAGGCACACGTCGATGCGGCTCAGGCAACCAAGATTCATGTGCAAACACAAAGCGGAGAAGGAGGGGCCCTCCATGCAGCTTAAACGGTGACAGTAGATGTCCAACCGAATATACATACAAGCATACCCCGGCTTTAGGTTTGAAGCTTTCTTCAAGCGAATAACCGGGGTACAGCAGGTAGGAATATTCGGCCGGACAACGAATCCGCGTCTCCACCAAGAAGAGCAAAGCAGACTAGGCCGTCTCGAGATGCTGGTGGACGGCAATGAAGGTCGTTTGGAGTTCTCGGATGTTGGTGAACTCCATAGTGAACGCGATGGTGGGCTTATGCACCGCTGAAAGACCCGCTTTGTTTAATTGTTTTGATGAAGAGGCATCGAGAAGCCCAAGTCCGGGCATTAAGTAGGCCGAATGGGCACCGGCATGAAAGGGTCGGCATGTCGCTAAAGGTCGGCCACATCCGGTCACCAACCGGGACGACGTACCCACCCAAGATTATGTGCGACATGGTGAGGCAGTCCCTCGTGGTGGTTAGCCACGATTGGGCTCTTGTACTGTACTGTCTCTTTGGCCGGCGGGTCAACACTCCTCCCTTCGAGAGCGACCAAAAATACGTACAAAATCACTATCAGATCACTATGACGGTCTTTCCGCCCCGTGGACGGTGATCGCTACCCAGACGGACACTTAATTCCTACCACCACGAACTGTGTCACTCATTTGGCACTACCCAGGGGTCACGTGTAGGAAAACTAGAGTCAAAGCCTACAGACGTGTGTGACGTTAACCCTCAAAAGTGACGCTAATATAAAGCGTGTAAAAATGCTTAACATGGTGGCAAAATGACGTTCTTTCCCGAAGGCCTGTGTTGAGTGGGCGTCTGGTTGCTAAAAATGATGATGATTATTAAGACAAAAATATAGGCAAGGGGGGGGGGGGGGGGGGGGCATTTTTCAGTTTTTGCCCCGCCTCGAAAAATACCTAGATCCGGCGCTGCTTACCAGTGAGAGGTTATATTTTCATATAATCGTTTAGATCGGCTATCACAGCCAATAATAAAGCAGCACACCATACCTTTTGTCTTATAATCAGTTTTAATACTCTTTTACATACATTTTTGACCGCAAATATTCGTAAAATACTCAGTAATTCAAGTTTATAACTAACCGCACGTCCTATTTGTTTGGGTACACACAAAGTATTCCCTACAAAATTATGTGAAACTATGACAAGGACCGCAAATTGTGTTTTGTCACTTTCATTTTTTAAGGTTTATGCTTAAGTCTAAGTGAGATGGACTATATATGCATGTCAAGTCTATTGATACTACGTCTATGTCTTTAAGCGTCCATTTCATATTTAAAAATGAGTGAAATTCTAAAAAGTATACATTTTTATTTTATGAACAATTCGAAATTCGAATTCAATAAACTTGTTTGTGGCCAGCATTCTTAAAGAAAAATTTTTACTTTGTGACAATACTTATGATCTGACTGTGTACATATATCTTACCTATCTATAAATATATGCAAAATAACTATATCTAATTTTTACAACGAAATAACTAATGAAATCCCTTTTTGAAGATAGATAGTTTATAGAAACCGACTATTAAATAACTCGCTTATCTGTACTGTATCAACCCGGTTATAGAATCAGGTACTTCTGAGCACAGGATTTTTCTATAGCCGGGGGATCGACTGACTGCCGTACTCAGAGACATTTAATGTCAATTAAATTATTCTGTATCAGCCCATATACGTCCCACTGCAGGGCACGGGCCTCCTCTACAATCGAGAGTACGAATGTACGATTGAGAGTGGTTAGGCCATATAGTCCACCACGCTGGCCTAGTGCGGGTTGGCGGACTTACATACCATAGAAATTTTAGAAATCGCTATGGTATGCAGGTTTCCTCACGATGTTTTCCTTCACCGTTTTAGTGCGTGGTGATTGACTATCAATACACACATGACTCCAAAAAGTCAGAGGTGTGCCCTGGGATTCGAACCCGCGTCCACCGTGAACATGTAGGCAGTCGCGTCTAGTCCGTTTATCAACAGGCCACCACGCACTTCATAATAGGCAAGACGAATCATTTTAAAATCATGTTTTATAATATACCGGGTATCTCAAGACTGCTACCGAAAACGAAGCCGGGTGGTAGTTTTAGTGGCTACAAACACAATGCAATTAAAAATTTCGCCTAGAAACGCGACAATTTTTTTTTATGATTTTTTAAATATCGTCATTTTTGGGTGGTAAATCCATAGTTTTTGCTAAAATAATAATTTAAACTCTTTTATACCTTAGAGTATTTATAAATAAAAGGGTATATACTATTATTTTAGGAAAAAATGTATTTACCACCCAAATATGGCCATAGGAAAAAAATAACAAAAAAAAAATTGTCGCTTTTTTTTACAACTTTTTCTGTTGCATTGTGTCTGAAGTCGCTTAAACTACCACCCGGCTTCGTTTTCGGTAGCAGTCTTGATATACCCTGTAGATACACATTTATTATATACGAAATAATTTATATTTCAAGAATTAACAAAGGATTAACATAGTTTTAAGCCATTTTTCTAATAATTTTTCAATAGTGCACAGAAAAAGCTAGTAGGTGTCATGGCGTCCGTTATAACGTCACCACTAGGTAAACATGTCATTGTGTCTATGCGCAGCGAAGAAAGTTAACGAAACAAAATCATATTTCGTTTGATAAAAATGAATTCTAAAGTCGATAAGTGGTTCCGGTAAAGTTCACATTCCACATTTCTAAAGAAATTGGTAATGTTCACGGCAGGTTTACATAGGCGTGACGTCATGCGTCGTGGCTAGCATTTCTGTCAAAATGGCTGATTGCTATATTTTATACTTTTATTTTATTGAAAATCTTGTTAATCTCCAATTCTGGATTAAAACTAAAACAACGTTTAAAATCCTTCCAATATGTTTTTCCCCCTAACATCATAAAATATTTGATATTTTGATACTGTCGTCACGCCTATTAAATAATGAAATTATTACTTAGTGTAGATTTTACATACAATATCTTTACTAAGGAACGGTATAATTGACATTAACTGTCTCTGAGTATGGCCATTGAGTATTTACTCGTAATTATTACATAATTAACATCCCATTATATCCATTTTCCTGTGCAATTGCATATTACCAACATACTAATCCTTATTAGTTATTACGCTACAAAAATTTCATTAATTGTTAATGATCTTTGTCGAAAACTTTATTTAGCTTATACAATTAATTGTGAGCTGGTTCCGACAGATTAAACTAAAACGCATGCATTTTTAATACTTAAGATTGCACATTTAGCACATTTCATGCAAATGTTAAGCATTCTTCATGCATATTTCAAGGTAGTTATGTTGCATAATATAATCAGGTCTCTATCAAACAGCTACGGGTAACAAAAATTCCGTCAAAAATAGAAGAATGGAAAAAATCGAAAGGGAAATGGTTTACTTAGTCGAAGACTGTTAAATACAGGGTATATCAAGACTGCTACCGAAAACAAAGCCGGGTGGTAGTTTTAGTGGCTAGACAAAGCTGCTGAAAATTTTGCAAAAAAAAAGCGACGAATATTTTTTTTTGCTTTCTTTTTCCTATCTTCGTATTTGGGTGGTAATGTCATACTTTTTTCTAACCATTTTATTTTAAATGACGCAATGTACCGGTTTGAATTATTATGTTAGCAAAAACGATGCGATAGCGATTTACCACCCTGACACGACGATATTTAAAAATCATAAAAAATTACGCATTTCTTTGCAAATATTTAATTGCATTGTGTTTGTAGTCACTAAAACAAGCACTTATATACCCTATATAATATCTAGTATATATATATATATATATATATATATATATATATATATATATTTAACAGTCTGTTAGTTAATAAATGGAATAAGGATCACCTAAGAAAAAAGTACATGTCCGCAGACCCAGCAAAATTGAAGATAAACAAAATAAACCCAACTTCATTCCTCGTGATTTTATATTTGGCGTCGCGCGACTTCAAATAAATTAATGAATATAATTTTACATCTTACTGTAGCCTTTTTTTAAGACGGTTCTTTTTCATATTTTTTTATTTATTTATTTTTTTATTGCAATGAATGGCGAGACGAGCAAGCCGTTCGCCTGATGGTAAGCGATACGACCGCTCATAAACAGGAGCAACATTCCACTGCGCTCGCCATCCTGAGACATAAGATGTTAAGTCTCAATATGTCCAGTGGTTGCTCTGGCTACAATGTCCTTCAATCCGAAACACTGCAGTGCATTAAACAGTGTTGTTTCACGGGAGAAATAGACATTGCGGTGGTACCTACCCAGATGACCGCTCACATATGAGAGACCTACCACCAGTATTTATTTATTTATTTACACTTTATTGCACAAAAGGGAAACAAATACAAACAGAAATCACAAACATAAAAAGTACAATTGGCGGTCTAATCGCCGAAAGGCAATGTCTTACAGACAACCATGGGATGGATTTAAAAATAGGATAAACAAAGGGCATTTTTTTATTTATTTATTTATTTATTTAATTCTTTATTGTACACAGTAAAAAGAAATAACAGTTTAGAGACAGTATAAAACAACAAAGTACAAATGGCGGTCTTATCGCTCTAAGGCAATTTCTACCAGACAACCATGGGATGGATATATGAGTAGGAAAAAAAGAAAGGGCAGTGTAAAATAAAGACAAATAAAATGAAAACATATAAATACATATTGTATATACATACTTATATACATTTATAGACGAATAAACATACATATATATACACACATATATATATATATATATATATATATATATATATATATATATATATATACATATATATTACCAATATAATCAATAAGAGGAAATAATCCTGATCAGTTTATAGAGATAGGTAGTGTTCTTTTAATAGCTTTTTAAATGATGACAGTGTTTGAGCCTGCCTCACCACAACAGGAAGTTCATTCCACAAACGAACAGCTTGAACACTGAATGATTTATCCATAAATGTCGTGGTGTGGACGGGCATTCTCAGCTTTAGGTTCTCAGACGACCTCAAGGACCTCGTATGTGATTCATGAAGAAAAAGAAATCGTTGTTTCAGATAAGAAGGAGTGATAGGATTGAATAAAATATTGTATAGAAGTGACAGTATATGGGTATTCCGGCGAAGTCGTATAGGTAACCACTTGAGCTTAGCACGAAACTCAGAAACATGATCATATTTGCGTAGACCAAATATGAATCTTATGCAGAAATTTTGAAGGCGCTCAAGTTTATTTAGTTGGTCCTCGGTGAGATCTAGATAGCTAACATCGGCATAATCAAGGATGGGGAGTAGGAGCGTTTGCGCAAGCGAAACCTTCGTGGCAACGGGTAGGAAGTTGTGTAACCTTCGCAAGGACTTAGCCGAGGTAAAGAGTTTTCGACTGACTTCTCGAATCTGCGGACCCCATGTGAGGCATTTATCTATGTGCAGACCTAAATTTTTCACAACATCGCTGTATGGGATGGTAATACCTTCACAAACAACGCTTGGCAGTAGGGCCCAGTCAAGTTTGGAGATCAACCTGGAGCTGCCGACAATAATGTTTTGGGTTTTACTAGGATTAACCGTCAAACCATGGGCTTTGCTCCAATCGCATATGTGTTGGATATCGAGGTTAATCTTTGAAATAGCTTCGGCCATTCCGTCCAGAGTTGCCTGTGTGTAGATTTGGAGATCATCAGCGTAGAGGTGGTAGGAGGAATGAAGATTATTAGTAATGGAATTAATGAAAATAGCGAAAAGTAGAGGAGAAAGCACGCCGCCTTGTGGTACGCCAGCAGACACGGAACACCAGGAGGAAAGCTTATCCTCAACACAGATGCGTTGCCGGCGCCCATACAAGTAACTTTGAAACCAGTCAAGTGCCGTTGGAGATATGTTAAGAGAACACATTACACTCAGCAGGACGTCGAAATCGACCGTGTTGAAAGCATTACTGAGGTCTAGTAATGCCAGGACTGTCAGCTTACCTTCTTCCATGCCCGACCTAATGCCATCCGTAATATGAGTTAGAGTGGTGGTTGTGCTATGCCCAGCTCGAAATCCCGATTGGAAAGGATTAAGGAGATTACTCTTGGAAAGGAAATCATTAAGTTGGGAATGGATCAAACGTTCAAGAACTTTGGAAAGGAATGGGAGAATTGAAATGGGACGAAATTCAGAAGGTACGGAGGCGTTAGGTTTTTTTTCTTGGTACTGTAAAAATAAATTCTTAACTAATTAGAAGATATGTTTTTAGGTTGAGGCGTTGAAATACTATTCGCAACTCGCCTCTATTCATCAAGGTCAACAACACAAAAAAATTGCATGCTTTTAAAAAAATCGAGTTTTAGATACACAAGTCCGCAAGTGATGTTTACTTACGGCGGTATTCATAAACAATTCATAAACCTATTTTAGTAATCTTATATCATGTCCCTATCGAACAACTTTTGAATTCAGTTTTAGCGAAGAACAAAACATTCGTTATCTAAAATAGGTTTTAAATCTCAAACGCGTTAGGAAACAAAGCTTTGTGAACAAAATAATCTTGAAGTTTAAAAAAAATATTGCAATCGTCACTTAACTCGTCCAGGGTATTATATCAAGGCTGCTACCGGAAACGAAGCTGGGTGGTAGTTTTAGTGACTACCTACTAAAACGTCCCGACCTCCGATTTTGACAGTTGACGTTTGTCAAATTCAATTTGTCAGCCTAATGTAACTATAAATAGGGTATATTTTAAAAAAATTGAAATTTGACATTGACAGTGGACGTGCAAGTAGCTACAGCCGACATGCGACTAAATGTTGTGCAAAAAATTGCGATGAATATTTTTGTTATTTTTTTTCTACCGTCGTATTAAGGTGGTAAAGACATCGTTTTTTCTTAAATAATATTGCACGCCCTTTTATTTTTGAACTCGCTATGTTACGCTTTAGCTTTAAATTATTATTTTAGCAAAATCTATGGATATACCACCCAAACTCGACGATATTAAAAAATAATAAAAAACATTGTCGCGTTTCTTGGCGAAATTTTTAGTTACGTTGTGTTTGTAATCACTTAAACTACCACCCGGCTTCGTTTTCGGTAACACTCTTGATATACCCGGTATATATTTCACCGTAAAATTGTAAATATCGTTAGATTATAATATATCTCGCGAGATTGTGAACTGTCGAAAGATTGTGAAGAGCGTGAAGGAAAAAGGATGGGAAAAGTAAAGGAGCTTTGCGCGTCCGGCAATCTCTCTCACGGAATGAAACGCGACACTGAATTTGTCTGCTGATCATTACTATGTAAATTATTAAGTCTTTAATGTATTACGTTTATTACTGTCACAGTGGCGCAGTTGTATTACTGTGGTTCGGGTTCGAATCCTGGGTCGGGCAAAGTGATATTAAATTTTTCTGTTTATTATCAGCCTGAAGAAGATATTTATTTAACAAACAGTGCGTTTAATTCAACGCGTGCAGAACGCCTGTGCCCGGTTCTGCTTCAATATTCCCAGCCGCAACCATGTCACGCCATTTTTAAATGACGATAATATCCTTAAAATAGCAGCCCGTAGGGAACTACACTTGGCTACCCTGTTGTTTGGCGTCATAAAAGAAAAAAATACCGAAATACTTGTATGACAAGCTGATGTGGAGACAGGACAACTTCAAATATGCGTCCCGTTCGGCAGCAAATCCACTTGCGATTCCTCAACATCGGACTTCTGCTTTCAGAGGTTCATTTAAATACGCTGCCACTCGCTGTTGGAACAATATTCCTCCACCATGTCGAGCTAAAAATAACAAATATACATTCAAAAATAATCTAAAGAAGTATTTATTATTTAAACAAAAGCAACAATGTTAAATGTTTAGCGAGTTTAGTAGCCTGTACTTACCACATGGTGTTTGTTAGTTTGAACTCCATGAAATACCGTGTTTTGTTTTTTCTTAAGTTCATGGACGAAAATTGTAATTTGCTTCAAAGTGCGCGTTTGCGAAAATTGTGTTGTTTTGATGCCACTCGTGAAACAAGATGAATAGCATAATTACCTATATTACTTTTAAATTAGTCTTAAGATGTGCGTTGGCTATCGTACGCGTGGCTCATAATGACGGTTATGAATGTTTATGAGGTGATCGTTGCAACAATCTACCCACTCAGATAGTTAATATTTTTCTTATTACTAATTACGGTTGCTGATGGCTGATTATTGTATTATTTTATTTTATATCCATTGTCTTTTTTATAGAAATAATTATTATTTGTTTGTGCTCCAATTTGTTTTTGTACCGACTGGACGTCTGTGTGTCACTTGAGCTTCTCTTTGAAAACCAGCGCTGCGGTATTATTCAGGTGATATCGCAGCATACAAGCTAAAAGAGTGGCTCATTGTTGGCACAATATTTTAGGCATAAAAAGTGTTAACTCGTAGTTTAGTTTATCTTTATTGTGCCAATAATAAAAACTTATTATTATTATATTATTATTATTTAGCCCGGTAGGCTCGCCCCCTATAACATTGTGGGACAGAAAATACAAGGCGAAACGTGGGTGTCCTGATTACACCTCTGCTTACGCTTACCCTTGTCGGAAAAAGGCATGAGTTTAAGTATGTATGAGCGTACATATGTATGTAATATGAAAGAAAGAAAGAATGAAACAAAACACATTTATTTGTCACTTATCACAACGCACACACTCATATAACATACATAGACCATACAAAAATAAAAAAAAGACGGGTTGCACTCCGGGAGTGCCGGCAGAAGTGAAAACTTGATTATTAACGTTGAGCATGTTTGATATTTTGGAATGGTTAGGGAATAATTTTGCACCAATTGCTTTATCAGTATAAAAGTACTATCATTTATGTGGTAGAATACAATATTCATTTATTGCGCTATCGTACACAAACATGACAATTTATATTACATTAAAAATTTAACACTTTAAAACTATTACAATTATTTTACATTAAAAAGTTTATCACCACCCACAAATATTTCTTCCGGGTCTGGGTGTTTGTGAGACCGAAAAGTCTCTCGTAGTTCCTGATACCCACGACACAAGACTCGATCTTACTGTGGGGTCAGGACTATGTATGTGACTGTTGGGTGTTATTTATTTATTTTTATTTATCTCTCCGAAAAATCAACTTTCATCCATAATTTCAACGACTTTTTCACCATCATCATTACCAGAACTATTATCGCCAATCTCTAAAACTGATACGATAGGTTTATGGTAGCTGAAGTAAGAAACGAACAGTTTTGATTCGAACCTATTTAAATGTCTAATAAAGACCGCATCAATAGTAGTTTTGTATTTCGTTGTGCTAAGATTGCGATCATTCGACATAGTTAAACCAAATTCATTATTTAAAAATTCAATTAATAGTTGATTTTTATCGTCTGCGAAGTTTATGTTGAAATCTCCACTCAAAATCATTGGCAATTCATCAAAGCTTTATAAACTGACAGCTAACTGACAGCTGTCTACTCTCCATCCGTCTTACGCTTTTCGTCTTACGATTAGGTCACGTGTCCTGACGCGAGTTTAAGATTTTATACCCATTACAGAAAAAGTGCTCAACGCCGCTAAAGAAGTTTTCACTTCAAAAATAAACGTTTGTACGTCGCAAACAAGTGACACGTAGGTTAGGGTAGGCACTGCGGCGCGAGCCACAGGGCAACGCTGGTTTTCAGTGGTCACCTTGAGTGACATGCGAACGCCAGCCGACATATTAACATTATTTTAAAATATTGTAGGTATTATTAACGCATAAAAATAAAAAACAATGACTACCAAAATAATAACAAAAAAATGACATAAAATCCTTAACTACACCTAAAGTAACTAACATATACAAACATAAAATAAAAAAGTTTAAACAAATTAATAACAATAACAAACCTTTGCACAGTACTCTGTCCCGCTTCCACACGCCAAGCACACCAGGTTGGTTGCGCGCCTCGCCGCCTTTGCATTGCACAATATACAGATAACAGAAATGCACTCTGCAGTCGTCCGACGACTGACGTACGTATGTATGTAAATGTATTAGAGTTGTTATATTATCTTTGTTTATTAGGTCTACCAAAAGCGCTAAAAAGTAGTAGGTACACAGTATAGTATAGTGTAGTAGTATACGAAGTGCGTGGTGGCCTGTTGGTAAACATGTCCGTGATGCGGCTGCCAACATGTTGCCAACACGGTGGTCGCGGGTTCGAATCCCAGGGCACACCTCTGACTTTTCGGAGTCATGTGTGTATTGATAGTCAATCACCACGCACTAAAACGGTGAAGGAAAACATCGTGAGGAAACCTGCATACCATAGCGATTTATAAGAATTTCTATGGTATGTAAGTCCGCCAACCCGCACTAGGCCAGCGTGGTGGACTATATGGCCTAACCACTCTCAATCGTACTCTCGATTGTAGAGTAGGCCCGTGTCCTGCAGTGGGACGTATATGGGCTGATACAGACACAGTATAGAATCCTTACTGATTATTATAAAGGTGAAAGTTTGTGAGTATGGATTTATGGATGTTTGTTACTCTTTCACGCAAAAACGGCTCAACAGATTTTGATGAAATTTGGTATAATGATAGCTGACACCCTGGATTACTACACATAGGGCACTTCTTATCCCAAAATATGTAGTGTTCCCGTGGGATGAGTCAGGAAACCAAATATAAATATTTTCTACTTTTTCAAATTCGAATAGTTGGCACGAGATAGGAGAGGACAGAAATGAATGCTTTTCGTCATTAGACTGAATGCAACGGGACAGAACGGGATATAACGAGACGGAGAATATAGTCGACGGCGCGCGGGAAAAAAAATATAGTTAGTAGATACGCGAAATAATATGCTGTTGATGTGGACTGGACTCAAAAACTATCTGAATCCGGGCGAAGCAGGGCCCGTCCTCTAGTACTATATAATTGTTGAAATTTGATATGTGCGCCCATTATCTACAGGTGTACACATAATTTACGGAGGCTCTACGTTTATATAAAAATCAAAACAATTATACACAAAATATGTTGTAAAAAAAGTATGTTGATACTTGTATGAATTATACATGTATGTACATATGTATAAAGCAACAACTCACGTTCGTTTGGGGATTGTGGAAGTAAAAAGAAATAATATGCTAGCCGCGGCATATCTTATTCCATAGCATTAATTAAACTTAATTAAAGTGTAATTGAATTTCAGATTTTATTTCGGTAGCCGCGCATTTGTAGATTATAAACCTTATTAAAACTCAATAATAATGATCCCTGCTACAAAAACCCGGAAGATATTATATTTATTTCTTCTTTTCCTTTTCATAAATCCAACCAAAGTTTGTTTGTAAAAAAATGCCTAGAGCGATAAGACCGCAATCTGTACTGTTTTGTTTATTGTAGTTTCTTATAAGTATTTTTTCCTTATTCATGTGCTATTAAGGACAAATAAATAATTAATGTTACCGTGTAAAATCTTTGTTTGAAATATACGTAAGGGATATATCTCATTACGCATGAATATCTCCAATGACGGCTAAATATTGGTTTCGGTTCATACGCAAACGCGTTAAAACCGCCAAAGTGACCCACGTGTGGTTATAGAGTACCGCGTTTTGTATGAATCGGATCTTGAGCCAACTGCGCATAATTGTACCGAATGATAATGTATTTGCACTGCACTTACAATTCACGTACATTTCTTCCAGTCAGTCATCTAATAAATTAAATGTCACAAAATAAATAAAGGTAAAAGATAGGTTTATCTCCGAATTCAATTTTCAAAGTTTGAGAATTATGAAAAGCAAACGCAACGAGAACGACGAATCTATTTGATAGACTGCTCAATAGATCATTACCTTTTGAATGATTTTAAAGTCTTTCACTAATGAATAATTTTGTTACTTTAGCGAGGGGGGAATCCTTTTAAAAGCTATCTCTTGATTTTATTCCACGAAAACCTTTAACTAGAGAGGTAACTTTGTTAGCTATCTGCGTGCAAACTTATACTTAAAGATATAGTTTTCCTTCTTCAAGCACAAGTACTGTCAGGTCAGTGTACTGCTAAGCACTAGATTTTTCTAAGGTTTTCACTATCGTGCTTTTCAAATTAGCATGAATACCACAGTACTCAAGGGCTTCCACATTTTTGGGGTTATTATTTTATCAAACACAAATTGAACCAGAGTAAATACAGGGTATATTAAGACTGCTACCGAAACGAAGCCGGGTGGTAGTTTTAGTGACTTCAGACACAATGTTCAGAAGAAGGGAAGAGATTATTCGCTGACCCCTGTTAAGGAAGACGAGTGTGACAACGGTACCAGTCGATATGAACCGGAGATACCTAACGAAATCTCGTCGCCCGATGTCAAAACACTGATGACTGAAATTAAGAACTTAACATCGGAAATCTCAGCCTTAAAAGGCAAATTTGAAGAGGCCACTCACTCATTAACATGTTGTCAAGAACGCCTGGACCAGTTAAATAATGTCATCCAGAGCAACACCATAAGAATTAAAGAATTGCAACGTCACGAAAAAGAAAACGAAGTCCTTCGTGCTACAATTTCCCTGTTGCAACAAGAACGTAATCAGGCAGCACAAAACAATTTACGAAATGAGTTAGAAATATCGGGCATACCTGAAACTCCAAATGAGAGTCTTGGTAATATTGCTCTTGTGACAGCTCATAAAATCGGGATAGACCTCAAAAATGAAGCTATTGATTATTTTTTTTGCCATTTATCTAATAGTTCGCTATATACCACTGAAAGCGGTTTAAATAATCTATCAATTTTTAAAAGTTCACGTGCGGTTAAAAAACTTTTATCCATATTCTCCCTAGTAGAGTAATACATGGCGGCGCGACGTTGCACCTCCAGGTCGACTGGAAGTACACCCGCCAGGACAGGCAAAGCTTCGGTACTAACAGTTCTATATGCCTTACACAAGAATATCAAGGCCAAGCGTTGGCTCTAGAGCAGTTTTTTTCGCACAGCGTCGATAGTAGCCCTATCAGCCCATACGGGAGATCCGTAACAAATACATCCTAAGTAAGTTGCTCCATAGATGATTTTTAGTGTATTGAAAGATAGCCTCCATGTTGATTTTGATATTCTTGTCAAAGCAAAAAAGTTCCTTTTCGACTTTTCCCCGACGCTTTTAATATGTTCAAGAAATGAAAAATTCCTTTCCAAAATTAAACCAAGATAACAAACTGATTCTTTTTTCTTAACAGTGATATTATTAAATTTAAATCGCGGCGGTGATTGTAAACTTCCTTTTAAAAGTAATTGGAACGTTTTATGTGGTACAAACTTTAAGCGATTTCGATGGCAAAATAGATGGGAGGTATCTTTGAAGGGACGACATCTATATCAATATTTTCCTAGCGTTCGTGACCGTTTGACAAAGACTTGGTTGGATGTCGATTATTGCGTATCACAGTTTCTCACGGGCCATGGTAACTTTAGGTCTAAACTTTACTCTTTTAAGCTTGTTGAATCGCCTGCGTGCCCATGTTCAACACCTAATTGCGAGTATGAGTAGTCCGCGCATCATATACTTTGGGAGTGTAGTCTTTGGCAGAATGAGCGCAAAACTATGCTGGATAGTATGCAGATATCATCTGGAGTCGTATACTACATGGACCTTGTAGAGACTAGGAAGAACTTCCGTGCTTTCCGGCGTTTTTGCCATACTTATTATTGGAATCAAGTCTAAAGGCTCACATAAATGTAATAATGATATGATCCGTAGTGCTTTACAGCTGGCTTTTCCGGCTGTAAAAGTCTTTTTACGAGGTTATTTACCTGTTTAGTTCATTGTTTTGTCGCCCGCTTTGCACGGAGGGATGTGGACAATAATTTATTTCCAACTCCTATTAATTTCACTTTCTGATTAATTTCGTTGCGGGTTAAAGACAAGTTAGACATTCCCGGAGACTCGCCGAGCTTCAATGCTCGGTGTCATTACATTGCGTGCCACTGTTGATCCTGGCTCACAGGAGTTACAGTGGTGGGTGTGAGGGTGGGACAGTCTCTATTGATTGGTTTACTCGGGTGGGATTAAAAAGAGAGTCCACCAATGGATATTAACCAGGCAACATACACAACTCTGCCGCGTCCGGTTGTTGTACGTCTTCTACGCCGGGATAAAAGAGACCAAATTCTCAAGGCTGCCAAACAAAGAAGCAACATTACTAGCAAGGAATTTGACCTACACTCAAGATCTTCTTTAACGAGCGACTCACTAAGGAAAATCGACTGTTATTTCGTGAAGCTCGAATTAAGGCGAAAGAGAAAGGCTTTGCTCAATGCTTCTGCAGTAACGGAGGTATATATAATAGGAAGTACAATGGCAGGCCAGCAACTCGCATATATACCAATACAGATCTCGATGGCTTTCTTACAACAGTAGGTGAGCAAGAAACCTAACATTACATATAATTGCTATGACAAGTTTCTTCTTACACTATTTTATTTTAATTATTCTTTATTCCATTTATTTACTCTCAATTTACATTTCGTAAAAAGCATTAAAAACTATATTGATTTTAAATCTTACAAAATTAACCAGTTTATCAGACAATTAAATTTTACGCCATTCATTTATTCTCGCAGTGGTGAAATTTTCGACAAGCATTCATTTTTAATTTATAAAACAAGCAAAAAGCCTGTATATGGCAACTATTCGGCCACCGTAATAAAAATAAAAATATGTCTACTTTTTACTTATTATTCTCGATGGCTTTCAACACTTTAGATAATGACTTAGATTCATACGCTATCATACGCTATAGATTGCCATATAATAGATGAAGCTGAGAAGTGTGCAACTTTATTGTCACCTTGTTATAACTTTAAGATAATGTCACTGAATATAAAAAGTATTAACAAAAATTTGGATAATTTGTTAGTAACTTTAAAACGATTAAATATAACTTTTGATATTCTGTGCCTTACAGAATGCAGACTAACAAGAGATATTGTAATCCCACAAATTCCGGGTTACAACTCGTTTAGATCAACCCAATTTATAAACCAAAACGACGGTGTTGTTGTTTATGCTAAAGAGTCATGGAATGTTTCGTATGTTGAACCCATGTTAGAGGATGCCGGCTGCATTATTATTGATGTTTCTCAAAACATTACAGTATTTGCGATATACAGATCACCTTCGTTTAATAAATGTGAAAAGTTTTTTAATTCATTAGCCCTAAACCTAAACTGTTATAATAATAGAAAACAAGTTGTATTAACTGGAGATATAAATATTAATATCGCTAACAATGACGAAACTGTTTGTTCAGAATATTTATGTCTAATGGCAGAATATGGAATGATTCCAGCCATAACCAAACCAACTAGGGGTTCATCGATACTAGATCACTTCTTTGTTAGGACCAACTTAGCAGCTTTAGAAATAGTATGTCGATTAGATTTGACTGATCATGATTTAACAATATTAGGTATTAAGCAATTAGAAACTGCAAAACAAAAACCAAGAAGGACTAGGTTAAGAGACTACGAAGGTATGGAAAAAAAACTCGCTCAAATAAATTGGAAAAGTCGCTTAGATCAGACAAATGTCGATAACGCCGCTAATAAATTTATGACTACCCTGTTGAATGTAGTCAGTAAATACACAACTTCAACCGTAGTTAGTCACTCTAGACGGAATATTAAACCTGAGGTGACACCGAGCTTAATGCGTTGCTCTCGACACAAAGATCGGCTTCACATGCGTACAAAAAATAATCCCAATGACCCTATAACTAAACTTGGGTATATACAATCGCTACAGAAACTATTACGTGGATATAATTAGAAAAGTCAAAGCAGACTATGACAATAAGAAACTAATGGACAGAAAAAAAAGCAATTATGGAAAGCTATAAGAGACATATGCCATATATCCTCTAGTAAAAAAGACTCCAATGAATTACTCTCCGTACCAGAAGCAGTTAACAGGAAACAATCACTTAATGCATGTAATAATCACTTCTGTTCTGTTGGTTATAATTTAGCAAACAGAATACTAGAATCCTTAGATATAACTGAGGACGCTCTGGTAGCTAAAGCAAACATACTGAAATCACCTGCTTCATCTTTCTTCCTACAACCTACAGATAGTGATGAAATTAAAACATTAATTAATAATGTATCTAATGACAAAGCTCCTAGTCATGCTTCAATTAATAATGTCTTAGTCAAATTTATCAAAAATGTCATACTTGAACCACTAACAAATATTTTTAATTTAAGTATATCGTCGGGTACCTTCCCTACCACCTGAAAAACTGCAGTTGTTGCTCCAATTCATAAAGCTGAAACAAAGGATTCTCCTGATAACTACGACCCAATTTCACTTCTAGGAGTATTTTCAAAACTACTAGAGAAAATCATAAGTAAGAGACTCTTAAAGTATCTTGAGGATAATAATCTAATATCTGAAAAACAGTACGGTTTCCGCCAAGGTAAGTCCACCAATGATGCTGTTTCTAAACTCACAACTTCAGTTGCCTTCCATCTTGATAAATCCGAAAAATGCATTGGTGTTTTCCTAGATTTATCAAAGGCCTTCGACAATGTCTCTGTCCCTATACTCTTAAAAAAGTTGGAAAGCAAGGGTATCAAAGGAATTCCTCTAATGTGGTTTAAAAGTAATCTATTGGGACGAAGGCAGTGTGTTAAGGTCTCTGATTATCTGAGTGACTTTCAATCTATTACTTTTGGTGTCCCACAAGGCAGCATATTAGGACCTACCCTATTTAACATTTATATGGATGACTTACACAACCTAGCACTCAATGATACAGAAATAATATGTTATGCACACGATACTACTATAATTTTCCACGGAAGTTCTTGGGAAAATGTCCTGAACTACGCTGAGAGTGGCATGGCTGCAATTTCCAGGTGGCTAAGTAATAATCTTCTTACTTTAAATATAAATAAGACCAACTATATGTGTTTCCATAAAATATCACATACAGCACCCCACAATCCATAAAGCTTAAAATACACATATGCAGCATCATGTCTGGCACTTGCTCGTGTGAAATTTTAGGTCGTTCAGAAGTCGTTAGATATCTAGGAGTATTAATAGACAATAAGTTGAATTTTCAGCAGCAAATTACCACGGTTTCAAATAGAGTCAGAAAGACAATAAGTGTAATGAGACGTCTTCGTGATGTTGCCAATATTAATACATCAAAATCAACTTATTTTGCATTAACACAATATTTAATCACTTACTGTTTACCTGTATGGGGTGGTGCCGCCAAAACACGCATGTTAGAATTAGAACGCGCACAAAGATCAGTTCTCAAAACCATGTTTAAGAAACCGCGACTATACCCAACCACTAAACTCTATGAAGAACAAAAATGGTTAAGTTTACGTAAGCTCTTCATACTGGCCACCACATTAATTGTACATAAGAAAGTCTTGCTCTCCGTTGACTACTCTGACTTGGTCAAACAGAGTTTTTAAAGTTCCGTTGCCCTATGTTAAAACCACTTTTGCCAAACGCTTTAACCCGTTTATATCCGCATATCTATACAATAACCTCATAAAGTTATGTCTCTTTAAACTCCTTCCCATGCGAGAGACTAAAAATAAGTTGCAAAGCCTGCTTTTAAGTTTAACATATGATGATGATGGAGAAAATATCATTAGTAAATTGTCTTGATCTTATTAATCCTTGAAAAGAATAATTTCGTTAAATTGTAACAATCCATGCATATGAAAGTATATTAGTTGAGAGTAAATTTAAATTTAACATTTATTTTTGTTTGTCATTAGTATTGTATTTACGTCACTTATTATTTTTATTTGTCATTGTGTTGATCTCTTTGATTTATAACGCTTGTTATTGATATGATTGTTTAATTGTTATCGTTTATTAAATGTTTAATTTACGTGCTGTGTAATTCAACATGAAGCTGGTTTTCGTATGTTTGGTGCCCCCGATCCAGGCATGCCTAGTGGGGGACCACGGTAAAAATGTTTAGATGTTAAGTTGTAAACCTATAAGTACAATAATTTGTGTGCAATTTCACTATTTAGTTTGTTACAAAGATTCTGTCACCAAAATTGTTAAAATTAAGTCTTGTATGAATAAAGTATTATTATTATATTCTCCTTTACTTCAAATTTCTTTTTTTTACATTTATATATATATATATAATATTAGTATACAAAATACATATAAAAATATAAAAAGTTATCCAACGATGGCGAGGCTCGAGACCCAAGCCACCGGTGGTTAGGAGCCCAAAGTGAGGAACCGCCTCACAACGCGTGCGTGTCAAGCAATACTGCCTTCTGAATCTGACTCATGACCCAACTGCCGTTTGAGAGCCTCTGTAGATGTTGGTCGAAGCTCTTTGGTATCAATCCATGAGCAGAAACGACAATCGGGACAATAATTGTTGAGTCGACATCCCACATGTCGGTAACCTCGTGTGCCAAATCTAAATATTTTGACATCTTGTCTTTTTCAGCTTTGACAAGGTTATCTTCATGCGGGATGGTGACGTCAACAAGTATAGCCCGGCGCACCAATCGATCTATTATCACAATATCAGGCTTATTGGCTAGAATAGTCCTGTCTGTGATAATAGATCGATCCCAATACAGCGTTGCATGACTATTTTCGAGAACTGGTTGGGGCATATACTGGTAATATGGCACTTCAGGGGTCACAAGTCCATATCGAAGAGCAATTTGTTAGTGTATGATCTTGGTTACTAGGTTATGTCTATGCAAATACTCGCCGTTAGCAAGATACGAACAACCGGAGATAAAATGCCTGATAGACTCGCCAGGACGGTGGCATGCCCGACAGATGTCGACCGTCCTTCAAGATGTATTTCCTATAGTTGTTCGTCTTAATAACTTCGTCCATAATTGCAAAGACAAAACACTCGGTTTCCCCAAAGCGATTACCGAAGCGTAGCCAAGACACAGACGCTAGTCGGTTCACATCAGGCCCATGAAGGGCTCGATAGAACCCACCGTGCAGCTCTTTGCTCTTCCATATGTCCTCGCGATGCTTAATGCCTATCACTAGAGGTTTCCGCCAGTTCTCAATCGCCAAAGAGAGCGGGATGAATCCTTTATCTACAATAACTACAACCCTATGCATATCCACGTTACTGTGAAGGAAATAATCCCTGAGATTGCACACCTCGCAATTATGCAAGTCCTTAGCATTAAGAATGCCTCGGCCCCCACATCTCCGCGGGATGTACAATCTCAACACTGATGAACGTGGATGATGCATACGATGTGCAGTCAGGAGAGTTCGGACTTTACGATCCAGGGCGTCCAATTCGGTCTGAGTCCATTTGAGTATGCCAAAAGAGTACATGAGTACAGGCATAACCCAACTGTTAAAAGCTGAATCTTGTTTCCACCTGAGAAAAAACTGTTAAGTACTTTTGCCAGGCGGCTAAAGAAACGCTCTTTCAACGATTGTTTTACATCTGCACCCATGATACCTCAGGCATACCCAAATATTTGTATGTTTCCGTCACAGAGAGGGGTCTGAGTCTTACTGTCTCTGGGACTTGTATGTCATCAGAGACCGCAACCTCCCCTCGCTCCACATGGATACCCACATATTTATCTACACCAAAATCCATATTGATTGAGTTGCTAAATCTTTCAGTTATTTTTAACAACTCAACCAATTCGGTTTGTTTTGATGCAAATAACTTGAGGTCATCCATGTAGAGCAAGTGAAAAATAGGCTCAGACCCTCTCCGCAGACGGTAGCCTAACCCTGAATCCAACTACAGAGTGCTGAGGGGATTCAGGGCCATGCAAAACCACAGTGGACTCAGACTGTCGCCCTAGAATATACCCCGCTTAATTCTAATCAGCTCATCACAATCAGGAGGAGCCGTACTACCTGGATATCTCAAGACAGTGGTCCACTGCCCCATACAAGACCCAAGGAAGTTGCATAAAGGAGATGTGCTATCTTGGGCCGTTTTGTGTACGTCTAATACAAATTCTAGAAAAAAATGTGGAATTCAAATAAAATACTTTTAGATTTCTTGGACAACAGGGGGTTTTATACAAAAATGTGATTGTTTTAGTACAGAAGCAATATTTTCTTCTATAATCTGTCCTCCATGATGCCTAATTGTCATTTCGTTCAAAAATGCGCGAACCCATTATCTTTAACTTGAATATGTCTTATTTTTAAAACCCCCCTACAAATTATAATTATTGTCTATATTTCTTTTTCCATATTCTTCGCTTTTTAAAAGACGATATATGTTGTTAAAGAAGTCACTTTTATTATTTTATTTATGTTACATGATTTTAGTTTAAGAACGAAAATGTTTAACTTGACAGCAATTGCAAAACTCTGTGTTATCTGTCTACGTCTGTGGCCGTAATTCGTATTATTTTTTATTATTCGCATACATTTCGCAAATGTGTATTTGCTTCTCTGTATACCTGGCTTTGTTTTATGGATTCTGATTCTCGCAGATGATATATCTTGACGTTTAAACGCAATTACTAGTTCGTATTTTGGTGAGTAAACATATTATTTATTATTTTGAATGCCACATGTAAGTTATGTACTGTTATGTTTTTCTATGTTCATATTTCTCTTCTAACCCACAATTCTGCTTTTCAGCACATCAAAAGTGGCGCTTTGCTTGAATTGCACTTCTGCAATTGTTGTGAAATGGTTGAATTGCACTTCTGCAATCAAAAATTGAAATGGATTCTATCATTCAACAGAATCTTAGTAACTACATGGGCTGCCAATTCACTCTCGTGTAGAGTATTTCAAAACGTTTTATTGCTGAAATGGCAGAACAAGAAGTAAGTATTCTATTTTCTTCATTAATTTGGGAAATGCATGTTTTATGCCAATTAATCAAGGTCAATACAAAGTATGGAGTATTACAAAAGTATTCATGTTAGAGCTGAATTGCATTGTGTCCACAGGACAAGTCTACTAGTACATAAATATGTAAGAAGTGATATTTTATATATTGTTGTTTAAATTGTTAAATAAATTACATTTTCTTTTATTTCCCTCTGGACACTCAGATGATCTTGTGTTATGTATAATATATTATATTATAATTATATCCATAATAACAACACTATGTCTGATGGTAAGTACAAATGCCGTCCAGGAGGAATATCTAATGGCATCAGATGACTGTCCCAAGACATTTCATACAATTATCCGGCCGGCCTGCTAAGATGCTTCTTTAAACAATAGTCCGCTATTGTTTAAAGAAGAAGACCTGGGATCATATACATGTGACTGCAAAGAGTTATTTATTCATCATAATTCTTCGATATCTTCAATATTAAATCTTTTTTATTTTGTTTTAGTTATCAGGACAAGCAATTATCTGTACAAACTGCTGGCTGCAAATAAATCAAGCTGTAGACAATGAGCAAGATTTTATTCCAACTCCGCCGTAAAAAGATTGTATCAATCTCGATTCTTTTGGACATACTTAACACCCACAAGTGCTTCATGTTGAAAGGAACATGGCTGGATACTGGACTGTGGGTTGCTGTACTCATACCATGATTATACTGTGGTATTTAGCCTTTAGGTTGGGCTACCAATAGTACAATATAGGAGCACCGGCATTGTTCCTAGATGTTTTGACTGGAGATTATTTTTAGGTGAATATAAATAAAAAATATAAAGCAAGATCTGGTTGTACTTTATTGTCCTTAAGTTTTGTTTGATTTTAGTTTTCTTTCATCAATTAATCCTACTTTTTCCTTATGTGTGCTCAGAAATAACCAGTTAGAATTAATACATTATTTGAAAAATAATATCTTAAACCTTAGGATAATATTATTTTTAAGTATGCAGAAGTCTAATATACTAAAGTATATTAGACTTCTAGGGGTAGACTAAATATAATGTTTGAAATGTTAGCTTGTACAGAAATGATTGCTAGTATGTTCTTTTACTAGACATTAAGGTATAGAAATAAACATGGCTGCTATCAGATTCGATTCCATTTTTATAGCGTATTCATTTGTATGGACTATAATAACTAAGAGCTTATTAAGTGCATATGCCTAATAATAAAATGATTATTTATTCATATGCACATAGGGAACACCTCTGACTTTTCGGAGTCATGTGTGTATTGATAGTCAATCACCACGCACTAAAACGGTGAAGGAAAACATCGTGAGGAAACCTGCTTACCATAGCGATTCATAAGAATTTCTATGGTATGTAAGTCCGTCAACCCGCACTAGGCCAGCGTGGTGGACTATATGGCCTAATCACTCTCAATCGAATTCTTGATTGTAGAGTAGGCCTGTGCCCTGCAGTGGGACGTATATGGGCTGATACAGATGCTAGCAGTCGCGACAAGTGATCAGTCTGTGCCGTGCTGTATCTCATGCCTAGCAGATTTTTATTGTGGATTATTTAAATAGGTTGTTTAGCAAGTATTATGCACCGCACTTACGGCCAGATATAGGTACACTTTCTTAATATTAAATAACTATAAACATGACGAGATTCTGACAGACTTGTTGCAATTTATTGTATAGACATTATGTTATATTATATAAGATGATCAATAAAGTATGATACTAATTCCGTTGACGTAAAAACATTTACGAGTTATATAGAGTACAGTAATTTATAGCACAGACGACTAAAAATAATATTTGATTTATAGGAAAACGAATTACGACTTCATATTTCATAAATGTCAAGTTTTGACATCGGTTGTCAAACATGCCGTTTCAGACGCCATATTGTCCCCTTGTAGTGTTGCTGTTCTTGGCTTGGTATTTATTTTTGTATAAAGCTAATATGTAACGTATAATAGTATTTCATACAGAAATCGAATGCCAATTTCACTAAGTAAATTTGGTGTAATGTACTACAAACGGCCCAAGGCCCATACATTTCTGGCCCATCTCCTTTTGTGCAAAAAATTGCGACGATTTTTTTTTTTGTTAAAAAATGCGCCCTTGCGTAAGTGATTATGATGATTTTTCTCGTCTACCTATCTTACAATTTAAACAAACCACGCGCTTTATACTTCACGCGACTCAGCTAAAACTAATTAAACCGATAAAGTTTTGCTTTTGTTACATTAATATGATTAATGAATTCAAGAAATTACGTAATTTCTTGTTAAACACAGATTGTTCTGTGTTAATTCACTATTTTAAATTCCATGTAACAATTTAAAAGAGAAACGTTTTGCTTAAACGTGATTGGAAAGCAAAGATATTGCATATCCGCAATGACCTCGATAAGGGAAATGTACGGCATCTGCCCGCGCATTACCCGATGCATCACTAGTCTACAGACCTAACAAACAACATGTGTACCTGATCAAAACAAAAAGAAAACGATTTATTTTGTCTTCACTACACGAAATATGCTGCAAATTGAATCCTGTATGCATTTATTTCGAGATGTTAAATGACCGCTAAGACGGGACGTAATATATTTTCTTATGCTCGAAATAAACAACAAATTGAAAGTGCGTAGCAATTTTCCATTACGTAAGTAAATATTTCTTGTATAATATTTATTTTATATAACACAGTTACTTGGGAAAATCGTATAAAACGATATTAATGAGAGCAAAGTAAAAAGAATACATAAATATTTAAGTAACAACAAAAACGTAAATAATTAATAAAAGCTATTCCAATAAGGTTCCACAAAAGATGGCTTGTGTAATAATCAATTACATCTTTGTAAATAAACTTCGATTCGGTTTCGAGGAATTCAATCAGAATTCTACTAGATGCTAACAAATAGGTCAGTTGCTAAGTATATTTATTACTATGAAGTGGAGTTGCTAGAATAACACATATTTCAATTTGAAAATAAACGCAATGTTCCATTATTTCGTTTTGGTACAAAAGAATTCTAAACAGAGCTGGATTTAAAATGTATTTTTACAGGCACAATTTCGTATCCAGATGAAAAAATATATAACTACTCTTGCTGGTCGGATGTCTTTATTTAAATGAACGTTCCGGTATTTACAATTCCAAAGGGTTTATGATAAGCTTAAAGATGGATCCCCTAAACCACAGGCTTTTGTCGGTCCTTTACGGAAAAAATCTCAAGATTTTCACTTTGAGATGTTACACTTTTCATTCCTGCTGTATCAGCCCATATACGTCCCACTGCAGGGCACGGGCCTCCTCCACAATCGACAGTGCGATTGAGAGTGGTTAGGCCATATAGTCCACCACGCTGGCCTAATACGGGTTGGCGGACTTACATACCATAGAACTTTTTTTTTAAATCGCTATGGTATGTAAGTTTCTTCACGATGTTTTCCTTCACCGTTTTAGTGCGTGGTGGTTGACTATCAATACACCCATGACTCCGAAAAGTCAGAGGTGTACCCTGGGATTCGAACCCGCGTCCACCGTGAACATGTAGGCAATCGCGTCTAGTCCGTTTACCAACAGGCCACCACGCACTTCACGCATTTCATTCTTGAATAGGACTTAAATGATAGTAGTAATCTTATATCGAATATTCGCGACATTTACAATGCTTTATTGGCATCAATGAAAGTGGAAACCAAATAGCCAACCACCTTTACTTATGTGGCAATAAGAAACTTAAAATTTTAACTCACGTATATAATCGAAGGTTTATGGTTGTCTCCAGTGGCAAGAATAGATCACCGAGATTATTGTGTGGCTGAAGATCCTTTACCCAGAGAATGGTGCATACCGGTTATATATAATTAAATAACAGGTATCTACTACATGACTGTTCCACGGACACAATTTTTTGGTATAGTATAAATTGATCTACTGACTAGCGGCCGGTCCGGCTCGATACACTTTTTTGAAAATATTCTCTGGCCTATGTCCATCATCAACGTCACTTCTTTATAATATTAGCTAGACATAAACATTTTCCCAATTATCATTTAGCTTTCTCTCTCTAAACAGAAACAAATTAACAGATGCACTGTTTGACATTTAATCCGCCTGAATAAGTCTTGTCTGACGAACACTAATTAACACTAGCAAAGTTCTTTCGATGCACAATTGGTGAGTGTGGCTAAAACTTAGATTTGGGCCAATTTACACGTCAGCTACAGAGAGCTAAAACCACAGACTTGGCTGAGGGGTCGGGCTGCGTTTCTCCCGTTTGACGGAAAATATTTATGTCGACAACATTATTCGTTGCCTGTTCACAGTAGGTATTAAATGGGGGTCTGGAGGGTATTATGGTCTAGCTTCATAACATTTTAAGTTAAGTCACGAAAAATTAAAATATTGGGAACACTGACAACAAAAAGAAATTCATTAACAATACAGTAGATCTTCTTAATCAGAAGTGTTCTTGAAGCAAACAATAAAGTGTAAAGTCTGGCGAAAATTCTAAAATCTTGTGGTCATGTATTTTCTAAGCAAACCTAAGACTTTTATGCTTACATTTTTTTTAAATTTTATTTATGAAAGGAACAGTTACAGCTGTATATAATAAGTGCTTAAAAATACGCTATTACAATTTGTTAGCCAATTACAACTATTCACAAATTCTGGAGTTACAAAACGGATACACACAGGGTATATCAAGACTGCTACCGAAAACGAAGCCGGGTGGTAGTTTAAGCGACTTCAGACACAATGCAACAGAAAAAGTTGCAAGAAAAGCGTCAATTTTTTTTTTGTTATTTTTTTCCTATGGCCATATTTGGGTGGTAAATACATTTTTTCCTAAAATAATAGTATATACCCTTTTATTTATAAATACTCTAAGGTATAAAAGACTTTAAATTATTATTTTAGCAAAAACTATGGATTTACCACCGAAAAATGACGATATTTAAAAAATCATAAAAAAAATTGTCGCGTTTCTAGGCGAAATTTTTAATTGCATAGTGTTTGTAGCCACTAAAACTACCACCCGGCTTCGTTTTCGGTAGCAGTCTTGAGATACCCGGTATATTTAAAGTTAAAGTTGATGTAAGGTTAAAATAAATGTTGTACATATAAATATTGTAAACCTTGGGGTGATATTCGATCGAACTTTATCTTGGGGCCCACAGCTAGCTGCTACGAGTCGGAAGATGTTTGCGTCAGCCGCAACTCTGAAGCGACTTCGAAATTTTCTACCCATTGCCACCAACATTTCGCTCGCACAATCTCTACTTCTTTCTGTGCTAGATTACGCAGACGTCTGCTATCTTGACCTAACCCAAGTTCAACTTGATAAACTTGAGCGGCTCCAAAATTTTTGTATACGGTTTATATTTTGTTTGCGCAAATATGACCACATATCTGAATTTCGCTCTAAGCTCAAGTGGCTCCCTATCCGCCTTCGCCGGAATACTCATATTCTTTGTCTTCTTTTTAACATTTTATTTAACCCTAGTTCTCCCCATTATCTTAAAGAACGTTTTGATTACCTTCATTGCTCTCATTCTCGTGCCTTAAGATCGTCAGAGAATCTGAAATTAAAGACTCCTAAACACGGCAGTGTTTTCTTTGACGGATCTTTTACCGTTCAGGCTGTTCGCTTGTGGAACGCGCTGCCATTGACAATTCGACAGGCGCCTTCGCTGAACGTCTTCAAAAATAAATTAAAAAATCATTTTCTTTACAAATTATCTCATACATAGTTCCTAGTCTGGGTTTTATTTTATCGATCTTGTGTTATATAACATGCTATAACGTGTGTATTAGTTTAATATTTGTACCATATATGTGTATGTATTTATATGCTTTATTTTTTTTTATATATATATTTATTTTCCTACTCCTAATCATTATAGTTACTATGTTACGCACACACAATAAACACCCACTATTATTTTTTCTTTAATGTCCTATTCTATTGCTATATGGTTGTCTGGAAGAGATCGCTATTAGCGATAAGACCGCCAGTTGTTCACTATTTGTAAGTTTTTCTATTATATTTTTTTTTGTTATTTTATGTTATGTGGTGTTCAATAAAATGTTGTGTATCTGTATCTGTATAAATAAAGCAAAAAGAATACAAGAAAAATAAGACAAATACAAAAATAGAGGCCGGCTGAGACACTCAACGCACACAGATTTACAAAGTTTTATGTTATGTTGTAATTTAGTTAGTTATATTTGAAGTACAAAAAACAAAGAAAACAATTTGTAAGAAATAGGTAATAATTCATAAACAATGTATCGCACACGTCAAGATAAATCCTCACTCGGGTCACATATAGAACATCTCACCTTACGCAAAAACATTTGTTTAGATCCTACAATTGGATCAACATTACTAAAATATTTGTTGTATGTATTTGGTAGTCTGGTAAGTATATAATTTTTCCCATAATTTGTAGTATGTCTCGGTACAAAAAATCGTGGTGTGTGTCTAGTACGGCGTTTAGGTGCCGCGAGATATATAAGTTCGACTAGATCAGGGCAATCCTAATGACCGCAGATCACATCGTACAGGAAACCCATGTCGAGTACATGTCGACGTTCTTCAAGCGTTAAAAGTCCGTAGGTATGACAGGTGTTTATATATCCTATAGACGGATTGACTAATTTAAATTTAAAATTAAGATAGCGCACAAATTTCTTTTGGATACCTTCAATTCGTGTGATATAAGTACTGTAACTAGGGGACCAAATTGGACGATCATACTCCAACACACTGCGCACATATGCGTAAAATACAATCTTGAAACTTATGGGGTCGGAGAAAGGCCGACATATTCTTACTAAAAATTCTAAGTTGCGGTAGGCCTTGGCAATGATCGTGTCAATGTGTGTGGACATCGACATCCTAGCATCAAGGAAAACCCCCAAGTCGCGTATTGCATTAGTTCTCTCAATTGCAACACCATTAAACTGATAAGGAAAGTGCATACACTGACATTTGCCTATGCTGACTGTTATTCTATTTTGAGAGTAATCATTATATAGATTATCAAGATCATTTTGTAACCGCATACAGTCAGTAGATGAGCATACTTTCATATAAATTTTCTTATCATCTGCGTACAAGATATACTTTGCATTTTTGAAAACATTATGTATGTCAAAGAGACAAGCGTTGTAAAACAGAGGGCCCAAGTGGGATCCCTGAGGGATTGAAATATAGTTAGATCTAAATCCACCCAGGACCACCGCCTGAGAGCGATTCTTTAGGTAGGAAGAAACCCAACGTAGCAGATCCCCGTGAATACCAAGATATTGAAGCTTACGAAGAAGGATATCATGGCCTACACGATCAAAAGCTTTTTCTATATCGATATATATTACGTCAACCTGGTGTCTGTTCTCCATTTCACAGAGCACGTAGTTAGAAAATAAAGCTAAATTAGAAATAGTGGAGCGACCTCGGAGAAAACCATGCTGCGTTACATGTATACCCCGGGCAATAACAGGATAAATACGCTCATATACAAACAATTCAAATAGTTTACTAATGGCATTTAGAATCGAGATAGGACGATAATTACTAATCCTTTTTTATGAATTGGAACAATTTGTGCTTGTTTCCAAATGGTCGGAAAAACACATTCTTTAAGAGATCTACGGAACAAAATTGTGATAGGAAAAGATAAGCTATCTGCACAGAGTGAAAGGAATATCGGGGGACGCCGTCACAGCCCGGTCCTTTGTTTTTATTCAGGGAGCGAATTAATTTGGATACAGCCTCTTCTGTTACATTTATATTGTTGGTATCGAGCACCCCGCGGCGCCATCTGGCGATATAAACATGCAATTAAAATAATTATTGAATGCGGTACAAATGTCTGACCATCAGTATAATACGTTTTATTTAAAAATAATGTACCGCATCCCTCTTGGATTTTACATATTTCCCAAAATATTTTGGGGATTGCTTAAGAAGTTTTTCTGAGGTGGCGACATAACGTTCTAAGCAGAGCTTCTGTACTCGGTGCTGTCTCTTTCTTAAGAGAGAGAATTCGTCATAGTCCCTGGGATTGCCTAACTTTTTCCATTTTCTGTGTAACTTTGTTTTTTCCTTAATAATTCTGATCAAAGATGGACTAAACCAACAGGGGAACGATTGATTTTTAAAGTTTCCTGACAACGGCACAAAAAGAGCGAAACAAGACTGCAATTTGGCGTAAAATATATCCACGGCATCGTTCACGGTCTCACAAGATAATAGGTCACTCCATTCAGTTGACTTTAAATGATCATTAATTAATGTATAATCGCATTTGTGAAAATTAAAATACATCTACTTGTTACTTTTAAAGGGACGTATGTGTATATCCAGTACTGTTATATTTAATGATGGGTGATAGCGGTCTTCTTTAATTATGGGATCCGAACTATGCGATAACGTGCACGGAAGGTTACTGAAACATAAGTCAAGAATATTATCCTTGGAGTTACGAATTAGATTGTACTGATTTAAACCCAAAAAATACATATCGTCAATAAAGGAGCATGCTGCGTCTGTAACCGCTTGTGAGCGTGAGCCTGAGATCGTGTACTTATCACTGTCCCAAGAAATACAATATAAATTTATTATCGGACGGAAAACTATTTTTAATATTCTCGATATTCGACTTAACTTGGTCCAGACGCTGCTAATTCGTGTAAGTCCGGGGGAATATAAACTACGATAATATATAGATTATAAGAATTAATTGTGTGCGCAGGTAGACGTAAACATAGTGACTCCGTAGTGTATTTGTAGAATGAAAATCCGATTACATCGATATACCGGGTATATCAAGACTGCTACCGAAAACGAAGCCGGGTGATAGTTTAAGCGACTTCAGACACAATGCAACAGAAAAAGTTGCAAAAAAAAGCGACAATTTTTTTTTTGTTGTTTTTTTTTCTATGGCCATATTTGGGTGGTAAATACATTTTTTCCTAAAATAATAGTGTATATTCTTTATTTATAAATACTCTAAGGTATAAAAGAGTTTAAATTATTATTTTAGCAAAAACTATGGATTTACCACCCAAAATTGACGATATTTAAAAAATCATAAAAAATAATTGTCGCGTTTCTATGCGAAATTTTTAATTGCATTGTGTTTGTAGCCACTAAAACTACCACCCGACTTCGTTTTCGGTAGCAGTCTTGAGATACCCGGTATATCGTACCTGGCATCACATAATTCTGTATCCATAATATCATTATGCAACCATGTCCCAGTAAATAGTAGGATGTCGTAGTTATGTAATAGAATGTTGTTATATAATTGTAAACATTTAGTTCTAAGACCGCGAACATTTTGATAAAATAAGTTTAAGTTACATATTATGCGTTTATGATATGAGGTCATTGCAAATGAGAGATATAATAATACCACTTGGAATTGGAATTGGAATAAAATAATATTAAAAAAAAATTTAATAAAAAAAATGTAGGAACTATGCCTTATATTAATTTAAATATCTATATGTTTGGTACTGGGCGACCCGCCTTCAATATGTTACGCATATATTTTGATTTGTTGGCTAGTCAAGTCATTAAGCAAATTAATCAACATGCACGAGTTCCATGAAATAAATATATTTTTTTTGCTTTGGAGTGGTAGTTATTATTTTTTGGTTTTTAGTGGATTTTTGTTTTGAAGTCGGTTTTAATTTTTTTTATTAAAAATTTTAGTTATTTTGATCTTTTTAGTGTTGATAGGCATTTAAATGAAGAAGATTTGGTCCCCACAAGGAATATGTTCTTTCCGATGACAATGAAATCGCTAAAATCGGCTAAAAGCTGCCAAAGATATTGGAATATTCACATGTTTATTATTTTTGCTCCCCTCCCCCCTCCCTTCGCGCCTACCCCTTTTTCCCTCAACCACTGTAGCCTAGCTTTTTTACTAAACCCAATGCAAAAAGAACCGTTGAAATCCTATTTAATTTTGAGGAGTTCTACTCTCCAGGTCCGAACATAATCATCAAATCTTCATGTTGTATTCCTGGGATCAACCTGTCAATACGTTTTTTCCAATGAAAAATAAGTCACTAAAATCGGTTAAAAGCTGCCGAAGATATTAAAATTTACGTGTATTTTAATTTTATCACCCCCCCCCCCTCACCCCCACCCCTTTTTCCCTCTCTCACTGTATCTTAACTTTTTTAGTGAACGTAATGCAAAAAGAACCGTTGCAATTCTCCTTAATATTAAGGAGTTCCCCTCTCCAGGTCCGAAGATATTAATCAGATCTTCACCATATTTTTATGGGACCAAACGACAAGCACCAGCTTTCAATCAAAGAAAGAATGATTGAAATCGGTTCACACAGTACAGAGAAACGAGGTAACAAACATAAAAAACCAACACAGTCGAATTGAGAACCTCCTCCTTTTTTTGAAGTCGGTTAAAAACCGAGAATATAATAATATATAGGTATCGTGACGGTGAGTGCGTCATTTGTGTTAAATTTATAAAATGTTGAATATTTATGTACAACTAATACGTGCTTATCAATTAATTTATTGTGATGTTTTTTTAGTAAAGTGTGCACATGTGGTTGCTTCTGCAGTATAACTTGTGAAGTGTATGAAAAATCAAACAGAATTGCGATATATTGCGTGTAATGAATAATATGAATATTGTTATGCATTAAAAGAAAAATAATTATAAATCTAAAAAGTGTGTACGAGAAGGTGTCCCCGCCATACGCCTGTTTTCTGATGTTATAATATTTGTGTGCCGTTAAGATATAAAATATGAATAGGTTCACTTTATTTTTTTAAGTCTTCGAGGTCTCGAATGTTTATGGCCGGTGAAGAGTCGTTTTTTCGAGCGAAAATCTTCCCGTTCCGAATCCAGACATGTTGAAAAGCAGTTGTGGCTGCAGTTTCCTTCGATTTCTTGAACAGCATTTTGTAAAAAGGTGACAAATGCTCATTAATGTAAATGCGCTTTGGGTCATTATTGACTGCAAGCCCAATGTCGTGGGTGGTGAGCCCCCTTTTTCGTCGAAAAGCCGATATGATGGTGTCCTTGGTAATCTGATTTTTCATTTTTGCAATTATATTCTTGGGGGATTGTTCAAATGATTTGCGAGACGGTACCCTATGGATTGTCACTATATCTTCTTTTATTATATGTAAACCAGCCTTTTCACATAGTAACACGAGGCAATTCGATAGATCTTCATTTTTCTGTTCCGGGTATCCTACGATTTCCAAGTTATGTAATCGTTCGCGTTGTTGTTGAGGATTGTTTTGACGTTCGAGAACGGTAATCTGCTGTTTGCAATCGGTAATATTTTTTTCCAAGGCCCTTAAATTAGCGACTTCTTTGGATAAGGACTGCGTCTGAGTACGGATGTCATCGTTGATTTTTTAATAAAAATCCAATGAGTTTGTCACTTCCAATAATGCGTATTTGATGTTACTATGTTCAAATGAGACAACAAACTAATCGTAGATACGACGGAGCTAACTTGCCCTTTCATGTCCTCTAACACAGATTTCATGTCCTGCATAAAGTTGTCGTTGGTTTTCTTGAATTCGGGTAGGAATGACATGATTTCTTTTTTAAAAACTTCCAGGTCATCCTTTTTTAAGTGGTCTGATTCCAGCTTTTTACGTTTTCTAAGTGTCGATTGTGCATCTGCTGTAGGATCAAATGAAGTGAGGTCGGGTTGTGAGCCAGTAAAAGTAGACACGTCGCTTGATGTTTTTGGAGAACGCAGCAAGCTCATCATAAATGGTTACTTCGCGATGACGCGACGCGACTAGAGTGGGATGAAAAATGCAACTGTTCTTGTCTCGCGGGGGTGCGCCAGATGCGTGGCGAGGCCTTCGGCCCGTGCCGTGCGGTAGAAGGTCACTAATCACCGAACAGATATTAAGAGCGTTTACACCTTGCGCGCAAAGTCAACTATAGGTATTTCTTCGTTAATTTCACGCACACATAAGCGACCAAAGCTGTGTGCGTAGAGCTGCCGCGTCGGCTCGCTATACAGTCAGCGCAACCAACTTTGATCCGTGCGCTTCAAAATTCTAATATTGAATTGAAATGTAACTTATGATTTATATATTGGTAATATAATATCATAAAAATATTTTATTTGCATTATAAGTAGACAAATATTACTGTGCAAGCAATGAACAATACAAATTTAGATACTAATCATATTTTCGTCATTATTACATTGTTAAGTTGCATTCAAATCAGTGTTCAATCAGTAGACACTACGGACGTTTTATTAACCATTTCGTGTTCGAACACATGAATAGAGTTAGGGGCCTTACAACCCCTTACAATTACGAAATATATTTAATTTTATATTACAATACATAACATAATTTAGCCTCGGAATTACATCCCATTATATTATCTGAAACATAATTTATACTCACTACAAATCATGTAGGTAATAAAAGAAAAAATATGTTTACTACCAAGTACTAAGATGTGGCAATCGCAGTCCGCGCGTGGCTATTTTTACGACGCACGGCAAAAATCGACTGCAGCCAGGCCGGAGCGACGAGCGATACGTCCTCCCTCTAGAAGGCCTTGCGGCGCGGCGCGGCGGTCTGATTTGATGCTCGGCGGACAGCGTGTTTTATAGTGGTTTTTAAAATATATGTAGAAAACATGAAAACTAATTTTATCGAAATATAAAAATGGCATTTTTTTGATATGTTCTTCTATTATAATATGCAATTGCTATAAAAAAATATGTACGATAAGTTGGTGAAAAAAAATATGTTCTTGACGAGAGTTTCTGAATAATTTCGCATTGTTTAAATTTTTATTTTTCAGGAACTAAACACAAAAAGATTATTTTTCTCAGCAAAATCCCTCCATAAGGGTCTTATTAGTCGGATAATATTTTTATTTTCATCTTATATTTAGTGATTTCGGATATCTTAAGCGTCTAAATTGCCACTTAAAACCTAAATAACGAAACTAGTGTTCAGTAATCCTTATAGTACTCACAAATTATCCATCAATCTATAATGATTTCCACCAAAATCCCTAGATGACAACCTTTTCTAAAATTAGTACTAATTATTTTTCCTTGAAATTGTTTATTGGTGGCTATTAACTCATTTGAAAAGTCCTGTTTTTTAGCCAAAAAGCGCGCAAAGGGTATAAACGCTCTTAAACGAAAATACTTTCACTGTGCGACGCAGTAGAGGATGTTTTATAATGACACTTATTTAATATTCCAATTCAATTAAATTAAATTCACTGCGTAAACAATGTACACGTCCGACTTGACTGTCAATCGGCGAGCGTTCTAAACTAATATTCCAATAACATTCAAGCGAAGAAAAGGATCAAATCCGTTTAAATACTCAGTTCCTATACTATGTATATAACTACCCTTCTCATTATTATTTTATTACTTCCAACAAATATTTATAAATCGAAATATTAAGATATTTAAACAAAAATAACTTTAAAAAGTGCATATCTAACTAGCCTCGCAAAGGAAACATGGCGTTTTTGCAAGCGTTAGTTTTATAGTACAAAATGTCAACCAAGACCATTATAATACCATTACAATCACGAGAAATAATGTGAAGGGTATTTTCTCTCTCTCTTCATGGCAAATTCAAAAGGATTCGACTGTGTAGTCCACCATGCGTCCTTAGGGCGTGTTGGTGGATTTTACATGCCATAGCAATTCTTCTGAATCACTTTTTGGAAGTAAATATCTTCCATAGTATTTTTTTAAGCTTCCATTAAGATGCCTAGAGTTTGGAACAACTATCTGTGTGTCTTACGGATAGATTGAACTGATCTTTCTTGTTTTATAAAAATACTCTTAATATCATCTTTACTTTACTTTACATCAGATGACTAAAATAACTAAAACGACTAATCAATAAGTAGTAGTCAATCTTCTAACCGTCTTGATAACGTACACTACAAAACTAAACAGTATTTTGATATTGATATTCGGTAAATTATTATGCTAATATTTAACGAGGGTACAGTCCCAGCTTAGTTACGGAAATACGAATTAAGTTATGAATTACTCCGAGATTGTATACAGGGTATATCAAGACTGCTAACGAAAACGAAGCCGGGTGGTAGTTTAAGCGACTTCAGACACAATGCACAATGCACACATGCATTTATAAATACTCTAACATATAAGAGAGTTTAAATTATTATTTTAGCAAAAACTATGGATTTACCACCCAAAAATGACGATATTTAAAAAATCATAAAAAATAATTGTCGCGTTTCTATGCGAAATTTTTAATTGCATTGTGTTTGTAGCCACTAAAACTACCACCCGGCTTCGTTTTCGGTAGCAGTCTTGAGATACCCGGTATTATTCAATACAATTGATTATACCTTATAATCAATGTATGATTTGAGAACTACTATGTGCAATGCTAAGTATTCAATAATTAATATCAAATTATGAGGAGGGTTACTTCTTACATACGATAAAAAAAACATGAGAAGGTTTCTCTAAAGTTTATTCACTTAAACACATACAAAGCTACAGTGAAAGTATAATTGTGGGTTCGTAACGTGCAGGCGTGCAACCGTCTAACCTGTCAGGCTCCTCCGGGACGACTGACGCCATACCGATGTCCTTTAGGACTCGGGGCGGTTGCCTATGCGCAACAAGTCACGTAGGCCATCGTGAGCGCATGGCGGAAAGAGACCGCGCGAGGAGTGAGCGTGACGGTTGCACGCAAGCACCCTATTCCCGATAGCGCCCGGGAAGACAGCCGCGTGAGGCACGGGGCGGTAACACCGCGGTGTCACCAGAACGGTTTACTATAAAATTCGATTATTCCGTAAAATTGAGTACGTAATATAACGTTTCTTGGAACTCGCAGAGCTTTCACAATCCGTTCCTAAAATAGGAAGCATAATAAAAGGGCTGAAGTACGAAACATTATGGTATCCTCTTAAAATTTCCACTAAATAGTAACTAAAGAAATTTATGAAAAAAGACTCCATCAACGCCTCAATCTCTCCGTATTTTTATTAGAAAGTAATAATTTGTATTATTGGGAAAAAGCGCTGAAGATAAAAATCGGATAAGTTAAGTCCCCTCCCCAGATTTTAAATAAGACTTATTACGCCTTGGTTTTAAACCATAATCTATTTGTCTTCTTAATAAACAAGCACTTTGCAACTAGGTAAGTAAAAATAAAACAAAAATGTATAAAAAATAATTAAATAAACTGTCCCATACTTAGTCCTGACCCCACACTAATATCGAATCTTATTTCGTGGGTATCAGGAACTACAAGAGACTTTTCGGCCTCATTAACAGCCGAACCCGAAACAAATACCTGTATAAATGGAACTTTCTATACTGGAAATGAAGCATTTCATTCCGGGAAATAAATAGCACCAACGGCGATTATTTATGTCCATTAAAAAAAACCGGTAGCCTTTCTTACAAAACGCGCTTCTTTTAAATAACAGTTCGGAATCAAATTCTCTAGAAGATCTCTCGAGTAACAAAAAAAAACGTCACCAAACACACACAATTACGTACCAAAATTACAATATTCAAATACCGACCCCAGACAGCCATCAGTAGAAAACTGATTTGCCGTTTTGGCATTTAAAAAACAATGAAAACCGACCGCGGTTATTCAAATACGAGTATTTGCTTACAGATCAATTAAGGGCTTTTAATACTAGTTATATGAAAATTCGTTGGCTAGATAAAATGTTTAACTGGTTTGCATAATGATTTCATACATTTACGCAAATGTGATATACATTGAAATTAAATAAATTATATTTAATAATTGTAAATTAAGGGTAATTCTATTTTAACAGTTACTGTACGGATGACTAATACCTCAGTCCGCCCTGTTACCACGAAAGCTGTAAAGTCATCGAAACGTCGGGAAGTTAAAAAAGTAAAAAAATAATATTTTTATGTTAATAAAATGTTTAAATAATAAGTAAGTAAAAAAATCAAATCACATAAATATATTTCGAATTAATTTTCTTGGAGATTATTAAGAATAATAGAAATACATTTCCTCCATCCAAAAAAATGTGAAGCGAATATCGACGCTGGAAAGCAAACACGTAGTAACTGACACATAGCGCATTTTTCTTTTATAGCATCATTGGAATCAGCAAATTTTAATACGTCGAATGGTCTTGGTCTCGTAACTGTACGATTAATAATAACAAAAATAGGATTTTCAAAATTAGCCTAGTTTTTCTTTTTTTGTACCTTGAAACGCTGCAACTAACAAAAAATCTGGTATTTTTTTAGCTATGATGATTACAACAATTCATTTGCCCGTAAAAAAATAAACCTATCACTTACATCGCCACTAATTTCATCTCTAGAGCAGGTTACTGCATTTTTGCCGCTCGACAATTTTGATTATTTGCGTTTACACCATTTAGAGAGCGATATTGTTTTAAATGGTGGTGTTTGTGACACTTTGCACGGTATTAAATATTTATGGTCGTGATCTTTACAATATTTACAAGTATCCAATTTAACAAGTTACTTTCATTTACATCATTACTAAAGATTGTAGCTACAACACATCGCGGTTTTATGTCTAATGATCAGCGCGAACGGCGGCATTCATTTGATGCTTACGCCCCGGCTTCAGTGCGGGTTGAATAACAAAAGTGATCGGGCGTTTTGTAGTAAATATTTATTTATTGAAAAATAGCGCGTGTTAGAATTTTTGTGCGAAAAGGTATATAAAATAATATAAACACGTATATTTCAATAGATTTATCTATAATTATATTTTTAACCATATAATTTTTAATATTTATCACTTAACATAATGGTTAATAATTATTATAATGTTACAAAATTATCAATTATATTAAATGTTATTTATATTTTTCTATTTATAATAATATGGTTTAATTCAAGGACAATCGATCATTACAATGTTACAGAATAATATTAAAATATTCTGAGCAATGAGCAAAAAAACATCATAATTAATAACTTAACTTGCCAATCCTGTTTGCTACCGGCAAGGATTAGGTCCTTCCTCTGTCGTTGTCACTCGAAAAAAGACGATGCAAGTGAGACAACGCTTTATATTACCGATTCCCCACTACTTGTGAATCATACGATGGGTAGTTTTAATAAAATTTATAAAAATTGTTGCGGAATTTTGTGACAGTATTCTAACGCGCAATAACACGAAATCCAGTACAATATATTCAATATTAATTAGAGTCCGACTTTTTGATGACTTGTGCATTTATGTAACATTAGCATCATATCGGCATGTTACCACGGAGCTTCCAGTCGTAGCCGATGTTTCACAGGTGAGGTCCGCGGTTCGACCCTTATGGGAAACAGCTCGTCGGTGCCACCCGTCAGCACTGAGATAAACTATGTACCTTTTGGATAGGAACAAATGCACCAGACTAGATAAGGTGGCATCACGTGATACTGCAGTGCCTCTACGATGCAGGGCTAGGACAAGGTGTTGAATGCACTGGCGATGTCAAGTCACACCGTCACGATGCAATTGCCTCGGGCCACTATCTCATCCGTATGTATCTCCACCCGCAAAATCGCGGGGATTGTGGATCGACTTCTCCAGAACCCGCCAGGTCTGGACCGACCATCTCGAGGTGCTCGACAAGGCAATTGTGGACGATAACTAACTAACTTCCCAATCTTCCAACGCGACGGTACTCTTACCGTCGTTGTGCATCTTGCGTCGCACGTGCCTGGAGCAGGAACTCTGCTCTTCTTCAGGCGATTCTTCTTTATTGCTAAGCAACAACATATCATCGATATGCAGAATAAACAGGGTGGGCGACAGCATAGAGCCCTGAGGAACTTCGGCATTTACTGATATGAGTGCCGAAGCGTGTCCTTCAACGTCGCGCTTTCTACGCCCATCCAAAAATCCGGAAATTCACGAACACAGGTTGTAAGGCATACGGTCTATGCCGGAAGTTTGGAGAGGAGACCACTGTGCCACGCCCTATCAAACTCCTTGGCCATGTCGAGGCTCACAGCAAGAGCCTCAATACGCTGCTCAATCGCCTCATCAAATGCTAGAAGATCACCCATTGATTGGTTGTGACGGAATCCGTATTGTCTGTCACTATTCAACGAGTGATCCTCCGGGTAACGTATCAATTGTGCGTTTTTGATCTGCTTCATGACCTTAGGTGATCACAGTAGGGCGGTAATTAGTAGGTTCTGATCGATCACCCTTTTTGGGGATCAGTTAAACATTGGCCTCCCTCTGAGATTCAGGCTTAATTAATGTGCGGTAAGACGCTCGGTAGAGGCGAGTCAGTGCAGGAGGCAACTCCCCTGCACAAGCATTTAAATTCACTGCCGGTATTCCATCCGAACCGTTTTCCGCACATTAAGAGATCGTATTTCATGCTGTACATCACACTGCCTAATGCGGAAATCCACCATTGAGAAACCGCAACCAGGCAGTATAGGCAACGTCAGTGAACCATGGACCTCAAAACGGAAAATTTGCCAGTAAAGCTGCTGTCTCTTGCGGCTCTAGCCAGCAAACCTTCTGAGTACCCCAGCGGTGGCAGTGCTAGATGGCAAAAGTTAGACTGCCAGTTGGGTCATTAGCCAACGCACGCCCAATCCTGCTAACGCACTGGGCATCCGCTACGAACATAGGTATTCTTGCAGGCTTTGGTGGCTCGGTTGTAGGCTTTTTTGAGCTTTTTCTTGGCTCAATCTGTGATCCAAGCACGTTCGTCACCGAAAGCACAAGCCTATCCTCCCTCGATCTGTCCTAAAGAATTTGGTTTAATAGATATTAGATACATACATGTGAAATTGATAAGGATGTTCACTGGTATTCATAAAGTATGAAAAACTTTAATAAATCTTATCTACATAGATTTTGTTGACAATGATTCTGACAATGTTCTGTTGAATGAAGCTTTTCCAAAATGAAGATTCTTAACACCGATACCTTACACGGACGTTGAAGACGATTGTTAAAATGTTAATTGCTTTAGAACTTATTATCATTGTACTGAAGTGATTATTTTAAAAGTTTCTTTATAAGCTGTTCCTAGACTCCATTGTACTTATTATTTGATATATATCATTAATGGATCTGCATTTAGTGGTTTTGTGTGATTCTTAAAAGAAAACTCAAGTTTACTTACGTTTATGTTTGTAACTGAACAAATTATATTTTCAAAGGTTCAATATTAATCATTTACCTATAAACATAAACTCACGCCTTTTTCCGAGAAGGGGTAGGAAGAGGTGCAAGTTGCAACCACGACACACACATTTCGCAATGTATGTTTCGTCCCACGATATGATAGGAGTCAAGCCTATCGCCACATTGGGAAAAAATCGTGACTGCTGATTATGAATAGAAAAATCCAATATAACTTGGTCCGACCCGGGATTCGAACCCAAGACTTCAGCTTTGTAGCGGTACCGTAGTACAATGACGTCACCGAGGCAGTCGGTTATCGGTGGTGTATAGTTGTAATTATGGTCCAAATAAAAAAAAAAATACAATACAGAACATATTGGTAAAAAATCGTATGGATTGAATTTAATAAACATTTTAAAGTTAGACTAAAATTTCTTCCTTTGAATCTTACAGCAGTTTAATTAGTAACCTCAATTTAACAGATTGTCACTTAAAACAATCTCTTTTTTTCAGTATACCAATAGTAATGTTAATAACGACATACTGATGGCACAATATTTACAAATTTTACTTTGTTATAACGTTTTTCTAGGTTATTTGGTGTGAAGAAATGTGCGTTACTACATTTTTGTTTTCCATAAATAAGTGTGGTTTGCTTTGTTGCATACATCTTGTCGCTTACTACGTTTTAATGGATTGAAAAAAAGATTGTCATATGTATGTATGTAGGTAACCCACAAAATAATCCTTTCAACAAACTTTAGGATAATGCAATCCACGAAAACTTATTCTGCGTGAAAATATAAATATAGTGTCAAAAATTGGTAACTCTAGCTCCATAAACACGCGAGTTATGGTTTTTCGGCTCTGGTGAATAATTTCAGTTTTGCGGGTTACTACGTGTTTGCTTTCTAGCGTCGATATATTTTTAAATCTATTTTTCTTTTATGTACTGATTTCCGATAGATCGATTTAAATTAACAAGAATTTTAGTTACCTAGTCTAACTTATTTTAAAATGTATTTACTCTCAAACTCATTTAGGCTGACAGTCTCATCGTCTTAGAAAACTATCTAAGAATTAATTTATTATTGTCAATACCAGGGACTACGGAGCGCAGACAATATGTGCCAGGTTTAGATTGCAAGTCATAAATACCGCACTGTTCGAGAATATTCCTATCATTTCATTGAATGTGCAAAATGTGTTTGTGTTCCAGGAAGATACAAAATAGAATTCCTGCACTAAAACATTTGCATCGCACCCAACTCTCACGACATTTATGTCACTATATATAGAAAACACTCCATTTTGCACTTACAGTAAACGAACGTACTTATACAATATCCATTTTCTTGGAAACTTATTCATACTCAATTCTCCACAACGTAATAACGAAAAAACTTTCTTTTTGAATACCATGAATAAATTTTGCATTTAGCAACGCGAAAATTTGATCAACAATTAAAACAGTGTTAATTCCAGCTTTTGTAGTTTTTATGGGCCATAAACTGAAACACACGCAACCCAAATTTGTTTCCTCGCATCCATGAACCTTCTAAGTTTTTAAATACACATTAAATCGGACCCATGTAATGTGTCCATCCAACTAATTTAACGGATACAGCTACGTGTTAAGGTAGTCGTGAAATTAACCTTGTGGAATCTGGAAAAATAATCCATATTAGTAATAAAAATGAGTATTTGCACTAGCTATGGAATGCTACCTTTCAACCCCGGAGTAATGGTCGAGACAATGCTCAACTTAAGTAATTAGCACAACTAAAACCTCATGTAGGTACTTTAATTTTAAAATTGTTTAAGTTCAAAATTAGATGGCGTTTAGCGTGTGTTATGATTTAATAATATATATTTACGTTTCCCAGTCATATATTTCGTTCTCGTCGTACATAAGCCTGCTTTTTGGTACATCAACTTTAGAATAAAGTAAAGAAAGAAATAACATTCTTACAGTTAAACAGGTTTCGATTGGCAAGAAATATTGATAATGGTTACATTAACATTCATATTTTATATTTTGTAGTGCATTTATATGGTTGATATTCAGGTGCTAAATGATCTGAAATTATTTATTCTCATATAAAAACAACGCTAAATATAATTAATGCTTCATTTAAATAATTTCAATTAAACTTATTCGTATATGTATTCTAGTGACGTGCTTTTCATATTCAAGTCTTAATTCAATGACCTAAATAAAATTGTGTAAAGGTTGCTTTCTGCTTCTAATATTGTCTCACTGAACCATATAATATATCGTAGAATACTGACTTAGTCATCAATTAATCTAGCTTCAGTGCTACACTTATAATGTACATGTGTATACTCACTAAAATATAATAATTAATGCTCTCCTAAACATCAATCCGGAATGTGATGTGATTGTGATGAATTGCCAAATATATAAACCGAATGCTTGAGGTTCTGCGGGCGAGAGACTTAACTGAATACATAAGTTTCAGTAATTAAGTTAAATGGTGTTAGCCGTATATTATAATGTAAATACATTATAATATAAATCAATAACTATATCTGAAGTTGTCGAAATAATAAAAAGCTAGGTTTAGGGTAAATGCTACTAAGAAAAAAATTCAAAATCAGTTCACGAGTACGTAAAGATTGATGTGCTGAGACCAAATGAGGTGTAAAAGAGCATGTGTAGTGGCACGCCAACACCTGCTGGCGGAAAATAAATTACTAAACATTTCCACAACGTACACTGTATCTCACGAGCATTTCTCAACATAATATAAACAAATTACTAAGACTTTCTTCACTTAATCGGCAGAAAACATTGTCATTTACATACCTTCCGGTAGAGTAACGCGATGATGATGACGATGTGATGTGATGCACAATGGATTGTATCCCTGACGACTCACGACCCCAACATGGTAACTCCTGTAAACCAGGATCAACAATGCCACGCAATGTAATAGCAACGAGCATTGAAGTTCGGCGAGACTCCGGAAATGTCTAACTTGTCATTAACCCGCAACTAAATTAATCAGAAAGTTAAAATAATAGGAGTTGAAAATAAATTATTGTCCACTTTCCCCCGAGCAAAGCAGGTGACAAAACATTGAACTAAAAAGGTAAATAATCTCTCAAAACACTTTTACAACCGGAGAAGTCAGCTGTAAAGCACCACGGATCGAATAGGATAAAATAATGTACCTTCCAATTCAGATTGTAGTTAAAAATACCCTAATATATTTTTATTTAACCATTCGTTGTCAAAGTTTCCGTTTCACTATCCAAGCAAGCGGTAGTTTATCAAAAAGGTGAAAAATAATACTGGGCACTAGGCGTACCATAAAATATGTGGTATCATAATACCAACACACAACACTCACGCGCTTTTATTTCTCGAAGAGGTAGGCAGAGGCGCTACCAGGCATCCACGTTTCGCCTTATGTACCGTCCTAGGATGAGATACATATCGAGGACAAGTTCCTGACTCCGGGCTGATAATGAATATAAAAATACAATATCTCTTTCCTCAGCTCGGGATTTGAACCCGAGACCTTAGGTTTACATTTATCCTGTTCAACAGCGCCACCGAGGCAGCCTTATTGTATGTAATACATAATTGGGAATAGAATATAACGTTATTTGGATAAGCGTATTTTGCATTACACAAGGTAACGTCTGTCTAATGCACAAATAATATAAATTACTTAAGGTCCATACGGAATTTCGCTTACCAAAGTGTAGTTTACTCGTGATAAATTTCCTAGGGATTGATTCTTGAATAAACCAAAGATTGTAAATTGTAAAAGGAGGCAAGAGGGAGTGAGGTTCACAATGTATTCTTTCCTTTCGTGCAATTTTTTTATACCTAGTTTCGTAACCGTAAGATATATTCAGGCTTTGAAATAATTTATGGTTTTATAGTCACATTTAAATAAAATCCTTGGAAACCCTTGTTATAAAAGTCTAAATAACTATTACTTTAACTCAATTTAGCACCTGTTTAAACAATTCTAACACTTACATAACGTACGTGCGACACGAAAGCTACGCTTCACGATACTTTTTAGTTAGTAGTTACATATTTAAGGCATGTTATGGCACTTAGCACTTTGTAATTATTTTAATTGGTTTTTCACAAACACTTTTCGTGCGCAATATTATTTTGCTTTTAGGGTATCGTGGCTATCACGCTTTTGTTAAGTACATTAACTTTTTTGTAAGCACTGTTATGAAAATATTAAAAATGTTAATTGAATTTACCGCGGTGCAATCGTATAACTGTGACTAACATCGTAATCTACCAAATTAGAGGCAACTCCACAAAAAAATCAAACGTAAGCAGACTATGTTAAAATTCGCGTTAGCATTTGCAATTTTTTTTTTTGTAAAATTCAAGATTGTAGAAATCAACTAAAACAATAGCGTAAAACATGATTACCAAATATACTGAAAAAGCTGTAGCCAGTCATACTTAGAGTCTAGAATACTTTTGTTTACAGCTTATGAACGGAAAATTGCTAAGCGGCTTAACTTGAGGTTAGTGGCCGACCTAAGTACCTACAACCGTCGGTGCGTCGTCAGCCTTTGGAAATGTCAGGGGGATATCAAAGCGGGACGAAAGTGGAGGGGGGAGAGCAGGGCGAAGGGGGCTTTTAGGACTGTTGCTCCTCCAGCAATCTCACTGACCGAAACAAAACGTGAAGGGAAAATCGTTACTCTACGTCAGTTTTCTATGAAAAATTGGTAGGTATTACCCTGGCTAAGTCGCCCTACATAAGTTAAATGGTGCCACTCACGGCTGCACTCACAGGCATATCAATCAAATTGATCCTTAGTAACGACTCTCTTCACAAAATCTACACTAAGAAGGTTTAATAGATATTAAATTTCTCTGAGTTTAGTATTTACATAAAATATAAAACGAAAACTTCCTAATTCCATATTCATATTAAATAACGATAAATTATTTCGGGTACTTTACCACTTATGCATTTTTTTACGATATGAGGACCAGTTAATAACAAAAAATTCATGGTAAAAATCAATAGATCAATATACTTGTGTATTACGTAAAAATAGGAGCAGAATTTTTCGTTTTCAAAAATAGATGTGTAACCGTAGATGCCTTTGGTCCATAATGAGGTTCTAACATCACCCGGGTGAACTATATTAAATTACGAACTTTGTTTTTTGGCAGGCTACATAAAATGCTTAATCCCTGAGATCGCACCTCATCTTCGCAACTTTGTTAATAAACTCTCCAGATAAATTATTTACAACTTACATCCATCAAATAATATATTTTGAATAACAATAGTACAATAACTTGTACGTCCTTGAGGAGAGTTATTAACTATCAAAAATCGTACCTCAGACCAAGCGAACTATACGAGTTTCAAAGTAATTTACTCTGAATATTCTACTTGTTACCCGAATTGCTTTTGTACAACAACCTTGTATCACTGCTACATTGTACAGAAATGCCAGATTTTTTAATAAAGAATAATTAATTTTTAATTTATTTGAAAAACTCAAGGTTAAGTTTCTATGTACTTTGTTGTGAGCATTTTCTTGACCATAGAGTAACGAAATATGGATTCGCCATTAAACCTAAATCTCCTGGGCGCATAAAGATTTAAAGCTTTTTTGCCATAAAAACTATCAGCCCTATTGATCGATCTATGGTTTTAAAACCTATTTTAGTTATCGACTGTTTTGTCTTCTTTGTTCTACCTGAATTCAAAAGTCGTTCGAAAGGGACAAAATATATATTATTTGGTAACCAATGGTAAACAACGGCAACCAATGGTTATCGAATTTTACTAACCAATCTATGTCTATGAATAAAGTCCTAAATGTTTCAGTGGTAAGGGATAGCAAGTAACCCGATAGTTGAACCTGATTATTATTACAACTATATCAGCCCATATACGTCCCACTGCAGGGCACGGGCCTACTCTACAATCGAGAATACGATTGAGAGTGGTTAGGCCATATAGTCCACCACGCTGGCCTAGTGCGGGTTGGTTGGGATTATTATTACAAGCCATTCATCCATTTAATATCGGCTTTGGCTCTCAAAGACTATTCACAACCAAATAAATACATAAATACACGCAACAGTCACATACATAGTTCTGACCCCACACAAGCCGTATCGTGGGTATCAGGAACTACGAAATACTCTTTGGTCTCACAAACACCCAGACCCGAAACAAATACCTGTGGTCTCACAAACACCCAGACCCGAAACAAATACCTGTGGTTACACAAACATTTGTTTCGAGGGGAGGATCGAAACCACGGCCTCTCGTTTCACAGACGGTGCCAAACCAACGCCACGAAGGCTGTCATTGATATGACCGCCGTGTGATGTGCATTATTTTTATGCCACTGTAACAACAGTAAGCTACTCTAACGCTCCGGAAACCCTAAAGCATGAATGTCATTGCAGAACATACAAACATTCCACTTCAAAGTTCAAACACAACAACAAATCACTTTTGAAAGCTTGCCTTCGGTATTTCATTTCCTTACAACGTTCTAGCAATATCAAACTTTTCCATTAAAAATACTGTTGCCTCAAAATAATATTACCTATAAACGAAGCCTATAAAACTAATTAGATCACGTCAATCACAATTTACTTGTCAGCACACAATACACCATAATATCGCTTTGTTAGTACATTTCTACGTGCCATCATGGACCACACCTTACTGATTTAAACTTCTTACTTTAACTCCAGACGCATTCTTTCTGAGTTGAGGGACTAATTGAATATTGACTAGCTTTTAACAAGAACTTTCCACGATATGCTACTTCTTTTATCTTCAGAGATTAAATGTAACAGCTAGGGAGGTTTCAATTTATTATGAGAAGTGATTTGGGAATCGTTTTTATAACAGATGAATGAATTTGCCTGGTGAATGGTGAATGAGTGAAAGTGTGTTTAAAAATCTCAAGAAATCTTTCAGATTCAGTCAAACATTAAATCCTTTTAGCTTTACTAACAAACTTCTTTGGTAAATGTCAAATATATTGAACTACAAACCTATTTTCTGCTATATTCTTTACTTGAACGTTGATTTGCGCCGTCGATTTTCTCCTACGTTTTATGTAAACAGTATTACGTCATATAAAAACCACAATTTTTGTACTTATTATATACCTTGCATAAATAGCATATAAACACTATTGGAATTAATAAATCCAAATGTCCGACTTTATACGTGGGGTGGAACAAATCACAAAAGATCCCTCGGTGTCCTTACTGAATGCTATACAGCGATATTTTTTTCGGACGCAGCTAAATACTCCCTGTCCCGGATACAGTGATAACAAGCCGTCTTCTGTAAGTAACGTGGATGAAACTTGTAGACACAGTGCGTATATTACTGAAAACGTCGAAAATTCTTCAACAGAAATGCGGAAAGCAGCCATCAGAGAATTACCCAAATCACAGTCTAAGGACATACAAGTGGGTAATGGACTGAAAACACTTCGTCAGATTTCCATTCAATGTACAAAATCACTCAAAAAAGTTACAAGCAAATCTACGAATATTCATCAAGTACAATGCTTAGATTGTGGAGTTGGGTCGTCAAATATAATAAAGAAAAAGGAAGTTGCAACTAATACTGAAAATAAAATGTGCACAAAACACCGGACAGCAATTACCCTTCTTAAAAATTGGGACCCTGTAAAAACAGTCCACACTGAAGATGAAATAAAAACCAGCAAACTTAAAACAATAAAATCTAGATTAATGACAATACTGAGATCTTTTGACGTGGAAAAAATACAAAGCATTCCTGAGTACCGACCGCCGCAAATAGAATTCTTAAAATTATACAGGTGCGCTAGTCTGGACATCATTGAGAAATAAATGCATGCAGCTATAAATACGAAGAAAGAGAATTTTAAATGTTATTAAAAATTAACAGATTGAATACCCAACAATGAATATTAACTGGATTATATTTAACGTAACATCTTCCCGCCAGGTCACGCTTCGTTACACGGCACATGCCTAACTTTTAACATTTTCGTTCGCAAAATGGATATGACATTAATAATTAATGTACGTGGGTAAAAGACAACATGGCAGGACTTAATTGAATTTCTCAGCGTTAACAATTACCAAAAACAGAAATGTCATATTCACTGAGAATGAAACAAACCACGCTCTTTCATTTTGTTCCACCTAGTGTTTGTTAACTTATCGCTGCATGTTTCAAATGAAAATAATGAACAAAATAAACACTCCGTGATTCATAGTATGAGAATTCAACACTATTTATAAACAATATTTTGTTTTCCCACAAATGGAATAGATACAGTAGATTGGTTTTCAAATCAAATAAAAACATTTTAGGACGCATGTGTTTAGGGCGATAACACCACCATCTGTACTTTTTTTGTTTATCGTAGTTTCTTTAATTAATTTTTCTTTTTTCCTATGTATTTAAGATTAAAAAAATATTTACAAACAAAATAAAAAAAAGAAAATAAGGGTAAAACTGTCACTCGAAATAAAAATGTTAGGAATATCAAAAAATATCGAATTTGAGTAAAACAAGGTGTCAAATGTTAGAAATGTACGTTAAAATATATCTTATGTCCACTTTATTACCTTGAGATAATATACACTATCGTAATCCATTGACCGGAACATTATATGTTCATCCTTTATTTCTTTTAACTACTGAAACGAGAATTTCTACGAAACATCGTGTTAGGGGATTGCCTTAGAGTATTTATAAAGTAGAGGGAGCGCTGTCATACATTTGCGTCTTCAAAAACGTAGATATTTTCTTTACATAATTAGGGAACATTTAATTTTAAAATTACTTTATTAGTGAACATTTAAATAATGATGTAAGTATATTTAGCTATTATTTTTTTAAACTAGTTACAGTTAAATTAAATAGTCCTAAGCTGGAGACTGTCCCACCCTCACACCCACCACTGTAACTCCTGTGAGCCAGGATCAACAGTGGCACGCAATGTAATGACACCGAGCATTGAAGCTCGGCGAGTCTCCGGGAATGTCTAACTTGTCTTTAACCCGCAACGAAATTAATCAGAAAGTGAAATTAATTGGAGGAGTTGGAAATAAATTATTGTCCACTTCCCTCCGTGCAAAGCGGGCGACAAAACAATGAACTAAACAGGTAAATAACCTCGTAAAAAAGACTTTTCCAGCCGGAGAAGCCAGCTGTAAAGCACCACGGATCATATCATTATTACATTTAAATGGGACCTATTATGTGAGCTTTTAGACTTGATTCCAATAATAAGTATGGCAAAAACGCTGGAAAGCACGGAAGTTCTTCCTAGTCTCTACAAGGTCCATGTAGTATACGACTCCAGATGATATCTGCATACTATCCAGCATAGTTTTACGCTCATTCTGCCAAAGACTACACTCCCAAAGTATATGATGCGCGGACTGCTCATACTCGCAATTAGGTGTTGAACATGGGCACGCAGGCGATTCAACAAGCTTAAAAGAGTAAAGTTTAGACCTTAAGTTACCATGGCCCGTGAGAAACTGTGATACGCAATAATCGACATCCAACCAAGTCTTTGTCAAACGGTCACGAACGCAAGGAAAATATTGATATAGATGTCGTCCCTTCAAAGATACCTCCCATCTATTTTGCCATTCATCTAATAGTTCGCTATATACCACTGAAAGCGGTTTAAATAATCTATCAATTTTTAAAAGTACACGTGCGGTTAAAAAACTTTTATCCATATTCTCCCTAGTAGAGTAATACATGGCGGCGCGACGTTGCACCTCCAGGTCGACTGGAAGTACACCCGCCAGGACAGGCAAAGCTTCGGTACTAACAGTTCTATATGCCTTACACAAGAATATCAAGGCCAAGCGTTGGCTCTGGAGCAGTTTTCTTCGCACAGCGCCGATAGTAGCCCTATCAGCCCATACGGGAGATCCGTAACAAATACATCCTAAGTAAGTTGCTCCATAGATGATTTTTAGTGTATTGAAAGATAGCCCCCATGTTGATTTTGATACTCTTGTCAAAGCAAAAAAGTTCCTTTTCGACTTTTCCCCGACGTTTTTAATATGTTCAAGAAATGAAAAATTCCTTTCCAAAATTAAACCAAGATAACAAACCGATTCTTTTTTCTTAACAGTGATATTATTAAATTTAAATCGCGGCGGTGATTGTAAACTTCCTTTTAAAAGTAATTGGAACGTTTTATGTGGTGCAAACTTTAAGCGATTTCGATGGCCCCAATCACATATTAATTTTAAACACGCGTCTGCACTATTTTCTAGTCCCGACCTACTGTTTGATTCTATGAGCAAGAGGCCATCGTCCGCATATCCGGTCAAAGAACACCCTGACGGTAAGGGAATCGTAAGAAAATCGTCGAAGCCTAAATTCTACAAATAAGGACCTAAGACTGAGCCTTGTGGACAACCCATCGTCAGTGGTTTCGACACGGTATAGTTTGGTTGTTCCGTGCGAGAAATACGAGTAAATAAGTGAATATATATTTTTAAAGCAACCTCGTAATTTCAACTTAAGAAGCAGCATTGGCCACCAAGCGTTGTCGAAAGCACCGGAGATGTCCAGGAAAATACCAAGTACATATTTGCGCACCGATGTACTTACCGCTCTTCTAACCGAAACTGCCGCGTCGATGGTTGACTTACCCGTAGTAAATCCGAACTGATTTTCGTGAAATTTTGGTCCACCCGGTAGCAATCGAGGGACGATAAGACGTTCTAGAAGTTTCCCTAGCGACGGCAAGAGTGTAATAGGTCTATACGACTTCGGATCATGCGGGGATTTATCGCCACTCTTGGGTATTATCCGAATGAAACCGGTACGCCATACTCGCGAAAAAACCCCTTCAGCAATACATCTATTATAAACAGTAAGTAATGCATCGCCGGCCGATTTACACGCTTCTTTTATCATTTTATTGGATATTTTGTCGTCACCGGAAGCCTTGTTTAGGGGCAAAGATCGTACGATTTCACTAAATTCATCAAAGGACGAGAGATTTGAATCTGAAGAGTTCGGCAGTTCTACGGCCCACATCCTAATCTGCCTGTGGTATTCTGTGTCATTTTAAACATTATCATCCGGAATTAATGATTGTAACAGAGCTTCCGTTGTCTCCTCAATACCAGTGGTGAAGTAGTTGGCAATTTTTAAATTTTCAATATAAGCCAAATTGATCGACCTATTTGCTTTAAATTCATGGTATAAAGGAGACCACGGACCTTCACTATCTAACCTAGCCACAATTTTTCGTAACAAATTTCCTTTCGATTTTTGGACGGCGGCTTTATAATGAGATCTGGCAACTCTCAGTCTATTTAAAGCAGATGTTAATGCTTCCCCTGTAACACAACGTTTTTTAAGTCCGTTAAAACGCCTCCGCGCTCTGCGAAAAGTTCGACATAGTTGGACTAGTAAGTCACTCCACCAATCGCACCTCCGAGTGTTTGTGATGGAACCTCGACCAATAGTAACTAAATAAATCCCAGTTAGCACCTCTAGATTTATATCTAAAATTAAAATTGTTATGTTTCGGACCCTGCGTCAATCTAGGCAAGAACTCGTACACAATCAGGCGATGATCACTACATGACGCGTCCGGCAGGACGCGCCACCTATCAATACGGACGTCTCCACTAGAAAGTGTGACGTCAATAGAAGATTCGCCCATAGGGCTACTATATGTAGGTGGTGCATCGGGGGTGTTATGTATTTCGAGATTCATCTCTGCAATGAAATCTTCTACAGCGCAACGTCGCTCGGTATCGGTGGAGCGATATTTGCCATACCAAAGGACAGATGACGCATTAACGTCAGCACCTATAATAATTTTATGTCCAGCGAGGGACCGCAAGACATAGCGGAGGTGATGCAGGTGGGGACCCACAGCATCTGAGTATTGAAAATAACAGTTCACAACATAAACCTTACAAATCGGACTAGACACCTCAGCGACAGCACAGTGTGACGTCATAAGGTTACGCACTGAAGTAATGGTAAGATTTGAACCCGATACAAAAATACCTGCTCGTGAGTTGTTATCGAGTTGTACTACCTTACTACGTAATCGCGCATGTTGGTATTGCTCTTGAACTAGAACGACATTTCATTTATAATCGTGAATTAACGTGTCTAATTCTGACGTGGCTACCCTATCGTTATGAAGGTTTAACTGACAGATTGTAAACTTATCCATATTTGGTTAATATTGAGTCGACAGAACTAATTGCTCGATTTTGTTTTTATATGTTGGGCACTCTTGAGACCCACAACGATGGTCATGTGATTTTTTAAATCTTTTACACACTGGCTTAAATTCCGGGTTCGATTTCTGCGGGCACGCCTTAGTTTCGTGAGTCTCAGCACAAATGGCACACGTTGGTGTTTTAACTGTACATAACTTTTGAACGTGCCCGTAGTATTGACAGTTTAAGCAACGAACTACTTCTATGTCATCATTAAAACGGCATGTGGCCCAATCAATGAAAACTTTATCTTTTGTGTCCATTAAATGTTTTCGAATCTCTGAGTCTAATTCTAAGCCTATCCATTTACGACCGTTATCTAAAATCCGCCTGCGGGTTATTTTAACGGACTTTGTAAAGTCATCCTCCTTTATGGGTAATTCGTCCTTGATGTTTTGACGGTACAACGCTGTTAAGAAGGCGCGGTCTTCCATGGAGGATGGCACGTCTTTAACTAAGATACGGGGACGGCGACCCTTCGGTTTTTCGAGACGCAGTCCCGCCGATTTTATCGCGTCGACAGGTTGAAATTTTTTAATTTGTGCCTCATTAGCAAGGCGCAGAGCAACACCCGATTTTGCGGTTTTTTTAACTCCCACGATTTGGAACCCATCATCACTCGGATTATTAAAGAGCGCCTGTTTCGTCGCGGATGATGTCTGCAAGTCAGCTGAGCGTTCGCTCGTCGGGTAAGCTATTACGCACGGAGCAGGGGCGCGCGGCTGCACTACCGGAGTGGGTTTCGTTAAACGTAATTTTAAGTTATCCGAATAAGTTTTATTGCAATCTTTAGTGGAAACGTTACCACGTCTACATTGATCCAACTCGCGTTGCATATTAGCCAACTTGGTTTCATTACACGATGATTTTAGTGCAAGTAATGAAACGATTGCAGTTACTCGTTGTGTAATATCTAAGACCGCCGACCTATTTGCTATATTCATGCGCGAGCCCTGGGGCCCTACTATATAAATCCGAAACGAAGTTCGAAACTTCGTGACGTTTTTCGTTTCGAAACCTACTCTGTTACACGAAATTCGAATCTTCGGATCGAAGAATGAATTATTCCAATATATCGGCAATACGAACATTTACAGACGGGTATATTCGTATCGTAACAAACTTCGTTCGTCCGAAGTTTCGAACTTCGTTTCGGATGAATATATTAATCAAAAATGAAAATGTTCGGATTGCCGATATATTCGAATCATTCATTCTTCGATCCGAAGTTTCGAATTTCGTGTTACAGAGTAGGTTTCGAAACGAAAAACGTCACGAAGACTTGAACTTCGGATTTATATAGTAGGGTCCCTGGTCATTTACGAGTTCGTTTATCTTAGACAAATAACTCGATACTTCCAACACCATATCGCAATAGTCCGCGCGGCTCGCGTCACTGCCGTTGTCTACAGACGAAGTATCTGCCGATTCTGATAGTTGTAGACGTTTCGATTGAACGGGGGAAACAGATGTGGGCGAATTCACATCGCTGAATAACCGTTTGGCCGAACTGGGTGACCGAGGCGTGAGTCTACTTTGACCCAAAGGATTTGGGCCCCGATCGGGCGGATCGTCATTGTGAACCGACATTTACTTATCAGAAATAAATGCAATTAATTCACTATATATATTGGCACTAAGGCGAACTAATTAATGTTCTACAAATCAGCTGACTGACCGGCCGGATATTTTATTTCGCAATACCCACTGTACAAAAATAAAAGTAATTACCAAGAATAACTTTGAGTAAATCCACTAATAAACGATTTAAAACTTTAAAAAACTTACGAACTTAGTCCTAAGCTATTTATTTTTATTTTTCATGTAATTCGTGCATATTGGACAACCTGTCATAATTCAGCTAAAAGGAAGGCAAGCAGAAAAAGGTAGCCCGGCACCACCATTTTTGTATATGGTTTTGAAGTACCAGCACTATATTATAAATACTCTAAGGAGATTACGAGTAAATTGGTTTGAAACGTATTAGTTTATATATATTCTCCATATATGAATAATTTTCACACGCCAGCGATTCCTTATCTTCATCGGTGTTATTTTTGCCTTGTATTTAATTTCCTGTGCTCTGTGTTTTATAGGTAAAATAACAAATTCGAGGCGTGTTTGCGCATTTGTGTCGGTGGAGTATACATTAGTTTCCAGCTGTGAGAGGCGTAAGTTCTTATCAAGACAAATTATTTGGGTACACTACAAATGTATGTTAAAAGTCCATGCTTTGTGAAATCATTTCTCCCTTGGACGTGAACCCACCCGCATTAAGGACGTGGAAGGGATACAAAAAGTTTGTCTTTCTTGTTTTTATTGCGATGATGTAATCGTGTTGGTTTTAATCGCATCTTACACAGTACCATGCGAATCCCTCTTATTTTCACATTGTTTTCAGTAATCGCATCGATCACAGGTCATTTATAACTTGAGAAACTTACATATACGACAGAATTCTAATTACAATCCGAAACACAAAAGTGCATTTAAACTGCTGTTTGGCGGGAGAAATAAATATTGCGGTGGTAGGTACCATCAGCCTCTCACATATGAGAGACTTACCACCAGTAAAATTAATTCTGAGAGGAAATATATTATATGTATATCTAAAAAGGGACCAAAAATGTGACCACGTTTGAAATTCGCCATTACATAGCAACATAAACTAATAATTCAGCATTGGAAATATGCACGTTTCCGTCCACATACAGGGTATATCAAGACTGCTACCGAAAACGAAGCCGGGTGGTAGTTTAAGCGACTTCAGATACAATGCAACAGAAAAAGTGGCAAAAAAAAGCGACAATTTTTTTTTTGTTATTTTTTTCCTTTCACCATATTTGGGTGGTAAATGCATTTTTTTCCTAAAATAACAGTGTATACCCTTTTATTTATAAATAATCTAAGGTATAAAAGAGCTTAAATTATTATTTTAGCTAAAACTAGGGATTTACCACCAAAAAATGACGATGTTTAAAAAATCATAAAAAATAACTGTCGCGTTTCTTTGCGAAATTTTTAGTTGCTTTGTGTTTGTAGTCACTAAAACTACCACCCGGCTTCGTTTTCGGTAGCAGTCTTGAGATACCCGGTATATGACGTGAGGCGCGGCTAGTACAATACAATCTAAAGCCCAAATTGACGTTGTTTTAACCTTATTGTGCAACGAGCTTGAAACATCGTAAAGTCGTCCGGTCGGAAATTTCTTGAAGACATAACGGCGAATGATGGGACTCGCGCTGCAAAAAGCTTTTGCCAACAAATCTAAGGAGCCCGCGACAAAGCGTTGTTTTCGTGTTCTCAAACTACGTACGTATTCTCGAAGGATTGGACAAAGCATTGCATCATATAATACGCGTGCGATTTTTATATGGGACGAGTAGTGGTCATTGCATTGAATGGATGTCAGTTAGTAAACCTTTGGAATGTTGTCCCTTTCGAAAGATTATAAAATTAAGTTTGAACGAAGAAGACAAAACGTTTAACTAAAATAGGTTTATAAACTGACTAAGAATAAAATCGTTTATATTTTATAATTCAACGAAGCTAATAGAGACTCGAACCCTAGGCTTGACCACTATCACATCATGGGACGGTACATACAAGGCGAAATGTGGGTGTCCTGGTGGCTACCAGAGGTGCTCCTCTGCCTACCCCTTCTGGGAAAAAGGCGTATGTATGTATGTTAGATAGAGGATTTCAACGGCAGAGATAACGCCATAGATACACCATAAGGTCATAGTAATATTCTAATATAACATTGGTTTCTTAAATTTTACTATAACACAAAGTTCAGTTTACAAATAACTTACTAAATTTTTTACTAAATTGAAGTTATGTTTGCGTCCTGGCAAAAATCATAGATTTTTGTATCAGGAGATAAATATTAAACAGATAAAGCGTATCCATTTACTACAATAATAAATTAATGTACATATCCCCGTTTCAGATGCTATAAAAGGAATAGGGCTATACAAAACAGAGTAATAACAATTTAATGACCATCATATCAACAGGGCGTCCGTGTTGGACGCCAATAAATCGGAAGACAGTTAACTTATGCACAATAATCAGCTTGAGACGTCGACAGTGGGTGGCAGTTGCGAACGTGACTTGACTCAACATCCTCGAGAGGTTCACAATTTGATTAGCTGACTCGCAGAAACCTCGCTCCAGTTGTACCTCTGTTGCTCAACAATAACTTCAACAGGAATATTCTCAGTATCTCGCTCATGGCTAATATAACATACATTTTTATTATTTATGAAAATATATTGCAAATGAATGTCAGTGAGTTTACGAAGGTGGTTCAACACGCAACTTTTAATTGTGGAATATATTAAATTTTTAATCTCGTCCCAGCCACGCGAGTCTGAAAATTAATCTTGTGTGCAAAGCAATGAAGTAAGAATAATAGAGCCTCATTAGAAAGCTAATCTCGCATGACATCCTCTTGTAACCCATTGTTTTCTTTTATAAATAACAGGCATTATGTGTCTCTGGTTTATATTTTCTTATATAAGTAAAACAAACAAATGTGATATGCTAACACGAGGCACAATTACGTTTTGAACATATTGTATTATAATGAAAGTAGTGATTCGCCTACGTATATTACGCTTTACTGTCGTGGAATTAATTTAATGAAAAATATTAGACCTAATTTAACCTTTAGTCATATAAGGAGATAATCATTGCCTAATTAAAAAATATGTGATATTGATAGAGTATATGCATTGTAATATGGATGAACATGTTTCTGCGGTTGTCAAATAAGAGTTATACATAATACGTGAACATAATACGAAAATCTTCAGCAAAGGAAAACTTTTCTGATGATCCTAGAAAATCTGATGAAATCGGCGTTCATATAGAGAACTCCTGTAACATTCAAAACTTCACTAGCTCCTCCATACATCTTGTCTATTGCCACATTATTTCAAGCATGGAAATCCAAGGAAAGCTTGATATTAATTGTTTATCACTGTACAAGAATACCCACAAATCTTAGAGAATCGTACGAACTTTGATGGGCTTAGAGGCAATTTTATTGTATGACAGAATGAAACGTTAAAGCTCAGCTGTTATTCCACGTCGGTTTACCCGGTTACAATATACCCGCCTGATCCGGCACATTCATGATGTAGTTAAAACCGACTGAAGCTTGACTGAATAGTGAAAAAGTAAAAAAGATTAATGAATATAAGAAACTAGCGGCCCGGCTCGGCTTCGCCAGGGTGCAAATACTTTTTGACGAGGAATCCCTTTTTTTCATACATGCTCTATTTACATTATACTTACCCTTCCTCGATAGATGGACTATCCAAAACCAAAAAAAAATTTTCAATTCGATTCAATAGTTTCCGACATACATTAAACCTTTCTGAATCATTCTATCTATAAAAAAATGCATAAAAATTCGTTGCGTAGTTTCAAGATCCAAGCATACATAAGGACAGACAGACGGCGGGAAGCGACTTTGTTTTATACTATATAGTGTTATTGGTAAAAGGGACGATTCAAATTAGTACACTAAAACTGTTAAATGTTTTTTTCTTTATTTAATTCACAAAACTGATGTTCAATCCAAAAGGTTAAAGAAAAAGAAAAGAAAAATAAGATACATATTATATGCACCTACTGGATGGGAACCTGACATACATATTGTAGAAGACACTCTGCAACTTGCTCAGTAAATTAAGAATTATAATAATTAAAAAAGAACAACTCGCAAAAGTAAATAAAAGAAATACGAAGTTATTTATAGTTAATTAACTTAATTTCATTCATTAAAATAACTAATTACATTCCTTAGTTTAGACCTTGTTAAGGCTACAGAACCAGTAAAAACATATGAATATATCATTGGGATTTCAGAGCAGTTGTGTTGTTACAACGTTGAATTACTTTAATTTCCTTACAATGTTAATACATTGGATATATAATATCACATAGGAAATGCGAAAGCTTGAAATCTTCACGAGAGAGACAAAAAATCTTAAAAATGTAAGCCCGAATGGACTGTTAAAAAAATATAAATTTGTGTATCTACTCAAAAAGTAACTTCTTTATTATTCAATTTCTCATGATAATTAGGCAATTACCAACAAATGAAAAAGTATTCGTAAATTACCGTTAAAGTCTATTATTCAGTTAAATTTAAATATTTATTTTTCACTGTGAAAAAATATTTGTAACGGTGCAGTACCTCAATTCTTGTTTTTGTTCTCTAGTCGGTATCACACCATATACCTCCCATAGCAGGGCACTGCTTAAATATATTATTTGTTAATGAGGGGACAAAAAGCAGTTAAAAGAAAAAAAATATACTAGAGTCTGGACTATACAATATTGTAAACACACACACACCCCCCACGCCAGTATCCACTTGTTGACACATAAAATTATGAAATAAATTAAAGGCATTAAATGTTTAATGATTTGAAGGTATATTAAATTTCTATATTACCAAATGTATATCCCTCTTATGAGAATCAAGTTAGTTTCATATGATGTAACAGAGTTTTAAGCCTCCGTTTAGCAAGCATGTTGAACGCTTGCCAGGAAGATTAGATTTTTGCTATCATCATTTTCAAGCCATCAATAGCATTTTGAGCGTATTTTAACGCTTGCTGTGATTTCTTGTGTCCAAACTGACGACACGCGATGGTCTCTGAGACACGAAAAAATATTATATATTAATTAAAGGTTTTTATAACTTACGCTTTAGCGCTGTAATATCGGGAAATAAATTTTAATGAACTGAGCTACGAGCCGCCTAAATATTCTTTCCTCACTGGTTGTACAAAAAATCTTCTTCCTATAGTCATGAAATTATATTTACAAACTTTCTACTTAATTATAATGCTACTCGACCCTGTCGTTATAGGAAGTTAAGCAGGCTTTGCCAATATTATATTCAAAGAAGTTTTCTTTTTTCATGGATAATCTATTGCATGTAGTAACAAATCGATCTTGTGTTCCAATTGTTTATGGAAAAATAACATATGTAAATATTTAATTACCACATATTTTTATGGCAATCTTTTACTGGTGGTAGGTCTCTCATATGTGAGAGCACAACACTGCTTAAATGCACTGTTGTGTTTCGGATTGAAGGACATTGTAGCCAGAGTAACTACTGGACATATTGAGACTTAACATCTTATGTCTCAGGATGGCGAGCGCAGTGGAACGTTGCTACTGTTTATGAGCGGTCGTATCGCTTACCATCAGGCGAACGGCTTGCTCGTCTCGCCATTCATTGTATTAAAAAAAATCTGCTTACTATTTTATAATACTTATTTAAAGGCATTGTTTTGATAAGCAAATGAGACGCCTCTCACTCAGCCATTAGTCATCGCTGTATAGGCAGATGTAGACTGGGAAAATATATTGAAAATACGCTCCGTTTATTCTGATCGCAAAATCTGTACTCAAATCACCCGAGTCGGTACATTTTCAGCGACAAAACTTAACGCAAGAAAATGTAAGCAAAATATTTGTATTGCAAATGTTCGCAATTTCTTTGCGCCAAATGTTTGATTTATAAGCTTGTATAATGTATTTTTGAAATGCACATTGCTTCGTATTTCTGCGAATATTGGGATTGATGAAATCCGACGAAGTGAAAGGTGCGGATTGGCGCTATTTACTTTTCAAGTTTGTATAAATCGTGTAAATACGTCATCAAATACATAAGTGATGAGCTCATCGCCTTTATTTATATTACAGATACCATCGAAGCGAATATTTTTCATTCGCCTATGCCCACGCCTACTGAAATAGAAACAAGTCAATTTATGAGCTCCTCACACAACGCAGCGTGTTACATGTAAAATAAAACTCCAAAATGTATCAGAAATCGCGAAAAATGTTCATCTCAATTACTTCCGATGACAGTAATGTTCTCGCGTTAGGCCTGAAATATAAAAAGGTAGACTCGAACCCTTTTCATAATGTCGTTAAGATCGTAAAACTCGACATATAATATAAAGAATAACGGAGCCCAATACAGATAGACCAGCCTATACACATGTACGTACACGTGTTACCTTATTAGTATTATCTTGCGTTTCCAGACAATAGATTAAATAAAACAACTCCGGTTACATTAGTAGGTATACCTAAAATTTTTAATAAGCGATATTTTGTATATTATAAGCCTAATACGTAATCATCTCGGTATACCTAGCAAGTTTATTGACGATATATTTACACCCTTGAATAGTTTTAATTTATTTGATGGTAGTACTTCTCTCATATGTGAGAGGCCGCTTGGGTAAACATCAAACACCAGTGTAAATGCAGTGTGGTGATCCTGTTTGAAGGAATTGTGGCCATAGTATATATTGGACATAATGAGTCGTAACATTGCATGACTCAGGATGGCGAGCGCAGTGGAGTGCCAAGCATTACTTTGTAATTCATAGTGTTGCTTGGTTTTGCTACTGTCTTCATCATCGGCAATTATCGCCTTATAGGTGAAGTGAAAAATCCATGAAAATTAATTTTATTAAATAAATTTATGGATATCGACTCGATGGAAGAATAAGCTCAAGGTAATATTTGCTGATCATACCCAGAACAACCGATAGGATCAGCATTTAGTTCAATGTTCGTCACTTACCGGCCTTGCGGAAGACCAGCGTTGGTTTTATTACCAGCACATGCGGAGCATGAGCCGTTTTGTTGACAAGCACTGTTATATTAGTAATAATAACTTCAAGCTGCAAACCATTGCTTGTAAGAAATGAATGTTTCTTTCTTTCTTTCAATGAGGCAATGCTATGTAAAAGCGTATAAAATATATCGTTTCTCTCTCGGATGTACGTGTACATCGACCTAACTAATCTTTGTGACCTCTATAGGAACTATTTGCTCGTTCCCTTTTTCCCTTGGTATAAATCAGTCGCCCTAAGTACCTAAAGTGGTACTTAACAGTGGCCTATTTAACTCTTCTCAGAAATCTTCATCAAAATAAATCATAATTTCTTACATATTTAAAAAGGTATTTTTAGCTTTCCATTGAAATAAAGTCGTTTGGAATTGCCGTCGCAGCTTATCACCGTACCTCTTTGGTTAATGAAAAAATTCCGCCGACTAGAATATAGTTATAAAGAGGATTAATGTAAATAAAAATGGGAACGATTCTTTGTTAATACTCCACCATGCGATGAAACACGGTTTGATGAAAATGAAATAAAATGAACATAATTTAATGAATCCACATAATGTTTGAAACCACTTACTAATAATGTCACTTTTATTCTTTACCATCCGGTTCGGGAGGCAGTTTTCCACAGGGAAGAAACTCAAGCGTTGCTCTTTTCAACGCAAGTTTATATTACCATGATTATATGGAAAGTTTTATCAACGTGTACTGTTAATACAATTTAATAAATAAGAAATATGTTTTTTTAATACATGTTATTATGATGTACATATGGCTTGATTTTTTTCTAGGAAAATTATGTATAGTTACAGCTGTTTTTCAATCGCACCTGGTCTCATACAAGAGGTAGGAGCAGTACCAAAAACCTTCGAGAGAACGGAGATAAGATGAGTTATTTATAATAGATGGCTTTCTTTATTCACCTCATATTTCAATTCGTAATATCTATCATAATTACCTACTAGTCAATTCTTTTTGATATATAAATATATCTTCAGATCGTCAGAGACTTATCGCATAGAGCAAAATAATATGTAGTACTAACCTATATGTAGATATTATGTTGTAGGGACGAAAGGTCAGTACATAAAGGATAAGATATAGCTAAAGCGACCCAGCATATCTGACAAGCAAACCGACAAAATATTAGGCAGAATAAATTATAAGGGATAAATCTTTTTGGTGAAATATGCTATTTATTCTCCTGTGAAATATAGGGAGGTCCGTGTTATTAATACGTGTAAGCAAATCTTTGTAGCATTCCATTAAAATAAATATCTATGTATGATTTTATTTTCAACGAATAAGTTTATTTGTGAACCATGTCTCTATTTGGATCAATTGCATAGTACTACAATTTTACAAGATCATCAACGAAATAACAATTCATGTGAAATTAAGGCTACAACTGTTTTCTACCTCTACTATCGTCATTGCCAGCCACAGCAAGTGAATAAAAGCCTCTTGGAAGAATGCCTAGAACGCCTAGCAGAAAATATGTTTATTATTGTAAAATTAAAAGTAATTAGTTGACCTTATACTAAAGTTTCATTTAGACCGACTCCTTTGGTAGTATCACAATCTCATTTTTTATAGCGTTGAATTGCAAGACGAGCATACCAATCGCCTGATGGTAATAAATGGTGATACGACCGTTCATGGAAAGTAACAATATCAAAACAACACCATGTATTACAATGCAATGCCTGGCATTCCCCTGCGCACGCCATTCTGAGACATATGATTGTGTCTCATTATGTCCCGTAGTTATTCTGGCTGCAATATCCTTCATACTAGAACACATCAGTGCATTTACACTGCTGTTTAGGCAGTGTAAATGCCAAGTGGAATAGACATTTCAGTGGTACCTACCTACGCGCACTCTTATTTACGAGAGACCTACCACCATTGAACCAATAAGAAGCAACTGGTTTGCCGGCGTGTTCTGTTCAGGAAACGAGATTATCGCACGCCCAATACTTTTCCTCTTCTTGTGTGTCTCTTGCATCTCCTTTCTTCTTCTACACTCATCTTCACACATAGAAGCTGGCATCGTATGAGATCCAAGTGTTATATTTGACATGGGCGGTGGTAATTCCTAACCATCAGATGATCTTCTTTATCGTTTGCTGAACCAACGAAACAGAAAAAAGTTAGCTCGCACCGCCTAATACATACATTTCATTTTTTTCCGCAGTGAACATAATCTCGAACGCTTGTTCAAAAACATAATTTCATAGTTTGATTAATTTAGTTTTGTTAAAATGTATATTTTTGTGCGGGACGTGTTGTTTGTACTCATTCATTTTGAACAAAACTCAGGCTGCTGCTCCCAGACAAAAAGCTAGTAAACTATAAACAAAAACATAATAAAATTACCATCAACTCGACCACTGTGTAAATATAAAGTTATGAATTCAGTGTAATAACAGACACGAGAGCAAAAAAGCAACTGGCGCGCGCTGCGAGGCTGGCAGATAGAAAGATGATTATGATATATCTTCACTTTTTGAAATACAACATACGAGTTGCGACTGACGGCTAGCAAAAAAATAGAAAGCGCCCGAGAATAGATACTATTTAAACCTTAACACCAACGAATAAAGTTATATGTATTTTTTATTATATGTAAAATAGTATAACAGGGGTAACTCATTGTACAATGTACAATTTCGGGCTTAATATTAATATAGTATCTTCATATTTTTCTGTCAAAGTTCACAGACTGATATTTTCAATATTAGGTACTCGAACAAAAACTATTTGTTGGCCAAATTATGTAGAACTACGTCAATAATTCCAAACTAGCAGATTTTACGGTATAGTTTATCATTCATTTCAAACTTTTGCTAGTTTTAAAATAGAACCTGAAAATCCAATTTAAACTTAAAACATGGAATCGATTCTTTTTGTTATAGTTTTACGGAATTGAGCTCTATAACACATTGGATGTGTGACTTCTCAAAAGATTTATGAAACCTAATCAGACAACATCTATAATTGAGTCCAACTAACAATGGACTTGCTACTCTAAGAACATGTTGAACAGTCCCAATTGTTTCCATTTGGCAATGTCAACGGTCGTTAAGCTAATTGTAAGTCGGAAGCTCTAGGGATGGCGTGAACTTCGCTTTGAAACTAAATACTAACTTAGTAAGTATAAGTCATCTACCTAGTAATTATTCCAATATATTCGATAAAGTTAAAAACATTCTAATACTGAAATAAGTACGTATAAATTAAACTTCTTATGGGATGTATATAATTCGCATATAATGTATATTAAAAAGTTCGTGTAAGACAAGAAATAATATTAATAACTGTGAGGATAATAAACAAGAGGTTCCTTACTTTGACCACAGTCTTGAGTCTCATCATCAAAAAAACAATTATTTTTCGTGTATATTTTTCTTTTAGATTCATTAATTTCTTAAACATAATATACAGACATTGCATTTAGGAGGACTTAATGCCATGTTAATGTTAAATGTAGATAAAAACTAGAACCAAAAAATAAAAAGATAAGAACACACTAAAGGGATTAGGCTCGGAAAACACTTTGATAATAAATACAATCTCTACAATTACAAACTTGAAATTCTTAAATGTATTTTCTGCTCCAAGTAGTTTTCTTCGACATCTGATCAAAGTTTCCCGAACTATAACTATAACTTTCTCCGTGTAGAGCTAATAAAGTCAGCGAAGTGCGGTTTAATTAAATTTCGCCCACCGTTAGATCAACACACCGTCCATCATAAATTGATCAAGGGCCATTAACAATAAATCTTTGAATACTTTACCCAAGGATTTGTGCAAAATTTATATTTAATCCGAGCTGCCAATAAGCTGACAAGTATTATTTTCAAATAGGTTTTTAAGGTTTTGAAATAAAATACATGGGTGATGTAAAAACTTTACGAATATATTTATTTTCAAAGAACTTAAACTAAAAAATTGTCACAATTTCATCTAATTACAATTTGTTAACTTTTCTACGATTTTATTTATATTTTTATAGGTTTATTTCATTACATAAACAATGTGTAAATCTACATATTATTGACGTGCATGACACATTTTACGTGAAGATTTTATGCTAGTTATTTACACAATCTTCTTAAGCTTATACACAATATTCACGAATAATATTTACATTCACACAATTAAAACACAGTAATATATTACGCTGACTTGTGCACCTTACATCCAAACAAAAGTGTCCACATCGAAAAACGAAAATTCTGATTCTCAGAATTTGCTCCGTGACAAGTCTAAACTAGATTCGTTTCGTTTTCGAGTACAAAGACCATTTTCAGCTACCTCATTTCGTGAATCACTAACTCCGATATCTATTTGACATAAACTTCTTTGGGAAATAACCCAATTCGTGTGAAGTGGCTTAATACACACAAAAGGATCGTACTTAGTGCTACTTCGGTTTACCCTTCGATTTGTAGTTTCGTTGAAACTCTGATATTCGTTCATTGTTCATTGAACCACTTTTAATGACTTCAAAACATAAAGTTGTTTTGATAAATATCTATGTTTAAAAATACTAACCGCCCTAATCATAGCATTTCGTACTAAAATAATGAAATCCTAAAGGAACTTCATATGTTTTTTTAAGCGAGAGAATATCTAACTAGGTCCCGGCTCTGAAATAAACTCAATAAGACTACGTCATACTTTAGGATTAATCCAAACCATTATAAATCCTTTTTTTTTTATTGCAGTGAATGTCGAGACGCGCATGCCGTTCGCCTGATGGTAAGCGATGCGACCGCTCATGAGCAGTAGCAAAACCAAACAATACCTTGAATTACAAAGCTTGGCATTCCACTGCGCTCGCCATCCTGAGACATAAGATGTTAAGTCTCAATATGTCCGTTAGTTACTCTGGCTACAATGTCCTTCAATCCGAAACACAACAGTGCATTTAAACTGCTGTTTGACGCGAAAAATAGACATAGGCATAATCATTATAGGTATACACAATTATAAAATTCTGTTACACTTTTTTTTTCAAATGCTTTATGCATGTTCTGTTTGAACAACGTATTGGAAAATTACGTCTCAAAATTAAGGAAACATTTTATCAAAACCCATTTATTTTTAAAATTCTTTTAAAACTAGTTGTTTGCGAACCTTACAACGGGAATTGCATAAAGTTACGTCACAAGAGGGAGGAATTTCTTGGTAGTGAATGGTCTTGACAGCACGGATAGTAGTGTGATGTTAAATTGATTCTTCATATTATTACTATACACCTTCAATATCGTAGGCAAACACATATTGAATATAACATTTGGTTCGACTTGGGATCTAACCCGCGGCTTCCATTTACAAATTTGGCTCTGAACCAACTGCGCCACCGCGGCTTTCAATACATAGAAATGTGGAGCGTTGTAACTGCGAATAATAACACAGTCAGACCTTGTTAAGTTGCCACTATTTCTTCCTTCGAGTCATTTAGCTTGGAGCAACTGTTACAGTCTCTGCATATTGAGTTAATTTAAAATAAACCTCGGAACTTGAATTATATTCTGAGAGTTTAATTTTGCCTACATGCTTTTACTTCAGAAATAACACGTTTATTTTGTGCATCCTTGGGACCACATCGACGCTGTTGTATTGAATAATATTCATACACTCTCCATAATTTATGTTTTATTATATTGTGACTGTTCTCATTCTATCTATAATTTACTTGAATGGAGTTATTACCTAATTAATTTATACATATTAAACATATTTTAGTACAAAATTATAAATCGTAAAGCTTTTTTAATGTATTTCTACATACACTACTTAACTGATTAAATTTTCGATTGTCCTTGCCGATATAAACAAGCAAAAAATGAATCTAAAGATAAACAAATCTTTTTGATAAACAAAATTTTAAATATATGAATGCTCGCGCACATGTCTGACATCTAGAACTACACAAATACCGGGTATCTCAAGACTGCTACCGAAAACGAAGCCAGATGGTAGTTTTAGTGACTACAAACACAATGCAACTAAAAATTTCGCTAAGAAACGCGACAATTATTTTTTATGATTTTTAAATATCGTCATTTTTGGATGGTAAATCCATAGTTTTTGCTAAAATAATAATTCAAACACTTTTATACCTTAGATTATTTATAAATAAAAGGTTATACACTATTATTTTAGAAAAAAATGTATTTACCAGCCAAATATGGTCATAGGAAAAAAAAAAAAACAAAAAAAAATGTCGCTTTTTTTTGCAACTTTTTCTATTGAATTGTGTCTGAAGTCGCTTTAACTACCACCCAGCTTCGTTTTCGGTAGCAGTCTTGATATACCCTGTATAATTATCTACCATTCTTATTACATATTGTGCCAGTTATGAAAGTTGTTGACGCACGTACTGCAAATGCTATATACAAAAGTATATTATAATTCAAAGTGCTAAATTTGACCAGACATCCTTTTAAACAATTGAAGCTTGAATCTGGCAGTAATTTATATAAACACACACAAAATATATTGAAACGTTACAAAAATCCTATCAAATAAATCGTGAAAACGTTAATATTAAAACGTTAACGGTAACGTTACGTGTGAATTTCATAAGCTAACGAGAGGTTAGACGTATATTTTATTACTATGCATGTCAATAACATACCATTGGATACACTTCCGCACATTCCGCAGTCGGCAGCCAGCGCATGCAATATAAAGGAAAATACGAGAGTTCGAAAGTGAAACGGAATCATATTAATAATTATGCATGATACAATGCATATGATTTAATCAATCAGTTCGTCAAAACCAAATATTATACGATACTTGTATTCGAAGAATCCAATGCTAAAAACTCTTCGTAAATAACATCATAATTTAACCTTACTCACTGAACTCTTACAAAAATACATAGCATAAAAACAACAGAAAATCAAATTTTAAATATGCTGGGAGCTTGAAAAACGCTTTAAATAATTGTACCCGACTCCATTTTTGGCCGAAATTAAGTGTTTCGTGTACTACAATATGATAAAAAATTCGCCTAAAATATAAGTTGATTAAATAGCTTCAACTTAATTAAGTATAATGAGGCTCATTTGATTGTTGCGAAATTTAAAAATTTACAGTCTTTTTGACTCTCTCTTTTATGTTCATTTTAGCATAAAAAAGTTAAACTAAAACCTCGTGCTTGTCTGAGTATATTTGAGGACTGTCTCCAGTCCAATGAAATTCGAACCCATTTGATAGACGCCAAGCCAATCTACAGCAGATTAATCACGAAACTCACGTAGGATTGTTTGACGTGCCAATCAAGTATGGGGCACACACTTCACAAGCTAATTCTACTGGAATTAAAACTAATGAGGAAAGAGGCACTATTAAAATGTATAAGACAAAAAAATAAATGAGAACAATAGTGGAACAAGCTACAAAGATAGATGCTATAAGGAATTGGTTCCTACTTTCTAAGTAATTTTACTTTTTTTGTATCGAGCGATTTTTGTACCCAATCAAATTAAAACCTACGAAAGGTATCAGATAATAAATTGAAGTGGGGAATAACAAACATACGCCATCTGTTGCGCTACCAGCCGTCTAATTAATAATAATACTCAAAATTGGAAGGCATAAATATTTACACGTCACACCCATAACGTGATGGAAGTTAATGAGTCATAACTTACATTAAGTAATCTGGCGTACGTGTACTAAGTACGCGTCAGCTTAATTAATACGGGTAGTGCCTCCTACTTTCCACGGGTAAATATAATTGTAAAAATTAAATGAACCGGTCTCTGTCAAAAGTTTATATGGCTTCGTACCCTAAATTAAAACAGGTTGCTATCAAATCCGTTGTTCTTTAAAAAACACTGGTAATATCGCCTAATTTTATATTTAATATACATACATTCAGGTATACATTCAATCTAAGTTCTAAATTTCACTAATACGTCTCTCACAGATATGAACATAATAATTTCAATGTTCAATTTAATATGATTAAGCCACAATTTTTTTTAAGCCGGGTACTCACTAGCGAGCTGTAACCGTAACTGTTGCCATATAAAAACTTAGTATTTTTTAGTTTCAATGAATGGCGAGTGGCGACACGTGCATGCCAATCGCCTGATAGTAAGCGATACGAACGCTCATGGACACTAGCCAAACCAAACAACTATGAATGAACCATGAATTACAAGGCAATACTTAACAATTGGCATTCCACTGCGCTCACCATCTTCAGACATATGTTTAAATAAATAATAATAAATACACCCAACAGTCACATATATAGTCCTGACCCCACACTAAGATCGAGTCTTGTGTCGTGGGTATCAGGAACTACGAGAGACTTTTCGGTCTCACAAACACCCAGACCCGGAAGAAATATTTGTGGGCCGCACAAAAATTTCTCTCAGTGCGGGGATCGAACCCGCGGCCTCTCGTTTCACAGGCGGCGTCTAACCAACTGCGCTATGGAGGCTGTCGAAGGAGGAGGTGTTTAGTCTCAATATGTCCAGTAGTTAAAAGATTGTAGCCAGAGGACTCTCCAATGTACTTCAAACCGGAACACAGAGAATTTACACTGTTTTTTGGTGGGAGAAATAGACATTGCGGTGGAACCAACCCAGGTGGTCTCTTGCATATGACAAACCTACTACAAGTGTTTACGTGGCTCACAAATCTGCTGCGGACGGTACGCGTGCGGCTTACCGCGAGCTGAACATTTCAAGGTTCCCATTCTGTAAAGCCTAAACTGTAACATGCGTACACATTACAATGCAAGTTACAGCTCGCTAGTCAGTACCCGGCTTTAAGCGTCGTCCAATAAAATTTTATGATGAATAACATTATCTCAATATGGCAATGACAAGAGTACTTATTGTACACATGAATATATTCGAATATAAATACATTGAATTATGTGAGATTTTCCGATATTCCTAGAATTAATTAAGTATTATGTATACGTATGTAAAGTTGTAAATACAATAGGCAACACCTTGACCCTGTGATTAGGGCGCAAAAGCATTCAACCGCGGCATTCCACACCATCCGTAATAAAAAATTATATTGCGATTGTAAAGATAATTTTCATTAATATTAATGCGCACATATATTCCTGTCATATTAATAGATATTTTGTTGAATATTTTTCTTTAATCAAACTGAATATCAATAATCAAATTTAAAAAAAAACTCATTTAAACTGAAGTTATTTGGAAGGGACAAAATATTCGAAACCAAAAATGGGTTTATAAACTGCCTATGAATACATCATACACATACATACTTCTGTATGTATCATGGCTTTTACATCATCTACACTAAAATTATAAAGAGGAAAACTTTGTTTGTTTGTTTGTAATAAATAGGCTCAAAAACTACTGGACCGATTTTAAAAATTCTTTCACCATTCGAAAGCTACATTATCCACGAGTAACATAGACTATATTTTATTCTGGAAAAAAATAGGGTTCCGTAAGATATTTGGATTTTTCGGACACAAACTGAAAAAAATCAACCAAAGAAGTTACTTATTTTGCGTACGCTGCCTAAACTACAAAAGATAGAACCATAAAATGTTATAATTAATTGTAGATCTTATAAATATCTACAAAAAAGTCCGCGACACACTATACCTATCTATGTCGAGTGAGGCACAACAACCACATTTTTATTTAAAAATCTTGAATTTTTTTTTTGGACTACATTTAAACACGTTTATTTTACTCATGCTATTAATCCTTATCAAAATAAATTATTTCATCAATATAAGTACAGTTTATGTTGATAATATTTGGTCTTTGAATGATTAAAATTGGACGGTTCGTTTGAAGTTGTGGTGAAATTAAAATATTACGATTTCTGCTGCACAAAAATTTCATAAGGCAATCTTTATATGTACATGTATATGGAGAGACGGGATATAATAGAGTGGAAGGTACGGGAGAAGGCTGGGATAGCTGACAGATTTGATAGGACGAAATATAAATGCACGTTATAAGACGGGATGGATAATAAAGAGAAAGGACGGGATGGATTGGGAAGAGACTGAACAGACGGATGAGACGGGATTGAGCCGGACAGTAGGACAGCTACGTCAAGTTTAGGTATACAAGAGTTTATACGAAAAATAACATGTATTTGGTGTGGAGTGGAATCAAAAAATATATGCACCCAGACGAAGCTGGGCCGGGCCGCTAGTAGTAAATACTTTAGTACTACACTGTGCTTATTTATTAACCGATAATATTACATAATTATGAATTATCTCCTTCCAATGTTCATGTCCAAGTTAATTATGAGATTTTTTCTATCGTCATATTTCTGACCCATTTAATGTAGACTTAATTGCTTAATTAGGTAAGGACCTATGGTGTTACTTTGATGATTTATCTTATGGATACAGATATGAAAATATCTATCATATAACCATAAGACTCGTGACAATAACGGCATTTCGTCAAAATAAATAATTTATGACCTCGCGATCTCGGCCCGAAATCTCTTTATATTAAGAAAACTTTTCTGGGGTCCGAACTTTGGGACCTTGAAAACAAAATTATAAACATTCTTCCTTGACATATTTTCCTTCCTGTCTGCTAACTGGCTGATCAAAATGGAATATCAATTCGTAAAAAATGGGCTACGTTATTATAAGAAGTTACTGGTGATTATTAAGTTGCTTGATTCCAAATAAAACCAAAAAAGATAAGTATTAATGTATCTAAAATGAAAAGATACATGATATATTAATAAAATACAAGTTACTATATATAAAAACCTAAATCACGAATGTCCAAAACATAGGCCCCTTAGCATACGAGTACCAGGAACTGGGCGTGCCTCTCGCATCTACACTTTATAAGAGATGAAACAGGAAAAAACATATTCTACCAACACAGAATGACTCCTTTTGATTTATATCTTTCTCTGTTATATGAAATTAAAAAAGGTAACGAATACATTAAACAGTTTTTTATATACCATTGAGTGTTACTGCAAATCGAATAAAATTAATAAATTCCATATTAATAACCTCTGAACTCATCTGCTATAAGAAATTATAAAATGCAATTTATGCACAAAATATGCATTATAATTGATCGTTCATCTCTCAAAATGACGTGAAATATACAAAGATCAGTCCATACCATAAAGTGATTAAAACTCAATTAAAATATTTGATTTCGACGGCAATGCTGCGAAATAAATATAGCCGAGAGTTAAAAATTCCTTTCGGATTTTTATGAAAGCTTAACGTATGGGTAGCTGTAATCATTAACTAATCTTTGTTTTCATCATAAAATCAGTCCTAGTATTTTCATTATAGTTGGCTATCCTGCCCTAAGCAATTTATTTTTAGATTAATATATGTTACATTAGAAGTATCCTGCCGTTCTTATATAACTCAGACACAATGCTCTGACGCGAAGCTTAGATAAATATGAGTATTTGTTTCTACGACATTAGCTCCACAAAATTACTTGTTTTAATACAAAACATTGTTCCATTTACAGCAAATTTTATTTATGACACAAAGATGTAGACGATGAATTGGACTATTAAACTTAAAATTAATTCCCATTCTCTTAAATAACTCATTACATTTTTCACAATTAAACAGATCATTCTAACAATTTTTAAAAAACAGCTATTAAATCAGACAAAAAGTATGGTTTATTTTATAAAACACAAGTTCGATTATATCATTATAATGTATTAAACAATATATGTTCCAAGTGATAATGAATAGCCTCTACAAATTTTAGTATCAATAGTTCTTTTTAAATTAGCATATTCTCATGAAGTTATATGTACACTACACAGAATCAAAAACTAGATCGTCTACGAATATTAATAGCAAGTAATCTCTAGACAGCTAACACTTAAAACAACATAAATACTTACATATATACAAATAGTTTTGCACGTATGTATACGATATAACGCAAATGTGCCCGATAAATTTCGTTCTTGATCTATCACTAGTCATTTATTAACGTCCGGCAACGTTCCCTCATGCCAATGACATGGTAATACTTTCAATATAACTAAAATGTCCATTTACAGGTGTACCACAGAAGTAGACACTGTGAGTTTCCTTTGCTATGCTTTGACTGACGTATGCTGATCTGCCTCCCGCTGTGGCAAGGGCAGGATTTTATGCGCCAGCCGGTTGAATGTAGACCTGAACTGTCTGCTCATGCTGCAGTACAGCACGAAGTTCACCGCAGACCCCACCAGCGCCATCAGATCCATCACCTCACCTGCGACAAAATATTCATCATATACTCAAATACACCCATAAACAATAAATACACCTGACAGTCACGTAGTCCTAACTCACGCTAAGATCGAGTCTTATCTCGTGGGTATCAGACACTACTAAAGGTAGAGACTTTTCGATCGCACAAATATTTGTCTCGGCGTGGAGGTCGTACCAGATGTCTCACGTTTGACAGTCGGCGTTTAAACAATTGCGTCACGGAGACTGCCATCTTATGGAACACGAAAGCTTCATTACGGTACAACAAACACCCTCAATTAAAGGATATATTTAGGATATTGCGACAATACTGTACAATATACAATAATAGAAATACAATATTACGTCATGACAGTAAAGCTTGGCCGATTGATATTTTTCTGGTATACACCAGGATTTACCACCTTCGCAGTCAGAGCAGGATGACACCCCTGAACGATCCCACGGGAAATATTAGTGTTTCTGGCCTAAAAGTGTCTTTTATATCAGAAACGCAGGCAATCAATGAAGTGAACGTGAAAACATTGTTATCCTGAGACTAATACAGAAATGCGGTACACCAGCTCAGTTTTTTTTTAACAAATATCGTGGACATGACCGTGGTGACCTAATGGTAATGGACCAAACGCGGCAACATGTTCACGGTGATTGCGGATCAAATTTCAGGGCAAACCTCTGGCTTTTCCGAGTCATGTCTGTATTGATAGTCAATTATCACGTACTATAATGAAGGAAACTGAAGGAAAACGTCTTGAGGAAAACTCTATACGTTAGAGATTTGTAAAAAAATCTATGGTATGTAAAGTCCGCTAATATGCACTAGGCCAGTGTGGTAGACTATACGTTCTAACCCCTCTAGAGTTGAGTCACTTATATGGGCTTATACAGATTACAGATACATATTTCTTTACGGTGTTCCTTCTATTAAATCTCAAAGCCGAGAAACGACCTGTGTTGTTTCACCGGTACTCAAAACGCCTATTCACTTTAGCCATAAAGAGACTTGGTTCAACCACTGGAAACATAAAATTTAACAGGCATTCTTAGCCACGTCCACGATGAAAGATGAGGCAAATCGCTTGTTACGAATGGGTGATATATTGTGTACCTAGGAGCACAGACGGACCGTTTGTCTAGTAATCCGTACTTGGAATACGTAAAGAGGAATTATACCGAGTAATTCTTGCTCATACTGTACGAATTACAAAGGATAAACTCTCTTAAACTTAAACGGAATGCCTTCTTATGTTATTTCATAATAGGCTCTATTACTCTATCTATAACTGTTGAAAATTTTTGACAATCACCTTTGCTGAAATTAGGCCGCAATCTTCAACAAACAACAAATTAGCATGTATAATATAATAACTGCAATTATTCTAAAAACTCAGCATCACAAAAGCAACAATGTTAATACTAAAAACCGCAATATGAGGACACGACGAGAATCCTTAACTTCACGTCTTCAACGATCTTTTACCGTGCATAAAGACAGAAACTATATGACCATGCAATATTACGTCTTACTGGAAAACAACTAATATGAGACAATATTGGGGTGCGTCTACAAAAATGAATCCTCGGATAGTTTCCATTAGAATTAATAAAGCCAAAAATAGAAGTATAATAAGACAAATACCCTAAAGTGTGGTAGGTCTCTCATACGTGTAAGGCCGCCTGGTTACTACCGCAATGTCTATTTATTCCGCCAAACAGCAGTGTAAATAAACCAAATGTTGTGTTTCGGTTTGCAGGACTTAATATCTTATGTTTAAGGATGACGAGCGCAGTGAAATGCCAAGCCTTGCTTTATAATTCAAGGTATTTATTGAATTTTCTACTGTTCATGAGCGGTCTTATCGCTTACCATCAGGCGAACGGCATGCTCGTCTCGACATTCATAACAATAAAAAAAGTAATATTCGAGACACGCGGGTTCTAATATAAATGTGGCGCCATTGGGGTCACTCCATGAAGAAACTTAGATTAGCTCGCAATTATAGAAAAAAAACTTTTCACGCCCAGATAATAGACGTAGTGCTCGCATATAGTTCAATTTGTTTATAACTAGCAATTTTCCGCGTCCCCCACCGTGATTCTGAAGGACATGAAGATATCATTTAGTTTTGACATGGGACCGTGTGAAGACAGCCTGTTAATGGTCTTTATGGATGACAAATTATCTCCGCAGGTTACATCCGTATCGGACCGAGGACATTTTCCGCATGGAAACACTATTGTCTCGTTATTCCAGGTATTAACAAGATACTGCGAACTATCCATTGTGTCAACCACAATGCATAATCAGTACAATTAAAATAATTAGCATGAATTACGGTTAATATCTTAATTACTATTTCACGTCATTGGAGCAATCAACGAAAAATTATATTGTCGTCACTTCGGAGAGTTGGAAAAGAAAATAGGTACATATATAAAATACAAAGGACTATGAATTGAAATTACAGTCGTTTACTGGTCACATAGACTATTAAATTTGTATAGAGATATTTATATTTAATTTATTGTCAATCTTGCATTGTAATAATTATTACTATTTTATTTTTACTAAATACCTATGACCTTAACTTTGCATGTGTTTTCAAAGAAAACTTGATAATCGTTTAGTGCCATGTACTGCCGACCTACTAATAAAATCACTGCCAACATTATTGTTTTCATAGAAACATAATTCTCCCCGCCGCGCGGCTGAGATTTTACGATCAACTAACATTCAACTAACATAATTTCGTCATAATAACAATAAAGTTTTAAGTTATTTTTGAAATTTCGTCGTTTAACATAATTGTTAATGATCTACTCGCAAACACAAAATAGTTTAATATATACATAAACACGCTTTTTCCAGAAGGGATAGGCAGAGGTGCAACCCACGTTGCACCTTGTATATTCCCTCACACGTTGTGAAAGAAGACGAACCTATCGCCGTATTAGGCACAAACTCCTGACATCGGGCTGACAGTGAACAGAAAATTCTAATATAACTTTGCCGGACCCGGAATTCAAACCCGACACCACAATTTTGCAATCATACCGTAGTAGAAATACGTCATCGAGCCAGTTTAGTTACTTATAGTCTCATGATTATGTAAAATGTGTAATAATAATTATGCGTAATGTGTAATAATAATATATCGTGCAATTTTTACAACACTTTAATTCTAACCTAATTAAAATACGAAACAGATTATACAAAATCATAATCATATTTCTTGATAAAAATAAAATTCTACAAAATATCTAACTATACACATATGTACATATATAAACATATGTAAATCAGACCATTAACTAAAGGAATATCCTGATCAACAAACTAGTCTATAGTAGGTACATACTGCAAACACATTGCGCGCATTTTTATAAAATTAATCATTTTATTTCTCATTTTTCAATGTTATATTATAGTATTTATACTGCCGACGAAAATTACAGAAAATTGGAACGTTTTATTACATGGTTTGTACGCTAGGGAAAACTGTCGGTTTCAAAACAAAAGGACGAGGTGTAGTTAAGAAAATAGAACATACTTATCGCGATTACTTAAAATTTTATTATGCGTAAAGATACATTTCATTGATAACATTAATTATGCTTATTACGCTGTTATTATTGTGAAAGCCTTTAGCGGTACTTATTCTTCTTTGTGTAAAACAATACACAAAAGTTACTATACTAAACTCTTAATACCAAACTTTTGATAAAATACATAGTTCATCTAAATTGAGGACAATACGCCACGACTAAATGGACGTACAATTTGGAAAAAATATACAAATATTTTTAAAAATCACATGCCTGCAAATATGAACGATTTTTTACGTTCGCCATTTCTGTAGAAAGTAACGAAAGCCGTCACTTCTTGTTAATCTGTGTGCCAATCTGCTTGAAAAATAGGATGTGGATTACGTTATTTAACGAGTCACTGGGTTAAAAAGCTTTAATACAGTATGCGTATGATTTTTACCTATTCAACAAAGTGCTATGAACACGCATACAGGTCGGCACAAATGTATAATCGTAACTAATGAATGAGGCATTCATAAACAAGTATCTGTTTATATATTACTAAGCGTATTAAGGCATTATACCTAGTATTATTTTGCAAAAAAATATCTATGTATAAGACGTTTTGTGTAGTCTCATGTCACGAGTGTCTCTACTCAAGATTAATTCCTGGGCGTAGACTCAACGCTTGATAAACAACGCCCCGGCAGCCAAGACTAAACATTTTGTGTCTTTTATTAGATCCCTAGAAAATCAAGCATTCTGCTCCAGTTCATACACATTTACAATTAGCTACGGAATTGCTGGAACGTCTGAATCTTCAATCAATATATAATAATTACTTGGTCCCCATGCTCCTCGAAATAAGTTCGTATATCTATATCTAAATGGAAATAAAAATATCTTTCTCGTAACTGTACATGAACGTGCGATTTTCTTGAATATTCAAGTAGCCGTGCGTATGTATTAAGCGATTAATAATATCGCTTTCTATAGCTATATTGTCCTCACACACTCATCCATCTTCCAAGATTGATATTGAGATATTTCGGAATTAGGCGCTCACCGTTCTCAAGTAAAATATTTGTGCCAACATTTTTTTATTTAATAAGAATGTACTATTTATAAGAGGCAACAATTCACGTTTATAAACAGGGACGGTGTATGAATCTTCAAACCGCTTAATTAACGTCGCTGAATAGTGGTTATCATTTGCAGCAAGTAAAGCTTAAGATAGTCTCGAAGGCCCGGATCTCGGGCTTAATAGCAAAGCAAACTCTGTGTTAGAAATAGTTAGATATTTGTAGAATTAGTACGAAGAATAGCAAATGGTAAGTAAGTGTGGACCAAAAGGACAAGCGTCTAGACTATTTGTACATTACTAAGTGTCTATACATTTGGTCTGTAACTGTTCAAAGTTAAATAAGATCGTACAAATATATATATTATATTTCTTTCGAAACCTGGTGAAACAAAGATGAAAAAAGATTTCAATTTGGTGTTAATTTACTTGTGTGCGTCACATTGTCCCCTAGTAATATTATAACAATATTATTTGTACACATGTATAAATAAAACATATACTATAATTAGGATAAGGAGACATACGTAAAGTCATAATAATTATAATACTGACGTTACGAATAATAGTATTCGTATATCCCACACTATATAAAGATAGATGATTTCAAATGCATTATTATTTTATTTTCTATATTTAGGTAAGTATTATATTACTTTTAATATTTCATGTTTTCATCTATCTATCCATTGGGTGTCTGGCAAAGTTCACCTCAAGTAATAAGTCATAAGACCGTCACATTGTTTTCATAGCTTTGTTTATTTTATATTCTTTGCTGGTGTATAATAAAGATAACAAATAAATTAATATATACTAATAAAAGAAAAAACAGAGTTGTATTTCAATTCCCTAATATCAAATTATTTTTGTGTTACACACATTTTATACGTATATCTTGTCAAGGTTTTCATTTTGCGTCATACAACTTCTTGCGAGTATAAACCTATAAAATCTGAATTTAGAGCAACAATGACATATTTGCAAGTGATTCGACACCATTGAAACAGTAATTAATTATGAATACAATGAATATTCAACTCCGTAGCAGATAGTGTACGCACTCACCAGGCAAGATTAATTGTCATTCAATATTAATAGATACAATTTATAAGAAAAGACTTCTATTTTAAACATCAGTATGATTATAATCATCATCATCATCATCATATCAGCCACAGGAAGTCCACTGCTGAACATAGGCCTCCCCCAATGATCTCCACAATGACCTGTTGGAAGCGGCCTGCATCCAGCGACTTCCTGCGACCTTAGTCAGATCGTCCGTCCACCTTGTAGGCGGGCGTCCAACACTTCGCTTGCCTGTACGTGGCCTCCACTCGAGAACCTTTCGGCCCCAACGGCCATCGGTTCTACGAGCTATGTGCCCGGCCCACTGCCACTTCAACTTGCCAATCCTATGGGCTATGTCGGTAACCTTGGTTCTCCTACGGATCTCCTCATTTCTGATTCGATCTCGTAGGGAAACACCGAGCATAGCCCGCTCCATGGCTCGTTGAGTGACTTTGAGCCTTTTAATGAGGCCCACAGTGAGAGGCCACGTCTCGGTGCCGTATGTCATCACTGGTAACACACAACTATCGAAGACTTTCGATTTTAGGCACTGAGGTATTTTGGACGAGAAGACGTCGCGAAGTTTCCCGAACGCTGCCCAACCGAGTTGGATTCGACGATTGACCTCTCTCTCGAAGTTGGACCTGCCTAACCGGACCACTTGTCCTAAATAGACATATTCGTCTACAACTTCGAGAGTCGAGCCCCCAACTCCAATGGGGGTGGGCACAACATGGATATTCGACATGATCTTCGTTTTATCCATGTTCATTTTAAGACCCACCTGTTGGGAAACTCGATTAAGGTCTTCGAGCATAGTGCTAAGGTCTTCCAGCGATTCTGCCAAGACTACAATATCGTCGGCAAATCGAAGGTGAGTAATATACTCGCCGTTGATGTTGATGCCGAATCCTTTCCACTGCAAGAGCTTGAAGGCATTTTCCAGCGCGGCAGTGAACAGTTTCGGAGATATGACATCTCCCTGTCTCACGCCTCTCTGTAGTGGAATAGCCTTCGTGCTCTGATCCTGTACTCGGACCGACATGGTGGCGTTGTTGTATATACACCTCAACACTTCGATGTACCGATAGTCTATGTGGCACCGCTGAAGAGACTGTAGCACAGCCCAGGTCTCGATCGAATCAAAGGCTTTCTCATAGTCCACAAACGCTAAACAAAGCGGCAAGTTATACTCCTCGGTTTTTTGTATAACCTGCCGTAGCGTATGAATATGGTCTATGGTACTAAAGCCTTTTCGGAAACCGGCTTGTTCGGGAGGCTGGAAGTCATCAAACCTGCCTTCGAGACGATTTGTGATGACCCTTGAAAACAACTTATAGACATGGCTCAGGAGCGAGATGGGCCTGTAGTTCTTCAGCAAAGTGTTATCACCTTTTTTGAAGAACAGTACCACCACGCTCCTGCTCCATGCCTCCGGCGTTGAGCCCTCGAGGAGAACGGAATTGAAGAGCCTCTGAAGGACTTTCAGTACCGGCGTTCCGCCCGCTTTCAGAAGCTCTGAAGTGATTCCGTCCTCACCCGGCGCCTTGTTGTTTTTAAGTTGTTTGAGGGCCATCTCAATCTCAAACAGGCTGATGTCCGGGATATCATCGCTAAAGTGTCGGATTAACTCGGCTCTCGGGTCTTTGGCCGAGCTAACAGTAGGTTTGGCAACCGAGGTGTAAAGCTGTCCGTAGAACCTCTCGATCTCCCTTAATACCTCTGCCCTCGTCGATACCACGCGGCCGTCTTCCGTCTTCAGCCTAGACAACTGGCTTTGCCCAATAGACAAGTCTCTTGCAAACACTTTGGAGCCTCCGTTCCGCTCAATTGTCTCCTCAATGCTCACAGTATTGTGAGCACGGACATCGTGTCGCAAGGACTTCCAGATCCGTCTATTGAGCCGCCGATATGCTTCAGCGTCAACGGAAGACTGCAGCGTCAAAGATCGACGTTCGGCCATGAGGTCAAGAGTGTGGATCGAGAGTTTTTGTGGTCTATCTCTACGGCGAGGTCTAAAATACTTAGATCCCACCGTATGGACAGCTTCTACCAAACCGCTGTTTAACTCGTCCACTGCAAGGTTTTCTTTTAGACAATCAAAGCGATTTGTCAACTCGAGTTGAAAGCTCTCGGGGTTTTGGATATGGGCGCGAGTAGGTCGGAGCGTAGACTTCATCAAGCGGCGCCTTTCTAATTGGACGTTGATATTCAATGTGCCCCTAACCATTCGGTGATCACTACCGGTTTTCACCCTGTTGATCACAGAGACATCACTGAACATCCTTCTATTCGTCGTCAAGATGAAATCTATCTCATTTCTCGTAGAACCGTCAGGACTCAACCAGGTCCATTTCCTGTGAGGCGGCTTCTGGAAAAAAGAGTTCATCGCGAAGAGTCCCTCTTTTTCCAGAAAGTCGGCCAGCCTCTGACCCCTGAGGTTCCGTTGCCCATGTCCAAATTGCCCCACTTTCAACTCTGCATCGCTTCTCTTGCCCAACTTTGCGTTGAAGTCCCCCATAACAACATTGAAGTAGGTTTTGGAAGTATGTATGGCCCGACTAATGTCCTCATACATCTCCTCTACTTCTTCATCTGGGTGTGTCGAGGTCGGCGCGTATACCTGTATGACCTTCAACGAATATCTTTTGGATATTCTGAGTATAAGGTATACTACCCTGCTCGACACACTTTCGATGGATACGATGTTGTTGATGAGAGACCTGTGGACGAGAAATCCGACACCTCCTCGGGACTGTTGGTCGTCCCCCCGGTAGAAGAGCAGGTTACCAGACTTCAGGGTTATCGTATCCTCCCCGATTCTTCGGACTTCCGATAACCCCAGAATATCCCAGTGTAACCCGCTCAATTCTTCTTCCAGTTCGACAATCTTCTCGTCTGTCCTCAAAGTGCGTATGTTGTGTGTTACCAGGGCCAGTCGTCGTCGGGGGTGGTAGCCGGGGCCAACCCGGGGATTCTTAGCACCCCCTGCCCCACCGTAACCATGGCTGCTACCATAGCCAGGAATAGTGGGGCTGCCGGGGACTGGGGGCCTGGTCAATTTTTGTGTCGCCATTGAGGGGTATTTGCCAATACTCGCCACGCTTGGCAGGCGGGTTGGCGAGCGCAGGAGGGGACTCGCGCTGACGACGCTGCTGCCCATCATCAGCGGGGGAAAGGAAATAGGGTTTGTGAGTAGAGGATATAATGGGAAAGGAGAGTATGGCCTGTAGGAGTGGATACTGCAGTCATGGAAGGGAATGTTTGTAGTGACTGCAGTAGCTCGGGGGGCCGAGGTCGCGTACTCGTAGCACCTATTCTAGGACAAGCCATGACCACTAGATAGGAGCACCCCTGACCTAATATGATTATAATACTTGAAGGAAAATCTTGGGACACAATTTAACGAAAATTGCGCGGACGGAGGGCCCTAAAAAGTAGTGCAGAAACAAAATATTTTATCAAAATATGCGCAACAAATTAATGAAATTTAATTAATTAATTAACTCAAGCATGACCGTCGAACTAATATAAGATGGTCGGTCTTTGATTGACAGGTCTTTGGAGGTTTAGTTTGGTTTGTACGACCGCTCATTAACAGTGGCAAAACCAAACACCTTGAATTACAAAGCAACGCTTGGCATTCCTTCCTTCCATCCTGAGACATAAGAAAGTATCAATATGTCCAGTGGCTACTCTCGCTACAATGCCCTTCATTCTGAAACACAACAGTCCATTTAAATTGCTGTTAGTCGGAAGAAACGGACATTGCTGTAGAACCTACCCAGGTGGTCTCTCACAAATGTGAGTCCTACGCCAGTACGGGGTGACGTAACAGAACGAAATTTAAAAAAATATACGTTGATTGTGTAATGTGTGATAATGTCTGGGCAGTAAATACGGCAAATGTCGTCTAATTTTGTTATTGCCAAATAAAACGATTTCTGTGTTTTCTAAACATGTAGCTCACATTTTTTTGAGATAGTTTCTCCCTCTCTTATTATCATGACAATATTAAACATTTTTTACGTTTTAAATAAATAGATCGACTTGGCCAGCAGCATTATGTATAAATTGTACGATACATTATGTTTTCATGCGATGGCCAAGTCGATCTTTTATTTAAAACGTAAACAATATTTAATATTGATATGATAATAGTCACGTAAAAACTATACAGAAGGTTCCTTAAGCAAGGACGAAATAAATAAATCGGCTTGGTATTATATGGATCTAACTTCGGATCGGATTAGTATAAGGATTAGTAGAAAAACTGAGCTGCGAGACTTGGAATTTTTTACAGGATGTTTTTGATGGGATTGAGTTTTGACACTTTTAATGATGCATGGTACTGTATAAACGAAGCTTTTGGTCAGAGTGTACGAATTAACATTTCAATTTTTAGTTTTCATAGACGACATTGTTATAAGAAGTGGCACATAATGCGCCTGGGGTCAAATCCAGATTAAGCATCAGTTTTGCAATATACCTATTGTCAAAGTATACCAAAAAAAGGTGATAAAAAAACATCTTTTAATGTTTGAGCACTGTAGATTGTGTTAATATACGAATTTCTATGCGAAATTCACCTGTGATTAAAATCCTATGAATAATCAACTAAACGGGCCAACATTCATATTCAAAAGTGGGTAAATCTTAGTTTTCATCGCATTATACTGAGTGCTGAATGGCTTCAACTGAATATTTTAAATTAATAAATTAAGGTCGTTGTGGATCTCCACAGGTTTCCAAAATTTCCTCTAAAGATCTCTTTACGAGAAGTATTGAGATTAATAACTCTGTCTCTCTCTCTCTCTCTCTCAAAAGCCACAGGACGAGCTAATTGCTCAGATTTAGACAATCTCATAATTTGTAGTTTCTTGCCCGTTCTTTTCAAGTGAAAACCGCTTTCCGAACCGGGTAAAGGTATAGAACTTAAAATGAATGAATCTAAATTATGTTGAACATTTTAATGGATCCAACATATTATTTTCATTTTCATAATACTAAAGGGGACATCAAGATCAAAATATGTAACAAAGACACTGTAACACATGTCACTATTGCTATTTCTGTCTTTCTTGTGCAGTATCGCTATCTTTCCTTTCGCTTACTGCGCGAGCATATTTTGTTTGCTTTGTCCGCTCTGTATAATACGGTAATAAGAGGAGTCCTACGTTCTATTCAAAATTATAATTATTTTAAAGTAACAAACTTACCGAAGGCATAGTAACAGATTTGGAAGAGGTGCGGAGCTATGGCTGTCAGTAGACCGAATAGGGCCTGCGGTAGCTCCGTAGCGAGGAATAGTCCCAAAAGGGCGACCAGCATGCGAGTGGTGCGGTCTGTACGGCCGCCGCCCTTCTTCCCTCCCTCCTCGTTGAGCCGGGCCTTCTCACCCTGTATATAAATAAATATACTTAGTATTACCAGATTTCAGCGAGTGCTTTATAGAGATTGGACGCTATCAATTCCCTTTACTACCACAAAGTTAATTAACTCATGCTTAAAATTGCAATCAAAAGAATATTGTTACATAATTTATTGATATTAAAGGTACCTCATTATGACAAAACATGATAAGTGACACTCGAGTGAACCCACTTACTATAAGGAGCCAATTTGATTTTTACTGTTACAGGAGTTCTTTTACCGGTGTTTGATTTGGCAACAATGACATAAAGGTAGGAAAGAGCAAGGAATTAATAAAATTAAAATACACTTCCAATTATATAAAATCCTTAACATGAGGGGTCAAAACAAATAAATATTAGTTTTTTGTTATGATTGGTAGGTTTACGTGATCTAGCTTCTAGATTTTGTTAGTACTTTATTAACCTCCGCAAACAACTTTTTATTTGTCCGGTATACAATTTCTATATTATATCGGCGAGCCCAAATTGGAACTGATTGATTGCTCGCTGCGAAAGTAAATCCAACGACCGCACTAAAACAAAGGTTTTATGATTCAGGACATGAACCATAAGTATCAAGTTCTAATAAAAATTCATAAATCGTGCGTTATGTGTGGCTTTTTGTTCGAAATGATAAGGGGGATGTAATTTGCCAACTTTTTTATCATTGTAGATGTTCAGCTAGAATAGACAAACGAACATAAACTAAAACTTAAATCACTGCGTTCAGAGATGATGATGATAAAGTAATCAGAATGTCGCGTCAGGAAGTTAAAAATAATGAAAATTGATAATAACGCGATAAAATCCGTAAATATATATATATAATATTTATATATATATTTCAATAATATTCAGATGTTTGCAATATATTTGAGAGTGCTAGTTAAACATGTATATCACAACACATCAAGAAACAGCAGTCAAATACACAAACAGTTGTTTACACAAACTAGTTGCATTGAGCTTAATTACAAGTTAATTACGTACTCTATTCAAAGCATGCAATCGATCGAGAACCGAACACGTGGGTGAAAACAAACAAATTCAAATGAACAATAAGTAGCATGAAAAAATCATACCTCATTGGTTACAACAGCACTTTTCTTCAGTAACTTCTGCCTGCGTCTGTCACTCGACTTCATTTTCAATATTAACAACACACTAAGAATAGATAGCACCACGCACGGTATTAGTTTGATAAATACACTGTAGATCCAAAATATGGCCGTCAATAACTCATTGTTATTAGTCATCACTATCACATACATTGGCTCACTGCTCGCGGGTGCACTGGTGGCATTCAGCTCCAATGTCGAGTTGTCAACATGACTCACAGAATCTGGTAGCCGCTCTTGAATATTCATTGCAAAATATATCGGAAGACACAATATCGGACAGACGGCGTACGCTAGAGTTATAGCTATATTCGTATTCCGCTTATTACAAAAAGTCCTGTTCTTCTGAGGAAACTTTATTGCGATGTACCTCCACACGGCGAGCATGACCGTCAGCCATATAGATATAGTGTGGAACGTCTGGCTAAATATCGAGTGGAAGTAGATGAACACCGCCCAACCGTAAGAGTTCCTGTTCAATTCTGAGCCTATGTTTGTGTACATGTGTAGCGCGAAGGGAATATAATCAATCATAACAAGTAGATCGGCGACGGCGAGTCCGGTAAGAATGGAATTAGTTGAGGATATCATCTCCTTGCGACTGAGCACGGCTATATTAACGGAGTTAGCGGCGGATCCGAAAAGACAAAGGAGCACGGCGATGTAGCCGTGAGCTCGCACGTACACCCGTTGAAAGGCTTTCCCGCCTTGCAAGCAATAGCCATCGCCCCCGCCACTTGACATCTTTTCGCTGATCCCACTTGTTCAGGGCCGCTCACAATTGTGAAGTTCTGATTTTATTGCACAGGGACATCATTTTGAATCTGTAAAAAAATGTAATATCAACAACTTGTTGCCACAAAACATGATAAACAAAGTCTTTGATTACCTAACGCCCAAATACTGGAACGCAACTTAAATATAACTTGCGCTTAACTACGTTAATCCCGATTAATTGTACGGGCTAAGTGGGCCATACGCTGTTAAGAGCAACTTATTATTTGAATGGCGTTCCAGTATTCGGGCGTAAGTATAGGAAGTTCGCATTATAATACTTTGTTGCTATAAAGGTCCTGGGAATGATTACGTCTTTCCTTTCAATATCATATTTGTCATTATTTATATTCAAGGCTGCTGCTCAAAGATAGCATAATCATAAATAAAAGAACTGCCGATATGACTCCGTACAACATGTTTTACGACCAGTTTTGTTGCTAGAACATATATTTTTTTCCAAACGGATATTCATTCTGTCTCAAGTATTCGGAGCGCCTTTTGCCTTAGCACTATGCTCGAAGACTTAATCGAGTTTTCCAACAGGTGGGTGTTAAAATGAACATGGATAAAACGAAGATCATGTCGAATATCCATGTTGTGCCCACCCCCATTGGAGTTGGGGGCTCGACTCTCGAAGTTGTAGACGAATATGTCTATTTAGGACAAGTGGTCCGGTTAGGCAGGTCCAACTTCGAGAGAGAGGTCAATCGGCGAATCCAACTCGGTTAGGCAGCGTTCGGGAAACTTCGCGACGTTTTCTCGTCCAAAATACCTCAGTGCCTAAAATCGAAAGTCTTCGATAGTTGTGTGTTACCAGTGATGACATACGGCACCGAGACGTGGCCTCTCACTGTGGGCCTCATTAAAAGGCTCAAAGTCACTCAACGAGCCATGGAGCGGGCTATGCTCGGTGTTTCCCTACGAGATCGAATCAGAAATGAGGAGATCCGTAGGAGAACCAAGGTTACCGACATAGCCCATAGGATTGGCAAGTTGAAGTGGCAGTGGGCCGGGCACATAGCTCGTAGAACCGATGGCCGTTGGGGCCGAAAGGTTCTCGAGTGGAGGCCACGTACAGGCAAGCGAAGTGTTGGACGCCCGCCTACAAGGTGGACGGACGATCTGACTAAGGTCGCAGGAAGTCGCTGGATGCAGACCGCTTCCAACAGGTCATTGTGGAGATCATTGGGGGAGGCCTATGTTCAGCAGTGGACTTCCTGTGGCTGATATGATGATGATGATGATGATGGATATTCATTTGAACTATAAAGGGCAAAACTTCCGATCACCGAAACTCATGAGATACACTACCGCAGCCTTATGGTCTCGTTTTATATGTTTTAGACGCGATAAAAAATCGATATCAATACAATTTCAGAATAAGCGTTGTCTGAAATGTAGTCCATAACATAAAAGTCTGGAATATTATAGCAACTACATTCAAGCCAATAACTATGAGAATTGCATCAAAAACAGTATTGGCCATGTGTTATATATATAATGCCGAGTATCTTCGAAGGTCAAGTTATACGAAAGGCTTAAGGATGAAGTTTGTCGAGTAATCTCGGGTGAATAAACTAGTTTAGCGGTCGCTTTTAGCCAAACTCTGAGGGGAGCGTTTACTATCGCCGCCGCTGCTACTCAACAACGCATTTGGACAATTAAATGCCTCAAAGATCGTAAGACTTTCTTGTAACCTTGATCTTAGTACTAGATTACAACAAATACACATATTATCTTAAAAGTATCATCTTGCGTTTCCAGACAATAGATTAAATAAAACTACTCCTCTTCTATAAGTGTAAAAATTGAGCTTGAATAAACCTAATACATAATTATTATCTCAGTATAGCAGGTTTATTGATACTTAGCTTACATCCTTGAATATTTTTATATTATTTGAAGGTGGTAGGTCTGTCATATGTGAGAGGCCATCTGGGTAGGTACCACCGCAATATCTATTTCTCCCGCCAAACAGCAGTTTAAATGCACTGTTGTGTTTCGATTTGAAATACATTCTAGCCCGAGTAACTACTGGACATGGTGAGACTTAAGAGAACGGTAGACGCCGATGACCTTGCTCGAACGGGCGGAACCAAATCTCATGGACCGGCGCACGACGTGCGAGCGAGCGCGCTGCGCAACACCTATTCGACACCATTTTTTCGAACGATATATTTCATTATTTTGCTCGATGTTCCCATCGAGTACAGTTAGGAGCGGTCTAACTATACTGAATGTTTAATTCACCATATATCATAATAGCCATCGTGGCGGAGCTTTTTGAACGCCGACTAATAAACGAGACGCCGCGAGTTCGATCCCACATTGAAACGATTTTTTGTGTTCGATTTATTTCATCTATCTATACAAATATTACAAAGAGGAAATATTTGTATTTTGGCATTTTTTGTATTTTAGATTTTTAATATTTGTTTTTTTTTCTAATATTACAAAGAGGATACATTTGTGTTTTTGGATTTTTGTTTTTAATGAATAAACTCAAAAATTACAGGACCAATTTTAAAAATTCTTTCACTTTACGAGTGGTATATTATCCTGGAAAAACAAAGGCTGTATATTTACCTACAGGGGTACATCGTTGTATTTAACCGAATTATGATATTTTACATTCATAGCTTCAGCGGTTTTGATTTTCCATACAATATTTCTTCCTTTTTTTTACCCCCATTAGCCATTCTTCCAAAACTGTTACACGTCATTATTTTGCATTTGCAATAGCGGCCCGGCCCAGCTTCGCCCAGGTTCAAATAGATTTCTGTACAATAATATGTACGAATTATACATATAAACCTTCCTCTTGAATCACTCTATCTATTTAAAAAAACGCATCAAAATCCGTTGCGTAGTTTTAAAGATTTAAGCCTACAAAGGGACATAGGGAGATAGGGACATTGGGACAGAGAAAGCGACTTTGTTTTATACTATGTAGTGATAAACAAAAATCGTAATTTTCAAAAATTCAAATGTTTCCTCTAAATATTAGGTTAGATAGATAGATGAATTTACAAACAAAAACAATTTGTTTCGATGTGGGGACCAAACCCGCGGCCACTCGTCGGCGTCCAGCCAGCTGAGCTACGGTAACTGTGAAGCATGATTGTGAATTAATCATTCACTACGGTTAGACCGCCCCTAACCGTGCTCAATGAATATGTCGAGCGAAATAGCAATATTCAATTTACTTTGATATTGCGGAGACAAGTGACATAGGTCCGTTTAGCACGGCGATTCGTCCCGCACTGATTTGTTGGGCGACAGCGGGGACGTGCTCCCGATTTAGAGTACCGATAATGTGAAAAAATTCGTCAAAAATAAATGAGACAGAAATTGGAAAAAATAAAAAGAAGGCCCCATCTGTCTTGCATTTCTTAATATCCTGATAACAATAACATAATTCTGGTGCTCATAGTTTACGAGAAAAAACGCTGTAAATGCAAAAACAGAGGTCACTTTGCAATTTTATTTCAAGTACTTTTAATACACTTTTAAGAATTCTGAAAAGAATATATATGCTCTATATAGTGTAGATCAACATATATTTTTTTAGAAGACCTAACAATAAAGATCACTAAGAAAAAACGTTGTGAAAAAGGCCATTTCACATAGACCCCCCTCTTAAGATTTTATGTTTCAGAATGGCGAGCGCAATGGCATATCAAGCATTGCTTTGTAATTCAAGGCATTGTTTGGTTTAGCTACTCTTCGTGAGCGGTCGTATCACTTACGATCAGGCGAAATGCATGCTCGTCTTGACATTCATTGTAAAAATAAATAAAATTAAATAATATATTAGATACATTACGGCGAGCACAAAGTATCTTATCTAAATGTGCCTGTTCATTCATCGTGGAAACGCAGGCGTAGTATTTTGAGCCGACTAACGACTCAACACTCATAACACTAACGCCCGAATACTGGAACGCAACTTAAATATAAGTTACGCTTAACTACGTTAAATGTACTGCCTAAGTAGGCCGTGCGCTTTAACAGCAACTTATTATTTGAATGGCGTTCCAGTATTCGCGCGTAAGCCACCAATAATAATAACACTTTGCCAAAAACCCTATGCAGACTTGTAATATACGATTATTCTATAAATACATACATAAACTCACACTTTTTTTCCAAGAGGTAAGTAGATGTGCAACCAAGACACCCACGTTTCTCCGAGTATTTTCCGTCACACGGTGCGATAACGGGGGAACCATTTTTTTTATGTCATTTATCATTACCATCTCAACCACGTGTTCTCCGGGCTGATAATAAATAGAAAAATCCAATATCACTTTCCCAAACCAGGGATCCGAACCCGAGACCACCCACACCATTAATGTTCTAATATTACATTATTTGGCTTTTAAAAAACACTTTACATGTCATGTCAGTCTGATAAAATATATTTTGAATATAAACATTGAAAATAACTTAACCACATTATGGACGCTTCAATCAGAAAAATGACTTTCTTGTATATCGTAAGTTTATTATTGAAATACAATATATTTTGTTTTCTTCATTATCCAGGCTGTTACGCAAGGCTAAACCAAGTAAACTGCAATGCACGCATTTCCTCAAAACAACAAGCGGCTTGCACGGGTTGCACCGTCAGCTTAACGTGACCACCATTGACGTCAATCAACGCGCACCAAAAACCGGCCTCGTGGAAGCATCGGGATTCTGACACAGACATCGGTCGAATCAAGACACTTTTAATTTGTAATTAATTAAGTAATTATAAATTGTAATTTCTAATTTTATTAAAGCCTTAAAATAATTTTGTTTTTTTTTGCGACCTCTGGCTGCGGAACTCGTAATTGGCGCAGTCGGTAGGATATCCGAAATTATCGCAAACCGCGCGCGTGCGATCGGATATCCAGAATCTACGGGAGTTGCAGTCGAGGGAATCCAGACATCGATTCGTGCAAGAAATACCAGAATCCAGTTATGTTGTAAATACTTTGAATCTTTCTTAGTCCTTGCTTTCCTATTTTTCCTTATAAAATCTTAATATAAAATTTCCAAAATTTTCCATCCAAGAGAATCGCGGAGCATTAGGTTAGGTAATAGTAGTAGGCTTAGCGCAATAGACGAAAGGAGGAATTTGAACATGGCGCAATCCGAAGTTGATTCAATTTATAAATCGCTTAGGGTATTGCCAGAATTTGATGGTAATTCGCATGTCCTTACGCGCTTTATAGACCTTTGTGATCAATTAGTTTTAAAATATTTTAAAAGAGAAGCAGGGCATGAATTGGAAAACCTAGCTCTCATAAACGGAATTTTAAATAAAGTTACCGGACCCGCAGGTAGGCTTATTAATTCGAATGGCATTCCTGAAAATTGGCAGGGTATTAGAAGTGCATTAATTAATAATTTTGCAGACCATCGTGACGAGACCGCTCTTTACAGTGATTTGTCAATGCAAACGCAAGGGTCTAGCACCCCCCAGGAATTTTATGAGAGGTGCCAAAATCTTTTCAGCACTATAATGACTTATATCTCGCTTCACGAGACAGTTAGCACTACCGTAGAAGCTAAACGAGTGTTATACCAAAAACTTACTCTTCAAGCTTATTTGCGAGGGTTAAAAGATCCTTTAGGGTACAGAATACGTTGTATGAGGCCAGATACAATGCAGAAAGCTCTCGAATTTGTACAGGAGGAATTAAATACATTGTACCTCCAACAAAGAAACGAGGGTGGTTCACATAAAAAAGATTGGCAGCAACCATCCCCTAATAATAATAATTTACCATTAAATAATTTTATTCCGAAACCTACCCCTTACAATATGCCTATTAGAAACCCAATAATTAATATGCCTGGTCCATCACGCCAGCCTTATATACAGCCTCAACCAATGCAAGGGTGGAAACCACATATTCAACAACCCCCTATGCAAATGCCACGCGGCCTTACGCGGACTCAACAAATGATGCGCATGCCACCTCAGAATTATAACCCACATAGTAACGTGTTCCGGCTGCCTAACAAACCACCGCCGCAAAAATCATTTAATTTTGGAAACACACCACGCCCTATGAGCGGAGTTAGTCATTATGTTCCGAAAATCTTACCCCCATCCGGGCATGATTATATGAAACATGGAAATCCACCACCGACTAATTATTTCAAAACTCGGGAGGTGAATTTCAATGAATTAGATTACAATAATTACTACAGTTACCACGATCAAGAGGAATATCCGGACTATGAACAATTTTATACCCATGATCAGTATTATGAATATTATTATCCTGAACAGTGCTATTATCCCGAGACCCCAACCGTAGAGGAGGTCGAAACAGCTGATGGCCCTTCTGAAAATGAAAATTTTCAGAAAGCGCCGAAATCAGAAAAGCCAAAATAGAAGTAAATTTTCACATTCAAAGGCAATTGGGTTATATCGAAATAGCAAACCCACCTCTTAAATTTTTAATAGATACCGGGGCAAATCAATCTTTTATCAGTCCTGAATCTGTAAAAAATATTATGGTCACCTGCCTTTGAATTATGATCCGTTCGAAGTGACTAATGTACATGCTACAAGTAAAAATGATTACTCAATAACTTTACCTTGTTTCCCGGAATTCAATGAGTCAAGTAATATAACGCTCTACATATATAAATTCCACAATTACTTCGATGGCTTGTTGGGTTTCGATTTATTGGATGTTTGGGATTCTAATATTGATTTAAAGAACAAATTACTTAAAACACGAAACGCACAAATACCGATTCAGATGTACGATTCTAGAAATGTAAATCTCTATGAAGATATTATCCCGGCTAACTCTTCCAAATTAGTGAAATTGCCTATTAATTCGCGAGATGGTGATGTGGTAGTTGAAAATCAAATGATCTGCAGTTGTCTTATCTGGGGGCGCGGCCGAGCCCCCTCCAAGTCGAGCTAAAAAGTGGCATGGCCGTAACATCCTTTTCTCGAAGCAATTCAGACGATTTTCAACCCCCTATAACTTCGTTGTGGCTAAAGCATGAAGCCTGAATTTTCAGTTACTAAGCAGGCATTGTGTAAACACGGTATATTTAAAATTTCATTCAATTTAAACCAGTAGTTTAAGAATTATAACTTGTCAAACTATCGTAATTTTGTCACTCACTGACTGACTGACCGATCATCAAAAGTCGAAGGCACTTCTAGCAGACATAGAACCTTCAAATTTAGAATATAATTAGTGTTTAGTGTCTAAAGTAAGGGAAAATTCAAACATTTCATAATTTGTGTCTAGTTTTCTAGATAGACCAACTGCGTGAATAACTTTGTAATCCCATATAAATGTATAGGATTACAAAGTTACATTTGCAGTTAATGAATCATTGTACCCGTATATAATTGAATAATAGTTGTAGATAGATATCTATATATATGAGGCATAACAGGAGGGGATATAGAGAGGGAAATGGTGTATTCAGCCCATGAAACTGTACAACATTCCTCTAGAAAAACATGACGAAGAAAAACTTGCAAATAAATAGACTAAATAGCTCAAAAATATCAATTACAATGAAAGAAAGCACATTAATAATCAAATCCGCTATATTTGTGATAAATTGATACCTACAAAAATAAGAAAAAACCATAAGACAGAGGCTTTAAGAAAAATCGTTAGTGATATTCTAGAAGTAAGAAGTACCGAAAAGGAAAAAAGTAGGACTCTACAAAAAGACGTGAGATCCCATCAAAAACATCCTGTAAAAAAATCCAAGTCTCGCAGCTCAGGTTTTCTACCGCAAAAAGTTGTGAGATGCATGTAATACCAAGTCGATTAATTTATTTAGTCCTTAAGGGACCTTCTATATAAAGTTATTACGTTAGTTATTACCATATCAATATTAAAAATTATTTACGTTTTAAATAAATAGATCGACTTGGCCAGCAGCATTATGTATAAATTGTACGATACATTATGTTTTCATGCGATGGCCAAGTCGATCCATTTATTTAAAACGTAAAGAATTTTTTATATTGATATGGTAATAACTAACGTAATAACTTTATATAGAAGGTCCCATAAGGACTAAATAAATTAATCGACTTGGTATTACATGCATCTCACAACTTTTTGCGGTAGAAAACCTGAGCTGCGAGACTTGGATTTTTTTACAGGATGTTTTTGATGGGATTTTGAATTGCTTTACTAACGTGACTAACAACCGTGGTTGGGTAGAGATAACTAACCCTTCATCTAATGACGTAATATTTTCTATGGACCGACCAGTTGAAGCCGAATTATTTAATATTGAGACTGAGTGTGCCGAAATTTTATCCGATCGTGCTTCAGAAGTTTTATCTCGCCTTCGGACTGACCATTTAAATATAGAGGAATGTGAGAATTTAAAACGCTTATGTGCAAATTACGCGGACGTGTTTTATCTTGAGGGTGAACCTTTAACATTCACCAACAAGATCAAACATAAAATAAAAACTACAGATGAAATTCCGGTACACACGAAAAGTTATAGATATCCTTATGTACACCGACAAGAGGTCAGGGATCAAATAAATAAAATGCTTGAGCAGAATATTATAAGACCTTCTGATTCTGCGTGGAGCTCTCCTATTTGGATTGTACCAAAAAAGGCTGATGCTTCCGGTAAAGTCAAGTGGCGTCTTGTCATAGATTTTCGGAAAGTTAACGAGAAGACCATTGATGACAAGTACCCCATACCAAATATTACGGACGTGCTTGATAAACTCGGAAAATGCCAGTATTTTACTAACCTAGATTTGGCCAGCGGGTTTTATCAAGTTGAGATGGATCCCGCTGATATCCATAAAACTGCGTTTAATGTAGAAAACGGACATACGAATTTTTACGCATGCCCATGGGTCTAAAAAACTCCCCCTCCACTTTTCAAAGAGTTATGGACCATGTTTTAAAAGATTTGCAAAATAATGTATGTTTAGTTTACTTAGACGATATAATAGTTTTCAGTACCTCTCTTCAGGAGCATATATTAAATTTAGAAAAAGTTTTCAAAAAGTTGCGTGAATCCAATTTTAAAATTCAATTAGACAAGTCCGAATTTCTCAAGCTCGAAACAGGGTGTAAAACCTAACCCTAATAAAATTAAAGCTATAGTGAACTACCCCTTGCCCAAAACAACCACTGAAATCAAACGCTTTCTCGGACTCATTGGATATTATAGGAAATTCATCCCTAACTTTGCACGTGTGACTAAACCACTAACCCAGTGTTTAAAAAAGGGTTCATATTAATTGTTTTGAGCATTGCAAAACGCTATTAACCAACGATCCAATTTTACAATACCCAGATTTCAATAAGGAGTTTGTGCTCACCACTGATGCATCTAATGTCGCAATAGGAGCCGTTTTATCCCAAGGCTCAATAGGCTCGGATAAACCGATAGCATATGCATCCAGAACTTTGAATTCGAGCGAGTGTAACTATAGTACTATCGAAAAAGAACTTTTGGCGATAGTATGGGCAACGAAATATTTTAGACCTTATTTATTCGGCAGAAAGTTTAAAATTATTACTGACCATAGGCCCTTACAATGGGTAATGAATCTAAAAGAGCCTAACTCACGACTTACCCGTTAGCGTTTGAAATTAAGCGAATATGACTTTTCAGTTATATATAAGCAGGGTAAGCATAACACTAACGCGGATGCTCTGTCTAGGGTTGAGATTAATAATGAAGAGCTTATGTCCATATTAGTTAATCCATCCGAAAATGCATCCAATTTAGATGACTCTAGAACTCTTACAGCTACAGAAGTTAATGATGACTCTAGAACTGCTACTGTCCATACGGCTAATGAAAATCCGATATTAGAAGTGCCCATCTCAGATGAACCTTTGAATAAATTCACTAAGCAAATAATTTTTAATGTAGTGGGCGATATAAAGGGTAGGCCTATCGTAACAAAGCCTTTTGAGACTCATACCCGAATATCTGTTCAAATCTCTGAATCAAACCTTGAAGAGGATGTTATTAACGCAATTAAAGAATATGTGCACCCCAAAATTAAAACCGGATTACTAATCATACCACCATTAGCTATGTACAAAATTATTCCCATTATTCAAAGTACTTTTAAAAATTCCGCCATGAACCTTACATTAACTAAAAAGGAAGTAGAAAATGTTAAAGAGTATCTTAGACAGCAGGAGATTATTAATAAGTATCATGATGGAAAAACTAACCACCGGGGTATTAACGAATGTTTTCTCGCTCTAACTCATAGATATTATTGGCCAAAAATGAGAGAACATATTACCAAATTCATTAACGAGTGCACAATATGTGGACAAGCAAAATACGACCGAAACCCAATAAAGCAGCAGTTTAAAGTCGTACCGCCCGCCAGTAGGCCTTTTGAATTAGTTCATTTAGATGTTCTCACTATTCATAACGAAAAGTTCTTAACCATAGTAGACGCTTTTTCAAAATATGCACAGGCCTATTATTTAAGGGATGGAACCGCTATTAGCGTATTGCAAGCATTACTTACATTTTGCACCCATCATGGTATACCTATCACCTTAGTTACAGACATTGGGACGGAATTTACTAACCAACTAATTGCGGAATTTGTTAGAGTCCATAAAATTCAGCACACAGGGTGGCCCCGCACGCACCAAACGAAAACGGCATAGTTGAACGTTTCCATTCAACGATATTAGAACACTTACGCATTTTAAAGTTAGGTCAAAAATCTGAGTCTTATGCTCCTTATGCTCTTTTAGCCTATAATAGTAGCATACATAGTTTTACCAAATGCAAGCCAATAGAGGTTATAACAGGACATTTTGATCCACGTGACCCTTTTGATATAGACCTTTCTTCTCACCTATTGCAACAATATATGAATAATCATAGGGAACGCATGATTACTATATACAGGGTATATCAAGACTGCTACCGAAAACGAAGCCGGGTGGTAGTTTAAGCTACTTCAGACACAAAGCAACCGAAAATGTTGGAAAAAAAAGCAACATTTTTTTTTTGTTATTTTTTTTTATGGTCGTATTTGGGTGGTAAATACATTTTTTCCCAAAATAATTGTGTATACCGTTTTATTTATAAAGACTCTAAAGTATAAAAGAGTTTAAATTATTATTTTAGCAAAAACTATGGATTTCCCACCAAAAAATGACGATATTTAAAAAATGATAAAAAAAAATTGTCGCGTTTGTCTGCAAAATTTTTAGTTGCATTGTGTTTCTAATTACTAAAACTACCACCCGGCTTCGTTTTCGGTAGCAGTCTTGAGATACCCGGTATAATGTTATGCATGATTTATGTAATAATTCTAGGCAACAGTTAACGGGTAACATTAATAAAAATAGAGAGACATAGGCTGAGTATACACCAGAGCAACAGATTTTTGTTAAAAATCAGGTAGAGAGTATCACCCCTCAGCTTAACAATAAGACTAATTCATGATTTGAACCTCACTTACTTTACCTCAAACATAAGCTTGATAGTGTATCGGGTCAATTAGATACGTTCCAGATAAACCGCGTTAAGAGAGGGCTTGTCGATGGTCTTGGGTCTATAATAAAAGGTATAACCGGCAACTTAGACCATACAGATGCATTGCATTTCAATAATGCCATTAGATCCCTTAAGGAAAATGAGAATAAATTAGCCACAGAACTCAATAGCCATATTAGTCTTTCGAAAGATTGGAGTAATCAGTATACGAAAATTATAGAAAGTATTGTAGAAAATCAGCACAGAATAGAAATTTTAGTAAATAAAATTAATGAAAGTGAAGCTACCAGAGATTATGATTTAACAAAGTTTGCACATTTAGCCCAAGTATTTTTAATAATTAGTGATAATGTTGATAGCATATCTCAGGAACTTATGAAACTACAAAATGTACTAGCGTTCATAAAAACTTCTACTATGCATCAATCAATTTTGAATTTAAATGAGATGCGCGCTATAATTAGTAAGCTGATCATTTTATATGGCAGAGATAGGGTAGTTGATTTAGATATTAGAGAATATTACGATTTAATTAAACTAGGTTCGTATTATATAGGAAATGAAATAACTATAGTATATAAATTTCCAATCGTTTTAATCCCCACGTATGACATGTATAAATTATCCATAGTACCCAACAGAAACCATGAAATCATTTCCCCTCCTTACCCATTTTTAGTCCTTAATAAGAAAGATTTCAAGTACATAGAGGCTGAATGCCCGAAGTCCAGTAAATGGTATCTATGCGAAGAGGGTCACAATCTGCAAAGTCGCCCATCAAAGGACTGCATACAACAAATCATCACCACGCAACAGAAAAACCAAGTTTGTCACACTGTCACCGTGTCCTTAGAAAGTCCCGCATACGAAGAATTGGATGAGAAACACTACACCATCAGCTTTCCTGTATCTACGAAAGTTCACCTTTCTTGTGAGCAAGATGCATATGAGACGCTCCAAGGCAGTTATCTCGTCACAATTCCACACCAGTGCTACTTGGAAACACCGGATTTCACTATCTCCAACAAACATAATCGCATGAAAGGACAACCTCTGAAATTAATGGATTTGCCGAGGCACAGCGCTCGTCATCTCCAGCTCGTCCAGCCCACCACACCGACACTTAAGTTATCATCTATAAATTTAAATCATCTACATGCCGTAAATTCAAGACTTTCTCTACAACCGTCAATAAAACTGATTGAAAATGTAGACTATGGATTATACACAACAATCCCTATGTACATGGTACTATTAGGTGCAAGTGTACTTATCAGTTGGCTGGTGTATCGTAGATATCGAACGAAAGCTGCAAATACTATAGCGGACAATTCTGAAGAAAGACAAACTGATCTTCAAGGAATATACACCTGCCCAGCTGCAAGAAGGGTTGACCCAAATCAACCCCCAGCTCAATTTACGACGAATGTCTTCAATAGTCGCTGTTCTTCGGGGGGAGGTGTTACGCAAGGCTAAACCAAGTAAACTGCAATGCACGCATTTCCTCAAAACAACAAGCGGCTTGCACGGGTTACACCGTCAGCTTAACGTGACCACCATTGACGTCAATCAACGCGCACCAAAAACCGGCCTCGTGGAAGCATCGGGATTCTGACACAGACATCGGTCGAATCAAGACACCTTTAATTTGTAATTAATTAAGTAATTATTAATTGTAATTTCTAATTTTATTAAAGTCTTAAAATAATTTTGGTTTTTTTTTGCGACCTCTGGCTGCGGAACTCGTAATTAGGCAGTAAACAAAGAGAGTCTTGAGATAGGAGCTGCAAATGTCGGGTAACACACCATAAACCGGAACTTCCGGTCTCAAAGTATAAATGCACTAGCTGTAAATCTATATGCTTCACAGATACAAGTTAATTATATACCTACCTACTTCATCGACATATTCTTCGTGATGATTTAATGATGAATTAAAATTAATGTATTTCATAGTTTGTAAAAAAAACAGGCTCTGAGATTTTTCGGACATGAAAATAACAATAAAAGTATTTCAACAATCCAATAAATTGGTCAATTTTGCGTTAAACAGAATATAATGCTATACTATTTCGAACAAAAAGAAACAGTAGACAAATCGCTTAAAAACGAATTGGAGAGAAAGGGTGGAGACCCTTGTCTTATTCGAGGATTCTAATGGATAATAAATTGTTTGAAATTATGAACGCTCTACGAATCTGAGATAAAAAGAAATACTAATATTTAATACACCAAATTCTGAGGCACGTTTATAAGAAGTTATTTATTTATAAGCCCCACAATTCGTCGGCGACGTGGTTAAACTGTCTTAGTTTAGGCGGAAACTCCTTACTTTGCAAGTCACGAAAATCTAGACGAAACGAAATTACAATTCTAATACCGCCACAAGGCTAGGATTAGGCAAAACGGTGGCAATGCTGACTTAAATTCATTTATACAAACAGCCCACGATATATATAATAATGTCACACACAAAAGTAAAAAAAAATCGCATAGTATAACATATTTTCTTCAGAATAAACCAGTTGGTATCAAATTGATTTCGAAATTGGATTGAAACATTTTACAGTATGTAAAACTCATTCGTGACGGCAGCCTTTCAAACAACCCTTAGATAACACACACATACACGCTCACTGCTGAGAGGACAAGACTCAATAAAATAGTTCAATGAGACTTAGGTCTCACATAAAAGGTTTTCTACTCGCCAAAGGCGCCAGCCTACCGGCCTAAGCCGGCAATTTTTTGTTGGCTACATAGGCTGGCGGCTTCACTTTTTGCAAGGCAGAAAACTATTTCGACGGCATGACAGAGGCTCGACATAATGAGGAATACTTATATGATGATGTTGAAGTTTTCATGAGCGCTCATGGCGTTTGCGTTGTCGAATGTCTTGTCGCTGAAATAATGATTTATAGGTCGTCGGGTTTTGCCGGCGAGCTGTGTCGCCGGGCCGGCGGCTTTGGTCGTAGTGCGCTTTAAACTATTTTATATAAATATTTGGCCTAGAACAAGTTGTGAACTATGGGGGTACAATTATAATATTACATGCAGTTGTAATAGCCTACTCAATTCATAAAGTCAAATAATAATTACATAATATTATTTAGAGAGCCATGTAGATTTTACATTTAGCGATACTTCAAAAAGATGTAAAATAAAATCTTTCTCTCAGATGTGCAATATACATCCTAGATCAAGACGCAGAGCAATTAGTAATTTCAAAATAGGGTTTTATTAAATCTACACGTCTCAGTGCTTTGCTTAAAAAAACAAGAATTGTTATTACAGTTGCTTATATTACGTACGAACCAAATAAAACTATATATGTAGCTCGTTCTATAAAGAATGAATATGTAAGTGGCTTTTGTTGTAACGCTCTTAATTAAATTATAGAATATGTATTATATATATGCGTGTCTTATTTTTATCCAGTCTCTTAAACTATTTATGGGACATTTCGAACGTCTGAACCTGTTGCCTAGCCTACTGAAAGGTCATTTGAAACTGCCTTGTATATAACTCATTATAGGGATTAGCTAGAGTAGCAATTTAGATCAATCTCTTTTGAACAGGTAGGCTGTTTAACCCTACTTCCTGTACCCTATGTGATAGCGGATGCCCCAGGGCGAAAAGCTCCAATTTTCTTCCACGTGACCGTCGGGTATTGAACCGTTCCGGATCCGTTACGTAACATTTTATGTATGGTTTGGATTTATTAATATTATAAATGGGTTATCATTTTTCTCGTGTCAACATATTTAAAAGAAGTAATTATATTTACTTATAAGCTGATTTACGAAAAAAATGCAATTTAAAACGATTATGCTGTATTTAGTAATCGAACTCTTCCACGCGTCCAAACGAAAAATAAATTAGGAATAAAAGTTAAAAATATATTTAATTTCATCTACTTTTCATTTTATTAATTTCGAACGCAACCATTATTATTATAATATAATATCCAAATACAGTAATCTAAAGCCAGGAATAGAATTATACCGACCTGCTTCGGTTACGCATCAATCTCGTAATAATATAACTCCATAATATACACAGTGCCCGCTATCCCGGGAGTTAAGTTATTACTTTGATAATACGTAAATTAAGTATTTGATTTTACCGGTCATAAATATGACACACTGATTGTAGGATAAAGTCTATGAATCTATGTACATAGATTCTTCGAAATATTCTCATAGTACTATGTATCATCATATCAGCCACAGGAAGTCCACTGCTGAACATAGGCCTCCCTCAAGGATCTCCACAACGACCTGTTGGAAGCGGTCTGCAACCAGCAACTTCCTGCAACCTTAGCTAGATCGTCCGTCCACCTTGTAGGCGGGCGGCCGACATTTCACTTGCCTGTACGTAGCCTCCTCTCAAGAACCTTTTACCATTAAACCTTTCGATTTAACCTTCCTGTACCTATTCTGACAGATCCCATTGCTAATGTGGGTTTCCACCTACATTAAATTAGGAGGCTTAGTTCATCAGATTTTCTGCTAATACACGACTATGTGTCTACCAGAATGCGAAATGTTTCATTTTGAAACGTCACATAAACAGTAAAACCGGCTGAACATCAAGCTGTTTCTCCATCTAATTTGACAAATTATGTGATATAGTTTATAAGTTATAAATAAATGTGCATAATTATTAATTAGTAGTTAATATACACATCAAAATGGAAGAAATAAGCCTTCAGATTTGCTGTATCTATCTGGGTAAGTATATATTACGGAATATTAGCTAGCGTCACAAATATAATTTAATGTGGAACGTTAAATAATAATAGGAGTGGCAAAAAACAAAATGCCCACAAAGGTCGTGTGTTATCCACTAGGATACGGTTAAAAGGGTACGGAAATTTTAATTCAGTATCGGCACAAATTTTTGAAATAATTGAAACACATGTACAACCTTAATAAAGCTGTCTCAAATGCCAACGAATCCAGCGGTTCATAAAATATTTGTATTTATTTTTAGCGCACATGGCCTATAAAATTGAAATTGTTTAAAAGAATAACTTGGAAGCCCTTAGTATAGCTGTGGAAGAAAACCTGTTACAATTATAATTAAAGTATTATCAACTATTTAAATATCATTAATTCTGTTAATGTAATCCACAGAGTACTTTCACATAATATATTCTATGACAGAAAAATCAGATGTGTAATTGGTAAGACTAGACCAACAGTAGGTTGATGTAGGCTGATAAAGATAGAATCCATCCCAACAATTTTGTATTAAAAATGCGAGTTGTTACAATTTCACGACATATCTACATAAACTGTTCATCGTAAATTTTAATATTCTTAATGGTATCCAAAAGAACATCATCATATCATCATCACCATATCAGCCACAGGAAGTCCACTGCTGAACATAGGCCTCCCCCAATGATCTCCACAATGACCTGTTGGAAGCGGCCTGCATCCAGCGACTTCCTGCGACCTTAGTCAGATCGTCCGTCCACCTTGTAGGCGGGCGTCCAACACTTCGCTTGCCTGTACGTGGCCTCCACTCGAGAACCTTTCGGCCCCAACGGCCATCGGTTCTACGAGCTATGTGCCCGGCCCACTGCCACTTCAACTTGCCAATCCTATGGGCTATGTCGGTAACCTTGGTTCTCCTACGGATCTCCTCATTTCTGATTCGATCTCGTAGGGAAACACCGAGCATAGCCCGCTCCATGGCTCGTTGAGTGACTTTGAGCCTTTTAATGAGGCCCACAGTGAGAGGCCACGTCTCGGTGCCGTATGTCATCACTGGTAACACACAACTATCGAAGACTTTCGATTTTAGGCACTGAGGTATTTTGGACGAGAAGACGTCGCGAAGTTTCCCGAACGCTGCCCAACCGAGTTGGATTCGCCGATTGACCTCTCTCTCGAAGTTGGACCTGCCTAACCGGACCACTTGTCCTAAATAATAAATAATAAATAAATAATAATAATAAAAGAACATATGTTAACTAAAATGAAAATATTTTCCCTCAGGGTAAAAAAAAAGGAATCCAACAAAACACACTTCATAGCGGAATTCCATGAAAAACTTAATCACTCAGAATTACCACTCTAAAATATATTAGGGACTATTCAAATCAGGACAATAGCACTGCGGAGAAAATTATATTAAGTATTAATGTATTTAGAATAAGGTTGCAGACATAAGAAAACTATGGACAAAAGAAAAAAAATGTACAAATTACAATATTATTGTAATAACATAAATTATCCCATCAAAAACATCCTGTAAAAAAATCCATCGCATGAAAAAATAATGTATCGTACAATTTATACATAATGCTACTGGCCAAGTCGATCTATGTATTTATTTAAAACGTAAAGAATTTTTAATATTGATATGATAATTACTTACGTAATAACTTTATACAGAAGGTCCCTTAAGCAAGGACTAAATAAATTAATCGACATGGTATTACATGGATCTCACAACTTTTTGCGGTAGATTAACTGAGCTGCGAGACTTAGAATTTTTTTACAGGATGTTTTTGATGGTATACAACCAATCATTAACTGCAAATGTAACTTTGTAATTCTATAAATTTATATGGGATTACAAAGTTATTCACGCAGTTTGTGTATCTAGAAAACTAGACACAAATTATGAAATGTTTGAATTTTTCCTTACTTTAGACACTAAATACTAATTATATTCTAAATTTGAAGGTTATATGTCTGCTAGAAGTGCCTTAGACTTTTGATGATCGGTCAGTCAGTCAGTGAGTGACAAAATTACGAAAGTTGTATCAGCCCATATACGTCCCACTGCAGGGCACGGGCCTCCTCTTAATCGAGAGTACGATTGAGAGTGGTTCGGCCATATAGTCTACCACGCTGGCCTATTGCGAGTTGGTGGACTTACATACCATAGAAATTCATATAAATCGCTATGGTATGCAGGTTTCCTCACTCATGGAGATTAAGTATCAATACACAAATGACTCCAAAAAGACAGAGGTGTGCCCTGGGACTCGAACCCGCGACCACCGTGGACATGTTGGCAGCCGCGTCTGATCCGACTACCAACAGGTCACCATGCACTTAAAATACTAATTTTACAAGAATATAATATACCAGGGAGGTGACTCTATTCTCCGACAGGAAGTTCAAATGTTCGAACGTTCGAAATCGTTCGTTTGTTTTGAATTTTTAATTAAGTTATGTTTGTCAATATTATTTTATGTAGAAATTAATTATATTAATTGCTATTAAAATTTTAGGGTAATAACTAGCTTTGTTAAAAAATATGGTATAATGATGCTGTCAATGGATAACAACTACATTAAACTACTGATTTTATTTCCTATTGTCAACCTTTCTATTATTATTTTATCTATACATCTATACATACATACATATAAATAAAATTGAAGTGTCTGTTTTAAGAGTGAAAATAAAAAAATGTCCTACTACATATCGTTATATACACGATACCTGTGACGTAAATGATCTTTAAAAATTTTTTGTCTGTCTGTCTGTCTGTCTGTTTGTTCCGGCTAATCTCTGAAATAGCTGGACCGATTTTGACGGGACTTTTTTTGTCAGGTAGCTGATATAATAAGGAGTAACTTAGGCTGCATTTATTTTAGAAAAATAAAGTAATGATGCAATTCCCAAGTACTGTGCAGTACCGCGCGCAGCTCACGCGCATGCCACCACTGGGCCGTCACGACGGGCGCCTCCCATCAACGAATCAATATCACAATTACAAAATATTGTATATAAAGAAATTTTTCAATAAAGCTAATACAAAAAACTGAAAATAAATGATAACTAAAATAAAATGCAAAAACCAAAAAAAAAACTAAATGAACTAAATAACTTTTTTGTTAAATTCCACGCGGACGAAGTCGCGGGCACAGTTAGTAAGAAATATAAAAAGTTGGAAAAGTAAATTGATCAATATTTCATAAGTGTAACGTCAGGCCCACCCGTTTCCTTGTCTACTTCTAAAAACCTAAATACTATTCTCAATGCAACTTATCACTCACTCTGACTTATTCTAAGGTTGCGGCGTACGAGAAACGATTCGAAAAGGACATTGTTCAATTTTGGCCTAAGAACCGAAGTAAATATAAATTATACTATAATTTTCATTTATTTTTATATTGTTTGAAACATATTTTAATATTCCACGGACACTTCAAATAAATAAATTCCAAATAAAAAGTTGGGTCACAATTATTGATGCCGTTTAAAATGTTTTCCGTCAGCCAGTGCTGCCAGTTTCGGAAGTTTTCGCGATTTCGGTAAATACGGATCGAATTGAGAACCTCCTCCTTTTTGAAGTCGGTTATTAAAATTAGTTGATAACACTTTATTCATTTAAATACCTAAATTGACTAGCTAGAAAAAAACTAGTATTCTATATTTTTTTGAGCGAAATCGCTAATTTCTAGCTTGGCATTCGAGTATTCTAGTTTTCGTAATTGGCAACACTGGTGTACTTCATACCATTCAATTTTTGATTGCTTTGCGACTATTTTCTAATTGGTCTGTGGCGACTATCGTTTCTTTTGTGATTTTCTATGCGTTTCATGGTTTTATTCTAACAACTTTGGCTTGATTACGGACTCCGATTAGATTGCGTACTTAGTAGACTCGACTGTGTGTAAAGGACTGGATTTTCCATAGGCATTTTCGGATGTTGCTCTGTCTGTGATCGAATTTAGTTGTATCTATTAACTCTATCTATTAACAAAAATCGCACCCAAATCCGTTGCGTAGTTTTAAAGATCTAAGCATTCATAGGGACAGATAGAAAATGCAACTTTGTAAAATGATAATTGTCAAAGAATTATCTTAAACTTGACTAGGTACTATCTCTTTTCCTAGTATCTAGTAGAGTAGTCCTTTCCTAGTTCTAGAAGAGAACATATATAGCTGTACATAGTATTGTTAATATTACTTTGATATTACTACTCTAATATTTCACGCAAGCTTGGTTATTTTTTATTTATAACCTCAAAATATTGACTTTTTTCGTAATTATTTTAGTTTTCTGAAGTGTCCGTTCGTGAAAACTTATTTCATAGGATTCCATATAATTTTAAGAGTTTATATTAGTCACTTTCGATTCGAACGGTTCTTAGGCAGAACATGTTTGGAGCCGGAACAATGTCCTTTGTAAAGTATTTAGGCATAGGTACAGTTACATATATGTACAGTTTAACGTACGACGTACGAACCCTGTATATTGTTTTGAAAAGGCTGTCTAATAAATTGAATTATATATGTAGGGCAGGTAACAACTTTTTCATGTGTCGTAATACAAAGGTAATAAAGACACACGCGCTAATATAGGGCCAGGATCTTTGTCATTGGATTTGACAAGTTGATTAATAGAACCGCGTACCCACAAAAACCACAAACATAATAAATTTACACGTTACAATCAATACCTATATCCAAATGAAAAGTAAAACACAACAACTTGTTGCTAATCACCGTTTTTTGTAATACAACTCCTATTTGTACTGTTATTTTTAGCTAATATTATTCTGAACTTGTGTTCTTTATATTCCATTTTTTGTTTAAGGTATAAGTAATGCTGTAGGACTTGCTATCTTTTTACTAAAAAAAAAAACCTTTTTATAGCTCGAATTGGTGGCACGGTAGAGACCATTACTCTAGAGTGACAGTTGACGGACTGTACATAGAGATAAATCGTACAAGAGTGCGTTATACTTGCCCAGAACGTGATAAAATACTTGAGAGTAAAAACATCACAAACTTCACAGACAGATAAAAAATAATAAGGCATCAACATTTTATGTGAGGATACAAAAAAATTACAACTTTGTTATGGCTTATGACCGAAGTTATTAGAGTAGAGATTCTAAATTTAAACAGACAATATTTATTTAAAAATTACATTATTTTGTTATCAACCTTTTGAATTAGTTTCTCAAAGACTTATAATATTCTGGAAATTTACATTACACTAAAGCGTACCTACGTACCTATATATAAATCGTAAGTACGTTCAAAAAATAAAGACCACGCAAATAGAATCTCGAAAGACCACAGAAATGAAATGAATACAAAAGCTTTAAACTAGCTGCTTTTTTCTCACCTGACAAACTTACTATTTACCACCCAAACGATTTTGGCTCTTTTCATCTGTCGGCGGTTGAAAATAAACCTATTATAGTATGGCTTAGCTGTCTATTGTTTTATTTCTTTTGTTTATGTTCGAGAAAGGAGAATAGCAAAACATGAAAACTAAACTGTTTAACCAAATTATTGTAAATATTTGTCAACGGTTGTTTATTGCTGTCTCCCTATATCTGAAAACACTTGTTTTAATTACGCTACCGTCACCAAATCTACCCTAAACATGTTATAGAGAGTAAATACAATTGACGAAAGTCTCTGTCCATCCTTTTGTTGTTGACTTAGTCTATAATGATCTAATTTGCATAACGGCTGGCGTATAGGCAAAGTGTGTTCAAACTATTTCCATTAATTGCTCTCAAAATGATCCGCATAGTTATGCTGGAAATCTCCTTCAACGTATTAATTACACATGGGTAATGAAATGAGAGCCAAGATTCTAGAATCTCTTTACGAAATTAAATATTTCAACTTGAAAACATGACATGAACAAAATTGCAATTTACGCATGATTGGAAAACAAAAGTGTTAACTTTAACATTATTATTGTACTGCTTTATCTTGTATAATGTGCCATATCTTATTAACAAGTACCTAATTGTGTCAAATATGAAACAATATGTATTTCTTCACTTTGCAAAAGGTACTTACTTTTTCAAAAAGATTGGTGGGATACACCAACGGCAAACGATATCACAAAAAAAACTTTCCTAAGGTTCAAAATATTTGTTATAATTTCGGAATCCAGCATTTGTTATTGTACATTCTACCTAAACCTAGTATACCATAAGGTTAAATAAACACTTATTTGTGGTATATATAATTAGTGTTTGTAATACCGAAAGTCTTTCGTAGTTTCTAATACCCACGCGACAAGACTTAATTGATCTTAAGGTGTGGGCAGTACTTGACTATTGGGTGTATTTATTTGTTATTTATAAAAATAAAGTACTTACCACGATCTTCTACACATGACTAATATATGAAACGAGCAATGATAGCTAAAGCCCTTATACGGCAATATGCTTGTGTTGACTGTTCTTATAAATAATTTATACACAATATTGCACTATAAAATGCCATTTATTTCTCCTTAATGTATTCATGAGTGCTTATTTATAAATTATTCGTGGCACGTGTAATGTAATGATCGGATTAAGCTCTAATCAAGAGACGGAAAAACTTAGCTTAGCTTTAATTAATTCAAATCATTTCTTCGTAATACAAAGAATCGTAATCCCCAAATGTGTACGCAAGCTTTAGTGATGGAATATATTTTTATCAGAGAGATAACACTTATATATTTTACTTCTTTATATTCATTTCTTTATTACCTATATTTATTTATATGCTTATAATATTGAGTAACTTAAACATATAGTGGCAACACCACCCGTAAAAAAAAATAAAAAAAAATTACATGTTAAATAATTTAAAGCATATACGTTATACTGCACAAAATCTAAATAAAAAACCTTATTGGATATTCTTGACTCGTTGCCAGAATACCAATACAAAATCGTGTCTGGTCGACTTTAGTGCCCTGTCCTACCTAAAGCCATTATGAAAAAAACAAGCTTATACATAGAATCGTTAACCTACACTAATATCGTTCTTATAAATACATTTAGGACAGGGAGGGGTCGCGTGGACATTAAAGGCACTGAAACGTTTGTTATTCCAATTTGTCACATTTGTAGTTCCCTATATTACCATTTATATCACTAAACATTCTCGTAAACTACAAAGGTGAATAGGATTGTGGTCGGTATTAAAACTTAATCACGCTATTTTTACTGAGTAATTAATATATATAGTAATGTTTTAAACTTGTTTAGTCTGATGAAATATTTATAAAATTACTACTACTACTAAATAAAAAAGTAAGGGATTGTAAAAATATTTCTCCGTACAAACCAAACAACAAAGAGCAAAACTGGATTTCAGTAAATATAAACGATAAAGCTTTCCACACGAGACGATTTTCAATCCTAAAATTGACACAGAAAAATAGACAAAGTCTGAGAAAATAAGTCTTTCTTTTGAAACAATATTATTTGGAAATAAAGAAGTAAAATTTATAGTATATTTTTATCATAATTAAATTAAATAAATTGTCAATTTATTTTTATAAATATGTAAACAGCTGTTTATGTGTTGCAACATATAATTTACATTGAGTGTACATAGCTGCACTGCCAACAAATCAGGGACTTCCCCCATTAGCACACTCGTTTGCTTTAAATTCCACACTAAGGTTGTCTAAAAAGATTGATTTCAGTGACAAGACTGCCTATTGTCGCTTTTTATATCTCTTATTCTGGAAAATTCTATATGTGGATTACAGTACAGATTTATTTAACATTGAAATACTAGAAACCACGCTGAAATATTGTACTTCATTTTAGCTACAAGGAACAATGAAGACTTTGCCAAACAATTTTTAAAAGGTTTTCTAGAGATAAGGTAAAAATGACAAACTAAAATATCAGTTGGATGCACAAAATTTCACGTGTTAATAAATGACATTGACTTAGATATTTAGTTCTAAATTACTGCTATAACAGTCACGAAGAAAAGTACTTCAAGTAATAAAAAAATCTAATAAAGAATATCATATTTTATAAACTGTTAAATAGTAACGCCGAAAATAAAATTGTGTGATAAAAATGACCATAAATCCAAAAAAGGGATTTTCTGATACCGAGCAAACCGTCATTAACTTGAAAGAATAAATTCTAAGGTAAAATAACATACTACGAAACAAGTATTGATGAAAATATCTTAGAGGCCGCCCACTAATCACGTGAGGCTTGAAAGGAGGGGAGGAGTTGGACAAAATCACGAAATATCATAAGTGGGGTCTAGTAAGATATCACGTGTATTTTTTTTTTCATAACATAATTTTGATAAAAATGCTACATAATATATTATTCGAATGATTACACGATTCTTTTATTATGTCATGGTCCTTAATTACAGACTAAAAAGGGATTATACTTTATACCCTTTCTTAAGATTATTTCGAAAAATGTTAAGATTTATTTATATGTAATAAAAATACACGTTATGTTGGTGGGGGGGGGAGTATAATCTTAAATCTCACCACATATCACCAAAAGGTAGGGGGGGGGGGTCAAAAAATGCTGATCACGTGATTAATAGACGGCCCCTTACTCGTAACAAGTTTGCCGAGATGCTTTAATTATTTTATATTATATATAAAATTATAAATCAACCAGTTACTAAAGGGTCGCAAAACTCTCAGAGGCTATTTTACCGGAAATAACATTCTATCCTTTATTTGTCAACCGTTACACTACCGACGGGCTTGCAAGGATCTTTCTTGTTTGTCACAGTTTGTATTCATTGTTAGTAGCTTTAGTAATATTACTTTACTTATTCTTCTGTGTCCGTTGGGATTTTGTAATCTAAACTTCAATTTGAACTTCCTAACTGTTTACATTAGATCCTTACCCTTATACATAGCAAGACTCAAGCTTTTTTCTGAAATCGCTATTGCTGTCAAGGGAAGCAACGATATTCGTATAACTATTAAATTATTTTATTTTTAATATTTAATATCTAATTCAAATTCTATTTTGAAAGTTCCGGAAACAATACCTATAATATTAAATATCAATTAAAGCATTTAAAGTAGAGAACAACCCATCTTTTTTATCTTTTAGTGAACCAAAATAATTGTTATTAAGCAATATTTAATAGCTGAGTGTAGAAAGGTCCTAATTAATTGTTCCAGAATCCATCTTCTTCAATATAGCGGTCCTCTTCAATTAGATATACTTCACGTAACGTTCTATTCTGAACTTGCTTTTGTTTTAATACATATGAAATGGACAATGAGTACCCGTTCACTCATTTTCCTTTTAATATAGAACTGAAATAGACGAAATGAATAGCGCCGTGGAACCTGTGCTTACTAAATGCTCGGTGTAATGAACAAACATTTGGAAATGTTACAATGGTTGGAAAATAATACGTTGCTTTAATTTTCCATGACATATACATAACGATAATGTGATATTTACATTAAGCAAATAATGGATCCGACTGTTTCTATAAACAATACATAAATAATCAATAATTATGCATGAATGTATATATATTGGACGTATATGATAATTCTTATATTTGGGCTGTTTTCACAAGTTATGGAAATCATGGCAGTGATAATGAAAGACAAGTGAATGAAGGAAATCGAGTGAATGGTGCGCTATACTCCATTACGCAAAGTCGGAATGTATCTAAAAAAGCACTGCTGTTCATGGAGAAGTTAATGCCAACGCTTATGTATGGTGGTAAGAGTTGGGTAAGGCTGAAGAAGCATGAAAGTAAAATTAGTCGAGTAGAGATGAGATGAGAGAATGCATTGCGTAAATTTCTATGACAGAGTGTGGAATAGCGTGGTGATGAAAACGAGTGGAGTGAAAGATGCAGTAACGAGAATTGGCAAAGGAATGTTACGATGGTTTGGCCATGCAGAGAGTATGGATGAAAAGAGACTAACCAAACAAACGGTCGAGATCGACCTCACCGAACCTACACCATTCAAATCTGTAAAACAATCAACAAGAGTCAGGTCAATCGAGTATGCATGAGGAGGTTGATGAAAGTGGATGAAGCCAAAGTAATGTGTTAAGATCGAGCAAAGTGCCGATCTATCTTTGCCTACCCGTATAGAATAGATTGTGTAGGTATATATTTGAAGCAGAATACATGAACTGTCCATAAAATGAAAATTCTCTAATGAGTTCTGTTCTTTATAGCCAAATTCTACTACCCTTAATCTGTCTGTATCTGTATCAGCCCATATACGTCCCACTGCAGGGCACGGGCCTACTCTACAATCGTAATCGATTGAGAGTGGTTAGGCCATATAGTCCACCACGCTGGCCTAGTGCGGGTTGGCGGACTTACATACCATAGAATTTTTTTTATAAATCGCTATGGTATGCAGGTTTCCTCACGATGTTTTCCTTCGCCGTTATAGTGCGTGGTGATTGACTGTCAATACACACATGGCTTCGAAAAGTCAGAGGTGTGCCCCGGGATTCGAACCCGCGACCACCGTGAACATATTGGCAGTCGCGTCTAGTCCGTTTACCAACAGGCCACCACGCACTTACCCTTAATCGTTGCCTTTTAAATAAACATTAATGTAGAATCTACAATTTTATAAAAAAGAGATTGAAACTCTTATTCGTTTTAAACAGGATCATCGTGACACACGATCGTCGTGAGTTATTTTATAGCCGGCACTAACGCACCAATTCCATGACATCGCAGAAAATTCTTTTTGTATCCACAATTTCTTCATGAATGCCCCAATTATAATTTTACCTAGGCCAGTTTTTTACAACCAAGTTCGTTTCTCACAAAATCGAAAGGCAAATTTACTCAGTGACTACGTATTGTCATAAGTCGGTAAGTGAAGAGAATTCTTACAAAACTATACTTTCTAAAGAACTTAATCCAAAATTTAGATGATTACGCAAAAAATTGTAACTTTCCTCGAATTTTTATTATGTTTATAAAAAACTTCTTTATAAAAATCTTTAACTTATTCAACTTGTTATTCGACTTGTTATGAATTATCTATACACAGTCAGGTCATAAGTATTGTCACACAGTTAAAGCTTTTCTTTTAGAATGCTGGCCACAAAAAAGTTTATTGAATTCGAATTTCAAATTGTTCATGAAAATAAAAATGTATACTTTTTATAATTTACTCATTTTTAAATATGGAGTAGACGCTTAAAGAAGACCGTGTTGCAGTTATTGCGTTGCATCGTTGCGGTTACGCGCCAATTCAAATTTTTGACATACTGAAAAATTTGAATATAACCAAAAGATTCGTTTATCGTACCATCACACGATACAATGAAGACTCTAGTGTAGATGACAGGTCAAGAAGTGGTCGCCCTCGGTCTGTTAGGACTCCAGCAGTGATAAAAGCTGTGAAGGCGCGAATTCAAAGAAATCCTAAACGTAAGCAGAAACTGTTGGCCCTTCAGATGGGGTTAAGCAGAACCACGGTGAAAAGGGTGTTAAATGAAGACTTAGGGCTTCGGGCATATCTAAGAAAAACAGGACATCGTTTGAATGCTCGTCTAATGGACCTGAGACTGAAGAGATGCCGCGCTTTGTTGAAGCGGTACGCGGGAAAAAATATATCGGGAAAATCTTTTTTCAGATGAAAAAAATTTTACCGTAGAAGAGAGCTACAACAAACAAAATGATAGGGTGTACGCACACAGTAGTGAAGAAGCGAGCAACCGTATTCCGCGTGTCCAACGAGGTCATTTTCCATCCTCGCTCATGGTATGGTTGGGAGTTTCTTATTGGGGCTTAACAGAGGTGAGTGAGAGATTTTTGTGAGAAAGGCGTAAAAACGAATGCAGTTGTGTATCAAAATACAGTCCTGACGAACCTTTGAACCTCCTGACGAACGAACGAACAGGTTTCAACCTGTTTCTCATACCATGTTCAATAACAGGCACTGGGTATTCCAACAAGATTCAGCGCCAGCTCATAGAGCGAAGAGCACACAAGACTGGCTGGCGGCGCGTGAAATCGACTTCATCCGGCACGAAGACTGACCCTCCTCCAGTCCAGATTTGAATCCGTTAGATTACAAGATATGGCAACACTTGGAGGAAAAGGCGTGCTCAAAGCCTCATCCCAATTTGGAGTCACTTAAGACATCCTTGATTAAGGCAGCCGCCAATATTGACATGGACCTCGTTCGTGCTGCGATAGATAACTGGCCGCGCAGATTGAAGGCCTGTATTCAAAATCACGGAGGTCATTTTGAATAAACCTTAGTGTCATAAGAATCTATGTTTTGTTAAGTTCATTTTGGTATATAAATGGTTACATAATGAATAAACTTGTTTCAATTATTTTATATTAAACATGTGACAGAATTTATGACCTGACTAGGTATATTCCTATCGTGGTAACTGTATATATAAATTTTTCCTAGCGCCCAAATTAAAAAAGATTATTACTAAGTGTATAAAACAAAATATTTTTTGAATGTGGCTTTTTTGTAAGTTTCTTAGAACGAATATAAGTAACTCTTCGACTATGTACAAAACTGTGCTAAAATTCAATTTGATCGCATTTGTACAAAAGATAAAAGTATTCAAAACATCAACTTTTGTTTGCATCTCCATATAATTTCGGCAACAGTAAACATTCATCGCCAGAGAAGAATTTTTCGTTTGCATTACTTGGGATATCGCCAAAAAATTGTTTTTTTTATAAATTTCTATCGCCTAAACAAACTAGTATTTAAAAGACGAAAACGTTCATATTCGTATCCTGTGACTAAATCATGACCTGTCGATTAGAAATAACCGTTGAATTTTCGATGGATGCATGAAGACTGTTGTTTTTCTCTCATAGAATTTCATATTCTCAGGTTCGAATTGTGGGTCGTGCTTTATGAAATTGGATTTTTCACTTCATCATCAGGAATTTGTGCCCGATATGGCGATAGGCTCGCCCCTATTACTTGTGGGGCGGAACACACAGGACTAAACATGCAAGTCCTGGCGGCAACCCAAAATAGAAAAAGGCATGAGTTTGGATGTATGAATGGATGTAGGATTTCAAATTGATAATGATCTCTTATCCAAACTTCAAACCATATAATATGCGGGCACGGATTAATACATTAATATTAGTTCCAATATTGTAATATAATTCTTTAAATTAATATTAAACGAACATAACATGAATTCTAAAGATAAGTTTTAAATCAGTCAACCTAAAAGATTTACGTTCTGTTACCTTTTTTGTTCAATACATTTCATCTGATATTGATCTTTGTGTATATTTAGATAGAAATGGGATGTGAAACAATCTTAAACTAAATTATGACGCAGCTCAATAATTTTAGCTATCTTTTCTGCCTTGAAAGCCAGATCATAACCATTTCGCGAGAATTACTTTGGATTATTACGCCAAATTACCAATTCTATGAACAAATTCCAAGTGGTCTCTAAAATAGCAGACGAAAGCTTCGAACAGCCTTATTCATAGACAAATAAAAAACCTATTTTGGTTATCGAAAGTTTCGTTTTCTTCGCTTAAATTGAATTTAGAAGTCATTCAAAAGGTTATTTGTACCTACTTCGGCTGTCAGCATCCAACTATAAAAGTGATGCTATGAATACCTAAATACGCTGAACTATTATTACCCTTCTAAAACATAAAAACGAGATTTTCTCGTTTATTTTGCGATAATCCATTTTGCTTTATGAAATCGTTTAAAGTAAGATCACCTCGGGGTAAACTCTCACGTCCGTACATTAAAAATTACATGCCGTTGACTTACAAGTTTTCTCGGGATCAAATTCCGTCTCACACGAACTTTGGCAATTTATTATAAAATTATAAGGAAACAACACAAATACGCGAAAGAATAAAACATATTCAAGGTGTTCCTAAACAATTATTTTCAGAGCAGAAGTTCACTCATATTAAAAGAATTGTTCTATATTTCTCTGCCCTACTGTTAAATAATCGCCTCCGACCGTAATCTCCACAATACCTGAAGATTTTAGATGCATTAACGGAATTCGAAAAAGTTAAAGACTGTTGGGCGGTTTTTATGCTGACAGAGCGACTACAAATTTATTCACTGGACAGTAAGCGCAGCGCAATCAAAATAGAGTGTCCATCGGCTAGACAATTTTTCACAGTTTTCCTCCCTCTTGTTATTATTTTCTCGAATATTAATATCACAGCGATAGCCTCGCTCCCTATCACATCCTGGGAAGGAACACAAAGGGCAAAACGTGCGTGTCCTTGCAGCACCTCTTACTACGCCTTCTTGGAAAACGGCTTCTTGTATGAACGTTCTGCCAACTAACCTCTCCAGTATGGGCCAGGAGAACTTCCGGCTTGGTTCAACCAATATAATAAATATTAACTTAACCACTTACATCGTATTTAATTTCAATCACAAGTTTCTCAACACGCCAGGTGACATTGAACAAAATTTTAAACGCCTTATTTTTAAAAAAATCGGGTATTTAGTTTAGTAAAAACTAAATTTTTACCCATCTCATATAGATGCGGATATTTAAGCCGTCAAACTGATCTTTGGCTCTGTTCGGGAACTTACCTGAGGGGTAAGAAGACTCATGCCTATACGAGTTGATCAAAAGTCTTGAAAACTAAAATCGCCATTATTACAAAAGTACCAGGCACTGTCTTTTCAAACTTGGTACAATGCTACATGAGGTGTAAATTAAATACCATTTGTCAATATTACCTATTATATATTACGTTAAAAACAGTAAGTTTCAATACATTTTATAAACAAAATAAAACAAGTCGCCTTGTACCTCTTGCTACTTAGGCTTTAGTACATATTATACTGTATACTGTTATAACTTAATATATTTATTTACAGTTATACCATTGCGAATGTAATTAATAAATAGAATCACAGTAATCAAATTTACATGATTTTACATACATATATCTAGTGTCACCTTTTTTTTATTGTACTGAATGGCGAGACGAGCGTGCCATTTGCCTGATAGAGATACGACCACTCATATTCAGTGGTAAAACCAAACACCAGGAATTAAATAGCTATTATTAGCATTTCCCTGTGCTCGCCATCCTGAGACAAAATATGCTTAATCTCAATATGTCCAAGTACCTACTCTAGCCAATATGTCGTTCAAACTAGATATAGAAACACAACAGTAAATTAATGTAAAACACCCAAAAGTCCCATGCATAGTCCTGACCCCACACTAAGATCGAGTCATGTGTCGCGGGTATCAGGAACTACGAGAGACTTTTCAGTCTCACAAACACACAGACCCGAAAGAAATATTTGTGGGCCGCACAAATATTTCTCTCGGTGCGGGGATTGCACCCGCAGCCTCTCGTTTCACAGGCGTCGTCTAACCGCCTGTCCCACGGAAAACAGTGCATGTACCTACTGCTTTTTGGTGGAAGAAATAGACATTGCAGTGGCTCCTACCCAGGCGGCTTCTCATATGCAAGAGATTATTAAATTTAGTTATTTGTAAGTAGAAAATAAATAATCGACCATTTCATTTGTATAGGTTGTCAAAAATGTTGATGTAATTTATTTTTTTTGGCTGCTACCATAATAATAATCCCATAGGACAAGCGTGGCGGTCTATGACGCTAAACGTATTTCTCATATAGGAAGTTGACAGCATACATGAATAATACAGCCAAGGTATACTCAATTAAAAAGTGCGTGGTGGCCTGTTGGTAAACGGACTAGACGCGACTGCCAACATGTTCACGGTGGTCGCGGGTTCGAATCCCAGGGCACACCTCTGACTTTTCGGAGTCATGTGTGTATTGATAGTCAATCACCACGCACTAAAACGGTGAAGGAAAACATCGTGAGAAAACCTGCATACCATAGCCGATTTTATAAAAATTTCTATGGTATGTAAGTCCGCCAACCTGCACTAGGCCAGCGTGGTGGACTATATGGCCTAACCACTCTCAATCGTACTGTTGATTGTAGAGGAGGCCCGTGCCCTGCAGTGGGACGTATATGGGCTGATACAGATACTCAATTACTAAAATATATGTATGGTAAAAACTTAGAGAAAACGTTTTAAGTTTCAAAAACCTTCATTTTTTTTAGTTAGAGTTTCATATATATTTTTTTATACTAGCATGAGAATTGGATGGTGGCCAACACGTTTACGGAGGTTGTGGGTTCAAATCCCAGAGCACTCCTGTGTCTTCTCGGAGTAATGTGGGTATTGATAGTCAATCACCACTAAAACGGTGAAGAGGAACATCCTGAGGAAATCTGCATAAAATAGCGATTTGTAAAGAATTTGTAGGGTATATCAGTTCCACCAAACCGCACTAGGCCAGCGTAGTGGACTATGGCCTAATCCCTCTCAATCGTACTGTCGATTGTAGAGGAGGCTTGTGCTCTGCAGTATAACATGGGCTGATATAGTTACAGTCAAAATTCTAATCTTATATATATTACAAAATATTTTCAATAGATTTAATCAATTTGAGTGTCATAGAATTTTACAATCGTCTTTGAACTGTTTACATCAATATAACCGATCACATGTTTTGCAGCAAGTAGTGCTAGTAACGCGTTGAAAGTTTTATAACGCTTTTTATATTTAGGATCTGTGTGCAAGATCAATAAAGACTTCAATCGGAGCACACTTGTGAATAGTATGGTTGCAAAGAAAAATAAATTGAAAGGCTAAATATTTTTGTACTAGTAATACTTTACCCATGTTTTCGTGGAAAATGTAAATATTATTAATTAATAATAAAAAATATTGGATTATGCCTGAATTTGTCGATACAGCCGGTATGTGTATTGCAAGAAATGTGAAAAGATTTTCGCCGTATATGTATCTCTTTATTAAGGTACTTCACAACCAAGGAATAAGTGGTCCCTTAGGAGCCTTAAGGTCGTCCCTTGCGACCCTTAGGGTAAGCGATGAGGTAATTTTATTCTCTTGGCGTTGCATCGCCCTCGAACAAAATTACTTATTACTTGTTTGATATTCCAGCAACAATAATCAACCCGTCGTATTTTATTACACATATTGTATCGGAGACCGGATATAAATATTGGGTGAATTATTTTCTTTAACAGTCTTTGTAGATACTCTCTTGTACGCCGTACGCTATATATCAATAATAAATTATATTTCCAACGAGCGGTCTACGATTGATATATTAATATTTAAATAAATTAACCATAAGAACTATTCCAACTCGAAAAACTTTCTTGAAAATACACTTCTAACATGTTCTTCTCACAACACTTGAAGTTATTATCAGCACCAAAATACAACTTTAGCGTTCACTTAAAATTCGAAATTCAAATATTTCAAAAAACTTTTTTCACGCTGCGTATATCAGTAAAACGCGTAAGGATGAGGTTGATTGCATAGGAGCAATATTCATCTTAATCAAAGATACCGTATTTATCGTAATCAGTGGTACCAAGAATTTTTACGCGCGAAACGAAAGAAGCAAAGGCAAACGGCTTTGGATCGCGGGTCGCGTGCTACACCTCGGCCGCCCTCATCGTGACTGTGTTGGCTCTCAGCGCTCACTCATAGTCCTGTGGGCTGTGCGAAAGGCGCGTTCTCGCGTAGGTTGCAAACCCACCGACTTCTATGTGGATTGTGGACGTGACAACCGATACTACAATTAATTAAAACCTATAGTTTGTTAAGCTATTGCATAGCTTCTATCGCGGGCCTTGAGCGTGGAGACCAAATCCAGAAATTCCGTAATGATAAAACCCATAGACGCAGTATCAAAATAGACTTGACATGCATTTGACATATTATAGTCCATCTCACTTAGACTTATGCATAAACCATAAAAAATGAAAGTGACAAAACACAATTTGTGGTCCTTGTCATAGTTCCACATAATTTTATTTGGGAAGACATTGTGTTAGCCAAGCACATAGGTGATAGGACGTGCGGTTTGTTATAAACTTGAATTACTGAGTATTTTACGTATATTTGCGGTCAAAAATGTGTGTAAAAGAGTGTTGAAACTGATTATAAGACAAAAGGTATGGTGTGCTGCTTTATTATTGGCTGTAATAGCCGATCTAAACGATAATATGAAAATATAACCTCTCATGGGTAAGTGTATTTTATTTAGTATACAGGGTATATCAAGACTGCTACCGAAAACGAAGCCGGGTGGTAGTTTAAGCGACTTCAGACACGATGCAACAGAAAAAATTGCAAAAAAAAGCGACAATTTTTTTTTGTTATTTTTTTTTCTATGGCCATATTTGGGTGGTAAATACATTTTTTCCTAAAATAATAGTGTATATCCTTTTATTTATAAATACTCTAAGGTATAAAAGAGTTTAAATTATTATTTTAGCAAAAACTATGGATTTACCACCCAAAAATGACGATATTTAAAAAATCATAAAAAATAATTGTCGCGTTTCTATGCGAAATTTTTAATTGCATTGTGTTTGTAGCCACTAAAACTATCACCCGGCTTCGTTTTCGGTAGCAGTCTTGAGATACCCTGTATTGGTAAAAATAAATATAGACGTCATTATTACTAATATCTGCAATTAGCGTTTCATAGAATACATTCATAAATAGGATTATATTTGCATAAAAAATACGTATTTTAAAAGTATTATCCGACCAAATTATCTTGACTTTGTTTATTATCATAATCTGTATACTATTCGAAGAGGACGCCATTTTGTACATGATTTTAAATTAGTTGGATTATATTATGTTTCGGGATACCAGCTTATAAAAATTTGCATTTCCTGGTTTTATGGTAAATAATAATAATAATAATAATATTTATTTATTCTCTCATACAGAAAAAAAGGGTACAACATTTTAAAATTACAAATTGGATGTGAGACTGGTGTCTGATATAGGCAGGGCCTGTGTTTCAGATCACCAGGATCTTCACGCCATGTGGTTACATTTTGCTTGCAGTTCGTTAAATACATTAGAAGTAGATAAATAAATCTGTATATGCGACAGTTTATAATGGTACAATAAGTTACATATTAAATATTAAATATGGGTAGTCCTTTTATATTAAACTAACATAATCAATAACAAGTAGGAAACAAAACAAAAGAGATTTTTTAAGAACTAAAATGAATGTAACAAATAAATTGACACTCTATCTTAAACAATGTTAACAAATAAGAAATTAAAAGAAATAAAATAAATTCGACAGTAAAAATATTAATGCAGTAGGTACACTATTTTCATTTATTATTGGCAATAATAAAGTAAATAGCTTAGCTATCTTAAAACATTAACAGATTAGAATTTAAAAGAATCAAGATTAATGTAACAATAAAAATAACAAATGAAGTATACTATTTTTTTATAGGCAGGCAGCTTCTAATTTTATTATTAAATTAAATTTATTTATTTAATTTAAAGTTATTGCTATAAGACAAAAATGAAGGAATAAAACAGGCAGTGTGTGTGTGTGTGTGTGTGTGTGTGTGTGTGTGTGTGTGTGTAGGTTTGTGTGTGTGTGTGTGTGTGTGTGAGTGTATAAAACATTTTACTCATTTATGTGCGCCTAATCATATGTTAAGCTAAGGGGGTTAGGAGACGTTCAGTATCATCATAGCTATGATCTTGTAACCATTCCGTTACTTTCTTTTTACAACTTATCTTAATCAGTAAATATAGTTTCAGTTTTTTATTTATTGTGTTGTAAAGGTACGGTCCAAGAAAGCAAAAAAACCTGTGAGAGAAACTTGTATTAAATCTAGATATTGGGCAAATAATATTTGTTCTACTCCTCTTTTGTATATCTATTGAATCGTATAACAACAATTAATGTTGTCTCAATAATACAGCACGGATAAAAAGTTGACGAATTGTCAACACCTTGCATAGTTCAAATAATCCAGCCGTTGAGTGAAGCTTGGGTAAGAAGTAGCTGATTTTTAGTATTGTTCTTTGTGCTCGCTCCAAGTAAATTAAATTTGTTTTATTAGTACCTCCCCAAACAGAAATACAATACGTGAATATAGATTGACATAATGCAAAATAGACTGATTTGATAATATTTTCGTTAGCAACATGCCGAAGTGTTTTAAATATATAAATAAGTTTTCGAGTTCTGCCTGCTAAAGAATTAATATGTTCCCGAAAATTGAGTTTATCATCAATAATTATCCCTAGGTATTTAATAGAGTCTGTTTTAATTAATTTAGAGCAAAAACATGAAAGTGTGCGGACTGCTGTATTACATGTGTGGGCATAAATGTGTAGGTCTGGTATGGACTGTTTCTTGATGGAATATGTCATATATTTGGTCTTTTCGACATTGAGAGTAAGGCTATTGTTATACAACCATTTTGTGATTAGGTCAAATCCTGTTTGAGCGGTATCGTATACATCTTCCCAAGTTTCACCACTAAATACTAGGACCGTGTCATCTGCAAATGTAATAATTTTACCACAAGACAGTTTAGTTTTACACAAATCATTTATATAGGCAAGAAACAGCGTCGGACCCAGAATACTACCCTGTGGCACACCATACTCAATAGGAAGCTCAGCGCTAATCCATTTATCAATTTTAACAACTTGAGTCCTGCTAGTAAGGTAGTTTGTGATTAGCTGATGAGGTAGTCCTCTAATACCAAGCTTTTCGAGTTTCCTTAACAGAATTGGAATAGAGACCGTGTCAAAAGCCTTAGCTAGGTCAATATAAATGGCTAACACTTTTTTATTGCAGTCCAGGTTTGTGACTATAAAATCTGTTAATTCGTGGACTGCGTCTGCTGTTGATTTTCCAGCACGAAAACCAAATTGCATAGAGGACAAAAGATGATGCTGTTCCAAAAATTTTACTAGTCTAGTGTTTATTACGCGTTCTAGAATTTTTGATATTGTTGGTAAAATTGATATTGGCCTGTAATTATTGACACAGTGTTTATCACCACTTTTAAATATGGGTACAATTTGGGATTTTTTGAATGAATTTGGAAAGATACCTGAAGAAAGAGACAAATTGGTTATGTAGGTTATCGGAGGAACAACAACATCAATAAATCGCTTGAGAAAACTGGCGGAAATATTATCCAGTCCGACTGCGCACTCTGTTTTAAGATTTAGGATTAAAGTTTTTATTTCAGTGACATCCGTTGGCAAGAAAACAATTGAGTTAAGGTATGATTCTGTATGATACATAGAAGACACGGAAGCAGGTATAGTATAGTTTCTATTTTGCAATAACAATTTTTCGGCTAATGATTTACCTATATTAGCAAAGAATGTATTTACTTGGTTTATGGATTTATCAGGATTTCGAGAGGAGATTAATTGTAGTGATTGTTCTTTCCTCATGTTAGAAAAAGTAATATTTCTAATTACTTCCCATAATCGTTTATTATTATTTCCTGCTCTTTCTATCATATCTTTTTCGTACGCTATTTTTGTTTTTTTCAACAGATCATTGCAAAAGAGCCTGTATCTTTTGTAGGTGCATTGAACTATTTCGTTATTTGGATTTTTTTTTGACTTAATATATAATTTGTCTCTATTACGCATGCATTTTAGGAGACCAGGTGTTAACCACGGTTTAATAATACGTTTTCGTGAAGGAGTTTTGACTAATTTTGTGTTTTTACTAATGACTTGGGAGAGAGCATTTATGAAAAAGTTTGTAGCCTCATTAACATCGGTTATATTAAACATTGGTGTGAAGTTAATATCATGAACGTCTTTGTCTAAATTATCTATGACGACACGTTTAGTTATTTTATAAGATTTATGCGATATTTGGGCATAACTTAAAATAAGTATGACACAGTCGTGGTCAGTGACAGATGAATGTGCCACGAAACAGTTGGCAATTAATTTTGTTTTAAGCATTATATGATCTAGACAGGTGCGTCCATGTGTAGGAATTATATGAGCGGGTAACAAACCATGTGATGCTATTAGATTTAGATAGGAGGAACTTCTATGATCAGTATTGCAAAATGTGATGTCGATGTTAATATCACCAGCTACGATAACGTTTTTAAAATATGAATATTTTTGTAAGTATTTATCAAGAGAGGTTAGGAAGCTATCTATATTTGTATTTCCTGGCGGGCGGTAAATAGAAAAAATAATTGTGTCCGAATTAATTTGTAAGATTAGACAGTTGGCGTTTTGCATCTCAGGTTCTTCTAATAAGGAAATTACATTATTATTAGTGTAAACTACTACACCTTCATTTTGAGATTGATGTTTGGAGGTGGCAAAGTATTTGTATCCATCAATTGTGGGAACATACGGATTTCGTGATAACCAGCACTCTGTTAAAATTATTAAATCCCATTCAATCTTAGACCTAGCCAAATAAGTTTGAAAACTGTCTAAATTGCAATTAATGCTACGAATATTTTGGGATACAATTTTAATGGAGTTCTTGGAGTTACATATTATTGAAGTCTCACAATCCTCAATCTCACACGAAGTTGATTGTGCAACTGAAAAACCATCTAGGTCATTATTTAAAACTATATTGAAATCAGCCATATTTATAATACTTTATTAATTAATTTTTTTTTTTTTAATTTGTTATTTTAAATATAAATACATAATTTACAATATAGCTGCTAACAAACCACAGAGGTTTATACTAGAGCTAACAGAGTTTACGACATCAACAATACGACAGTAAAATGTACTTTATAATATCAATTAGCACTTCACAAATACATGGTAGGTAATTCCAAGTTTAGTAGACACTGTAGATACATTATACAAAATAAAGTTATTGATTTAATATGCCCTTTGATATACTATGATGATAAATAAAATTAACGATCATACAATTTTTTATTCTATAACCCCCTGTAGTGCCTAACTTGTTTATGTGCGTATTGAGGTTTATGTGTGAGTTGTATTTGACTAGTTTAAATGTGTACGTTTTAGTAGTGTTTTTTATCAGTGTAGTGAAAAGGTGTGTAGTAGTGTGTAAATAATGAGATCTTAACAAACGAGATATGAATAGAAAAAATAACGATTTATACACGTTTACAAACAGTTCGAGTATAAGGCATAATATAATAGAAAAACTCAAAAATGCTAGTCATAGTTTATGGTCTAATTTAAGCTTCTCAAAGTCCGCTTCGGACTCAATCCATACCAATGGAGCACCTTCTTTTTTGCGGATGTAAATCTTGCCGCGTCTAGCCCAGCAGTAGTCGAAACTGTAGGTCTTAGCGAAGTCTCTGGCCAAGAAAAACAGTCGCTTTGTTTTTGGCGTATAGTTTTCTGATATAAAAACAGGCTTTGGCGGTCCTTGTAGCCTCAAATGAGTGGTGTTTAATTTTTCTTTACGTTGCTTGTTGAAAATTTTAGCATGTTCAAGTAGCCTTTCCTTGGCTATTATTGAAGAAAAGTCGACAATAATTGGTTTATTTTCTTCGGTCTTCGTATACACTCGGTAAATATCACGGATATCGCTTGCTTGTATTGGGCATTTGAGTTCCTCACCAACACGGTTACATAACTTTAAAAGATCATCTTTTGTTTCCTCTTTCTTTGGTGGTATGTTTTTATTTCAATGCTCGACATTCTTTGCGTTGTTTCTAGTTTATCAATTTTTGATTCTAGAGACTTGATGTATGTGAGTTGACTCTTCCTTTCGTTGTCTATATCTGTTATCTGTTTCTTCAAAGCTTCATACTCATTAGAAAGGAATTCAACCGATTCTATAATCCCAAGATTCTGCTGTTTAATGTCGTTTATAGTGCTTTGTAAAGCATCAAGTTTGATGCCCTGTTCTCGCTTAAATTCTCTGATAATTTCTCTTATCTCAGACATGAAATCTGATAAATCATCATTTCTAGTGGGGTGTTTAGTATCTAAACAGTCGGTATCAGTGACTGTTGAATTTTTACATGCGTCGGGATCACTAATATTTTTGTTTGAGTTATTTGGCACTCTTTTCGGGGGCATGGTAGAATCTTGAATGTAGTCATGCAACACCACAAAATTAAGAGATTTCAGGATTTCTATAATACTTATTTTCAATTATATCAAAGCAAAAGCGGTACAAGCGCATACAATATTTCAGAGTTAGCGCCCTCTTTAAATCATCGCAAGCTATTGATACAATATACATTATATTGATTGATTACTTTGAGAGAACAGTAAAAAGTTCAGCGTAAAGTGCGAAGATGGCGCAACAATAACTCGGGATCCAGAGAATTTTCCTACATTTGTTTCAGAGATGGCGCTAGGAGCGTTGAGTGACTCGATGGTTTAAGATTTGAGAATTATAAAATAAGCACTGACCATAATGAATGGGATCCCAGTCACTTTTAGTCACTCACTGATAAGTCAGGTTGATTAGTATGTTCACTGGAATCACTAAAATCACGGTTCATAGCACTTTACATAATCGATGCATCAGTCATAACGGACTTTTCATATGATTGTGGAATAAAACTCATAGTCTTCACAATTGAAAAGAGATAACGTTTGTGCCTAAACACTATAACACTATGAAGCAAACAAACTGAACACATGAAGAAAATAACTCGTTTTGATAATTAATTTACAATAATTTGTCTGGAGAAATTTAAACTAGATGTATGCGGAACGGCGCCATCTCGCGGATCATCGCGGTAAATTATACCATCATTCATTTTATTTCAGCTTTTCAAAAGGTTTACCTTCGCGTTTTTTGTGGATCAAATTAATAGGACGTGACGGAAAATTAGGCAGCTGGGTAAACACACTCGTTCAAAAATTGCATTCAGAAGACTAAGCATATTATAACTTTCTTAAAACCGTTTTCTCTCCCGCCACTCGTAAACTCGTAAAGGTAAACTATAATCTATTTAATCTAAATAATAAAAAACCAGAGTATTCATTCTTGAGACGAAAATGAATGAAACCTCTTCTATAATCAGTCTCCCGGCAGCCTGTCTTCATAAATTGTCCTCCTGTGTTAATACAGTTACAATACAATATGTTATACAATATACAACAAATACAAATATAATATACAATATGTTGTAGCTTCATTTAATAATGAAGCTACAACATGCATAATCTATAAATTATAAAATGTAATTTTCAAGTCAGTTAAGTTGTATTTTTAAAATTTGAAGTCTGTATTCGAAAAAATACAAAAATGCACCCAATCCACCAAGCTTAATACTTCTTTATTTATTTTATTTTGGACACAAACAGTCGTGTTCATCAACAAAAACAAAGATTATATGTTTACAACTTACAGACTTTGAGTGCCAAAACTTAAAGTCAATACAATAAATACCCAATCCACACACGCCTTGAACCGAGGCGTGGCGTTACCTTACGTTATTTCAATTTATATTTTGCTGTGCACATTTTAATTACATATATTTTATTCTTTCAATAATTAGATTTAATTTTTACAGATGACCGTATCCGAACCTATGGGGAATAACAAAGAGTGCTGAAAGGACACATGAGTCTGATATGGATAAAAACTAAAAGTACATAATAGGGTTGTGTCCAAGATTTTACTTGAGCAGTAAGTAATCATTCCTTAAAAGCATCGTTTATAAAAACAAACGAATTTGAAAACAGCATCAAAATTGAATGTAAAATGACTGAGATATTAATACATTTAATAGTACGGTGGGGACACTCGTTGTCTCTTTCGCACGCGTGCACCTTATGGAAGATGACGTCACGCCGTACATGTTGCATCCTTTTCTATCACTCCTACCACCAACTTTCATATATTTGTAACTTGCTTATTATTTAACGGATTTTAAAAATTCTTTCTGATTATGATTATGCGTAACGTAACCTTCCGTTATAAACAAAAATAAAAATGTATGAAACTAGCCTATTGTACTTTAAAAAATTCAATATTCCAAGGAAAAAAAGCCAGATGATTAAAAAAAAGTACAAGCGCTGTATTATTACACATTCGATACTTTGCTATATCATTTTATTTTAATTAAGATATAGGAAAGAAAAAAATATGTAGGTATATTTTTTCTATTTTGTTACATTTGAGAAACGTCTAGGTCTATATCAATAGGTTTTCTGTACCTTTCTTATTTACGATTCGTTTGTAGAAGCTTGTTATTAGGAACTTAATTTATGAAAATATTAAGTATATTGTAAATACTTGTTTGTAAGCTTTCTTAAAATAAATAAATAAAATAAAGTAGGATGTTATTCTATCCTTAGTAGTTACATTACTATGAATTCTCTGATCTTCTATAATTTATAGAACACTCTGCAGGTTTTGTTTCTATGTATATATTATCATCACTATGTATTATTCGAGTTACGTAAATGATATACGTATTAATATTATACAAAGCCATCTTTCCTTTTTTGCTTACTAACCTTTGTGAAAATATTGCAAAACGTCACGTTGTTTAATACTGAGGCCCTTCATCCGCATCATTCATCGCAGCTGGTTAGACGCCAGATGTAAAACATGAGGCCACGGTTTCGATGCCCGCTCAAAAAGAGAAAATATTTGAGTGGCTTGATATTTTTTTCAAATCGGGTTGTTAGTAAGACCAAAAAGTCTCTCGTAGTTTCTGATTACCACGACACAAGATTAGCATTTAGTAGGGTCAGGACTATGAATGTGAATGTTGTATCTATTTATTTATTTATATAAAATATTTATGGGAAAATATATGACCTAGTATCCCTGCTTTTTTTTTACTTTATATCTGTCCCTTACGGTGGAACTCGAATGTCGAGTCCATTTGATGATAAAACCTAAGTCCGACCGAAATTTAAATTTAATATTTTTATTTTGATTCAAATATATGCCAGTACTTTTAAATACGAATTGCAAAGCTATTGCGTGATTAATTGTAATCTAACATCTTTCAATATTTAGTTTTGCCATCTATCGATGAATACCAGAACTTTTAATGACTTTTTGAAATATCACGCTTGTCTCTTTAGTTCAGCAACTCGCCTCTAGGTGGCATTGGTTGTATCGGCGTTACTGCGCATGCGTAATCCCCCTCTTCGCCCTGCAATCTGGTGACTCATGCCTGCTTAGAGTTTCGGCGTTAGTGCACCTCCTCTTTGTATTTACTTCATGGTACGACTCTACGAAGCTCGCACGTACAACAGTGAATATCTGTACAATTAATATCAAATAAAAACAAAATAAAAAAATAAGTCGTAAAGAGTATAAAAAATATACCTATATATTGGTAGTAAGGCAAACGAAAATGTACCTCTGTCGCATTCAAATACGTAATTATATGAAAACATGTTCTTATAAGAAAATGTCATTAAACGATTTTCTAATAAGTAAAAAGACGTATGGCACTCGGAGGCTGCCGCGGTAAAGCTATTGCACATAGCATTTTTTATCAACTTATGTAATTATAATTATTTATTTATTTTATTTATGCAGTATTTTATTCCTTTGTTTTTCTTTGATATTAATTGTACAGATATTCACTGTTGTACGTGCGAGCTTCGTAGAGTCGTACCATGAAGTAAATACAAAGAGGAGGTGCACTAACGCCGAATCACTGACTGACTGACCGATCATCAAAAGTCTAAGGCACTTCTAGCAAACATAGAACCTTCAAATTTAGAATATAATTAGTGTTTAGTGTCTCAATTAATGGAAAATTTAAACATTTCATAATTTCTGTCTAGTTTTCTAGATACACCAACTGCATGAATAACTTTGTAATCTATACATACCGGGTATATCAAGACTGCTACCGAAAACGAAGCTAGGTGGTAGTTTAGTGGCTAGAAACACAATGCAATTAAAAATTTCGCATAGAAACGCGACAATTATTTTTTATGATTTTTTAAATATCGTCGTTTTTGGGTGGTAAATCCATAGTTTTTGCATAAATAATAATTTAAACTCTTTTATACCTTAGAGTATTTATAAATAAAAGGGCATACACTATTATTTTAGGAAAAAATGTATTTACCACCCAAATATAGCCATAGGAAAAATAATAACAATAAAAAATTGTCGCTTTTTATTGCAACTTTTTCTGTTCTGAAGTCGCTTAAACTACCACCCGGCTTCGTTTTCGGTAGCAGTCTTGATATACCCTGTATAAATAAAATTGAAGTGTCTGTTTTAAAAGTGAAAAAAAAAATGTCCAACTACATATCGTTATGTATACGATACCTGTGCCACTCACTGCTGGAACAACATTCCACCGCCATGCAGATCTAAAAAGAGTAAACTTAGTTTTAAATATAATTACAAGAACAATTTATTACAAGTACAGAAACAACAAAACATTACGTACATAGTTTAATTATTTGTTTATTTATTTTTTATCTACATATACTATCCATTATTATTTACTATCATACCTGCAAGTTTTCGATCGAACAAGTGAAGTGGGCCGTTTTCCAGTTTCGTTGAAGGTGGCGGCAAAAAAAACACACTTCTTCTTTTACAATAATATCACACTCAATATTTGCGAGCAGTTTCTACATAATTAATACTTGTTAACTATCTACTGGTTTATTTTCTTATTTCCACTGACCGGAGCGATATGCGTTTCGACTGCCCGTGTCGAGGAGAATGATGGCGGATACCAGTCCGAGTGCGCGTGCGCCTCCGCCTACCCAAGGCCATTGCGGTGTTGTCGAGATTTTTTGTTGTTGTAATAATTTAATAATTATTACTTTATCGGTTTTAAATTATTGTGTATTTGCAGATACTCGGTCTTAGTCGCCCTCTGTCGGCGCCGGCGAATTTTTGCCGATTACTTAATACCTTTCTGAATTTGTAATCTTCGTTATATTTTTATTTTTTGTTTCTAAATGTTTTATGTTTCCTGTTTATATTGTATAAATTATCAATGTTTTTCTAAAATACATGTACAAGTACCTATATCTGCACACCGACGTAGTGCCCGGATGTCACTAAGGTCCCTCATTGAAAATCAGCGCTGTGGTACTGCTTATGCTGTACTGCAGTAATAAGCTGAATGAGGGTTCCTGTTGTTGGCACAAGTAGTAATGGAGAATATTATTGTCTTTTGTTATCTTTATATAACTAACACTTCTTTGTTTTATTGTAAATACTTTATATCTTTTAGTTTCTAGGGTTGGATTATTTTTATTATTAATATTAATTTCTTTGTATTTGTACCAACAATAAACTTTTCTTTCTTTCTTTCTTTCTTTCTTTCTGTGCCGAAAATGATATTGACAAAATTTTCGTCTGTCTGTCTGTCTGTCTGTTTGTTCCGGCTAATCTCTGAAATGGCTGGACCGATTTTAACGGGACTTTCTTTGTCAGGTAGCTGATATAACAAGGAGTAACTTAGGGTACATTTATTTTAGAAAAATAAAGTAATGTTGCAATGCCCGCGCGCAGCTCACGCGCATGCCACCATTGGGCCGTCACGTCGGGTGCCTCCCATCACTTCTCCCACCAACGAATCAATATCACATTCACAAAATATTGTATATAAAGAAATTTTTCAATAAAGCTGAAAATAAATATGTAACGAGAGTTTACCGCCGCTCGCTAAGAGATGGCGCCACCGTAGAATTAGATCGCGGTATGGTTTCGTTAAGGTTGATAATTAAAATAAAAATGCAAAAACCAAAAAAAAAACTGGATAAACTAATTAACTTTTTTGTTAAATTCCACGCAAACGAAGTCGCGGGCACAGCTAGTCTTATATAAATGTATAGGATTACAAAGTTACATATGCAGTTAATGAATCATTGTACCCGTATATAATGGAATAATAGTTGTACTATAATTATCTATATATATGAGACATAACAGGAGGGGGGTATAGAGAGGGAACACCCTGTATTCAGCCAATGAAACTGTACAAAATTCTTCTAGAAAAACATGACGAAGAAAAACTTGCAAACAAATAGACTAAATAGCTCGAAATTGTCAATTACCACGAAAGAAAGAACACTAATAATCAAATCCGCTATATTTGTGATAAATTGATACCTACAAAAATAAGAAAAAACCATAAGACAGAGGCTTTAAGAGCGTATACACCTTGCGCGCAAAGTCAACTATAGGTATTTCTTCGTTAATTTCACGCACACATAAGCGACCAAAGCTGTGTGCGTAGAGCTGCCGCGTCGGCTCGCTATACAATCGGCTCAAACAACTTTGATCCGTGCGCTTCAAATATTCAATTGAAATGTAACTGTAATATAATATCATAAAAATATATTATTTGCATTATGAGTAGACACATATTACTGTGCAAGCAAAGAATAATACAAAATTTGGATACTAATCATATTTTCGTTATTATTACATTGTTAAGTTGCATTCAAATCAGTGTTCAATCAGTAGACACTACGGACGTTTTATTAATCATTTCGTGTTCGAACACATAAATAGTGTTAGGGGCCTTACAACCCCTTACAATTACGAAATATATTTAATTTTATATTACAATACATAACATAATTTAGCCTCGGAATTACGTCCCATTATATTACCTGAAACATAATTTATACTCACTACAAAATCATTGTAGGTAATAAAAATAATTAAATATTTTACTACCAAAGTACTAAGATGTGGTAATCGCATTCCGCGCGTGGCTATTTTTACTACGCGCGGCATAATCGACTGCAGCCAGGCCGGAGCGACGAGCGATACGTCCTCCCTCTAGAAGGCCTTGCGGCGGTCTGATTTGATTCACGTCGGACAGCGTGTTTTATAGTGGTTTTTAAAATATTTGTAGAAAACATGAAAACTAATTTTGTTGAAATATAAAAATGGTAATTTATTGATAAGATGTTCGTCTATTACAATATGCAATTGTTATAAAAAATTATGTACGATAAGTTGGTGAAAAAAAATATGATCTTGACGAGAGTTGAATAATTTCGCATTGTTTAAATTTTTATTTTTCAGGAACTAAACACAAAAAGATTATTTTTCTCAGCAAAATCCCTCCATAAGGGTCTTATTAGTCTGATAATATTTTTATTTTCATCTTATATTTAGTGGTTAAGGATATCTTAAGCTTCTAAATTGCCATTTAAAGCCTAAATAACGAAACTTGTGTTCAGTAATCCGTATAGTACTCACAAATTATCCATCAATCTATAATGTTTTCCACCAAAATCCCTAAATGACAACCTTTTCTAAAATTAGTACTAATTATTTTTCCTTTAAATTGTTTATTGGTTGCTATTAACTCATTTGAAAAGTCCTGTTTTTAAGCCAAAAAGCGCGTGCAGGGTATAAACGCTCTTAAGAAAAATCGTTATATTATATGTATATGACAGCCTCCGTAGCGCAGTCGGTTAGACGCCGCCTGTGAAACGAGAGGCCGCGGGTTCGATCCCCGCACCGAGAGAAATGTTTGTGCGGCCCACAAATATTTCTTTCGGGTCTGGGTGTTTGTGAGACCGAAAAGTCTCTCGTAGTTCCTGATACCTACGATACAAGATTCGATCTTACTGTAGGGTCAGTACTATGTATGTGACTGTTGGGCGTTATTATTACTTTTTTTAAATTTTAATTCTCTTCCATATTTGGTAGGCAAGTCAACTATAGCCAGGCCGAAGCCAAAGGCTTAGTTGTGTGGGTTTATTTTTAAGCTAATTAATAATTGTTGGATAGGAATTTTCTAACTAAACGGCATGTATTTAGGATAACTGCTTTCTGCAGGAGCATGTAGGTGGATTCGTGCATGTTAAGTATCATAAGGCTATTGTGAAGGGTATGTAGTATGACTCCAGTAGACGAAAGTATTATTGGGATAGTTTTGGTTTTGTTAATTTTCAATTGAGTTATTTTTTTTCAATGGCGAGGTCAGTATACATAGAGATCTTTTCAGTATGAGTATTATTTAAATTGTGTGTGTTACATATTGCAATATCTATTATGTACACGGTCATGGCTTCTTTGTCTAAAACTGTTATATCTGGTCTGTTATTAAGGATATTTTTATCTGTTACTATGGTTCTGTCCCAGTAAATTCGGCATTTATTATTTTCTAATACTGATTCTGGTTTGTATTTATAGTACGGCAACTTTTCAGGCACTAATTTATATTGGTAAGCAAGGTTTTGATGGACTATCGCTGCAACTTGGTCATGGCGGTGTTTGTAGTCACTCTGGGCTATGGATTTGCATGCTCCGGTAATGTGCTGTATAGTTTTGGAGGAGCTATGACAGTATCGGGATGTATATATTATATTCGGTCTATGAATAATATGCATTTGGTAGTTTTTTGTATCAATAACCTGGTCCTGAATAGCAAGCATGAAACCCATTGTCTCTGGCAAGAGATCGCCTTGCCTCAGCCACGCGTTCGACGCTACCAAGTCGACATGTGGTTGCTGGAGGTCGTGTCGATGTCTCCCGTGTAGAGACTTCTGGGTCCAAGCTGGTATTTTTTCTTTGTTGTCCGTAAGGCGTTCATTATTTTGCAATTTCTATTGTATAGATTAATAGGTGTCAGCTGTTTGTCGGCTTCTACTATGTGTTTATGTAAAGTTGAGTCTATTGCACGGTCGTAGAAAAAAATTCGGAGTCTGATTATTTGTCTATTGTGAAAATTAGCTACGTCTGTAATTCCCCTGCCTCCCTCTTCTCGTGGGAGGGTTAGACGTTGGGTGCAGGACCGCGGAAGGTACTTTCGGTGTTTTGTCATTGTGGTGTTTATGACACGCTGCAAGTTTTTAAGCTATTGCATAACTTCTATCGGGGGCCTTGAGCGTGGAGACCAAATCCAGAAATTCCGTAACGAAAATAACCTAAGTCCGAGCGAAATTTAAATTTAATATTTTTATTTTGATTCAAATATGTGCCGTTACTTTTAAATGCGAATTGCAAAACTATTGCGTGATTAATTGTAATCTAACCTCTTTCGATATTTAGTTTTGCCATCTATCGAAGAAATAGCGCAACTTTTAATGACTTTTTGAAATATCATGCTTGTCTGTTTAGTTTTAAGCTATTGCATAGCTTCTATCGCGGGCCTTGAGCGTGGAGACTGAATCCAGAAATTCCGTAACGAAAATACCCTAAGTCCGACCGAAATTTTAATTTAATATTTTTATTTTGATTCAAATATGTGCCGTTACTTTTAAATGCGAATTGCAAAACTATTGCGTGATTAATTGTAATCTAACCTCTTTCGATATTTAGTTTTGCCATCTATCGAAGAAATAGCGCAACTTTTAATGACTTTTTGAAATATCATGCTTGTCTGTTTAGTTTTAAGCTATTGCATAGCTTCTATCGCGGGCCTTGAGCGTGGAGACTGAATCCAGAAATTCCGTAACGAAAATACCCTAAGTCCGACCGAAATTTTAATTTAATATTATTATTTTGATTCAAATATGTGCCATTACTTTTAAATGCGAATTGCAAAGCTATTGCGTGATTTATTGTAATCTAACCTCTTTCGATATTTAGTTTTGCCGTCTATCGATGAATAGCACAACTTTTAATGACTGAAATATCACGCTTGTCTTTTTAGTTCAGCAACTCGCCTCTAGGTGGCATTGGTTGTATCGGCGTTACTGTGCATGACTGCTTAGAGTTTCGGCGTTAGGACTCCTATTTGTATTTACTTCAGGGTACGACTTTACGAAGCTCGCACGTGCAACAGTGAATATCTGTACAATTAATATTAAAGAAAAACAAAGGAAAAAAATACTGCATAAATAAAAATAAAAATAAATATAATTATACTCCATCGGTTTAGGTGGTTAACTAAATGTAAACAAACCAGAACACGTGACGCATAGTTGTTCAACATTTTATTGCAATGTGCAATTTACGAATATTTTCTTAGTCAACCAAGTATATAACAAATAATAACTAAAACAGAGTAAAGAACAACGATGAACACTTCCAAACACTTCACCACTTTACGAAAACAGTAAGTACATTAACACAAAGAATAATAATGGGCTGCCATATTATGATGATGCTTAGTTATCCGACCTAACGCAATAATCTTTCATTTAAATGGTCGCATTACGGTAAAGTTGTACTTCTAGATTTTGTAGCATAATATTTCTTGTAACTTTTATGAAAATGTTTTGTATGCCTGACTGTTTGGGTCTTTTTTATAGATAGATTGCATTATGTAAAATTAGATAATTTAATTATGATCTTACATAATTTAATTGTTTCCAAGCTCACACATTCATAATTATAAATAATCGTTATAATAAATTTGTCCATGCAATGTAGTTTTACATTTACGTAAACATTTTTTGTCTTCAATTAATTTAGAAATGAGAAATGGCAATGTTAAATAACCTTACTTACTGGTGGTAGGTCTCTCATATGTGAGAGGCTGCCTGGGTGGGTACCACCGCAATGTCTATTTCTCCCGTCAAACAGCAGTTTAAATGCACTGTTGTGTTTCGGATTGAAGGACATTGTAGCCAGAGTAACTACTGGACATATTGAGACTTAACATCTTATGTCTCAGGATGGCGAGCGCAGTGGAATGCCAAGCATTGCTTTATAGTTCAAGATGTTGTTTGGTTTTGCTACTGTTCATAAGCGGTCGCATCGCTTACCATCAGGCGAACGGCTTGCGCGTCTAGCCATTCACTGCAATAAAAAAAAACTTTGTATGGTTTGTTTACATTTAGTTAAGTACCTAAACCGATGGAGTATACATAAGTTGATAAAACATGCTATGTAATAGCTATACCGCGGCATTCTCCGAGTGCCACACGTCTTTTTAGTTCCGTTTGAGACCATTTCAGGACACCGAAAGAGTAGGTTAATATGGGGATTGCATAGGAATTAATAGCTTTTACTCTTAGAGTATTTATATATAGAGGGAGCGCTGTCATACATTCGTGTTTCAAAAAACGTAGATATTTTCCTGTTCGTAATAATAGTAGCGCTCCTATATTAGTAAAAATTGAATTAATTAATTAGCAATAAATTGCTATAAATTCCTTTGATAGCCGAAATTATATTTAGCTATTATCCTTTTAAAACGAGTTTGAGTGAAATTAAATAGACCTAAACTATTTATTTTTAATTTTTTTTTTCAAGTAATTTATGTATGTTGCACAACCTGCTCAAATATTAGTCATTAGGAGGGCAGAAAAAGGTGGCCCGGCACCACCATTTTTATCTACGTTTTTGAAGTTCCAGCGCTCCCTCTATATATAAATACTCTAAGCTTTTACTGTATTAATTGAATTAAGCTGTGTTTTAAGCACAGATCCAAGTCTATGTTTAAATTTGCGGGTGAGTTCAGTTTTCGTATATTTTTCGCGGATCTGTCTATCTTGTTGGAAACCAAGGTATTTATAAGTTTCACCAAATTTTAGGGCTTCCATCTGTTCTCATGTATTTATTATGTAGTCTTTTAATTGTAATTTACCTTGTTTAAATGTATATGTTTTACATTTATCTATTCCAAATGTCATATTAATATCCTCCGACTGCCTCGGTGGCGTAGTTGTACTAAGGTACGGTTACAAAGCTGAGGTCTCGGGTTCGAATCCCGGGTTGGGCAAAGTGATATTGGATTTTTCTATTCATTATCAGCCCAGAGTCAGGAATTTGTGCCCGATATGGCGATAGGCTCGCCACCTATCACATCGTGGGACGGAACATACAGGGCGAAATGTGGGTGTCCTGGCACCTCTGCCTACCCCTTCTGGGAAAAAGGCGTGAGTATATGTATGTATGTATGTATATTAGTATCCTTAGAGAACTGTTGGGTAAGGTCGGCAAGTTGGTGAAGAGAGCTAATATTGTTACTATATAATTTAATGTCATCCATGTACATGAGATGACATAGCTTGAATGTAGATATTAACTGGGTATTAGAAGTGGGAATTCCTAGATTAGTACGATTTAGAAGATTTGAGAGCGGGTTTAATGCAAGGCAAAACCAAAGAGGGCTGAGCGCGTCTCCTTGAAATATATCTCTTCTAATGGGTGCTAAGTGCGTGGTGGCCTGTTGGTAAGTGCGTGGTAGCCTGTTGGTAAACGAACTAGACGCGGCTGCCCACATGATCACGGTGGTCGCGGGTTCGAATCCCAGGGCACACCTCTGACTTTTCGGAGTCATGTGTGTATTGATAGTCAATCACCACACACTAAAACGGTGAAGGAAAACATCGTGAGGAAACCTGCATACCATAGCGATCTATAAGAATTTCTATGGTATGTAAGTCCGCCAACCCGCACTAGGCCAGCGTGGTGGACTATATGGCCTAACCACTCTCAATCGCACTGTCGATTGTGGAGGAGGCCCGTGCCCTGTAGTGGGACGTATATGGACTGATACAGAATGGGTATATTGTCGGTTTTAGTAAAATGAGATCCGCTCCCTGCTTTTAATTTAGTTCGCCAATTCTGCATTGAACAACGTAAGTACTCTATTAATATGGGGTGAATTTTATATATGTGTAGGATATGAATTAACCAACCGTGTGGTACAGAGTCAAATGCTTTACTATAATCAATGTACATTGTGCAAATATCTTGTTTATTGACGTGTGCTTATTTCATTACGACCGAATCTATGATTAGCTGTTCTTTGCAGCCTTGGCTTTGTTTCCTGCAACCCTTCTGTTCCTCAGCAAGGATGTTATTTTCGAAAATATGTCTGTCTATTAGTAGAGCTATGCATGCTGTCAATATTTTGTATATAATTTGTAGGCACGTTATAGGTCTGTATTTCGCTGGATTTTGGGGGTCGCTATTGTCTTTTGGGATCATATACCGGGTATCTCAAGACTGCTACCGAAAACGAAGCCGGGTGGTAGTTTTAGTGGCTACAAACACAATGCAATTAAAAATTTCGCATAGAAACACGACAATTATTTTTTATGATTTTTTAAATATCGTAATTTTTGGGTGGTAAATCCATAGTTTTTGCTAAAATAATAATTTAAACTCTCTTATATCTTAGAGTATTTATAAATTAAAGGGTATACACTATTATTTTAGGAAAAAATGTATTTACCACCAAAATATGGCAATAGGAAAAAAATTACAAAAAAAAATTGACGCTTTTTTTTGCAACTTTTTCTGTTGCATTGTGTCTGAAGTCGCTTAAACTACCACCCGGCTTCGTTTTCGGTAGCAGTCTTGATATACCCTGTATGTTGTACCTTGGGTTATGTATATCGGCATTGTTTCTGGGTTTTTAATAAACATGTTAATATTATTGTGAAGTAAAGGGTGAACAGTTGTAAACTTTTTATACCAATAGTTATGAATGTGGTCTGTACCGGGTGCCTTCCAATTGTGAGTTTTCTTTATGAAATTTAGAAAGACATCTATTGGGATATGATCAAATTTCATTAGCGGGGTATTATGTAAATGTTGTACTTCAGATTGTATCCAAACGGCTTCGTGACGGTATTGAACTGGGTTGGCCCAAATATTAGACCAGTAACAATATACAGTCGACTCTCGTTAATTTTAAGAGTCCCTACTCTTAAAATATTACGAATTATCGAGTGTTTGAAATATCAAATGGTTCGAAATTTACGAGAGACACTATAAAACTTCGAATTATTAAGTGTTGATCAACTATTATTTAATCAATAGCAATCGTCAAACATTTATACTTTCTCTTTCTCTCTCTGCAACTTTGAATTGTCGAGTGTTGGAAGCCGTTGAGTTCGAATTAACGCGTCGTTTTGTTATATAGCGATGATTTTTTTCGTTCGAATTACCAAGTGTATAAAAATGTATTGATTTTGTTCGAAATATAAAGAGATTTTGTAGGGAACTCGTGATAACTTTGAATTATAGAGAGGTTCGAATTATCGCTGGTTTGAATTAATGAGAGTCGACTGTAATGCTTCCGGCGAAGGTAAAGAGTTATTAGATCCATTACTTGCTACTTGTATATTGCTTATGGTTCCATTAAGTTGTCTATAAAATAACTTTTCACTGTGTGTAAATTGAAAATTTTGTTTTATCCTAAGAGTGCAATTATCATATCGCTTGAGTCTATTAGATGTGGCTGAAAGTCTTTGTTTAAAACTATCTAAATATTGTTCATCATTTAAATTTGGTTCTTCGTAGCGAGAATGTATTTTGTATTTATCTTTTATTATTGCTATATGTGACATGAGTTTCTTGCTTCTATTTCCTTTATTATATTCTGTTAATCTACCTATACTTTTTGTGTATGCTTGTATTTTACTCTGTATTCTCTTTTTCCATGCAGGTGTTATAGTTTGATTACATTGTCCCTGGTTGGGCCCCATAGTATTTTTAATTTTTGACCCATTACATACGGCTGCAGTATATGCCGCGCAATATATTATTGTTTGGGTTGTAATAAAATCATGATCAACTGATGTATATTGAGGTAACAAGTTTTGACTAATGTAATTGACAATACGGGATAGTCTTTTGGACGTTTTTTGTTTAGGTCCTTTGAGTTGGATCACTATTTTTATACTTATTATGTGTATTCTCAAATGTTTCTTTAATTCTCTTGTGTAAATCTAAGTCTAGTGTTATATGATTAGCTGTGTTAGTAACTGTGTTATTTCTAGGGTTTGTGTGTAGTGTGCGATTAGTAGCAGCGGTTTGTAGAGTTTCTACTCCTGGGCTAGGGGTACTAGGGTCATTAGTCTCTTCAGCAATAGTATTATCTACTACCAAGGAGTTGTTAAATGTGGAATGTTCTTGGATAATTAATGAGTGTCCTACTTCAGAACGTATTTCTTGTATTCTTTCAGCTATTGTTTACAATCACTCGCCGCTGATCAGCAATTCGTTGTTCAGATACGTGTGATATTTTTTGATTGACAGCCTCCGTGGCGCAGTTGGTTAGACGCCGCCTGTGAAACGAGAGGCCGCGGGTTCGATCCCCGCACCGAGAGAAATGTTTGTGCGGCCCACAAATATTTCTTCCGGGTCTGGGTGTTTGTGAGACCGAAAAGTCTCTCGTAGTTCCTGATACCCACGACACAAGACTCGATCTTAGTGTGGGGTCAGGACTATGTATGTGACTGTTGGGTGTTATTTATTATTATATTTGTGGAAATTGTTCAATAATGGCAGCATGCAAGGGTCTACGGTAGCTGGTTTTATTGGTTTCAAGGTGAGTTATTCTAAAATATGCCTTCATAATAGCTGCGTTTATATCGTCAGTCCAACGAATCATTGAAGAACTCGAGGCTGCGTGTCTATTACTATATGTTTGTGTGTTGGTTACATCATTTTGTGTAAATGTGTCAGGGTGGAGATTTCTTTTTACGTCTTGTGTTATTGCATTTAGGATATTTTGTGATTATAAATTATTTCTTACTATTGCTCTACGCTGATCACCGATCCGTGGTTTAGAAACGCTAAAATCTTTATATTTATTAATAAATCTCTTATGTAGTTCATCTAGGTATCCTTTGGTCTTTGTTTCTAATTCCGTTATTGTAAGATATGTGCGTATAATAAATTCATTCACATCTGAGGTCCATTTATATCGCGCACGGGTTTGACCAGAGGCGGTTGCAGCCTCTGTAGCTGGTGCTACCTGCACCTCCGTCCTCTGGACCTCAGTCAGACCTGCACGTCAGTCCTCTGGACTGGATGAACTGGATCTAGTATGAGTTTCAAATAAGTTTGGGGACGTAGGAGGGGATTCGAATAAACTTTGGGTAGATGGTGGGGATAATGTTGGATCTGGCCTTTGTTCATGGCTACTACATGAGGTCTTTCTTGACCTTAAATTGTATTTTGAATTGCGGTTCGTTATCGGTTGCTTTTCGTCAATTTTCCTTTCTTGATCTGTATCGGAGTCCATAGGCTTGAGTCGTTTCATGGTTTGAGAGCGCCACCCGGAGATTCTTCTCTCCCCTGACACTTCGAGGTGTCTGCCTACCATAATTAGCATACCTCTCAGGGTCCCCGGACACTTGAGGATTGGCTATAGGTTTCATTGTCATAGAGTTTCAGTGAAAATGAAAATGAAAATGAAAATAATTTATTGTATCCATTAAAATGTTCAACATCATTTAGATTCAGTCATTTTTTTATCTACCACCCGGTTCGGAAAGCTGTTTTCACTAGAGAAGAACGGGCAAGAAACTCTAGTGTTGCTCTTTTCAAAACCAGTTTACAATGTAGTGAATTTTTACAAAATTTACAAGTTGGTTTAAATCAGAGCAGTTTAATAATAATATGTTGCTTTACAATAAATATTTTTGATATGAATATTATTATATTATAATTACTATGGCTGAGTGAAGTCACCCAGAACGAAGAATCAGTATACTCTTTTTCGCCAAAGCAGTGAATAATTGCGAAAGCCTTATGTAATCCATCAATCAATCCATTACAATGTAAGCAAATCGGATAGACCAGTCTACGCAAGCAGCACCCGTTCACGAGTATGACGCATGTGCCAGCCATCGGCCTCCTCAACCATGTTGCAGGGAAGTGACCGACCTGGCACACGACGCCACCGCAAGCACAGACCTTTAAGCGAGCATGACATACCCAATCACTTACACAGGAAAATAATGGCAAATTTGACAAGTTACTTGATTTAAATGATATATTATAGAGCACACCAAAACTTACGCTCCAAGATACTACACATTCATTTAATTTTATTCTATTCCCAAGCCTTGTTATCGTCTAAATATTCCGAAATTTTATAATATGCCTTATTGCATAATTTTTGCTTAATAGTAGCTTTGAATTTTGTAATAGATAAGGCTTTAATATGACTGGGAACTTTGTTATAAAAGTGTATACAGTAACCCTTAAAAGATTTGCTGATCTTGTGGAGTCTGGTCTTAAGAGTAGCTAGATTATTCTTATTCCTAGTATTTTTGTTATGAATATCGCTAATCTTAAGAAAACTTTCTTTATTTCTATGAACATAAATTAAATTTTCAAAATGTATTGTGATGCTACTGTCATTATATTTATCTCTTTAAACTTTTCTCTAAGAGAATATCTGGACCCAAGCGAATAAATTGATCTTATAGCTCGCTTTTGGAGAACAAAGATGGTATTAATTTCAGCAGCACCACCCCACAGTAAAATTCCATAACTCATCAGACTATGAAAGTAGGCAAAATATACCAATCGAGCTGTATCAATCAGTCAATTGGCGAATCTTACCCACCGCAAAGACTGCGGCGCTCAGCTTTTTAGCTAGAGCGACTATGTGAGAACCCCATTGAAGTTTGGGATCTAATGTAATTCCTAAAAACTTAGTTGTATCCACAAGGCTCAACTCATCCCCATTCAAATTAATGTTAGCATTAACTTTCTTGACATTAGGTGTCACAAACCTTATACATTTCGTTTTTTGGCTATTTAATAACAAATTGTTAATGCTAAACCAATGTACTATTTTTGAGAGGGTGTTGTTTACGTCGTCAATATCAGGATTACGTCGATTTACTTTAAATATTAATGAAGTATCGTCGGCAAACAACACTACCTCACAGTTGTCCCTTATAAAAAAGGTAAGTCATTAATATAAATTAAAAAGAGAAAGGGTCCAAGAATCGAGCCCTGCGGAACTCCCATAGTAACGGCAGACCCAGGAGATCTTATTCCGTTGACATCTACACTTTGGACCCTATTGCTCAAATATGATTTGCATAATTCAAGAGCAATACCATTAATTCCGTAGTGGCTCAATTTCCTGATAAGTATATCATGGTGAACACAATCAAACGCTTTGGATAGATCACAGAATACACCTAAGGCATCCTGTGAGTTCTCCCAAGCATCAAATATGTTACTTATTAGCTCCACACCAGCGTCTGTTGTGGAGCGACCCCGCGTGAAACCAAATTGTTTACCAGTGGACGTAAGAACCCTTTGTGTTCGTCCAGGACACGCGAGTGCGTAGTGAGCTAACTAACGAAGCTCGGGAACGCCGCCGTTGGTGTACTTGATACTCTTCCGCCGCCGTCCTGAGGCAACATCCTACACTAATGTTACCTGTTCTGGTCCAGCCTCCTAAGAACTTTCCGTTCTTGAGCCTAAACGCAGCAGTGGTTGGTAGATATGCCGCTACCATTCGGTCGCCAGAGCCTCGTCGGTTAGTGGCAGGGTGCACCACGAACAGGTGAGGTTGGCATTTAGAGTAGTACCCCCTTACACCCCTTATTATTATTAATAATAATTAATAAAATATTATTATATTCTAGAAGTAAAAGGTATCGAAAAGGAAAAAAAATAGGACTCTACAAAAAGACGTAAGATTCCATCAAACACATCCTGTAAAAAAAATCCAAGTTTCGCAGCTCAGTTTTTCTACCGCAAAAAGTTGTGAGATCCATATAATACCAAGTCGATCTATATATTTAGAACGTAAAGAATTTTTAATATTGATATGATAATAACTTATGTAATAACTTTATACAGAAGGTCCCTTAAGCAAGGACTAAATAAATTAATCGACTTGGTATTATATGGATCTCACAACTTTTTGCGGTAGAAAAACTGAGGTGCGAGACTTGGAATTTTTTTACAGGATGTTTTTGATGGGATTTTGTTTACTAAAAAAAATAACACGGAATTAAACAAAAATATGTATAAAACTAAGGTTAAATATAGTGCAGATAAATTAAGGGTTATACCTAATTGATTTCCTTAGGTGATCTCCCTGCAATCATTTATAACTGTTATTCAAATTGGTTACATAATAATTTTCAATGAAAATGTGCCTTACGCTCTATGTCTCAAAACAATACCAATTCTTTAATTATAAGTGTTAAATCTCAATCAAAATTTAATACAAATTTCGAAATCGAGTAACGCCGAGGAAAAGTTCGCTAATCCGCATAAAGTAATATAACTGAGTTTGATACAATACCGCTTGGTATTGAGTATCTATAACAAATACGAGTTGTGAGCTCAGGCTCCAACTTTAGTCGACTTTGAAATTAAAGTTCTATCACACAATAATCCACGAATGTATTTCACAGGCTATTCACATAATATGAATTTAAAATTACAGTTTAGTTATAAATTAAGTACAAAATTCATTGCGTTTAATAGAGCACATATTAAGCTCAAATTGTGGGTAGTGTTCCTAAACTCTCAGTGCTGCAAAATGTGCTGGACTCTATGTCGAGGAGTTGCTACAAGCGTTGAACAAAATATATAAAAAAATACACCCAACAGTAAAATACATAATTGTCACCAGACACTGTACGCGGCTGATAAAAATGGATTTAGATTAATGTAATCGAAGTCATTCAGCGGTCCGAATGAGGATAAATACACGTGAATACTACCTTACCTTTGAATAAACACAGCTTATCTCGCAAACTAATTTATTTATTTAGCTCTACAGGCAATATCAGACCAATTGCTATTGTGGTCACTTTATGTTTTGTTTTGCAATACCTTTCCAATTGCTTTTGAATAATGATGTTATAGGATATGCTTATGATAATATCGTAAATATTTCTTATTGTATTTGCATGCCTTGGTGTACTCGTACATCCCTTTACAGCCTTTGTCGGCATTATAATGTACCCGCATCTTTAGCTTTCTGATTACGAAGTTTGTTGTGGTTAGGCAGGTACCTAACAAACTTATCAAAATTCATAACTTCTTATCAGGTGCATATTAAAATAATCTGCTTAAAAGTTAATTGTTGATGAAATTACGTATGTGAAATTTCTATTTAGTAATACGGTCCATGGTTCTTTTTTTTTCATTTTATTTCAATTAAATGGGTTGCTGCCTATCAACTGCACTTGCTAGTTTGAAAATGGCTAAAAAAGTGGATATCATAAATGATTTTACTTTCGGATAGGTTGAGTATCCTACAATCTCATGTGCACCGAGTAAGCCAGACATGCAATGGTTTAGAAGCCAAACACAACACGCTCGCAGCGATCCGGAACTAAATCCCAGCTCAGCGCCTACAACGTACAATCGCCTTACCGTTTGATACAGACATTCAAGTCTGTATACTACAAAGGTGAACATACAAAGATACTATAAATTCGGATGAGTATCCACTCCGAAATTATCACGATAAGTCACACCACATTCAGCAAAAACTACCTTAAACAAAAGCTTAACTCCAACTCAACTACCATTTGCGGCATATATTTCCAACTAACACGTTAAGCTGCTTCTAAAACGTTAGATTGTTAATTAAATTTCAGGAAATCCCGAGCCACATATTATACAACTCGCCATATACATCAATCAGCTAAATATTAACTAAAATATGTATATGTTATCCAAAGGAGTATATTATTTTAAATCACAATAAAATAAATATTTCTAGTATTACTGTTATGATAATTCAGATCTTTTAAATAAGCTTAAACAGGTATGAGCAGTTAACTAACGCTGAGATTCATTCTTCTCATTTAACAAGAAGTAAAACTACACCGTCACTAAAGCTTTTTCTAAAAGATCACAACATGAAGCTGCTGTTATTAGATTACATATCGGATACTCGAATTATGCAATAAACGTTTGAATTAGTTTTTCTTATCTATATATATAAAAATGAAACCCGTTTCGCGTTGTCACGGCATCACGTGTGAACGGCTGAAGCGATTTCGATAATTCTTTTTTTAAAATGTTTTTGGAAGTCCAAGGATGGTTCTTACGGCGAGAAAATTTCGAATAATTGCCGGTAAAACCCTAAAAACAGCCCTTTTCTTTTTCCCATACAAACGTTTTCTAACTAAAACGTAGAGTCAATTTGAGCTTTATTGCTATTATATAAAGTTCATATTAAATTACAAGCAATCACTGTTGTTTTAACAATGTAGGTATATTCCTAACGTCAAAGAGTCAATTTGCACTTTATTACCGCTATACAAAGTTCTAATACAATCATATCTATCAAAGCAGTGTGCGTGATTTTCCCATACAAAATGTTCATGGGTTTGTAACTGTCATTTAATTTTCACACTGTCGATATGGTAAACTCTTCCCTGAAATTAAAGAACGTATTTAAATATAGGTTTCGAATCGAAAACATATATCCACAATATTCGATTGATGGCGTATTTTAGATTTTAAAGATGTAAAATATTGACAGTAGTGAAAATGGATTGACATTTTAATTGTTTGTAATTGTTTATGCATGCGTTCAGAAATTTATTTTGTATAAACTAAGGAGAATATATCAAGCTACATTAATATTAGGACAATGAAATAAATAATGTTCACACGTAATGGTGGATTTACATGTTGGCTGAGGCTGGGCCAACGTCTACCAACTCCAAGCTATTAACTATGAAAAACATTATGAAAAACATCTTGCAATTGTTATGTACCCCTAATAAATGATAAACTTAATTAATTACTTTCTCCATTATGTTATATTCTTTCTCCATTATGTTATATTCAATTTGATCACTTTTAAAATTACTTTATTATTTATTACTTAATTTGAATTTAAATTCATCACTTTATTTCAAATTAATTCTAAATTATTTATAATATATTTTGTCATTGTATAATTATTTAAATTTGCATCCTGTGGTCTCCTATAATTGAAGATCACGTCGAAATGTAAACCACAACAATGCTATACCATTGTCTTCATTATATGTCGTGTATCGTTCCTTGGAGGTCCTCATATTTAAAAAATAAAATTAAAATAAAATAAAACATAAGACCAGCCGAGCCAAACACTCCGTTTACACGCTGGCGTTGGTGGAGGCTGGCTGAGGTTGGCCAAGCGTGTAAATGCAGCATAAGAAGCGTAGACAGATAATACTAGAAGTTATAATTACTTCTTTTCAAGATCGAATGCCATTTTTATCACGAAGTTTTACAGTGGCCTTTCATTCGCTATAATTCACTGATAGAAATGTACATCGTATCGGAGTGAGATAGGTTATATTATAAATAAATGGGGTAAAAAAGGGTTGAAATGTTATGTCTAAGAAAATCGAAACCACTGAAGTTATGTCTATGAAATTTTATATTTCAACTCTTTGTTACTAACAAAAAGTGATGGCGTGCAATATTTTTTGGAAAAACAGCATTTTGGTGCTGAAATAAGGGAAGGAATATTGGATGGACAATATAAAACGCTAAAGTTTTTAATGTCAAAAATTCATAAGGCAATCTTTATATGTATATGTATATGGATGTATATGGAGCAGGGACCGAAACCCATTCGACATAACGGTACCGGTATCGACGAATTTCGGTTACCTTTAAGATTTCGGTAACCGCTATGACGCAATATAAAGGTTACCCTTATATACGGGAACCGTTTTAATACCGGTAACCTAAAAAGACCTTGAATGCAAAAGAAAATGCATTGTTGTTGCATAACAAAAATAAAAATTAAATATAAATAAATAAAAAATATAAAAATCCCCGTTCTCTCCCCTCCCCATTCTGCAGGGTACTCCCCTCTCAGTGCGGAATGACCTGTGTATCCTTGGTGTGGATATCCGCTGTGATCTCAATCCAAGGAATCACATCGAGGGCGTAATATCTGCCACATCACGCAGGGTTAGAGTCCTGAACAGGGTGCGTCGGTTTTTCACGCCCGGTCAGCTTTGCCGCTTATATAAAGCGCAGGTCCGGCCGGGTATGGAGTACTGCTCGCACCTTTGGGATGGATCCGCCCAGTACCTGCTCGATGCCTTGGATGGATTGCAGCGGCGGGCCATCCGCATTGTGAATGATGCAGACGTTACGAGCAACTTGGAGTCGCTACAACTCCGGTGAGATGTCGCCTCTCTAAGCGTGTTCTACCGCCTGTATCACGGTGAGTGCTCTGAGGAATTGTTCAACTTGCTCCCCTCCTCTCCATTCCTAACCAGAACCACGCGTGCTGGCTTGCGAAGCCATAGCTTGACGGTCCACACCATCCCGGCGCGAACCAAACGGTTCTCAAATTCGTTTCTGTGCCGCACCGTCAGGCTGTGGAATTGTTTGCCGGCGCACGTGTTCCCTCCTTCCTACAATCCTGGGTCCTTCCACCGTGGTGTGAAGAGGCACCTAAGCAGGCCGGCATAATTGTTTCCATTGGCATGGGACTGCCGTCCGATGCCAATGGATACTCTGACTGGGCGGCATTGGCACTTTCCATCAGGTGCAATGCCGCCACTATGCCAGGCCATTATAAAAAAAAAAAAAAATAACAAATAAAAATCATACTTGTCGTGTTGTTTACACAATATCGCTGGATACGGTTCATTTCAATTTTGGTGGGTAATTCTGTTGAAAAATTCATGAAATGAGTAAAGATAATTGTGTGGTATAGTGCCATAATGTTTAGTAAAGACAAACGGCGGTATAACCACACACAGGCACTGCCCCCGCTTTGACTTATAAGGAACTTCGCATGAAACATAAAGGTAACCCTTATTTCGGTTACCGGTATGATACCGGTTAAATTCTAGGAATCGAATAAAATTGGCGGATACCGGTTACCATTAAAAATACCGGTATTATTTTTTTCGGTTGATACCAAAAAATACCGGTATTTTCGATACCGGTTTCGGTCCCTGATATGGAGAGAAGGGACATAAAGTAAAATAGAATGGAAGGTACGGGAGAGGGCTGGGATAGCTGTCAGATTTGTTAGGACGAAATGTAAATGCACGTTATAAAACGGGATGAATAATAAAGAGAAGGGACGGGACAGATTGGGAAGAGACTGATCAGGCGGATGAGACGGGATTGAGCCGGACAGTAGGATAGCTACGTCAAGTTTAGGTTTACAAGAGTTTATACGAAAAACAACATGTATTTGGTGTGGAGTGGAATCAAAAAATATATGCACCCAGGCGAAGCTGGGTCGGGCCGCTAGTTACAAAGTGCTCTGTGTAACTAGCGCAATATAGCGTCTTTGAAAATAAAAGGGTATAGGTACATTATTATTTTAAGAAAAACTACGTATTTACCACCCAAATACGATGATAGGAGAAACGTAATACAAAAAAATCGTCACTCTTTCTGCAATTTTTTTGGTGCATTATCACTGAATGAAGTCACTAAAACGACCAACAGGCTTCATTTTTAATCGCCGTCTGGATTTACCCTGTATGTACCTCTAGATATTGGTATTCCCTTCAACCCATATGCGAGTCAATACATCAAAACTTACAAACGATTTCCATACCGATTCTGATTTCCGGCTAGAATATTGGTACCTCCTTTTCGCCTTATTTATTTGTCCCCTTATTGCTTTTTATTGAGAGTCGCAATCGAGTTTTATACTTTGTTATTCCGCTATGTCTCGATTATTTCCACTGAAATGTATTTAGTAAACTTTTGTATTTCGCATTGTCCGGCCGCACAGGACAATTACAAGATGATAGGCCTTTTATTAAGATTAATAATTTCAGGTTTGTTGCAGTTTTTAAAAGTTGTAGTGACGCTGTTTTCAGTCATTACTCAGCATGAATGGACAAGCTCGTCCTGGAAGTCCAACAGATGATGTACGGCAATAGCTTCGTTGGCGCATTTCGTTCGGTGAGTGACATTACCGGATGTCTAATACCCCTTCGCTCTTTGCATCCGTTTTCCTTCCCGCTCCTGATTTCATAGACCGGCAATGCATACATGTACCGAGCGCTACGAATGTTCATGTGAGGCAGTGATCACTTACAATTAGGTGATCTGCTAATTCGTTTGCCAGACCAATGCAATAAAAAAGTTTTTTCATTAGAAATTGATGATAATCATTTTATTACTTACTGGCGGCCCGACCCAGCTTCGCCTGGGTGCATATATTTTTGATTCCACTCCACACCAAATACATGTTGGTTTTCGTATAAACTCTTGTAAACCTAAACTTGACGTAGCTATCCTACTGTCCGGCTCAATCCCGTCTCATCCGCCTGTTCAGTCTCTTCCCAATCTGTCCCGTCCCTTCTCTTTATTATTCATCCCGTTTTATAATGTGCATTTACATTTCGTCCTAACAAATCTGACAGCTATCCCAGCCCTCTCCCGTACCTTCCATTATATTTCACTTTATGTCCCTTCTCTCCATATACATCCATATACATATACATATAAAGATTGCCTTATGAATTTTTGACATTAAAAACTTTAGCGTTTTATATTGTCCATCCAATATTCCTTCCCTTATTTCAGCACCAAAATGCTGTTTTTCCAAAAAATATTGCACGCCATTACTTTTTGTTAGTAATAAAGAGTTGAAATATAAAATTTCATAGACATAACTTCAGTGGTTTCGATTTTCTTAGACATAACATTTCAACCCTTTTTTTACCCCATTTATTTATAATATAACCTATCTCACTCCGATACGATGTACATTTCTATCAGTGAATTATAGCGAATAAAAGGCCACTGTAAAACTTCGTGATAAAAATGGCATTCGATCTTGAAAAGGAGTAATTATAACTTCTAAACGTGTAAACGGAGTGTTTGGCTCGGCTGGTCTTATGTTTTATTTTATTATTATTTTATTTTTTAAAATTGAGGACCTCCAAGGAACGATACACGACATATAATGAAGACAATGGTATAGCATTGTTGTGGTTTACATTTCGACGTGATCTTCAATTATAGGAGACCACAGGATGCAAATTTAAATAATTATACAATGACAAAATATATTATAAATAATTAAGACTTAATTTGAAATAAAGTGATGAATTTAAATTCAAATTAAGTAATAAATAATAAAGTAATTTTAAAAGTGATCAAATTGAATATAACATAATGGAGAAAGAATATAACATAATGGAGAAAGTAATTAATTAAGTTTATCATTTATTAGGGGTACATAACAATTGCAAGATGTTTTTCATAATGTTTTTCATAGTTAATAGCTTGGAGTTGGTAGACGTTGGCCCAGCCTCAGCCAACATGTAAATCCACCATTACGTGTGAACATTATTTATTTCATTGTCCTATATTAATGTAGCTTGATATATTCTCCTTAGTTTATACAAAATAAATTTCTGAACGCATGCATAAACAATTACAAACAATTAAAATGTCAATCCATTTTCACTACTGTCAATATTTTACATCTTTAAAATCTAAAATACGCCATCAATCGAATATTGTGGATATATGTTTTCGATTCGAAACCTATATTTAAATACGTTCTTTAATTTCAGGGAAGAGTTTACCATATCGACAGTGTGAAAATTAAATGACAGTTACAAACCCATGAACATTTTGTATGGGAAAATCACGCACACTGCTTTGATAGATTTGATTGTATTAGAACTTTGTATAGCGGTAATAAAGTGCAAATTGACTCTTTGACGTTAGGAATATACCTACATTGTTAAAACAACAGTGATTGCTTGTAATTTAATATGAACTTTATACAATAGCAATAAAGCTCAAATTGACTCTACGTTTTAGTTAGAAAACGTTTGTATGGGAAAAAGAAAAGGGCTGTTTTTAGGGTTTTACCGGCAATTATTCGAAATTTTCTCGCCGTAAGAACCATCCTTGGACTTCCAAAAACATTTTAAAAAAAGAATTATCGAAATCGCTTCAGCCGTTCACACGTGATGCCGTGACAACGCGAAACGGGTTTCATTTTTATATATATAATATACCTACCGGGTATCTCAAGACTGCTACCGAAAACGAAGCCGGGTCGTAGTTTTAGCGGCTACAAACACAATGCAATTAAAAATTTCGCATAGAAACGCGACAATTATTTTTTATGATTTTTTAAATATCGTCATTTTTGGGTGGTAAATCCATAGTTTTTGCTAAAATAATAATTTAAACTCTCTTATATCTTAGAGTATTTATAAATTAAAGGGTATACACTATTATTTTAGGAAAAAATGTATTTACCGCCAAAATATGGCAATAGGAAAAAAATTACAAAAAAAAAATTGACGCTTATTTTTGCAACTTTTTCTGTTGCATTGTGTCTGAAGTCGCTTAAACTACCACCCGGCTTCGTTTTCGGTAGCAGTCTTGATATACCCTGTATAAAAATATTATATATATAAATATTATATATATAAAAATGAAAACGTGCGTTCACGTGCAAAAAATCCCCATTCTCTCCCCTCCCCATTCTTCAGGGTACTCCCCTCTCAGTGCGGATCCTTGGTGTGGATTTTCGTGAATTTTCGAGGGCGTAATATCTGCCACATCACGCAGGGTTGGAGTCCTGAACAGGGTGCGTCGGTTTTTCACGCCCGGTCAGCTTTGTCGCTTATATAAAGCGCAGGTCCGGCCGGGTATGGAGTACTGCTCGCACCTCTGGGATGGATCCGCCCAATACCTGCTCGATGCCTTGGATGGATTGCAGCGGCGGGCCATCCGCATTGTGAATGATGCAGACGTTACGAGCAACTTAGAGTCGCTACAACTCCGGAGAGATGTCGCCTCTCTAAGCGTGTTTTACCGCCTTGTGTACCGCCTGTATCACGGTGAGTGCTCTGAAGAATTGTTCAACTTGCTCCCCTCCTCTCCATTCCTAACCAGAACCACGCGTGCTGGCTTGCGAAGCCATAGCTTGACGGTCCACACCATCCCGGCGCGAACCAAACGGTTCTCAAATTCGTTTTTGTTCCGCACCGTCAGGCTGTGGAATTGTTTGCCGGCGCACGTGTTCTCTCCTTCCTATAATCCAGGGTCCTTCCGCCGCGGTGTGAAGAGGCACCTTAGCAGGCCGGCATAATTGTTTCCATTGGCATGGGACTGCCGTCCAATGCCAATGGATACTCTGCCTGGGCGGCATTGGCACTTTCCATCAGGTGCAATGCCGCAACTATGCCACGCCATTATAAAAAAAAATAATTAAAACATCACAAAAAAATTGCAAAATCAATGGGCAGGCTCATCCGGGGTTGTAACACTGTGATATAGGAGATCGATATGAAGCGACAGCTTTGCATTTGCGTTTCGGTGAGTGAGATTACGGGATGCCCAATACCTCTTCATCCTTTTTGCTTCCCGCTCCCTTTCCCGATTTGATGGGCCGGCAAGCGTTATGGTTGTTCATGGGCGGCAGTAATTTTATCATCAGGTGACCTCTTTGTTAGAATGCCGAACATATGCATTAAAAAAAATCTTCAATCTTATCCGTATAAGATTGAAGTTATTAAGATTGAAGTAAAAAATAAATTCTTTATTCAAGTAACCAATGACTCATTTTTTTAGGGTTAGTATCAGTACATGTATTAATAAGTATGTTATATGTATATAATAAGTATGTTAGTTATGTTTACAGAGTTTTCTTTGTACATTCACAAATATATTAAAATTATATCTATACCATGAGTCACTGACGTCCCATACCATGAGATATAGAGCAGCAGTGGCTCATGTAAAGACAGTCAAATCTGTCCGAGATCATTTTCAGAATGCTGTTGGAACTAGCCCTAATCCTGTTTACTAGAGATGCGCACCTTTTGCGCATAGTGGTATAAAAACAATCCACTCTAGCCTCGGCAAACATAGTTGATGCGCTGCAAAATCGTGGCAGCCCCAACAGCATTCTGAATGCATTATTGTACTGGACTCGAAGGGCATTATACGATTTTTGAGTATATCTGGCCCATAAGCTACACGTGTAGAAAGAGCTGCAATAAGCTCTAAAAAGTGTAAGTTTTACTTCTTTTGAACATCGTGCAAACCTACGAACCAGCATGTTCGCTCTTACCGACAACGCCCTACGCTCCCTCTCCAGATCATCATCATCCTTGAGTGCGGGGGTCAACACGTGCCCTAAATATTTAAAACTTTGAACTCGTTTTAACGGCGTTCCACAAAGATACACGGGCGGCATAGTTTTCGGCGCGTGACCCCTGGACTCAAAGACCATGATCTCACTTTTCTTGACATTGTAAACAAGTCCATGCTTTTCAGTATAACTTTCACAAATCGACAAAAGTTTGCTCAAACCACAGGGCGATGCGCTCAACAACGCCATGTCGTCCGCGTATGAGATATTATTTACACAATAGCCATCAATATGACATCCGACCCTGGCATTGCTCAGCTCGCTAAGTAACTCATTTATATACAAATTAAAAAGCGTAGGCGAAGTCAATCCTCCCTGCCTTACTCCACATTCCAGCCCATACGAGCGAGACAGAGCCCCGGCCCATCGTACGTTATTGACCTGGCCCCGGTACCAATATTTTAAGATGTTAATTATCGAGATTGGTAATTTAGATTTTTGCAATTTTTTCCATAAAATATCATACGAGACCAAATCAAAAGCTTTAGAAAGGTCGAGGAAACAGCAATAGAGCGAGGTACTACGCTTAGTGTAATAATTGACAGCATGCTTAAGACACAGAATAGCGCTCTCTGTAGATAGCCCAGGACGAAAACCGAATTGATTTTCATGTATTGTAATATATTTATTTAATTGGTCATTAAGCATGCTGTCAAGTACCTTAGCTATGACAGTGGCTAAAGAAATAGGTCGATAATTGTTCGTATCAGATAAGTTACCTGTTTTATTCTTTACAACAGGCACTACTATGGTACGTAACATGTCTCTGGGTATATAACTATGGTTAATACAAAAAGTAAATAAAAGGAATAACACTCTGGGTAAGTGTGGGCCCGCATATTGAAGATGCTCAATGCTGAGACCGTCATGACCCGGGAATTTACCTCTGGTCATAGATTTTATGAGAAGGTCAATCTCTTTAGCTTTGAAACTGATGCCCGGAATCTTGCCGGACTCAACACTAAGCATCGCTCTAGAGGGTCCTAAGGTAGACTTAACATAAATTTTTTCCATAAATGGGTTAGCTATTTCCTTCGGCTCTGACACACCCCCAACGCTCACGGGCAGTCCAGGTTTATTATTTAGTTTATTTGTATATTTCCAAAAACCACGAAAGTCTTTTTTCGAATGATGTGAAGCTAATATATCCATTTTTATTTGTGATTCTTTATCTTGACACCATTTTAGCCGCGATTTAAAAATCCTTCTGGCCTCTCGCATTTCAGTATAAACCTTTCCAGTTAAAGGCTGACCACAACAAGTCCAGTCACGAAATTTATTTCTGGCCTGCTCGTGAGCCTCAGCTACATATTTGTTCCAGCCCACTACCACTTTTCTCCCTCGTCTACCTCTACTCCCCCTACCTGCCACAGCAGCCTCAGTTATGGCTTGCACAATGTTATTATATAATTGGTCAATAACAGGGCGGTGCGATTTGTCACTGCAAGTTTTATCACAGAAGCTACTAAGTTGAGAAGGAAAGTCTATTAGTCGTAATCTTTTATGACATTCGAGTTGATACTTTTCTATGTCTTGATGACATCTATTACCCCATACGACGCTATTACAAAAAAAGGAAGTATCATGATATATCTTTGGTGGAATTATATCTAAAGAATTATACAATGTGCAACAAGTATCACGTTCGCTTCAACTAGTACTACTCAAAAATTAGGTGGGAAAAAGTTGTGCAATCTGTTGGCCACTTTATAATTTAATAGTAGGTTATAATAATAATCCTTTATTATTTCTGACAACAAAAGTTCATGGTTAAAGTAATAAAATAAATACTTAAAAAACAATCATAATAAGATAGTACATACATTAGAATCAAATCTATTTAGTCATTCTCCATACAAAATGCCTCACTATAGGCGAAAAGACTGTCACCATATTACTACGGTCTGCCTTCGAAGGATTGCATAAAAAAAAAAAATTCCGTACTGTCTGTTCATAATGAAAAGCATAGCTATAAGAATACTAATAATAAAAATCAATGATACTACATACAAAATGCTGAATGGTTCGAAAAAATCAGTATTCACTAACGGACATAGAGAAGCGACTAACTGTATATGGGTATATGGTTTATGTAAGAATCATATGTTTTGAAAAAATATATATACATGTAAATTTATACCTGACAAAAAAATATGTATTACATATAAATTTGACGACTCGACTTATAGCTTGTATAGTTACATAATACATCTTTGGAACTCCTAATGACACGCTTCAACATAATGGATTTCCGTTGCCACAAACATTTTTTGTTTCTTCTTTTGTAACTTGCTATGCAAATGGTTTGACTTTCTTTTTTTATTTCAAAGTTTTATAACTGCTAAAATCTTGTTCACATTAATTACAGTTATACAGACATTGACTTATTAAGTATCTTCTATTTTTGCTAGTAAAGTTATACATTTATTGTTTATTAAAAACCAGTACAGAAAACCAGTTACCAAATCACATTTAATTTACAAATATAATTTTATGGATTGCGAAACCGTATGTGAAGATTAAAGATTTCTAGTTCCTTTAAAAGCTAGCTCCTAATTCTCGCAGTCATTGTGTCATACAAATCAACTATTATAGCATAGAAAAAAGAAAATTAGTAACCAATTTATCATATGAATCACCAGTTAATCAATAGAGGTTTTCTGTGATAAATAATGAAGTATCTGCAAAGTTTACATTTAAAAATAAAGATTTGGTATTTAGTGGCAAATTCATTGGTACTGAATATACTGAATGTAGATTCACCTATATTTTCCGTAAACGAGCGAATAGTTTATTCCACTTGTTTCCCACGCAAAAGCTGAAATCATTACATTGCGTGCATGTTTTCTTACGTCTATACATATTTTAGCATGTATTTAAATTAAACAGGTGTGAATTGGTTTTTACTAGACATTTCTCATTAAAGATTTTAAAATTAAAGTATGCCAACAAAAACATCCTATTAATAATTGGATGTTACATCACATAAACGAATTATATATGATTAAATAATAAATATCCATTCACTAAATCCTCGTAGAACCGATAGCCGTTGGGGCCGAAAGGTTCTTAAGTGGAGGCCACGTACAGGCAAGCGAAATGTCGGACGCCCGTCTACAAGGTGGACGGACGATCTGGCTAAGTTTGCAAGAAGTCGCTGGATGCAGGCCGCTTCCAACAGGTACTTGTGAAGATCCTTGGGGAAGACCTATGTTCAGCAGTGGACTTCCTGTGGCTGATATGATGATTCACTAAATTAACAATTGAGTTCATAATATTATTATAAAATCTCTATAAAATAAATATGGTGAAATAATAAAACATAAGCTTGACCTCTAATTAAAATATACACAATCCATTGAACGTTTAAATATGTTTCATGCTTATGATTTTACTAAGAAGTATTTGTCATGTGCGACCACAATGGCTAAGTATTGTTCTAATAGTAACCTTTAAAGCGAACTCTTTGAATCCTAAACAAAATTGATTTACTCCATAAACCTCGTAGAGTCCCTCGGCTTACGTTTGCTCAAAAAAGGAATCAGACCTGCAATTGGCAACATTCATTAAAGGCTTTCATTTCATTCTTGCCATATATGGCATAAGGTATAGGGCGTTTGGTCATACATACCCCAAATATGACTACCTGTATAATCATGTTTTCATTTTAAATCTACTTATGATAATAAAATCAATGCAAATATCTATTTGCATTGATTTTAATTTTGAATTCCACTATCTAGTGCAATACACTATCTAGTGCAATACAAAATTCTAAATAAACAAAACGGAATTTTCGGAACTGAAACGAGTCACCAAGAAATTTTAAAATACATGTTTATAAGGAACGGAGACAAAACAAGCGCCCGCTGGGAAATCAGTTCATAAGGCATGGCTTTAAAAGACAGATGAACGCGTTATGTAAAGTCTCAACCACCACAGTTCATAATCAAGGAATTAATATTTTATATTCATAACACTGCGCTCATGTATAGTGCCGGAAAATTGATAGAGCCACATTTCTTACTGCAACAATTTATTAGCATTAGAAGTTTTTTTAGATATTGCTGCTACGACTTTTTACTTTGAATACGCATGTACTGAAAAAAAACTAAATGATACTTACGATATTTTAAGATACTAAAAATGCACGTAAACTACACATGCCATGTTTAATGTCGTGCATCGTATAAATATTTAACAGTGCATCATGAAAATTAGCCTACAAAATGAATTTAAAGGTGATAAGTAAGTTAAAGGGGTAAATCATTATTATCTATAATGGCCTTACTAATGAGGATGCCGAAGATCGGGCGAAATTGAAAAGACTCAGCCAGAAAGATGACCCTGGCACCAGGCGGTATAACGCCAAGTAGAAGAAAGGAAGCAATTGTAAAAATAAAATAATGAACCGTATGCCAAATTATTTATTTCAAATTACGTTTCTTTTCCAAATCATCAAAATAAACATATTGAGACAAAGTTCGATTTCCTTCCATGGTCCACCCAATCATTATTCTGCAATTTTCTGCAATACATGATACATCAGTTTTATCATTTTCTATTAAACAGTCTGCTTTAAAATTTTCTAGTTCATTATAATATGTTGACATGTAACTGCATGAAGACAGCCAACTATGATAACTTTCTAATTAAAAATAACCATAAACCACTGACTGCTTGTTATCAACATGCACAGCAGCCGACCAAAAACTGTTTTCAAACTTAACTCAGACGAGCGGTCCGGCCCGGCTCCGCCCGGATGCAGATACTCTTTTCAAAGGGCGGCCAAAATATTCATTTCCGAGTATCAATTTAGAATTTAGAACAAATTATCCCCTTAGAGTATTTATATATAGAGGGAGCGCTGGTACTTCAAAAACGTAGATAAAAATGGTGGTGCCGGGCCACCTTTTTCTGCCCTCCTATTGGCTAATATTTGAACAGGTTGTGCAACATACATAAATTACTTGAAGAAAAAATTAAAAATAAATAGTTTATGTCTATTTAATTTCACTCAAACTCGTTTTAAAAGGATAATAGCTAAATATATATTCGGCTATCAAAGGAATTTATAGCAATTTATTGCTAAATAATTAATTCAATTTTTACTAATATAGGAGCGCTACCAACATTACGAACAAGAAAATATCTACGTTTTTCAAAACGCGAATGTATGACAGCGCTCCCTCTATATATAAATACTCTAAGATTATCCCTCAGATATCGATTTTGAGACCAAGAAAAACGAATAAAATTTCCTCGTATTTACTAGATTTTTCACTACTGCTTTCCTCCTATAGGTCATTGTGGAATGATATATAGCCTATAGATAGCATTTCTCGATAGATGACCTATACAACACAAAAGGATTTTTTCAATTTGAACCAATACTTCCTAAGATTAGAACAGTGGCGTAACAATAGGGTGGCAGAGTGCGCAAAATGCCACGGGCCCCCGGCCTAAGGGGCCCCCGGCCCGGCAGGGCCCTGGTCTAACAGAGCCTCGGACCCGACAGGGCCCTGGCTTGACAGAGCCTCGACCTCAAGCTCAAAAGGGCGTAAGCAGAGGAGCATCTAACATTTATTACGAAAGTAAGAATAAACAATTTGTAAGATTGAAATTAAACTATTATTTACCAATTTTATCGCGATTTGTTTAATTTTTACATTTTTAACTTCCATTTGCAAGATGTAAACAAGACATCTGCCTTATACATTTTATTATTCTGAAGTCATAATGCCATTAACTTCTGAAGAATTAACCAGGACCCTGACAATGCTTGTAGATTGGCGCAGTAAGCACATGAAATACTGCGAGAATTATTAGTGTGTCTTTCTGCAGTTCAGCGAGTAGGTACTATAGCGTTTTCACGAAACTGTATCTAATCTTCGAAAACCAGGAACAGCGGAAAATGGTGCACGTGGTGGCACGGGAGGATCACTATATGGTGTCAAAAATTTTAAGAAATCGCGTTTCGGGCTGTTGAAGTAAAAAAATCATCATTTACGAGCTGGGGGAAACAATCTGAGTTCGGATGCAGTAAGGCGGCCTCTGGCTGAAGCAAATTTAAAGCCATCGAAACCTGCAAATGGGCAAAAACTAGAAAGACACCACTGAAACTCTAGGTTGAGTTATAGTAGAGAACAAGAGAATTTGGTGAGAGTGCCGTTTTTATGCAAGAAAACGCCCGCCTGCGTGTCATATCTATGTCTACCTCTGGTAACTAATGCAATTGGGTAGGTACAACTTCGAAAAGGAAGTCGATAGTGGGATTCAGTTTCAGGATTCGGAACTAAGTGATCTGTCAGAGAACCATAGCTCTGAAAGTTGTAGGTTGAACTCGAAAGGGACACATATGTCGCAGAACGGATAACCGCTAGGGTAAGCGTGTTCTGGAATGGAGACCGCGTCTTGGCAAATATAGTGTGGGACGCTCTTTGACTAGATTACGGACGACTTGCACAAGAGGGCCGGCAGCGACTGGATGCATAAAGCAGCAGACCGGGCTTTGTAGCGTACTTTGGGTGAGGCCTATGTCCAGTAATGAACTGCAACGGGCTGATGATGATGACGAGCACGCATAGGATGAAGTGAGACAACGTGTAAGTCAGCGGAACCTACCGCCAATCACGCTACGTTAAATGAAATAATAAAGGAATGGCATTAAAATATTCTTTAATGCAGTCTTTATTTCATAAAGCTAGCTAAGGTACTTTTGCAGATATTAAAGATTTTCTAACCGAGCTTTTTTCTTTATGGTCCAGTGTATCTTACTCGCTTTTCAAGGATATTCTCAGTTTTCGATCCACTTTTAAACACGAAGTAGAACAATCACCATCTATAAGAGAAGTTATTCCTCATCAGCCCGTTGCAGTCCACTGCTGGAAACAGGCCTTTACCAACGTTTACACAAAAATTAATACAGTAACTATAATTGTGTTTCTACGTATACTTAAGTAGACCGAACTTTATTTGGATAGTTATAAAAAAGAAATTACAACGTCAAGTATTTTTACATTTATGAAGGGCCTCATTAGATGAATTTTGCCACGGGCTCCCGATGGGCTAGTTACGCCACTGGATTAGAGGTAACAACCAAACAAACTCTTCAGCTTTATATATTAGTACAGAATATATGCTAGATATGACGTACTACGTGCATACTACTTTAAGGCATCGTGTTACATTTTACATGGGGGCACAGTAGCGCCCCCGCCATGGCGAGCCAAGCACAGCGTAAAGGCACGAACTACCTTTTCTCGAAGTGTTTTGTCGTTTTTGAACACTCGTAACTACATAAATAATAGTCTCGGAATATATTTTTATTTTTATTTATTGATATTTTTTGTACACTAAAACAACATTACAACATAAAGATAAATAATATATTGTCAATACCGGACTTATTAATTATATAACTCTTAAACTTTAAATTTTATTGGTATCTAAAATACCCTGACTTCCTCGCTGAGTTAGGCTACTTACTAAAGAACAAGAAGCTGAAATTTATTATAAAGCTAGTATTCGTAAACAAACAACAAAAATCGAAATCTTGGAAGTTTTATCTCCCAACCCCTTAAATTAGTGGATGGAAGTTTATATATGAGACTTCAGCGACAAATCTCATGTAGAACCAAGCTTCTTATGATCAATCAAGAAGACAAAATATTCTATCACTATAATAGTGTCTATGACTTAGTATATATAAATCATAAATAAACTCATTTGCAACAAAAACGGGCACCTAAGCAATGAACCATTTCAAATGTTACTATTGGTTTGTTTGATAATTATAGGTAGTTTTGCTTTCACAATTTTGTAAATTAATAAGCAAATAATCGTTTTCGTCAGTATCACATAAAATTTTGATAAAATTTATGGGTTTTAATGCTAAAGTTCACTAGTAGTGTATGCTCGCTAGTAGTGCATATGCTCGTGAAGTAAAAGTTAACAAAGATTTTTGTTTGTTTTTTCTTTAATAAAGTAAAAGCAGATAAATGTTTAGTATCGAGTGTGACCCCCCCTAGCTGAAATCACAGCTTGAATTCGTCTGGGTATGCTAGCGAGGATATCCCGGATACTTGCTTGCGGATTACGTTCCCACTCCGCGGTAATCACATTCTTCAGCTCTCTGATGGTCTGCGGAGCCGGTTGTACTGATCTCACGCGTCGTTTCAGAACGTCCCAGACATGCTCTATAGGATTGAGCCTGGTTCTGGAAGAAAACCATGTACCCAACCACGGGATGATCGTTTTCTTGTAAGTCGCGCATTGAGAAATCGCAAGTCTTCGTATGTGGACCTTAAGAACAACCTCGAAGAAGTAAGAAATGTGCATATTAGTCTATGGACGGGCAGGAGGAGGCTTTTCGCGGCCAATATACTCAGTCATCGCCCGGCCCGCGGCCCTAAGTTACTCCGTGAGCACAGAGTTGCCAGGCTTAGGTTTGCTCGAGATTGTGAGTCATGGACTCAAGAAGACTGGAATAGGGTATTGTTCTCCGATGAAGCCAGGATATCTCTGTTCGGTGAAGATCGACGTCGGCGAGTGCTACGAAAACGAGGAGAACGCATTGCAGAGGCTTGTTTTGAAGAAATCACACCTTATGGTGGGGGCTCTGTTATGTTTTGGGCAGGAATAAATTCAATGGATCGTACAGAGTTAGTCTTCATTGAAAACGGCTCACTGACTGGACATCGATACATAACGGAAGTTTTAATTCCTCATGCACAACCCGCATTGGCCACTTTAGGCGAAGACTCAATTTTTATGGACGACAACGCTCGCGTCCACCGGTCTGGCGATGTGGAAGCGTATGTGCAAGAGGTCGGCATTCGTCGTTTGGATTGGCCAGCTCGAAGTCCCGACCTCAATCCTATAGAGCATGTCTGGGACGTTCTGAAATGACGCGTGAGATCAGTACAACCGGCTCCGCAGACCATCAGAGAGCTGAAGAATGTGATTACCGCGGAGTGGGAACGTATTCCGCAAGCAAGTATCCGGGATATCCTCGCTAGCATACCCAGACGAATTCAAGCTGTGATTTCAGCTAGAGGGGGTCACACTCGATACTAAACATTTATCTGCTTTTACTTTATTAAAGAAAAAACAAACAAAAATCTTTGTTAACTTTTACTTCACGAGCATATGCACTACTAGCGAGCATACGCTACTAGTGAACTTTAGCATTAAAACCCATAAATGTTATCAAATTTTTTTTATAATACTGACGAAAACGATTATTTGCTTATTAATTTACAAAATTGTGAAAGTAAAACTACCTATAATTACCAAACAAACCAATAGTAACATTTGAAATGGTTCATTGCTTAGGTGCCCGTTTTTTTTGCAAATGAGTTTATATATGGCGCCGGGCTAAGATGTTTATAAAGCATAGATGCGTTGTCCGAGCTTTATAATGGCAAGACGTTTGGAAGGTATTTGCCTCCCTTGCAATTAGTCACGTTTCAACCAGTGTCGCGGATACACGTTTCTCTGACTATTTGTATTCTCGAAACCAAATGCGGAAAAATAGATTAGAGTGATTTAAAATAATGTACAAATGATTCTGAAACAAAAAAAAATATTTTATTTAGTGCGCAAGTACACACTAATTTAATTTTTTATTAAATAAAATTAATAAATTCGCTCTCAGAGCGACGTTTGACAGCTCTCGCCACGTCATTTCGTACTTCATGCTTGGTGCTACGTCACACGCGCTTTGGCCAATAACCGTGCGGCACTTATTGTTACGTAACTAGCGATGTCTATTCATCTTCTTCTAACATATGTTTCTTGCTTTTTTACTCTTTCTTCGAACCAATTTGAAATTACAATACGCATCGCGCCATTTTTTTGTGGCATTATGTTAGTGTATGATAGTGTTGAGTAGGACATGACTTGAAAAAGAGTTTGTAAGAGTAGCCTCATTTTTGTACTGAGCCAGTACAATGTCCCACTTCAATTGAAGTGAGGCGTACTGATGCTTATTTGTGTGTCACTATGCTTACTTTGCCTCACGGCTCACGCCAATGAAATGACATTTCTTGTTTATTAGTCTGTGTTACAGACCAAGTAGTACACCAAATATGAAGTAGTACAAATTAAAAAGTTGAGCCGCTCTTACATTTTGACATCATGTACGGGACAAATGTACTGCCTCTTGTATGTCCTACTCAACACTAGTGTATGACGTGTCTATTTGTAAAACGTCATTGGCGCCGGGGCTACCTTTTCTGCTCTCCTATTGGCTGATATTTGACAGGTTATCCAACATCATTAATTACTTGGAAAAGAAAAGTAAACATAAATAGTTTAGCCTTTAGGGCTATTTAATTCTACTCAAACTCGTTTAAAAGGGTAAAAGCAAAATGTCATTTCGGTTATCAAAAGAATTTATAGCAATTTATTGCTAAAAAGTACTTAAATTCTCATTAATATAGGAGCGCTACCAACATTACGAGACACAGACTAACCCCTCAACCGTCGGAACCGGAACACGGTTCCTTCGGATTTCAAGCAATAAGCAACCTAATGTCATTGAAATAGAGTCTATTATTAATACAGCTCATCGATTTCAAAATTTGTTTGAGATTGACATATACGCGCAGCAGTAGAATACGCTAAAACGTTTGCGTGACGCGAACTTGACTCGAGCGTATTTGACAGCGGTTGTCAAAATTACGAGAATACGAAAAGGGCTGTTTTGATCGAAACTTAAACGCAACTGCACTGCAGCTGAACTTATTATATTACGTGAATCGCCCTACAGGACAATGATATATTATACACATACGACGTAGATATCGCACTAGCACTTCAAAAGTGAGGCGTTCAAATTCGGGCAATTGGTGTAATTTCATCTAGTCGCATAGCAACGGCGACAGAGGGAAGACCTCAGTGCTGTCAACATAATTTATTTCGAAAATATTGTCTAAAGTGTCGAATTGTGTGTTTTAAAAGTGTTATAACAATGGTGCAAAAATATGAAACTAAATTGAACCAACACACCATACGTAAGTATATAAAAACCACATAAAATTTAATTTTTATTTTAAATTAGCAAATACCGCCTTCAATTGTGTAAGAAGGATCGCCTAATACAACGATTGTGAATTGCGATAGGGACAAAAAGCGTACGTCATAGATTAACAAGTCAGAAGCGAAACCGATCATACAAAAAATTGACGATGAAAGTTGGAATGGATTTGGATAATTGTATATTTGTTTCTAATTCAATCATATTTAATACGATTAAGTTATTTGTTATGAATTATTTTCATAATAAATAACTTAATCCAACCACGAACGTTACAAAATACATTAGCTTCCCCATATATTTTGAATGACAATATTTACATATATCATTGAATGTTTCCAGATTTCCACGTGATGAGCTTTCGAGACGTAAATGGATATGCACTAAGCACAGCTCGGACAAAAAGAGGGGATCGTGACTGGATGCCTTTAAAACTGATTAATATTGGTTTAGCACATTTAATTTTGATTAAAAATATACAACTACGAAAATATATATATATCCACCTAACAAAACCTGCACCATCGGTTGTAGTATCGGTTGTTTACCAGTGGCAGGTTGCTCATACGTTACCACCATGTGTAGGTACCACCGCAATGTCTATTTCCCCCGCCACACGGCAGTTTAAATGCCATGTTATGTTCCGGTTCAAAGGACATTCTCGCCCGAGTAATCGCTGTACTTATACTTAAGATCTTATGTCTCGGGATGGCGAGCGCAGTGAAAGCCAAGCATTGCTTTGTAATTTAAGGTGTCTTGGTTTCGCTTATGTCCACGAGCGGTCATATCACTTGTCATCATTACAACAAATAATAATATTATTAAGAGATCTATTTTTCAGTGCCTGCTTACCATAAACTAATATAAAAAACGCCAATTTATTTTTTTATTTTTTCAAGTTGGTAAGCAAATAAAAATATATTTGTTTCAGGATGGCGTACCACATATATACTTATGTAGTAACCTCAAAGTTAATATATTATATACTTATAAAACCAAATAGGTAGTTTTATTTATCGTCACCCTTCTGTTTTTACCGCTTCGATTCTATGTTTGGATAGCGCAATGCTATCTCTTTTCGTCTCGTACTTTCTGTATAATCTGTTTCATTCACTAAAATTGTCATAAAGTATTAGCAAATGAGTATGTATATGCATAGCAGTACAGTTTTTAAACGTCACGCAATATGGATATGCGTCATCTTTATTAAAACATCATTGCCTACAGGACAATGGAACGTACAAGCTTCATTCTATGTAGTCTGTGGTCACGTCTTAAGCGGATGACATAACAAGAATCACAATTTGAATTTGATTCTTGATCGCTAGATGGCAGTAGTGTTGAGTAGGACATGACTTGGAAAAGAGTTTGTAAGAGTAGCCTCATTTTTGTACTGAGCCAGTACTATGTCCCACTTCGGCGTACTGATGCTTATTTGTGTGTCATAACTTTGCCTCACGGCTCACGCCAATGAAATGACATTACAGACCAAGTAGTACACCAAATATGAAGTAGTACACATTAAAAAGGAGAGCCGCTCTTACATTTTGACGTCATGTACGGAACAAATGTACTGCCTCTTGTATGTCCTACTCAACACTAGATGGCAGTGTTAGGAGCTACACAGTATACACAAATTACAAAAAATGATTTTTCTAATCCATGGAATACAAAAAAGAATAAAAATTTAAGCTTTCTAAAAAACATTACGTAATTATTGCATAATTATTTTTTTCCTAATTTATCTGCATAAAAATTTTGACATGTGGTAGTTTTTTATCGTCCACGCTTGCATCTCCATTCGGTTCGGTTTTCGTCCGTCTTCGATGCAATGTTTCATGTTGGCATGGCACATTGATAAGATTCGTAATGCCGGCAATTTCCAAGTTAATTTTGAAAAAGGATCTTGACACAGTCAATATGCACTAAAAGTTTCATAAAGGCTGTTATTTAAAATATTTACATTTAGTGGAAAGAAATCAACTGCATTAGTCTATTACAAGTGAAGTGATATAAACAAAAACGATGTCGCGGTTAATACTGCATACTTTTAGTTTGATACTGTGTTTTATAAAAACTGCTACCGGTTTGGGTGAAATAATTTATGCTATTAACGCAGGTGGACCCGCTCATACTGACATATACGGAATTCATTACGAAAAAGACTCTTTGCAAGGAAGAGTCGGCACCGCTTCCGATTACGGTAAACAATTGGTTATGATCGGCCGAGTAAACCCTAAAGATGAAATACTTTACCAAACGGAGAGATACCATCACAGCACATTTGGCTACGACATCCCTGCCAACAAGGATGGCGATTATGTGCTAGTATTGAAATTCAGCGAAGTTTATTTTAATGCTCCCAATATGAAAGTGTTTGATGTAGTTTTGAACGGAGACCACACTATTGTGGCAGATTTAGATATTTTTGATAAAGTCGGTAGAGGTGTAGCTCATGATGAATACATACCATATTCTATTAAAAATGGAAAATTATATTATAACGAAGAGGAATCTGATATACGAGGGGGTAAAATCAAAGTAGAATTTATAAAGGGATACAGAGATAACCCTAAGATAAATGCATTATATGTAATGCGTGGCACTATAGATGAAGTACCTAAACTTCCTCCATTAGTTTGGCCTGAGAATGAAGCAGAAGAACCGAGGGAAGAAATAGAAGAAAAAATTCTAAGCCAAGACGTGCAAGTGGCCCCAAACAACCTGACCCATATTCTATGGATGAAAGTTCTGTCTTAATCCCAGTATTTATTACTATAGGTGCCTTTATTCCCTTATTATTTTGCCTCTGTAAACTTTAATTTCTTACCCTTAGCCATATCTGTGTGATTGTACGCTGTATAAAAATAAAAATCATTTAAATTCATTTGAATACCCTAAAATAAAGGCTAGAATTTTGCATTTATTGGCAACAACATTTTATTGGTTCACATGTGTGAATAAAAATGCAATGCATTCCCATTACAAAAATAATATATTTTCAGACTGTTGGACACAATTTTTCTTTTTCTTTATTATTTTGTTGTAAATAAAAATACATTTAGATTCATTTATTTTTATTTGCTGTATAACTTAGATACATAAAATTACTTACAGTGTTCTAAGTCAATTGGTCTCATGAACCAGAATAAATGAAATGTTAATAATTTACAAGTTGTTTCTTTTTATTTTTAAGTGTAAGGTTCTTATAGGTATTTAAAATTATATTATTTTTCTAAATTGGCTGGGTATGTTCTGTTACTTTGGGGTACTGGAATATAAGCATTATTAAGATATAACCTATTAAGCCAATTTCCATGAGAATTTTTGATCTTGCTCTAAGTAATTCAATCAGAATCTTCCTGGTTGTGGCGATTAGCTCTTCTCCATTTTAATTTTTGAGAAAGTTTTACTAATTTGCGTAATCTGAAATGAAAATGTAAATATATTACAGTTATGTAACAATATTTCTTTTGAAAAATTAACCATGTCAATAACTTTTCTTAGTTACAATGTTTACCCATATGTATACACAACATTGAGATACACCAAGTTACAAATGAGTACCACATTTTAAGGGGAATTGATCATAGTTTAGGTATTTCAATCCTTATGTAAAAAAAGGTTTAATATAATATTTAAAAGGATTTAGTGAAATAAGACTATTATTTACGGATTTTATCGCGGATTTAGTTTAGTTTAGCTTTCGTGGTCACGGGGCGGACAGTCCGCCCCGTGACCACGAAAGCTGTAAAGTGATCGAAACGTCGGGAATTCAAAAAATGTAAAATTAAACTAAATCCGCGATAAAATCCGTAAATAATAGTCTTATTTCAATGTGTAACATTCGCGTAAATCTAAGAAACCATTATGCAAGGATTTAGTGACTAGTAATATTCTAATAATGTACCTTCCAATTAATTACAAATAGAGTTAAAAAACATAAAAAAAAATTGTCTTTCTCTCTAACTAAATTCAAAATTCGCTAGAAAGGGACAAAATCATTCGCTAAATAAAATAGGTTTTAAAAATCTGTATTCCAAAATCCTTATAATTCGTCATTATTTATCTACGATAAGTACATACATAATACTTATCCTAAAATTTAGGTAATAAGTCCCATCAATGTCAGCAGTCCCATCTTCCGCATATTAAAAAATATATCGACACCGGAACTACGTACAATAATACTTTTTGTATGAAATTTATTTTTATATGAAAGTTGCTTATTCCACTGATTTCGCTTATTTAAATAAATATTTGAATTCTTATTCCGTAATCTACATCACCGCCGCGCCGTCTCCCTCTGTTATATATGTACCTATATCCAAAAAACCATGACCTGAATTTATTTTAGTATTACGTAACTTAAAAACCGATATTCCCACAAAAAGCTTCACCCTCCCCCTAGCCCCTTTCCGCAGCCATCCGGTAAATGTGCCAATCTATAACTACTGAACCACTTATAGAATTAGTAACATAAATTGCTTTCCCTATTGTGTTCGCGACCTGAATTGCACCATCATGTTCAATTTTTAAGGGATTTTTTGATTGCTATTGACCAATGAACGAGTATGTTATCCAATATTTCCGCTGTCCAAGCTTTTTTCTATCTGTTAGTTTATCGTCATAATCCATTCTGATCATCCTAGCTTATCTACCTACAGTTAATTGCTTAGTACACATTAATATCTAGATCCGTTGTAAAGTACTAAACCATTTCATATAAAGTTATGACAGTTCTATGAAATGTACGACTTAACCCACTTTAAGCATATTACTACGGTGTTATAGCGATTTATATGAGCAAGACCGCCGACTTTTGGAGCGCAAGGGTAATCGATGGAAGCGCTTGAGAATGGTGATCTGAAGTTAAATGTGGCGGAGACTGAGTACTTGGCTTGCGGAATACGGACGGCGGCGGTGTCCGCTATCTGGCACATAAACTCCAGGTAGGTCGCTTGAGTTGGTATGGTCATCATCAGAAAGCCCTGATATCGCCAAGGATGATATGCGAGCCAATGATGTTACTATTGAAGATGCCGAAGAATGGGCGAAATGGAGGGGCCGGAAGGCTGACCTTGGCACCGGCCGGGTTTTCGTCTAAGGATAATGAATGAATGATAAATCATGAACGTACGATTATATGGGAGAACTATTTAGTTTTGGTTCTAAGTAACAAGGGTATTAGTAAACTACCAATACCAAACGGTATTCACTGAAATTCGCTTTCAATAATGTTCGGACAAATAATAGTATATTAGGACTTTAGAGTTTAAAATGGAAGGTCAGCATTGTCCATAATAACAATTTTGAATTGAACGTATCATCAAAAATTCCACATACTGCTTATAATAGTACTGTACTGTTTCAATCAATATAATGAGGGACACTGGCCTCCTCTACAATCGAGAGTACGAATGAGAGGGGTTAGGAAATATTGTCAACCACGCTGGCCTAGTGGGTGTCGTCGAACTTTATATACCTACCATATACATTATTTCAAATCCCTATGGAATTCAGGTTTCCTCATATTTTCTTTTTTTCACCTACTTATCAATACACACATGACGCCTGAAAAGTCGGAGGTGTTCCCTGGGGTTAGAACGCACAACCAGCGTGGAAATGTTGGCAGCCTCATACGTTACCAACAGCCACCAGTTTATTGCTACAAAATTAATAGCAACAGGAAAACAGCCAACTATATCTGTCATAGATTATTAATACGCATAGGACATACACAAAGTAAATAATAAGTTGGAAAATGCTAAAAATGTTATCTATGTTTCAAATTGCCCTTTACAGAGTTCTAGTGTGTTAATACCATGGCTAATATGTATTAAAAGTATCCCCCCTTAGAGCTAATTTATGTCTCTAACATTGATCCTTATCCAAATAGGTAATACGTACATGCCTATCTTAAATATTTTAAAATGAGAATGGCCATTCATAGTACCTATCAGTAAAAAATATCATTGATCCCGATACCAATACTGCGTAAAACTCATTAAAGCATTTATTATGGTTTGTCCTTAAACGTTTTCTTGTTATATCCCGGGCGACGGTTTTTATAAAATAACTAGCGGCCCGGCCCAGCTTCGCCCGGGTGCATATAGATTTCTCTACAATAATATGCACGTATTATACACATAAACCTTACTCTTGAATCACTCTATCTATTAAAAAAACCGCATCAACATCGGTTGCGTAACTCTTCCTGTTCATGTCTCCAAGAATTCCGGACCTGGGTCGCGATTATGTTTATAATTATTGAAAATATAGATTTTTCCGTACAGATTTTTTCCTACTGGTGGTAGGTCTCTCATATGTGAGAAACCATCTGAGTAGGTACCACCGCAATGTCTATTTCTCCCGTGAAACAACACTGCGTAAATGCACTGTTGTGTTTCGGATTGAAGGACATTGTAGCCAGAGTAACTACTGGACATATTGAGACTTAACATCTTATGTCTCAGGATGAAGAATGCGCAGTGGAATGTTGCTACTGTTTATGAGCGGTCGTATCGCTTACCATCAGGCGAACGGCTTGCTCGTCTCGTCATTCATTGCAATAAAAAAAAACAGAAAGTAGATTTGACCGAGGCACAAAATATATTCGCACCGATACTAAGTAAGTTTCATAGTAAAATTGGTATTCTCCTTTACTTTAATCATTTATGCTACTATTCTACTTAGAAAATATGTTGCCCGAATTGTGAATCGTGATTATCAGAGTACCTCTAATCTAAACACCATAAGACTAGAACAACGAGTCCCATCTGAAATATACCTCTATACCAAACTCAGCATATTATGTAGGTACATTAGTGCTGAATATAATTAATTGCCTAGATTCGTACATTGAGACTTGGAATGCTATATTTGCACATTTTATTGATAACAAATATACATGTACAAAAAATGTTTCTACTTGAATACTAATTAATTCAATTATTATATCTATAACGAGGAAAATGAAATAACTTAAATTCATATATTTATAACTAACTAATATCACGACAATTACGGACATTTTTTTCACCATAGAGGCCGTTCGATTGTGGAATACAATTCCTGTTGTGGTAAGACAGGTTCATATATTGTCATATTCAAGAAGCTTAATAAGCAGAATTGCCTTTCTCCATAAAAAGATATTATTTAGTGTTATCTCCTCTATTCAAACTTTAGCGCAATATATTTATAGTATTATCTCAAAGTTATTTCATTTAAATCGATATAATGTCCAGAAACCTTTATTTCAATTCAATTATATTGTTATTCCTAATAATAAATAATTCTTATGACATTATGAAAGGAATGTTCTAAAATAAATAAAACAGCTTTTTCTTTGAAACAAATGAATACTCACGCATTTGATGTACCTTGCAATTCTAGCTCACAATGTCCTTTATTATTTAAAACAAAACCCTTCTTGCAGTTCGTTATTGCCATAGAGCTATTTCCCACATTAGACGCGTTAGTAACATTATTATTCGCAGTAACATTTTGTTTGATTGGATATGGTGTAGTCGATATTATTTCAGCACTTGACACTGTGTTATTTTTATTCACATCTATATATTGTTCTGTGGTGACAATCGCTGTATTTGTTGATATATTTGGCGATATCATGTCTGGAGTTACGCTTGTTTCATTCGATGGTTTTGGTTTCGTTCCAATTGGTGGTTTAATTGTCATCTCAGAATAATCATAGGCGTAATCGTAATCCTGAAATTTGATAACATAATAATAAACATTCATATACTTATACAAAACATTACAGAAATTAATTTCAAAGCATCAAAGTGATAAAGTAAACAATCTTTAAATATTTGATTATTTTCGGTTACCAGCAAGTAATTATTTATGAATAGGTATTTGATTGAATGAAAATATTTTCTATACTTTAGTATTTATGTACATACTACATGAGGAGACCCGCGGGGTTTATAAGAATTTCTATGGTACGCAAAGTCCACCAACCCGCACTAGGGCAGCGTGGTGGATTATATGCCCGTAGCCTGCAGTGGGATATATATGGGATGATACCTACTACTTACATATATATTTATGTTTAATAAAGAATACATCATGCAATAAAATCAACAACTTAGTCAACTTAATGATACAGATAAGATAATAATTAAATTAAGGTTTGTATTTAAAAACAAATTAAAAGTTAAAAATTTTCTACTTGTCTCCATAAATCCATTAGCATCACAACAAACACTCACCACATATTCCTCCTTGCCTCCTTTCAATAATGCAAGTATCTGCACATTTTTTACGTCTATTTCCACATTTAAGGGTCCTTCCTGTCTTTGGTCAAAAGTTGTATAACAATCAGCAATTTGCCAGAGAGCATATTGTAAAAACAATATTAACTTATACATTTTTAATATGCTCCACACGTATATCTTGCTCTGCTCAAATTATTATAAACTCCCGCGAATAGTATGTGCGAACGAGTTGAAGAACCGGGTGCCCTGTGCGCTGTTTGCTTGAACGATGTTATTTTCAACAACTTAACAGTTAGTTCAAGTAACTGTGGGAAGGTCGATAGCCTCTGCCGATGCACTGCGTCCTCAGTATGCGTAAATTTCTGAGTATGTTATTAGAATAAGCACTAGATTAAATAGATTATTAAACAACTCGAATATAAAAATACAATAAATATTAAGAAAGGATAGTATACAATATATTCATATGTATGTTAAATTTTTAAAAAGTGGAAACGCCTAATTCTTATTGAGGATTATTTAGACGAATACCACAAAATAGAAGCCAAATATACTAAAATATTTAGTGGGTACACATGAGTTGTACTTCATCAACGTAGAACCATTATTTCAGTGAGGTATCTAATAAATTATACCTAATGGATCAGTGGTGAGACATGAGAATAATATTGCAAGAAAATCTGCCTTAAATATGTACATATCAATAAAATAAGACAATTTTGATAATCTTATAGTATAGTATCCGTACTAATATCATAAACGCGGAAGTTTTGATGCCTCTGACACAAAATCGGCTCAATCGATTTTAATCAAATTTAATATACATAGGTATAGCTGATAACCTGGAAAGACATAGAAGACTTTTTAACCCGTAAAAATAGTGTTCCCGTGGAATGTCCGAAACTCAAACATATATATTTGCTACTCTTTCAAATTCGAATGGGTGGCACGATAATCAGGGCTGCACCAGGGCGAGACCGGGCCCGACCGCTAGTATATCATAATTTCTGGGACCAAAATTTACGCATTAAAAAAATAAATATATTTATTTTAAGAAGCATCGAGTTCTACGATTTTCTTACCTATTCTATACATGGCCATTCTTCTTTAAATAATGTTAAATAAAATGTTTTTTTTTTTTATATCTTGACTTGCCTTATGACATTCTCTACTTGAATCAAATGTGTATCAAATCAATATTTGATCTCGAATACTCTGCGTACTGCGTTTTATTATTTTAGTTATTGTTATCTATTATTTTTTGTACAATAATAATACTTAAATGATTAGAATTGATTAATGAGTACCCAATTTAACTATTTCTGTAATTTATATTTGTGTATTTAAAGCTTGAGCCCCGAGCTAAATTCGCACATTGCATGATTTTATGTTGGAACTTTGTTTTATGATGCCTGGAAGGCTGGAACTGGCTGGCTTTGGTGCCCTGTATGTTGAGACATATCCTTATCACATCTTGCTATACGAGTAGAATAAACTCGGCAAAATGTTGATCGTATTTTTAACACTCCTGTATAGGCCTTCGGGATGCACAATATCAGACCCGGATCTAGGGGGGGCAAGACGGGGTCTGTGGCCCAGGCGGCAAGTTCAGAGGGCGACATATTGAATCTTTGGAGACAACTACCTTATATAACGTATCTCATATACATAACTCACCAATAACGTAACACCACTTACACGAACATTGCAGAACATTTTTTTTTCGCAGGGCGCTAATATTAATGAATATGCGATAGGGGCGCCTAAAAAAGCTATATTTGGAAAGTCCTTCATCGATCTATGTTTAGTTTCAAACATTCAATTTGTATTCCCTAGTTAGTTTTGGTTGATTAGTCGAACAAAGAAGAGGGAACATCTTTTATGTGGTTGAATTCTATTGATGTTCTATGTGGCATAGCAATGAGTGTTGCCTAGCAACAACAAATATAAATGATATGCAGAAAAAAACAGGTTGGGCGGAAGCACCGAGCCCTGAGGAACTCCGGCATTTTACGAAAATGAGCGCCGAAGCGTGTCCGTTGACGACGACACGTATTCTAAGCCCATACAGAAAGCCAGAAACCCACGAATTGTTGGGCAGACCACATGCCGGAAGTTGGTAAGAAGACCACAGCGCCAGACCAAGAGCGCACACAGAGGCGCAAGAGCCTCGTCACGCCGGTCTATCGCCTCACCCCAGCGATGCAGGACAAACCCTAGAAGATGACCCGTTGATCAATTTTGACGGAATCCGTATTCTCTGTCACTGATCAACGAGTGATCCTCCAGGTAGCGGATCAATTGAGCGTTTATGATCGGCTCCATGACCTTACATTTCACTGAGGTGATAGAGATACGGCGATACTTGGTAGGGTCTGACCGATCACCCCTTTTGGAGATGGGTTGCACATTGACCACCCTCCAAGATTCAGGCACAACCCCTGTGCGGTAGGATGCTCGGTAGAGACGAGTCAGCGCAGGAGACAACTTGGCTGCACAAGCTCTTAAAATTGGCTTTTCGCACATTGAAAGACCGTAGCTCACGCCGCAAATCACACTGCCATTAAGAAACCACAATCAGGCAGTATAGGTAGCGTCTGGGAACCACGGTCCTCGAGGCGAGAATTAGCCGAAACGAGATTTATCACTGAAAAAATCTTATTTACCTATTTTAATTGGCTATTAATCTAAAAGTACAATTTTGAAATTTGAAGTCATTTTAATCTTTAAATAAAGCCCGCTGCCCACGTCGCTTGTTTTGCTGCTGGATAGCTTGCTATAATTTGCTGCTCGGTTCAAAGTTGGCTGTGGCGCCGGGTGCAATGATGGCTTTCTCGATATTATGTTGGCTTCCCTGGTGCTTGCCACTACACGCTGCTAGGCGTGCATGCGAAGCGACGTCACCATTAAAGACACGAGTATTCATAACTTCTGCAGTACCACGAACGCTCGAGTACAAAAACTATTGCAGCTGAGATAATTCGACGTAGAAAAAATATTATTTTGGCAGCTGCAGTTATTACTTTTAAAAGGAAACGAGAGCTTGAAAATTCGAAAACGTTGAATGTGGAGTTACGGCGTGATACAGGACGGAATGTTCTACTAAACATGGTATTTAGTGAGCTCGGGTATGTATCTATAACATTTCAACTTTATTTGTTACTAATTTTTTTGGATTTTTAATTTCATACTTAAAATTTTAATATATTTATATTAAATTTTTGTTTAAGCCCTGAAAAAACAACATAAAAAACGCCAAACACGCAAGCACTCTATCACGAAAAATAGCACGCGTTCGATCACCGAAATTCAGCTCGCGACCACGCTTCAGAGACAGCAGTGACGTCACGTTCTCGCAGCGCGGCCAGCAGAGCAGCCATCGGCGAACCCCGCAAGCAATCCAGCAGCAAAACAAGCGTCGTGGGCAGCTGGCTTAACCTAAATATTTATATGACGGCGCATTTGACAAGAGGGGTAAACGTCAGGAGCTGTCACCGTCGTTTTACTCTCTGACGCGACACTCGGTGCTAGTGCGGCAAGAACCAATGATTACCAGCAAGAACGGCGGTCAGATCATATCGGACTAACGCGCTACGTGCTTGGTGGAGTGTTATGTGATTTTGTGTGCTCAGTTCAATAGCTATCCTATTAACTCTAAATCACGTGTAGCGTTTCATTCTCCTCACCCGAATACCCACGCCTGCCTGTCTGATGGAACCTACTGATACTGAAGTCCCCTCTGTCATCCCTACATCAGAAGTGGGATGCGGAGGGCAACCACCAGGAGAAAGAAATGTAAATCCGGAACAATCATCGCATGGCTTGCTACACAACATGGAAGCTTTGTTATCACGACTCCTAGAGACTCCACAGCCTTCACAAGCCTTGAATAAGACAACGACTCAGTTAATTCATTTCGACCCGGATGGAACCGATGCAGATATAGAAGGTTGGTGTAGAATAACCGAAATTGTCGTAAATAGCAGAAAACTCGAGGGTGCAGAACTTTTACTAGCCCTCACTCACGCTTTGCGCGGCCGCGCAGCTACGTGCTTAACGAAACTGCAATCTTCGCAACTGGCATGGCCGCAAATAAAGGAATTACTCGTAGCGAAATTTGGAAAATCGATGTTGCCTCAGGATTATTTTGATGAAATACTGAGATTTCAAATTGGCGTTAAAGAAATGGCCAGTGAAGCCGCGATGCGTCTCTGGGGCATGATAGAACAGATTCCACGCACTGAAACGCCGGAGGATATAATGACTGGCTTTGTATCTTCAGTTTTGTGCCAAAAGGATGTCATCATACGTCGTGAAGCTGCAGTCTTGCAACGTTTCCACCAGAGCCCAGCTTTGCCGGGTACTGAAAGGTATCTCCTTGAAACGGAGACTTGAGGACCTAGACACTAACGATGTCGACGCGAAGAAGAGTCGTCCTAATCAATCACATTTCTCGGGCACTTGTCATCGATGTGGTCTACCGGGTCATCGAGCGGTAGACTGCCGCAGACGTCGAGAGGAACCTATTGTTAAACCTGCGGCGTTGAAGGCTCTCGAGCGGTCCCCAATATCACGAAGCTTCTCGCGACCTCTCGTCTGCTTCGTGTGTGGCCAAAAAGGCCACGTGGCGTCAGCGTGTTCAGACCGCAAGGGATTTAACGAGCAGCCGGTGGTCAAAGAGGTCCACCTGTGCGAGCGAAGACCGGCGAGCGGCACCTTGACTACATCTTCCGGTGAGCTCGTTTCCTTTCTTTTTGACAGTGGTTTTGCTTGCTCGTTAGTAAATCGTAGCAGAGCTGATATGCTCCCAGGCACTATGCGTGATGATTTGGTATATCTTACTGGGATAGGCGAAAACAATGTGGTAAAGTGCAAGGTATTTCTTTAGAGTGTTATTTCACGCGATCCGGACATAACTATAAGTGAACAAGTAATCGTAGGTAAAGATATTCTAGACAAAGGCATCACTGTCGAGGTAAACAGCGATCAAACTCGGTTTGTATCGCGTAAAAAATCCAGTCAACAAGATTTTGATAGCATCTATACTGATCTGCAGGGGGAACATAGGATAGCTCTAATCAAACTCTTGAGTAAGTATAGCGACTTCTTCATAGTTGGTATACCTATTCGTCGTGTCACTATCGGGTACATGCGAATTGAACCTATATACCCTAATAAAATGGTACAGCGATGTCCTTATCGATTTTCTCCCGCAGAGAAAGAGGTTGTTAGAGATAAAGTGAAACGTCTTCTCGAAGCTGGTGTTATCTGTGAAAGTACATCTGCATTTGCTGGCCCGGTACTCCTCGTGAAAAGAAGGACAACTCTTATAGAATGTGTGTTGACTACCGCGAGCTGAATGCCAATACTCGTCCTGAACACTACCCCTTGCCTATAATCAATGAACAGATTGATAGACTGCGTGGTGCGTGTTATTTCTCCGCTTTAGACATGACTTCGGTAATCATAAAATTTTGATTGTACTAAAACTGCACGGCGGTTGCAATCAGACTAATTTATTCTGGAACATTTTACACATTTTATATACAGTAGCTTAGTTACCAATAAACAATACAGTTTAACACTTTCTATCAACAGATGGCGCTATTACTTGTTTTGTAACCAATTTTAACATCTCCTCATAACAAAATAAATAAAGAGAAACTTAAACCTACATATTACGAAAGAGATAAAATGCTTAGCTATTTCATACAGTAATAATGTTTAGTTTTGCGCAAACTCCTGGCTGTACTGGCTTTCGCATTCTTTCTAAATGCTCCATAACAACTATATCTCTGCTTGTGGTTACAGAATTAGTACCAGGATTATATATCCTGTGTCCTTTTATATTCTCAGCATAACCCACAAGAATAAGTTGCTTCGCCTTTTTGTCGCCCTTGGTGCGCCTCTCTTTTGGAACGTGTGCCATAACAGTACTTCTAAAAACTCGCAAGTGACTTAAGTCATTCTTCAGACCTGTCCATACCTCACAAGGTGTTTTATCATTCAATCCAGATACAACAGATGACTTTTGTAGTGACCTATTTGTTTACAATTATAATACTTCACAACTTTGACAGCTTTCGTACTAGACATTTGTTTCATTCCATAATGTTTCATTTCTCCATGCGATCTTTTTGCTATCTATGCATTTTCGGAAATGAAACGGAACTCATGTCTGAACCGATAACCATCAATTTAGTTTCGAGAATGTCAGCCGTAATTTCGATTCCAGAATGTGTGATTACCAATGATATATTATACAAATACGACGTAGATATCGCACTAGCACTTCAAAAGTGAGGCGTTCAAATTCGGGCAATTGGTGTAATTTCATCTAGTCGCATAGCAACGGCGACAGAGGGAAGACCTCAGTGCTGTCAACATAATTTATTTCGATAATATTGTCTAAAGTGGCGAATTTTGTGTTTTAAGAGTGTTAAAACAATGGTGCAAAAATATGAAACTAAATGGGACCTACACACCATACGTAAGTATATAAAAACCACGCAAAATTTAATTTTTATTTTAAATTAGCAAACACCACCTTCAATTGTGTAAGAAGGATCGCCTAATACAAAGATTGTTAAGTGCGATAGGGGCAAAAAGCGTACGTCATAGATTAACAAGTCAGAAGCGAAACCGATCATACAGAAAATTGACGATGACAGTTTGAATGGATTTGGATAATTGTATATTTGTTTCTAATTCAATCATATTGAAAACGATTAAGTTATTTGTTATGAATTATTTTCATAATAAATAACTTAATCCAACCACGAACATTACAAAATACATTAGCTTCCCCATATATTTTGAATGACTATATTATTTACATATATCATTGAATATTTCCAGATTTCCACGTGATGAGCTTTTGAGACGTAAATGGATATGCACTAAGCACAGCTCGGACAAAAAGAGGGTATCGTAACTGGATACTTTAAAACTGATTAATATTGGTTTAGCACATTTAATTATGAATAAAAATATACAACTACGAAAAAATATATATCCACCTAAAAAACCTGCGCCATCGGTTGTTTACCAGTGGCAGGTCGCTCATACGTTACCGCCATGTGTAGGTGGTCATACGTTACCGCAATGTCTATTTCCCCCGCCACACGGCAGTTTAAATGCCATGTTATGTTACGGTTCAAAGGACATTCTCGCCCGAGTAATCGCTGTACTTATACTTAAGATCTTATGTCTCGGGATGGCGAGCACAGTGAAAGCCAAGCATTGCTTTGTAATTTAAGGTGTCTTGGTTTCGTTTATGTCCACGAGCGGTCATATCACTTGTCATCAATACAACAAATAATAATATTATTAAGAAATCGATTTTTCAGTGCCTGCTTACCATAAACTAATATAAAAAACGGTAATCAATTTATTTATTATTTTTTCAAGTTTGTAAGCAAATAAAAATATATTTGTTAAAGGATGGCGTACCATATGTAGACTCATGTAGCAACATCAAAGTTAATATATTATATACTTATAAAACCAAATAGGTAGTTTTATTTATCGTCACCCTTCTGTCTTTACCGCTTCGATTCTATGTTTGGATAGCGCAATGCTATCTCTTTTCGTCTCGTACTTTCTGTATAATCTGTTTCATTCACTAAAATTGTCATAAAGTATTAACAAATGAGTATGTATATGCATAGCAGTACAGTTTTTGAACGTCACGACATATGGATATGCGTCATCTTTATTAAAACATCATTGGTGATTACCATGAGCATCGGAGCATACCTTTCTTGTAGTCCAGCTAACATGATTACACCAATCCATTCATCCGTAATCTTAAAACCCGGAACATCTGCGTTTAGTGCCTGGGGGTCATGATGGCTTAGTAGAGGTAGCTACCTCACACCTCACTGATTAACAACGATGAGGAGGAGGCCGCGACGGCGAGTTACAGTCAAATGAATGAAACACACGATGATACGATTTTGAGAGATAGTTCGCTCATTATGACTGCCAGTTCGGCAACCCTCTCGGCGTAAAAGTGTGAAGAAGTCCTTTGAGATGTGAATAGTGACCTAATTGTGTATCATTCTCAACACCATCATACCTTCAGTCTCCGTTAGTTGGCTCCACGTCATACGAGATGACATTGGGTGGAGATGCGGTGGTATTATTTGCATGAGGCCAAATATTACCACGAGTGGTATTATTTGCATGAGGTCAAATATTACCATGAGGTTGTGCGCAAGATGCGAGGCCGTCCGGTCCATGTCGTCATACGAGATGGCGAGCTTGGTCGAAAGGACACCTCGATCTTAGTATCTCATTTGCATGATGCCAAATGTGTGTGTGTGTGACCTACGTGTGTGTACTGAAACATACTTTAAAAAAAATGTCAGGATGGACGAGTGAAGTAGAAATTGTGTTCCCAGTGGTTTCCTTTCTTTTATTGCAGGCCATCAAACACTGAAGTAGTGAGATGCGCACGAGGACGTGCGAATGTCAGGCTGGCCGTGACGGCGCATTTGACAAGAGGGGTAAACGTCAGGAGCTGTCACCGTCGTTTTACTCTCTGACGCGACACCCGGTGCTAGTGCGGCAAGAACCAATGATTACCAGCAAGAACGGCGGTCAGATCATATCGGACTAACGCGCTACGTGCTTGGTGGAGTGTTATGTGATTTTGTGTGCTCAGTTCAATAGCTATCCTATTAACTCTAAATCACGTGTAGCGTTTCATTCTCCTCACCCGAATACCCACGCCTGCCTGTCTGATGGAACCTACTGATACTGAAGTCCCCTCTGTCATCCCTACATATACTTAAAACATTATGTACTTTATTTACAAAGTTGTTCTAAAAAACATCATGTCAATTTGAAATAATAATTAAACTACAATAATTATTGAACGTATCAAAATATGTTCATCCAATTACCCCAGTGTTTTAATGCGTAAATTCGAATTTCCCAAAATGCCATGAGATTCTGGTATAATACTATCGGTCGGGTAAAGCTTCTCTCTGGTGCATATAGTTTTAAGCCCAGTCCATACATACATAAACTCACGCTTTTTCCCAGAAGGGGTAGGCTGAAGTGCCATGGCACCCACATTTCGCCTTGTATGTGCCCAGTCCACTTCTACAAAATATTATTTCGCGTGCATTTGATATTAAAATTCAATGTCACTGTATTCCTTTTTCCTCCCCGTCCCGTTATATCCCGTTACGTATAATCTCTTTCTGTCCTTTAGCAAATTCATGCAAACCTGTCCTCTCCTCTCCCGTGCCACCAATTCTAATTTAAAAGAGTACCTAGCACATATGCAGGTATATTTAATTCCTTAGAGTATATATATATATATATATATATATATATAGAGGGAGTGCTGGTACTTCAAAAACGTAGATAAAAATGGTGGTGCCGGGCCACCTTTTTCTGCCCTCCTATTGGCTAATATTGGAACAGGTTGTGCAACATACACAATGATTAAAGAATAGAGGGGATGAAACATAAGGTCACGTGACGCGTACCACTTTGATTCACAAACATGGCGGCGGCTCCGCCCCTAAAAATAGTGATACGCTAGTACCAAATTTTTTTATCGATATCGATCATCAACAGTGGCATACGACTAACATTAATATAACATTTTTAATTTTTCTTTACATGTCAATTGAGTATAAACAGGGGATTTTAGGACTTGACAGTCAAGTCTTTAAAAATTAAATCTGATAATAATAGGTCAATGTTTTGATATTTTTTTCATGCTATGATTTATTTGATGGGTAAGTTTTACCTGATGATTGGATTGGATTTGTCAAATAATACACACGTGAGATAAAATACAACTTTATTAATAGCTAGAATTCGGTTGCGACTTCGAATATACCACACTTTTTTCCTTAAGCACCAATTTTCACCATGTCAATATTTCTTTTGCCAAATTATAACTAAAATCTAAAAAAAAAACAGACATTTAGCAAACAACAATGAAAATATGTACACTAAACTAACAACTTAAATATATAAATAGAAATAAAATATCTACACAAAATTAACAATTAAAATGTAAAAATAGAAATTAAACAATTAACTAAATAAACACAATTAACTAAATAAACTGACATTATTGTGTTCTGTGACATGAACTATTGTAATTTTAAATGGCGATATAAAAAAAAGAAAAAAGAAGACAGTTCGTGTTGCTGACGAAGTTTCTTGCGCCACTTCTTCTTCACAGCTACAACACGTTCCGAAGCAGTGGTAGCAGAAATGAACAATCCAAAAGATCTTTTGAAAGACTATTTGAATAAATAATAATAATAATAATTAATCTTTATTTCATTACAACATGTTTACAACATAATAACACCCTGACTCCTGAACTAGGAAGCCCTGTATAACAGAAGTCAGTCTCTTTCGACAATTATTTATTTAACAGCTGCTTTATATAAAAAAATATGAAACTCGAAAAAAATAAAAATAATTAAAAGACTTAATAAACTATGTAACAACACTAGATCGCCAAATGAAATGAACTTAAACTATAAAGAATATTTTGATTTTGATTTTGAATAAAGGAATTGTAGCTGACATCGCGAACGAAGGCAGGAAATCAGCACTAGAATAAAAATATTTTTCGAATAATTCAATCAAACAAAAAAAAACATAAGGTACATACATACATAAACATACAAGCGGTGAATAATGTGGACTATAGATTTTAATTTATGTATAAATATTGACTGCCTCAGTGGCGTAGTTGTATTATGGTACGGTTACAAAGCTGAGGTCTCGAGTTCGAATCCCGGGTCGCGCAAAGTGATATCGGATTTTTCTATTCATTATCAGCACAGTCAGGAATTTGTGCCCAATATTGCGATAGGCTCGCCACCCACAACATCGTAGGACGGAACATACAAGGCGAAATAAATAAATAAATAAATAACACCCAACAGTCACATACATAGTCCTGACCCCACATTAAGATCGAGTCTTGTGTCGTGGGTATCAGGAACTACGAGAGACTTTTCGGTCTCACAAACACACAGACCCGAGAGAAATATTTGTGGGCCGCACAAACATTTCTCTCGGTGCGGGGATCGAACCCGCGGCCTCTCGATTCACAAACGGCGTCTTACCGCCTGCGCCACGGAGGCTGAAATGTGGGTGTCCTGGTTGCACCTCGCCTGCCCATTCTGGGAAAAAGGCGTGAGTTTATGTATGTATAAATATTAATATTATGATAAATAACAAAACTAATAAAAATGCAACTGCTACATAAACAATAGTAATATGATGTATTAAACATTTTGATCTTAGTGTGGGGTCAGACTATGTATGTGACGGTTGGAGGTAATTATTTCTTGATATTCCTAAAAATATACTTATACTTTACAATTATCGTTACTTTTTTAGTCGCCATAATGTAAACATATGACCAACTAATACTAATTTACATGTTACAACCGTTACAAGGTTATACCTGTCGAGACAAACACCCAGTTGCATCTAATACATTTCGTTCATTATTACGTTGCACCATTCTTTGCTAAAATCAAAAATACCTATCAGGATATTTAATACATACCAAATAAAATAAAATAACATAGGTAGATTTTTATTGCTATTATTTGACTGAGGAAAATCATTATGAAACAATGTTACTCATTGTTCTGAGAGTCCATCTCTATAATAAAAGTTTTTTTTTTTCGTTTTTATTGCATTGAATGGCGAGACGAGCAAGCCGTTCGCCTGATGGTAAGCGATACGACCGCTCATAAACAGTAGCAACATTCCACTGCGCTCGCCATCCTGAGACATAAGATGTTAAGTCTCAATATGTCCAGTAGTTGCTCTGGCTACAATGTCCTTCAATCCGAAACACAACAGTGCATTTAAGCAGTGTTGTTTCACGGGAGAAATAGACATTGCGGTGGTACCTACCCAGATGTTACATTATAAACAGTGTATGGAAGGGTTTAAATATTACCAACATGACTTTTTAATGTAAGAAGACAAAAAGAGACAGGCATATTTTATGCTAGACAACATCATAGATTATTATCAGTGCGTTCCATTTGAGATCGCAACGACCACGCTCACGACCGCGATATTTACCGTTCCACTTGCTCGTGAGCGTTACTATCGCAAACCCAAGTGGAACGGGTTATGGCGCGTTTTGAGCGTTTAGGTAATAAATATTTTAAAATAGCTATAAAAAGGTTAGGTTGCATTATGCGTTTAAAGTAATTTTCTCCGGTGACATTTTTGTTGTTTTGACATTTCAAAATTCCGCCAATCACAGACGCCGCTAATATTCTCAACGCGCACCACAACCCATTAGGGCAATTCACGTATTATAATAAGTTCAGCTGCAGTGCAGTTGCGGTTAAGTTTCGATCAAAACAGCCCTTTTCGTATTCTCGTAATTTTGACAACCGCTGTCAAATACGCTCGCGTCAAGCTCGCGTCACGCAAACGTTTTAGCGTATTCTACTGCTGCGCGTATATGTCAATCTCAAACAAATTTCATACGTCTGACGTACAGTTGACGCGCAGCTCACGCGCAGTTCACGCGCAGCTAAACACTTACAAGAATACCGTTTTGTACCAAAGCGTAAACTTAATTGTAACCGCACCGCAACTTGATCGGCGCGTCAAAAAATTACGTGAATCTCACTACATCTCTTGACATGGGTCGTCGTGGGCGTCGCGTGAGCGTTTGTCATGACGTCATCAATGACGTGTTCACCGCGACCACGATGATCGTGATCGTTAAATGGAACGGTGAAATGAGTGTTTTGGGCGCCGAAAGCGCCTAATGGAACGCGCCCTATAAATCCAAGCAAAGGTGAAGGAAATGTCAAAATTATTGTGACATTTAGCTGACTTTTGGTTGTAAACGTAAACGCAACAAAATAAACAATTATTGCATTGCAAAGATATTGTTTACGATTATGATGATAAAGTTCAGAAACGCCAAGTGTATATAATATTTGTTTTAACTACATATTCAAAACCTCCCAAGCCCTCAATTTGCAACTTATAAGGAAATGATTAAGTTCTGGAAAAGTGCAGGTGAAGTGTTGAATCCACAGTTGAATCACTTTTATTAATCATGGTTATTGATGATGTCTGTTACCATGTGATTGTTTTTTTTTAGCCAAGGGTAAAACAGGTTGTCCCGTGCGGCCCCCAGAATTTAATGTTCCATGTAATAGAGAAACAAGAAGTCTGAATGCACAAACTTTAGATGAAAATGAAGGTTGGTGAATTTATTTTTCATCATTGATTAAGTAATGCACTTGAAATATATGTTTTTAGATAATTATAATTATTTTCAGAGAAGCTGGATATGTTTGAAAAAAAATCTAAATTATCTTTGAGTTTATTTAACATACTTGTTGAAAAAAAGGCTTTAAAATATTTTATCCAATTTATGGAAACAATTGGACAACAATTACTTATAAGAGCTTGGTTGGATATGGAAAATTTCAAGGCACTAGTAAAAAATACAAATATAACTAATTTAAGTAACCATTCGCAATTAAATAGAACACAGAGCTTTGATTTACATTGCAAATGCAAACCAGACAAACAAAATAACAGGATCTTTGGCCCACAAAATTTTGACTGGAAATTAAATAGTAATGTATACACAACAAATAATACAGACATGTTGACAGAGTGTTCAACAAGTTCATGTGGTAATTTAGTAGAATGTGCAGCCTTGGATGATTACCATGCTTGTGAAAATTCACAATTTAATAGCTTATCAGAGGAGTCAGTAAAAATATTTAAAAAATATATTGCCTTAGAAGCTCCATGTCAGCTTGATGTACCAGATAGTTTAAGGAAATTGGTAATATCAAATATATGTAATCCTGACGGTTTGATAACAGAAGATTGTTTCAAGCCAGTGCAAGAACATCTATACAATTACATGCAAGAAAATTACTTTAATCCCTTTTTAAGCAGTCCTCTCTATATAAAAGCTCAAATCGACATTTTAACCAGTGGCTCTCTAAATCTTCAGGACATTTTATACAATGAAACAATATTGTTTTATTTTACTGAATATTTGGAGCAAGAATCTTGTAGAGTGTTGTTAGAGTTTCTAATGGCTGTTATACATTTTAGAGACTATTTAACCAACGACAATGCATCAAATCCTGAACAGATGCAGGCAGATGCTATAGTTATTTATGATAAATACTTCTCACTTCAAGCCACAAGTCCAGTGGGTTTTTCAACTGAGACCCGACTTAAGATTGAAAGTGAAATATGTCGAGAAGGAGGGCCCCTTAATTCTTGCTTTGATGAACCATACCAATTAATTTTTAAAACATTGACTCAATATGTTAAATCATTTCTAGAATCTGAGTTATACTATAAGTACCTATCTGAAATGATTCATTCGGTTGACCAAAGTTGGTCCACAAATCAAAGATCACAATCAGATTGTAGTAGTGAATATAGTATCAGCACACAAAATACACTACTCGCAATGGGGGACCCTTTATTCCGAAGAAAGAAGAGGAATCACTCAGTACCTGACATGACTATAGATTCCAATCAGCTTTATAATGCTGATTCCCTATGGCAAAGGCACAGACATGATGGATTAAGTCTAGGAAGAGTTAATAGTCTTGGAAGGTTTGAATCTAAACTGGAGCCAGATCCAGATAAAAAAGAATCAATTTTTAAAAAAATGGTTAAGCGTTTCGTGCCAACAAATACATCAAAAGTTGAAGAGGAGATGGCCTGGCAAGTTGCACATATGATAGTTAAAGATGTAACAGATTTAACCATGGCCCCACCGGATAATGATCATGATGATATATGAATACATTAATTATATTTAACAAAATATATATTTTGTAAATTAATCTAGGCTATATAAATACAACTTGTAAAATAAGTTGTGGTATTTACTTTTTATTTTTTTACATAAAGAATAATCCTTAAAATTTTATGATTTCAATTTTAATAAAAACTGCAAATGCATTGTGCAAAAATGTATTTATCTAAAACAAAATTATAAAATTCAGTGTAAATTCTTTGGTAAAATTAGAGAGTTGCATAGTTATTTATTCCAGGTGGTATGGGTGATAATTGCAATCTAGAAGGTTCTGAACCCAACAAAGGCGATTGTTCATCATAAAAGTGGAATTCTTTTTGATGTTCTCTTGCATATGTTGGCATAAATCTATACCTGTTCGAATTCCACTTTCTATAAACCAATGCATTTAATAAAGCTTGCATAGGATTCATCAAAGCCTGTAAAATAGAATTCAATCAAAACATTTTGTAATTATCTGGAACTGATTTAGATAATTTGTTTTGTACTGATACTAACCATTATATACCAAATACTAATAATCACTTTAACTGGCATATTAAACCACATGGTCCATAATAATAAACCATTTATTAGATTTGGTAACCAACACATGTAAAACACAATATTTATAAAGAAAAATTTCAGCCTTAAAGCATCCACAACTCTTCTTTCTTTACTTGTGAACTGAAAATTAAATTAATTTACAATGTATATTAATTTTATTGTAGGTACAATACACTCATACTGATACAATATAAAATACTCAAGATATAAAATCAATATCAATCAAATATTGCTTAGAAAACACCATCAGGTTTTCATAAAACAAATTTTTGAAACATAAACTATTAGTAGTGCCAATATAAATTATAATTATTACATCTTGGTATACATTATGGCAAAATTATAATACATTATGGCAAAATTTGGAATAACTAAAATATATATTAAATGCATTGTTTGAGCATTTATACAACAAGCATTTATGCTTGCAATGTAATATCATTAACATCTCCAATATAATGAAAGGAGAAAAAAACTGACATCAGCATGATAACAATGCATTTGGGCGTCAAAAGATTGGAGACAATCTTTACCTATCACGTGACACTTAGGTCCTTGTTGGCAATTACCTATTATATTTTATGATTTTGATTATATTTATTTGACTGAACTTTACCCAGCTCTGATTAATTTTATTTATATATTTTAAGTATTTTTGTTACTTTAAATTTATATTCATCACAACTAGTCCTGGTCAAATGAAGTCACTCTTAATAATCATACTCTAAATAAGTGACCTTCATTTACCAATTAGAGCAATTGCTCTTATTGCATAATATTTAAAAAGATTACCCATAGATTGGAAATTAACTACATATTTAATATTCAGTCTCATACCCTAATAAAACTTTTTAAAACTAAATAATGCTTAAAATCCTTTTTACCTGAGCAAGAGGTAATGCAACTGCCATTTCAACATTCTTGCTAGACAACACATACATTATTGGATTTACTGTCATAACAGTAGCAATTGGCACATATGTAGCACAATAATTAGGTAGAATCTTGTACAAGGCACTAGTTGCTGATGGTAAATTGTGGCACCTGAAATGAAAATTATGATATATATTTTTTTGCAAACTTAAATACATATGGCCAAAAATGCACAAAATAGGTAATAAATTTAAAAGATTTTAACTTAATTAGAGAAGACCATACGGTTTTTTTTTTATAATATTTTCTAAAATTGTATGCAGAAATTAAATAAAAGTGCGTGGTGACCTGTTAGTAAACGGACTAGACGCGACTGCCAACATGTTCACGGTGGTCGCGGGTTCGAATCCCAGGGCACACCTCTGACTTTTCGGAGTCATGTGTGTATTGATAGTCAATCACCACGCACTAAAACGGTGAAGGAAAACATCGTGAGGAAACCTGCATACCATAGCAATTCATAAGAATTTCTTTGGTATGTAAGTCCGCCAACCCGCACTAGGCCAGCGTGGTGGACTATATGGCCTAACCACTCTCAATCGTATTCTCGATTGTAGAGTAGGCCCGTGCCCTGCAGTGGGACGTATATGGGCTGATACAGATGCAGAAATTAATGTTTCTGTCTCTCTTGAGACAGAGAGTTGGGTATTAGCCTACAGTCATAATTTAATCATCTATAGTATACAGTGAGCGCAAATAAATGGCGCACTTGCTCAGTTGAGTACAAGGGCATAATATTAATATCGTAATAAAAAAATAATATATGGAAAATACCTATCCGTTTTGAAGTTATGACCGTTTAAAGTTTTAAGTTTAATCACCACTTTTTCGCATAAAACCAGTTGGAATGGATGAAGAACAAGATTTAAACACATACGTATTTTTTCGTTTCGTCGTTAATTGAACGGTTAACGAAATATACCACGAAAACCATTTTTAACAGCATCAAAACTTTCTTAGACTTCACTTTAACCGTTGTTTACACATGGGTAAGGTCATGAACTCTTAGCTGTATAATTTATCCTTCTATAACTTCAAAAAAGGATATTTTTGTTTCATTTCAAATAAATCAATCAGTTAAACAGGGACGTACTTAGATTTAAGCGTCAATAAATTAACAACATAATAACTTTAGGTGCAGTTGCATCGTGTGTCTGGGGGCACGGCAGTGCCCCCTCCAAGTCGAGCTAAAAAGCGGCACAGCCGTACTATCCTTTTCTCGAAGCAATTCAGACCATTTTCAACCCCCCATAACTTCGTTGTGGTTAAAGCAAGAAGCCTGAATTTTCAGTTACTAATTATGCATTGTGTAAACACGGTATATTTAAAATTTCATTCAATTTGAACCAGTAGTTTAAGAATTATAACTTGTCAAACTTTCGCAATTTTGTCACTCACTGACTGACTGACCGATCATCAAAAGTCTAAGGCACTTCTAGCAGACATAGAACCTTCAAATTCAGAATATAATTAGTGTTTAGTGTCTAAAGTAAGGAAAAATTCAAACATTTCATAATTTCTGTCTAGTTTTCTAGATACACCAACTGCGTGAATAACTTTGTAATCTCATATAAATGTATAGGATTACAAAGATACATTTGCAGTTAATGATTCGTTGTACCCGTATATAATGGAATAATAGTTGTAGATTGGTATCTATATATATTATATATTATATATGAGGCATGACAAGAGGGGGTATAAAGAGGGAAAGGGTGTATTCAGCCCATTAAACTGTACAACATTCCTCTAGAAAAACATGACTAAGATAACCTTGCAAATAAATAGACTAAATAGCTCGAAAACAATCACCATGAAAGATAAAACACTAATAATCAAATCCGCTATATTTGTGATAAATTGATACCTACAAAAATAAGAAAAAACTATAAGACAGAGGCTTTAAGAAAAATCGTTATATTTATTCTAGAAATAAAAGTACCGAAAAGGAATAAAGTAGGACTCTACAAAAAGACGTGAGATCCCATCAAAAACATCCTGTAAAAAAATTCCAAGTCTCGCAGCTCAGTTTTTCTACCGCAAAAAGTTGTGAGATCCAGGTAGGCCAGTAGCATTATGCATAAATTGTACGATACATTATGTTTTCATGCGATGGCCAAGTCGATCTATTTATTTACAACGTAAAGAATTTTTAATATTGATATGATAATAACTTACGTAATAACTTTATACAGAACGTCCCTTAATCAAGGACTAAATAAATTAATCGACTTGGTATTACATGGATCTCACAACTTTTTGCGGTAGAAAAACTGAGCTGCGAGACTTGGAATTTTTTTACAGGATGTTTTTGATGGGATTTTGTTTCTCATTATTTTCCTTAGTGTCACAAATCCAAACTGAAAGACACCAAGAAATCACATTTAATTATAATTAGAAAAGTTTTGGTAATACCTACCTACATAACATTTAAATTTTCTAAATAATTAATATTCATTGAAAAAATAATCTGATGACACTGATTAATAAAAAATAAGATTTTTAAAATGATGGCCCAATTCGGCCCTATTACTCAAAGGAAGCCGCCGGGCATAGTGTACTTCGTCGGATCCAACGCGGCTCGATTATTCTTCCTTTGAGGTTGCCGCCGCCCTTTGTGAGCGCGAGCCGAAAGGCGGCAATTTCTTTGTCGGTAACTTTTAGCATTTTGCAAAAGAAGACCGACATCTTGAGGTGTGCTCACACTACACACTTGATATAACTTAAGTAATTTGATTAAGTACCTACTCCGATATAAAAGATACGTTAAAAAAAAGATCTTATTGGACTGATAGAATGGTCCTTACTTGCTCAAGAGCTTATAATATTATTTAAATATGTCATCAACCGATCCAGTCAGTTACAAATTGCCTATTTACTTTTGCTTATTATTGTATTTAACATTACTTTAATGTGTTTTGAAAATAATGTTACTTTAAAGTGATAAAATTTCTTCTAAATTGTTATACCTAGAGAAATGTCGTCTACCATTATAGCATAGAATTTGAATATGAGACTTCTGTGAGATAAAATTAGTGAAATCAATAAACACTAACCACTAATTTACTGCACTGGAGACCCCGTGCCCTGCAGTGGCACGTATATGTGCTGATCAGTACTAATACTAATTGTTCAGATGAATTATTATGAACTCAAATAGGAAAGCTTTGTATCCAATGTGAACAGGCCTTTATCTTTCAAAAATCAAAATAATGATTTATTTTTTATTAGTTTGATTCGGATTGCGATCGCGTGTGCATGTATTAGTCGTGTGCATATTATTGTAAATTCGTTTTCAGTTATTTTGAGTAAATTTTATTAATTTCACTATGCTTTGAACATTACCCAATTTGATAGCTTTTGATGTAACTTGTGTTATGTGAAATGTAAAAGAAAAAGTGATTTATGCTACCAAACTGTGACAGTGTTTTCGTGCGGGTTTTGGCGGATCCTGCGCTTCCAGCTTTGCCTATCAAGGTCATTACGGTTTACATTACACGGTCAGTTAACTATTTTAGTGGTCATTAATGACAACTAACCAGCCCATATGAGTCACCGACGGCCTCCGTGGCGCAGTTGGTAAGAACTGCCTGTGAAATGAGACACCGCGGGTTCGATTCCTGCCCCGAGACAAATAATTTCCGTGAACCATAATTATTTTTCTAATACCCGCGACACAAGATTTGTATCTTAGTGTGGGGTTAATACACTATGCGACTGTTGACAGTATTAATTTAATATCTTTTTTATGTACCCTGAGCGTTATGCAAACAATCGCACGACTTATAAGTAAATAATGAGCTCTGCTTATTTATTGTTGAGTGTCTACCGTTCAGTTGTAAGGTTCAATCACTTTAGCGTAATGTGTTAAGGGTTAGCATATGTAACGTTAGTTTTTTTTTCTCGGCATCTTTCTTAATATTCGCTAGCGCCATGCAAATCCGTCTTAATTAAGATACCTTCACTATATACTATAATGTATATTGGCAGGTGCGCCGTTTTCTTGTCCACCCTGTATAATATGTATAAAATAAATCTAATTACTATACATAGAAATGTGTATTTTTAAAACTCTTCACTAATATTTAATCATATAAGGCAATACTAACGTGGCATTTGGTATGTATAAGATTGAAAGACCAATGCCTGTAGTGGCTACTGGCAGTCCCCAGGCAATGGAATGGTACAGTAATGGATGAGAGTCTCGCCTTTTGATTGAAAGCCATGTATCTATTGCATAAAACAATGTCCACAACCAAGTTGCAGTGTAGAAGTATTGAGTCCAAGCCTAAAAGAAACCAACAATCTTGTATTTAGAAGTTACAGTATTCATTTGCTTCTAGTATGAATAAAACACTTACAGATATGATACTACAAAACAACACACTAACATCATCATCTGGCATTGGCATTATGCTTTTATATCTGAGCCATAATGAAGAGCGGACCAATACACCTGAAATAGACAAAGATGATATTAAGCTTTTAACATACGTAATAAACTGTTATATATTACTCATTTTTTGGTTGAGATTACACTTAAACATTGTTGTTACAAAATTACAGAATTTATGCAAGGGATTTTTATGGCTGGGTAGCAACCATAATATTGTAAAATCTATACAATATAATAGGGTTGTGTCCATATTGTTAATTGATAGTTAATTTAGAACATTAAATGCTAATATTACCAGAGGAAGCCAAGAAATCAGCCACAGCTAACCAAATGATAATGTGTCGACCACGGTTTGAAGTTAAACTCCCTCTTTTTTTATTAGTTAGATCTGGAAAAATCTAAAATTGGATGTAAATGAAATTCATTTTTATGAATATTGTTAACTGCTATAAAATACATTTCTAATACTAGTAAATATTTTACATTACTATATTATTCAAACTATAAATTGTTTGTGGATAATTCTGTTTTGAATGGATAAGCTGTAAGCGACAACTAATATTATTTAATATCCAAATATTACTAAGCATAATTATTTGAACACTGCAGAATTATGTTACACGAAATTCTTCGACATCATTTACATTTCCAAATGTCATAAATATTTGATAATTTTGTTAACATTGAAAGAGATAAAAAAATAAAGGTTGTTTATATACTTTTCCATAATTTGTATATATGCACATAATTATTGTATTTCCTTCAAATACCTCTGATATTTTTTGTTTCAAAATTCTTAAATTTGTGATAACTTTCTCTTTGAGAAACTTTATTCACACTTGTTTCTACATAATTCCTTTGACGTTTTTATAGGTATGAACATATTATTAAGGGAACAATTTGATGTTATCAACAAGTAATAAAAAAATACCTGATATAGGGCTCCGAGAATTCCAACAGAAGAAGACACCAAACACACTATATTATACGAATCCGTATTAAATTCATCCATAATTCTTACGGCTAAATCTGCTCTATTTCCAGTATGGTGGCAACAAAATGTTTGAATTGTGGGATCCGACATTCTTACGATTAAAAAATTACTTTTATTTACTATTGCTGTAATATCTCCTGATTTGTTTATATTTAATGACAGCTCTGATATTCAACAAGAGTGCCGTGCTAACGGTGTTGCAAACGTAATAATTCCTAATTGAATCCACTGGTGTAATGTTACATCGAGGAAGTATTTGTTATATAACTCAACCAGGTAAACAGAAACCTTGTGGTATCGTAGCTATTTTCAAATATACATATACCACTATGCCTTTCACAAATTGCGCTTGCACAGTCTCTTACTTCCTATCCTCGACTATGCCGACCTCAGCTATCTCGATCTAACCGAGGCCCAGCTAGACAAACTTGAGCGCCTTCAAAATTTTTGTATTAGGTTTATATTTGGACTTCGTAAATATGACCATGTTTCCGAATTCCGTACTAAGCTCAAGTGGTTTCCTATAAGACATCGCCGGAATGTTCATATTCTGTCTCTTCTCTACAGCATCCTGTTTAATCCCTCAGCTCCGCGCTATCTTCAGGACCGTTTTAGTTTCCTCTATACTGCAAATTCTTATTCCCTTAGGCCGTCAAAGAATCTGATGTTGAAGTTTCCGGTACACAAGACATCATTCTACGATCGCTCCTTTACTGTAGAAGCAGTGCGATTGTGGAATGCATTGCCTCTCAGTATAAAACGGTCACCCTCCTTGGAAACTTTTAAATCGAGTGTGAAAGCACAATACTAAACTAACAGAAGTTAAGCTCTATACAAAGCGCGCTAAATCAACGCACACATTTACAGCGTTCACCGACACGATATTTCAAACCAGTCGAGACCACTGCGAGCGCGAGTGTCACCCGCTTCGGGCACGCAAATAGTGAGATGTTTAGTGCAAAGATGGAGCAAATGAATAAAAGTTATTACACTTGTATATAAAACACCAGATTATAATAATTGAATATAAATTTCATTAAAAAAACATATATTATACAAAACAATAAAAAAAAACTTAGAATAATAACATACAAATTCTCAGCGAGTTCATAAATAAAATTAAAATTAATTTGTTGTATTATTGTGTTTTATATATTTTATTTTAAAAATTCAATCAAACGATACGAGTGCCATTAACACGATACGTGTTTACGCATAAGCCAGAGTTAGCAACCCACAGTAGCAACCCTTGCGCGAACGCCGAGCGTAGTGTGCGTGTGGCAACAAAAGTGAAGTACATACACAAGCTTGACTTCTGTTAGTATTCTGCATAGATGTAGTATAAAACATAGATCGGCAATGTGTCATCTTGAGCGCGACCAAAACTGATTTACGATTGTGTGCGTGAAGTTTACATGTGTGCTTGACATATAGTGGTGTACCATGCACTTTCGATACTATCATATCGATATCGATATAACTGTTGGCCTGAAGTTGTGAAATAAAATGTTATGGATATATGCGACATTTTATTATATATTAACAGAAACTTATTGATGTATTTATTTCAATACAGATTGATAAACACACAAATAAATAAAGATAAATTGTCATATTATTTGAAAACATTTTGTTTGAGATGTTTTGTATGGGTCTTTATGTTCACCTGAACAAAATTATTTTTTCATTGTAATGTATACATAGTACATACACCTAATTAAACTGAGAACAAAAAAAAAACTTTTTAAAATAAAACCATAATTTACAAAGTATTAGCGTTTTCGGTTTATTTTTTTCATTTTTAATTTCTTGTCGCGAAGTTTCAATTACTTTACAGCTTTCGTAGTCACAGTCACAGGGTGGACTCAGTCTGCAACAAAAACCGTGATTATTAGTTTTTTTCAATGAGTAACATTCGCGTAAGTCTAAGAAACACATTTTTACTACTGGGTGGAATCGCTTATCGTCCTGAAAATTTCATAGTGTATTGTGTACGTGAAATTAACGTTGTATACAATATTTATCATTAAAAACTACAAACTATCCCATAAACAATATCATTACAAGATATCCCCAAAACACATATTATCTAAATCACCCTACAATTAAAAGTGCAACGACATGTCAATACTCAATACACAGACGCGCGCTTGTATGAGTCACGCCACGCCACAGCTGACTATCGAGCATCGACCTTGAACTTACTTTGCGGTATTATTACTCTAAATAGTACCATATAACATTTTGATTTATTTAGAATTTTAGTGTGTTAGGATCATTTAAGTAAATGTAGATGTTGGTAATTTGTTAAGATTTACATTTTAATTGAACATATTATTTTCATAACGTTCCTAATATCTTAGAAAAAGCTGCATATGTTTTTTTTTTATTTAAACCTTTTATCAAAGTTGAGAATAGACGACTTCGCTGTGGAAGGTCACGGATTGTTGCATGATTAGGAAGTCTGAACTTACCATGATCGAGTAGCCTCGGATAAGTCTTTAAAATAGTTCTTGTGCTGGGAACTCGTGGATTCATCATTCATGATACCATTCCTACGCAAAGACTGCAGATGTTCTGGATCTGCATACATCCTTCTTGCATGACCCAAGTTTTCATTGGATCGGACCACAGATCACTCCCAATAGATACCTCATGCAAGGCAGCGGTTGCGCCCAACCCATATAAGCTATCAGATAGATATAAACCGATGCCAAATGTCGCGTCATCAGTGTCGTCCAAGTAGTGGACCCGCACATGTCGTCGCACGTTAGCGAAAATTACATTTTGAACATAATATTACACTTAATAATAATTTGTTCAATACAATGGTGTGCAAAAAACTCAAAAAATAAAGTATCCAAAAAAACGCAATAAGTTTTCATCGATAACTAATATTCTTTAAATTAATTTGGTCCCGAGCGAGCTCAATTTATACTGGTTAATGTATCAATGTTAAACATGGCGAAATCACGCGTTCTTCTAGTGTTTGACGCATGTTTATAATATAATTCCCAGAAATATCGATATTGTAAAACAATAATGTAAATTAATTTTATTAAATGACAATGTCACAAAATATATATTGATTTAAATAAAAATTGCAAATTACCATAATTACGTTATTTTATGTAATTTGAAATAGTTAAATTTGTTAACAAGGTACTTTTACAATATGTTTTTATTTATCCAGCCAGCATATTTGACAGCCTCCGTGGCGCAGTCGGCTAGACGCCGCCTGTGAAACGAGAGGCCGCGGGTTCGATCCCCGCACTGAGAGAAATGTTTGTGCGACCCACAAATATTTCTTTCGGGTCTGGGTGTTTGTGAGACCGAAAAGTCTCTCGTAGTTCCTGATACCCACGACACAAGACTCGATCTTAGTGTGGGGTCAGGACTATGTATGTGACTGTTGGGTGTTATTTATTATTTATTTATTTATCTTTGGCGTAATTAAATTTCCTTTTTTCCCTCTAGTTGTATACGTTTTCAAATATAATGGGAGGGTATTTATCATAAGTTTTAGTATACTAAGTTTATTGAGAATCAGTAACACAAGCTATTGCACTAATTTTAACATACGTTGTATATAGTATCGTCTCAAAAACATTCAAAGTTCGTCAAGTGGGTTTCATCGTCACTTGTCGATATTACATTTACTACAGCCGCCGTTAGAATTCAAGAAACGGTATAAGTTATTGTAGCTCTTTAGGGCGTGAGGTTTAGTTATTTACTATTTCATATTTTTATCTGATCTTTTATATCAACACACTTAATTTGGGTATTTCGCCATTATGGTATACAAAAATACACGGTGAATAATAGAAATAAAACCGTTACATACTAAAGTATAAATCTTAATCCTATTTTATTCGTAGTTAGCGGTTGCCGGTTGGTATAATTTATCAGATCAGGCCGGTGAAAAAATATTATCAAACATTTAACAAGTTGGTAATTAAGTTATAGAAGCGATCATAACACATAAACTTACTGGCAAATCGAACTATCGATACATTTTTTTATTTATCGACTTATGCCTCATCTCTCCAGTGAAGTCCACGTGACCGCGCTGCAACCCGCCCACCCCCCGCGCAGTTCCCTTCGTTGGCGTTTTCGGTTCAAAACAAAACTATCGTAATGCGGTATCTAATGGAAGTGATCTGTGGATCGGACATAGCATGTCATCATTGCCACATACTCACTGTTCGTGTAATCACTCATTTTGACCGCAAGAAACTAACCAATAACCAAAATAATTTCGTACAACGTCACTCGGTACCGCATTTCGCGCGACTGAGAAAGTAACAACGTCACTGGTAGGCGTCGGCGGCGCAGGAGGAGGCGGCACGGCGCGGCGCGGCGGCACGCTTTGTACTTGCGCTTGCGGCGCGGCGCGGCGGCGCGGCGGCGAGGGCGGCTTCATCAAAGGATTTTATTACCTAGATTTAGAAGTTTCTACTCGAATTCATATTGTATAAAGTAGGGTAACAATTATGTGTATTTATGAAGATTTTTTCATTTATATCATCTTTCTCTAAACAACGTTTTTTTTATGAATAACTTATTCTAAATTAGTAACTAGTAGTGGTAAATTAATTTGACACAACATAAACAAAAACAAAAAAAATTAAAATAAGTATGCCAAAGGGTTCTAAATCATGTACTTGCCATAAACCAAAAAAATATGCTTATTTAAGTCAATTAATTGACTTGTAACACATTGGGAAGTGTTGGACGCCTACTAGGCCGCGTTGGAGGTGTACGAAGGAGCTTGTAGGAAGTCGTTGGATGCAGGCAGCTTACAACAAACTGATGTAGACATTCTTGTGGAAGGCCTATGTTCAATAGTCGCTTTCCTGTGGCTGAAGAGACAGTTTAATAAATTATGAAGCTTTTTTCGATCACGTCACCTAAATTAATGTTTTCTCTATGAGAATTATAAATTTTAAACCTATACCTAATGTTATGATAAATGAATAATGTTGCTTCAAGGTTTGGACGATGATACTGTGCATAGAAGTATCGCATATTTTATAATAATATCTAATATGTTCTTGTTTTACTATTATAATTTGACAGAGAGAGCAGAGATTGAAACAGGTTCTTAATTCATAAATCACACACATGAAGTGTTATAATAATTATTCCACAATTATAAATAAATGAGTAAAAGTAAAGTAATAAGTAATATTGTAGAATGAATACTATAATAATGGCCGGGATAACACCAGGTAGAAGAAGAAGAAGAATAATGCACACTATCACAACATACTATAGCTCCATAAAAATGTAGAAAACATGTGTTGTCATCGACTATTTTATCGACAACCTTTTATTGATCGAACCTGTCAGTCAATCCCTAGCAACTTTTGGTTGAAATTATTGTAAATTCACGTATTTGATATTATTTTTTATATGCAATGGATGCTTTCAGCGTATTTATATAATGAAATACTATATTCTTTTCTACCGATATGTATACACGGATTTCCATTTAATTCTATAATATCGTCACAAAATAGTATTGTGCAAAAGTGGCCGGTACCTGTGAAAACTTTAATTATTTCGGATTTTTACGCCTGCATGAACCACACCTTGGCACTGCACAATGAACTATAATAAACTACGTTTAATAAATATAACCAAGTACTATAAAATTAAATAAATGATGAAATTAAGCGAATTTTGTTGCTCGCTTAGTTTGACATATTTTGACTCTGGGTCACTGCAGGCTACTCCTGTGTAAACGTATGGTCGCATCATGCATCTCGCTTTAACATATGAGTTAAATTATTCTATCTCTTTCACATTGCCGATCTATGTTTTATACTAAATCTATGGTATTCTGTGACTGCGCGGGGGGTGGGCGGGTTGCAGCGCGGTCACGTGGACTTCACTCGAGAGATGAGGCATAAGTCGATAAACAAAAAAATTATCGATAGTTCGATTTGTCAGTAAGTTCATGTGTTATGATCGCTTCTATAACTTAATTACCAACTTGTTAAATGTTTGATAATATTTTTTCACCGGCCTGATCTAATAAATTATACCAACCGGCAATCGCTAACTACGAATAAAATAGGATTAAGATTTATAATACTATAGTATGTAACGGTTTTATTTCTATTATTCGTGTATTTTTGTATACCATAATGGCGAAATAACCAAATTAAGTGTTGATATAAAAGATCAGGTAAAAATATGAAATAGTAAATAACTAAACCTCACGCCTTAAAGGGCTACAATAACTTATTCCGTTTCTTGAATTCTGACGGCGCGCTGTAGTAAATGTAATATCGACAAGTGACGATGAAACCCACTTGACGAACTATGAATGTTTTTGAGACGATATATACAACGTATGTTAAAATTAGTGCAATAGCTTGTGCTACTGATTCTCAATAAACTTAGTATACTAAAACTTATGATAAATACCCTCCCATTATATTTGAAAACGTATACAACTAGAGGGAAAAAAGGAAATTTAATTACGCCAAAGATAAATAAAAAAATATTGTAAAAGTACCTTGTTAACAAATTTAACTATTTCAAATTACATAAAATAACGTAATTATGGTAAATTGCAATTTTTATTTAAATCAATATATATTTTGTGACATTGTCATTTAATAAAATTAATTTACGTTATTGTTTTACAATATCGATATTTCTGGGAATTATATTATAAACATGCGTCAAACACTAGAAGAACGCGTGATTTCACCAAAAAAAGATGGCTTATTACGGTTATTGCTATGCGAAAAAGAGACGGCTGATTCTCCATCCGAACTCGACTGTTTGACATTGATACATTAACCAGTATAAATTGAGCTCGCTCGGGAACAAATTAATTTAAAGAATATTAGTTATCGATGAAAACTTATTACGATTTTTAGATACTTTATTTTTTTGAGTTTTTTGCACACCATTTTATTGAACAAATCATTATTAACTGTAATATTATGTTCCCAAAATGTAATTTTCGCTAACTTGCGACGACATATGCGGGTCCACTACTTGGACGACACTGCTGACGCGACATTTGGCATCGGTTTATATCTATCTGATAGCTTATATGTGTTGGGCGCAACCGCTGCCTTGCATTAGGTATCTATTGGGAGTGATCTGTGGATGTCGGTAACCTCGTGTGCCAAATCTAAATATTTAGACATTTGTCTTTTTTCGGCTTTGACAAGGTTATCTCTTAAATAATGACTTGCAACTTAATTTAGATAGCTTCTAGTAAAAATGCAACGCTTACGCCATATTAATTTTATTACACACAAGACACAGGAAGGAAGTTACAAAAAACAGACTATAAAAAACATAGATTACATAATATTTGAGTACAAGCTTCAACATTATCGTCATGCGGAATGGTGACGTCAACAAGAATAGCCCGGCGCGCCAATCGATCTATTATCACAATGTCAGGCTTATTGGCTAGAATAGTCCTGTCTGTGACAATAGATCGATCCCAATACAGCGTTGCATGAGCATTTTCGAGAACTGGTTGGAGCACATACTAGTAATATGGCACTTCAGGAGCCACAAGTCCATATCGAAGAGCAATTTGCTGATGTATGATCTTGGCTACTAGGTTGTGTCTATGCAAATACTCGCCGTTAGCAAGATACGAACAACCGGAAATAACATGCCTGATGGACTCGCCAGGACGGTGGCATGCTCGACAGATGTCGACCGTACCGTCCTTCAGGATGTATTTCCTATAGTTGTTCGTCTTAATAACTTCGTCCATAATTGCAAAGACAAAACCCTCGGTTTCCCCAAAGAGGTTACCGAAGCGTAGCCAAGACACAGATGCTAGCCGATCCACATCAGGCCCATGAAGGGCTCGATAGAACCGACCGTGCAGCTCTTTGCTCTTCCATATGTCCTCGCGATCCTTGGTGCCTACCACTAGAGGTTTCCGCCAGTTCTCAATCGCCAAAGAGAGCGGGGTAAATCCTTTATCTACCATAACTACAACCCCATGCATATCCACGTCACTGTGAAGGAAATAATCCCTGAGATTGCACACCTCGCGATTATGTAGGTCCTTAGCATTAAGAATGCCTCCCCACATCTCCGCGGTATGTACAATCTCATCACTGATGATCGTGGATGATGCATACGATGTGCAGTCAGGAGAGTTCGGACTTTACGATCCAGGGCGTCCAATTCGGTCTGTGTCCATTTGAGTATGCCGAAAGAGTACATGAGTACAAGCATAACCCAACCGTTAAAAGCGCGAATCTTGTTTCCACCTGACAAAAAACTGTTAAGTACTTTGTCATACATTACATACAAGACCCAAGGAAATTGCATAAATTTGTATTAATTTTATACAAATTCAACACCCTCATGAGCCATGTATGGGGCACCGAATCATAGGCCTTTTTTTTATTGCCTAGTAGGCAGACGAGCTAGCGACCCGCCTGATGGTAAGCGGCTACCACTGCTCATGGACCTCCGTAGTGCCAGGGGACCAGCACAACAAAGTCGCTGCCTACCTCAAGGATAGTACTTTCCTTAAACCTCGTTTGAAGAAGGACAGGTCATAGCGCTGAGGAAACACCGATGCAGGGAGTTCATTCCAGAGCTTGCACGTACGTGGTAGAAAAGAACGCTGGAAACGTACCGTTCGGGAGCGGTACGCCTCCAGGTGGTGGGAATGAACTCTACTGCGGAAACGTGTGGTGCGATGGTTCATAGGCGACGGTGGTACCATCTCAAACAACTCTTCGGAGCACTCCCCATGGAACAAACGATAGAACACACAGAGAGATCCGAAGTCTCTCCGCAGTCCTAACGGTTCCAATTTGTCCGTGAGATCGGGATCATTGACAATTCGACAAGCTCGTCGCTGCAAGGAGTCAAGTGGGTCGAGCTGGTATTTTGGGGCACCTGCCCAGAGGTGGGAGCAGTACTCCACGTGGGGCCGGATTTGCGCTTTGTAAAGCGTCAATCTATGACCCGACGTAAAGTACCGCTTGGCTCTGTTTATGATTCCCAACTTCTTGCTCGCCAGTTTGGCTTTGTCCTCCAAATGACTCCTAAACTCGACCTTGCTTGATATTTCGATGCCAAGGATTCCAATACTCTCGGATCCTTGGAGAGTAACTCCTTGGAATTGCGGCGCCATGACAAAGGGGTCCTTCTTCGCAGTGAACACGCAAACTTGTGTCTTCGAAGGGTTAAATTGAACTAGGTTCGATTCACCCCATTCGGAGGCCCGCCCCAGAGAGCTCTCGACTTCAGACACAAGTTGAAACCGTCTTTCCATAATGGAATCCCGAGAGTGGCTCCGTTGGCCGATGTACCGCGCGTCACTCGTACTATCATCTGCATAACAATGCATGCCATCAATAGACAACATGTCATTGATATGCAGGATAAAGAGTGTCGGCGATAGCACCGAGCCTTGTGGAACACCAGCATTAATGGTCTTGGTCTCGGAGCAACAGCCGTCCACTACGACTTTTATGCTCCGACCATCCAAAAAGCTGGCGATCCATTTGCAGAGCCCCTCAGGAATTCCATACGCAGGTAGCTTCGACAGAAGGGCGCGATGCCACACTCGGTCGAACGCCTTCGCAATGTCAAGGCCGACCGCAATCGCCTCACCCCCACTCTCCAAAGCTCCCGCCCAACGGTGCGTGAGGTACACAAGAAGATCACCAGCCGAGCGACCGTGACGGAAACCGTACTGGCGGTCACTAATCAACTGGCGATCCTCAAGATACTTCAGGAGCTGAGTGTTGATAACTCGCTCCTTTTTGTAATCTATCCAGGCAGCCGATAAATTCCTCCGGTTGTGACGAGCCTGTTGGCAAATGGTCATGTTAATGAGAAGGAGTTCCTTAGTACCACGGGACCCATTCATGCAACCTGTTTGGCCGGGAAAAAGAATTTGGTTAGAAGTGATGTGGTCTGTAATTTTGGATCTAATTATGGAGGTCAAAATTTTGTAAATAGTTGGAAGGCATGTAATGGGTCTATAATTTTTTGGTTCCGTGGTACAACCGGACTTAAAGAGGAGGTGAGTGACACCTATTGTCATAAATGCTGGGAGGGATCCTGCCTCAAGCGCATCCTGGAACTGCGCTGCCAATCGAGCATGCGAACTTGGAAACCATTTTAACCAGAAGTTGTGCAGACCATCCGGACCCGGCGACTTCCAGTTTTGGGTCCGTCGAATTGCAGTTTGCACATCTTCTAGACTGATTAAAATGGTCTCCATAGCCGGTATTGCCTCGCAAGCTCGATCTACAACACTAAACCAGGAGGCTTCAGTGTGAGAGACAGGCGACGACCAGATATTCGTCCAGTACTCACGCATTTCGTGAGCACTAGGCAGCTGCCCATCCACCACACCTTGAGAAGAATTCGAAAACACATAATCCTCGGTCTGCTATTTCCTTCTGAAAAGGAAATTAGCTTGCCGATGAGAGTTCGGGCCCTGTTGATACGGTCCTCGATCCTAAGCTGCCAGGCAGGCACAGCCGCAACACCTCGAGTAGCTCTATATTCATTTGGGAATTGAACATTAGCCACTCGGCATGCTGCGACGGCCGCGCAGTAAAGGATCGAGTGCGTATCAACAAGATCCCGACTGGACTCCAAATATGTAGGTAGCATGGAGTCCAAAGCTCCCATCAGCGCCAAATTTCTTCTATGCGTGGGCAAACGCGGCAGTCGCGGTGTACAAGACGCCGATACGGACACAAACTCCGAAATCGCACGCACCAAAGCCCCTCTCAAATGCTGTTTATCTTGGGGACTTACATTGTCATCCAAATTGTCCGTCAGCTCGAAATCAGCAACAGGTGTTGGTGTTGGACCTACTGCTTGATCTCCACTGACGGGCGAGACATTGTCGTCTTGGACAACACACAAGTCTGTGCACAACCGCTCAAGTGTGTCATCATCCAACACTTACGCCGCTGAATAAATCGCACTTGATCCGACAGTCGTTGGGACGATACATCAACCGTTGGTTCTAAAGCCTGAAACAGAGACAGCATTTTAGCACGATTTATTATTATTATTATTATGTTTTTCTTACAATCTATCGAAATTAATTTGGCCTTGTAAACAGTAGGATGCCCCATCTATATAATTTGTGTTTAATAACTTTGTGTATTTGGTACTGGGCGATCCCAAATTTAATAAATCAAGCATATAAATTCTAATACAATTTCTTAATTATGTCAATTATATGTATTACTAGTTTTTGCCCGCAACTTCGTCTGCGTGTATATTATAATAATGTGAATGTAAATTAATACATTATATCGCTTCAACAACATTACACTGTAAGCTCTGCGAAAGATTTGCAAAAAAATGATTTTGATAACATACATAAATCAGCTTCAGTGGTTCTGGTTTTCACATAATATAATATCATCCCTTATTTCACCGCCTTAGTGTTGTTTTTCGAATAGTAGTTCACGGCATTATTTTGCGTTTAAATAAGTGGTGAAATACAAATTTTTCATATGAATAACTTCAGCGATTTCGATTTTGCATACAACATTTCAACGGTCCTAGCTCCAGCAGTTTCGGCTGTGCGTTAATCCGGCAGTTCAGTGCTACAAAATTGTAACCCTTATCGTAACCCATTTAGGGTTAATTTTAGAAAAATAAAGTATGCAGTTATTCTTGTTTCTAAATGAGTAACTAAAATGTAAAGTTTGACAATTCTAGCTTTACTGGTTTCAATTTTCCATACAACCGTTTTTTCTCTTTCACAAGGGTTCTTCCCTTGTGTAAAATTTCACAATTCTAGCTCCAGTAGTTCCGGCTGTGCGTTGATGCGATAGATCGGTTCTGCAAAATTTCAACCCTTATTTATACCCGTTTAGGGTTAATTTTAGAAAAATTAAGCATGCCGTTTTTTTACTTTGATTGACTAACTAAATTGCAAAGTTTGAGAATTGTAGCTTTAACGGTTTAAATTTTCCATACAACCGTTTTTTACCCTTTTCACCCTCTTAGGGGTTGAATTTCCAAAAATCCCTTCTTAGTGCTACCCTACGTCATAATAGAAATCCTTGTGTAAAGTTTCACGTTTCTAGCTATAGTAGTTTCGGCTGTGCGTTGATTAGACAGTCATTAAATCACCCTAGTCTCGCAACACATCAACCCTTATAAAAAAAAACACTCTAAACAAGAACATATACCTTCTAGGGAAAGAATTATTAAGCCTTGGATAACGAAAGGCCTACTTCGCTGTATACGAAATAGAGATAATATGATGCGCCAGTTGAAAAAGAATCCTACCAATACTCTCAAACTTACCTTTACTAGGTACAGAATTTCTGCAACAAACTACTTAAGAATTTAAAAATTGCTTACGAAAAACCAGAATTTGAAGAAGCCAGAAATAATATAAAAAGTACCTGGAATATAATTAAGAAATTTCCAACACAAAGAAGTAACGTTACTCCAATAGAATTGCTCGATCTATCTCCGGACAAAAAGTCCTCTATCAACGAAGTTAATACGTTCTTCGCTAATATTGGTAAAAAAATTGGCTGAAAATATTTCCCCTGGACCACCTCTCACCGACTGCAAATACAATGCACCAGTTAATTCCTTAGTTCTTTTACTAACAGCGGAAGCCGAGGTCAAGGCACTGATCGTTGGATTACGGCCAGATGCTGCTATGGGCTGGGACAAAATCTCCGCTCGTGTCATCAAATCCTGCTCTGATATACTTGCTCCCATTATTACGCACATATGTAACGGTAGTATCAACTCTGGCTGCATTCCTAGGTTTCAAAAAAGCAATTGTACATCCGATTTTCAAGAATGGTGATAGACACAGTGTCAATAATTATAGGACTATATCTGTTTTGCCAACATTGTCAAAAATTCTGGAAAAAATACTTAATAACCGATTAACAAATTACTTGGAATCAAATAATCTGTTGGCTAGTAATCAGTATGGTTTCAGACGATGCAAATCGACCCAAGACGCTGTTGGCTCATTTGTAGACAATATAATTTCCAAGCTTGACTCAAAGAAAAAGTGTGTTGGTATTTTTCTAGACCTGTCTATGGCGTTTGACACTGTATCTGTCCCACACCTTTTATCTAAAATGGAGGCTTTAGGCATTCGCGGTATTACCCTTAAAATCTTTCAAGATTATTTGTCGGACCGTAGTCAATGTGTAAAGATTAATGATTGGATTAGTGATAATAAACCTATTACTTTTGGTGTGCCTCATGGCTCTATAAGGACCTACCCTGTTTCTTATATACATCAATGATTTGTGTCAGATATCATTGACTAATTGCTCTATATTACGTGTGCTGATGACACTGCGCTACTCATTCATGGAGATAACTAGTCCCAAACTTTTACATTAGCTGAAAAGGCACTCGCCTCCGTAATGGACTGGCTATCTAATAACCTCCTCACACTAAACCTCGACAAAATCGTCTACTTACCGTTTACCACCCAAAATGCCTCTTTACCTAACGTAGACAGCCTAGTTCTAAAGGCCCACTCATGTAATATGTATTACAATATAAACTCTCAATGCTCATGCCTACAACTAACTAGAGCTTCTACTGTAAAATATTTAGGAGTAAATATTGATAATTTATTAAACTGGAAATCACACTTGACAATCTCACATCCCGGGTTCGAAAACTCATATACATTTTTAAAAGACTACGGAATTCAATTGACTATTGTACCTTAAAGACGGTATATGTAGCATTGTGTCAGTCAGTTATTACTTATTGCATCACTGTTTGGGGTGGTGCTGTTAAGACTCAACTTTTACATCTAGAGCGTGCTCAAAGAGCTGTTCTAAAGGTGATAACTTTCAAGCCTTGTAAGTATCCAACAGCTTCTTTATATAAAGATTGCCAAGTTTTAACTGTAAGACAGCTGTTTGTACTTTACACTGTTCTTAAAAGCACACTATTATAAAACCTGATACAGCCCCAGCACTACGACGTCGTGCTTACAAAATATATCCAACTCTTAATTGTAGAACACAACTTGCACAACGGCATTATCAAGTCATAGGTAACTATCTTTACAACAAAATAAATAAACACTGTAATATTCACTGTCTTAATACACGACATTGCAAAGTAAAAGTTACTGAGTGGCTTCTTAATCAGAATTATGACGAAACAGAAAATCTACTAAAAATATATATTTTATATTTTTTTTTAAATTCACACACACATATCACTCTGTACTTACATTTAATACACAGAATTCTTCACACACACACAACACTACTGTTGACGACGCACGCGCACATCACCCGGCGTAGTACATAGAACACATTTTGTAAGGTCTCGTCACGCCACGGTCGCAGTATGTGTGGGCGGATTGGGTGCATTTTTATTGTTTTTTGACATGTTTTTATTGAATAGCTTCGCACCCACCGCTCACACATTAATGATTCATATGTCATTTTAAAGGGCGTGACGTAGACCTAATTAACAATGTATGATAAGTAATTAGAAATAAGATACTTATGAAAATAAAGAGGAAAATGACCGCGCCCCGAAGTAAAAATGGACCCAAAATTAGGAACATTTTACGGGGGTCTCCCTATGGTAACGCCTCGGAGTACTTAAGCCGGCAAGCAAAATTAGGAAATCACTGGATCCAGAAGAGCTCTCCGAGGAAGAAACTGAAGAAACCTGAAGACACTCGAAGCCTCAAGAAACAGAAGAAACCCGGGAAAACCCCTGAAGAAAAGTACGAAGCGATCCGGACTGCGACGTTGCTTGCCGGCGTCACTACGATCGAGTACTCCGGGGCTACCATAGGGCGGGGCGTGGTCGATTCCGCGTATATTCTATATCGTGTGTATCATTACGTTGCCCGTCCTATACAAACCGCACCTTTCGGAGCGACATTCCTAGAGGCTAGACGTCAAATAGAGTGCCCGAACACGCACCAGGGGGTGCATACGCTGGGCTCCGGCGCCCGAGTTAAGGACTAGGATTCTCGCCCAGTGAAGTCGCGGCGGAACGTTGGTGCCCGTCTCCGGGTTCCCGACCTCCGCACGCCTACAGCTGGTCCTTCGAGCCGGATTGTTCGCCGCACTCAAGATGCCAGTCACTAGAAGCACGAAGGGCGCTCCATCAAGCCTTCCAGCAGCGACGACCACCACGACCCCGACGACCGGCGCAACCACGGCGCCCCGATTTGAAGGCACGTCGGGATCTACGGTCACCACGACGTGGACCGAAACTCCTCGCGCACCCGGACGACATGAAGACGTACCGGCTGCGACGGTTCGAAGAGGACGCTCGACGCGGTCAAGCAACAAGAGGAAGGAGCTGGAAGCGAGGGCAGAAGTTGCGCGCCTCGAGCATGAGGCGGCGCAAGCAGCGGCAGCGGCCGCTCGAGCGCGACTCGAATTACTTCGAGTCGAAGAAGACGACGACGACTCGTCTACGGGTACAGGTGAGGATCCAGTCAAAGAAGACGCCGTGTCAAAGTGGGTGCAAGCCACTACAACGGCGCCCGTGAAGGAATACAAGTTGAATCTTTTCTTGGGTATCAGAGTTCAATCAAATACTACGACGGTAATAAGTGCTAAGAAGTTTTTACTTATAAAATGTAGTTGTTTATGTACTCAATCTTTTTGTATCAATAAATTATTTTATTTTTATTTATTTTTTATTTTTTTACCCCTTAGGGTTGATTTTAGAACAATTAAGTAGTATATTTGTATTAAATTGGCTAACTAAACTGCAAAGTTTGAGAAATGTAACTCTAACGGTTTCGATTTTCCATACAACAGATTTTAACCCTTTTCACTTCCTTAGGGGTTGAATTTCCAAAAAACTTTCTTAGTGCTACTCTACATTATAATAGGAACCCTTGTGCAAAATTTCACCTTTTAACTCCAGTAGTTCCGGCTGTGCGTTGATCCGATAGTTCGGTTCTGCAAAATTTCAACCCTTATTTATACCCGTTTAGGGTTAATTTTAGAAAAATGAAGCATGCAGTTTTTTTTACTTTGATTAACTAACTAAACTGCAAAGTTTGAGAATTGTAGCTTTAACGGTTTCAATTTTCCATACAACCGTTTTTTACACTTTTCACCCTCTTAGGGGTCGAATTTACAAAATCCCTTCTTTGAGCTACCCTACGTCATAATAGAAATCCTTGTGTAAAGTTTCACGTTTCTAGCTAGTAGTTTCGGCTGTGCGTTGATTAGACAGTCATTAAATCACCCTAGTCTCGCAACACTTCAACCCTTATTTTACCCATTTAGGGTTGATTTAGAACAATTAAGTAGTATATTTGTATTAAATTGGCTAACTAAACTGCAAAGTTTGAGAAATGTAACTAACGATTTCGATTTTCCATACAACAGATTTTAACCCTTTTCACTTCCTTAGGGGTTGAATTTCCAAAAAACTTTCTTATTGCTACTCTACATTATAATAGGAACCCTTGTGCAAATTTCACCTTTTTAACTCCAGTAGTTCCGGCTGTGCGTTGATCCGATAGTTCGGTTCTACAAAATTCAACCCTTATTTATACCCATTTAGGGTTAATTTTAGAATAATTAAGTATGCAGTTATATTTGTTTTTAATAGGCTAACTAACTTGCAAAGTTTGAGAATTCTAGCTTTAACGGTTTGGATTTTCCATACAACTGTTTTTTATCCTTTTCACCCCCTTAGGGGTTGAATATCCAAAAGTCCTTCCTTAGTGCTGCCATACGTCATAATAGAAACTCCTGTGTATTTCACATTTGTAGCTCCAGTAGTTTCGGCTGTACGTTGATTTGATAGTCATAAAATCACCCTACTCAAAAAATCCTACTACATATCGTTATATAACTATATGTAGTAGGATTTTTTTTTTTTATTTTCACTCTTAAAACAGACACTTCAATTTTATTTATATGTATAGATTATTCTAATTTCTAACTTAACCTAAGTATATACCAACCAATAACCATACCGTCCTCTTGACTTCCTTTCCCTTCTTTTCCACTGTTTTACGGTTCATAAAAAACTATTATAATACTTAATACCTACATGCGTAATACACATATCGGGTTATACAGGGTATATCAAGACTGCTACCGAAAACGAATCCGGGTGGTAGTCTAAGCGACTTCAGACACAATGCACCAGAAAAAGTTGCAAAAAAAAGCGACAATTTTTTTTTGTTATTTTTTTCCTATGACCATATTTGGGTGGTAAATATTTTTTTCCTAAAATAATAGTGTATACCCTTTTATTTATAAATAATCTAAGGCATAAAAGAGTTTAAATTAATATTTTAGCAAAAACTATGGATTTACCACCCAAAAATGACGATATTTAAAAATCATAAAAAATAATTGTCGCGTTTCTTTGCGAAATTTTTAGTTGCATTGTGTTTGTAGTCACTAAAACTACCACCCGGCTTCGTTTTCGGTAGCAGTCTTGGGATACCCAGTATAAAAGGAAAACAATATTCGCGTTATAAAAACTGTTACCAGCTATGTCCACACTAAACAAAAACTCTCCTTTTAATTTTAATTTTTACACTTATTAATTACCCATATCGTAACTGTGTCTGTACTTTGCTTTATGTATCAGCCCATAAACGTCCCACTACAAGGGGCCAACTCTACAATCACGACTACAAATGAAAAGGGTTAGGCGATACGAGGGCCGAACTGAAAGTTTTTAGAACTGGCCACTTAAAAACATTAATGGCCTTTCACGATGAAGCCCGATCTCGTGCCAGTTTATAGCTGGTTTAATGAATTGGTCGCACTAATCTCACCCATGATCTGCGTGAGGGACGAGCTTCAACAGCGACGATTGAAGATAACATCAGTGTTGTGTGGCGTATGATAGAGACTGACAAAAGAGAGATAAGTCCTATCAGTAGAACCGAACAAGCGTTGGCGTCGGTATGAGCAGTGGCGTAACAATAGGGTGGCATAGTGCGCAAAATGCCACGGGCCTCCGAGCCTAAGGGGCCCCTAAGCTGGCAGGGCCCTGGCTTGATTGGGTGTCAGGCCCGTCAGGGCCCTGGCTCGACAGAGCGTAAGCAAAGGAGTAATCTAACATGAATTACGAAATTTATAATAACAAATACTTTGATAGATATAAAACATCATTTGTAATATATTCAGTAACCCTATGTAGGTATATAATAAATCAAATTACAACATCAAGTATTTTTAACGTTTAGATACGTAGGGCCCTTTGGATAAATTTTGCCACGGGCCCCCCATGGGGTTGTTACGCCACTGGTCATCGCGCTTTTAGCCATAGCGGACCTTCGGTGTATTTCTGTTTTTATTTCAATTTCCCCAGTGCAGCTACCCTCGCATGTTATCTGCGACCCGAGATAGATAAAGTCCTCTTCTTTCTTCTCTTGTTTCGTAACTCTTTTATGCAACCAAATAGCATCTAGTTTAGATAACGGTGATGTATGTATAGAAGATTTCCTAGACTTAGCTAAAGCTTTCGACTTTGTTTCAATTCAACTACTTCTCCGTAAAATGGAACTCCGAGGCATCCTAGACCTGTACTTAAAATCATCCGATATCATTTGCTACGCGGACGACACAGCAATTTTATTTTACGGGAGTGACTGGAATCGTGCACTTAGACATGCCGAAGAAGGCATGAGCAAAATAAAAAAGTGGCTACAACAAAACCTAGTTACTCTAAACACTAAAAAATTTTTATTTGTATTTCCAAAAGACCTTTGCAACAAATTCCAAAACAACATCCGAAATTAAACTTCAGTCTGTAAACCGACTCTCTTGCCTTTGCGATAGTATCCAATGCACAAACATGATTGAATACCTCGGGATTCATCTGGGCGAGAGATTTACTTTTGAAATACACGTTAACAATTTTAAATTTATCAAATAGAATTCGTAAGCTCTCTGGAATCGTTACTAAACTAAGAAATAGTGTAGACACTGACACTTTAAAACTAGTTTATTTTGCAATATGCCAGCCTTAATTATATACTGCATCACTATATGGGGCAGTTGCAGAAAAAGCATTCTTATAAATCTCGAGAGAGCCCGACATGCATTTCTAAAAAGAATGTTGAACAAGCCTTTCAGTTATCCCACAGACCTTTTATACTGGGTATATCCAGACTCCTACCGAAAACGAAGCCGGGTGGTAATTTTAGAGAGTGCAACTAAATTTTCGCAAAAAAAACGCGACATTTTTTTTAGGGTTTTTATATATCGTAATTTTTGGGTGGTAAATCCATAGTTTATGCTAAAATAATAATTTCAACTCTTTTATACCTTAGAGTTCTTATAAATAACAGGGTATACACTATTATTTACCATCATTTCTTACCATCATTTTTTACCATCATTTAGAATTTACCATCCAAATACGATGATAGGAAAAAAAAAATCGTCGCTTTTTTTTCAACATTTTCTGTTGCAATGTGTCTGCAAAAGACTCCCGTACATATCTCATCCTGTAGTATACAGGGTATATCAAGACCGCTACCGAAAACGAAGCCGGGTGGTAGTTTAAGCGGTACTGGGCTCGATCTTCAGCCCATGTTGGGCTGAAGATCGAGCCCAGTGGCGTGCCATAGGAGAGGCCTATGTCCAGCAGTGGACGCGAATAGGCTGATGATGATGATGATGACATAAATCCTCATGAACTATCAGTCATTACTTATACACACCTAAATTAAAAACCTCTTATATCGAGTAAATATTACGTACACCCTTAGTCTGTATCAGCCCATTTACGTCCCACTGCAGGGCACGGGCCTCCTCTACAATCGACAGTACGATTGAGAGTGGTTAGGCCATATAGTCCACCACGCTGGCCTAGTGCGGGTTGGCGGACTTACATACCATAGATTTTTTTTATATATCGCTATGATATGCAGGTTTCCTCACGATGTTTTCCTTCACCGTGGTGATTGACTATCAATACACACATGACTCCGAAAAGTCAGAGGTGTGCCCTGGGATTCGAACCCGCAACCACCGTAAACATGTTGGCAGTCGCGACTAATCCGTTTACCAAAAGGCCGCCACGCTCTTGGTATTCCACCATAATTACACATATTATGCTGTACCGGTAAATAACGAAGAAATATATACTATTTACTTATACATACACTAGTGGCCCGGCCCAGCATCGCCCGGGTACAAATAGATTTTTGTACAATAATATGTACGTATTATACATATAAACCTTCCTCTTGAATCTCTATCTATTAAAAAACCGCATCAAAATCCGCTGCGTAGTTTTAAAGATTTAAGCATACAAAAGGACATAGGGACAGAGAAAGCGACTTTGTTTTATACTATGTAGTTGTTATGGGCCAAGTGATTAATCGAGCATTATTCATAATGCCCGGGCAATATGAATAATGCCCAATAAGAGCGGGCAATGTGATTATAACCAATCAATTTATCACATTGCCCGGGCATTATGAATAATGCCAAGTGCCTATTGGGCAGAGTGATAGTGAGAGTAAAGTAAATCAAAATCAAAACAATGAGCCGAAGTGGTAGAATTTAGAATAGGGCAGCACGAGGGGGTGGGTTGGGAGGAGTCGAGGGGGAGGGGGAGTGTCGCACCTCTCCTGGTACCACTTGTTGTCAATACAAATTAGCTTCTGCATCGTCTCCGGCGCTACGGGAAGTTTAGCCCCTTCGCCCTTGCGTAACAAAAGATAGGCACCCATGCTCACCTCCGCAGCTTCGGCTTGGTTGTCGCCTCCGGCGACCAGCCTCAGCCGCTACGGCTCGCACGGTTGCCTATCCTTCGTTACAGCGCGCGAGGGCTGCTCTCCCTCCGCGCCTCCGGCTTTTATATACACTCTAGGGTCAGTAGCCAAAAGACTACATGAAGTCGGGGTGTCCCGAGTCGGTTTTGGGGCACAGTCGACCTAACGGATCCATAAAGTGGGTACACTAATTTTCTTCTGAAGATAATGTTTCCGACTTTAAAAAACAACTAAATATAAGCAGGTCAATTCAACCTGTCTTATTTATGGGTCTATCGCAGATGCGACAATGCGGCAGGCAACCACGTAAAAAATCACCTATTAATCACATTGCGGATCATCATGTACCCATATTCATAATGCCCGGGCTATGTGATAAATAGGTGAGTTTAGATTGTAATTAATCACTTGGCCCGATATGGCTCGACAATATACATACTGCCCGGGCATTATGAATACTGCCCGCATTAATCACTTGGCCCTAACATAGTGATAATACTAGGTACCAATGCTCACTCGAACACACAACACATACAAACACACACACACACACACACACACACACACACCACACAACACACACACACACACACACACACACACACACACACACACACACACACACACACACACACACACACACACACACACACACACACCACACACACACACACACACACACACACACACACACACACACACACACACACACACACACACACACACACACACACACACACCACACACACACACACACACACACACACACACACACACACACACACACACACACACACATACATTGATACACACTTACCATTTTGTTATACTCACACTCAATTATCAAATAAAATATTTATTTAACTGGTTTCTCAAGACACAGGCAAAGCCTAATTTGAGAACCCCTGCAAGGTTCTTGTTATGTAAAATTACTATTTTTTAATAAAGATTATTTCATTTTCGTTTTTCTTTTCCTTTATCTAATAGCCGCTGAGTGCATTTGATTGTGGAAGAAGTTGAGCTCTATCTATCACCATTATTTTGGTTTTCGAATGGTTGATCTTAAGACTGACTAATAATTTAAAAAATAATTACGAAAATTATTATTTGGGTTGTAGTTTCATGCTACAGCACAACATTATGCTGAGATGACACCTACTATATGCCCGAAGTATACAGTACGATTTTAAATTTTCTTTTTTAAAAACAAACCAAGCGATTAGCTAACAAACTAAAAATATCATATAGTGACCATATAAATATTAAAGAAATATTAAATCAGCAGTTAGTAGGTACGATTCAAAATAAAAACTAATTGTTTTTGCTATGGTCTGGAGTCAAAAAGTATTTACAGTCAGGTTAAACGCGGTCGGGCCTCTTGTGGACCCCTAGTTAATAATTTATATCTATACATATCGCACCCTCGGTGCAACAAAGTCACATTTGCAAAAATGCAACTTTTCAAAAAAAACATTTGAAACTTTGACATCGTATAAAAATATGATATTTCAAGACATAGACAAGTCGAACAGCTTTTATCACAATATCAACTTGTAATTTAAGCTCTCCGAAACTCTTCACTGCCGCGCTTGAAAATGCCTTCAAGCTCTTGCAGTGGAAAGGATGCGGCATCAACATCAACGGCGAGTATATTACTCACCTTCGATTTGCCGACGATATTGTAGTCTTGGCAGAATCGCTGGAAGACCTTAGCACTATGCTCGAAGACCTTAATCGAGTCTCCCAACAGGTGGGTCTTAAAATGAACATGGATAAAACGAAGATCATGTCGAATATCCATGTTGTGCCCACCCCCATTGGAGTTGGGGGCTCGACTCTCGAAGTTGTAGACGAATATGTCTATTTAGGACAAGTGGTCCGGTTAGGCAGGTCCAACTTCGAGAGAGAGGTCAATCGTCGAATCCAACTCGGTTGGGCAGCGTTCGGGAAACTTCGCGACGTCTTCTCGTCCAAAATACCTCAGTGCCTAAAATCGAAAGTCTTCGATAGTTGTGTGTTACCAGTGATGACATACGGCACCGAGACGTGGCCTCTCACTATGGGCCTTATTAGGAAGCTCAAAGTCACTCAACGAGCCATGGAGCGGGCTATGCTCGGAGTTTCCCTACGAGATCGAATCAGAAATGAGGAGATCCGTAGGAGAACCAAGGTTACCGACATAGCCCATAGGATTGGCAAGTTGAAGTGGCAATGGGCCGGGCACATAGCTCGTAGAACCGATGGCCGTTGGGGCCGAAAGGTTCTCGAGTGGAGGCCACGTACAGGCAAGCGAAATGTCGGACGCCCGCCTACAAGGTGGACGGACGATCTGACTAAGGTCGCAGGAAGTCGCTGGATGCAGGCCGCTTCCAACAGGTCATTGTGGAGATCCTTGGGGGAGGCCTATGTTCAGCAGTGGACTTCCTGTGGCTGATATGATGATGATGAAATATTCAACAAAATATAAGATTAATTCATTAAACCTTCCAACCTTGTAATTTTTGCATATTATGTGACTTTGTTGCACCGAGGGTGCGATATGTATAGTAACTGACATCGACTCTACATGGGGGATATATAGACTTTTATATGTTAGGACTATAATATGTATTAACGTGATAGAATCCAAAACCATGATTGTTAGAATTTTATACTGTTTGTCAGTATCAAAGGTACATCTTTGTGAGCGCTAATCTCAGAAAACGCTCGAACACTTTCGTTTAAATTTGGAATTGATGTACCTCGTACCTGACACACAGAATTAACACATAGGCTACTTTTTATACCGTTTTTAGTGATTCCCTGGGATGAGCAAGACATTAAAATAAGTATATGTGTTACTCCTTCAAACTCAAAGGGATGGGATGAAAACACAGAGGAAAGGCTTGCATGCTTTAAGTCATGGCACAGAATGTGACGCCACAATATAGGATATCGTTATATCCTATAATATGGTATGGGATGGGAAAAAGCGGGATAGAGGACTCCAGTCACTATGAATTTAATTATAAATGAAACAGTACACATACGCAAATCAATATGTTGCTTACGGATTGAATAGGGGCTGGAGTCAATTTTTTTTAACCTTGTAATTAAATAAAATTAGTTTTAGTGGAATTGAGTCTGCCGGGCCATTAATCCCGCCGCATGTATGCTCACATTCGCATTGGCCGTCACGAGCCTCGTGCAAGTGGCAGGATTTAACTGCGTCCTACATCGACACGTGAGAGCAAATGCGGAGTTTGGTACTACGCCATAGGTTTTCTCGGTCGCGGCTCGTGACGGCCAATTCGAGTGTGAGCATGTGCGGCGGGGTTTTGACCACTAACAAAACTCGCACTACGCAGTACGCGGCATCGACTCATACTTAACTCATTGATTTAGTCCATTTACACCTCATGAAGATAAAGGAACAAATAATTTTATGGGTTTTCAATGAGTCTTAGAAGAAGAAAATATCCAGATATAGAGAACACAGCATGTTTTGTAATAGAATTTAATAAATCATAGTTTTGTCACGCAATGCTACCTTTATTTTAAAACGTAAGCTTCACACACTTAGCTAGACAACAAAGATTATACATTATTATTATTACACTATAGAAACGATATGCCTTCATATAGAATATTTATACACTACTTAACATAAATAATTGATAACCATATAATGTTATTACAAAATCTTTGATTTTTACCTACAAGCTACAACAAAGTCATAAAAATATCGATTTGAAAAATATTTCTATAACTTCGTTTAATTACTATATTTTGTTAAATGTTATACTCTTGTAAGTGTTTCACAAAATTATTAAGAGGGCTTAAAAATAGTAACTTTTTTAATAACACTGAACGAATTAGTGATACAATTTATTAAATCTTTGATGATAATATAATGCTATTTGACAACAATTTCTAGATAGATAAGCGTGCAATTTTACATATTTCTTGAAGAAAATTCACGATATATATATGCTATTCAAAATATTTACAAACATTATAAATATTGTAATTTAAAAGCCCTTAAAAGTATGGTCAAGTGGGGCCATAGCTAGTAAAACATAATCAATTTTCTATTTGCTTTCTGGAGCATTAGTCGGTGTTGTTGCAGGCAACGGGATTACTGTCAAGTTATTTGTGACAGTGAAACATGGGTTGATTGGATCTTGATTCACATCTGATTGAGGCACGCATCCCATAGTATTATTATTTTCGTCAGTTTCTGTTCCAGTACGTTGCAGAGCTATGGGTTGTCCTGAGTTTAAGTTAGGTGCAGAATCAATAGTCATATTTGCTCCTTCAGTAGCACTCTCGATTAAGGGTGGTTCTGTCACATTATTTTCGGCAGCACTATTAAGAAGAATAGAACATGGAATAGTTGTAGTGTATTCTTTACCACTTTTTGTTACCACTCCTACCGTGCATTTAGTATTATCCTTATTATCATTCTTGCTGTCGACATTTTTTACATCAGCTTCTGGAGTAAAAGATGTGGCAATGGCACACGGGATCCCAAGCACTTCAGTAGCATTATCAGTACTTATAGTCAATGTGCAATTTACTAAATCAGCAAAAATTGGATCAATTGCTGGCGCCGCTGTATCGTTTGATGGTGCAACGGCAACCGGCTGACCTCTGTTGTCATAAATCACCGTGTGATGATGATGGCCTGTACTGCGAGCTAAATTCCATAAGGCTAATCCAGTTAAAATAGTTCCAACTCCAGCTCCAGCTATTCCAATTCCTGTTAGGGCACTCCCTGTGCGACTTACACCACCCGCTCCCTTCCCATAGTTCGCATAATTTCCAAAATATCCAGGCATTTGAGGACCATAACCTGGATTATGCCCTCCATGTCCACCAAATCCTCCATAACCTCCGTTATTGGGGCCGAGACTGTATGGAGGTGGAGCGCCATGAGGATGATATTGATTACCATAATTATTTGACTGGTATGAGCCTCCGTGGTTACCTGAATATGCACCACTGGAGTAAGGAGGTGGAGCTGCACCGGAATATGGAGGTGGAGCTCCACCAGAATACGGAGGAGGCGGACCTCCTGCACCAGAAAGCCCAGTTCCTTGTTTCGGATAACTGTGACCGGGTGATTGAGGATAGCCACTTCCCTGTGTCTGTGGATAACTATTACCAGATGGTTGCACATGTGTAGGTGCATTTTGCGCCGGATTACTATTGCCTGAATTTCCTGAAAGCCCATTTGATGTCGGATATGAATGGCTTGGTTGATTATTGGTTCGTGTTTGCGTTTGCTGCGGAGGCACATTTTGTGGCGCACTGTTTCTCTGAACGCTTTCTGGGTACTTTGGGGCCTGTTTTGGTTGATTATTTCCAGACAGTCCAGTTTGACTAGATGGATACGAATGACCTTGTCCACTAGATGGTTTCGATTGCCATGACGACAATGTTTGAGTTTTCTTTGCTGACTCTTGCCATCCGAACAAAGTCGGTTTAGGTGCAGATGGCTGTGGATAACTAAAGGACGTTGGTGCTGCTTGAGGCTTGTAGCTTGTCCTTCTGCTTGTACCTCGGCTGGATCCGGATGAACTGCGACTTCCAGATATTTTCTTTCCGTCGACACATACTATTATCGTTAACAAGAACACCGTCACAAATATTTTTATGTCCATGATTGTTTTACATAACAATAATCCTGGTTAATCACAATACTTAATAATACCGTAAGCAGAGGTATTGGCCCTGCGAAATTTCGAAATGAACTGAGCTCCTGAATTGTCTGGTACGTTCGTTCTATATCAAGATTATTGAGTTGAGTGACTATGTGGTCGATTGTCAGCCGCCCACCCCACTGCGCAATACAACACCAGCTACACGTAAGTACCTCGTTGTAGCTATTAATGGAACTCACGCGAACAACATGGACTCTTTCGAAGAATCAATAATTTTGTACTCACCTAGCATATTGCTCTAAGCCGAATTCTAAGGCTAAATGCATCCTATTTCCGTTGGTATCTTTCTTAGCATGTTATGTTTAATGAAAATAGTTATGAATGTCAGTTACCTTGTGGTGGTTAAACGATGATGGTACATACCTACGACATGGCAGGATAAAAAAATAATCGCACGTGTTTATAGGTTTAAACATACTTTTCTTATATCTAATTCTAGATGGTTATCCCTTTACTTATAATTAACGATAATACGAATAAAAGATAAAAATTGTATATAATGAACATTGAATAGAATTACTTATAATCAAAATATATTATTATTGTAAAATGAAAATCAAAACCTAAAGTTTTTTTAAACATATTTGATCCAATAAAACTAACAGGAAACCTTCTGCATAGGCACAAGACTAAATTGTTATTTCATCAAAGGCTTTATCGGTTCCTTCTGTACTAAACTAGTAATTACGCATTAAAAGTTACAACGAAAAACAGTGAATAATTTACTATAAGATCATATATCATTACAAGATTGCAATAAATTAAGCTATCATAAATGAAATCCGAAATACGATCTGAATCCACCTCATTTGTATGGGCATATAATTTCACGACCAGAAATAGATAGAAGTAGATAGGGTTAGTATATAACGCTGACGCAACCGGGTATGAATTTCGATATGCCAGATCGACCCTCTCGACTGCACTCATTCAGGCCTGGATCCTGGTCAAATATTAGGAAAAAAGCGTGAGTTTATGTATGTACATATATTCATACATACATAAACTCACGCCTTTTTCCCAGAAGGGGTAGGCAGAGATGCCAAAGCACCAACATTTCGCCTTTTATGTTCCGTCCCACGATGTGATAGGTGGCGAGCCTATCGCCATATCGGGCACAAATTCCTGACACTGGGCTGATAATTATTAGAAAAATCCAATATCACTTCGCCCAACCCGGGATTCGAACCCGAGACCTCAGCTTAGTAACCATATTCTATGAATATGCTATTGTTATTTGTTGATAAGCTTGAACGTTGTATTAGGCACATTGAGTTATTATACTAAAGCGAAACTGATAGTTTATGCTGTATTATTTCAACGACCTTTTTGCAAAATAGATACCTACAATTCAGCCTTTACCTTCTTATGAGCTTAAGTGGCCGGAAGTTGATATCATGTGGAGACTGCTGCGAATTTCATTTCATCTCATAAAGACTATTGAATCACAAAATCGCATTGTAATTTGAACTCTTGGGATACATTGAAAGACTTAAATTCCCATTCTACGCTCATCAACTTAGTATCTTCTTCCTTTCACACTCCATTATGTACCGAGTCACAGTACACTAACTACCTATCCTAAGAGTCAATTGATAAATTGAATCTCTTTATTGGGAGAATATAACGAGTAAAATTGTGAATAGATTATTTTAGATTGTTATGTTTACATTATTTATGCACGGTGAATACGTGGGTATAAGCTGTGTAGATATTTAAATCCTTTTGTGATTGTTAACAGTAAAACAACAGATAACGTATCAATACGTCAAAAGCTTATCGATAATTAAATAAGACTCAATTGATTAAAGCAATCAGAAGCCAATTAAGATTCTTTATTTTCAAGTAGTCATACTTTCAGAAGCAACCCGGGAACAAAGTATCGGCTTTTGAAAAGAAGTTTAAAATGTTTAGATTTATAATTTTGCTGTCTGTATTCATAGTTTTTGGTTCTGCTCGGCCAAGTGACGATTTTACTCCGAAAAATGTGGTAACCGTTCCACCAAATTGTCCCGAGGGCCAGCAATGGGTTAATGGACAATGCCGCGACATATGGCGGTCTATATTCAACTACGACCCACATTACCAACTCCCGTAAGTATTGTAACATGTAAAAAAAAAAAATATTATATAAACTAAATTCAGAATATTGTTGTGAAACCGAGAAACAATACCTAATTAATGTAATTGATAATTTGCAGCATTTAATCAGTAATTGGTCGTTTGTCTCCTAAAATATGACTTATCTATTTATTATATATTTTACTAGCGGCCCGGCCCGGCTTCGCCTGGGTGCAGATACTTTTTTATTTTACTCCACACCAAATACGTGTTATTTTTCGTAATAAGCTTTTGTATACCTAAACATGAATTAGCTATCCTACTGTCCTGCTCAATTCCGTCCCATCCCGTCTGTTCATTCACTTCCCGATACGTCGCGTCCTTTCTCTTAATTAACCATCCCGTCTTATACCGTGCATTTACATTTCGTCCTATTAAATCTGTCAGCTATCCCAGTCTTCTCCCCTACCTCCCACTCTATTATATCCAGTTTCTCTCTACTTTCTAAACACTTTATCGATTTTGATTATCCATGCAATATCCCATCCCTTATTTCACCCCCACTATGCTGTTTTTTCCAAAAATATTACGCCATTACTCTTGTTAGTAATAAAGAGATGAAATATTAATTTTCGTAGAAATGCACTCACACACACACAATTAACGTAGAAACAATTATATTTAACTGGTTTTTCAAGACACAGGCAACGCCTAATTTGAGAATCCCTGCAATATTCTCCATAATTATATAAAATTTTTATTTTATTCAGTTCAGTTCAGTTTTTATTTTTATGTGTTATTTTATTTATTTAAGATTTATTATTTTATTTAAGATTTTTCATTTTCAAGTGAAATTCTATCTTGAAAAGAAGTAAAACTTAATACATGTGAATATTATTTATTTAATTGTCCTATATTTATGTAGCATCATAATATACTCTTTAGTTTACAATAAATTCCTGAACGTATGCATAAATATTTGACAATCAATTTAAATGTCAACCACTTTTCATTACTGTCATTAATTTACATCTTTAAAATCTAAAATACGCCATAAATCGAATATTGTGGCTATTTGTTGTCGATTCGAAACCTTTATTTAAATACGTTATTTAATTTTAGGGAAGAGTTTACCGTATCGACGCTATGAACATTAAATCTTTGACAGTTACAAACCCATGAACATTTTGTATGGCAAAATGTTTTTTCCTTTTTTTTATACTTTCGTCAATTCAATCGAGATAAAAACTATCCCACCTTTAAGTTGGAACAAATAACACATATCTACAAAATTTCATTATAATCAGTTGAGTGGTTTAGGAGTCCATCGCGGACAAACAACGTGACACGTGAATTATATATATTAAGATTATCCTGCATTTACCAATGAAAATACTACCGGAAATGCGTGTCCCATGTGAGAGGCTGCCTGGGCGTTTACCACCACATTGTCCATTTCTCTCTGATGATTTGTGGCGGAGAAGAGTCTCTTTTCCGCCACAAATCAGTGTAAATGCACTGTTATATTCCGGTTTGAAGTATATTGAAGACAGCGTAACTACTGGACATATTGGGACTTAATATTTCATGTCTCAGGATGACGAGCGTAGCGAAATGCCAAGCATTGGTTTTTTTATTTCATGGTGTTACTTGGTTTTGCTACTGTCCATGATCGCATCGCTTACCATTGTGCGAACGTCATGCTCGTCTACATTCTCTGCAATATTTAAAAACCGGCTAAGTGCGATTCGGACTCGCGCACGAAGATCTACAAAAGAAACCTTAAAAATCGCATTTGTTCCTGTTTATTAAGATCCAGTTAATTATACTTGTTGTATGGGAGCCCCCTTCAATATTTACTTCTTTTATTCGATTATTTATTTCGAAAGGTAATATACAACTAAATTTTAAGCATCTACCTGTTACCGTTATTAATATTGAACAAAAAAACACGAATAAAACCCGTTGATTATATGGGGACACCCCATAATATTTTTTATTATTTGTTGTTATAGCGGCAACGGAAATACATAATTGGCGAAAATTTCAGTTTTCTAGCTATCACGGTTTATGAGATACAGCCTGATAACTGATAGACAGACAGACGGACAGACAGCGGAGGCTCAATATAGGGTTCCATTTTTACCTTTTAGGTGCGGAACCCCAAAAAGGAATCGTTGTCTACTATTTAGCAGCGGCCTTAGTGTAGAAATCATGCAATCTCGCCGGCTTGGTTTTACTGTCGCATTAGATTGACTGGGAAATTGGGACCTCTTCATCTTGAAAGTTTCCGTTACGCAATTGGTTAGATGCCGGCTGTGAAATGTGAGGCCGCGGGTTAGATTCCCTCACTGTGACATATTTGTGTGGTCCACAAATTGACTTGTATTGTAACATTGATACCGATGATTCCACAGGTATTTATTTCGAGTCTGGGTGTTTGTGAAACCGAAAAGTCCCTCGTAGTTCCTGATACCCACGACATGATATTAGTATGGAGTCAGGACTTTCTATGTGACTGTTGGTTATTTTTATATACTTACCTGTTATTTATGAATAATGTATTACAAAAAAGGTAAAGTTTATTAAGCGCGTGGTGGCCTTTTAACGGACCAGACAAGGCTTGCACCATGTTCACGGTGGTAACGGGTTGAAATCTCAGGGCACCACTGATATTTCGTAATCATGTGTGTACTGATACCACAGAATCAGTGGCGCTGATGTGGGTACTGAAATATAGTGAGGAAACTAGCACAGATACCATAGCGATATTTAAGTATTCGTATGGTATGTAAAGTCCACCAACTCGCACTATGCCAGCATCGTGGACTATACTGCGCGTTAGGTTAGTTGAAGTACCTTTTTAAGGAGGCTACTCAGAATTTTATCCCCATCCCAAGTATATTCTTATTATATGACCATAATTACTTACGGGAATTTCCATTGAAAACATTATTTATGGACCCTAACAACAGAATTCCTTCATAAAAAAACATTCGGCGCCCAAGCCGACAAGACGCAATCTCCGACATCCAGTTCAGCCCGGAGTCTATGCAAAAACATATCTAAAAGAAGATAGCACAGGGGTGCCCACTTTTAAGGATTTTAGGAAAGTACCTATAGAATTGAGATAAAGTAATTTATCATTATTATTTTTGGGCATTGTTTTATAGTTGCATGCAAGCTTGACCTATCATGTGTTTAAATCTTCTAAAAATACACGCTGTATAGCGTAACCCTGTCAATTTTAGCCTCTATTGTAGAGAAAGGCCGTGCTCTGGTTTTAATAGGGTTGGTACAGATTCATAATCATTTATTAAGTTGTAGAACATGTTTTTCTTAATGGTTTCTTAGATTTACGCGAATGTTACACATTGAAATAAACCTATTATTTACGGATTTTATCGCGGATTTTAGTCCGCCCCGTGACCACGAAAGCTGTACAGTAATCGAAACGTCGGGAATTCAAAAAATGTAAAAATTAAACCAAATCCGCGATAAAATCCGTAAATAATAGTTTTATTTCAATATGTTTTTTCTTATTAGATAGAACCGGCAAACGTAATTCGGATGATAAGCGATTATCACCACGAAGTCAAGAATGCGTTGCCGGCCTCACAAAATTCCAAGAGCAATAGAAAGAATAAAGGAGTAAAGGATATTTGGTATCCACTCTCCAGCAGTCTCACTCAGTGTAGGAACAGCAAAGATCAGATACGTGTTCCTTACTTTTTTTGTTTAACCTATACTCATATATACAGTAATATAAAAGCTGAAAAGTTTGTTTTTATTTTACCTCTAAACTCAGGAACTACTAGAAAAAATATTTTTCTGTTAGATACACACGCACACGCACACGCACACACACACACACTTTTATAATGTAAACAACCAGCATTTACAGTCGTAATTTTATAGTAATAACATGTACAATGTAATAAAATGCAAAACAAATAACTATTCTTATTACTTACCACAGCGCTTTCAGGCAACAGAAGATCGTAGACGATCTATAATCTATACCAATATATTTAGGGTTGTCAATATAGATCTTATTACTTCATATTTTTAAATATCTATTACAACAAAGAGAAGCAATTATCAAGCACCAGCTTCATTTAGCACGTTGGTCTCAAACGATTACATTATCATGAAAAGTATTGGATAAAAATATAGATTTAAATAACAGACAAATATAATTTCAAAGGGTATTAAGTGTATTATCTGGACTTAAAAAAATCTGGTAATAGTGTGATAGAACGTTCTATAAAGATTAAAATACACAATATGTATTAGGTACTTACGTACTTATCGACACTAATTAAGTTATGTTAATTAATATAGATTATACAGGGTATATCAAGACTGCTACCGAAAACGAAGCCGGGTGGTAGTTTAAGCGACTTCAGACACAATGCAACAGAAAAAGTTGCAAAAATAAGCGACAATTTATTTTTTTTGTAATTTTTTTCCTATTGCCATATTTTGGTGGTAAATACATTTTTCCTAAAATTATAATGTATTTATAAATACTCTAAGATATAAGAGAGTTTAAATTATTATTTTAGCAAAAACTATGGATTTACCACCCAAAAATAACGATATTTAAAAAATAATTGTCGCGTTTCTATGCGAAATTTTTAATTGCAATGTGTTTGTAGCCACTAAAACTACCACCCGGCTTCGTTTTCGGTAGCAGTCTTGAGATACCCGGTATAGATTCAATCATAGTGCTTACTACACGAATTCGTACTGTGGCCTGAGTCATGTATAAAGTGACCATTTATTTTTTGTGCCAGAGCGGGACACATTTGTGAAATTAAATAATAAAGTTTTTTGGTTTTAAAAGTTTTTATCATAGAATATTTATAGAAGATATATAGTCGTATTTGTTGGCTGAAAAAATTGTTTCAAAACATCAGGTCTAGTTTTTAGATACATAAGTGAGAAACTCATGATTTATATATATTTATTTTCGTAATCAAAATAGCTTTAATTACTGCGACACACGCCTGTATTTTATCACTTGTCCATATTTTGTTTATGTGAGAGACACTCTTTCGATAGATGCGTTACTTCCAGGCAGACACATGACGTATGTATCTACTCAATATTTATAGAAATGATTGTTAAATCAAGACTGTTTGTACGAAAGTGCTTTGAATAATACCCCACAGTTTTCAGTAGTAGTTCGGTGAAGCATTTCGAGCGGGAAATACATTTTAAAATTATTGTTTGGTCCGTTTGCAAGAGCGGGACTATGTCAGCCTTACTGGGGACGCCGGGACAGACTTCCTGAAAGCGGGACTGTCCCGCCCAAAGCGGGACGTATGGTCACGTTAGTCATGTATCGACTAACTGCATTATTCATTAGTTGTAACATGCATGGTGCGCACTGTATTGCTACTTGCTCGATGTTTTTATTATTAACAAATTAACTGGACTAATTTTGGCACTACCTTAGTTGCTTAGCTTTCTAAGAACTTTTAGTTTCACCCTGTTACGTTACACATTTTTCTTGTTGATTTATTAGCTGTAACACATGTGTAACACCAACGTAATGAACTTTGACTCTAAATCACGAAATTCGCGACAAACGCGGGCCACACGTACATCTCCAATTATTAAAAAACTAATGTAAACTCATACAGAGTGCGTGGTAGCCGGTTGCTAAACGGACAAGACGCGGCTGCCAATAATATGTTCACGGTAGTCGCGGGTTCGAATCCCAGGGCGCACCTCTGACCTTTCGGAGTTATGTCAATCACCACACACTAAAACGGTGAAGCAAACATTGAGAGGAAACATGCATACCATGGTGATTTATATGAATTTCAATGGTATATAAGTCCGCCAACCCGCACTAGGCTAGCGTCGTGGACTATATGGCCTAACCACTGTCAATCGTACTCTCGATTGTAGAGGAGGCCCGGGCCCTGCAGTGGGACGTATATGGGCTGATACAGAATACAGAAATTCATTCAATACCCACACTAAACATGCATAGTTTCTTTGAAGTTGTAATGTATGGGATACATTATCTGTGCCCAAACCATAGTTGGGAACAGCCTTGTCTATTTTTCTCTTCTTTTTTCGTCTGTCTTTATTAAAACACCATGGCTGAAACAAGAGGTCGCGGGTTCGATCCCTGCACCGACACAAATGTTTGTGTGGTCCACAAATATTGGGTGTTTGCGAGACCGCATAGTCTTTCGTAGTTTCTGATACCCACGACACAAGACATAATTGATCTAAATGTGGGATCAGAGCTATGAATGTGACTGATGGGTGTATTTATTTATTTCTTTATTTACTTCAGACGTCAATTACTATAATAGGGAACATGCACCAGACTTCAAAATAAGTCAAAATATTTTTTTTTTTGTAATCTTTATTAATATAGAGATATACCTTTAAGATATTTTTTAAATTTATCAACTCTAAATCGGTAAAATAAAGACTTAAAAATGACATTTCAAATTTGCTGCGCATTTTTTCCGAAACGTGATCTATTGCTTGAAAAGAAAAGTGACGACAATGGTCACGTTCTTATGAAGTATTAGCTTGTTGTTTGACGTTTGTTTATGAGTTATTTTGTGCTTTCTTTATTCTATTAAATAAAATTGATTATTTTGTCACGAAATACAGTTCTGTAGCAATTCATGAAAGAATCTTAATAGTTCATATCGTGACCTCTGACGTCACAGCGATTTCGCGCCAACATGGCGTTTAAATGCTTCAAAACTGATAGCAGTTTTGATTATTTTTTTGTACTTTTTTTATTTATATTTTCAAAGACTTATATTTTTATCCGATAATGTAATAACATACAGAATTGATTAAAAATATAAAAAAATGACATGTATATTCCCTACTGCTAAGCTACAACGTTCTCAGAACAATAAGCTATTCATTGTTCTGAGGCAACGTTATCTATATCGCCCAATGACGTTTTACAAATAGACACGTCATACACTAACATAATGGCACAAAAAAAATGGCGCGATGCGTATTGTAATTTCAAATTGGTTCGAAGAAAGAGTAAAAAAGCAAGAAAAATATGTTAGAAGAAGATGAATAGACATCGATAGTTACGTAACAATAAGTGCCGCACGGTTATTGGCCAAAGCGCGTATGACGTAGCACCAAGCATGAAGTACGGGATGACGTGGCGAGAGCTGTCAAACGTCGCTTTGAGAGCGAATTTATTAATTTTATTAATAAAAATTAAATTAGTGTGTACTTGCGCACTAAATAATATATTTTTTTTTGTTTCACAGTTTCAGAATCATTTGTACATTATTTTAAATCACTCTAATCTATTTTTCCGCATTTGGTTTCGAGAATACAAATAGTCAGAGAAACGTGTATCCGCGACACTGGTTGAAACGTGACTAATTGCAAGGGAGGCAAATACCTTCCAAACGTCTTGCCATTATAAAGCTCGGACAACGCATCTATGCTTTATAAACATCTTAGATATCGCCTATTTCACTCACTCATTCATAGATCACATGAGACTACAAAAAATTAACCAATCGGGTTTGTGAATCACAATATCAATTCGCATATTTTAGCAAATATATTATATACTAGCAGCTAGCTGTGCCCGCGACTACGGCCGCGCGGAATTTAACAAAAGTTTATTTTTCTAAAATAAATGTAGCCTAAGTTACTCCTTATTATATCAGCTACCTGACAACAAAAGTCCCGTCAAAATCGGTCCAGCCATTTTAGCCGGAACAAACAGACAGACAGACAAAAAAAATCTAAGGTCATTTTCGTTATGATCACGATCACCACGTCACAATACCTTCGTGTATATAACGATATGTAGTTGGGCATTTTTTTTATTTTCTCTTTACAAACAGACACTTCAATTTTTTTTATATGTAGATATAGATAACCTAAGAAATGTTACCATCGATTTCACTTGCTATTGGTGATTGCTATTGCTATTTGTTCCAACATTGCTGTTGACCGAAGCTGCTCTATAGATTCACGAAGCATTATCCTAAGCAGCTTTAAATAAAACTACAGAGGATTAAAAAATTACAAAACATGATACTTATTGCTTACTACCTAATATCGCAAGAATCCGTTTATCAGTTATTCTTAGGCAATTCTTGTTATCAGCTATAATAAATTGTAGCCTCATCCACAGTTTAAAATCAATTGAGATTACCCGAGAAGAAGTTCGGTTACCGGTGGGAGATCTTTCATATTTGAGAGTCCATCTGGGTGGGTAGTACCGCAATGTCTATTTCTCCTGCCAAACAGTAGTTTAAATGAACTGTAGTGTTTCGGGTTGAAGGACATTGTAGCCAAAGTAACTACTGGATATATGGAGACCTAACACCTTATGTCTCAGGATGGCGAGCTCAGTGGAATGCCAAGCATTGCTTTGTAATTCAAGGTGTTGCTTAGTTTTGCTACTGGTTAATGAGCGGTCGAATCGGTTACCATCAGGCGAACGGCATGCTCTTCTTGGCATTAATTGCAAGGATAAATAAACTATAAAAATATATTAGATACATTACGACCAGCCAGTTAAAGGCAATAAAAAAAAATCTCAACAAAGACGCAACCATAATTTCACAATATTACTAGAAAAATAAAGACAGGGACATGGCTCGCAGTTTCATTGTTTAACGTCGATATATACGTATGTAGAAATTAAGAATACAAAAATGATATATAAAACAAATACATCGATAACAATATGCTACTTACAAAGAAGCATTCAGATAGTTAGTCTAAAAAATAAATACGTATAAATTGTGCAGTTTATTACCTATTATAAGTATATATTATATCTTTTGTCACTGAATCCTTCGCAATAAGAATTCATGCGAAGTATATTGATAAACTATACTAAATGATAACGATAAGAAAATATACCGGGCATATCAATTTTGCACTGATTGTAGGTACTCTATATTTTTATATTTACGTTGTATGTTTCAGTGAAGCTGCGAATTCCGAAGATGCAAAGCCTAAAATGCTATAACAGTGCCACCGAATTGCAAACCTGGACAGCAATGGATAAACGGTGCGTGCCGTGATATATGGAGACAAATCAACGAGATGCCATCAAATGTTGTTACTGTTCCACCTAATTGTCCCGAGGGTCAAGAATATGTTAATGGCCAATGTCGCGACGTTTGGAAAAGGTAAAACTGTCAAATTTCATATTATCATCGATGTAATGCTTGTTGGAACCTGTGAAAATATCTAAAAATGGAATTAATATTACTTGTTTTGGATAGTTTAAAATTCTAGTTCTAGTATTATTAATAGTGCTCCCGTTTTCAACCGCGTAAAAATATTTCCCGGTAAAAAAGTAAACATCTAGTTATTGGGAGTCATTTGTATATTAAAATTTAAAAATCAATCACCACGCACTATAACGGTGAAGAAAATGATTATTCGTAATCGTGCCCTTGACTGTATGTAGAGGAGAATATGAATTGATACGGAGTATCATATAGATGAATTACGGTTGAATCGGCGGGTACGTACGGTCGTTGCGCCGCGCCGCGCCTCGCCTTATTTGACCATAGCACTCAGTTTATTGTAGGTATGTGCTAAAGTTGCCGAGTCGGTTTTCAGATCAACTACATACACTAGTCCACCCCACATAAAAAAATGCGACACCAGCGCCATCGATTTGAAACAAAAATTCAAATATTTCACAAGGCAGTAATTTACCGAGATAAAAAAATACTGTATGTTACTTAATTTAGATCATCTATCTGTGTATAATAATTAGTTAAAATCCATAAAACGTTTATTTCTAACAATCATCCAAAAAAACACAAATTTTTGAATTTATTAAATTAACAGGAATATGATATAGTATTGAGTAAAAAAGAAATGCATATTATATACCTTCAATCCCCTATGTAATATAGATGTATTTTATATACGTAATAAAAAATGTTTTTATTTTACAGTGCATTGCAGTTCTTACAAAAGCTCGTTTATGGCAGTATGTATGATACTGAAGATATGGCTAAAATAGATGAAGCAGTTGACACCATCAATGAAATGGTTGACGCTCTGAACAAAAACATAATAACCGTACCAAACCAATGTCCGGCGGGTTCCAGACCTGATGGTTTAGGCATTTGTCGTCCGATATTTGATTAAGAAGTATAATGCCAATGCTGATTAATCATTAACAATATGTATATAAAGGGCTCGTATTCCTGATTATATAAATGACATTAGTGCTTTAATGTGTAAACTATTTCTATATAGACATGTATTTAATAAAAGTGAAATATAAATGAACCCCAAAAGAACAAATAAAACATTTAGATCTTCCTTATTTTTGACCGACTTTAAAAGAGAAGGTAATTGATTCGCCTGATTTTTAAATTCGAGATTAGGGGCAACTACTGCTACTACAATTGGTGCTATATCTAGTTGCTCTTTGATTATGTAAAGTGAAACATGTTTAATATTCATAGCTTGCGACACCCATGGTTTAATTTTAACCTTATTTTATTTTGTTATCATTTATTAGTCGGCATTACAATTATTGTGAAATATTATTTCTCTTTGTTTCATTTCTGGAGATCGATAAAATCATGATCCTTCCTTCGCCTTAACGTGTTCAGATCAAAATAAATAAGTCGTATGTAACATGGATACGCCTTATCCTGTATATGTTCTAAACAACTCCTGTCAGCAGGCCCAGATCTAGGGGAGGGGCAAGACGGGGTCTATGCCCCGGGCGGCAAGTTCAGGGGGCGGCATATTGAATCTTGGGAGACAACTACACAATTGACCAATAACTTAACACCACTTGCACGGGCACTGCAGAACTTTTTTTTCCCGGGGCGCGAATTTTAATGAATATGCGATAGGGGCGCGTGAAGAGATGAAGCTATATTTGGAAACTCCTTCATCGATCTCAACGACTACGTTTGGTTTCAAATATTCAATTTGTGTTTACTAGTTAGTTTTGTTGATTAACCGAACGAAAAATCATTTTATTTGGGCTTGACATTGGGCTGAAGATCGAGCCCAGTGACGTGCCATAGGAGAGGCCTATGTCCAGCATTGGACGCGAATAGGCTGATGATGATAATGATGATGATTGTAAACTCTACGAAAGCTTTTTACAGAAATCAACACAAAACATTCTCTTGGGTCCTTCCCATCTTCTATTCAGCTATGAAAGTATCCTTTATGTCAACCCCCTTATAGCTAATATTCAAAAACAGAGCATACTATTATTTTGTTGGAATTCAAGACAAATTCGATTTGTGTCTAAACAATTCAAGGGAGTGGTTACAATATTAAATTTCTAGTACGGAGAGAAGAAAGAGAAATTGTAGCGACTCTAAGATGCTCTTAATGTTTGCATCATTCATAATGTGGATGGCCCGCCGTTGCAATCCATCCGAGGCATCGAGCAGGTACAGAGCGGATCCATCCTACAGGTCCGAGCAGTATTCCATACCCGGCCGGACCTGCGCTTTATACAAGTGATAAAGTTGACTGGGTGTGAAAAATTGACGCATCCGGTTCAGAATTCCAAGCTTGCGTGCTGTGGCAGATATTACGCCCTCGATGTGATTCCTTGGATTGAGATCATAGCGAGATTGATATCCAAGGATATTCTGCATTGAGAGGGGAGCACCCTGAAAAATTGGAAAGGGAGAGAACGGGTATTTTTTGCTTTCTGGACACCTCAGCGGTGGCAACGCTGGACGGCAGAAGTAAGAATGAACGGTTCTGGCCAAACTCCGAGAAGCACGACTGCTAGTTGGGTGATTGGCCAACGCACGCCCAATCCTGCTAAGGCACTGGGCATCCGCTCTAAAGTAGGCCTTCTTGCATGCCTTGGTGGCTTGGTTGTAGGCTTCTTTGAGGGAACTAATATTGGCATCCTTCATGACGCGACCCCTGATCTAAGTGCGATATGACGCCTGCTTGTCACCAATAGAATCGGTGCATGATTGTACCAGGAGCGTCCACGGCCTTTACTGGCGATCTCAGAGGAAGAAATCTAGTTTTTCATTCCAAGCCTGATCTCGCCAGCAATAGCGTTGGTACTTGCTGAGTGATCTTTACCCTCAAAGCAGAGCTGCCTCCAAGGGATGGATGAGAAATAATCTTACACACCATTTGAATCTGCAGACGAGTAATGCCAGACCCTCCGCTCAACCTGCACGGCACGTGGAGGTGAAGCGACCGGTACTGACGACCCAAACAAGCATTGATCGAAAGTACCCAGAGGCCAGAGGAACCAGCATGATCAGTCTTGGAGGAGCCATAGTTCGTGATGAACATTGAAAGACTACCAAGACCCCCAAGAAGAACCCCATTTCGATCGGGAACTGCGCCCGCACGTCATCAGCCGCCTGGCTAAGATACCTGAACAGCCAAGTCGTCTCATCGTCCCCTTTGTGAGACCTGTAAAGGCACATGTAGATGCGGCTCAGGGAAACTAGATCCACGTGCACCCACAAAGCGGAGAAGGAAAGGTCTTTCATGCAGCGCAAACGGCGACAGCAGATGTCCGTCCGAACATACAAGTATACCCCGGCTTTCGGCTTAAAGTTTTCTTTAAGCTAATAACCAGGGGACAGCAAGTAGGAATTTTTGGCCGGACGAAAACCAAACGAATCTGTGTCTCCGTTAAGACGAGCAAAGCAGGACGGGCTCTCTCGAGATCATGGTGGTCGGCATTGAGGTTCGTATGGAGTCCGCAGATGTTGGGAAACTCAGTGAACGCGGTGGTGGGGTTATGCACCGCTGAAGAACATGCTCTGTTTAATTGCACTGTCATTAGGTTGATGGGATGGGTTTGTTGAAGAGGTATCGAGGAGCCTAAGTCCGGACATTAAGAAGGCGGAATGGGCACCGGTACAAAAGGGTCGGCAGGTGGCGAATTGATCCGCCGGATTGAAGTGGCCGCGTACCCTCCCGGGATGGGCCGCCGGGACCCCACTTTCGGTCACCAACCGGCACGACGGATCCACCCAAGATTATGCGCGGCATGGTGAGGCAGCCTCTCGTGGTGATTAGCCGCGATTGGGCCCCTGTACTGTACCGCGGGTGGACAGCGGACAACCGTTTTTACGGGTCTCCCTGACCGCGGGTCAACACTCTTCCCTTATACAGCGTCCGATAATACCCACATGATACAACCTCGTGCCCGGAGTCAAACCCCTCGAAAAATCGGAATAACATGGGCTGATCTCGGAAACCGGTCCCTTACGGGGATCACTATGGCGGTCTTTACGTCCCGTGGACGGTGGTCGCTACCCGGGCGGACACTTAAGTCCTATCACCACGAACTGTGTCACTCATTTGGCACTACCCAGGGGTTTTTAACAGCGTTTATACCTTCCGCGCGCTTTTTGGCTTAAAAACAGGACTTTTCAAACGAGTTAATAGCCACCAATAAACAATTTAAAGGAAAAATAATTAGTACTCATTTTAGAAAAGGTTGTCATCTAGGGATTTAGGTGGAGAACATTATAGATTGATAGATAATTTGTGAATACTATAAGGATTACTGAACACAGGTTTCGTTATTTAGGCTTCGAATGGCAATTTAGAAGCTTAAGATATCCGAAATCACTAAATATAAGATGAAAATAAAAATATTATCTAACTAATAAGACCCTTATGGAGGGATTTTGCTGAAAAAAATAATCTTTTTGCGTTTAGTTCCTGAAAATAAAATTTTAAACAATGCGAAATTATTCAGAAACTCTCGTCAAGAACATATTTTTTTCACCAACTTATCGTACATAATTTTTTATAGCAATTGTATATTATAATAGAATTGCAAATTATAAAATATGTTATCAATAAATTAATCAATAAATTGCATATTATAAAATATCTTATCAATAAATTAACATTTTTATATTTCAACAAAATTAGTTTTCATTACTGCGATTGCCACATCTTAGTACTTTGGTAGCAAAATATTTTTTTTTTATTACCTACAATAATTTTGTATTGAATTTAAATTATGTTTCAGATAATATCCATCCATCCATCCATCCATCAGCCAAAGGAAGTCCACTGCTGAACATAGGCCTCCCCCAATGATTTCCACAGAGACCTGTTGGAGGCAGCCTGTGTCCAGCGACGTCCCGCGACCTTTACCAGGTCGTCGGACCATCTTGTTGGTGGACGTCCTACGCTGCGCTTTCCGCTACGCGGCCTCCATTCGAGTACTTTCCGACCCCATCGGTCATCAGATCTCCGCGCTATGTGCCCGGCCCATTGCCACTTCAACTTGCTAATCCGGTGGGCTATGTCGGTGATTTTAGTTCTCCTACGGATCTCCTCATTTCTGATTCGATCTCGTAGGGAAACCCCGAGCATAGCCCTCTCCATAGCTCGTTGAGTGACTTTGAGCTTCCTAATAAAGCCCATAGTGAGAGGCCACGTCTCGGTGCCGTAAGTCATCACTGGCAACACACAACTATCGAAGACTTTCGATTTAAGGCACTGAGGTATTTTGGACGAGAAGACGTCGCGTAGTTTCCCGAACGCTGCCCAACCGAGTTGGATTCGACGATTGACCTCTCTCTCGAAGTTGGACCTGCCTAACCGGACCACTTGTCCTAAATAGACATATTCGTCAACAACTTCAAGAGTCGAGCCCCCAACACCGATGGGGTGGGCACAACATGGACATTCGACATGATCTTCGTTTTGTCCATGTTCATTTTAAGACCCACCTGTTGGGAGACTCGATTGAGGTCTTCGAGCATAGTGCTAAGGTCTTCCAGCGATTCAGCCAAGACTACAATATCGTCGGCAAACCGAAGGTGAGTGATATACTCGCCGTTGATGTTGATGCCGAATCCTTTCCACTGCAAGAGCTTGAAGGCATTTTCCAGCGCGGCAGTGAACAGTTTCGGAGATATGACATCTCCCTGTCTCACGCCTCTCTGTAGTGGAATAGCCTTCGTACTCTGATCTTGTACTCGGACCGACATGGTGGCGTTGTTGTATATACACTTCAACACTTCGATGTACCGATAGTCGATATGGCACCGCTGGAGAGACTGTAGCACAGCCCAAGTCTCGATCGAATCAAAGGCTTTCTCATAGTCCACAAACGCTAAACAAAGCGGCAAGTTATATTCCTCGGTTTTTTGTATAACTTGCCGAAGCGTATGGATGTGGTCTATGGTACTAAAGCCTTTTCGGAAACCGGCTTGTTCGGGAGGCTGGAAGTCATCAAACCTGCGTTCAGATAATATAATGGGATGTAATTCCGAGGCTAAATTATGTTATATATTGTAATATAAAATTAAATATATTTCGTAATTGTAAGGGGTTGTAAGGCACCTAACTCTATTCATGTGTTCGAACACGAAATGATTAATAAAACTTCCGTAGTGTCTACTGATTGAACACTGATTTGAATGCAACTTAACAATGCAATAATAACGAAAATATGATTATCTGATTATATTGTATTGTTCATTGCTTGCAAAGTAATATTTGTCTACTTATAATGCAAATAATAATAAGTTACATTTCAATTGAATATTAGAATTTTGAAGCGCACGGATCAAAGTTGTTTGAGCTGACTGTATAGCGAGCCGACGCGGCAGCTCTACGCACACAGCTTTGGTCGCTTATGTATGCGTGAAATTAACGAAGAAATACCTATAGTAGACTTTGCGCGCAAGGTGTAAACGCTCTTAACCACGTGAACTTTTAAAAGTTGACAGATTATTTAAACCGCCTTCAGTGGTATATAGCGAACTATTAGATGAATGGCAAAATAGATGGGAGGTATCTTTGAAGGGACGTCATTTATACCAATATTTTCCTTGCGTGCGTGATCGTTTGACAAAGACTTGGCTAGATGTCGATTATTGCGTATCACAGTTCCTTACGGGCCATGGTAACTTTAAGTCTAAATTGTACTGTTTTAAGCTCGTTGATTCGCCTGCATGCCCATGTTCAACACCTAATTGCGATTATGAATAGTCCGCGCATCATATACTTTGGGAGTGTAGTATTTGGCAAAATAAGCGTAAAATCATGTTTGATAGTATGCAGATATCATCCGGAGTCGTATACTACATGGACCTAGTAGAGACTAGGACGAATTTCCGTTCTTTCCGGCGTTTTTGCCATACCTATTACTGGAATCAAGTATAACAGGTCACACAATAGGTCCCATTTATATGTAATAATGAATTCCGTGGTGCTTTACAGCTGGCTTCTCCGGCTGTATATGTCTTTTTGTGAGGTTATTACCTCTTTAGTTCAATGTTTTGTCACCCGCTTTGCACGGAGGGAAGTGGACATTATTTATTTCCAACTCCTCCTATTAATGTAACTTTCTGATTAATTTCGTTGCGGGTTAAAGACATGTTAGACATTCCCGGAGACTCGCCGAGCTTCAATGCTCGGTGTCATTACATTGCGTGCCACTGTTGATCCTGGCTTACAGGAGTTGCAGTGGCGGGTGTGAGGGCGGTACAGTCTCCTATCCAGGGGTACCGTGTAGTAAAACGTGAAAAGTGACGTTAACCCTTAAAAGTGAAGCTACATACAAGTGAAGTCAATATAAAGCGTGTAAAAAATGCTTAACTTGGTGGTAAAATAGCGTTCTTTCCCGAAGGCCTATGTCATATGGTTGCTAAAAATGATTATGATGATTAAGATAAAATATAGGGATTTTTCAGTTTTTGCCCCGCCTCGAAAAATACCTAGATCCGGCGCTGCTGTCAGCCTGGATCAACTGGGCTACGCAAAATATTGGCAGATTGTATTGTTACTTGATAGAGCACTGCTAGACTACCCTAGACAGCGTGTGTATTCTTTTTACGAAAATAATGAGATTCGATTCTTCGCTAGGAATATTAATGTTAACTACATTCAAGTACCTATGCAATATTAATTGTGGCTTCACTAAGTAAATGCTTTATAATATTCTTCAGTTTTTCGGCCTTTACCTTCCAACCCCATTTGAAGAATTCTCCAGTATATATCTTCAAACGCTTGACAACATTCATTGCTATGCAGATGACAGCACGTTTCATGGGCGATACCACTGCGAGCCTCCAGGTTGCCGAGTCGAAACTGTAAAGGGACGCGAAGATCTTGTCATTGAGCTTAACCGGACCTTTTATCTCATTTTCACATGGGTTTCCAGGAATATGGTTGAGTTCAATGCCAAGAAAACCCAGGTGTGTGCGTTCACGTGCAAAAAATCTCCGTTCTCTCCCGTCCCCATTCTTCAGGGTGCACCCCTCTCAATGCGGAATGACCTAAGTATCCTTGGTGTGGATATCCGCTGTGATCTCAATCCAAGGAATCACATCGAGGACGTAATAACTGCCACATCACGCAGGGTTGGAGTCCTGAACAGGGTGCGTCGGTTATATAAAGCGCAGGTCCGGCCGGGTATGGAGTACTGCTCGCACCTCTGGGATGGATCCGCCCAGTACCTGCTCGATGCCTTGGATGGATTGCAGCGGCGGGCCATCCATATTGTGAATGATGCAGACGTTACGAGCAACTTAGAGTCGCTACAACTCCGGAGGGATTTCGCCTCTCTAAGCATGTTCTACCGCCTGTATCACGGTGAGTGCTCTGAAGAATTGTTCAATTTGATCCCCTCCTCTCCATTCCTACCCAGAACCACGCGTGCTGGCTTGCGAAGCCATGGCTTGACGGTCCACGCCATCCCGGCGCGAACCAAACAGTTTTCAAATTCTTTTTTATATTGTGGAATTGTTTGCCTTCTCCCTCCTTCCAACAATTCTGGGTTCTTCCGCCGTAGTATGAAGAGGCATCTTAGCAGGCTGGCATAATTGTGTCTATTGACATGGGACTGCCGTCCGATGCCAGTAGAGACTCTGCCTGGGCGGCACCGGGCTCACCATCAGGCGCAGTGCGGCCACTATGCCGGGACAGAATAAAAAAAAATATTCGACATTATCAATGAGTGCAAAAAAAATATAAGGTCGAATATAAAGTGATTAGGTCTAGGTCATGCAAATTTCTTGAAAAACTTCATCTATACATATAAATAAAATTGAAGTGTCTGTTTTAAGAGTGAAAATAAAAAAAAATGTCCTACCTATCGTTATATGCACGATACCTGTGCCGAAAATGATATTTAAAATTTTTGTCTGTCTGTCTGTTTGTTCCGGCTAATCTCTGAAATGGCTGGACCGATTTTGACGGGACTTTTTTTGTCAGGTAGCTGATATAACAAGGAGTAACTTAGGCTACATTTATTTTAGAAAAAATCTTTTGTTTTAGAAAAATAAAGTAATGTTGCAATGCCCGCGCGCAGCTCACGCGTCACGTCGGGCGCCTCCCACCACTTCTCCCACCAACGAATCAATATCACATTTATAAAATATTGTATGTAAAGAAATGTTTCAATAAAGCTAATACAAAAAACAGAAAATAAATGTGTAACGGGAGTTTACCGTCTCTCGCTAAGAGATGGGGCCACCGTAGAATTAAATCGCGTATGGTTTCGTTACAAAGGTCGATAATCTATATATTAATACGTGATGCAAAAACTTTGGACCCCTTTTTACGAAAATTGCGCGGACGCAGGAGCATAAAATTTGGCACACTTATAGTTTATATGTAGGAGAAGTGCAGAACGCTAATATTTTTCAATAATAATGCTTATAAAGTACAAGTAACAAGTACAAGTAGTAAGTAAGTAATCAGAAAATAAAACATTACACACACTACCATGCATTTCACACACCATACATACACAGGTATTGTACACGCATACATACTCTGTTGTCAAATTTTATCTTTTCTTTTTCATTTTGTTCTTCTGACATAGACATATCAAACAAAAAGTTTTATTTGCCTAATGAGGTAATAATATTAATTTTAAATGAGGCAATGATTAATATTAGGCCTAATATTAAATGTAATATAAAAAAAGATTTTAATAATAATGCATAAAAAGTACATTAAATCAATAAATAAACCAGCATGCATTTGACACACGCATACACAAGTATTTGTACACGTATACATACTCTTTGGTCAAATTGTTTCTTTGGTTTATTATAGACATAGTTGAATGTCAATCAGAAAAATTTGTTTACTGTGGTTTTGTTGAATGTCAAACAGGAAAGATTTATTTGACGAATACTACGTGAAATACTGAGCGCTTATACAAACTGTGTAGCAGTAAGATACTTTTAAATGTACACGGACTATCATTATGCATATAATGATAGTCCGTGTACGTGTGTGTGATAAAGAAAGTTCTGTAGCAGTAATCTGCAATAACAACATTCAGGTACAAAAAAAATATATAATTTACTATTGCTGGTTCAAAGCAATTATTGTAGTTTACGATTTTAGTAATTGCATATACTTCAGGGGAAATAAGCGATTTTGAGAGATACGTACATTTAAATGTGCATGAATTATCAGAATAACAACATCATCATACAGGTAAAAACTTTTTCTATTCTTGATTTGGTCGAATTTCGACCACTAGGCGACCACTAGTTAAAATAAAAATGCCAAAACCCAAAAAAATACTAAATAAACTAATTAACTTTTTTGTTAAATTCCACGCAGACAAAGTCGCGGGCACAGCTAGTAAAGAATACAAATCAACTATTGATGTGGTAAATAACCTGGTAAAGGTCGATGGACAATCATAGTCCAATAGATCCTTGTGGAAATCATTGGGGAAGGTCCAGGGGCGTCGCCAGCCGATGGCCTAGGGAGGGGCAAATATAATGGAGAATGAGAAAAAGGTTATTGCAACTTACACAATTTTGACGGCAGCCCCCAGACGGTCACTATTATTGTACAATAGTATGGTAAACGCAAAATAAATACCGTATAGTAGGGCAAGCCAAGTTAAAGATTTTGTTTTACCTCCTACCTGCCCCCCCCCCCCCCCTTGGCGACGCCCTTGGGGAGGCCTATGTTCAGCAGTGGACTTCTTTTGGATGATGGATAGTACGTATGTGGTCCATGGTCTTCATCCTCCTCGAAACCCGACCTGCTCCGGAGGCTTCACAACCTTAGCTTGGCAGGTTTCTGTCAGCTTTTCTGTGTATTGGCGAGTAAGGGTGGTATCAATCTTCAAAATCGTGTTCTGGACGCAACATTTGACATGCACACAGTAAACCATATAAGTCTTGAACTTCCAATGAATCTCCATTAAGAACCGACGATTTTGTTGGACGATGCGGCCAACTTGGTAAAATGATTTAAACAAGCGCTGTGACTCACCGCCCCATTAAGTTTCGATTTACAAATTCCGTGACTTAGGAATTTATTGTTTATCGTTTTATTGAGCTAAGTACCTGAAAGTAAAACCATAAATATATCAATTAAATACCGAAATTCGATGAAAATGCGAAATGATTAAATTTTTATATTAGAGAAGTGGAAAATACCTTGGGATATGTTAGAAGGAACAATCAGTTGGAAGCTGTATAAATAGCGAACTTCACGACCACCGGCAGACACTAGGACGCTGCGGGAAGCTCCCGCCCTCGCTTCCGTCTTAGGGAAGGAGAAGTGAACACGGCGTAACACCCTCAAGACCGTGTTATTAGCAACGACAGCAACCAATTCCACTGACTATGAAATACCCATCATTTCTGCCGATTGATTTTATATTCATTTCATTTTAGTCTTGTAACAACCTTTCGGGAATAAACATTGTATTAGTAATATGAAATCGTAAGAAATAAAATATTCACTTTTAAAAACTTAATTCCCGATCGTCGTAACGTACTTTTCCTGCTCTTCTATTGGCTGATATTTGACAGGTTGTCGACTATAACGACTATACTGTCATACATAGGTGATCGATGACATGATCGCAATGATTATAGAATAAGGTGATCGACCTTTGAGAATATCATGGAGAATATTTATTTAAAGGCAGCGAACACCGACGAACACAGATAACTATAATAAAGGATCCAGCTCTTACACCAAGGGGGGGTCATATTCTTGTCAGAACTCTGGGTCTGATTTCCATACTCGAATTCGCAATGACGTTTTTTTTTTAAATGATAGCCGTGATTTTAGACCGCACAAACACACTTTTTTACTTTATTTACCGACATGCCAAGAATTCATTGGACTTAGTATCAACAAAAAGGTAATAAACAAATTCTGTCAATCTGGGGCCAGCCCAGAGGGGGGCCATGACCCTGGATCTAACCTTGAATACTAGTATTCAAAAACCTAGATATGTTTGTTCATAATGTTGTTATCACTGATATATTATTGAAAAATGCTATAGGCCTCCCCCAATCAGTGGCGTAACAATAGGGTGCCATAGTTCGCAAAATGCCACGGGCCCCCGGCCTTAGGTGCCCCCGGCCCGGCAGGGCCCTGGTCCGACAGGGTCTCAGGCTCGACAGGGCCCCGGCTCGATAGGGTCTCGGGCTTAAGCTCAACAGGGTGTAAGCAGAGAAGAATGTAACATTAATAACGAAATTAATTTATAATAATAAATAATTGGCTACATTTTTGAAATGACAAACATTTCACCATAATATTTAAATATTTTGTTTTTGTTTCGTTATAGTATAATTTTAGTTAGAAAAAAAAGACGGGTTGCACTCCGGGAGTGCCGGCAGAAGTGAAAACTTGATTATTAACGTTGAGCATGTTTGATATTTTGGAATAGTTAGGGAATAATTTTGCACCAATTGCTTTATCAGTATAAAAGTACTATCATTTATGTGGTAGAATACAATATTCATTTATTGCGCTATCGTACACAAACATGACAATTTATATTACATTAAAAATTTAACACTTTAAAACTACTACAATTATTTTACATTAAAAAGTTTATCTCTCCGAAAAATCAACTTTCATCCATAATTTTAACGACTTTTTCACCATCATCATTACCAGAACTATCATCGCCAATCTCTAAAACTGTTACGATAGGTTTATGGTAGCTGAAGTAAGAAACGAACAGTTTTGATTCGAACCTATTTAAATGTCTAATAAAGACCGCATCAATAGTAGTTTTGTATTTCGTTGTGCTAAGATTGCGATCATTCGACATAGTTAAACCAAATTCATTATTTAAAAATTCAATTAATAGTTGATTTTTATCGTCTGCGAAGTTTATGTTGAAATCTCCACCAAAATCATTGGCAATTCATCAAAGCTTTATAAACTGACAGCTAACTGACAGCTGTCTACTCTCCATCCGTCTTACGCTTTTTCGATCAGGTCACGTGTCCTGACGCGAGTTTAAGATTTTATACCCATTACAGAAAAAGTGCTCAACGCCGCTAAAGAAGTTTTCACTTCAAAAATACCGGGGGAAGACCGTGGGTACAGATTGCAAATTACATACAATTTTAGACTGCTGCCCCAGCCTGATCCCACGGCTGGCTACGATCATGCATATGAGAGACCTACCACCGGTATACCGGGTATATCAAGACTGCTACCGAAAACGAAGCCGGGTGATAGTTTAAGCGACTTCAGACACAATGCAACAGAAAAAGTTGCAAAAAAAAGCGACAATTTTTTTTTGTTATTTTTTTTTCTGGGGCCATATTTGGGTGGTAAATACATTTTTTCCTAAAATAATAGTGTATATCCTTTTATTTATAAATACTCTAAGGTATAAAAGAGTTTAAATTATTATTTTAGCAAAAACTATGGATTTACCACCCAAAATTGACGATATTTAAAAAATCATAAAAAATAATTGTCGCGTTTCTATGCGAAATTTTTAATTGCATTGTGTTTGTAGCCACTAAAACTACCACCCGGCTTCGTTTTCGGTAGCAGTCTTGAGATACCCTGTATAGTAAAAATAAGAAAAATCGTATTTTGCCTGCTCTCGATTGTCGAGCTCGTCAAGACGATTCCTCTGACTCCAAACAAGAAATGACGGAGTTATGCCTGGACAAATATTTTAGGGGAGAGAGGGAGGAATTTGGGGATTTGGTTGGGGCCAATCTGTAGAGCTCACCGAGCCGGTTCCAACGATACCAAACTCGGTGGGTCTACGATCTATATTGGCCGAGATAGGATTGGGGGGGGGTGAGGTAAATTTTCGGGGTGGGAGTAAGGGAGGGGGGGAGGAAGGTTTCGTGGGGAGGCTAATAGGCACTATTTCGGAATAAGGGTGGGGGAAGACAGGGGGGGGGCTATGGGACAATTTTGGAAAAAGTGGGTGAAACTGAAAAAAAAACGAAACAGTAGGCCCAGGCATACATTTTCGCCGCGCTGTAGAGACCATAGCTGTCTACTCTCCATCCGTCCTACTAAGATGTTTATAAAGCAAACGTCATTGCCCTCCTACGCTTTTTCGATCAGGTCACGTATCCTGACGCGAGTTTAAGATTTTATACCCATTACAGAAAAGTGCTCAAAGCCGCTAAAGAAGTTTTCACTTCAAAAAAATTTCTCAAATAAATATAAATATGCCTTGTTCTAGAAACTAAGTGGTACCGAAAAACGAAAGCGAAAGAAGAAGTCCAAAGAATTAAATAAAAAAATACCTAAAATAAATTAGTGGTTTGGCAACAAGCAGCTTATTGATGAAAAGGCGTGTAAACAGAGTCCCAGAAATGAACGAATGGGCGTAACATAAAATTCCATAATAGCAAATCTCGGCGATAGTGAGTATTCACACGGAAAACAATCACAACCAAGTACGAACAAAAATTTAAAACCCAATGGCCCTTTCTTATGAGACAGTGATAATAAATAATAAAATAATACAGGGTATATCAAGACTGCTACCGAAAACGAAGCTGGCTGGTAGTTTTAGTGACTTCAGACACAATGCAACTAAATTTTGTGAATTTTGTAAATTTTGTGTGTTAGGATGGTAAATACATACATTTTTCTTAATCTCTAAAAATCTTAAAATCTTAAAATAATAGTGAACACCCTTTTATTGTTATAGACGCTATTGTATGCAAGGCTTTAATAATTTAAAGCCTTGCATACAATATCTTTACTATGGATTTACCACCCAAACTCGACGATATTTAAAAAATAATAAAAAAAATTGTCGCCTTTCGAAAGCGAAATGTTTAGTTGCGTTGTGCTAGTAGTCACTAAAACTACCTACCACCTGGCTTCGTTTTCGGTAACACTCTTGATATACCCGGTATAAAAACGTAGAGGACGTTTCACTGACGATATAGTCTTGATCGTGGAATCGCTAGAGAAACTGCAACAGATGATGCACGGCCTGGCTTCAGCCTCATAGCGAATAGATATAAAAAAATAACTTTGATAAAACCAAAGTAATAATCAAGCACCAGAATAATCAATCAAATCAAATCAAAATATTCTTTATTCAAATAGTCTTTCACAAGATCTTTTGAATCGTTAATTTCTGCTACCAACCTGTCGCTGCATGTGGCCGCCAGCTCGAAGTAGTTTCCAAATATTCCTACCTGGGGCAGACCCTTTTACAAGGTAGAAACATATTTGAGAAAGAGGCTACGTCGAGGTTCTAGTTAGGCTGGGCAGTATTTGTTAAACTACGTCGAGTCTTATCGTCACCTTTACCACAAAGCTTGAAAACGAAAGTTTTTGCTTCCTGTTATGGCCTACAGTGCTGAGACTTGGACACTCACAGTACGACTGGTGCACTAGCTTATCTCGTTGCTCAGCAATCTATGAAGCGTGCTATGATCGGTGTCACTTTGAAGGATAAGATTCGTAATGAACTTATCCGTTCAAGAACCTAAGGTATAGACAGCAAACAGAATTAACAAGCTGAAGTGGCAGTGCGCTGGCTACATTTGTCGAAAAACCGATGACCGTTGGATTAAACGTATTTTTGAGAGGAGACCGCGTCTTAGCTAACGCCCTCCAGCTGGGTAGAGAGCTGATTCGCAAAAGGTCGCTGCTCGATTCTGGATGTGACAAGCTGACATGGTAAAATGGTGCAATTTGGAAGAGGCATATGTCCAGCAGTGGATTGGATGAAGATGAATAAATAAAATATTTGAGTTGAGGGTTACGACGACTGGAAACCAATTATTAATCCGATAGAGAGACACGAAATACCGAAAATTCACTTGGATTCATATCTTGTATGAAAAATACCAATTACATTGGACATTAGAAGAAGAGCAACAATCCTTATACAAAAAACCAACAGCACAAATAGGACAGCACTCTTTAATCGTTATTAGAGAATCCTTTTTAGATATCATGGAATGATTTATGTTCAAAATCCAATGAGAAATATGAATCCATGTCATTAAAAAGGATTCTGTGTATCAGCTCATATAAGTCCCTCTGCAGGGCACGGCAATAAAATCTACCACTCTGTCCTAGTGATGGCTGGCGGACTTAACGTATCTACCATAGAAATTCTCACAAATCGCGAAAACATCACGATGTTTTCCTTCATCGTCATAGTGCGTGGTGATAGACTCTTAATACACGCATGATTCCGAAAAGTCAGAGCTGTGCCCTGAGATTCGATACCGAAAATGTTCGCGGCTGACTATTAATACACGCACGATTCCGAAAGGTCAGAGGTGTGCCCTGGGATTCGAACCCAAAATTGTTTGCGGCCGCTTCTGGTCCGTTTACAAAAAGGCCACCTTAAAAAAAAGATTCATAAAAACTAAATTATAATGAAAAGTTTTTAAACCATTGTATAGCTTTTGAGCGTGGAGACCGAATCGAGAAATTCCGTAACGAAAATAACCTAAGTCCGACCAAAATTTAAATTTAATATTGATGTGAAACATCTATAGGCTCACTTGTAAACCATTTTGTTGGCGCGGCGACGCTTGCCGTGGCGACGCGACGGGTAGCCACGCTATACTAAGGTATACATTATATTTTATTATTATCATATTAGGTATATATTATTTATTATTCTTTTATAGATCTTATTTTTCAAGTGTCCATAAATATAATTATTATATTTTTATATTTAATTAATTATATTCATATTAATCATATTAGTAATTATATAAATTATATTAATATTATCTTCAAATAATAACTTTTTTATTAAAATTAAATATTTAATGTATTATTTAAGTATTTAATGTTTATTAAATAATGTTACTATTTTCTGTAAGAAATTCGTAATACTTCATTTTTTCATTAGGCTATATTTAATTCCTATAATAATATTATCTTTTATGCATATTACTTGTACACCTTGTACACACACGATGTTTCACATCTGTCAGGCGTCCCATGACGGCTCACATTTTTTTTATTGTGATTCAAATATTTGCCGGTACTTTTAAATGCGAATTGCAAAGTTATTGCGTGATTGATTGTAATCTAACCTTTTTCGATATTTAGTTATGCCATCTATCGATGAATAGCAGAACTTTTAATGACTTTTTGAAATATCACGCTTGTCTCTTTAGTTCAGCAACTCGCCTCTAGGTGACATTGGTTGTATCGGCGTTACTGCGCATGCGTAATCCCCCTCTTCGCCCCGCAATCTGGTGACTCATGCCTGCTTAGATTTTCGGCGTTAGGGCACCTCCTCTTTGTATTTACTTCATGGTACGACTCTACGAAGCTAGCACGTACAACAGTGAAATCTGTATAATTAATATCAAAGAAAAACAAAGGAAAAAAATACTGCATAAATAAAATGAATAAATAATTATAATTACATAAGTTGATAAAAAATGCTATGCAATAGCTTTACCGCGGCAGTCTCCGAGTGCTACACGTATTTTTTTTTTTTACATTTACGAATGGCCCCATTTGATGAACTTTGCCACGGGCCCCCGATGGGGTAGTTACGCCAATGCCTCCAATGATCTCCACATCGACCTGTTCGAAGCAGCCTGCATCCTGAGACATCCTGCACCTTTAACCAGGTCGTCAACTACAATCCCATCAAAAACATCCTGTGAAAAAATTCCAAGTCTCGCAGCTCAGGTTTTCTACCGCAAAAAGTTGTGAGATGCATGTAATACTAACGCCCGAATACTGGAACGCCATTCAAATAATAAGTTACTCTTAACAGCGCACGGCCCACTTAGCCAGTACATTTAATCGGGATTAACGTAGTTAAGCGCCATTTATATTTAAGTTGCGTTCCAGTATTTGGGCGTGAGTCGATTAATTTATTTAGTCCTTGCTAAAGGGACCTTCTGTATAAAGTTGTTACGTAAGTTATTATCATATCAATATTAAAAATTATTTACGTTGTAAATAAATAGTTCGATAGAGAACGGGGATTTTTTGCACGTAAACGCACACACCTGGGTTTTCTTGGCATTGAACTCAACCACATTCCTGGAACCCCATGTAGAAATGAGATCCAAGGTTAAGCTCAATGACAAGATCTTCGCGTCCCTTCACAGTTTCGACTCGGCAACCTGGAAGCCCGCAGTGGTATTGCCCATGAACCGTGCTGTCATCTGCATAGCAATGAATGTTGCCAAGCGACAACATGTCATTGATATGCAGAATAAACAAGGTAGGCGACAGCACCGAGCCCTGAAGAACTCCGGCATTTACCGACATGAGCGCCGAAGCATGTCCGTCAACAACCAAACGTATTCTACGCCCATGCAGAAAGCCGGAAATCCACGAACACAGGTTGCCGGGCAGACCGTATGCCGGAAGCTTGGAAAGAAGACCACGGTGCCAGGCCCTATCAAACGCCTTGGCAATGTCGAGGCTCACAGCAAGAGCCTCGCCACGCCGGTCAATCGCCTCACCCCAGCGATGCAGGACAAACGCTAGAAGATCACCCGTCGATCGATTATGACGGAATCCGTATTGTCGGTCACTAATCAACGAGTGATCCTCCAGGTAGCGGACCAAATGAGCGTTTATGATCCGCTCCATGACCTTACACATCACTGAGGTGATAGCGATAGGGCGGTAATTGGTAGGGTCCAATCGATCACCCTTTTTGGGGATTGGTTGCACATTGGCCTCCCTCCAAGATTCCGGCACAACACCTGTGCGGTAGGACGCTCGGTAGAGGCGAGTCAGTGCTGGAGACAACTCGGCTGCACAAGCCCTTAAAACCACCGCTGGTATCCCATCCGGGCCACTGGCTTTCCGCACATCGAGAGACCGTAACTCACGCCGCACATCACACTGCCTGATGCGAATATCCGCCATTGAGAAACCGCAATCAGGCAGTGTGGGCAGCGTCTGGGAACCACGGTCTTCGAGGCGGGAACTAGCCATAAAGAGATTTGCCAGCAAGGCAGCCTTCTCTTGCGGCTTGTAGGTCAGCGACCCTTCAGCGGTGGCAACGCTGGGCGGCAGAAGTTAGATTGAACGGCCCTGGCCAAACTCCAATAAGCACGACTGCTAGTTGGGTGATTAGCCAACACACGCCCAATCCTGCTAACGCGCTGGGCATCTGCCCTAACGTAGGCCTTCTTGCAGGCCTTGGTGGCACGGTTGAAGGCTTCTTTGAGGGAACTGATATTAGGATCCTTCATGGCGCGACCCCTGATCCAAGCGCGATACGCCGCCTGTTTGTCACCGACAGCATCGGCGCATGCACGATTAAACCAGGAGCGTCCACGGCCCTTACTGGCGATCTCAGAGGAAGGAATGTAATATTCCATTCCAAGTCTGATCTCGTCAGCAATAACGTTGACACTCGCTGAAGGATCTTTACCCTCAAAGCAGCGCTGCCTCCAAGAGATGGATGCAAAATATTCCCGCATACCATCCCAATCTGCCGACGAGTAATGCCAAACCCTCCGCCTAACCTGCACGAGACGTGGAGGTGATGCGAACGGTACTAACGACCCAACCAGGCAGTGATTGGAACTGCCCAGAGGCGCACTAACGATACACAACGATACCGGCTGGGTGACTCGCCAGCAGAAGGTTCAGCAGAGAAGGCGCATGACTCGCCACATCCGGGATCCTGGTGGGCTGGTTCACCAGTTGTGTCAAGTCATGAGTCAAAGCGAATACATGGGTAGCTCTGCAAGCATGGTCAGTCTTGGAGGAGCCCGGCCACAGTTCGTGATGAGCATTGAAATCCCCCAAGACCACCATTTGGGCCGACGGAAACTGCGCCTGCACGTCATCAGCCACCTAGCTAAGATACCTAAACAGCCGAGTCGTCTCATCGTCCCCGTTGTGAGACCTGTAAAGGCACACGTAGATGCGGCTCAGGGAACCTAGATCCACGTGCACCCACAGAGCGGAGAAGGAGGGGTCCTCCATGCAGTGCAAACGGTGACAGCAGATGTCCGATCGAACATTCAAGCATACCCCGGCTTTAGGCTTGAAGTTTACTTCAAGCGAATAACCGGGATACAACAGGTAAGAATTATCGGCTGGACAACGAATCTGCGTCTCCGTTAGGAAGAGCAAAGCAGGCCGGGCCGTCTCGAGATGGTGGTGGATGGCAAGGTTCGTATGGAGTCCACGGATGTTAGTGAACTCCATAGTGAACGTGGTGGTGGGGTTAAGCACCGCTGAAGGACCTGCTCTGTTTGGTTGCACTGTCATGATAGAAAGGATGGGATTAGTGAAGAGGCATCGAGGAGCTTAAGTTCGGGCACGAAAGTGTCGGCAGGAAGCGAATTGATCCGCCGGACCGAAGGGCCCCCGTACTCTCCCGGAATGGGCCGCCGGGACCCCACTTCCGGTCACCAACCGGCACGACGGACCCACCCAAGATTATGCGCGGCATGGTGAGGCAGCCTCTCGAGGTGGTTAGCCCCGATTGGGCCCCTGTACTATACCGTGGGCGGCCAGCGGACAACCGTTTCTACGGGTCTCCAATATTATATAATTATACAATGCTTGCTTAGTAACTGAAAATTCAGGCTTTTTGCTTTAACCACAACGAAGTTATGGGGGGTTGAAAATGGTCTGAATCGCTTCGAGAAAAGGATGGTACCACAGTGCCGCTTTTTAGCTCGACTTGGAAAGGGGCACTGCCGTGCCACCAGATTTGTTTTCTATAATTCGTAGTTGGAAAATCTATCAACGTCAACCAATACGAGAACGAGGGTATTTTATTTATTTTATTTAACACAAAACAGGTTACAATCATGAATGCAGTAACATCAAGTATGTATACATTATTTTTCTGGACGATAATTACAACCCAAAAACTTGTGTTCCAGTGAGAAATAATCAAGTTACAAGTGAAAATTGGTGATAACAATGAAATAAATAGTAGAAAAAGATTACCCGGCATGGCACTACTATTTTAATTTTCCTTATAAGTGTATTTGCTATAATTTTTAACTACGTTTTTAACGTGTTTTTGAACAATTTTGATGTACCAGCGCTCCCTCTATAATTTATATACATAAGGATTAAGGATACAAATTCATCGAGTACAGTAAGTGATTAATAGATGGCGTTGTTGCTTCACATTCATAATTTAGAAAGTTGCAAGCATATTCTATGCATTTTGCCAACTAACCATAAACCTGTGTCGAGTACGAATATTAATTTATAAAAATTTTCATTAGACTGATTTAGAAGAAAATGATTTAATTTACGTTTTTACAATAAGCTATTTCGTTATACTAATAATTTGTTGATAATGTGAGTGTAGTGTTCCGACTTTATTAAATCATATTTTTAAAATGTCTGAAAGAAAAGGTACTAAAGGTCTGGAGTTGTGGTGTAAACGTTTGGTGCGGGATTGTCCTGAAGTGCAAATTGATAATATGACAACTTCCTGGAGAAATGGCATTGCATTTTGTGCATTGGTTCACCACTTTAGACCGGATCTTATGTGAGTCAACAAACAATTAATTTGAATTTGTAGCTGACTTTGTAATTGACTAATTTTTACTGTGTTTTGCAGTGATATGACTAAATTGAAACCAGAAAATATTATGAAAATAATCAGCTAGCATTTAGTATAGCAGAGAAACATTTAGGCATTCCTTCCTTATTAGACCCTGAAGATATGGTCGAAAATGATGTTCCAGACAGACTTTCAATATTAACTTATTTATCCCAGTTTTACCAGCGTTTGAGCCATACAGGTATTTGTTCAGCATGTAGTTATGACCATCAATATCAAATATATTATGTACTTATATTACCAATACAAATAAACCATTATCATGTGATGTTACTGTAAATAAAACATGTTACATCGTTTATTTATTAATATATGTAAAGATTTATTATAAGAGAGTTTGGACAATGTATGTGTTGGTAAACTATACTAAAACAGTGATATGATTGAAATTCAAATGATATGTCTTAACAAAAGTATCTGAGTATATCATTATTTTTTCAGTAAACACAAAAGTATCTGAAAATGAACCAAAAATAACATCACCAACAACAAAATCAGCAGAATCAGTGGTGAGTACTATTTTGTTTCTAGTAATGCCTTGTTTGTTTCTGTTTAATGTTTGTGTACATGATGACTGTATTATCTATCTGTCTTAATTTTCTCTTGGTTACTTCTTTGTAGACACCAATAAGATTTGGAAAAACTGGTCTAGACAAATGCACGGCATGTGGTCTGCCTGTTTACCTGGCACAACGTCTCATTGTATCCCACAAACTGTACCACAGAAGATGTTTCCGTTGTTCTAAATGCTCTGGACAGTTAAATCCCAAGAGCTTTGAGATAATTGAAGGATGTGATTTCTCTTGTGATAGTTGTAAAAATGAAAAAACTTTATCTAAATACCTAAATAATAATGACTGTGAACAAATTGGTATGTTGGCATTCAATGATGATTTGAATTGTGAATCCAAAGATATTTCACAAGAAGAACCAATCAAAACTAAACAAAAATCTCGACCACAGTCTATTCTAGGTAAGTTCAGTAGTTGAAGTGAATAAAACAGATCTATTGGTAAATATTTCTAATTAGTGTGCTTTGTGTTGAAAAGTGTAATATGTGTTAAATGTAATTCTTGCTATACATTAATTGAAATGGACACCATAATATACATTTAATATAAATTCATCCATCACCTAAAGACAACTTCCATAAGCATCCTTCCATGTTTTGATGAAATCAAATAATCTCCAAATTATGATACAACTTTGTTATTGTATGTTCTACATTAAATACCATAAGAGGTACATAAATCTCAGTTATATTTTCAGTATTACATGTGATCTTAAATATGTTATTTTACCTCATCTTCTCATAATTCCTATAGCTTCACATTATTTAGTAAGGAAATTTTACAATTTGGGCATGCCAATTATAATGCATTATTAGCATGTTTTGAAAAGAGCATGTATGTGTTTGTTTGAATATTATTCTTAGTTACTAAACACATTATGTGACAGTATTCAATATCTGGATTTTTAATATTGTTTTTTTTTTATATAATATTTTTTAACTTTAAATCATTTAAAACTGCTGTATTTGTTATGTGAAGGTCACACATGAACTCTAACTGGTGTGGATTGTCAATAATTATCTGTTAATGTTAAATACTCAGTATAAAGCACTAGATTGTTTACTTTTACATGAATGCTAATTACTTTATTCTTTTTTAGACAAAATAAATATGTTTGAAAATAAAGACAAAGAAGCAAGTATAGACCACAAAATAGCCAACCTTTCTATAAAAGACAATTTAAATCCTATAAATAAAGAAAGCAGCACCACTGGAATACTAAGTGACACAGATGCTAAACATTCAATGTTTCCATCAAACACTGAATATGAAACTTCTTTCAAGAATGTACCAGAAAAAGTCTATAAAAGTAATATAGATAAATTTAATTTCTTACAAACACAGTTGTCTGATAATATGTCTGGGGAAACATTAGATGAGAAACCAAACATAGATGATGTGGAAGTTTCTAAATTGAAGCACAAAGATGAAGACTGTTTAACTAATACAAAAAATAGTGTGCATGTAGAAACAATCTTGTAAGTGATAATTGTATTACGACACTGAAAGAGGACAGTAATATAACAGATGACAGCAGAATCGCAAAAAGTCATAGTATTTCATCCAATCTAGATAACCCATCTTTAGAGCACTTAAATCAAAATGAACCAGAAGTTAAGATCACAGTACCCCCTAGAAGAAAAAAGCAGATTGCATCAGAAAGAGTATTACCACTAACTGATAAAAACAATCCAATAAAAATATGGATAACAATGAATATCCAGATCATTTGAACCCTTTTTCAGATGACGATGGTGAAGTAAGTGCTAAAGTTTTTATTTTATTTATGATATACAATAAATGTATACTAGTTAATATAATAGGGGAATGAAAATATTAAAGGGCCATTTAAATAATTAATCCCAATATTTTTTCAAACCCACTATAGGTAGAATAGTAATGAAATTATTTATTTTCATCATTTTTGTATCATTTTATATGCTATATTTTTGGCATGATATTTTTATGGAGTAAAAATGGTTATACATAATGAAATTAACCAAAAAATATCAGGAAAAAATTGAATGAAAATATTTTTTTATATGTATGATGTTATATGTATACACATAGATATAAGAATTTTGCAATATATTATAAGCTAACAGAGCTCTTTGAACTGTATTACTTTGTAGACAGAGGATATGCCAAAGGAATCAATTAAAAAAGTTAGTACAAATCCATTTGGAAGTAGTGATGATGAGGATGATGATGTGCCTCCAATACATCCACCACCCAAAGTGCCAACAAATGACATACCGCCAACGTAAGTGCTGCAATTACTTGTATTGATAATATCATTTAAGTAAAAAAATCTAGTTGTATATAATTTTAAAAATATATAAAACTACAACTTACAATTTACAAAACTATAACATTAATGTTTTGTTTTTCTGAAAATCTGTCATAGCCCGAAATATATTATTTTACAGTTGTTATTTGAAATCGTAAAGCACTTTTATTTCACGTATATTTCAGTAAAAGATTAATAGCAGTGAATCCATTCTGGTCAGACGGAGAGGAGCCGTCAAGTGACGAAGAAATGGATGATAGGAGGTAAGAATGACCATTTATTTATAATCATGGTTTTTATGAAAATTATCATCTATACATACAGGGTATATCAAGACTGCTACCGAAAACGAAGCCGGGTGGTAGTTTAAGCGACTTCAGACACAATGCAACAGAAAAAGTTACAAAAATAAGCGACAATTTTTTTTTTTAATTTTTTTCCTATTGCCATATTTTGGTGGTAAATAATTTTTTTCCTAAAATAATAGTGTATACCCTTTAATTTATAAATACTCTAAGATATAAGAGAGTTTAAATTATTATTTTAGCAAAAACTATGGATTTACCACCCAAAAATGACGATATTTAAAAAATCATAAAAAATAATTGTCACGTTTCTATGCGAAAATTTTAGTTGCATTGTGTTTGTAGCCACTAAAACTACCACCCGGCTTCGTTTTCGGTAGCAGTCTTGAGATACCCGGTATATATAAAATTGAAGTGTCTGTTTTAAGAGTGAAAATAAAAAAAAATTCGTACTACATATCGTTATATACACGATACATGTGCCAAAAATGATATTTAAAAAAATTTTGTCTGTCTGTCTGTCTGTCTGTTTGTTCCGGCTAATCTCTGAAATGGCTGGACCGAATTTGACGGGACTTTTTTTGTCAGGTAGCTGATATAACAAGGAGTAACTTAGGCTACATTTATTTTAGAAAACTTATTTTATTTTAGAAAAATAAAACTTTTGATAAATTCCACGCGGACGAAGTCGCGGGCACAGCTAGTCTTGTATAATTCCTTATAAAAAAGTCTCCGGAATTCGCGCTCTACAGAGATTTCAGGCCATATTGTCTCGAAAGTGTCCAGGTTATCCCGCCAGCGTCTTTTAGGTCTCTGCCGCGGCATCGTCGACTATCAGGTACACATTGGATGCATTCGAAGAGGAATAAAAATTGGTTTGAATATGGAGGAATAGGGAGTAGACTCACCGGCAGAGTGATGATCAATTCTCATTAATTAGCCTGACCTGTTTATCTTTAATGTAGTGTAACGGTAATAATGTTAAGCAATAAGCTTAAGCAAATTGCAACAACAAATATTTATTAATTAACGTAATGAGTTGGTTTTATTATTTATTCCAAGTTCAAAAATGTATAAATCTTCAATGGCCACAAGCACGCCGAACCTGCCGTCGAGCACGCCGCGACGCAGGAAGCCCAAGGCGCCGCCGCCGCCACTCATCACGCTCACGCAGCACTCGCACTTGGAACATCCCTCCACTTCCATGGACGACCTCGCGAGCATATCGTCGCTTAGCTCTTTCAACTCCACAGTTCATTCAGATCATGTAAGTTTATTACCAATACGTACACACAGTGACAACCGTACAATGAACAAATAAATATTTGTGTACGTTCGACTCATCAACAGAAAGACCGTTCTACTCCAATAATGAAGAAAAAAAGGCCCGCGCCGACGCCCCCAGATAGTCTCTCAACTGTATCGGGTCATGGAGGCTCAATGGAAAAAGGCCTTGATGCGTCAGGATTTCGCAGTGCCAATTCCAGCTTAGGTTAGTATCAATAATCTGAATAGGCTAAATTAAAAGAAAATAGTTATTATTAATAATGTTGGTATTTTTCACTTTCAGCAGGGAAACGAAATAAAGGCCCTGCACCCGGATTACCTTTACCTGAACGGCGCGAAGTTAAACTTCAGATGTCGCCAGAGGATTTACAAGTACAACTAGACTTGTTAGAGACGCAACAACTTGGCCTGGAGCGACAAGGCGTACTCATTGAAAAAATGATCAGGGATAAGTGTGAGGGTAAACATAATCTGAATGCACAATATTATTTTAAATTAAGCACCCTGTCCTTATCTGTCCTGTTTAAATTGATACTTGTAATGATGGTTGTGATGACGATGCACGCATGTAATTCTATTCTAGTCACAATATATTTCCATTTTTTCAGCATCTGGATATACTTTATCCACTACTTATGTTTATATGCACATTCTTAAAACTAAAGGACAAATTTCATTAAAATGTTACTATGACACATTATGTGCATCTTGAGGAAATGGTGAAGAATTTTCCTGTTGACATTCTAAACAACAATAAATACCGGTTATACTGGGTGATATTGACACATTAGTATTAATTTAACCCACATGTTTCTAATGACTAGGCTCATTACCAACATGTGGGCAAATTATTACAATAAAACCGTCACTCGATTTTTTTTATATTGGTTACAATAGCAGCTGGGGTGATGAGAAACATGTGGATTAAATTAATGTAAACATTGAAATATCACCTAGTATAATATGAAGATAAGAAATTATAAGAGTAGCTTCAGTGGATATTTCCTAAGTTTAATTCCTGGATTTATGTTCTGGCATCCTAAAATAGTATGGTGAGATTACTGACACCCTGCAGGTTACTTAAAGTCACCAGCTGTTTAGCAAATTTAAGAACACACTATTAGCTTAAAAAAAGATTATGTACTAATATAAGTTCTTAAAAGTGCTTTGTTTGTAGGCGACGACGCGACGTCCGTCCCTCAAGAGGAAGTAGAAGATTTAGTTATACAACTTTGTGAACTAGTGAATGAGAAAAATGATTTGTTCCGAAAACAAACTGAACTGATGTATATGTAAGTAATATTAGTGTTTTTGCGGCTTTTTATTTATTTATTACTATCTCAATACAATTTTATGTTTCAATAAACTAATAAAGACATATACATTTATCTTGCCTAACGATCTATAAATCTATACACAATATTTATATCTCGTTAATTGAAACATAGAATTCATCGATTACAGAAACCGGCCGTTAGTGCGATCCATTTCAGTGCTTATCTTTATTTTTCAATGTTAACTCTATTGCAAACAGATTATTATTTTTGATGACCTTTAATAAAAAAATTGCAATGCAATTGCACATTTAAAGAACTCCTTCCTGGAGCTTAGATGCGTGATCTATAAAACGCCATAGAGGTTTGAATATTATAATAAATTATAATCCTTATCAATAGTAGTGTATAACAACAATTTAATTATGAGACATATTATTTAGTACCTAAATACGCAAATATAATTTAGAATTAAATTTACATTCAGAGTTGTTATCTACTTTTTTAACCGACTTCAAACAAAGGAGGAAGTTCTCAATTCGACTATATGTTCTTTTTATATATTAACAATATTGTATATGCTTGTTACAGCCGACGACAGCAAAGGCTAGAACAGGAGCAAGCGGACATAGAACATGAAATACGTATAATACAATCTCGACCTGCTGTCAACCGGATTGACTCTGATAAGGTAACCCCTGATTCATAAATGTCTCTATTATTTCTGTTTAGCTATGTTGTTGTTAAGTTTGTGTACAAAGAAGATTTAAATAAATAAATAAATAATGACTGACCTCTGACTTTTAGGAGTCATGTGTGTATTGATCAATCACCACGCACTAAAACGGTGAAGGAAAACATCGTGAGGAAACCTGCATACCATAGCGATTTATAAAAAATTCTATGGTATGTAAGTCCGCTAACCCGCACTAGGCCAGCGTGGTGGACTATATGGCTTAACCACTCTCAATCGTACTCTCGATTGTAGAGGAGGCCCGTGCCCTGTAGTGGGACGTATATGGGCTAATACAGAATATAATGACTGGCTCGGTCATCGGTGGCACTATTGTACTACGAATTACGATACGATTATTAAATTTTATTTTATTTATGCTCGACGTTGTCGACGAATACGTCTATTTGGGACAAGTTGTCCGGATAGGCAGGTTCAACTTCGACTTTTCGTCAACCGTCAAACTCAACTCGGATGGGCAGCTTTTGGGGTACTACTTCAGGTCTTCTCGTCAAACGTTCCTCAGTGCCTAAAGACGAAAGTCTTTAACTGTTGTGTTACCAGTAATGACATATGGCACCGAGACGTAGCCTCTCACTATGGGCCTCATGAGATGGTTCAAGGTCACTCAACGAGCCATGGAGCGGGCTATGCTCGGTATTTCCCTACAAGATCGAATCAGAAATGAGGAGATGCGTAGGAGAACAAAGGTTACCGACATAGCCCATAGGATTAGCAAATGGAAGTGGCAGTGGCCCGGGCGCATGGCGCGTAGAACCGATGGCCGTTGGGGCCGAAAGGTTCTAAAGTGGAGGCCACTTACAGGCAAGTGAAATGTCGGACGCCCGCCTACAAGGTGGACGGACGACCTGGCTATAGTTGCAGGAAGTCGCTGGATGTAGGCCGCTTCCAACAGGTCCATGTGGAGATCCTTGAGGGAGGTCTATGTTAAGCAGTGGACTTCCTGTGGCTGAGATGACGATGATGTGCTTGTTATTTGCGATAGGCTCGCCTCTATCACGCCATAGGTCAGAACACACAAGGCGAAACGTGGGTGTGCTGATAGCACCTCTGCCTACCTTCTAGGATAAAGGGCGTTAATTGTGTGCATGTGTAATATTTCATTTTGACACACTGAACGATTTGCAGGTGCGAGAAGAACAGTTAGTGTCCAGGCTAGTGGAGATAGTTCGCATGCGCGACGAACTTGTACAGCAAATTGAAGCTGAACGACGTCGTGAGAGACAAGAAGACCTCGCCATTGCCGCATCCATAGCAAGCAAACGAGGTAATATTATATTACGTGTGTGTGTATACATCTACATGAACTTGCTAACAGGAAATCAACAAATTGATGATTAATTTACTTACAGCACAAAGACACAGTGAATCCAATAGTTCATCAATGAAGTCGGTGGAAGTACCTACGCCCAAGAAGAATAAAGTGAAAGACAAAGTTAAAAAGCAATTAAAGAAAGCTAAACATACTTTAATTATGAAGAAAAAAGATGATTCTGCTGATCATAAGGAGGAAAAACCAGAGAAAGAAAAGAAAAGTAAATGATTAATTCACATGGATCATTCAATCAATCACTGATTTTGTTCATTTTTATTCTTTTGTTATATACTTAATTTTTTTAATTTACTTTTTGATATTATGTACTAAAAGTACTTGTAATTAAGACTGAAACATTCCACTATAAATATTAGTTAATGAGAAAATATTGATGGGCTATATTTTTATTTATATTATTGATTCTTTAAAAAATAAATAGGGTATTTAACTCATTTATATAAATATTTATCGTCAAAAGGTATCCATATCCAAAATCGATAAACAAGGAAGTTTGTAGAATTATTCAGAACAAATTAGAAACTTTTAAATGTTGCAGTGTAAGTAAAAGAAAGGGGATGCAAAATAAAACTAGTGAAGTCACTAGTTTGAATATGCATCACTACATAATATAAAACAAAGTCGCTTTCTCTGTCCCTATGTCCCTTTGTATGCTTAAATCTTTAAAACTACGTAACGGATTTTGATGCGGTTTTTTTAATAGATAGAGTGATTCAAAAGGTTTATGTGTATAATACGTGCATACTATTGTAGAAAAATCTATATGCACCCGGGTGAAGCTGGGCCGGGCCGCTAGTTATGTATATACGTCATATGAAAGAGACTGTAAGATATCACCACTGCGCTCCTACTTTTATTTTTAAATACTCGTAAGCGACTTGTCCCGACATCTGACGCCGAAAGCACTGTCGTCAATAAGAATATTGTTTTTTTAAATAATTATACATTTGGCACGAAAATATTATTACCTTAACAGACTTATTTGAACATTTGAATTCATGTCGTGCGGAAGGGACAAGTAAACAGTTGATGACTAAAATAGATTAAAACTGTCTGAATAAGGCCGTCATAGTATAAATGCTTGTTATTTATATTATAACGAAAACATATCTCAATCATAAGTAATTGCCTTTTAAATATTTGTAATAGGGTTGTGTCCAAGATTTTATTTCAGCAGTAAGTAATCATTCCTTAAAAGCATCGTTTATAAAAACAAACGAATTTGAAAACAGCATCAAATTTGAATATAAAATGACTGAGATATTAATACATTTAATAGTGCGGTGGGGACACTCGTTGTCTCTTGCGCACGCGTGCACCTTATGGAAGATGACGTCACCCCGTGCATGTTGCATCCTTTTCTATCACTCCTACCACCAACTTTCATATATTTGTAACTTGCTTATTACTAACGGATTTTAAAAATTCTTTCTGATTTTGATTATGCGTACCGTAACCTTCCGTTATAAACAAAAATAAAAATGTATGAAACTAGCCTATTCCAAATTTCGCCATATGCACACATCAATAGATGATAGATGACTTATATTTGCCTCATGTTACAAGCTAATAATTACGTTTATTTTGTTAAGGCAGAAATATTAATTCACTAAAATATAATAATAGATCATAGTCAAATATGTATTATATTGAAAAAATGACATATTTTATACGCTTCAAGATATGAAATTGCGTGCCAGAATAAATTGTAATAGCTACTTGATCTAATGTTTTTTTATCTCATGGGCCTTGATGCATGGATGTTTCCAGCAAAATTTAATTGAGTAGAATTGCGTGACTATAATAATTTAGTTAGTCTTTATTCATTTTGAACATAAATGATTTAAATCACCAGTACAATAGTAATTTCAGTTCCAATTTTTCATATTGTTTTGTACTTAATTAACACGTAGACTAAGAAATTTCAAATAATAACAGTATTATTTAATCATTAAGTTTAAGGTCATCAATCTACTCGAATACGCGATAAGTCTTGGTACTTTGCATATATTATTAGCTTATAACAAAGAATAGTCAGTAAAAGACAATACTTATTACTTGTGCGTTCACAATTAACATTGTACAATATTGTAATGTTTATATTAATTTTTATTATTCGATATTTTATGTCTAATTATAATAATAACACGTCTTTTTTTCTAAGTCAATAGTAAGTAATGTTTATGACTTACAAGATACAAATATAATTATAGAATTGTTTGCATAAATTCCTCATAATGGAACTATCCGATAAAGAGGATTCCCGGCCTTATTAGCAAGGGGCTATTATGGGCTGATAGGGTTCCATAAATGACATGGCCAAAAACTCAATGATTAAGAATCATGATACATACAAAAGCTTCTATATAAAGGTAGGTGTATATTACACACTTTCTATGTACATAAATAGTGTGAACAATTTCTATTAAATAATATTCTGTTTGTAAGTGATATCAAACTTCCGTTAGATATTTGCAATAAGTATAATTGAAGATTCGTCATATTAAAATTATGTCCTGTTTATACTGTTCCCAGAAATATTCCCATAGCTGTCCCAGTTACACCTTCTACTGTAAAGTTATTGCCTGTCAATTAAATTGCGAGAATACTTACATTTTCTATTTAAGTTTTATGTTGTAAACATTCCTAAAAATGACGCCACAGATACTGCCGTTATAATACACCAAAAGCCCGTGGCCGCTAGACGTTCGTCAATTCGTAAAAGCTTAGTTTGTGTGGGCATGCCTCTAACATAGATTTAACACGATCAGTTATTATGAACTTCCGACCGTGGTGATTTTGGAAGTTATCAGTTTTAATGTGTCTGGCAAGATGAAAGAACCATCAAAAGTGTCTTACTACCAAGGAAACTCCTGTCAAAAAAAGGTCAAGAAAAAGGCAACTATCAGCCTTACCAACAAATATAAAATTCATATTTTATACCATAAAGCTGGCAATGCAATGGCATATTTTATTAAAGCAACTATCAAAAGGTGTTTCCTTAGTAATAAGACACTTGATGGCTCTTTCTCCATGCCAGAACCCATTGAAGCTAACTTCCAAAACGACCACGATCGGAACTTCGTACTAACTGTTCTTTCAGCTTTTACAAAATAACGAAATTCTGGCGGCCACGGGCTATTACTCTATAATGAAGAGATTGTGCTATTGCTGACTTTCCTGAAATACTTTGCTTATTAATCGAACCAACAATAGCGAGTCAAGTTAATAACAATTTGCATGAAACCCAAGGCCCAAGCACGACGAATAATTTGTTAGCGTTTTTAATTGATTCATTAGTCTATATTAAAACTTCCTGCACCTTGACTAACCCTAACATTAATAAGCACAAGTTACAATGGGAAAGGGCCCTATAAAATTGTCGCTTGATCATATCATTATTACAGAATACAGATATATTAGATATTTTTTCACCATTCATTTTGGTTTATCATGTCGTGTACATAATCATCATATTACATTGTGTAATGTGTTAAATGTGCTTGAGAAAAATGAGATGTAAAAATCGATATGCACTAGTAAACTTATAATATATACCGGGTATCTCAAGACTGCTACCGAAAACGAAGCCGGGTGGTAGTTTTAGTGGCTACAAACACCATGCAATTAAAAATTTCGCATAGAAACGCGACAAATATTTTTTATTAATTTTTAAATATCGTTATTTTTGGGTGGTAAATCCATAGTTCTTGCTAAAATAATAATTTAAACTCTTTTATACCTTAGAGTATTTATAAATAAAAGGATATACACTATTATTTTAGGTAAAAATGTATTTACCACATAAATATGGCCTAAGCAAAAAAAAATAATAAAAAATTGTCGCTTTTTTTTGCAACTTTTTCTGTTGCATTGTGTCTGAAGTCGCTAAAACTACCACCCGGCTTCGTTTTCGGTAGCAGTCTTGATATACCCTGTATTGTATTGATTTTCGAACATGGTATTCATATAATGATACATATTATTTTTGCTGTTTTAAAAACAATTTATGTATAAAAATATAGTTTCGTATTGTTGTCATCATCACATCTATAATAATTCATTAGATTCAGATGTTCCAGCTTCTAAGCATGTTATACAGGGTATATCAAGACTGCTACCGAAAACGAAGCCGGATGGTAGTTTAAGCGGCTTCAGACACAATGCAACAGAAAAAGTTGCAAAAAAAAGCGACAATTTTTTTTTTGTTTTTTTTTCCTATGACCATATTTGGGTGGTATATACATTTTTTCCTAAAATAATAGTGTATACCCTTTTATTTATAAAGACTTTAAGGTATAAAAGAATTTAAATTATTATTTTAGCAAAAACTATGGATTTACCACCCATAAATGACGATATTTAAAAAATCATAAAAAATAATTGTCGCGTTTCTTTGCCAAATTTTTAGTTGCATTGTGTTTGTAGTCACTAAAACTACCACCCGGCTTCGTTTTCGGTAGCAGTCTTAAGATACCCAGTATATAACAAAATATATTGTTTTATTCAAAGTATCAAATTATAAAGACACTCACGTAATATAGTCATAAGTGCACTTAAATAAGCACAAAGATATAAAATAAATGATTATTGTATACCAAATTATTTATTTTCACATAAACGAAATTATTTTACAAGCATTTTCCCCCCGTTTTTTAAAACCTTATCTTTTATGATTGGTTGTAAAACATATGTGTTTGTTATTTTCAAGGAATAAAATAACCAAAGAAAATGTATTGGTCACATAATTCATTATAATCTGATTAATAAATGTATACTATGATGAAGCAATAACTTCATGTTATCATCAATTCATTTTGACTACCACTGTATGTTTGGTAATATACCCGGTATATCAAGACTGCTACTGAAAACGAAGCCGGGTGGTAGTTTTAGTACAAACACAATGCAACTAAAAATTTCGTAAAGAAACGCGACAATTTTTTTTTATTATTTTTTAAATATCGTCGCATTTGGGTGGTAAATCCATAGTTATTGCTAAAATAATAATTAAAAGCCTTGCATTCCATAGCGTTATTTAAAAATAAAAGGGTGTCCACTATTATTTAAGAAAAAAAACTATGTATTTACCATCCTAATACGAAGATAGAAAAAAAAATACAAAAAAAAATGTCACAAATTATTGTTGCATTATGTCTGAAGTCACTAAAACTACCACCCAGCTTCGATATTCAGTCTTGATATACCCTGTATTTAAACGTAACGACCCAATTTATTGCAACTATTCAAACTGATTTACTTTTGTACAGAATGATGTACTATGAATATATCCAATACAACTGAGTACCTATGTGATGATAATTACACATATTCATGTAATAATAATGTCTTGTTAAATGTCGTACAGACAAAAGCCTACGACATAATATTTAATCAATTTCGCTGCGTAAGTAGCTCTGCTTTGATTTTCCGATTCGCTCCCGAAGATCATCAGGCTTCTTTTGTCTTTTCGATTTAATGATTTGTCTCAAATCATTTCCCCCTCCTACATTATTACTTGGTGCAACTTCTAATCTGGACCATATATTATTACTATGATTTGTCTTTCGTGAAACTTTTTGTACTTTGCTCATAATATTGTGGTCGTCATGATCTGATGATTCATCACTAGTCCATACATCATCAGGTATGACTTTTTCACCCAGTCGAGATTGTATACTAAAACTTTTCTCTGTTTTATTATGGTATTTAAATTTATCCGATAACTTTGTATGCTCCCTTTGTGTATAATTACTTGGATTATTGATAACTTCAATAGATAATGGCGCAAACTTTTCTGTATACTCGTCAACAGGTACTTTTGTAACTTGCTTTTGTTTTTGTCTTTTTTCTTCATCATCAGCATGCATACGCATTCTTGGTGTCTTTGATTTAGTTTTCCACTCGGAGTCTGAGCTACTATCATCATCCATATTGTTAGAGTCCTTTAAGCTATGAGGTCTTTTGCCCAATCTCATTGCTAATCGTTTATTTTTTATAGGAACTATTCTCTGTGGCTCCTCTATGTCATCTTCATAGTCATGTTTGGAATAATTGTTGGCAAACACTTCCTGATGATCATAGACACCCCATGATTGGCACAGATCCCCCCAAGGGTTTTTACTGACCGAATCCAAGTTTCGGTCATAATACTCATCAAAATTCTTGTGTTCAAGTTTCTTCTTAACAATTTTTTTGTCTCCATTGGTAGCAAAACGTATTAATATCAAATCCTTTTTAGGGTGTGGGACACCTTCTCTCCAATGATGATTTGATTTCTCAGAAACCATATTTTTCAAGTCATCATTTTTTATTTCTCGAGAATGTGCCAACAAAGCCAATGCAGCCGATATATGGTCTTGGCATACAACATTACCTGTAAAGTCGACAACTTTGTATAAAAAATACCGTAAAGAAAAAATATTGCAAAAAAAATATATTCAAACATATTGGGAGTGCTAACATGACTAATGGTGCATTCATACTGCAATTACTTTTTATTTAGCAAATTTTTTTAGCTCATCAGCAAAAGGAGATCAGTCGATTTGATCCAACTACGGACAAGAAATTAAGTATGACAAAAAAAATCAGGCATATTTTTTTAGATTCATTTCTCTATTTATTTTTATCCTACACCGCCGGGATCAGATTTTGTAAAAAAAAAGGATATCATAAAATATTCTACCACTTTTTGCATTGTTTGCAATATTATCAGAATTGACATCTGTCTTATTTTATCTTAATTAGTGTTTGTCAAATTCTATTCTTTGTGCTTGGTCGCGAAAGGAATGTGCCTTTGTGGTGTTGGTTATTTTGAGTTTATTATTCACGATAATTATTTTGTTCCAACATGTACAAGACATGTTTACAATAATTATAAAGAATTCTACAACATCAATCGATTTTAAAGAGATAAATAGTATGCCAGACCACTTAGTGCGTTATTGGTTAGGACAGAACAAAAATATGTTTTGTTTATATTCAGATCGACAGCTCTCAAAATGGCCACAATGCAATAATACAACATTATTGTAATTACATTGCAATCAAAAGGACAGTGGGATGCTCTGCACATGTAATGACTATTATGTGGTACCTTGGTTGGGCTAGGTACCAAAATAATATCACACCTCCTGCAAAGCACTTGGCAATGTATTATTACTACCAGGTACATGAGATATTGTTTAGGAACAAGTTCAATAGAACTTTTTATTATAAAAATGTGTTTCTCATTATCAATACCAACATTTTTACAGTCATCATTCCCTTTTTAGAATGACTTATTACCTTCTTTTGAAACGGATATTTCTACCCCCAGAAATGCTTTCTTTATTAACTTTATATCGAAAAGTATTTAATGTGTTTATGTTGTAATACATTTTACATTATTAAACAAAATTATTTACATAGTTACAGAAAATATAAAATATTGTCCAAATAAGATATATGTGAAGATAGTAGAATATGGTAGTTTTTGGAAACTTTAAGAGGATACATCTTAAACACCCCATATCGTAGCTCTAAAAGACTATTTATATTTAAAGGAAGGTCTCATTTGTGTCCGTCAAGTTTTCACTACCAGGCCCAATTTCCTTAGGAAATCAACCTAACTCTTTTGATATCAAAATGGTGAATGTATAAGATATTGCCGTATTATTAAATATTAAGTAATGCCTATAATATCTTTATTTTTAAAATTGTAAGTGCGTGCAGTGATGATTACGAAATTATTTACAAGTCATTCATTAATTATAATTTTTACACATTCAGGATCTATGCATTTTACAGCTATCAAATTTCTGTATTATTTTATGGAATTTATCAATAGTTGACCAATTCCATAAAAGAATTATAAATAGTCACCGTATTGTCAGCCTTCAGGGGGGTTACTCTATTTGTACTCTGACACAACAACAAATGTTCAAACATCATACATAAAGGTTTTTAAGTTGTATTAGTCTGGAAATACTAAGAAAGAGAAGGTAATACTAATAAGACATAATTTAATGAAACAAACCAACTTACATGATGTACTATCAACCCACTCTAAAGACAAAGGCTTATAATCTTCCAAATACTGAAATATTTCTTTAGTTGTAAGACCATCCACTCCATGCAAATGTACTGAATCAAAACGAAAATGTCTTTCATTTCCACTTTCTATACCAAAGTTTTCATACAAATCATCAATCTGTTTCTGTGTTATAATTCTATTTCCTGTCAGGTCCAAACCAAATCTCTTAGCTCGTTCTTCTAACTTGGCAGCATCTACTTTCTCAAGTTTCTTTATCACAAGTCCATTTTTTTCTGCTTTATACAACTGAAAATAAACACAAAATAATATTAAGATGTCAATGTATGAATCAAAAATTATATATATTGAGACTTAATACTCTCTGCATTTCAGGATATTGAAATTGAAATAACATGCCACACTTTGGACAGGCAATGTGTATTGGACCATGTGTTTTTACTGGTAGATCAGACTTTACAAAGACAAGTTTAGATATGCAAGACATTCATTTGGTCACATTACATTTGGTAAAGACTCAAAATTGGACATGATTAAAGTCGATTTAAAGTGCCATAGAGGTTTTTATTACAATTACTATAATGGTAAGCGCTCGGAGATAGTAGAATAGTCAATATTGTTAGAAATAATCTAAATTAATAAAATATGTAAGTCATTTATTAAGTTGCTGGTTTAGAGATCAAGGTAGATACAAGTCAGTGCTATTGTATTTCACATAACATTATTGCATAAGCATAAACATAACGTGTAAAATAAAATCACAATATTTGAAGCAATTAAGCCTAAACACTTCATAAAATAAAATAAAAGACATTATAAATTTGTACATCGAACTACTAACCACAGTCGACGCTTCTTCACAATTTGTCTCTTTAAAATCTTCATCCACGAGCATCGCATTATCATCACTCATTTCACCGTCTTCTCTCTCCATATTAATAATTGATAATATAATTGTTTGGTAATATTTTTTATATGAAAATATGTTATTTGTTGCGTTGTAAATTATTGACAATGCAATTACCCAAGCTAAAAAAATACTGAAAGATTTCTGTTAAGAGTTGCCAGATGCAAATTTTAAAAATACCTTCCCAAGGAAACTTTGCCAATTAAAAAAATGTAATCCGACTTATTAATTTTGAGACACGTATGTACAAAGTTTGTACATTTGTACTACAAGCATATACCGGGTATATCAAGACTGCTACCGAAAACGAAGCCGGGTTGTAGTTTAAGAGGACGGTAGACGCCGATGACCTTGCTCGAACGGGCCACAGACCTGGCACGGGCGGAACCAAATCCCATCGTGGTGGAGCTTTTAGAAAACCGACTAATAAACCAGAGGCCGCGAGTTCGATCCCCGCATTGAAACGATTTTTTGTGGTTATTTATTTCATCTATTTTAGCATTTTTTGTATTTTAGATTTTTAATATTTGTATTTTTTTTTTCTATTCTAATATTATTAAGAGGATACATTTGTGTTTTTGGATTTTTGTTTTCAATGAATAAACTCAAAAATTACTGGACCGATTTTTAAAATTCTTTCACTTTACGAGTGGTATATTATCCTGGAATAACAGAGGCTATATATTTACCTAAAGGGGTACATAGTTGTATTTAACCGAATTATGTTTTTTTTACATTCATAGCTTCAGCGGTTTTGATTTTCCATACAATATTTCATCCCTTATTTTACCCCCATTAGCTGTTCTTCCAAAACTGTTACACGTCATTATTTTGCATTTGTAATAAGGAGTAAAAATATTTTTCAAAAAAATATCTTCAATGGTTTTTTATTTTCCATTTCAACCCTTATTTCTACCCCTTTAGCCAAATATACAGCCAATGTTACTCCAGGATAATGTTGGATTCGAATAGTGAAAAAATGGTTGAGTAATTTTTGAATTTCTTCATACTAAACGAAAATCTAAAATAATACAAATGTTGTAAAAATGCAATAATTCAAATGTTTCCTCTATAAAATATTAGGTCAGATACATAGATGAATTTATAAACAAAAATAATTGTTTCGATGCGGGGATCGAACCCGCGGCCTCTCGTTTTTCAGTAGGCGACCAGTGGCGTCCAGCCAGCTGCGCTACGGTAACTGTGAAGTACGATTGTGAATTCATCATTATGTCGAGTTGTATATGTTAGACTTTGATATTGCTCCACGTCCCGCACTGATTTGTTGGGCGACAACGGGGAAGTGCTCGCGATTTAGAGTATCGATAATGTGAAAAAAATCGTTAAAAATAAATGAGACAGAAATTGGAAAAAATAAAAAGAAGGCCCCATCCGTCTTGCATTTCTTAATATCCTGATAACAATAAAATAATCCTGGTGCTCATAGTTTACGAGAAAAAACGTTGTAAATGCGAAAAACAAACGTCACTTTGCAATTTTATTTCAAGTACTTTTAACACACTTTTAAGAATTCTGAAAAGAAGGGGACATGCTCCATAAAGTGTAGATCAACATATTTTTTTTGAAGACCTAACAATAAAGATCACCAAGAAAAAACGTTGTGAAAAAGGTAATTTCACATAGACCCTCCTCTTAAGCGACTTCAGACACAATGGATCAGAAAAAGTTGCAAAAAAAGCGACAATTTTTTTTTGTTATTTTTTCCTATGACCATATTTGGGTGGTAAATACATTTTTTCCAAAAATAATAGTGTATACTATATTATTTATAAATAATTTAAGGTATAAAAGTGTTTAAATTATTATTTTATCAAAAACTATGGATTTACCACCCAACAATAACGATATTTAAAAAATCATAAACAATAATTGTCGCGTTTCTTTTCTTTCATAAATGACCTTGTCGGTGAGCTCAGCAGCCATGGACGTAGCATTTTGATACTACGTCTATGTCAGCAGCACAGTGCTGCTTGCTGTTTTCCACGGGTAAAGACATTTTAACACCAAAACGAGCCTCGCTTTCAGACGAGAACTTCAACATGTTAATGTTCATGAAGGGGAATATGCACCTTATGCCCGACGATTAAATTACACATTTGAATTATACAAGTATTTTGTTTTATTCCTAACCTGTTAACTTCGAGAACCTAAACCAACAAGTTGTATAAGTTCACTAACGCAACGATATAAAAATGCAATTTTACACATATTAACGGATTAACGATTAACGTTAACTTGCGTTAATTCTTCCGAAATGTAACGCTTTAACGCTTAACGAAGCTAACTTTTTTGTAGCGGACTAACGATTAACGAAGTTAACTATTTGATTAACGGTGCCCAGCTATGGCAGCACTCATACCGGTTGTCATATTGATAGTGTATGCGTCAATAATATTATATAGCTACGCGGACGATATGGTGCTGCTGGAACCATCGGTAGATGCTATTCGTAAGATGTTGGCTATATGCGAGACCTACGCTGGGGAACCTGGACTGACCTACAATAAAGCAAAAAGTAAAGTTCTGCTTTTCAAGGGTAAGTCAGGTGCACCCATTCCAGTTCATGTTCCTTCAATTAAATTATATGATGAGGAACTGCAGAGAGTGACCAGTTTTAAGTACCTGGGCCACATTGTGACGGATGATTTGGAGCGGGAGCGCAGGGCATTGGCGGTCCGAGAAAACATGATTGCCCGTAGATTCGCTCGGTGCTCCTCCCCAGTAAAAATTACTTTGTTGTCAATCGTTTTACGCGAGCAGTCTATGGGTGAATCATACTCAGCGGGCTGCCAGGGTCCTGCGCGTTCAATAAAACAACACAATTCTTCTGTCCGACCCAACATAAATGGATGTGTATAATTATCGGACAAGACTGACATATCCTTATTATTATTTTACTCTTCATTATGAAATGATTTTCTTTTTATTTTATTTTTTCTCCAATTTAATTGACTGATTGACATAATGATAGCTAATATTGACATAGAGTGGTTACTAATGTATTGATATAATTATGTGTTTCTAATTCATTTCCTTTATATAACTTAATTAATTGAATTAGTATATCGTTCATTTTCTATTTGTATTCTTGAACTGTTTGTGTGCTGACTACTGTACTATAATTTTATGGATTTTATCTGAAATAAATGTTTTATTCTGTATCAGCCCATATACGTCCCACTGCAGGGCACGGGCCTACTCTACAATCGAGAATACGATTGAGAGTGGTTAGGCCATATAGTCCACCACGCTGGCCTAGTGCGGGTTGGCGGACTTACATACCATAGAAATTCTTATGAATCGCTATGGTATGCAGGTTTCCTCACGATTTTTTCCTTCACCGTTTTAGTGCGTGGTGATTGACTATCAATACACACATGACTCCGAAAAGTCAGAGGTGTGCCCTGGGATTCGAACCCGCGACCACCGTGAATATGTTGGCAGCCGCGTCTAGTCCGTTTACCAACAGGCCACCACGCACTTGTTGTTGCAAATGTTTTATTACTATCCTTTATTTTAAATTTCTTTTTTTTTACATTTTTATATACCGGGTATCTCAAGACTGCTACCGAAAACGAAGCCGGGTGGTAGTTTTAGTGACTACAAACACAATGCAACAAAAAATTTCGCAAAGAAACGCGACAATGATTTTTTATGATTTTTTAAATATCGTCATTTTTGGGTGGTAAATCCATAGTTTTTGCTAAAATAATAATTTAAACACTTTTATACCTTAGATTATTTATAAATAAAAGGGTATACACTATTATTTTAGGAAAAAAAATAATTTACCACCCAAATATGGACATAGGAAAAAAATAACAAAAAAAAATTATCGCTTTTTTTTGCAACTTTTTCTGTTGCATTGTGTCTGAAGTCGCTTTAACTACCACCCGGCTTCGTTTTCGGTAGCAGTCTTGATATACCCTGTATATAATATTAGTATACAAAATACATATAAAAATATAAAAAGTTATCCAACGATTGCGAGGCTCGAGACCCAAGCCACCGGTGGTTAGGAGCCCAAAGTGAGGAACCGCCTCACAATACGTGCCGTGTCAAGCAATACTGCCTTCTGAATCTGACTCCTGACCCAACAGCCGATTGAGAGCCTCTGTAGATGTTGGTCGAGGCTCTTTGGTATCAACCCATGAGCAGAAACGACAATCGGGACAATAATTGTTGAGTCGACATCCCACATGTCGGTAACCTCGTGTGCCAAATCTAAATATTTAGACATTTTGTCTTTTTTCGCATGACGATAACCTTGTCAGCTTTGACAAGGTTATCGTCATGCGGGATGGTGACGTCAACAGGTATAGCCCGGCGCGCCAATCGATCTATTATCACAATATCAGGCTTATTGGCTAGAATAGTCCTGTCTGTGATAATAGATCGATCCCAATACAGCGTTGCATGACCATTTTCGAGAACTGGTTGGGGCACATACTGGTAATATGGCACTCCAGGAGTCACAAGTCCATATCGAAGGGCAATTTGCTGGTGTATGATCTTGGCTACTAGGTTATGTCTATGCAAATACTCGCCGTTAGCAAGATACGAACAACCGGAGATAACATGCCTGATAGACTCGCCAGGACGGTGGCATGCCCGACAAATGTCGACCGTACCGTCCTTCAGGATGTATTTCCTATAGTTGTTCGTCTTAATAACTTCGTCCATAATTGCAAAGACAAAATCCTCGGTTTCCCCAAAGAGGTTACCGAAGCATAGCCAAGACACAGACGCTAATCGGTCCACATCAGGCCCATGAAGGGCTCGATAGAACCGACCGTGCAGCTCTTTGCTCTTCCATATGTCCTCGCGATCCTTAATGCCCATCACCAGAGGTTTTCGCCAGTTCTCAATCGCCAAAGAGAGCGGGGTAAATCCTTTATCCACCGTAACTACAACCCTATGCATCATATCCACGTCACTGTGAAGGAAATAATCCCTGAGATTGCACACCTCGGGATTATGCAAGTCCTTAGCATTAAGAATGCCTCGGCCCCCACATCTCCGCGGGATGTACAATCTCATCACTGATGAACGTGGATGATGCATACCAGGGGCGTGCACTCCTTGTAGGCAGAAATGCAGTGCTTTACTTGCCATTCACACTTATTTTATTATAACGTTCGTACGTTTTAGATGACTTTAATTTATAGTAAGTAAATGAATAAACAAAATATAATAACTTAAAAACGCCTAATATTTTATAAATAGCACCTATTTGCAATCACGCAAACATTATGGTAGCCACGCGAAAAGCAAGAGGCGCTGCAAAGCAAAATAATGTAGGTCTAATCAACCAAGTCATGCCGCCGCGTCCCGCATTACATTTGTTTGCATATGTGTAGTAATTTGGTGTCCGTGCACAGTCGCAAACGCACACACCCATGAATACAGACCTCGGGAGTTCGGCAGTTGTCGGGAGTAATCGTAAATGTTCGTTGCCTATAATCCAAGTAAAATTAATAGGCTGGAATCTAATAAATCACCTATGCACATTATGCATTTTTGGTTAGTAAGGTTTTATTTGTTTAAATAGAAATGTTTTGTGTTTCGCGGGGGCCATTTTGCTATTTTTATGAGTTTTTGCATTGTTTACTATTTTATATTATTATGTTTGTAAAAAAAATAGATTTCTTAACGGACACGTTTTAACGTACATTTTAACATTTGAAAGTGTGTACATTTAACAGTTTATTACTCAGTTTCGATATTAATTGTAGTCATTTGCTTTTACTAGTGTGCTGTGTAGTGTGTTTGTTTATTTTTTTAAATGTTATTTGATTGCGAGGTTTGTGTTAAAAATGTATGTTTATCAAATGAATGAATGAGGTGGCCGGAATCTTGCGTTTATTTACATCGGGATAGGTATCGCAATCTCAACTAACCGGAACCTTGAATATGTGAAAATTGAAAGCTGACTAGGTGAGTTTTTTTATTTTACTTAGAATTTCTTCCGCCGCGCCGCGACGATCGATCGGTGTTTTGTCTGCGTTGCCGTAGAAGATGGACATGAATAGTAGTACATCTAAGACTTGTTATGTGGGCATGGTTTCCGACTTAGAGATCCGTCGCGTGGCTGTGGCTATGCTAAAAACCTATAAAAGAAAAAGTTTTTGTGACCGAGTACTCCGCTGCATACCCAGTGTCATAATCCTGTGCACGCCGCTGATGCATACGATGTGCAGTCAGGAGAGTTCGGACTTTACGATCCAGGGCGTCCAATTCGGTCTGAGTCCATTTGAGTATGCCAAAAGAGTACGTGAGTACAGGCATAACCCAACCGTTAAAAGCGCGAATCTTGTTTCCACCTGACAAAAAACTGTTAAGTACTTTTGTCAGGCGGCTAAAAAAACGCTCTTTCAACGATCGTTTTACATCTGCACCCATGATACCTAGAGCCTCAGGCATACCCAAATATTTGTATGTTTCCGTCACAGAGAGATGTCTGAGTCTTACAGTCTCTGAGAATTGTATGTCATCAGAGACCGCAACCTCCGCTCGCTTCACATGGATATTATTATTATAATCTATCCAGGCAGCTGATAAATTCCTCCGGTTGTGACAAGCCTGTTGGCAAATGGTCATGTTAATGAGAAGGAGCTCCTTAGTACCACGGGACCCATTCATGCAACCTGTTTGGCCGGGAAAAAGAATTTGATTAGAAGAAATATGGTATGTAATTTTGGATCTAATAATGGAAGTCAAAACTTTATAAATAGTTGGAAGGCATGTAATGGGTCTATAATTTTTTGGTTCCGTGGTAACACCGGATTTAAAGAGCAGGTGAGTGACACCTGTCGTCATAAATGTTGGGAGCGATCCCCTCTCAAGCGCATCCTGGAACTGTGTTGCTAATCGAGCATGCGAACTTGGAAACCATTTTAACCAGAAGTTATGCAGACCATCCGGACCCGGAGACTTCCAATTTTGGGTTGGACAAATCGCTGCCAGAACATCCTCTGGACTGATTAAAATGGTTTCCATAGCCGGTATTGCCTCGCAAGCTCGATCGACAACACCAAACCAAGGGGCTTCAGTGTGAGAGACAGGGGACGACCAGATATTCGCCCAGTACTCACGCATTTCGTGAGCACTTGGCAGCCGCCCATCTCCCACACCTTGTTGGGAATTCTCCCAACATCTATAAACTTTTTTTGGTCACTTTGGAACATACGATTTTGTTGGAAACGATCCCATCGCCTCCTATAGCGGCGAATGCGGTTCGCCCACGCATAGACTTTTTGTTTCTAGAAGTCTATGCGTTCTGTGACGCAAAGCCTATAATTCCGAGGACTTGTATTGGTCCCCGAAAAAGCCTGCGTCACAAAACGCATAATCTTCGGCCTGCTATTTCCTTCTCTGAAGGAAATTAGCTTGCCGATGAGAATTCGGGCCCCGTTGATACGGTCCTCGATCCTACGTTGCCAAGCAGGCACAGTCACAACACCTCGAGTGGCTTTAAAATCACTTGGAAATTTTACATTAGCCACTCGACATGCTGCGACGGCCGCGCAGAAAAGGATCGAATGCGTATCAACAAGATCCCGACTGGACTCCAAGTACGTAGGTAACATGGAGTCCAGAGCTCCCATCAGCGCCAAATTTCGTCTATGCGTCGGCAAACGCGGCAAGCGCGGTCTACAAGACGCGGATAGAGATACAAATTCCGAAATCGCACGTTCCAAAGCCCCTCTCAGACGTTGTTCATCTTGGGGACTTACATTGCTGTTCATGTTGTCCGTTAGATCGATATCAGCAGCAGGTGTTGGTGGTGTGTCTGCTGCTTGATCTATGGTGACGGACGGGACATTGACGTCCTGGACAACACATAAGTCCGAGCGCAACCGCTCAAGTACTTGATCATCCAACAACTTACGCCGCTGAATAAATCGTACTTGAACCGACAGTCGTTGGGATGACACATCAACTGTTTGTTCCAAAGCCTGAAACAGAGACAGCATTTTAGCACGATACGCAGTGAGTCTAGTTCCTCCCTTTGTTGCCCCAAAGTAAGCCCGCATGACATTCTCATTCAATTCTTGGGTCCATCTCATGCGGCGCACTACTCCACCGGTAGCGGGGACCGTAGGCGGGACACTCGGCCCCACAGGTCCCAAGCCCACCGCTGGAGGGGGTCGTCCTCTTCGCCGCGCAGGTCTTGGTGGCGGCGGGGACGACTGCAGCTCGCCGTGTTGGCTCGACGCGTCGTTGTCCGGCGTCACTTCGAATACGTCCGAAGCCGACGCCCACGACGTGGAGCTCGACGAGCTAGGAGATCTTAAACGTGCGATTCGTGTTCTGGCTCGTGTTGTCATCTTGTGATCATTTTATTGCATTTTATTAATTGTTGTTATTATTTGACACTGTGTCACATGTCAAATAAATTTCTTCCTTATTTTTTGTATTATTTGGTGGCAAATACTGAAATATTCTTAAAAAAAACATAGTTGGCTATTGCAGTTGTTGAAATATTCTTTGTAAAAGCCAAACATATCTTTATTATTATTATTATTATTATAAGCGAAATTTTTAGTTGTAATTGTTAAAAAAAAAACACTAAAACTACCACCCGGCTTCGTTTTCGTTAGCAGTCTTGAGATACCCGGTATATACAAACTATGTAGTTCTGACAGTATTACGTATATACATCGGTATTTAGGGGAAGGCCGGGTAAAGTGAATACCCCGGGCAAAGCGAATACTCCCCACCATTCCCAAATTATTAGTTTTTCATTCAACACGCCACCACTGTTACGTTCGGCCATCTTGGTTTAGTCGGCGGCAAACATCGAGGCGAGGGGCCGCGTCGCGTCGCGTCCCGTCCGCGGAGTGGAGATTTGTGTTTTCATAAAAAAAAGATTGATTTTACACGGTAAGTACATTGATCAATTCTCCTGTATTACTAGTTCTTGATTTTTAGGAATGTCTTAATTTGGTAGCATATCAAAGTAGTTTTTTAAGGCATATTTAACAGACAGTCAGAAATATTAGTTTTTGTACGAAATGTGTTAACCTCAAAACTTAGCTAGTCGGGCAAAGTGAATAGGGCAAAGTGGATACGGTATCCACTTTGCCCGCCATTTCTCATTGGTGATTAATTATCTAAACATGTCTTGTACTTGTTTCAGATGGTGAATAAATATAAAAAAATCTAAGCAAGGGACGTGGGATGAAACTACTATGCAAACGGCTATTGATTTGTGCAAAGCTGGAGAATCGATCAAAAGCACAGCCAAAAAGTATGGTTTGGCTTATGCGACCTTGTATAGGCATGTAAAAACCGGCATCGCTGCTTCAAAACTTGGTCGATTCCGTCCTGTTTTCACTGAAGATCAGGAAATAGAGTTGGTGACATATCTCAAAGATATGGATTCTGTATTTTTTGGCTTGAGTCGAGATGAATTCAAAAATTTAGCGTTTATTTTCGCCAAGAAAAATAATTTGAACAACCCGAATAGCTGGGACAAGTACGAAAAAGCTGGAGATGATTGGCTAACGTCATTTTTATCTCGTCATGATCAAATATCCCTCAGGACTCCAGAGGCAACATCAGTTGCAAGGGCTAAAGGATTTAACAGACATAAAGTTGGACGTTTTTATGACAATCTTGAAACTTTAACAATAAAATATCATACTGATGCATCCAGAATTTACAATATGGATGAAACTGGTATATCTACAACCACAAATAAACCGCCGAAAGTGTTATCAATCAACGAAAGGAAAGAAACAAGTGGGCATAATCGCCAGTGCAGAACGTGGTCAATTAACTACTATAATAGGTTGTTGTAATGCCGCTGCTTCATTTCTCCCACCATTTTTAATTTTTGACAGAAAAAAGATGCAACCCAGACTGCTTGATGGTGCGCCTCCCGGTACTCAAGGAACCTGTACTCCAAATGGTTGGACTTCAGGTGAGGTATTCTTTGATTGGATGCATTTTTTTGTGGAACATGTTCGACCAACCTCAGAAAAAAAAATACTTCTATTATTGGATAACCACGAGAGCCATAAGTATTACCCAGCTTTAGACTACGCCAGCAAGAATAATGTCGTAATTTTATCCTTGGCCCCACAACTCATAAAATGCAGCCCATGGATGTAGCAGTTTACGGCCCACTGAAAACTTACTTTGAAAGGGAGGTAAATTTGTTCCAAAAATCGCACCCAGGACGCGTTATAAATCAATACGATGTAGCCAGACTATTATCACCAGCCTTTTTGAAAAGTGCAGTAGCTCAAAATGCAGTTCATGGATTTGCAAGACCTGGTATTTGGCCAGTGAATAAATATGCTTTTGGTGACGAAGATTACGAACCAGCCGCTGTGATTGCAGGCACGTCTAATATGAATATTGGCACAAAAAGTACAAACTCACTAGAAACGACCGATATTCCCAGACCTTTTGCAGAAACTTCTTCAACTCCTTCGCCTTCACTTCTTCAAGAACAGATTCCATCAAATTCAGTAGACCCTCCTCTATCAGAAATATTTCCATCTCGAAACAGAACTCCCTCTTGTGAGTTTCAAGACTTTGTTGCGCCCATTGTTGACACGCCTGAAAAGATTCGTAGCGACGTTTGTACACCTGTACCAGAACCTGGATTTTCCCAAATCGTCTCTGCTTTTGGGCCAGAGACAGCTGCTCAGAGAGCTGATACAGTGGTGCCAGATACTGAACTAAATATTCGACCAAATATTAGCCGTAACCACTCACCAGATCCGAAACCGGGATGCTCAGCCTCCCACTGCAGTCCCTTGGTGTTAAGACCTATTCCAAATCCTACCAAACCAATGACCACGCGTAAACGAAAATTACAAAAATCGGAAATATTAACCAGTACCCCTATCAAGGAAGATCAAAAGCAGAAATATGATAAAAATAAAGTTAAGAATGTTATTAAAAGGGTGAATGAGAAGTCAAAAAAAGTTCCTAAGAAGACTAATACAAAGACTGACAAAGACAAACAAACTGCTAAAAAAGTTAAACAGCCAAAAGAAATGAAAGAATTCAAGAATATTTTATGCTTTTTTTGTGGCGAAATGTATATAGAAGAAGACGGCAAACCAATTGAAAATTGGATTCAATGTGACATTTGTCAACAATGGTGTCACGAAGATTGTTCTGCCTTTGATGGCACTCAAGGGTATACCTGTGACAATTGCCAAACTTAATATTCTATTTTATAGTCAAATAAAGTTTTTTTTTTCTGTTTATCAAAGTTACTTTTATGTTTTCAGAGATTGAATATGGGTATTCACTTTGCCCAAATACTATGTCCACTTTACCCGGGGTACCGGGCAAAGCGAATAATTTCGTACTTTTTTAAATTTTATTTGCAGTTGATTATTGTTTAAATATTAATTGTAACTGATGTTTGTATTTGTACGAGCAATAAATAAAGACTGAGTTTTGATAATTATTTTGTTTTTGTATTGTATACCTTTTCTGCTATAACCTTAAATACCTTAAGGTATCCACTATGCCCGGCCTTCCCCTACGTGATATTGTCATATAAAATACTGTTTTTGTCTTTTTTCAATCGGGTAAAAATAGCTCTATATTTCAATATATTTTTAACTAAAAATGAAAAACTTTTACTCGATAATTGGATCGGATTTATATTAAACTAGCCCAGCTTCGCCCGGGTACAAATAGATTTCTGTACAATAATATGTACGTATTATACATATAAACCTTCCTTTTGAATCACAATATCTATTAAAAAAAACCGCATCAAAATCCGTTTAAAGATTTAAGCATACAAAGAAAAGAAAGAAAAAAGAGAAAGCGACTTTGTTTTATACTATGTAGTGATAATGAAATGATAGAGATTAAATTAACTTCATTAATAATTAGCATTTGTCCATGACTACGTCTGCCAGTATAAGATAATATTTACGTAAAAGAAAACAACGTTACCATACTCGATTACTGGGAGGTTCAAGGTTTGCACAAGTATCGTCTTGGTAGTTGTATGGTAGGGGGAAGAACATTCTTTAGGCAATAGAGAATGCGAAGAGTATCGGTCACTCGACTGCAAACATAGGTGACTTGGGTTTACTTACCAGGTCATGTGAGTCGATCTGTAGCCCTAGGTCTTTAACGTCAGGGGACAAAAGAATTGCCATACCGTTCCATTTATAGACAAATGGTGGGAGACTCGTTACGTCTATTCTGCGTAACAATCGCTGGCTACCTACTATTAGCGCCCGGAATTTGGATGAATTTACTGTTAAACTAAAACCCATCAGACCAGTTTTTAATACATATGTGAAAAAACCCATGGGCAAACCCCAAGTGTATGCCGTAAGGGTATAGAGTTGACTTTCGTTTGAGCATACAATTGCAAGTCATCGGCATTAAGATGATACGCACATTGAAGTTCCTGGGTTATAAGATTAATAAAAGTTGAAAACAGAAGAGGTGAAAGTACACCGTCTTGAGGGACGCCAGCATTATGGTCACACCAATAGGGAATATGCATGTCATTTTTTTATATTTTTAATCAATTCTGTATGTTATTACATTATCGGAAAAAAATATAAGTCTTTGAAAATATCAATCTTTTTGATTGATACAAAAAAAATAATCAAAACTGCTATCAGTTTTGAAGCATTCAAACGCCATGTTGGCGCGAACTCGCTATGACGTCAGAGGTCACGATATGAACAATGTAGTATTTGGATTAATTTTCTATCATGAATTGCTACAGAGCTGTATTTCGTGACAAAAAAATCTATTTTATCTACACTAATATTATAAAGAGGAAAACTTTGTTTGTTTGTTTGTTTGTTTGGTTGTAATGAATAGGCTCAAAAACTACTGGACCGATTTTAAAAATTCTTTCACCATTCGAAAGCTACATTATCCACGAGTAACATAGACTATATTTTATTTTGGAAAAAAATAGGGTTCCGTAAGATATTTGGATTTATCGGACACAAACTGAAAAAAATCAACCAAAGAAGTTACTTATTTTGCGTACGCTGCCTAAACTACAAAAGATAGAACCATAAAATGTTATAATTAATTGTAGATCTTATAAATATCTACAAAAAAGTCCGCGACACACTATACCTATCTATGTCGAGTGAGGCACAACAACCACATTTTTATTTAAAAATCTTTTTTTTTTTTTGGACTACATTTAAACGCGTTTATTTTACTCATGCTATTAATCCTTATCAAAATAAATTATTTCATCAATAAGTACAGTTTATGTTGATAATATTTGGTCTTTGAATGATTAAAATTGGACGTTTGGTTTTGAAGTTGTGGTGAAATTAAAATATTACGATTTCTGCTGCACAAAAATTTCATAAGGCAATCTTTATATGTACATGTATATGGAGAGACGGGATATAATAGAGTGGAAGGTACGGGAGAAGGCTGGGATAGCTGACAGATTTGATAGGACGAAATATAAATGCACGTTATAAGACGGGATGGATAATAAAGAGAAAGGACGGGATGGATAGGGAAGAGACTGAACAGACGGATGAGACGGGATTGAGCCGGACAGTAGGACAGCTACGTCAAGTTTAGGTATACAAGAGTTTATACGAAAAATAACATGTATTTGGTGTAGAGTGGAATCAAAAAATATATGCACCCAGACGAAGCTGGGCCGGGCCGCTAGTTTAATAGTATAAAGAAAGCACAAAATAACTCATAAACAAACGTAAAACAACAAGCTAAAACTTCATAAGAACGTGACCATTGTCGTCACTTTCCTTTTCAAGCAATAGATCGCGTTTCGGAAAAAATGCGCGGCAAATTTGAAATGTCATTTTTAAGTATTTATTTTACCGATTTAGAGTTGATAAATTTGAAAAATATCTTTAAAGTATATGATATTACTATATTAATAAAGATTACAAAAGAAATATTTTGACTTATTTTAAAGTCTGGTGCATGTTCCCTATTAGACGACGGACTTGTACCGATTGTTGACGCCCTCGAAGATAGCATGAGAATCATTCCAGTACCTCTGATGAGATCTTAAGATAGGACTAGGACAGGCTATTCCTATAACAGGATACTGTGACAACGGTATTAAAAGCGTTCGAGAAATCAAACAGAACTTTATAGTATCGTTATTTTGGTATCCGCCATACCCGTCCTAATAATTTCAGTCACTTCAAGAAGGGCGGAAATATTGTTGTGTCCAAGTCTAAAGCCTGACTGAAATGGGAATAGAAGATGATTCATGTGCACAAACCTGGAAATCTGCTTATGTGTAAAGGCCTCAAGAACCTACTTTTGAAAGGGACTGTACAAATAAGTCGGCTGTGGGAGGCAAAAGTGGTGTTCGAGATAAGGCTGCGGGCACGAAACTAGCGATGGCGGAGCGGTGGCGGGGCGATGCGGCGGCGGAGCGGCGGCGATGCATTCAAAAGCATGGACAGTATAGATGACGCGCACGAAACGCGCGACGGCGGGGCGGGGCGATCGAGCGTTGCACAGGCGGCAGGAGGGCGACAGCGGCGCGGGTGCGACGAATAAGATTAATGTTACGGACAAATAGGTAAAAATTGAAGTTTTCGTTTATTTACATACATTGGGAATTGTAAATATATGTTTAAATTAACCATATTTTTTAAACAAAAGTATAGTCTAATAGCGTGGTGGAATATACTTATAGCCTAATCACTCTCAATCTTACAGTGGGACGTATATGGACTGGTGCAGATATTCTAGTAGAATACATCAATTATAGGTACTGTTGTTTTTAAAATCTATCTAATATTATAGCCTTAGAAGTAAATAAAATTTTATAAGTAGGTAAACATACATTATCATATTGTGTTTTTATTATGTTGTTAGGACAGCTGGTGAGTGAGAGAGTGGCAGGAGCATAATATGCAAAAAACCATTCCCACCGCAGCAGAAACGTAAGAAGCGCTCAGGCATCGGCCAAGCGACTCCAAAACGTTCTTTTCTCTTTTGGGAGGACATGCGACATCTAAAATGTCTGAAAACATTTTATTGCAATCCTGCCTTAATTACGAACGGTAGAAAAAAAAATCATTAGGATTGCTATGATACAGGTCGGCTCGGTTGCTCGGCAACAAATTTGCCGGTCGGCTCGGTCGGCAAATTTGTTGACATTTTCAAAAATTCGCTTCAGCTATATACTACGCGCAAAATGTCTGAAAACCAACTTATTCGTCATAAAATTATAAAATCTATGTACATTTCCAATATCAGACGTATTGCTATGATACCGACTGCCTTTTTTTTTGGACACAGCAGAAATAGCCTCACATGCAATTGCTACACTTTTTACCATTACTACCTACCTAGTCGGGTTTAGAATCACATAATCTAACGATTTTATACAGTTTCGACCGTATTGCTATAATACATGGTTTTGGTCGTCATCTCTGGGACTATAAGCGACTGATCGACCGTCATGTTTCGTGCCCACGTGAAATACTACTCTTCATCGCCCCGCTCCGCCGCCGCATCGCCTCGCCACCGCTCCGCCATCGCTAGTTTCGTGCCAGCAGCCTTACTGTCCCACAAACTTATCTGACGCGGTGAGAGAGTCGCTGTTGTCGAATTTGGTGTTGCCATTAAAAATAGATATAGCAATAAAGTGGGTGAAGTAAGATTTTTCAATTCGATCAATAGTGTCAAGAAAATTAGTGGACCAGTTTCCTTTGCATGTTATTTTTCCTTCCCAAGTTTTCTAACAAATCGCTCCCCATACCATTAAACAAGTGTATCTGTATCAGCCCATATACTATATGTCCCACTGTTGGGAACTGCCCAATTCTACAATCGAGAGTGCCATTGAGGGTGGCTAGGCCATATCATAGGCCATATGGTCCACCATGCTGGCCTAATGCGGGTTGGTGGACTTACATACCATAGATATTCTTATAAATTGCTATGTTATGTAGATTTCCTCCCTATGTGTTCCTCCACCGTTTTAGTGCGTGTTTATTGACTATCAATACCCACATGACTCCGAAAAGTCAGATTTGTGACCTGGGATTCGAGCCTACGACCACCGTGAACATGTTGGCAGTCGCGTCTGGTCCATTCATCAACAGGCCCCCACGAACGTAACGATAAATTCTAGTTCATTATATGTACTTACATGTATTGTACTAGTACGTACAAAATTTGGTTTATGTGGTATTTATTTTAAAAAGCTGACAACACAGACCTGTGGCGGCAACTACGCGTTGATACAATTTTTCTAAGAGTATTATTGGTGCTTGAGATGCTTTTCTTCCTTTATAAAATGTAATACCTGAAGTCTAACGTTCCTAGCGTCACTTTATCAAGTTCTCGGCATATTTCACTAGTTTTAAATAATGCAGGAAAAATAAATACATTGAGTAAACAACCAATGGCAGATATGTCAGCGACTGGCAGATAGACTGACATTCCAAATGACGTTATTGTTTCCACTCTTGGCCACCGGGCCAGATAACTTTGTGGCTCTATAAAGGAGAGGGATAACTTGTGCTTGCTGTCATAAAGAAGGAAAGACACCGGAAATTAAGGAAAAATCTCACTTATACAGGGAGCGCAAATAAATGGCGCACTTGTTCAGTTGGATACAAGGGTATAATATTAATATCATAATAAAAAAATAATATTTGGAAAATACCTATCCGTTTTGAAGTAATGACCGTTTAAAGTTTTAAGTTTAATCACCACTTTTTCGCATAAAACCAATTGAATTTAAAAGTTGAAATGGATGAAGAACAAGATTTAAACACATACGTATTTTTTCGTTTTGTCGTTAATTGAACGGTTAACGAAATATACCACGAAAACCATTTTTAACAGCATCAAAACTTTCTTAGACATCGCTTTAACCGTTGTTTACAAATGGGTAAGGTCATGAACTCTTAGCTGTATAATTTATCCTTTTCTAACTTCAAAAAAGGATATTTTTTGTTTCATTTCAAATAAATCAATCAGTTAAACAGGGACGTGCTTAGATTTAAGCGTCAATAAATTAACAACATAATTACTTTAGGTGCAGTTGCATCGTGAATGGATTGACTATTTTGTTTGTCATTATTTTCCTTAGTGTCACAAATCCAAACTGAAAGATACCAAGAAATCACACTGGTCATCGCTTAAATCATGTAAGATTGCGAATTTAATTATAATTAAAAAGTTTTGGTAATACCTACATAACATTTAAATTATCTAAATAATTAATATTCATCGAAAAAATAATCTGATGACACTGATTAATAAAAAATAAGATTTTTAAAATGATGGCCCAATTCGGCCCTATTAGTCAAACGAAGCCGCCGGTCATAGTGTACTTCGTCGGATCCAACGCGGCTCGATTATTCTTCCTTTGAGGTTGCCGCCGCCCTTTGTGAGTGCGAGCCGAAAGGCGGCAATTTCTTTGTCGGTAACTTTTAGCATTTTGCAAAGGAAGCCCGACATCTTGAGGTGTGCTCACACTACACACTTGATATAACTAAATATGATTAAGTACTCCGACGTAAAAGTTACGTTAAAACAAAAAAGATCTTATTGGACTGATAGAATGGTCCTTACTTGCTCAAGAGCTTATAATATAATTTAAATATGTCATCAACCGATCCAGTCAGTTACAAATTGCCTATTTACTTTGCTTATTATTGTATTTAACATTACTTTAATGTATTTTGAAAATAATGTTACTTTAAAGTGATAAAAGTTCTTCTAAATTCTTATACCTAGAGAAATGTCTACCATTATAGCATAGAATTTGCATATGAGACTTCTGTGAGATAAAATTAGTGAAATCAATAAACACTAACTACTAATTTACTGCACTGGAGACCCCGTGCCCTGCAGTGGCACGTATATGTGCTGATCAGTACTAATACTAATTGTTCAGATGAATTATTATGAACTCAAATAGGAAAGCTTTGTATCCAACGTGAACAGGCTTTTATCTTTCAAAAATCAAAATAATAATTTATTTTTTATTAGTTGAATTCGGATTGCGATCGCGTGTGCATGTATTAGTCGTGTGCATATTATTGTAAATTTGTTTTCAGTTATTTTAAGTAATTTTTTATATTTCACTATGCTTTGAACATTACCCAATTCGATAGCTTTCGATATAACTTGTGTTATGTGAAATGTAAAAGAAAAAGTGATTTGTGCTACCAAACTGTGACAGTGTTTTCGTGCGGGTTTTGGCGGATCCTGCGCTTCCATCCTTGCCTATCAAGGTCATTACGGTTTACATTACACGGTCAGTTAACTATTTTAGTGGTCATTAATGACAACTAACCAGCCCATATGAGTCACCGACGGCCTCCGTGGCGCAGTTGGTAAGAACCGCCTGTGAAATGAAAGACCGCGGGTTCGATTCCTGCCCCGAGACAAATAATTTCCGTGAACCATAATTATTTTTCTAATACCCGCGACACAAGATTTGTATCTTAGTGTGGGATTAATACACTATGCGACTGTTGACAGTATTAATTTAATATCTTTTTTATGTACCCTGAGCGTTATGCAAATAATCGCACGACTTATAAGTAAATAATGAGCTCTGCTTATTTATTGTTGAGTGTCTACCGTTCAGTTGTAAGGTTCAATCACTTTAGCGTAATGTGTTAAGGGGTAGCATATGTAACATTAGTTTTTTTTTCTCGGCATCTTTCTTAATATTCGCTAGCGCCATGCAAATCCGTCTTAATTAAGATTCCTTCACCATATACTATAATGTATGTACATTAGCAGGTGCGCCGTTTTCTTGTCCAACCTGTATATAAATCTGAAGAGTTTGTTACCTATTAATCTCATGAATACTCCAATTCGTAATAATGACTATTTAAAGTTTGTTATAGCCGTGATTTGTGAACAAACACACACTTTTTTACTTTATTTATCGACATACAAAGAATTAATTGTGCTTATAAATTTTATCAACAAGATAATCAATAAATTTTGTCAATCTGGAGCGAGCTCAAGGGGGGTCATGCCCCCATGACCTCCCCCCTGGATCCGCCCTTGCCAAACAATAATTTAAATGTATTTCTCACTCGAAATGCTTTAGGTACCCAACTACTACTGAAAACCGTGGGTTTGTATGTACAAACACTTTTGTAAAAACATCTTGACATACTAAACTTCTCCACAATTATTGAATGTGTTATGTACATGGACGTAGTTTATATACTACGTCCATGGTTATGTATCTGCCTGAAAGTAACACACCTATCGAAAGAGTTTTTCCTCTCATTATCAAAAATGGACAAGTGATAGAACATAGATGTATAGAGCCACAAAGTTATCTGGCCCGGTGGCCAAAAGTGGAAACAACGATGTCATTTGAAATTGACAATTTACCTGCCAGTCACTGACATAACCGCCATTGGTTATTTACTCAATGTATTTATTTTTCCTGTATTATTAAAAATGAGTGAAAAATGCCGAAAACTTTAAAAAGTGACGCTAGGAACGTTATACTCCAGGTATTCAATTTTACAAAGGAAGATAAGCGTCTTCAGACATCAATAATACCCGTCGAAATTTTATCAATGCCACCAAAGGCTTGTGTTGTCAGCTTTTTAAAATAAATTCCACGTAAACAGAATTTTGTACGTACTAGTAGAATAGGTGTAAGCACATATCATAAACTAAAATGTATCATTATGTGCGTGGTGGCCTGTTGGTAAATGGACTTGACGCGGTTGCCAAGATATTCACGGTGGTCGTGGGGTCGAATCCCAGGGTCACAAATCTGACTTTTCGGAGTCATTTGTGTATTGATAGTCAATAAACACGCACTAAAACGGTGGAGGAATACATAGTGAGGAAATCTGCATACCATAGCGATTTATAAGAATATCTATGGTATGTACATAAGTCCAACAACTCGCATTAGGCCAGCATGGTGGACTATATGGCCTATGATATGGCCTAACCACCCTTAATAGCACTTTCGATTGTAGAATAGGTACGTTCCTAGCAGTAGGACATATAGTATATGGGCTGATACAGATACACTTGTTTAAGGGTATGGGGAGTGATTTGTTAGAAATCTTGGGAAGGAAAAATAACATGCAAATGAAACTGGTCCACTCATTTTAAATCTTAAGCTGAAAACATATTGTAGGTTTTTGTCTTACGCATAGAGTAAAGAAGCGGTCATAAATACTAGAGCAACGCGTCTTACAGCGATCTGAACAATAGATTCTTTTGTTGTGTGCACACTGTCGGTCGTAAAGCTGAAAACACATTGTAGGTTTTTGTCTTACGCATAGAGTAAAGAGTACAAAACTATGGTAAAGAGCACATCTTACATGGTTCGTACGGGTCGTCAGAGGGCCCACGTACGTTTTATTTTTTTAATTTCATTGACAAAGGACGGTTTTCTCGTCTGCCAATGACTAAGCTTTTAGGGATGGAAGAGTCGATTTTTATGTACTCTTTATCTCATCTCTATATAAACAAATAAATAATATATTTTATTAAATGAAATCAATCCTAGTTGGCGCTTATTATAAGCAGTTCTTATCTGTGATAACCTGTGGTACTATCACATTCGAGTTTGCAACTGTTACTTTTATTGTCAAAAACAATGATTCAATTAACATTAAATCACACATCAATCAATTATATAATACTGTGACTGATTAAATTCTGTACACAAACATAGATTACATATTGAGAATAAATTTACTGTGGAAAAATGTTAAGCAACAATGCCGTGTACACATATTAGAAATACTTATGTATAAAATGTGTGAATTCCAAAGTAGGCAAGATCGTGTTTCGAGCACACGTCTTGTTCTTGTTGTCTTTTTTTTTATATATTTCTACTACCAGTGTCATTTTAAAAGAAAACAAAAAAGAGACTACCTGAAGACAAATAACAAGGTTAACTTTTTCCTATTATAATTCCTAAAACAGCGCGTGTATTTTGAAATTTTAACATCAATAACTTAATATTGGATTGTATAAAAAATTACTCCGTTATCTTTAGTATGATACTTTATTATCTTTAGTACAAATAGGTACTGACTATTTGTTCCCATACTTCTTACTTTAAGTGAGCATATTTGTATTCTTTACATTTAACATTATAAATAATTTCTCTATTACGCACATACTCTGATCGTTTTTCTTCCATTTTTTAAATGAACGCACAGACGAACTTTTGGCTAATTACTGATAATTAAATAAATAAATACACTTAACAGTCACATACATAGTCCTGACCCCACATTAAGATCAATTAAGTGTTGTGTCGTGGGTATCGGGAACTACGAGAGACTTTTCGGTCTCTCAAACATCCAGACCCGAGACCAATACTTACTGGGTCTCACAAACATTTGTCTCGGTGCGGGGCTCGAACCCGTGGCCTCTCGTTTCACAGGCGGCGTCTAACCAACTGCGCCACGGAGGCTGTCAATTACGTCCAGTCTAGTATTTACAAACAACTGGTCAAAGAACTGCGGTGTTTATTTCTGTTAAGTCAAGTTAGATTACCAGCAACACCTCATGTAAATAATTAGAAATGTCCAAATTGTATTCAAAATTTTTATATTGTATGCAGATTGAATAAAGAAAATTATACCTTGTACGTATTATAAATTCTAATTTAATTGTAAGTTTTAAGAAATGTTATATTAGTTTGGCTTAAAAAGCTGGTAGCCATATTTACAAAACCGATTGTTGTGTAAACTCAAGTTTGTCCACAATCGCAAATCGCTCAAAAGCGCTGTGGTGCACGGAGAAATTGTTATTTTTTTCTCTCTTCAAATTTCATTACATTGGACAATATTATCATTACTACTATTGGACTACTAGTATAAATGTACATTGTATAAATTATGAAAGAATATTTTAATGAAAGCGTTGGAGATATTTTTTACTTTCATTTCTAGTTCCTAATTTCACCACTTGTCAATTTATGTTAGTTGCACTGTATGTCTCAGACGTTTTTTGTTTTTGAAGGTCATGCCCTCGAATTTCGACCGACAGTGTGCACACAACAAAAGAATCTATTGTTCTGATCGCTGTAAGACGCGTTGCTCTAGTATTTATGGCCGCTTCTTTACTCTATGCGTAAGACAAAAACCTACAGTTTGTTTTCAGCATAACCACTCACACGTCCACGTCACTGTCACTTATTTTAACAGAAATTTTCCGATTCCCGCGTTTTCAATATTCATAAACATAAAGCATTATATCCTAGTACCTATTCTAGCTACAGGGAAATAAAAAATACCTTTAAGTATCTGAAACTATGCAGAATTATTCGATGTGACAATTATTTTACAAATATAATTCAAATGTGTTGTAAACAAATAATAAAAATTCTATACAGATCGAATTTCAATGGTTTTTCATTTTCAAATCAAGTTTTCACCCATTAAATCATATTACATACCAATAAAATCCATTTGTAAATAAAGTATATACTATAAGCTTTCTTTTGATATCCATATTTTAGTACTTAAAGTTATTCTTATCTTATAAAAAACCAAAAAAATATACCCATAATCACATAACCAATTTTTGTTACGTTTGCGTTTTGCCATTATTGCTTAGTGACTCCCGAGTTCCGGGTTACGATTTAATGTTGCCAAGTAAGAACGAGATGTAAGAAAATAACACCTGCAGTGCGATTCACGTAACTTTTTGACGCGCCGATCAAGTTGCGGTGCGGTTACAATTAAGTTTACGCTTTGGTACAAAATGGTATTCTTGTAAGTGTTTAGCTGCGCGTGAACTGCGCGTGAGCTGCGCGTCAACTGTACGTCAGATGTATGAAATTTGTTTGAGATTGACATATACGCGCAGCAGTAGAATACGCTAAAACGTTTGCGTGACGCGAACTTCACGCGAGCGTATTTGACAGCGGTTGTCAAAATTACGAGAATACGAAAAGGGCTGTTTTGATCGAAACTTAACCGCAACTGCACTGCAGCTGAACTTATTAAATTACGTGAATCGCACTACTGGATGATCGATGAACTTTGATCGGTATTTTTTTTTTGTTTAATTATGTGTTTTAGAAATCATATTTAAATACAAATTACATACTGGTGAAATGATGAAATATGATTTTATAGGCTATGTATGTAAGGGGCGTGCGCTCCTTGTAGGCAGAAATGCAGTGCTTTACTTGCCATCCACAGATATTTTAATAAAACATTCGTACGTTTTAGATGACTTTAATTAATAGTAAATAAAAGAATAAACAAAATATCATAATATAAAAACGCCTAATATTTTATAAATAGCACGTATTTGCAAGCACACTAACATTATGTTTGCCAGGAATTTAATGACAACGGCGCTGCAAAATAATGTATCCACAGACCAAGTAGTACTACAGACGGCCGACTCGCTTAACCCCTAGGGCCTAGACTGTCGTTTGTCATGACTGTAGACGGTTAGACAGTCGGAAACGCCAGGCGCGGCTTCAAGCAAAAAGTAACCTACTATCATTGAAATAGGGTTCATTTTAGTGTGATATAAAAAAAAATAGCAAAATAATGCAATTGATGTAACTTTTTTCAAATTCAGATATTAGTATTTGTGTAGATTAGAAATAAAACCCTTCAAATGATATAAACAACTATTTATTTCATTTCATTTATACATTCAAAAGTATTCGTCGAAATATACAAATGTGTTTATTACAAATATGACATTTTAAGTTGAAATAAAGTACACTTTTGCCTTACGTAGCTAAAATTTTACCAAGGTTCCCAACTGGGCGTACCTGAATGGGAGGTACCAAAGATACGAAAAAATGTAAAGCCTCTTATATTGGATTATATTTACATAAGCATGTGTACTATGTTATAAATAATAGAAATCTTTCATCATAAATAAAATTAGATATTATTAAAATTCTGACATTTGGTACATTGACTTTACACATTATTCATTTAAATATTTATATGAAACTAATATGAAGGGGTAGTAAATAAACACAAAAAACGAAATCGAACAAACATGAATTTAGATAATAATAAACATTTTCAATTGAATTAATTAGGATGCAACAACAATACATGTATTTATAAAATTACGAAGTGTCTACTGTTTGTGATTGTTACATTCATAGAAATCAAACAAATATTTGGAGAGAATATTAACATTTTTGATTATTGAATTGATGAGTAATGATTTCTTATAAGTTACGAGCATTATTTTCCAAATATTCAATTGTTTCCTTGACGTCACTTACACTGTACGTTTAATACACGTATTCACTGCACATTAATCACTGCACAAAGCAATCCTTTCTGGTCATTACATTTGCAAATTCACTAAAAGAAAATACAAGTAAATCTATCGACGCATTTGTTGTAAACAACATGGCGGCCCGGGGCGCAGACAGGCGCTGTTACACAATTAACGCTGGGTACCTCTATATTTATCGGTAAATGGCGCTGTTACACAATTAATGCTGGGCATGCATAGAATGGCTTAACACATCATTATTCGCCAATAGATGTCAGGAAGTCATATTTTCAGTTTGTATTTCAGTTTTTTTTTTTTGCAACATTTTTTAAACATTAATCCTAATTATTAATATTCCTATTTCCTAATTAATATCCTAATTAATATATTAACATAATATTGTTGGGGTTTGATTCCCGCACCGAAATAAATATCTGTGTGAAGTAGACGTATTTGTTTCGGGTCTGGCTATTAGTGAGACCGAAAAGTCTGTTGTAGTTCCTGATACCTGATACCCACGACACAAGACTAGTTCTTTGTGTGGGGTCGTGACTATAAATGTGACTGTTGGGTGTATTTATTTATTTATTTTATTACATTTTTGGATATTTAGGAGATTGTCCCGCCCTCACACCCGGCACTGCAACTCCTGTAAGCCAGGATCAACAGTGGCACGCAATGTAATGACACCAAGCATTGAAGCTCGGCGAGTCTCCGGGAATCTCTAACTTGTCTTTAACCCGCAACGAAATGAATCAGAAAGTTAAATTAATAGGAGGAGTTGGAAATAAATAATGTCCACTTCCCTCCGTGCAAAGCGGGTGACAAAACATTGAACTAAAGAGGTAAAAAGACTTTTACAGCCGGAGAAGCCAGCTGTAAAGCACCACGGAATTCATTATTACATTTAAATGGGACCTATTGTGTGAGCTGTTATACTTGATTCCAGTAATAAGTATGGCAAAAACGCCGGAAAGCACGGAAATTCGTCCTAGTCTATTTTTGGATATTTGATTACAATATATGACATCATATTTTCAATAAACAATGATGTGTCGGATTTGATAATGGCAGCTTTTCAATAATTTTCGCCAGCCCCCAAACCATTTAAAATCCACTAAAAGCAATGTTTCCCAACCAGGACCAAACTACCAGATTTTGTGGAAAATCCACTAACGGCCGGTTTCTATAATCTATCTATCTTTAACAAGAGATTTCTCTCGAAATTCCGATACATTTTTTGCTTCAGTAAAGAAAGACAGAGATATTTAGATAAGGTGCATATATTTATACATATCTAGGCAAGATAATATTGTATGTCTATCTTTGTTTATTGAAGCATACAGTGGTATCGACATAGTAACGATATCCATTTTAACCTCTTGTTAAAGATAGATAGGATATAGAGAACGGCCGTAAGTTGGCAATACTGGTGAAAAAAAGCTTGAAAGATGGCCGCCCATGTAAGTTCTTGTCCAGACGATATTTGACGCAGATGTTAACCGGTTTAAAACAGCGCGGGGGCCAATAAATATGTTACTATCTACGTGTAATAACATGAATGGAATATAAATGACTTAGTCCTATCAAATGTTAACACTGTTATACCTAGTTTTTTAATGTATTTATTGATTTTGCATTAATGAAATTTTAGCGATCGAGACATGCAAAGCTGTTATCCTTTTTTATAGTGTTTGGTTAAGAAACCAAATTATAGTTTATGGTAGATTTTTAAGAAAATATCCTTAATTACGACGAGATTTGTATAGGTAAAGGTACTGGTAGGTATAGCGTAATCCATTACAATCAAAAATTGTAATAGTATTTAAAAATTACGAATAAGGGTAGGTAAGTGGTGGTTGAAAATTAAAACAAAATAAAAATAAACAATTATTATTATTTCAATCAATGAATAAATATTTAGGAATAAATACTGACAATTTCAAATCTATAAACTAATAATTAAAGATTTGTACGATTTATTTAGTATTTTTTTTTTTATTTGGCCCGGCATAGTAGCCCGGCACAGTCTCTCTGCCTCTGCCTCGGCTTCTGCCTCTGCCTCTGCCCGAGCCTCGGTCTCCCCCATTTCCGCACTGCCCGCTCAATGTAAAGTTCAAGTTAACTCTTAGCACTAGTGATGGTTTTTTATTTGTTTAATTGACACAAACTATGCATGCACTCTATCACTGAAATTAAAAAATTAAACACTCACGAGCATTCTTGCTTTTCCATTGATGACCTAAAATTGAAAATGTATTTTATTATTTTTCTTTTTTATTTCAATAAATTTGTCCAATTGTAATACTAGTTTTGTATCAGAATAACTACGTTAGTAAAGCCGGGTACAATTTATAAGATGTGGCTGATGAACGCAGCTGAAGATATTTAGAAAATTGAAGATTCTGCCGCGCCGCGTCCAAGAGACCCTGAATATTGTACCACTCTTCAGCCGCGTCCGGCAGTCTTATAATTTGTTTTTGGCTTAATAGTAGATCATTTCAATGTTCGGATTATTCGCAGTCGCGCATCTATACTTTATCGTAATGTACGTAACGGTTTGCGGTCCCTGATGGCGGCTTCCATTCCGTATATATATATTTTTTTAATAGCCTAGATTGTGTCCCACTGCTGGGCAAAGGCTTCCTCTTTATCATTCCATTTGACCCTGTCCTCGGCGAGCTCTTGTGATTTTGGCTCGAATGTATCCAACTCGTATTTCCACGGTTTGGATGCATATTTGGAGAGGAAATATTGAAATATTTAAACTGAATTAATAAATTAATTCTTTGATATTGAAAATTTAAATCACCATATAATTGGCTTCATCATACTTAATTTAAAACAATCACATCCAACATCAAACATACCACACATTCTAGTTTGAACAAAAACTTTGGAACGCAAACTCTGATCTTACAAAAAATGGCGCGCGACTTTCTACGGAATACTGGAAATCAATTAAAATATTGAATTGTTTTGATATATTTTCAATTATCAAATGGCACCTATTTATTCTTTATGATATGTTTTCTCTCTCTAACACTTTATTTATCATTTTTTCATAGAATTAACACAGAAATATTTAATGAAAACCGACAAACAACGACCGTGATTTACTTTCGTGTCTAAAAAACTTCGAATCACGCGTCGAATATGGCTTATTTTTAGATAATTGATAATTATTAATGTAAAGGTATCTTTTAATAAACTATATAACAACAATAAGAGAGTTAAAAATCAATATTTACATTTAAAAAAAATCCTGAGCACCACTCGTCGTTGTTCTTAAACAACACACGAGTTTGCCTGTTTTTTTTTAAAATATGCCTATTGCTAATGTCTTTTTGGCCAATGTTACATTAAAGGTACTTTATTCAAGCATTATATATATTTTTTTCATAACGCTTTTTATAATATATTTTGAATTTAGGACGCTTTTTCATTACTAGTGTATTTTCCTATAAAAATGACAGCTTACGTCAAAATTGGAGGTCGGGACGTTTGAGTGGATAAGCAGTGCGATTCACGTAACTTTTTGACGCGCCGATCAAGTTGCGGTGCGGTTACAATTAAGTTTACGCTTTGGTACAAAATGGTATTCTTGTAAGTGTTTAGCTGCGCGTGAACTGCGCGTGAGCTGCGCGTCAACTGTACGTCAGATGTATGAAATTTGTTTGAAATTGACATATACGCGCAGCAGTAGAATACGCTAAAACGTTTGCGTGACGCGAACTTCACGCGAGCGTATTTGACAGCGGTTGTCAAAATTACGAGAATACGAAAAGGGCTGTTTTGATCGAAACTTAACCGCAACTGCACTGCAGCTGAACTTATTAAAATACGTGAATCGCACTAAAGGGTTAAAACATAGATCGGCAATGTGTCATTTTGAGCGCGACCAAAACTGATTTACGATTGTGTGCGTGAAGTTTACATGTGTGCTTGACATATAGTGGTGTACCATGCACTTTCGATACTATCATATCGATATCGATATAGCTGTCGGCCTGTAGTTATGAAATAAAATGTTATGGATATATGTGACATTTTATTATATATTAACAGAAACTTATTGATGTGTTTATTTCAATACAGATTGATAAACACACAAATAAATAAAGATAAATTGTCATATTATTTGAAAACATTTTAATTGAGATGTTTTGTATGGATCTTTATGTTCACCTGAACAAAATTATTTTTTTATTGTGATGTATACACAGTACATATACTAATTAATTGAGAACAAAAAACACTTTTATAAAATAAAACTATAATTTACAAAGTTTTAGCGTTTTCGGTAAAAAAAGTCATTTTAATTAATTTCCCGTCGCGAAGTTTCGATTACTTTACAGCTTTCGTAGTCACAGGGTGGACTCAGTCTGCAACAAAATCCGTGATTATTAGTTTTTTTCAATGAGTAACATTCGCGTAAGTCTAAGAAACTCATTTTTACTATATGTATACTAGAGTTAAAATATATGCTTATTTAAGTCAATTAATTGACTTGTAACACATTGGGAAGTATTGGACGCCTGCTAGGCCGCGTTAGAGGTGTACGGAGGAGCTTGTAGGAAGTCGTTGGATGCAGGATGGCAGCTTACAACAAACTGATGTAGACATTCTTGTGAAAGGCCTATGATCATTAGTCGCATTCCTGTGGCTGAAGAAAAAGACAGTTTAATAAACAATGAAGCTTTTCTCGATCACGTCACCTAAACTAATGTTTTTCCTATGAGTATTATAAATTTTAAACCTATACCAAATGTTATGATAAATGAATAATGTTGCTTCAAGGTTTGGACGATCATACTGTGCATAGAAGTATCACATATTTTATAATAATATCGAATATGTTCTTGTTTTACTATTATAAATTGACAGCCTCTTGGCAGAGATTGAAACAGGTTCTTAATTCATAAATCACATACATGAAGTGTTATAATAACTATTCCTCAAATATAAAATAATGAGAAAAAGTAAAGTAATAAGTATATTGTAGAATGAATACTATAATAATGGCAGGGGAAATATGGCCGGGATAACGCCAGGTAGAAGAAGAAGAAGAATGCACACTATACTATAGCTCCATAAAAATGTGGGGAAACATGTGTTGTCATCGACTATTTTATCGTCAACCTTTTATTGATCGAACCTGTCGGTCAATCCCTAGCAACTTTTGGTTGAAATTATTGTAGATTCACGTATTTGATATTATTTTTATACGGTAAACTCTTCCCTCAAATGAAATAACGTATTTAAATAAAGGTTTCGAATCGACAACATATATCCATAATATTTGATTAATGGCGTATTTTAGGTTTTAAAGATGTAAATTAATGACGTTAATAAAAAGTGATTGACATTTAAATTGGTTGTCAAATATTTATGCATGCGTTTAGAAATTAATAGACAAAGAAATAAATAATATTTAATTCTTTTCAAGATATAATGTCACTTGAAAATGAAAAATCTTTATTAAAATAACTATTTTACATATGGCGAATATTGCAGGGGTTCTCAAATTAGGCGTTGCCAATGTCTTGAGAAACCAGTTAAATATAATTGTTATTACATTAATTGTGGGTGTCAGCGTGAGAAAGTGCTAATAGTGTATGTTTGTGTGTGTGTGTTATGTGTTATTATGTTTACTTTTATCACGAATTTTTACAGTGGCTTTTCCTTTGCTATAATTCACTGATTGAAATATTATACATTTGAAATATTATGTCGAAGAGAATCGAAACCACTGAAGTTATTTCTATGAAAATTAATATTTCATCTCTTTATTACTAACAAAAAGTAATGGGATGGGATGGATAATGAAGAAAAAGGACGGGACGTATCGGGAAGTGACTAAATAGACGGGATGGGATGGAATTGAGCAGGACAGTATATTGCAATTTTTAGAATAAATACCGGATGGAATAAATGTAGAACTCTAGAAGATAACGGAGTGTTATGATTATTATGAAGCACAGAAGACCTAGGAAAATTACAAGAAAATCACTGAATGCAGCTCGCATTCCACTGGTCGCTATGCAAATTCATGGATGTTGCTATGAATTTCTGTGACTGAAGATGGCAATGATGATGAGAATTAAGAAGTACTAAATTTTTGAGACTTAACGTAACGCAAAATATATTAAAAGTATATTGCATTGGACCCTAGAAAATAGATATGAAAAGACTAATCAAAATTCGACACGTTCACAAAGTTATTTACAGTAAAGATTCGAAAAGATGATATTACCGAACGTGGTGTGTTTCCCAATATAAGAAACAACTGCATCCAGAGTATAAATTTAGATACCGAATTTTAGTAAAAACACGAGAATATATATTCGTTCGGCCTTCGGCTCAACACGAGTCATTAGCTTTAACTTCGCGGAAGCGCTTTCAACATCTTAATTTCGGGTAATGTTTATTTTAAAATCAGTTTTTGTATTCGCTATGGGAATTATCGAGAGGTTTCGGGGCCAAATTACTAAAGTCTTTAATCCGCGTACGAAACGCTATGAGAGCTCAATTCTAAATTGGGATAGCTATCAATCTAAAACTTTGACGCACTGAGTTCCATTAAACACCTACGTACACCTTAGTTCCAGTTGTAGTTTGGTACAGTGAGCCTAGCTTGTCTATATATATAAAAGAAAGTCGTGTTAGTTACTCCATTTATAACTCAAGAACGGCTGAACTGAATTGGCTGAAAATTGGTGGGGAAGTAGCTTAGAACACGGAGAAGGACATAGGATACTTTTTATCACGTTCCCGGTTTCCCAAGTTTCTATTATCTTATTAACATTTTCTCATACAAAATGTTCACGGGTTTGTAACTGTCAAACATTTAATGTTTATCCCGTCGATACGGTAAACTATTCCCTCAAATTAAAGAAAGTCTTTAAATAAAGGTTTCGAATCGACAACATATATCTACAATATTCGATTAATGGCGTATTTTAGATTTTAAAGATATAAATTATGACATTAATGAAAAAGGATTGACATTTAAATTGGTTGTCAAATAATCCGTTCAGAAATTTATTTTGTATAAACTTAGGAGAATTTATCAAGCTACATGAATATCATCATCATCATCACCATATCAGCCAGAGGAAGTCCACTGTTGAACATAGGCCTCCCCCAAGGATCTGCACAACGACCTTTTATAGACAGAACGTGATAATCATAGATTTAGTATAAAACATAGATCGGCAATGTGAAAGAGATAGAATAATTTAACTCATATGTTAAAGCGAGATGCATGACGTGCGACCATACGTTTACACCATAGATTTAGTATAAAACATAGATCGGCAATGTGAAAGAGATAGAATAATTTAACTCATATGTTAAAGCGAGATGCATGATGCGACCATACGTTTACACAGAAGTAGCCTGCAGTGACCCAGAGTCAAAATATGTCAAACTAAGCGAGCAACAAAATTCGCTTATTTTCATAATTTATTTAATTTTACAGTACTTGGTTATATTTATTAAACGTAGTTTATTATAGTGCATTGTGCAGTGCCAAAGTGTGGTTCATACAGGCGTAAAAATCCGAAATAATTAAAGTTTTCACAGGTACCGGCCACTTTTGCACAATATTTTTTTGTGACGATATTATAGAATTAAATGGAAATCCGTGTATACATATCGGTAGAAAAGAATATAGTATTTCATTATATAAGTACGCTGAAAGCATCCATTGCGTATAAAAAATAATATCAAATACGTGAATTTACAATAATTTCAACCAAAAGTTGCTAGGGATTGACTGACAGGTTCGATCAATAAAAGGTTGTCGATAAAATAGCCGATAACAACACATGTTTCCCTACATTTTTATGGAGCTATAGTATGTTGTGATAGTGTGCATTCTTCTTCTTCTTCTTCTACCTGGCGTTATCCCGGCCATATATCCCCGGCCAGTATTATAGTATTCATTCTGCAATATTACTTATTACTTTACTTTTTCTCCATTTTTTAAATTTGTGGAATAATTATTATAACGCTTCATGTGTGTGATTTATGAATTAAGAACCTGTTTCAATCTCTGCCAAGAGGCTGTCAATTTATAATAGTAAAACTATGTAATATATATATATATATATAATAGTGATACTTCTATGCACAGTATCATCGTCCAAACCTTAAACATTAGGTATAGGTTTAAAATTTATAATTCTCATAGGAAAAACATTAGTTTAGGTGACGAGATCGAGAAAACCTTCATAGTTTATTAAACTGTCTCTTCCTTCAGCCACAAGAATGCGACTAATGAACAAAGGCCTTCCACAATAATATCTACATCAGTTTGTTGTAAGCTGCCTGCATCCAACGACTTCCTACAAGCTCCTCCGTACACCTCCAACGCGGCCTAGCAGGCGTCCAACACTTCCCAATGTGTAATAAGTCAATTAATTGACTTAAATAAGCATATTTTCGTAACTCTGGTATAAATATACTTACGCGAATGTTACTCGTTGAAAAAAAACTAATAATCATGGATTTTGTTGCAGACTGAGTCCACCCTGTGACTACGAAAGCTGTAAAGTAATCGAAACTTTGCGACGGGAAATTAAAAATTAAAAAAATAAACCGAAAACACCTAAAACTTTGTAAATTGTAGTTTTATTTATAAAAGAGTTTTTTGTTCTCAGTTTAATTAGGTGTATGTACTATGTATACATCACAATGAAAAAAATAATTTTGTTCAGGTAAACATAAAGACCCATACAAAACATCTCAAACAAAATGTTTTCAAATAATATGACAATTTATCTTTATTTATTTGTGTGTTTATCAATCTGTATTGACATAAACACACCAATAAGTTTCTGTTAATATATAATAAAATGTCGCATATATCCATAACATTTTATTTCACAACTATAGGCCGAAAGCTATATCGATATCGATATGATAGTATCGAAAGTGCATGGTACACCACTATATGTCAAGCACACATGTAAACTTCACGCACACAATCGTAAATCAGTTTTGGTCGCGCTCAAAATGACACATTGCCGATCTATGTTCTATACTACATCTATGGTTTACACAGAAGTAGCCTGCAGTGACCCAGAGTCGAAATATGTCAAACTAAGCGAGCAACAAAATTCGCTTATTTTCATAATTTATTTAATTTTACAGTACTTACTACTTGGTTATATTTATTAAACGTAGTTTATTATAGTGCATTGTGCAGTGCCAAGGTGTGGTTCATGCAGGCGTAAAAATCCGAAATAATTAAAGTTTTCACAGGAACCAGCCACTTTTGCACAATACTATTTTGTGACGATATTGAATTAAATGGAAATCCGTGTATACATATGACTAGAAAAGAATATAGTATTTAATTATATAAATCCATTGAAAGCATCCATTACGTATAAAAAATAATACATTTTTATGGAGCTATAGTATGTTGTGATAGTGTGCATTCTTCTTCTTCTTCTTCTACCTGGTGTTATCCCGGCCATATTTCCCCTGCCATTATTATAGTATTCATTCTACAATATTACTTATTACTTTACTTTTTCTCATTTTCTTATATTTGTGGAATAGTGATTACAACACTTCATGTGTGTGATTAATTAATTAAGAACCTGTTTCAATCTCTGCCAAGAGGCTGTCAATTTATAATAGTAAAACAAGAACATATTCGATATTATTATAAAATATGCGATACTTCTATGCACAGTATGATCGTCCAAACCTTGAAGCAACATTATTCATTTATCATAACATTAGGTATAGGTTTAAAATTTATAATTCTCATAGGAAAAACATTAGTTTAGGTGACGTGATCGAGAAAAGCTTCATAGTTTATTAAACTGTCTCTTTCTTCAGCCACAGGAATGCGACTAATGAACATAGGCTTTCAACAAGAATGTCTACATCAGTTTGTTGTAAGCTGCCTGCATCCAACGACTTCCTACAAGCTCCTCCGTACACCTCCAACGCGGCCTAGCAGGCGTCCAACACTTCCCAATGTGTTACAAGCCAATTAATTGACTTAAATAAGCATATATTTTTGACTCTAGTATACATATAGTAAAAATGAGTTTCTTAGACTTACGCGAATGTTACTCATTGAAAAAAACTAATAATCACGGATTTTGTTGCAGACTGAGTCCACCCTGTGACTACGAAAGCTGTAAAGTAATCGAAACTTCGCGACGGGAAATTAATTAAAAATGATTTTTTTTACCGAAAACGCTAAAACTTTGTAAATTATAGTTTTATTTTATAAAATTGTTTTTTGTTCTCAATTTAATTAGTATATGTACTATGTATACATCACAATGAAAAAAATATTTTGATCAGGGGAACTTAAAGACTCATACAAAACATCTCAGACGAAATGTTTTCAAATAATATGACAATCTATCTTTATTTATTTGTGTGTTTATCAATCTGTATTGAATAAACACATCAATAAGTTTCTGTTAATATTTTTAATATTTCTAATAATATATAATAAAATGTCGCATATATCCATAACATTTTATTTCACAACTACAGGCCGACAGCTATATCGATATCGATATGATAGTATCGAAAGTGCATAGTACACCACTATATGTCAAGCACACATGTTAACTTCACGCACACAATCTTAAATCAGTTTTGGTCGCGCTCAAAATTACACATTGCCGATCTATGTTCTATACTACATCTATGAGTTAAATTATTCTATCTCTTTCACATTGCCGATCTATGTTTTATACTAAATCTACGGATAGAACACAGGTGAGTGTCGCAGTAATGAATGTTATTTTGATTACGAAAATAAATACAAATAAATCATGTACTAAGTTTCACACATCTAAAAACTAAACCCGATGGTTTGAAACACTTTGTTCAGCCGACAAATACAAAAATACGATTTTGATTATTATTTTGTTATTCAATCTTCTATGATAAAAACTTGTAAAACACTCAAAACTTTATTATTATTATTTAATTCCACTGATGTTCCACTCTGGCACAAAAACAAATTAAAGTGTCGCATTATATTATACAAGGTATATCAAGACTGCTACCGAAAACGAAGTCGGGTGGTAGTTTAAGCGACTTCAGACACAATGCAATAGAAAAAGTTGCAAAAAATAGCGACAATTTTTTTTTCGTAATTTTTTCCTATGACCATATTTGGGTGGTAAATAATTTTTTTTCCTAAAATTATAGTGTATACCCTTTTATTTATAAATAATCTAAGGTATAAAAGTGTTTAAATCATCGATATCAATGTTACACTAGATAAGACGTTCTTTGTAACAAATGTGTCCCACCCAAGTGCGGTGCATGCACCGCACACGAATCAGTCTGCCGCGTGGCGGCCGCGCAATAATACGCCTCTTTGTTTATATTTATAAGTAATTTATTTTGAATTTTCCCCGTCAAACCGACAGCGAAATTTTCTGAAGTTACAATATAATTAAAGAATACAACGTAGGTGATATAATATTGAAGAATGATGCCGACAATACAGATCTTTTATTTATTAATGGATTAAATATATTTTAGAGCTCGTTAAAATACAAGGTGAGCTCCTTAATCGTATATCTCATTTCCGCGCATAAAAATTGCCCGTCGAGTGAGAGAGACGAACTATATAAGATATAGATTATTCAAGGGACATTCATATCAGAGGACCAAATAGGCATAAACTATTCGAATACATTACAAATACAAATATGCTGGAAGAATGTAGTTGCAAATTGATTTTAGTATTTTATTTTAATCATATGTTGTTAATTAATAACTCAAAATATGTGTGTTGTATGTATGTTTTGAAACAGTGGATAGTATTTAGACCCCATTTCTTAATATGAATTACTTAATGGACTATTCGAACCCATTGTTATTGAAGACTAATATCATTTAAAATTGTTTTATATTCTTCCGCGTCGGTTACGAAAAAAGGAGATCTCTATAATATTTGTCTAGAATTATTGGAATGGATATAAGTGGCTACCATGAGAACATACCTATATTTATTCAATTCATTTTCGATACGAAGATTTCAGATATTCCAAATGCGGTAGTCATTTTTGTAAACTTCTGGTGTACCTTTCCTTTTGTCTATTAGTCTCGAAAAAAGTTTATCAGCTTGTTAAAAATTCAAAAATGTTATTATTATAAATGTCAGACTGATTGTACACTGATTGACGGCTTGACAGACTTGTACACTTGTAAGAGTATTTAATTTCATTTACATCATTTCCATGAATTATTCACGTAAATAAAAAAAACATTACAAATATATTATTGCTATGGCGGTATTTATACTTACGCAGTATCTTAGGCAAAGCTATTATTGACATTAACTGTCTTGTCTGTCTAATAATCTTTGATCATAATTTGTAATATTCAAGTAAACGTACTAGATGTCGCTACTGAGCTTTTGACAAATACGGGACAAATAGTTTCTATGACGCGCCTCGTCTATCGGTAGAATATAAGTCAATGGTTTAAATCATTATTTTAGCAAAAACTATGGATTTACCACCCAAAAATGACAATATTTAAAAAATCATAAAAAATATTTGTCGTTTTCTTTTAGAAAATTTTGGTTGCTTTATGTTTGTAGCCACTAAAACTACCACCCAGCTTCGTTTTCGGTAGCAGTCTTGAGATACCCGGTATATCATCACGCTATGAAGTATAGGAGGGAAGCAGTAGTGAAAAATCTAGGAAATAGGATGAAATTTTATTCGTTTTTCGTGGTCCGATTGGTCTCAAAATCGATATCCGAGGGATTCGTTGCTCCGATATTCTAAATTGGTAGTCGTAATTGAATACCTTTCCGCCATTTGGAAAAGTGTAGGTATCTGCAACTGGGCGGAGCCGGGCGGTAGCGCCAGATTATAATATAAGTACCTAATAGCGGGGAGGATTTGGTCAAGGATAGAAATAATCATGCGGCAACTGATGTTATCACATTCCACTGCATTCGATTTTATATTAAGTATCACCTTTTTAATCTCCTTAGATTCAACAGGAAAATGTTTAAAGGATCAATATGAGGACAAAGAAGACTTGCCACATAATTCAGTGTACCACAGTTGGCTTGGTCATTTGATTAAAGTGTTGTTTGATGTCATCCCAGTCAATGGTTTGTAGATAATCTAATGGTAAACTGTATGTTTATTATTGATGCCAATTTCAATCCCATTATTTTCCTGTTCTGTGCCTGTACGTGACTAGTCAATACAGATGGATGACGTCGCGAAAGACCTATTTTATTTAAAAAGGTTCGTCTTGATTGGTCTTGATAAATTTAACATGTTTCTACTCAATCTTCGACCTTTCAGGCTATTTTTCCAAAATCTATTCATGCTTTTATTTTTAGTTCGTAGTAAGCAACTAAAATATAATTTTTCGTGCGAATAACTTTGACGGATTCGTTCCATTGTTTTCACCTCATTGTTTTTTTTTTTAAGAAAATTGTTAGTTTTCTGTTTTTGGGTGTATTTTGAAAACAGCAATAAAACTAACAAAAAGGATTGTGCATTTTATTTTTAAGTACACAACCATGCATACACACTTAAATCACACATGAATGTTTACGTCCATAATACAGATTTCGTGTTATAAGTAACTACATCATATAAAAATGGAAGTCATAGAATACACAAAATAACTATCTTACTGAAAAAAGTGTTCATTATGAACGACATTAACACAAAAACTATGAAACAAAACAAAATTATTTGAAAGTATTCAATAAATTTACCATCCATACACTGCTATGGCTCCTTAAACTATTTTGTAGTAAAGGCATAAACTATTTAAGCTATGAACATTATTACCAAATATTGCTATTGCGATAGAAACACATATAATGTTGTATTATATTGACTCGTTTAGATTATGTTACAATCAATAGATTAATGTTTTCCTTTTTTCGAAGTGGGTTCTAAGAATGTTAGGTCATTTATCCATTTATTGTATGTCATTTATAGATTACTGAATAATACTTTATGGAAAGTCGATATGTCAGGTTCTACATTGGAGTTAGTGCTGTAGAGAGCCGGCTTCGTACTCGTTCTGAAATGAAATGAAATATTTCATCAGTATCAGCCCATATACGTCCCACTGCAGGGCACCGGCCTCCTCTACAATCGAGAATACGATTGAGAGTGGTTAGGCCATATAGTCCACCACGCTGGCCTAGTGCGGGTTGGCGGACTTACATACCATAGAAATTCTTATAAATCACTATGGTATGCAGGTTTCCTCACGATGTTTTCCTTCACCGTTTTAGCGCGTGGTGATTGACTATCAATACACACATGACTCCGAAAAGTCAGAGGTGTGCCCTGGGATTCGAACCCGCGACCACCGTGAACATGTGGGCAGCCGCGTCTAGTCCGTTTACCAACAGGCCACCACGCACTACCCAACAGGCCACCACGTACTACTATACTATGAAATATTTTGTATTAATTATTCATTATTTTACTAATAATATAAATTAATTTTCAAAGTTCTGGTTACCTCGGTGCTGCGGTCGACCTAGGGGACACAAGAAGGCAGTTCATAGGCTGTCCATCTAGATGACGATTGTGATATAAGTCCACTGCTTTTTGTGCGTCTTCTTGATTCTTATAGATGACTTCTGCCGTACCAGGTCTAACTAAACGCGATTCTACCATTCCACCAACATCTCCAAATAATTCCTGAAATGAATAATTATTTAAACTACGGTAGAAAGCGTCATATATGTAGGTACATCTATTTCTTCTATCGGCATTTTTATACCTACATTCAATAAATACGAAGTTAGCTTCCACAGACATTGAGAGGTTTGCATAAACAGCATTAAAACAGCTGTAGTGAACTGGCAAGGTACTAAGTAACTTTGCAATTTCTCGTGGGCCTGTAATGTTTGTAGTTATCATGTGGTTGAAAGACCGAATACTTCACCGACAAAATATCATTTGTCTAGATGAAAAAAAAAAAACCTCAATCTTAACCAAATTTCATTGTTAAGAGACTATTGACTGCAAAACTGAATAACAGCAAACTAATGACAACTATAAATCAAGACCGCTTTACGGAGACATGAAGCTTTTGAAAGGGTACACACAACGGGCCCATATCCTAGTATCCTTAAACATACATACATAGACTCACGCCTTCTACCAGAAGGGATAGGCAAAGTTTCTATCAAATTCGGATTCGCCATGTGTATTTCGTCTTAGGATGTGACAGGAGGCGCGCCTATAGCCATATCGGACACAAATTCCTAACTCTGGGCTGATGGTGGTAAGAAAAATCCAATATCACTTTGCCCAACCTGGGATTCGAACTCAAGATCACAGCTTTGCAATCATAGGATACCGTTGTATGTACAACTGCGTCACCGATGCAGTTCTTAAACGCCTTATGAGTCTTAAGCGAATGCAAGTTATGCCTTACGAGGAGTTTCTGCACAAACTTCAGCATAATGTGTCCTTCTGTCCGTCATTTCTAACTAGGTATTAAATTTTTACGGGGTTATACATTTACAGTTTTATTATCACTGACTACCTCGGTGGCGTAGTTGTACTAGGCTATGGTAACAAAGCTGAGGTCTCAGATTCGAATACTGATTCATTATCAGCCCAGGGTCAGGAATTTGTGCCTGATATGGCGATAAGCTCACCACTTATCTCATAGGACATAGTGGGACGGAACGTACAAGGCGAAATGTGGGTGTCCTGGCACCTCTGCCTAAACCTTCTGGGAAAAGGCGTGGATTTATGAATGTATGTAGTTTTATTCTCATTATTGGTTTTCGATGTTTTGTCTCTTTCGAACGACTTTTGAATCCAGTTTGGGGAAATAAGACAAATCATTGGTTAACTAAAATAGGTTTTAATACTGCCTATGAATAAGTTTGTATGCATTTCGGCTGATGGTTTTTATCATTATTCAATATGGCGATAAAGAAATTACAAACTCTATTTTTCATAATTATTCATTACCCTATATGATTAACAAAATAAATAGGAATATGTCTAATGTCAGTAAAAAGTTTTTGAGAATCAGAAGAGTTACTAAGAAAACGACATTCGACATATCGTGCTATTCTACGTATAATTTAAATTACAATGGTGTCGATACATTTTCTCTATGCGACAGTTAACAACACCTGAATAGTTCAACATTCGATATCTGTGAAAACAAAGGCACTATAAGTTAAGATTTAACATGCTGAATCGTACAATATATCGTTTTTTTTTTCGTTTAACCCTCCTGTTTAAATTTTATTTTTGTTATATAATTTTATTTTTATAAAATAATAACTAGAACATAATCGTACCTGTATATCGCTAGCCGTGACACTGCTTCTTAAGTTGCTTACAATAATTCTATATTCAAATGCAGGTTTTTCCACTGTTTGGTCTTTTTTCTCACTCCTTAGAGCTGCCATTGGGCGTTTTTTAAGAATCGATGGTGGTCGTGGTGGACTTTTTTCTTTTTCTAGAACAGCTGTTCTGTACCTTAAATATAGATTTTTTAAAGTTACATTAATACTGATTAAAAACAATAGAGCTGACTTCAAAAATATCTAATATGAAAACGAAAGATAGCTTGATATTTATCATGTATTTAACCATTTTTTTTTATAAAACATTTCACCCAAGTAACAATATAAACATACAGTAAAAAATAACAGGGCTATATTAATATTTGCTGTAATATGCGTGTAGAAAGGATATCAGCTCAGTACAAAATGTTTTACAAAAGCACTGGTTTAACCAAATATTGGCTGAATATGCACAAGTTATGTTTACAAATTTTTAAGACTTAATGCCATTTTTGAGACGCCAGTGTACTTCTAATAGGTTGTTGTAGTTTATTGCTTTTGAATTTAAGGTGTTCTAATACATATGCTGTAATAATGCTTCAACTAATAACACCATAATAATATAATATATTTGAATTTTGTATCGCTCTTAATTGATTTGATATGACTGAATAAACAACATAAGATGTAAATTACTTTACTGGTGGTAGGTCTCTTATATGTAAGAGGCCATCTGGGTAGGTACCACCGCAATGTCTATTTCTCCCGTGAAACAACACTGCGTAAATGCATAGTTGTATTTCGGATTGAAGGACATTGTAGCCAGAGTAACTAATGGACATATTGAGACTTAACATCTTATGTCTCAGGATGGCGAGCGCAGTAGAATGTTGCTACTGTTTATGAGCGGTCGTATCGCTTACCATCAGGCGAACGGCATGCTCGTCTCGCCATTCAATGCCATAAAAAAATGTATCAGCCCATATACGTCCCACTGCAGGGCACGGGCCTCCTCTACAATCGAAAGTACGATTGAGTGGTTAGGCCATATAGTCCACCACGCTGGCCTAGTGCGGACTGGCGGACTTGCATACCATAGAAATTTTATAAATCGCTATGGTATGCAGGTTTCCTCACGATGTTTTCCTTCGCCGTTTTAGTGCGTGGTGATTGACTATCAATACACACATGACTCCGAAAAGTCAGAGGTGTGCTCTGGGATTCGAACCCGCGACCACCGTGAACATATTGGCAGTCGCGTCTCGTCCGTTTACCAACAGGCCACCACGCACTTCATAAAAATGCCATTAAAAATAAAAAAATCAATTAGAATAATGTTTCATATTTACCCATGCAAAGAGTTTCTTCTGTCTTGGTGGTCATTATGAGCTATTATTTGAGTTGGAGACTGGCCTTACGATTCATCATAATTGGTTTTGGTTCTGTGTAGTCTTCATCCATAGGCTCATCTATTATTTCAATATCATTTTGAACAGTTCTGAGAAGTGGTTTAGGTCTTGATATTTTATCTGTAATATTATTGCTCAAATATAATTTGGAACAAGCAGTTTTTGCATAAATATTATATAAATGGGTACCCCCATAAAACACTATTAGCGAATTAATTAGATTAATAGGGCTGTAAATTGCATTTACTAAACTCACTGAAACCTTATGTCACTCTGTAATTCAGCATAGAAAAACAGCAGAGACAAAAGAGAGAAAAGCTCACTTTCACCTGTAATAAACATAGTCCAATAATAAATATGTTGATCTAACATTGTTACTGATCATACAAAAGAGAGATAAGTGCACAATATTTTTTAAGGTTTAGGATCCATCTCATCTGAACAATTATCATAAAAATATCCTAAATGGTGATTATTATATTATTGTATAGACTACAGATATATTACTATAGAAATGATAAATATAATACCTAAAAATGGTGCTTCAATAGACCTTTTCTCCAAAAACCTTTGAGGATTGTTTTGTTGAAATGAAGATAATGGCTGTGCAACAACCTGCCTTGTAGAATCTGAGAAAACTTAAAAAAGATTTATTTATTTTTATTTGATTACACTTTGTTGTACAACACGAAATGAAATAAAATACACAAAAAAAATACTTAACCTATAGTTACAGTACAATTGGTGGTCTTATCGCACAACCTTTATATGTACATATATGTATGTTTTATATATTAACAAAATGAGAACAAAAAAAATACTCAAATATATTAATTTTCTATAAATTGCCAATAATAATTAGTTTTAATCGTTTTTTGATTCAGGAAGATAATGGAATTTATTTTTATAAAGACATAATGACCTCTACATGACTTTACAATTATATACTAATTAGGTATTTACCTCTATCTTTAAGCAGATTGGGTCGCATAAACTTGCCTCGATTTTGCACAACATTTCTTCCAACCATCTGAGGTTTCTGAAAATAATATTTATCAATATAATAAATGTGGTGTTATAGACTTATGCAGGATAGTAATGTGTTAAAACCCTAAAAATTATGTGGTAGCTTGTTAGTAACGAACCAGTCGTGTTTTAGTGTTGTTCACAAACAATTTAACAAGCTGGCTCGCGGCGCGGCTCCGAAATAATGCACGAACTGTCCGTGCAGCCCAATACACTATTCACAACGCATTCGCATCGTTTCGCACTGTTTCTAGAGTTAGAATCTAGAGAACCTTAACGATCGTGTGATTCCACATACTGAGTGCGTAAAACGAAACGCTAGAACAGGGCGACTATGACATATTTTAATTGTAATTCTCAAGCTACATTTCCATTGTGTGAAAACATGCGGTGCTTGTTCACAATTACTCCTCATATTTATTTGCATGACAAATACATACATAAACTCACGCTTTTTTCCCATCACAGATGCTTACTGGACACCCAATTCATTTTGCCTTATATGTTCTGTCCCATATTGTGATAGGGGGCGAACTTATCGCCATACACAACTTATAATCTCTTACTGATGCAATATGAGAATGCAATGCAATTTGCAAGAGGTTATTTCTTATAATTAAAAGTAATCTTATAACATTGTCGATCTTAGATGTTAACCAATAATCATTTTAGATTTTACTAAAGTTTTAACAACATGCATTTGTTTCGTGAGACTGCTTTGTGCTCCAACCGCAGTGGTTAATCTGGTATTGACCTAGGTATTAGCTATTTACAATTAGCTGTTACAAAAAAAAATTAATAATGTTGTTCATTTATGTCTGCTGCATGAGCAGGTTATTCCACTTTATTAAAAAATAGTATCATAAGTTGTTCTCAAGGTAAAAACAAACCATTATAATATATTTTTTTATCTCCTATTGGTATGAGCCAAGCCACACAATTGACATACAGCAGAAGTGAAACTTCAGAAAAGAAGCCTATAAGAAAATGAAATAAATATAAATTTTGAAAAAGTGGCACCAAAAAGAGATGAACATAATTAAAAATCAGATTTAATCGATGAGAGGGTGAGATAAAATACATGTTATTTTTATAATTGCAATTAAGGGCAAAATAAGTATGCCATTCACCTGATGGTCAGAGATACCATCGCTCAAGGGGAATAAAAAAACCGAATGACAACATTAATTACAAAGCAATGCTTGGCATTCCATAGTGATTGCTGTGCTGAGACATGATATTAACTCTCAATATGTTTGGTAGTCTCTCTGGCTGCAGTGTCCTTTAATCCAAAATACAACAGTACATTTACCCTAATGTATGGTGGGAGCAAAGCATTACAGTAGTACCTTCCCAAGCAGCATATGAGAGACTAACCTCAGGTATATAGCATTATGAACCACTCAAGTTGTCATTTCATAAATATAAAAAATAATATTTTAGTTAGAACTATTTTTTTCTTTACTATATTAGAAAATAAGTCAGAGGTAAAAACAAAAACAAATTGAAATTACCCTTTGAAGTCGTAATTGTTCTAATTTCAGACGAGCATCCTTGTGTTTACCAAACTGAGCTAATTTTTCCCTTGCATCCGTTATTTGCGTTCTCGTCTTTGATATAATTTTGTTTCTTGCATCGGTTACTGGATGCTTTTGGGGTGGAGATTGTTTCACTGGTTTTACTGATTTTAATGGTTTGCTCGATCTAAAAAAGTTATTATTGAACAGCTACAACTTTTACTTTTCATCATTAAAGTAATTTTCAATGGATAAGGCGTCGAGGCTTACCTTGTATTAATCTTTTTCTTTTTTATAATATCTTCCAAACTCATTTCAAGTAAAGATGCCATGTTACTTTGATGGGCAATACAATAATATAATGGTCGTCAGTAACCAGATATAAGAATTGGAAATCAATTAATAGTAAAATGAATTATTTTTGAAAAACAGGTATCAGGTAGGTACCTAATTTTCAGCTATTTGACAATTCGTTAATTGCCACAGATTACTTAGGTTAATTGCACACTGCACAGATGATACCATACATAGACCAAGTAGGTAGTATACACAGACCATTTAGATCAAGAAGCTTATACCCAAATGGAGATTGCATTCCATAAAAGTGAAGCACAAAAATTTGACCTCGAATGACGTTGCGACTGATTGCTATCCTTTTCTTTCGAGTGACAATGAATGAACAAAAAGTCATTTTCATTCATTGTCACTCGAAAGAAAAGGATAGCAATCAGTCGCAACGTCATTCGAGGTCAAATTTTTGTGCTTCACTTTTATATACGGAATGCAATCTCCATTTGGGTATAAGCTTCTTGGGTTAGATAGTATAGTAGACATGTGTAAAGCTGAAAACACATTGTAGGTTTTTGTCTTACGCATAGAGTAAAGAGTACAAAACTATGGTAAAGAGCACATCTTACATGGTTCGTACCACAGACGACTAAAAATACAGACGGCCAACTCCATACAAATTTTTTAACACCTTATGAAAACTCACACATCGAAACCAAACATGCTTTTCTACATATATAATTCATTCAAACTTCATCGGATCTTTCTTTCTTTTCATTGTTATTTTGTCACTGACCAATAGTATTAAAGAATTTTGTTCATCGTATTTGAGCCATCTCTTTCGTACGTTATACGTATATATATTAAATGCGTTTCCCACCAGAGCTGATCTGAAATCGGTACTTTACCGAAATTACCGATTTTGAAATATTTAGGGATGTACGTTATATTTTCAGTAATCCGATTTTTACTACCGGAAATTTACCGGTTTTATATTTGGGTTTCATGCTTTTATGTTCAAATTTATGGATTCAAAATGAAAATAACAAATAAAACCAAGTTATAATTCTAAACCTTTAATCAATAATACCGGGTATCTCAAGACTGCTACCGAAAACGAAGCCGGGTAGTAGTTTTAGTGGCTACAAACACAATGCAACTAAAATTTTCGCATAGAAACGCGACAATTATTTTTTATGATTTTTTAAATATCGTCATTTTTGGGTGGTAAATCCATAGTTTTTGCTAAAATAATTATTTAAACTCTCTTATATCTTAGAGTATTTATAAATTAAAGGGTATACACTATTATTTTAGGAAAAAAAATATTTACCACCAAAATATGGCAATAGGAAAAAAAATTAAAAAAAAATTGTCGCTTATTTTTGCAACTTTTTCTGTTGCATTGTGTCTGAAGTCGCTTAAACTACCACCCGGCTTCGTTTTCGGTAGCAGTCTTGATATACCCTGTATATTCTTTGATTTATTTGATGTTATATTTTTATATTAAAACACTTTTATTTAAACATTTTTATCCTAATGAATATTATAACCTCCAATACTTTTTTATATATCTTCAGATTAATTTTCAATTTGTTAATATCTCTTAATTTTATCACTTAAAATTCTCTTAATTTTAGGACCAATAAAACAATGCCAAATTTAAGAACATGACTACAGAATTGAAATATGCATTGACAAATAAAAGTTTAAATGGAAACATTAATAATTGCAAATTATATATTACAATACCATGAAACAGCACAAGATTACTTTGTTGGCAAATTTTATCTAAGACACAATTGACATTAAGTAAATAACAAAGCGATTTGGCTTACTTTTGGAGAAATTGAAAAGCAAAAACAAGACATACATAATTAAAATAAGCTATCAATTAACAAATAATTAGTCAAATCATGGAACGCATTAAATGCATAATAGCTATACTAAAACTTTTTTGATTAATTATTATAATATATTAAATAGGCAGAACATATGTTTAAAATAAAGTCATTTTAAAGAATGTTAATGCTATTACTATTATAGTATGCACAATATAGGTCTATAATATAATCTTATAAACAACTGCATTGCACTGAATTTGAAAATATAACCAAAATCTTTAGCAAATGCATTTTTATGAGAATCTTAATTATATCAAGAAGTATAAATATTATATACAGATTATTAATGAACATAATTACTTCTGTTGTGATTTAACCTTCACCAATATTAACATATAAGTCTACAAAAAGTGATCCTGCAGACATAGTAGAGACTTTCTTTGTACTTCCAACGATGAACGCATTTGCCTGCAAATTGCTTGGACTGGAAATTTCACCCGAGTCTAGCCTAGAAATTATAAAACAATTAATAAAAAAAAAGTGAAAACTTGATTATTAACGTTGAGCATGTTTGATATTTTGGAATGGTTAGGGAATAATTTTGCACCAATTGCTTTATCAGTATAAAAGTACTATCATTTATGTGGTAGAATACAATATTCATTTATTGCGCTATCGTACACAAACATGACAATTTATATTACATTAAAAATTTAACACTTTAAAACTATTACAATTATTTTACATTAAAAAGTTTATCTCTCCGAAAAATCAACTTTCATCCATAATTTCAACAACTTTTTCACCATCATCATTACCAGAACTATCATCGCCAATCTCTAAAACTGATACGATAGGTTTATGGTAGCTGAAGTAAGAAACGAACAGTTTTGATTCGAACCTATTTAAATGTCTAATAAAGACCGCATCAATAGTAGTTTTGTATTTCGTTGTGCTAAGATTGCGATCATTCGACATAGTTAAACCAAATTCATTATTTAAAAATTCAATTAATAGTTGATTTTTATCGTCTGCGAAGTTTATGTTGAAATCTCCACTCAAAATCATTGGCAATTCATCAAAGCTTTATAAACTGACAGCTAACTGACAGCTGTCTACTCTCCATCCGTCTTACGCTTTTCGTCTTACGATCAGGTCACGTGTCCTGACGCGAGTTTAAGATTTTATACCCATTACAGAAAAAGTGCTCAACGCCGCTAAAGAAGTTTTCACTTCAATAAATATTATAAGGGCACAATCTGTTGAAGTTGACTGCTTTCCTGACTTTAGATACATATAACCATAAAAACTGATAATTATACATTAATATGTTAGGAACTTGGAAATACCTATACCAATAGCTTTAATCTTGCACTGTACTGTGCTGGGTAGACTTATACTTTCCACTGCAGAGCACAAGCTTCCTCTACAGTCGAGAGTACGAATGAGAGGAGTAAGGGTACATAATCCATCAACTCTAGACACTAACAAAAAGTTAACCTTATCACATGTTCAGAGATCTAATAAATCTGTATTTTAATGGGTATTTATTTCAACTTATTGTTATTTCTTATATTCCTGTAGCAGATTAAACTAGAAATAGGGTCACAGCGGAATAACATATTATTATATTTACCTTAATTATGTCAGATGAGGTTAGATTTATGTTTTTCAATAATTTCAATAATTTGGTATTTCTTGCTCCGCCAACATAGCTGTTCACTTATTAAAGTGTTTGTATATTTTGTTTGTGAAGGCTGCACAGATATTTCTATGTTTTTTTCGTTTGTGCACTCGGGAACAAAACACATAACTAAAATTAATAATTATCACGTAAATCACAAGTTTTTAGATACGATTTACACAAACCAAATTATATCACGTTTGTACTGTTAAATATTCACGTTACTGATTACAAAACAGATGAAATAACATGCAATTAAAATAAAATAAGCAAATCCAAACTAAACAGCAATCGACTGTTGAAAAATATGGCGGCAATATGGCGGCGACAGCGCAGGCCGGCACACGCACACGTTCATAAAAGTGAAAGAGATGGGGCGAAAACGGCATATGAGAAAGCGAGAAAGAAAATTGGGTTACTTTTTAAGCCCGAGTTAAACGGGCCTGCTGCCATTGTCCATTGGAGGTCGGGACGTTTGAGTGGATAGGTCTTAGAGTAATTACCTCTAGAGAGAGCCGAAATGTACTGTACATCGCAAAAATGAGACACACCGATACGAATTTCTTTATGTCAGAATGAGATGCAAAATAATGTTCTATTTCATGTGACGTGCCGCGTTTAGTTGTTGGGCGAAAAAAGAATTTCGCCAGACAAAGCGACGTCGTTCAAGCAATAAAGCAACCTAATGTCATTGAAATAGGGTCTATTTTAAATCAAGGCCACAATATGGCGCTTATTTTCTTGTGTTGCTAGATATAGCTATTGATGTCTCATGTGCGGTTAAGCTGAAAACACATTGTAGGTTTTTGTCTTACGCATAGAGTAAAGAGTACAAAACTATGGTAAAGAGCACATCTTACTGTCCCACAAACTTATCTGACCCGGTGAGAGAGTCGCTGTTGTCGAATTTGGTGTTGCCATTAAAAATAGATATAGCAATAAAGTGGGTGAAGTAAGATTTTTCAATTCGATCAATAGTGTCAGGAAAATTAGTGGACCAGTTTCCTTTGCATGTTATTTTTCCTTCCCAAGATTTCTAACAAATCGCTCCCCATACCCTTAAACAGGTGTATCTGTATCAGCCCATATACTATATGTCCCACTGTTGGGAACTGCCCAATTCTACAATCGAGAGTGCCATTGAGGGTGGTTAGGCCATATCATAGGCCATATAGTCCACCATGCTGGCCTAATGCGGGTTGGTGGACTTACATACCATAGATATTCTTATAAATAAAATAAATAACACCCAACAGTCACATACATAGTCCTGACCCCACACTAAGATCGAGTCTTGTGTCGTGGGTATCAAGAACTACGAGAGACTTTTCGGTCTCACAAACACCCAGACCCGGAAGAAATATTTGTGGGCCGCACAAACATTTCTCTCGGTGCGGGGATCGAACCCGCGGCCTCTCGTTTCACAGGCGGCGTCTAACCAACTGCGCCACGGAGGCTGTCGATTATGTAGATTTCCTCACTATGTGTTCCTCCACCATTTTAGTGCGTGTTTATTGACTATCAATACCCACATGACTCCGAAAAGTCAGATTTGTGACCTGGGATTCGAGCCTACGACCACCGTGAACATGTTGGCAGTCGCGTCTGGTCCATTCATCAACAGGCCCCCACGAACGTAACGATAAATTCTAGTTTATTATATGTACCTACTTACATGTATTGTACTAGTACGTACAAAATTTTGTTTATGTGGTATTTATTTTGAAAAGCTGACAACACAGACCTATGGCGGCAACTACGCGTTGATACAATTTTTCTAAGGGTATTATTGGTGCTTGAGATGCTTTTCTTCCTTCATAAAATGTAATACCTGAAGTCTAACGTTCCTAGCGTCACTTTATCAAGTTCTCGGCATATTTCGCTAGTTTTAAATAATGCAGGAAAAATAAATACATTGAGTAAACAACCAATGGCAGATATGTCAGCGACTGGCAGATAGACTGACATTCCAAATGACGTTATTGTTTCCACTCTTGGCCACCGGGCCAGATAACTTTGTGGCTCTATACATGGTTCGTACGGGTCGTCAGAGGGCCCACGTATGTTTTATTTTTTTAATTTCATTGACAAAGGACGGTTTTCTCGTCTGCCAATGACTAAGCTTTTAGGGATGAAAGAGTCGATTTTAATGTACTCTTTATCTCATCTCTATATAAACAAATAAAAAATATATTTTATTAAATGAAATCAATCCTAGTTGGCGCTTATTATAAACAGTTCTTATCTGTGATAACCTGTGGTACTATCACATTCGAGTTTGCAACTGTTTTATTGTCAAAAACAATGATTTAATTAACATTAAATCACACATCAATCAATTATATAATACTGATTGATTAAATTCTGTACACAAACATAGATTACATATTGAGAATAAATTTACTGTGAAAAAATGTTAAGCAACAATGCCGTGTACACATATTAGAAATACTTATGTATAAAATGTGTGAATTCCAAAGTAGGCAAGATCGTGTTTCGAGCACACGTCTTGTTCTTGTTGTCTTTTTTTTATATATTTCTACTACCAGTGTCATTTTAAAAGAAAACAAAAAAGAGACTACCTGAAGACAAATAACAAGGTTAACTTTTTCCTATTATAATTCCTAAAACAGCGCGTGTATTTTGAAATTTTAACATCAATAACTTAATATTTGATTGTATAAAAAATTATTCCGTTATCTTTAGTATGATACTTTATTATCTTTAGTACAAATAGGTACTGACTATTTGTTCCCATACTTCTTACTTTAAGTGAGCATATTTGTATTCTTTACATTTAATATTACAAATAATTTCTCTATTACGCACATACGCTGATCGTTTTTCTTCCATTTTTTAAATGAACGCACAGACGAACTTTTGGCTAATTACTGATAATTAAATAAATAAATACACTTAACAGTCACATACATAGTCCTGACCCCACATTAAGATCAATTAAGTGTTGTGTCGTGGGTATCGGGAACTACGAGAGACTTTTCGGTCTCTCAAACATCCAGACCCGAGACCAATACTTACTGGGTCTCACAAACATTTGTCTCGGTGCGGGGCTCGAACCCGTGGCCTCTCGTTTCACAGGCGGCGTCTAAACAACTGCGCCACGAAGGCTGTCAATTACGTCCAGTCTAGTATTTACAAACAACTGGTCAAAGAACTGCGGTGTTTATTTCTGTTAAGTCAAGTTAGATTACCAGCAACACCTCATGTAAATAATTAGAAATGTCCAAATTGAATTCAAATTTTTTAATTGTATGCAGATTGAATAAAGCAAATTATACCTTGTACGTATTATAAATTCTAATTTAATTGTAAGTTTTAAGAAATGTCATATTAGTTTGGCTTAAAAAGTTGGTAGCCATATTTACAAAACCTATTTTTGTGTAAACTCAAGTTTGTCCACAATCGCAAATCGCTCAAAAGCGCTGTGGTGCACGGAGACATTGTTGTTTTTTTCTCTCTTCAAATTTCATTACATTGGACATTATTATCATTACTACTATTGGACTACTAGTATAAATGTACGATGTATTAAATTATGAAAGAATATTTTAATGAAAGCGTTGTAGATATTTTTTACTTTCATTTCTAGTTCCTAATTTCACCACTTGTCAATTTATGTTAGTTGCGCTGTATGTCTCAGACGTTTTTTGTTTTTGAAGGTCATGCCCTCGAATTTCGACCGACAGTGTGCACCATGGACGTAGTATCAAATGGACTCGACATTCGAGTTCCACCGTAAAGCTGAAAACACATTGTAGGTTTTTGTCTTACGCATAGAGTAAAGAGTACAAAGCTATGGTAAAGAGCACATCTTACATGGTTCGTACGGGTCGTCAGAGGGCCCACGTACGTTTTTATTTTTTTAATTTCATTGACAAAGGACGGTTTTCTCGTCTGCCAATGACTAAGCTTTTAGGGATGGAATAGTCCATTTTTATGTACTCTTTATCTCATCTCTATATAAACAAATAAATAATATATTTTATTAAATGAAATCAATCCTAGTTGGCGCTTATTATAAACAGTTTTTATCTGTGATAACCTGTGGTACTATCACATTCGAGTTTGCAACTGTTTTATTGTCAAAAACAATGATTCAATTAACATTAAATCACACATCAATCAATTATATAATACTGTGATTGATTAAATTCTGTACACAAACATAGATTACATATTGAGAATAAATTTACTGTGAAAAAATGTTAAGCAACAATGCCGTGTACACATATTAGAAATACTTATGTATAAAATGTGTGAATTCCAAAGTAGGCAAGATCGTGTTTCGAGCACACGTCTTGTTCTTGTTGTCTTTTTTTTTATATATTTCTACTACCAGTGTCATTTTAAAAGAAAACAAAAAAGAGACTACCTGAAGACAAATAACAAGGTTAACTTTTTCCTATTATAATTCCTAAAACAGCGCGTGTATTAAGAAATTTTAACATCAATAACTTAATATTTGATTGTACAAAAAATTACTCCGTTATCTTTAGTATGATACTTTATTATATTTAGTACAAATAGGTACTGACTATTTGTTCCCATACTTCTTACTTTAAGTGAGCATATTTGTATTCTTTACATTTAACATTATAAATAATTTCTCTATTACGCACATACTCTGATCGTTTTTCTTCCATTTTTTAAATGAACGCACAGACGAACTTTTGGCTAATTACTGATAATTAAATAAATAAATACACTTAACAGTCACATACATAGTCCTGACCCCACATTAAGATCAATTAAGTGTTGTGTCGTGGGTATCGGGAACTACGAGAGACTTTTCGGTCTCTCAAACATCCAGACCCGAGACCAATACTTACTGGGTCTCACAAACATTTGTCTCGGTGCGGGGCTCGAACCCGTGGCCTCTCGTTTCACAGGCGGCGTCTAAACAACTGCGCCACGAAGGCTGTCAATTACGTCCAGTCTAGTATTTACAAACAACTGGTCAAAGAACTGCGGTGTTTATTTCTGTTAAGTCAAGTTAGATTACCAGCAACACCTCATGTAAATAATTAGAAATGTCCAAATTGTATTCAAAATTTTTAAATTGTATGCAGATTGAATAAAGAAAATTATACCTTGTACGTATTATAAATTCTAATTTAATTGTAAGTTTTAAGAAATGTTATAATATTAGTTTGGCTTAAAAAGCTGGTAGCCATATTTACAAAACCGATTGTTGTGTAAACTCAAGTTTGTCCACAATCGCAAATCGCTCAAAAGCGCTGTGGTGCACGGAGACATTGTTGTTTTTTTCTCTCTTCAAATTTCATTACATTGGACATTATTATCATTACTACTATTGGACTACTAGTATAAATGTACATTGTATAAATTATGAAAGAATATTTTAATGAAAGCGTTGTAGATATTTTTTACTTTCATTTCTAGTTCCTAATTTCACCACTTGTCAATTTATGTTAGTTGCGCTGTATGTCTCAGACGTTTTTTGTTTTTGAAGGTCATGCCCTCGAATTTCGACCGACAGTGTGCACACAACAAAAGAATCTATTGTTCAGTAGGGCGGGGCGATTCACGTATTATAATAAGTTCAGCTGCAGTGCAGTTGCGGTTAAGTTTCGATCAAAACAGCCCTTTTCGTATTCTCGTAATTTTGACAACCGCTGTCAAATACGCTCGCGTCAAGTTCGCGTCACGCAAACGTTTTAGCGTATTCTACTGCTGCGCGTATATGTCAAAGTCAAACAAATTTCATACGTCTGACGTACAGTTGACGCGCAGCTAACGCGCAGTTCACGCGCAGCTAAACACTTACAAGAATACCATTTTGTACCAAAGCGTAAACTTAATTGTAACCGCACCGCAACTTGATCGGCGCGTCAAAAAGTTACGTGAATCGCACTACAGATCGCTGTAAGACGCGTTGCTCTAGTATTTATGGCCGCTTCTTTACTCTATGCGTAAGACAAAAACCTACAGTTTGTTTTCAGCATAAGGGACAGACATAAAGTAAAAAAAAAGCATTTTTATTTTTTATGCAAATATAATCCTATTTTTCAATGTATTCTATGAAATACTAATTGCAGATGTTAGTAATAATGAACGTCTACATTTATTTTTACCAATATACTAAATAAAATGCACTTACCAGTGAGAGGTTATATTTTCATATTATCGTTTAGATCGGCTATCACAGCCAATAATAAAGCAGCACACCATACCTTTTGTCTTATAATCAGTTTCAACACTCTTTTACATACATTTTTGACCGCAAATATTCGTAAAATACTCAGTAATTCGAGTTTATAACAAACCGCACGTCTTATTTGTTTGGGTACACGCAGTGTTGCCCTACAAAATTAAGTGAAACTATGACAAGGACCGCAAATTGTGTTTTGTCACTTTCATTTTTTAGGGTTAAAGCTGAAAACACATTGTAGGTTTTCGTCTTACGCATTGAGTAAAGAAGCGGCCATAAATACTAGAGCAACGCGTCTTACAGCGATCTGAACAATGGATTCTTTTGTTGTGTGCACATTATAGGTCATAAGCTTAAGACGTGACCACAGACTACATAGAAAGAACCCTGTACGTTCCATTGTCCTGATTGGTCAGTTGGCCCCGTACTTACCGCTCTTTACTTGTGACGTTGTGGGAATGTCACCTTTTATATTTGCGATCTATAGTTCAATAGTCGACATAAATCCTATTGTCTATGCCAATCAACGCCTCCGTTGCGCTGATTGGTCGATTCATTTACTGACTGACATCTGTCAAATTTGACGTGCGAACTGTCATCGGCGTTCGCATAAATACGCGTGTAACGTCGCTCGCGTCCTTTTCCCTAACCTGAAAGCCGCGTGCTACCACGCGTCTTTCCGAACCCGCTGGGGTGAGTGTTCTGTGTAATATTAACTGCTAACCGCTTAACTGCTTGTTTGTCAGTGTATTCTGTCTGCCGGGCTTGTGAACCATCACGAGTCGCTGGCACGGAATGCAAGCCTAGTTTGCATTCCGATTTCTTGGACGCTGATTCCAGGTTCTTCTTCTTCTTCTTCCACTTGGCGTTCTTCGTTCTTGGCGTACTTGGCGTTTTTTCGCTAACTCCGTGCCTACTGCCCGCTTTGCTCCGCACCGCTTCCTGCCGGACTGCATCCGAGCCTGCGCCTGCCGCTGACCTGCGCACCGTGCCCGGCCACGTGGCAGCTGACTTCGCCGGCGAGCTGTCGCCGGGTTCCGCCACGTGCCGAAGACCCGGATCAGTGTCCAGTGAAGGCCAGTGACTCCTGTTGCATACCACCAGCAACAGTGCTGGGTGTAAATAGTGATGCGAAATTATTAAAGCCCGAACCACGTAACTACCCTGAGTTCTCATTTAACTACCTACCCCTACCTGCGGGCGGCCTAACCCGCCGCAGTGGCGCCCAATTCTTTGTAATACGTGGGTTTTCGCATCACCGTTATACCCGGTACTCCACACACAGTCCGGTTGCGCAGTCTGCAACTGGGCAAGCGAGCGGTTTAAAAGTGCAAACAGGTTTGTCAATTTTTCTAACTAAGTGAAGTGTAAAGCCTAATCGTGATAACTAATATCCAATTACATTGTTTTGCATTTTTTTTCCGTCTTATCTTCTTCTTTATCTTTTAAATTCATTCATTTTTACTTATAATGGACACTCACCCTATCAAGTACTTTTATTAAATAAAAATGAACTGTGTTACGAAGTATTGATTCGCGGCGAAGATCCAGCCGACACAGTGCTACAACTTCGTAAACAGATTCATAAACTGTCATTGTTATACCCATCTGAGGACATTGATGAGTCGGGATTAGCATTTGATATAGATCTAAATTCCTTAAATGTTTCTTTAATGACTTAAAATCAAAAATTTCAAACCTAGAATGTTCATTTGATATAAACATGTTCAAGCGTACATCCACTTTGGCAAATCATATTTATCACAGAGCACGTAGATTGAAACCGATAACATCTGCCGATAAAAAACTATTGCATACATTTAACACTGATTATGATTCATTTATCAATAGGCTTAAAAAACTTAACTCCAGTGAACCGACTACTTTTAATTTACCCACATCAGTTGATAAAACAGATGTTACAACGTATCTATGCGAGCGTCCTCGTTTGTCAGATTTCAAACTACTAAAATACGACGGTTCTACTTGCGTTCGTATATTTTTGCAAAAGGTCGATGATTTTAAAGCCGCTAGGAGTATTTCATCTTCTGATTTGTTAAATTTTGCTACAGAAATATTTTGTGGCAATGCACTACATTGGTTCCGTAGCATTAAAAGTAAAGTCAAGGATTGGGATCAATTGTCTAAATTTTTGATAGAGGATTTTGGCGAATTCGATTATGACTATCGTTTGGTTTCAGAAATTCGTAACCGTACTCAACATGAAACTGAAAACATCACTATATATTTTTCTATAATGTCTGAATTTTTTTCTCGTCTTTCTAAAGAATTGCCTGAGTCGGAAAAATTGGAAATTTTGTTACACAACATTCGTCCGTGCTACTCTAACGTTATAGCATGCTCACCAAAAATTTCTAGTATCGAGGAACTCCGTTTGATATGTAAAATTTCGAAAATATCCAATGTAGGACAGCTCAATATCGTGAACCGCCTCCCATAACTAATAATACGCTAGCTCCAGATTTAGCCTACTCTAATAACACTACTAACCCTAATATTCAATTTAATAAAAATTTACACATTCCTACAATTTCAATAAACTAACAAATACACAAACTAACACTTTAAATACATCTATTGGTACAAGGTAAACCGGTTTCTCGCTTATCGCTCGAGAACAAAAGACGCTCAGGTAGTCATTCACATTGTCCCCGCTACCGCACTAATGACCACACGCTCGCTGAGTGTAAACAAAATAGGTTTCCAATTTGTTTTAAATGTGGTACTAAAGGTGTTATTTATCCTAATTGTTCGAATTGCCATTCTAAATCGAAACCAAAAAACTTCTAGGGCCAGATTGTTGTGATATTACTACTAAAAGTGTTAATTTTGATAAGGAAGATTGGGAACAATGGCTTTCCACTATTAAATATTTTTTTTCTACTTATAACATCACATCAATCTGGGAACGTAAACCGGATAATGATTCTCGCCCGTATCTTAATGTAAAAATTGGTGAAATTTCTTTTTGTGCTTTGTTGGATTCTGGATCTTCAGTAACTATACTGGGGAACGATTCACATAAACTATTATTATCAGCTGCTTTTAAGTTGTGTACAGACCTTAACGACATATATTTTGTTGCCGCTGGCGGCCAACGGTTAAACCCTATAGGTTATATAAATATTCCTATAATTTTTGAGAATAATTTTCATATTCTTAAAGCCTACGTGATACCTACAGTATCATCGTATTTAATTTTAGGTATTGATTTCTGGTCTAGGTTTGAGATTTGCCCCAAGTATTTAAAATCAATAACTTTAGGTGATTCTAATACCGGTAGTGTTTCTTATTTGAATAATAACAAGAGTAAATTATTTTCTTATGACGAGTTAACCAAATCACAGCGTCTAAACGCTGATAATACTATTGACCTATTTCGTTCTATTTCTACGGAAAAGCGAGGCCTAGGCAGAACACATCTCATCACTCATCGCATTGATACTGGCAACTCACAACCAATGCGACAACGATATTACAGACTTTCTCCCGAAAAACAACGCGTGTTATGTAACGAGCTGGATGAAATGTTAGCACTCGGTGTTGTCGAACCTTGTGAAAGTCCTTGGTGTTCACCTGTCTTATTAACTCCTAAAAAAGATGGAACATTGAGATTTTGTTTAGACAGTCGTAAACTTAACTCAGTTACTAAAAAAGATGCTTACAAATTACCGTACATGTCAGAAATTTTGGACAATTTAAGTAACGCTTGTTATTTAAGTTCTATCGATCTTTCGAAAGCCTTCTGGCAAATACCTATTGAGAAGTGTGATCGTGATAAAACAGCATTTTATATTCCATCACGTGGTTCGTTCAGGTTTGTCACTACTCCGTTTGGTCTTACCAACGCACCTGCAACGCAGCAAAGATTGGTTGATATTTTATTCTATGGTCCTGAATTGAGAATTGCGTTTTCGTTTTCTTAGACGATATCATTGTTGTATCACCTAATTTTGATCATCATATGGCTATGCTTTTACGTGTCTATAATAAATTAAAATATGCAAATTTGACAATAAATTTTTCTAAATCACAATTTTTTCGTACTGAACTAAAATATTTAGGTTATGTTGTTAACTCGAATGGTCTGCAAGTCGATCCTGGAAAGGTCGATGCCATTCTTAATTTCCCTACACCGACCAACCCTAAGGAGGTCAAACGTTTTTTTAGGCACTGCATCTTGGTATCGTAGATTTGTTCCTAACTTTGGTTCAATTGCTGGTCCCCTCAATAAACTTACTTCTACAAGTAAGAAAGCTAAACCCTTCATTTGGTCTCCAGAGGCGCAGGATTCTTTCAATAAGCTAAAAGATTGTCTAGTGCAAGCTCCCATATTGTCGTGTCCTAATTATGACATGCCCTTCGAAGTTCACACAGATGCTAGTGACTATGGTGTCGGTGCTTTACTGACTCAAACTATTGATGGCGTAGAACATCCCATTGCCTATATGAGTAAATCACTGTCTCCACAGGAGCGTAACTACAGCATCACTGAACGCGAAGCTTTAGCAGTCTTAGTTGCTTTAGAACATTGGAGATGTTATTTAGAGAATGGTAAAAAATTTACTGTCTATACAGATCACTCAGCTCTTAAATGGTTTCTTAACCTTAATAACCCTACAGGTCGGCTCGCTCGCTGGGGTGTCCGACTCTCTGCATTTTCTTTTGATATTAAACATCGTAAGGGTGCAGATAATGTTATTCCTGATGCTTTGTCTCGTTCTTGTCCTAAGCATACTAGTACTATTGATACTTCCATGCACGTTAATAAAACAACTGATGAATGGTACCTAAATATCTTTCACGGTTGTCAAAATTCACCAACTTCATACCCTAACTATATAATTAAAATAACCGTCTTTATCGGTTTATGAAATCTAAATGTGTACTTAATACTGAATTTGAGTGGAAGGAAGTTGTACCTCAGGAACTTCGGTCTTCTATTATTTCTGAAAACCATAGTAACCCTTTAGCTGGTCATTTTGGTATCTTCAAAACTTACAGAAGGCTGGCACAAAAATACTACTGGCCAGGAATGCATGCTAGTGTAGTAGAATTTGTTTCTTCTTGTGATACCTGTATTTCTCATAAGCATCAAAACCACACCACTTTGGGTGAAATGGGCAGACCTAAGTCGTGTTCCCGACCATTTCAAATGTTAAGTATAGATATTGTTGGACCTCTCCCTTGTACTAGAAAGCAAAATTGTTACATTTTTGTAGTCACTTGTTGTTTTTTCTAAATATTGCTTACTTTTTCCATTAAAACGCGCTACCGCGGAAATTATTACCAAAATTTTAGAAGAAAATGTTTTCCTTGTTCATGGCATTCCATCAACCATTCTAATGGATAATGGACGTCAATTTATTAGCTCAACTTTAAAGAATATGTTAGAAAAGTATAAAATTCCAAATATTCATTTTACACCTAAATATACGCCTCATGTAAATACTGTCGAACGCTACAACAAGACTATCATGACAGCTATTTCTACATTCATTGAAAATGATCATCGAGTATGGGATCTCTTGATTCCCAAAATACAGTTTGCTATTAACAACTCTGTTAATGAGGTGACTGGCTACACTCCCTCATTTTTAGTATACGGTCGTGAATTAGTCACTTGTGGCTCACACTATGTGGACACTAATGCGGACCAGGATATTATTTTCATACCTCGAGATCATTATGCTGAAAACTTAGGCATACTATTTAATATTTTTAACAAAGTACAGTCGTTGCTCCTGCAGGCACATAGGAGGAATAGTGCTAACTATAACCTAAGAAAGAAACCTGCTGAATTTAATGTTGGCGATGTAGTTTGGAGAAAAACTTTTTATCAAAGTGACAAAGATAAACGTTTTAATAGAAAACTTGCTCCCAAGTTTATAAAGTGTAAAATTATTTCTAAAAAATCACCTTTGGTATATGATTTAGAAGATATGAATGGTAATCCACTAGGTACCTGGCACATCAAAGATTTAAAACTTACTAACTACAAATATTAATGTATATTCACACATTTAACATTATGTTTATTTTTAAATACATGACATTAACTGCGACACTTAACAGATCCCGCAATTTACTAACATCGTCTATTTTACAAATTTTCTTCTTGTAGTTTTGGAGAGTCCTTTAGTATCGCAAAGTATTCTCTTGTCTATAGGGTCTTGGTCATAATATATTTTGATGCTAGACATTTTGTAAGGATGAAGTATGTAAGAGGATGGAATGAAAGTGTAACCTAACAAGAATGCTAAATAGGCAGACGGATTTTACTCATATTCAGTTATAAGTAAAATCCTGGTCTTTTCGGCGGGGTACTGTGACGTTGTGGGAATGTCACCTTTTATATTTGCGATCTATAGTTCAATAGTCGACATAAATCCTATTGTCTATGCCAATCAACGCCTCCGTTGCGCTGATTGGTCGATTCATTTACTGACTGACATCTGTCAAATTTGACGTGCGAACTGTCATCAGCGTTCGCATAAATACGCGTGTAACGTCGCTCGCGTCCTTTTCCCTAACCTGAAAGCCGCGTGCTACCACGCGTCTTTCCGAACCCGCTGGGGTGAGTGTTCTGTGTAATATTAACTGCTAACCGCTTAACTGCTTGTTTGTCAGTGTATTCTGTCTGCCGGGCTTGTGAACCATCACGAGTCGCTGGCACGGAATGCAAGCCTAGTTTGCATTCCGATTTCTTGGACGCTGATTCCAGGTTCTTCTTCTTCTTCTTCCACTTGGCGTTCTTCGTTCTTGGCGTACTTGGCGTTTTTTTCGCTAACTCCGTGCCTACTGCCCGCTTTGCTCCGCACCGCTTCCTGCCGGACTGCATCCGAGCCTGCGCCTGCCGCTGACCTGCGCACCGTGCCCGGCCACGTGGCAGCTGACTTCGCCGGCGAGCTGTCGCCGGGTTCCGCCACGTGCCGAAGACCCGGATCAGTGTCCAGTGAAGGCCAGTGACTCCTGTTGCATACCACCAGCAACAGTGCCGGGTGTAAATAGTGATGCGAAATTATTAAAGCCCGAACCACGTAACTACCCTGAGTTCTCATTTAACTACCTACCCCTACCTGCGGGCGGCCTAACCCGCCGCATACTCTATGCGTAAGACAAATACCTACAGTGTGTTTTGAGCTTTATGCATAAGTCTAAGTGAGATGGACTATATATGTCAAATGCATGTCAAGTCTATTGATACCGTAAAACGTGGTGATTAGGGATCAAAGGGAGATTAGGGACAAAACTGAGAAAACATTTTAAGATTGAAATGTGAGCCATTAGTTGCACATAATTTATTATAAACAAATTATAACAATAGAAGACTATATATAGTCCCTAGTGCAACAATCAGTAACAATTAATTTGAGTTACAAAATGTCTTATTAGTCTTTTGAAAATAGCCTTTCGATATGCAGTAAAAATACACTGAAACGAACTTCGGTCTACTACAAAAACTACGCCATTTATGAAGGAGATATTGTTAAACACACAAATTATAAGTATTGGACAATCGAATTCATAAAAGGTTAGTCTCAATTTCTCGTTTTATTTATGTTTTTTTGATCATTTAAAAAGTAAATAAAATAATATGATATTTTGGGGGGAATAGAGGCGACTCGGGGGTGATTAATAACGAGACTAAGGTTTATAGAGACGTGAAAAGGTACAATTGGGACGAAAAAGGGTGTATAGGTACAGGTGTGTTAGGGTTGTCGCAACAGTTTTTTTTTTTGTTGTAAAGTATTTTGTGGTTCTTAATTAACGTTGTCTGTTAATTATATTTATTTTTAATGCTATAAGTTACATTGAAAGTACTTCCACTTAAAATAACTAAAATTTTGCTTCAGTTCTGGTCACAATGGTTAAGATATTATATGTAGAAACTGCAGTAAGAATGTTCTTCATAACAACTATTCCTTTTTGATAGATAGATCTAGTACTGTGCGGTGCATGAAGTATTTCTCTAAATATAGAAAAAACTGATTCGCCATTTTCCTCTTTCTAATAAGTAGTACACATTAATTTGGGCAAACCGCTAAACAGCAGTGTAAATGCTCTGTTGTGTTTCGTTGTGAAGGACATTGTAGCCAGAGTCACTACTGGACATATTGAGACTTAACATCTATGTCTCTTTGTAATTCAAGGTATTGTTTGGTATTGTTACTGTTTATGAGCGGTCATATCACTTACCATCAGGCGAACGATATGATCGCCTCATCAGTGCAATAATAAAAAAGAGCATTACGCACTTAAGAAATTTCGTGTGTTATTTTGCCTATCAATTTTCTTCGTAATTTGTTTTATTAGCGTATCTCATAATTTAGCATATTACAGGGTATATCAAGACTGCTACCGAAAACGAAGCCGGGTGGTAGTTTAAGCGACTTCAGACACAATGCAACAGAAAAAGTGGCAAAAAAAAGCGACAATTTTTTTTTGTTATTTTTTTCCTTTGACCATATTTGGGTGGTAGATGCATTTTTTCCTAAAATAACAGTGTATACCCTTTTATTTATAAATAATCTAAGGTATAAAAGAGTTTAAATTATTATTTTAGCTAAAACTAGGGATTTACCACCAAAAAATGACGATGTTTAAAAAATCATAAAAAATAACTGTCGCGTTTCTTTGCGAAATTTTTAGTTGCTTTGTATTTGTAGTCACTAAAACTACCACCCGGCTTCATTTTCGGTAGCAGTCTTGAGATACCCGGTATAAGTAAGAAATCATTAGCTGATTCCAAACTATACATAATACTCTACGTATTACTTCTTAGAAGAATAATAAGACTGCATTATAGAATACCTAATATGTTGATTTTTAAATTTTTGAAACTATATTGAAATGTGTCACTTGATTTGATAAATATCATTTAAGACAGTTGTAATCTTTAATTATTTCATTAGTGTCAAAGCAAATTATTACAATAAATAATTCAGAATATTTAGATGTGTCGGTTAAAAAGTAATTAATAAGAAACAATTCAGTGCCAACCCTTGTTAATTTCCCAATTGAACTCGATCCCGCCTCTATTACCCCCAAAATCCCTATTAACCCCAAACCCTTATTTTGTGCCCTTTTTTTCTTATTTTCCAAGGGATCTAAAAAAATTGTATAGTTAATAATCAAGACGCAACTAAGACTTAATGAAATATGCTATAACACAAGAATATTTCTGTATAATACTACCAGAAAATCCGTCGTGAAGTTGAAAATTGTCCCTATCCACCTCGTTTTACGGTACTACGTCTATGGTGTGCACACAACAAAAGAATCTATTGTTCAGATCGCTGTAAGACGCGTTGCTCTAGTATTTATGGCCGCTTCTTTACTCTATGCGTAAGACAAAAACTTACAGTTTGTTTTCAGCATAACTCAGGAGTGATAAGGAACTAGAAATGAAAGTAAAAAATATCTTCAACGCTTTCATTAAAATATTCTTTCATAATTTATACAATGTACATTTATACTAGTAGTCCAATAGTAGTAATGATAATAATGTCCAATGTAATTAAATTTGAAGAGAGAAAAAAACACAATGTCTCCGTGCACCACAGCGCTTTTGAGCGATTTGCGATTGTGGACAAACTTGAGTTTACACAACAATCGGTTTTGTAAATATGGCTACCAGCTTTTTAAGCCAAACTAATATTATAACATTTCTTAAAACTTACAATTAAATTAGAATTTATAATACGTACAAGGTATAATTTTCTTTATTCAATCTGCATACAAATTAAAATTGTTGAATATAATTTGGACATTTCTAATTATTTACATGAGGTGTGGCTGGGAATCTAACTTGACTTAATAGAAATAAACACCGCAGTTCTTTGACCAGTTGTTTGTAAATACTAGACTGGACGTAATTGACAGCCTCCGTGGACCGTGACGCAGTTGGTTAGACGCCGCCTGTGAAACGAGAGGCCACGGGTTCGATCCCCGCACCGAGACAAATGTTTGTTAGGCCCACAAGTATTTGTCTCGGGTCTGGATGTTTGTGAGACCGAAAAGTCTCTCGTAGTTCCCGATACCCACGACACAACACTTAATTGATCTTAATGTGGGGTCAGGACTATGTATGTGATTGTTGAGTGTATTTATTTATTTAATTATCAGTAATTAGCCAAAAGTTCGTCTTTGCGTTCATTTAAAAAATGGAAGAAAAACGATTAGAGTATGTGCGTAATAGAGAAATTATTTATAATGTTAAATGTAAAGAATACAAATATGCTTACTTAAAGTAAGAAGTATGGGAACAAATAGTCAGTACCTATTTGTACTAAAGATAATAAAGTATCATACTAAAGATAGCGGAGTAATTCTTTATACAATCAAATATTAAGTTATTGATGTTAAAATTTCAAAACACACGCGCTGTTTTAGGAATTATAATAGGAAAAAGTTTACTTTGTTATTTGTCTTCAGGTAGTCTCTTTTTTGTTTTCTTTTAAAATGACACTGGTAGTAGAAATATATAAAAAAAAGACAACAAGAACAAGACGTGTGCTCGAAACACGATCTTGCCTACTTTGGAATTCACACATTTTATACATAAGTATTCCTAATATGTGTACACGGCATTGTTGCTTAACATTTTTCCACAGTAAATTTATTCTCAACGTGTAATCTATGTTAGCGTACAGAATTTAATCAATCACAGTATTATATAATTGATTGATGTGTGATTTAATATTAATTTAATCATTGATTTTGACTATAAAACAGTTGCAAACTCGAATGTTCTAGTACCACAGGTTATCACAGACTTAGGACTGTTTATAATAAGCGCCAACTAGGATTAATTTCATTTCAAAAAATATATTATTTATTTATTTATATAGAGATGAGATAAAGAGTACATTAAAATCGACTCTTTCATCCCTAAAAGTTTAGTCATTGGCAGACGAGAAAACCGTCCTTTGTCAATGAAATTAAAAGAAATAAAAACGTACGTGGGCCATCTGACGACCCGTACGAACCATGTAAGATGTGCTCTTTACCATAGTTTTGTACTCTTTACTCTATGCGTAAGACGAAAACCTACAATGTGTTTTCAGCTTTACTCAACAGATATATATCCGACGTAGGGAGTGATTATATCTTTATATCCCTTGCACTCAAACTAACTCATTATATCCGTACGCGTAAAGATCATTATTGGTTCAATTTCACTGCAAAGATTAGAAAGAAACAGATATGGACTTTTACATTTGTGTGAGCGGAAAAGAGAATATTTATGTTCACAATGTAATGCATGGGCCATGCGTACGATCGTGGAATACCATCACAGTAGTAAATGGAGTGTAAGCGAAAACAAAGCTATTTACAATGGTTTAAGGCCTAATTTCGCTAGCATGTTTTCAAATTAGCCTTTGCTATAGGTCTACCAGAATCTCATGGCATTTTGGGAAATTTGAATTTACGCATTGCAACACTGGGGTAATTGGATGAACATATTTTGATACTTTCAATAATTGTAATTAATTATTATTTCAAATTGACATTATTTTTTTAGTACAACTTTGTAAATAAAGTACCTATATAATGTTTTAAGTTAAGAAAGATATAGGTTATTTAAACATTACAATTACTTCAAAATTGTACTTTTAGATTAATAGCCAATTAAAATAGGCAAATAAGATTTTTCAGTTTTAAATTATAATATACAAACGTACCTTACGAGTATTTATAATATAGAGGGAGCGCTGGTACTTTCAAAAGGTAGATAAAACGGTGGTACCGAGCCACCAGTTTTGTTTTAATTCTCTCTTCTTATTAGTTCTCACTTAATCAAACAATTTTCAATTTCCAAATTGTAAGTAGTTTGATTATGAGTCGGTTTTATTTAAATAATTACTAGATTCGATAAATGTTATACGAAAGATGCAAGATTGTAAAATAAAAACGTATAATTTTATTTTCAGTCTTCTTTATTTCATTAACACTTTAGTCAGAGCTTACATCTAAATACTCTTCCTATACATCTTCTAATGAAGACGATGAAGATAAAGGATTAATAATAAACCGTTCCTTAGATTATATACTCGTCTAGATTGAGCAATGTCAACAAACGATGCGCTAAAAGTGTCCTCACTTTCGTTGATATGTGTGAGTACGGGTCGTGTAATTATTGTAATCCAACTGTCAAGGTGTGTGTGTTTAGGGATGCCTACTCCAGATCATTAACTTAACTTTTCCCCATTATTTGATATACAAAATAGATTACATAAAATATTTTTTCTTTATTTAAAGTAATCATACTATTAATTATATTTATAACGCATTTTAGTAAAAACAATAAAGATCTAAACCCATCTCCTAGTGTTTGTTTCCGAATAGAATTAACTCTTTGGATTTTTTGCCTGGGCTGTTATCTGATTTTTGTATTTATGTAAAATATAAATCATCATAAGTAAAATGTTTGGAACACACAACTGAAGTCATGTGAGTCTACGAATGGTCTTCTTTTCGTTTCCGCTGTGTAATGTCTCTCCAGCAATTTGCTAGTACGGAATCCGTAGGACGTCTAAAAATATTATTAGGACCTTGAATAAGTTCTCGCTGTTTCTTCAAAGATGACAATACCAGTACCCCGTTTATGAAATTTTGAATGGTACATGCAAGGCAAAGAATTAATAAAATTACTATGAAGTGCATGTTGTCGTGGGTTTCATTAATATCGTGTAGGTAATTATTATTTACTCATTCAATAAATAATGCCATTCTTCTTGTTTTTATTCTGATCGAAATATTATGTAATGATATTTGTGTTTTATAGTTTCTCCCAGAGTTTCAACAAATTTTCCTAGTAATAAATTGACAACACTGGCCAATGAAACTCATCTTCAAAATAATGAATTAAAAGTTCATGTTTTCTTCAAATAATAGTGGTTTAACAATAATGTTACCGATAGAAAGTGATATTGGTATTATTATACAGTTTTCCCACACAATTGCGATACAATTCGACAGCACAAACCGGCATATTTTTCGGGAGCACGTTATCCATATGTAGTTCAAAAAAGTAGTGTAAAAAAGTCTACCAAATTTGGTAGACTTTTTTTGAGCCGCGCGGTGAGGTGTGATGTGTCATCTAGACGAGTATATAATCTAAGAAACCGTTCCTTATCTAAAATCTCTGGAAACTCTTGTAAATAGATATTTAATACATTACTGTTTTGTTTCAAAAAATGATATCAAAGTATATACGATAAAACACATGCACATATTTAACACTAACCAAAAAAAATGAAGTATCAAAACTATTCACTCCAACTTACTTGATGAAACGACGTCGATTTTAAAATCGACGATTTTGTTTAAATTTGACCAAATTATTCACGGATCTGGCGATAAACCTTGTAAACGACGTGTCGCACTTGTGATCGTAGAACTAATTTGTATGTTTTCCCTAAGGAAGTACAGAAATCTTAAAATATTCACATCGAATGACATAACTCAAGATTTGAATCAGCTGTTGACCGATGGTATTGCCATATAAAAATCATTATGTTTGTTTTTAATTTTATGCCATGAGATTCTGGTAGACCTATAATATCTTTATATGTTGTATTCATTTTTTTTATCGGATTTGTATTGTGTTTCTGTGAATCATAGCACAAAAGTTTTAATTACAAAAATATCCAGTTTATGCAATGTTTAAATGTCCATGAATTTTTACATATTTCACTACTCCTTATTTATATTTCTAAACACAATTTATTTCTGTTGATAGATATCAGCAGAAAATAATTAATCTCTTTATCTCACTGTAACAATACTATATCGTAACCACAAAGCAATTTTTACTTGAATATAGCCACTTGAACGTCCACCCAAATGGTAATTTTAGATATAGATATTGTGGAAGACCCATAACTAAATTTCTAATAAACTAATTTAAACTCATCTTTTAGCTCATTAATCATTAAGAGTTAGAGATATAAAGATATGCTCCACCAAAATGACAATCTTAGATGTAGATATAAAGAAAGACTCATAACTCAATTTTAATCAACTCATTCTTTAGCTCATCAATCATTGTGAGGTAAGAGATATAAAGATATAAAAGAGTGATATATATCTTTTGACTTAAAAGATATAATATATATCTCTCTTTTCTTTACAGTGATTCATTTTGCGCATGACTATAGTATAACTTATATAATATATAAGTTATAGTAGTAAGTATAACTTATATATTATACTTGGTCTGTGGCTAAAATCACAAGTATCCACTCTGTAAACATTAAACAATAATAAAAAAAAATCTAATTATCTATCTCTTTCGCTGCGCTTCCTTTTACTGAAGCGTGCGTGGCGTTCGGTGAATTAATTTTTGAAATAAAAATCTGAGGAGTTCTAGTGAAATGGGAGATCGTAAGTTTGTTCATTCAATATATTTTCGTACTCTTACTTTGCATTAAAATTTGCAGTAATTGAAAAATACTTTTCCTTGTAGCTTACGCTTCGGGTGGCGATTATAGCGGGGGTGGTTATTCTGCCCAGTATTCAGTGCCGCCACCATCAATGGGCTCCGGTGATAACAATTATAATAGCGGGCAGGGAGGCTATAATCAAAGTGGATATTCTGGTCAGAATCAAGGCCAAGAATGGAATCAACAAAGCTCAGGTGAGGTTATTTAATACATGGCGGTTAACTGCGTGGTATTTGCAAAGTGTGGCCGTGTTTTTGAAGTAGAAATGATTCCCTAAATTTATTTTCACATTAGATACTCATAATTGAATGTGAATGATCAATCTTCAGGTGGCGGTAACTCGTATGGGGGCAGTCAACAAGGTAACAATTATGGTCAGAATTATGGCGGCAACTACGGTGGAGGCGGGGGTGGCGGCAGCGGTAATTACGACCGCAATAATGAAAGTTACAATGTAAGCGGGGACGAGCGTGGCGGGAATAAATACGGAGGGAGTGACCGAGGAGGCTATGGCAGTGACCGCGGTGGTAACAGCTACTCGGGAGGAGGGTACGGAAGTGACCGTTCAAGCAACTACAGTAGAGATGGGGGGAATAGAGATGGTGGATATGGGTGAGTGTCAAGTTATTTAATTTATTACCATTTTCAAGAACATTGTTCTGTGATTAAAATAAACTCGTGTTATTGGATATAACATGTAAACTATATTTGATGGATCAGCTTGTATACCAAACATGTATCATGATATATTCATGATGTTCATTTCATTTGTGTAACTCAAACATGAAGGCTATATATAGCTAGTATGGTATACAAAAGCTATAAAAGTTGTTCTGTAACATTGGTTGCATTGCTGCAGGGTAATTGCCCATATTTTCAAAAGATGCTTCTACAAAATGTCAATCAATTGATTATTAGATACCCAGGATACCACAGATTCATTTTTTTATTTTCTATCAAACATGGGTACATTATGTAACATAATATTTCCCCTGTTTGTATAAATCTATCAATCTCATTGTATAGTTTATATCCTTAACTTCAAACATATTTCGTATATGCTAGGAATGAGGATGATTCCTATAATTTAGACAAGCCAATTAGTTTTGTGCATTGTTGTTCCTGAAGCTGTGCTGTCGAAATATAATTAATTGCAAATATTTTTTTTTGAAGTATTTTCAAGTAGAGTTAATGAGGAAAAATTGCAAATGATCTCATTCCCAAACAACAAAAATGGTAAGCAGGTAAAATTCTGGGTCTAATTATAATTTGGTAGATTCGTTTTATATATTTAGTTTAATTTCCAAAAATGTGTTTTAGGAAAAACTGTAATGAAAGTGTTAAAAAGTATGCAGTATATTTATTCAACTATAATCAATGACTCTAAGTCAAGTATGTGTATTTACAATGGTATTTACACAATAAAGATTCAAAACCTTTGATTCAATTTGTGTGTAAATAATATAATGTGAACAATAACAACATTTCTTATAATAATTTATCAACTCTCCTATGGTTTGGTCATACTTTGCACATAGAGCAGTCAAATTATGGTTAAAAGTAGAGATGGGCCGAGTAACACTTGCTGAGTAACGAGTACCGAGTTTTACTCGGCTCAATTTTTTTTCAACCGAGTACTCGGCCTAGTAACTCGGTTTTATCAAATTCTCATTGTTGCTGGCATTGCTGCCACTTTTGGCAAGAAAAGTCTATGAAGAAAAGAGGACTAGGCTGTTACTAGAACATGCAGAGAGCCTTATGTTCCTTCATCGTAACTTACCTTTATTAAATTTTAAATATTGATTAATTTTATTACTATTCTCTTAACTTTGTCTCACTGACTAATCATTCATTAGCATAATTTTGATTTAATTTATTTAGATTGTCAAAGATTTCCTAAAGTAGTCATAAATACTTTTTGATTAACACTGTTGTTTTATTTATATCTACCTAAATATATTGCATTTCTTAAACAACGGATACTCGGCATTCAAACCGAGTTATTCGGCCGAGTACGAGTATCAAAAAACCCGCCGAGTACACTGAGTACCGAGTATCAACCGAGTACTCCGCCCATCTCTAGTTAAAAGTATTCTGTTGTACATAAAACATTATTGTAAAAAAATGAATTGCAAATATATGGAACATTGCTGAATGTGAAGTAGGACCAGATTAGAGAACCAATATATTCAAACAGTTATGTTGTGATACAACAAAAAAACAGGTTTTTCTGATACTGCAAAAAGAAACATTATTCACTGAGGTTTTAACTTTTGTTATATTGAGACTTCTTTTATATAAATTATATTATTCACCAAAGTTATGATTAGGATTAGACAAATATCATTTGAATTGTTGAATCATTCAGTCTTTTTGTTTCTTTTTTTATTCTGTATCTTCTCATTCCACACCACACAGCAATGCAATACATACACTACTGTTATATTTATGGATATATTATTTTAGGTATGATACATTAAAGGCATTATGCAATAAATATATAAAATATATTTAATCACATTATATTATTTTGTTAATAAAATGTTCTACTTCATATATTGTTGAGTATGATGACTTTGATGTATTCTAGTTTTAAAGAAGTTTCACTTAATATCCTCAGTGCATAGTGTAATCTCATCACATATTTCTTCAAAATAGTATAGGTGTTTATGTTTAGAAAAGATTGCTTTGGTTTTTTATGTAACTGATTTGCTGTTAGTGTGCATGTGTCTCAAAATCTGTTGCAAATAATGTCATCAAGCATTGTTCTAAGATTTTCAAGGTGGTAAACATTTTGGTAAAGAAAAGGATGCTACACTCGGAAAAGGTCACTCAATAGAGTGTACCTAGGTGTGAACGATCTGCGTGCGCCAAACGTGAGACCCCAGCCTGCCCGGTGTACTAAATGCTGTTCTTATTGTTTTAGTGGCGGCGGCAGGGGGGGTGGTTTTAACAAAGGTAAAGCTCCTTGCTACGAGCGAGTGGTGCTGTTGTCATATTATTAATTTGTATCTACTTAAGGGCTGCCAAATATGGTATTCTACTCGTTTACTGGTAGTGTTATTATTAAGTTCTTCGACAATCATAAAAAAGCATATATTAGTGCGGAAAACGGATGTTGGGTCTCAATTCACGTTATTTGTTTTCTTTTAGAAAACCGTAGGCCAAGGTATATGTTATGTTGTGGTTTTGCAAAACCAAATATGAAATATGGGTTTATTTTTAAGTTACATCAGTGTGTTGGATATCCATTGGCAGATATCGATGATTATACGACAAAATTATTTTAATGGTTTATCACAAATGACTATAAGGGAATAAAAGAAAGAAAAAAGAAGATATTGTGTATGTGAGAATGTGGATGTGGTAGTTTTCTGTCTGTAATATATACCAGTTAATATTTTCAACAGAAATGCTGAAAGAACTTTGGGTATCTCTTACGTAAACAGAGTCACCATTATTTGTTTTTTTTTTTTTATTTATTGCATTGAATGGCGAGACGAGCATGCTGTTCGCCTGATGGTAAGCGTTGCGACCGCTCATGAACAGTAGCAAAACCAAACAACACCTTGATTTACAAAGCAATGCTTGGCATTCCACTGCGCTCGCCATCCTGAGACACAAGATGTTAAGTCTCAATATGTCCAGTAGTTAGTCTGGCTACAATGTCCTTCAATCCGAAACACAACAGTGCATTTAAACTGCTGTTTGACGGGTGCATTTCTTGGTAATACTGCTGTTGCAGAAACAGATTTGCAGCTTAATTCCAAAAGGTATCTAAAGTTAATTATGGAACACACCATTGGTTTTATGCTCCACACAACTTGAATACAGGCTGAAATGGAAGAATAGCAACTACTCTTCAATGTGTAAGAAGTAACACGGATGTGTATTACCAAAACAACAAATGTGTTTACTCGTATTTATTTTTCGCGTACCAGAAAACACGTATATCGTTTTGGCAGCCCTATTGGCCGGATTTTGTGTTACACGGATAACTTGTATTTAATTAAATATCCATAGTGTCTGCTTAATTACGGATGTGTTTTGAAAAGGGAATATTATTATAATAGGAACGCTATAATTGGTTAAAATATGTATTTCGACATTTTGGTGATTTTTGACATGATTTTTGACTTACAAATAAAATGTGATATCAGAACTATCACAACCCCTTTAATCGAACTTTACTTCACTATGGTAGGTAAATCTGTAAGGTAAAAATGCAACAAACGCCGATGGTTCCTTTGCGTGTAAAACTGACTAGGTTTATCAGGTATCAGCTAATAAAACGCTGTGAAATATTAAGTTTCTACATGTAAGAATGTCACCTAATATAATTGGGTTATACGCGAGCTTCATCAAATTCTTTGTATATTTTTATTTAGTTCTCATACATATATAACTGTGAACCGCCGCAAAGAGAAATTTCTTATAATAAATAAAATGTGTAGCCACTTGAAACAAAACTAAGTGAGTTTTATCTGTAGGTGGAGGCGGCGGTTTCGGTGGCGATCGGGGTGGGGGTGACATGGTAACGCAAGAAGATACAGTCTTCGTCCAAGGCATGAATCCATCGACAACTGAAGAAGAACTGTGCCAACATTTTGGGTCTATTGGAATAATTAAGGTGAATATGAATATTTGTTAGTATTTCTTTTTCTCTTTATAGTTGCAAGGGCTAAGTGTATGCGAAAGGTCATAGAATGTATGTCTATATAATACAAATGTAAGTGAAAAAAGTATTAATTTTGTCATTTTTTATTCCAGACTGATAAGAAAACACAAAGGCCCAAAGTGTGGATGTACAAAGATAAAACTACAGGGTTACCAAAAGGAGAAGCCACAGTTACATACGAGGACTCCAATGCGGCATCATCAGCCATTCAGTGGTTTGATGGGAAAGATTTTAATGGAGCTACAATTAAAGTTTCTCTTGCTCAAAGACAAAATACTTGGGGCGGAGGAAAAGGAGGCGGTGGCGGCGGATTCCGCGGAGGTCGCGGCGGTGGCCCCGGAGGCGGCGGTCGCGGCGGCGGCAGAGGCGGCGGCGGCGGAATGGGCGGTGGACCACCATCCGGTAACCGCGAGGGAGATTGGAGATGTCCGAACCCTACTTGTGGGAATACAAACTTTTCTTGGAGAAAATCTTGCAATAGATGTAATGAAGAAAAACCCGGTGGCGGCGGTGGCGGCGGTCCCGGCTCAGGAGGTGGTAACGGTGGCGGCGGGCGGGGAGGAGGACCGCCAGGTCGTGGCAGTCGCGGTGGCGGCGGCGGACGAGGAGGCGGCGGCGGTGGTGGTTGGGGCGGTCGGGGTAACGATCGCGGGGGACCACGAGGGGGCAATAGAGACGGAGGCGATCGCCGCGGATACGGACCCGGCGGCGGCGGCGGCAGCGGCGGAGGTGACCGCGACCGCAACTCGGGCGGCGGTGCCATGCGCGGGGATGGCGGGTAAATATTTTCCTTTGTATTATCCCATACCTAAATAAAAAATGTTCTGTAACAGGTCACTGCCAGTTGCAAGGATTACACAGATGTACATACATCTGCATTATTTGATAACTTCTCAATCTTTGTCATAAGAAAGCATCTCATTATTGTGCCATCAATTAAGTTAAAAGTGGAATTACTGACTTCTCAAATAAGACTTAACGGATAATTTTGAAATCTGCCTTAAGATATGGCCTTTACAAAAATGTGCAATTTATTTGTGTCTTCTTTTTCGTATTTTGTGTGTAGGTATATATTTTAGTTACATGCAAACATGACTTGTCCTGTGTTGAACTAATTTCCCAATTCATATTTTATTTTTATATGTTCTAAAAATAATCTCAATTTATATTAATTTTTCATTTTTTACAGAGGCAGAGACCGGCAAAGACCCTATTAGAAGATTCCCTATTTTTTTTTTATTAATTTTTATTTTAAGATATCTATTTTGACTGAATCTTAGTCTTCACTAGTTCTATTATGTTAATCAGCTAGTATTGACGTGCAACATTCATCCAAATACAAACTAATTACTAGTTGACTTGCCTGTAATAAAATAGTAAGTAAATAAATACCAATAAGTCAATATTAAAAGTAGTTATAAATTAATTTATAAATGTGACTTGTTGAATTAGTTAATAGCGGGAACAGTAATGTGTAAGTGACATGGGTTAAAACATTATTGAAACGTATTTCACCCATAATATGTTTTGCACACTCCAAAGTTTTAAATTAGATTAATAGGTCTCTGTAATGGATATTCAAATAGACTTACGAATTACAGTTATTGTCTACATATTGATGACTGTTAGGCATTTGTTTCTTGTGCGAGCATGCTTAGAACCATAATTTAAGTTATCTTTCCAAAACATCGCTATAAAATATGCAGGAATATAATTGTATTTGAATGTTCAATAAATATTTGATAAGTTTTTTTAATGTTTTTATTACACCTGCAATAGGGAATATGCATGTCATTTTTTTATATTTTTAATCAATTCTGTATGTTACATTATCAGAAAAAAATATAAGTCTGAAAATATCAATCAAAAAAGTACAAACAAATTATCAAAACTGCTATCAGTTTCGAAGCATTCACACGCCATGTTGGCGCTGTGATGTCAGGGCTGAAACTGCGTTAATAGACCAGAGTCGATAATTTTTAAAACCAATAAAAATAATAGTAGGATGAAACCCATTAGAAAAGGAGGGGGATAGTATAAAAATGAAAGGAAAAATAATTTACGGGCGATCTGAGGCCGGGAAGGGGATGGGGGTGGGTTTTTAAGGGTAAAAAACGGCTTTTCTCGATTTCCGTCAAAACTAAAAGTCCTATCGAAAAAGTCAAATGGCAAAGTTGTAGGTAATAAAAAGATCTAAAACTTTTGTATTTACACTTTTTTCACAAAACCTCAAAGTTTATGTGAAAAATTCAAAAAACCAAGTTTTTGGTTTTTTATTTTTATCTTTTACAAAAAAAATATTTTTTTAACGAAATTTGGTGAAAACTTACCTTTTTATGTCCCAAATACGTTGTAATTTATTTGATTAAAAATATTTATTTTTTCGCCTTATTTTGAATTAATATCGAAAAAGCACCCTAATTTTCAATCGAAAATTCACCTGTCAAAATATCAGCTTTTTTCAAATAATTGGTATGTTTTCTGTTCGTTGAAATCTCTACTTTCCGATGGTGAAAAAATATATGTATGTTACTATAGTAAATCTTCTCAGAAAATGCAAAGCAAAGCTGTTGCTTTTTCACGTTCGAACCACACAACATACCGGTGCAGTGCAGTGAAATATTTTGACAACTTACCTACGATACTTCTTAGCGAGAAATACGATGACTAAATGTGATAGTTGTGATAAAACGCTGACTAAAAGGAATCCTGGATTAGAATGCAGATGTGGCAAGACTGTGCACGCCAACCAAGTTTGTACAGGTTTATCTGCAAAACAGCTGTCTGCCCTGCGTAACTCAGACGGCCTGGAATGGATATGTGACGAGTGTCAACGTAATTCACCCAGGAGAAAGTCTTCTATTATATTACCAGAAGAAGATGAAGACGAAGAGGACGGCGCTGTACGTAAAAATATTAGTGAAAACTATGCCATTGATTCCAAGAAGTTTCTGCGCGAAATCTCAGTTGAAATGAAAAAAATATTAAAAAAAGAACTTGAACCTATTGAAGCATCTATAAATTTTTGTTGCTCGAAAATAGATGAATTTAATGAAGTCTTGGAAATCCATATGAAGAAGTTAACGGAGTTGGAGAAGAAGCATACCCATCTTACAAATAAAAATACCCACCTGGAACTTAAAATCGAATCCCTGGAGCAACGCTTACACAATATTGAGCAAAAGAGCATAGATAATATTATTGAGGTTGTGGGAATGCCGAAAATCGCTGAAGAAGATCTTGATCATATATCCATGAATTTGGCTATAACTATGGATCTTGATCCCAAGCAAATTTCTCAAGTTAGGCGCCTGGGAGGACGTAATGGACAAGATGGTAATATACAAATTAATCTACAGACAGGCGATCAGGTAAATACATGGGTCCAAACTTCAAAGCAAAAAACTATACTGGTTGGAAAAATTCTGGATGGCGCTCCGTCTGATATAGCCAAATCAAAAGTTCTTATACGACGGGCCTTAACAAAATACAATAAATCACTTCTATGGAAAGCCCAGCAGCAATTACGCCCTTCATTTAAATATGTATGGTTTCAAGAAGGAAAGGTGCTTGCCCGTAAAGAAGATAAGGATAAATCGATTGTAATTAGATGTGAAAAGGACATAGAAGCCATGTTACGCCCCCAATATCGGTAATAGATCTCTTTTTCTTAGGACATAGGCTCCAAACCGTTTCATTTAAATCACATAGAATATTTTAATTGTACTGATATTAATGATTTCATAAAACTAGTTCCTAATTGCCATAAAAATTTGAATATTGTTCACACTAATATAAGATCACTTACTAAAAATTACGGTCATATAATACAACTCATTAACTATTCAAACGTATGTATAGATTTACTGGTGCTTACTGAAGTTAACATAAACGATAATATTGCTCCTATGTTTATGATTAATGGTTATGCGATGTATAAAAATCTACGTCGCGGCAGAGGTGGCGGTGTAATAATATATGTCAGAAATATCCACACATTTAATATTGTGCACCAAACCCAAAGACACTGTGAACTTATATTAGGTAAATTGAATACGAAACATAACTACACTGCTTACATATTTGCCATATACAGGGAGCGCAAATAAATGGCGCACTTGCTCAGTTGGGTACAAGGGCATAATATTAATATCGTAACAAAAAAATAATATTTGGAAAATACCTATCCGTTTTGAAGTTATGACCGTTTAAAGTTTTAAGTTTAATCACCACTTTTTCGCATAAAATCAGTTGGAATGGATGAAGAACAAGATTTAAACACATACGTATTTTTTCGTTTCGTCGTTAATTGAACGGTTAACGAAATATACCACGAAAACCATTTTTAACAGCATCAAAACTTTCTTAAACTTCGCTTTAACAGCTGTTTACACATGAGTAAGGTCATGAACTCTTAGCTGTATAATTTATCCTTCTCTAACTTCGAAAAAGGATATTTTTTGTTTCATTTCAAATAAATCAATCAGTTAAACAGGGACGTACTTAGATTTAAGCGTCAATAAATTAACAACATAATAACTTTAGGTGCAGTTGCATCGTGAATGGATTGACTATTTTGTTTGTCATTATTTTCCTTAGTGTCACAAATGCAAACTGAAAGATACCAAGAAATCACACTGGTCATCGCTTAAATCATGTAAGATTGCGAATTTAATTATAATTAGAAAAGTTTTGGTAATACCTACATTAACATTTAAATTTTCTAAATAATTTAGATTCATTGAAAAAATAATCTGATGACACTGATTAACAAAATATAATATTTTTAAAATGATGGCCCAATTCGGCCCTATTAGTCAAAGGAAGCCGCCGGTCATAGTGTACTTTGTCGGATCCAACGCGGCTCGATTATTCTTCCTTTGAGGTCGCCGCCGCCGTTTGTGAGTGCGTGCCGAAAGGCGGCAATTTCTTTGTCGGTAACTTTTAGCATTTTGCAAAAGAAGACCGACATCTTGAGGTGTGTTCACACTACACACTTGATATAACTTAATTGGATTAAGTACTCCGATATAAAAGTTACGTTAAAAAAAAGATCTTATTGGACTGATACTGATACTTGCTCAAGAGCTTATAATGTTATTTAAATATGTCATCAGCCGATCCAGTCAATTACAAATTGCCTATTTACTTTGCTTATTATTGTATTTAACATTATTTTAATGTATTTTGAAAATAATGTTACTTTAAAGTGATAAAATTTCTTCTAAATTCTTATACCTAGAGAAATGTCGTCTACCATTATAGCATAGAATTTGCATATGAGACTTATTTGAGATAAAATTAGTGAAATCAATAAACACTAACTACTAATTTACTGCACTGGAGACCCCGTGCCCTGCAGTGGCACGTATATGGTCTGATACAGTAGTAATACTAATTGTTCAGATGAATTATTATGAACTCAAATAGGTAAGCTTTGTATCTAATGTGAACAGGCCTTTATCTTTCAAGAATCAAAATAATAATTTATTTTTTATTAGTTGAATTCGGATTGCGATCGCGTGTGCATGTATTAGTCGTGTGCATATTATTGTAAGTTTTCAGTTATTTTGAGTAAATTTTATTAATTTAACTATGCTTTGAACATTACCCAATTTGATAGCTTTTGATGTAACTTGTGTTATGTGAAATGTAAAAGAAAAAGTGATTTGTGCTACCAAACTGTGACAGTGTTTTCGTGCGGGTTTTGGCGGATCCTGCGCTTCCAGCTTTGCCTATCAAGGTCATTACGGTTTACATTACAAGGTCAGTTAACTATTTTGGTGGTCATTAATGACAACTAACCAGCCCATATGAGTCCAGAGTCACCGACGGCCTCCGTGGCGCAGTTGGTATGAACCGCCTGTGAAATGAGAGACCGCGGGTTCGGTTCCCGCCCCGAGACAAATAATTTCCGTGAACCATAATTATTTTTCTAATACCCGCGACACAAGATTTGTATCTTAGTCTGGGGTTAGTACCCATGTATGTGACTGTTGGCAGTATTAATTTAATATCTTTTTTATGTACCCTGAGCGTGATGTACACAATCGACTTATAAGTAAATAATGAGCTCTGCTTATTTATTGTTGAATGTCTACCGTTCAGTTGTAAGGTTCAATCACTTTAGCTTAACATGTTAAGGGGTAGCATGTGTAACGTTAGTTTTTTTTTTTCTCGGCATCATTCTTAATATTCGCTAGCGCCATACAAATCCGTCTTAATTAAGATTCCTTCACCATATACTATAATGTATATTGGCAGGTGCGCCGTTTTCTTGTCCACCCTGTATAGACCACCGAGCGAAAGTAAATATTTATTCATTAAAGAATTGAAGCAATCGCTCAATAATCTACCACACACACAATCCGATATGTACGTTATAGGAGATATTAATATCAATCTAAAAGAAAAAGATAGCATTCGCAGTCACTATCTAAGCTGCATATCCGAGTGTGGCTTAACGAGCGTCATTTCTGATTATATACGAATCGAAAAACGTGGTAGCCTAATTACTCAAAGTTGTATTGATCATATATTAACTAAAAATCGATCGTCAGAACTATACTCGGCCGTGCTCGACACTGTTGTGGCAGACCATCGTATGATAATGGCGTCGTGCGCTGGAGTAAGAAATGATCATATACAGCGTGACTTAAAAAACATTGAAATTATCGATAAAGATAAGCTGAACAAATTATTACATAATATTAACTGGAATGAAATAAAAGATATAGAATGTCCCCAAAAAATATACAATTTCATAAAAACAAGTTTTGAAGGTTGTTATAAAAATGCTAAATACACAAAAACAATTAATCTGAATAGTAAAAGAAACAAAGACCCCTGGATCAACTCGAAAATTATTAATATGTGCGTTATGAAAGATGCACTGTTTAGGCAATGGATTAAAGACCCCTCTAATAAAGTACTTAGGTTAGAATATAATTCTATGAGGAATAAAACTCATAAAATAATAGAAAAATCAAGAAATAGCTATTATAATAATCAAATAAATAATAACAGAACTAACCTGAGGAAACTTTGGCAAATTCTTAACTCATTGACAGGTCGTCGTAAGATGTCAGTTGATGATGTAATAACTAAATCCTTTCGGAACATAAACATAGTATCAATAGCCAATAACTTTGCAACGGAATTTAAGAATAGTGTCAAGAAAATCATGCCTAGTTGCTGCAGGCACTTGTTAAATGACTCTGATTACATGTATCCCGAAAATAAGTCAATGTTATTCCACAAAGCTTCGGCTGGAAAGGTTTGCACATTAATAAATCGATTAAACTGTAACAAAGCCCCAGGAATGGACTTAATACGTTGTGTAGACATCAAATTCATATGCAGTGAAATGGCTGATATTATTAGTAGACTAATTAACTCCAGCATAAAATCAGGAATATATCCTTCGGATTTAAAGACAGGCATTGTTAGACCCATATATAAAAAAGGCAGTCGTAACTGTTACGAGAACTATAGGCCTATTACGATACTACCAGTGATAGACAAAATAGTGGAGAAATACATATCTAATGAGATTTTTCAATTTTATACTAAAAACCATGTTTTATCGGAAGTCCAGTATGGATTCCAACCGAAAAAATCAACATCTCAACTATTATCGAAATTCACGGACGAAATTAACACCTGCCTTGATAAAAAAGAACATGTTATACTACTATTTATATATTATAGTAAGGCGTTTGATACACTTAGGCATGATATTTTGATTAAAAAACTAGACAACTCTGTGATTCGAGGACCTTTGTTAAAATGGTGTGAAGACTATCTCGATAATAGGCAGTATAGGGTTGGCATAGGTGGGGTCTTTAGCAAACCAATTCATGTGACGGAGGGTACAGCCCAGGGCTCTGTCCTAGGGCCTCTGCATTACCTCACTTATGTCAATGATATGGAAAATATTGTTAAACATTGCACCGTCTATCAATATGCAGACGATACGTGCCTAATATCAGCCGATAAGGACATCAGAGTAGCTGCTGACGTTTGCAAGAAGACTTTACACATATTGTTAAATGGTCCCACGACGCAGGTCTAGTTTTAAACGCCTCCAAAACTAAAATTATTCATGTCCACTCTAACTACATACGTAATCAAAGCGCATTTAAAATCATCGTACATTCTCACGATTGCTTACATAGTACAATAAAACAGAATAATTGTTCATGTGATATTATAGAACAGGTACCGCACCACCCATATCTTGGTTTAATTGTTGATAATCGCTTCAATTGGAGACACCACATCGACGCTATTTGCGAAAGGCTGCGAGCGTTACTTGCAAAATTTTATCTAATTAAATCAAAAATACCATATAAAGTACTCCTAAACACGTATATAGCTTTGGCAGAATCAATAATAATGTACGGTATCACAAGTTACGGGCGCACGTTTAAATCTTACCTGGACAGAATATGCATGCTCCAGGTCAGACTGTTGAAAATGATTATCCCCGCAAATATAAAAATGAAATATAGGGATAATGTTTCGGAGATTTTTAAATACTGTAAAATTTTACCTGTTCACAATAGAGTTGACTTGTCGTTATTAATAGAACAACACCATAATAAAGAGGTTCAAAGACCAATCACTCATAAAACAGTAACAAGAGGAATTGCCCATGGCAAATTGCATATAAAGAAGATAAATAACTATTACGGAAGGCGAACGTTAGCATATATTATACCATCTTTATTGAATAATATATCGAATGACTTTAAGTTAGATATAAATAATAGAAATTACAAAATTAAATATAAACAATTATTTCGTAATTGTAATTTTAATTAGCTGAATTGTAATTAGCTGATAGTACCTCTTTTTCATTTGATATATCAAGAATAGCCATGGCCACTATACAACTAGTTCATTTTTCGTTGGTATATACCCCTTATTGGAAAATTTCATATTCATGTTATTGTGGTTATATTATATTAATAAAATCATAACTAACACGCTGTATAAGTCCAACCCAGTTGTAAACTACAAACAGGTTAAAAAAATGTAACTGCCTACATGAGTTTAATAACAAGTGGCAAACAGAAATTTGTATATTACCCACACATTTAGCTTTGTTAACGTAATCATATTATTTATATATTGTCGCCGAACTGTTGATATTTAACGGAAGATGTATTAATAGTAACTTATTTATAACTTGCTTTAAGTGAATGTGAGCACCAGCACAAACAACTAAGTTTATATCAGTTTATATGGTGCAATACTAACAAACCTTAGAGTATTTATATATAGAGGGAGCGCTGTCATACATTCGCGATTTGAAAAACGTAGATATTTTCTTGTTCGTAATGTTGGTAGCGCACCTATATTAGTAAAAATTGAATTAATTATTTAGCAATAAATTTCTATAAATTCCTTAATTAGCCGAAATTATATTTAGCTATTATCCTTTTAATACGAGTTTGAGTGGAATTAAATAGACCTAAACTATTTTTTTTTATTTTTTTTTTTCAAATAATTTATGTATGTTGCACAACCTGTTCCAATATTAGCCAATAGGAGGGCAGAAAAAGGTGGCCCGGCACCACCATTTTTATCTACGTTTTTGAAGTACCAGTGCTCCCTCTATATATATATATACTCTAAGTAACAAACATTGTATTATTATTTTAGTGATGAAATAAATAAAAAAAAAAAATTTACGAACCTCTTCCTAAACGCCTTGTTATCAGAGAAGGCGGCGCGGCGTGGCGTTATACTTAATAAATAAATAAATGAAACGGTGTTCTTTTGCGAGCTCTTGGGGCTACTCAAATTGAAGGTAATGCATTTTATTATCAACAGAGAAGATGGCTAGAACCTTGCACAAGCATGGGATCGAATTCTACACTTAATTATATCGGAACCCAAAAGACCAACTGCCCGACATCAAGACACAGTGAGCTTCTTCTGCGTAGAGTGAAATGCAAAAACAGATAAACGTTTTAAATTAACTCTTTAATTTAATAATTGTCAATTACGGGTAATTAAATTCCGCCCCGTGACCATGAATCCTTTAAAGTAATTGAATTCAATCATGTGGATCATGTGTGTCGCAACCATAGATGTAGTATAGAACATAGATCGGCAATGTGTCATTTTGAGCGCGACCAAAACTGATTTACGATTGTGTGCGTGAAGTTTACATGTGTGCTTGACATATAGTGGTGTACCATGCACTTTCGATACCATCATATCGATATCGATATAACTCGGCCTGTAGTTGTAAAACAAAATGTTATGGATATATGTGACATTTTATTATATATTAACAGAAACATATTGATGTGTTTATTTCAATACAGATTGATAAACACAAAAATAAATAAAGATAAATTGTCATATTATTTGAAAACATTTTGTTTGAAATGGGTATGGGTCTTTATGTTCACCTGAACAAAATTATTTTTTCATTGTGATGTATACATAGTACATAGACCTAATTAAACTGAGAACAAAAAACACTTTTATAAAATAAAACTATAATTTACAAAGTTTTAGCGTTTTCGGTAAAAAAAATCATTTTTAATTAATTTCCTGTCGCGAAGTTTCGATTACTTACAGCTTTCGTAGTCACAAGGTGGACTCAGTCTGCAACAAAATTCGTGATTATTCGTTTTTTTCAATGAGTAACATTCGCGTAAGTGTAAGAAACACATTTTTACTATATGTGTACTAGAGTTAAAAAAATATGCTTATTTAAGTCAATTAATTGACTTTTAACACATTGGGAAGTGTTGGACGCCTGCTAGGCCACGTCGGAGGTGTACGGAGGAGCTTGTAGGAAGTCGTTGGATGCAGGCAGCTTACAACAAACTTATGTAGACATTCTTGTGGAAGGCCTATGTTCATTAGTCGCATTCCTGTGGCTGAAGAAAGAGACAGTTTAATAAACTATGAAGCTTTTCTCGATCACGTCACATAAAGTAATGTTATCCCTATGAGAATTATTAATTTTAAACCTGTACCTAATGTTATGATAGATGAATAATGTTGCTTCAAGGCTTGGACGATGATGCTGTGCATAGAAGTATCGCATATTTTATAATAATATCTAATATGTTCTTGTTTTACTATTATAAATTGACAGCCTCTTGGCAGAGATTGAAACAGGTTCTTAATTCATAATTCACACACATGAAGTTAAATTATTCCACAAATATAAATAAATGAGTAAAAGTAAAGTAATAAGTAATATTGTAGAATGAATACTATAATAATGGCCGGGATAACGCCAGGTAGAAGAAGAAGAAGAATACACACTATCACAACATACTATAGCTCCATAAAAATGTAGGGAAACATGTGTTGTCATCGACTATTTTATCGACAACCTTTTATTGATCGAACCTGTCAGTCAATCCCTAGCAACTTTAGGTTGAAATTATTGTAAATTCACGTATTTGATATTATTTTTTATACGCAATGGATGCTTTCAGCGTATTTATATAATAAAATACTATATTCTTTTCTACCGATATGTATACACGGATTTCCATTTAATTCTATAATATCGTCACAAAATAGTATTGTGCAAAAGTGGCCGGTACCTGTGAAAACTTTAATTATTTCGAATTTTTACGCCTGCATGAACCACACCTTGGCACTGCACAATGCACTATAATCACAGATCACTCCCAATAGATACCTAATGCAAGGCAGCAGTTGCGCCCAACACATATAAGCTATCAGATAGATATAAACCGATGCCAAATGTCGCGTCATCAGTGTCGTCCAAGTAGTGGACCCGCACATGTCATCGCACGTTAGCGAAAATTACATTTTGGGAACATAATATAACAGTTAAAAATAATTTGTTCAATAAAATGGTGTGCAAAAAACTCAAAAAAATATAGTATCTAAAAAAACGCAATAATTTTTCATCGATAACTAATTTTCTTTAAATTAATTTGGTCCCGAGCGAGCTCAATTTATACTGGTTAATGTATCAATGTTAAACAGTTGAGTTCGGATGGAGAATCAGCCGTCTCTTTTTCGCATAGCAATAACCGTAATAAGCCATCTTTTTTTGGCGAATTCACGCGTTCTTCTAGTGTTTGACGCATATATAATTCCCAGAAATATCGATATTGTAAAACAATAATGTAAATTAATTTTATTAAATGACAATGTCACAAAATACATATTGATTTAAATAAAAATTGCAAATTACCATAATTACGTTATTTTATGTTATTTGAAATAGTTAAATTTGTTAACAAGGTCCTTTTACAATATTTTTTTATATATTTTTATCTTTGCCGTAATTAAATTTCCTTTTTTCCCTCTAGTTGTATACGTTTTCAAATATAATGGGAGGGTATTTATCATAAGTTTTAGTATACTAAGTTTATTGAGAATCAGTAGCACAAGCTATTGCACTAATTTTAACATGCGTTGTATATATCGTCTCAAAAATATTCATAGTTCGTCAAGTGGGTTTCGTCACTTGTCGATATTACATTTACTACAGCCGCCGTCAGAATTCAAGAAACGGAATAAGTTATTGTAGCCCTTTAGGGCGTGGGGTTTAGTTATTTACTATTTCATATTTTCTGATCTTTTATATCAACACTTAATATATTTCGCCATTATGGTATACAAAAATACACGGTGAATAATAGAAATAAAACCGTTACATACTAAAGTATAAATCTTAATCCTATTTTATTCGTAGTTAACGGTTGCCGGTTGGTATAATTTATCAGATCAGGCCGGTGAAAAAATATTATCAAACATTTAACAAGTTGGGAATTAAGTTATAGAAGCGATCATAACACATGAACTTACTGGCAAATCGAACTATCGATACATTTTTTTATTTATCGACTTATGCCTCATCTCTCCAGTGAAGTCCACGTGACCGCGCTGCAACCCGCCCACCCCCCGCGCAGTTCCCTTCGTTGGCGTTTTCGGTTCAAAACAAAACTATCGTAATGCGGTATCTATTGGAAGTGATCTGTGACTATAATAAACTACGTTTAATAAATATAACCAAGTACTGTAAAATTAAATAAATTATGAAAATAAGCGAATTTTGTTGCTCGCTTAGTTTGACATATTTTGACTCTGGGTCACTGCCAATGATTAAAGAATAGAGGGGATAAAGCATAAGGTCACGTGACGCGTACCACTTTGATTCACAAACATGGCGGCGGCTCCGCCCCTAAAAATAGTGATACGCTAGTACCAAATTTTTTATCGATATCGATCATCAACAGTGGCATACGACTAACATTAATATAACATTTTTAATTTTTCTTTACATGTCAATTGAGTATAAACAGGGGATTTTAGGACTTGACAGTCAAGTCTTTAAAAATTAAATCTGATAATAATAGGTCAATGTTTTGATATTTTTTTCATCCATCCATCCATCCATCCATCAGCCAAAGGAAGTCCACTGCTGAACATAGGCCTCCCCCAATGATTTCCACAGAGACCTGTTGGAGGCAGCCTGTGTCCAGCGACGTCCCGCGACCTTTACCAGGTCGTCGGACCATCTTGTTGGTGGACGTCCTACGCTGCGCTTTCCGCTACGCGGCCTCCATTCGAGTACTTTCCGACCCCATCGGTCATCAGATCTCCGCGCTATGTGCCGCTATTTTTTTCATGCTATGATTTATTTGATGGGTAAGTTTTACCTGATGATTGGATTGGATTTGTCAAATAATACACACGTGAGATAAAATACAACTTTATTAATAGCTAGAATTTGGTTGCGACTTCGAATATACCACACTTTTTTCCTTAAGCACCAATTTTCACCATGTCAATATTTCTTTTGCCAAATTATAACTAAAATAAAAAAAACAGACATTTAGCAAACAACAATGAAAATATGTACACTAAACTAACAACTTAAATATATAAATAGAAATAAAATATCTACACAAAATTAACAATTAAAATGTAAAAATAGAAATTAAACAATTAACCAAATAAACACAATTAACTTAATAAACTGACATTATTGTGTTCTGTGACATGAACCATTGTAATTTTAAATGGCGATATAAAAAAAAGAAAAAAGAAGACAGTTCGTGTTGCTGACGAAGTTTCTTGCGCCACTTCTTCTTCACAGCTACAACACGTTCCGAAGCGGTGGTAGCAGAAATGAACAATCCAAAAGATCTTTTGAAAGACTATTTGAATAAATAATAATAATAATAATTAATCTTTATTTCATTACAACATGTTTACAACATAATAACACCCTGACTCCTGAACTAGGAAGCCCTGTATAACAGAAGTCAGTCTCTTTCGACAATTATTTATTTAACAGCTGCTTTATATAAAAAAATAAGAAACTCGAAAAAAAATAATAATTAAAAGACTTAATAAACTATGTAACAACACTAGATCGCCAAATGAAATGAACCTAAATTATAAAGAATATTTTGATTTTGATTTTGAATAAAGGAATTGTAGCGGACATCGCGAACGAAGGCAGGAAATCAGCACTAGAATAAAAATATTTTTCGAATAATTCAATCAAACAAAAAAAACATAAGGCACATTCATACACAAAACATACAAGCGGTGAATAATGTGGACTATAGATTTTAATTTATGTATAAATATTGACTGCCTCAGTGGCGTAGTTGTATTATGGTACGGTTACAAAGCTGAGGTCTCAAGTTCGAATCCCGGGTCGCGCAAAGTGATATCGAATTTTTCTATTCATTATCAGCACAGTCAGGAATTTGTGCCCGATATTGCGATAGGCTCGCCACCCACAACATCGTAGGAAGGAACATACAAGGCGAAATAAATAAATAAATAAATAACACCCAACAGTCACATACATAGTCCTGACCCCACATTAAGATCGAGTCTTGTGTCGTGGGTATCAGGAACTACGACAGACTTTTCGGTCTCACAAACACACAGACCCGAGAGAAATATTTGTGGGCCGCACAAACATTTCTCTCGGTGCGGGGATCGAACCCGCGGCCTCTCGATTCACAAACGGCGTCTTACCGCTTGCGCCACGGAGGCTGAAATGTGGGTGTCCTGGTTGCACCTCTGCCTACCCATTCTGGGAAAAAGGCGTGAGTTTATGTATGTATAAATATTAATATTATTGTGAGGGGTTGTTGCGTGGATGACAAAATAAAATCGCTTAGAAAACTGGAGTAATTTATTAGAACTTTACACCGTATATATGTACACTTTTTGGGTATCGCGAGTAATGCTTAGTCAGAGCCGCGCATATTATGTAGCGACGAATAGCGTCAGCCTAGTGTCCAAGTGTGTCGCACCACGAACTACGCTTTGTGGCGCCACCGTCGCAGTGAGATCGGCGGAGCGGGGGCGCATGCGCACTGTGGTAACATAAATACGTCGCGGTGCGAATTCAGCCTTTAGTCTGGAACTAAGCGTCGATGCGTGATGATGCTACCATGCAGCTACAGTACTCCCCCTCAAGCGAAGCGTACTGGTTTTTTCACTATTCTCCCGGATCTTGTCTTCTGCGGAATGTTATTACATGTCGGTGCCTTTTCCATAGATTTATGACTGAGAGGAGAGACTTGGCCGTTGCAATGTTCTTCCATATTCAATGTATATGCCGGTTTCAAGCGATCAATTGAAACATTAACCACGCGCGTAGGCAGTCGTATCTTGAAAAATTTGTCGTTCCTTTCTATGACAGGGTAAGGGCCTTCATAAGGGCGTTGTAGAGGTTTGCGCACACTGTCTACTCGCAGGAAAACTGATTCGCATTTTTCTAGATCCTGGTGAACAAATATATTTTTTGAGCTGCGGTGAGGAAAGTAAATTGGCGTCATCTGCGTTATGACCTTATATAGTTGATCTACGTAGTTGTAGTCCATATTTGTTCGTTTAGATGATGGTGCTACAAAATCGCCTGGGAGTCGTAATGCTTGTCCGTATGTTAGCTGAGCTGCACTTGTGTTGGTGTCGCTACGCATGGCGGTGCGCAATCCCATTAATACGGTAGGTAATTCTGCGATCCATTTGTTGCTGGTAGTGAGTCTTGCCATGAGTGCGGATTTTAAGGATCGATGCCATCTTTCGATAATCCCATTGCTTTGCGGGTGATACGCTGTGGTACGGTTTTTTTCAGCGCCGACTAATCTTGATAGTTCGTGGAACAGCTGGCTTTCGAATTGTCTTCCTTGGTCAGATGTGATAGTAATGGGAGCGCCAAAACGTGTTATCCACGCCTCGTAAACGACTTTGGCTACAGCTTCAGATGTGATACTTTGCATCGGAATAGCCTCGGGCCAGCGAGTTGCGCGGTCAATCATGGTAAATAAATAACGATGTCCGTCGACTGATGGAGGTAGCGGGCCGACTATGTCGATGTGTAGATGTTGAAAACGGTCGCTCGGCGGAAACGATGCAATATCGCTGCGTGTGTGGCGTAGGATCTTAGATCGTTGACAGTCTGTGCATGCTTTAGCCCAGTGGCCGATATCTGCGTTCATTGATGGCCAGAAGTATCGCTCTTGTATGATTTTTCGCGTGGCTCTAATTCCGGGATGACTTGTGTTATGCACCGCGTTGAATGCGGGGCGGCGGAAGTCAACAGGTAAATAAGGTCGCAAATTGCGTGTTGATGTCTCGCAGTAGATGTGCTTGTCCGTCATAGGTACAACGATCCTTTGGAGAGTTATATTGGGCTGCTTTATCAGCTCAGGTATGGTCGAGTCGTGTTCTTGTGCCACTGCTAGTTTAGCGTAATCGATGGATGTGGGTGTCTCGATAGCCTCGATCCGTGATAGTGCGTCTGCGACTACGTTGTCTAACCCACTCACATGACGCACGTCGGTCGTGAATTCGCTGATGAAGAGTAGTTGGCGAGCTCGGCGTTGGGTCTCGCTGTTCGACGGCGGCTTGTTGAACGCGTATATTAGAGGTTTGTGGTCTGTATAGATAATTAATGGTCGTCCTTCAAACATTTTTCGGAAGTGTTTTACAGCCATATATACTGCTAACAACTCTCTGTCAAAGGTGCTATACCGCTGTTGCGTATCGGATAATTTCTTCGAGAAGTAGCCAATCGGAGCCCATTTCTTCTTTACGCGTTGTTGCAGTACAGCGCCTGCGCACTTGTCCGATGCATCGCACATAAGCGATACTGGTTGCTCGGAAGACGGTGACGGGTGAGCGAGTAAGGTTGCGTTTTGGATGCTAATCTTACATGCTTCAAATGCATGTGATGCTTCGTCTGTCCATGGTATTTTGGACTTGTCGCGCTTCTTGGAGTTGTGAAGGAACGCGTTGAGTGGTGCTTGTATGTGCGCTGCGTTGGGAATGTTGTCACGATAAAAGTTGACCATTCCCAAGAACCGACGCAATTCTTGCACGGTTACTGGCTTCGGATATTCCGCGATGGCCTTGATTTTTTCGTACGGTGGCTTAATACCCTCGCTGGAGACATCGTAACCGAGGAATGTGACGTTTTCCTTTCCGAAGACACATTTTGACGGATTTATTGTTATTCCGTATTCATCTAACCTTCGCAGAACGGCACGGAGATCTTCATAGTGTTTATCTATGTCTTTCGATGCCAGTATTACGTCATCAATGAAAGGGAATGCGAAATCGAAGCCGTTGAGTACTTGATGAATAAAACGTTGGAATGTTTGGCCAGCATTTTTGAGGCCGGGGCACATTCGCGGAAATTCGAATAAACCGAATGGCGTAGTTATAGCAGTCTTCTCAATATCTGGACCATAAACGGGTAACTGCTGATACGCACGGTTCAAATCTAATGTGGTGAATATTTTCTTGTCGTTGAGAAGGTATGTGAAATCCTTAAGACGTGGCACCGGGTAGCGATCTGGCAGTGTGACGGCGTTAAGTCTTCGATAGTCGCCACAGACACGTAAGTCTCCATTCTTCTTCGGTACCACATGCAAAGGGCTTGACCAGGGACTTTTGCTAGGACGGCAAAGCCCCTGCTGCATCATGATTTTAAATTCATTTTTGACAGCTAAGTATCGGTGTGGTGGTAATGGTCGCGTTTTGCAATGTAACGGTGGACCTGTAGTCTCGATGTGGTGTTCGACGCGGTGTTTAGGTATTTCCTTCATTGAAGACGGTCTTATGATGTCTGGGAACTCGGCGAGTATTTGATGGAATGGTTGATGGTCATCAATGCTTCTTACAGTTGGCTCAGTAGAGTATGTAACCGACGTCTTGACATGCAGGTTCGTGACCTTATCAATGAGACAGCGACCTCCTATGTCGACGAGAATTTTGTGGTGTTTTAAAAAATCAGCACCTATGATTGGCTTACTGACTGCGGCGACGACGAATTTCCATAAATATGGTCTTCGCAGGTTCAAATCAAGCACCATTGTTTTCTCGCCATAAGTGGGTATTGTCGTGTTGTTAGCAGCGTATAGTTGGAAAGGTGTTGGAGTTATACTCTTTCCCTTTTGCTTCGGTATAACAGAGACGTTTGCGCCCGTGTCAATTAAAAATCGTAGATGTGAGTTTCTGTCGGTGATAAATAGGCGGTGTGATGCGTTGTTCGCGCCGGATCCCGCCTCAGCCAACGCGTGGTTTAGTTTTCCGAGACAGTCGTGCTATCTTCAAATTTGCAAGGTCGAGTACATTTTCTTGCCTGATTGCCGAATTTGCGGTGATAGAAGCACACGGCTGGCACTTCAAAACGATGAGGCGTAGCACTACGAGGCACACGCTGTCTGCTTTGCGATCTTGAATTAGAGCGATTACGTCGAAAAGGTCGTCTTGATCCGTATGGTCCGCGCCGAGCCCTCAATTCAGCTATCTCCCTAGTTAGCATGTCGATTTTTTCGTGTATGGACATGTCCGTTGAGGCAGTATGGCTTGGAGCGGATGAAATTGTGGCGAGTTCAGGACGCGACTGTTCCAAAATCTTGTCCGCCATGAGCGCGAGTTCGTTGATGTCCGACTGCTTAGCGATATTCTCGCTTACCGCGAGAACAGCGCGGATAGACTGGGGGAGATGATTCGTCCACATAATACGCAACGTTGATTCGGAGATGTTATCACCGGCGAGATTCTTCATACGACGTAGGAGTTGTGATGGCTTCATTTCTCCTAGCTCCATTTCTGACAACAATCTTTGCACTTGACGCTGCTCGGATTCTTCGTATACCTGAAGTAAGCGGCTTTTGATTGCTGCGTACTTTTCGTTATCAGGAGGACGCAAAATGATGTCGGCGATCTCGTCGATGTCTTGCCGTTCCAGTTGTGCGATGACGAGCTCGTACATGGCTTTATCGCCCTTTTTCTGTGGAGCGACGATAGCTTCGAACTGAGCAAACCACAGACGCAGCCTGTCGCGCCATATGGATGGTATGCGTACACTCGTAGAAACGCCAGAGAGTTCTTGATCGCAAGCTTCTCTTGTAGGTGTTGCCATTGTTCTTGATCACGTCGGGGTCACCAATTGTGAGGGGTCGATGCGTGATGATGCTACCATGCAGCTACATTATGATAAATTTATTTGTAACAAAACTAATAAAAATGCAACTGCTACATAAACAATAGTAATATGATGTATTAAACATTTTGATCTTAGTGTGGGGTCAGACTATGTATGTGACGGTTGGAGGTAATTATTTCTAGATATTCCTAAAAATATACTTATACTTTACAATTATCGTTACTTTTTTAGTCGCCATAATGTAAACATATGACCAACTAATACTAATTTACATGTTACAACCGTTACAAGATTATACCTGTCGAAACAAACTCCCAGTTGCATCTAATACATTTCGTTCATTATTATTTTGCACCATTCTTTGCTAAAATCAAAAATACCTATCAGGATATTTAATACATACCAAATAAAATAAAATAACACTTTTTTTTTATTGCTATTACTAGCGGCCCGACCCAGCTTCGCCTGGGTGCATATATTTTTTGATTCCACTCCAGACCAAATACATGTTGTTTTTCGTATAAACTCTTGTATGCCTAAACTTGACGTAGCTATCCTACTGTCCGGCTCAATCCCGTCTCATCCGCCTGTTCAATCTCTTCCCAATCCGTCCCGTCCCTTCTCTTTATTATCCATCCCGTTTTATAACGTGCATTTACAGTTCGTCCTAACAAAACTGTCATCTATCCCAGCCCTCTCCCGTACCTTCGATTCTATTTTACTTTATGTCCCTTCTCTCCATAAACACCCATATACATCTTATATATAAAATAGGAATTATTAAAATTTAATATGAGAGTTACACTGAGATAGCAAAATAATAATTGTCAACGTTACTACTACACTTGATGCATAAACAATAATCGTATTGTGTGAGAGAAACAGGAGACCGGCTTCGTTCTCATCCCTACTCCGTGCTGTTTACTGGGTCAGAAGCAAGAAGCTTATACCCAAATGGAGATTGCATTCCGTATAAAACACTGAAGCACAAAAAATTGACCTTGAATGACGCTGCTACTGCTTGCTATCCTTTTCTTTCGAGTGACAATGAATGAACAAAAAGTCATTTTCATTCATTGTCACTCGAAAGAAAAGGATAGCAAGCAGTAGCAACGTCATTCAAGGTCAAATTTTTGTGCTTCACTTTTATATACGGAATGCAATCTCCATTTGGGTATAAGCTTCTTGGACAGAAGTGACACCTGTAGACATCTGGCGGGGATAACTAATTAAATGACGATTGATCAGTTTTCGACCGGAGAGGAAAAATGATTAAATTACTAAAATGCCTATTAAAAATAAGGGTTGATCGTAGAAGGGTGAAAATTGAGGATTGTATGTATTTTTGTATGTTGTATCATAAAAAAATAGAAATTAAAAATGTTGTCTAAAAAGTAAAATAAAAAATTTAGGGGTGGACTACCCCTAACATTTAGGGGGATGAAAAATAGATGTTGGCCGATTCTCAGACCTACTCAATATGCTCACAAAATTTCATGAGAATCGGTCAAGCCGTTTCGGAGGAGTTCGATTACGCACCCCGTGACAGAAGAATTTTATATATTAGATTTGACTGAGGAAAATCATTATGTCTCACTTAGAATTCAATCAATGAATATGAAAGTGTTGGTTAAGATAAACAATTATAATAATTAATAATAAAATATAAAACTATTTCTGTTCATTAAAAGGTTCTCCAGAACATTAGACAATAGACTACCAATTGTCCAAATTATCTTGCATGTCATCTTTGTTATTGATTAACAGTTGTATTATTAATAGGATTATTAGGTAAAATATCATAATTACTACAATTTCACTTACCGGGAATATTGTTGGAAAGCTGTTTTCTTTTTCAAAATGTAATGAACAAATAAATGTATTTATTGCAGGGTTCCAATAGCTTCCAATTTTTTGTATCCATTTTGTCCTGGTTTGTATGTTTATAAATCTAAAAAATATTTTTAATTTCACTTTGTTTGTCGGTCTGAATATATATTTAAATATAAACTATTTTTTTCTTTTTTTGAAAAATAAAGATCAAAATATTTAAAAATGATAATATCGATATGAATAATTTCGTATCGAATCCACTCATCTCTAAACTTGTGTGTAAACAAACAATGAGGTTGTTATTTACACTACTTGTATAAATAACGCCTAGAAGAGTCTAAAACTTAATCAACAAGATCCAAATATATTTATAAATGATAAAAATGTAAAACCCAAAATGTAAATTTAGCACATATTTGTTAGTATTTCGTAAAAACAGTTACTAACCTATGAAAAGAAATGTTAGGGTCCTTTTTGCTTGAACTCGACTCGAATCCTTTAACACAACACTGAGGCATTTTAAAAACTTAACAACTTAACTAATAAGCAAACTAAACAAACTAAACAAACGAAATTAACCAATGAATAATCCGAAATTCTTTGATTGCGCGGATTTGTTTACTTCGATTGACAGATAACGCCTCAGTTTGACATTTCATGCAGTTTTTGGTTTAATAGTCTGTGGTTTCGAAAGCATAACTAAAATGGCGTCATTTTGGTCTATGGGCGGTCCCAGTGTGGTTAGTGAACAAAATATTGCCATATTCGAAACAAAGGAATTATTATTTGTCTCTTTCATTAAGGGACAAGTCAGCTTTGTGAAAATGAGACAGATACATAAATGTACATTCCGCGTCGATATTCTTAACATAACTATAACTTGACATATATAGCTACTTTTGTGCGTGATCCTTTATAATTCTTTTATCATTGGTCACTGCAGGCTACTCCTGTGTAAACGTATGGTCGCGCATCATGCATCTCGCTTTGACATATGAGTTAAATTATTCTATCTCTTTCACATTGCCGATCTATGTTTTATACTAAATCTATGGTCGCAACCAATGATTAAAGAATATAAAGGATTACGCACAAAAGTAGCTATATATATCAAATTATAGTTATGTTAGGAATATCGACGCGGAATGTACGTTTATCTATCTGTCTCCTTAACACAAAGCTGACTTTTCCCTTAATGAAAGAGACAAATAATAATTCCTTTGTTTCGAATATGGCAATATTTTGTTCACTAACCACACTGAGACCGCCCCTAGACCAAAATGACGCCATTTTATTTAGCTCATCCGAAACCACAGACTAGTAAAACAAAAACTCCATGAAATGTCAAACTGTCGCGTTATCTGTCAATCGAAGTAAACAAATCTGCAAAATCAAAGAATTTCGAATTATTCATTGTTTAATCTCGTTTGTTAAGTTTGCTAATTAGTTTAATTGTTAAGTTTTTAAAGTGCCTCAGTGTTGTGTTAGATGATTCAAGTCGAGTTCAAGCAAAAAGGACTCAACACAACTTTTCATAGGTTAGTAACTGTTTTTACGAAATAATAACAAATATGTGTCTAAATTTACATTTTGGGTTTGTTTTTATCATTTATAATTGTATTTGGTTCTTGTTGATTAAGTTTTAGACTCTTCTAGGCGTTATATAAACAAGTAGTGTGAATAAAAATCTTATTGTTTGTTTACACTCAGGTTTAGGGATGAGTGGATTCGATACGAAATTATTCATATCGATATTATGATTTTTAAATAATAGTATTTATTTAAATATATGTTCAGACTGACAAACAAAGTGAAATTTAATATTTTTTAGATTACCTATAAACATACAAACCAGGACGAAATGGATGCAAAAAATCGGTAGATTTGTTAATTACATTTTGAAAAATAAAACAGCTTCCCAACAATATTTCCGGTAAGTGAAATTGTAATAATTAGGATATTTTATCTAATAATCCTATTAATAATAGAGCTGTTAATAAATAACAAAGATGACATGGAACATAACTTGGACAATTAGTAGTCTATTGTTTAATGTTCTGGAGAACCTGTTTTACTGGTGGTAGGTCTCTCATATGTGAGAGGCCATCTGGGTGGGTACCACCGCAGCGTCTATTTCTCCTGTCAAACAGCAGTGTAAATGCACTGTTGTGTTTCGGATTGAAGGGCATTGTAGCCAGAGTAACTACTGGACATATTGAGACTTAACATCTTATGTCTCAGGATGGTGAGCGCAGTGGAATGCCAAGCATTGCTTTGTAATTCAAGGTATTGTTTGGTTTTGCTACTGTTTATGAGCGGTCGTATCACTTACCATCAGGTGAACGGCATGCTCGTCTCGCTATTCGTCGCAATAAAAAAAAACCTTTTAATGAACAGAAATAGTTTTATATTTTATTATTAATTATTATAACTGTTTATCTTAACCAACACTTTCATATTCATTCATTGAATTCTAAGTGAGACTTAATGATTTTCCTCAGTCAAATAATAGAAATAAAAATCTACCTATGTTATTTCATTTTATTTAGTATGTATTAAATGTCCTGATAGGTACTTTTGATTTTAGCAAAGAATGGTGCAACGTAATAATGAACGAAATGTATTAGATGCAACTGGATGTTTGTGTCAACAGGTATAACCTTCTTGTAACGGTTGTAACATGTAAATTAGTATTAGTTGGTCATCTGTTTATATTATGGTAGAGGCTAAAATAGTAACGATAATTGTAAAGTATAAGTATATTTTAGGAATATAAAACAAATAAATACAACCAACCGTTACATACATAGCCTGACCCCACACTAAGATCAAAATGTTTAATACATCACATCACTATTGTTTATAGTAGCAGTTGCATTTTTTATTAGTTCTGTTACAAATACATTTATCATATTAATATTTATGCATACATAAACTCACGCCTTTTTCCAAGAAGGGGTAGGCAGAGGTGCAACCAGGACACCCACATTTCGCCTTGTATGTTCCGTCCTACGATGTTGTAGGTGGCGAGCCTATCGCCATATCGGGCACAAATTCCTGACTGTGCTGATAATGAATAGAAAAGACGGGTTGCACTCCAGGAGTGCCGGCAGAAGTGAAAACTTGATTATTAACGTTGAGCATGTTTGATATTTTGGAATGGTTAGGGAATAATTTTACACCAATTGCTTTATCAGTATAAAAGTACTATCATTTATGTGGTAGAATACAATATTCATTTATTGCGCTATCGTACACAAACATGACAATTTAGATTACATTAAAAATTTAACACTTTAAAACTATTACAATTATTTTACATTAAAAAGTTTATCTCTCCGAAAAATAAACTTTCATCCATAATTTCAACGACTTTTTCACCATCATCATTACCAGAACTATCATCGCCAATCTCTAAAACTGATACGATAGGTTTATGGTAGCTGAAGTAAGAAACGAACAGTTTTGATTCGAACCTATTTAAATGTCTAATAAAGACCACATCAATAGTAGTTTTGTATTTCGTTGTGCTAAGATTGCGATCATTCGACATAGTTAAACCAAATTCATTATTTAAAAATTCTATTAATAGTTGATTTTTATCGTCTGCGAAGTTTATGTTGAAATCTCCACTCAAAATCATTGGCAATTCATCAAAGCTTTATAAACTGACAGCTAACTGACAGCTGTCTACTCTCCATCCGTCCTACGCTTTTTCGATCAGGTCACGTGTCCTGACGCGAGTTTAAGATTTTATACCCATTACAGAAAAAGTGCTCAACGCCGCTAAAGAAGTTTTCACTTCAAAAAGCCGATATCACTTTGCGCGACCCGGGATTCGAACTCAAGACCTCAGCTTTGTAACCGTACCATAGTACAACTACGCCACCGAGGCAGTCAATATTTATACATAAATTAAAATCTATAGTGCACATTATTCACCGATTGTATGTTTATGTATGTATGTATGTTTTTTTTTGTTTGATTGATTGATTTGAAAAATATTTTTTTTCTAGTGCTGATTTCCTGCCTTCGTTCGAGATCTCCGCTACAATTCCTTTATTCAAAATCAAAATTAAAATATTCTTTATTCAAATAGTCTTTCAAAAGATCTATTGGATTGTTCATTTCTGCTACCACCGCTTCGGAACGTGTTGTAGCTGTGAAGAAGAAACGGCGCAAGAAACTTCGTCAGCAACACGAATTGTCTTTTTTCTTCTTTTATATCGCCATTTAAAATTACAATGGTTCATATCACAGAAAACAATAATATCAGTTTATTTAGTTAATTGTTTAAGTTCTATTTTTACATTTTAATTGTTAGTTTTGTGTAGATATTTCTATTTATATATTTAAGTTGTTAATTTAGTGTTCATATTTTCATTGTTGCTAAATGTCTGTTTTTTTTTAGATTTTAGTTATATTTTGGCAAAAAAATATTGATATGGTGAAAATTGGTGCTTAAGGAGAAAAGTGTGGCAATACTACTCGAAGTCGCAAGCAAATTCTAGATATTAATAAAGTTGTATTTTATCTTACGTGTGTATTATTTGAGAAATCCAATCCAATCATCAGGTAAAACTTACCCATGTAATAAATCATAGCATGAAAAAAATATCAAAACATTGACATTTTTATCGGATTTAATTTTTTATGACTACTGTCAAATCCTAAAATCCCCTGTTTATACTTAATTGACATAAAAAGCGAAAATTAAAAATGTTATATTAATTTGGACTATATGGCCTAACCATTCTCAATCGTATTCTCGATTGTAGAGTAGGCCCGTGCCCTGCAGTGGGACGTATATGGGCTGATACAATACAATACAAATATTAATTTTATTCGTATGCCACTGTTGATGATCGATATCGATAGAAAACTAGCGTATCACTATTTTTAGGGGCGGAGCCGCCGCCATTTTAGTACATCAAAGTGGTATACGTCACGTGACCTTATGCTTAATCCTCTTTAATCTATTATCATTGGTCGCAACTCGCAATTTGTTTGTATGCCCGAAAAACGGGTACTGTGACGGGTACCTACTGAACAGTTGATGGCTAGATTAACCCTTAATTTGATAACGTATACTATACTAGCTTTTGCCCGCAACTTCGTCTGCGTGTATATTATAATAATACGGACGTAAAATCAATACATTATATCGCTTCAACAACTTTACACTGTAAGCTCTTCGAAACAGTTGTAAAAAATATATTTTGGTAACATACATAAATCAACTTCAGTGGTTCTGATTTTCACAAAATATAATATCATCCCTTTTTTCCACCACCGTAGTGCTTTTTTTCTAATAGTAGTTCACGGCATTATTTTTCGTTTAAAATAAGTGGTGAAATACAAATTTTCATATGAATAACTTCAGCGGTTTCGATTTTGCATACAACATTTCAACCCCTATTTTAAACCCTTTAGGGTTAATTTTAAGAAAAGAGAGTGGGCAATTATATTTCTTTGTAATGATTAACTAAAATGCCAAGTTTTACCAAAAACACTATTTCACCCTTTTAAACCCTCCTAGGGGTTGAATTTCTAAAAACTCCTCCTTAGTGCTACTCTACGTCACAATAGAAGTCTTTTTGTAAAATTTCACGTTTCTAGCTCCAGTATTTTCGGCTGTGCGTTGATTGGGCACTCAATAAATCATCCTATGCTCACAACACTTCAACCCTTATTTTTACACCTTTAGGGTTAATTTTAGAAAAATAAAGTATGCTGTTATATTTCGTTTTGATTGGCTAACTAAACTGCAAAGTTTGATAATTCTAGCTTTAACAGTTTCCATTTTCCATACAACAGTTTTTTACCCTTTTCACTCCCTTAGGGGTTGAATTTCCAAAAAATCTTTCTTAGTGCTACTCTACATCATAATAGGAACCCTTGTGCAAAATTTCATCTTTTTAACTCCAGTAGTTCCGGCTGTGCGTTGATCCGATAGTTCGGTTCTACAAAAATTCAACCCTTATTTATATTCATTTAAGGTTAATTTTAGAATAATTAAGTATGCAGTTATATTTGTTTTTGATAGGCTAACTAAATTGCAAAGTTTAATAATTCTAGCTTTATCGGTTTAGATTTTCCATACAACCGTTTTTTACCCTTTTCACCCCCTTAGGGGTTGAATTTCCAAAAATCCCTTCTTAGTGCTACCCTACGTCATAATAGAAACTCCTGTGTAAAATTTCACATTTGTAGCTCCAGTAGTTTCGGCTGTGCGTTGATTAGATAGTCATAAAATCACCCTACTCTCGCAACACTTCAACCCTTATTTTAACCCCTTTAGGGTTAATTTTAGAAAAACTAAGTATGCAGTTATATTTGTCTTTGATTGGCTAACGAAACTGCAAAATTTGACAATTGTAACTCTAACGGTTTCGACTTTCCATACAACAGTTTTTAACCCTTTTCACCCCCTTAGGGGTTGAATTTCCAAAAAACCCCTTCTTAGTGCTACCCTACGTCATAATAGGAACCTCTGTGCAAAATTTCACGTTCCTAGCTCCAGTAGTTTCGGCTGTGCGTTGATACGTCAGTCAGTCAATCAGTCAGTCAGTCAGTCAGGTTCCTCTTTTATATATACAGATTATACGTATACTTTAAAAAATTACTGAGTCACTCCGTTTGAAAAAATAATAAATTTATTTCTATTATACGATAGGTCAACATTTTATCTATCAAATAAAACTATTTTCTTAGTTTAGATTTTGGAATGACATAAACATTTGACATGTATAAGTTTTTGAAAATGAATCCCCAGCGCCTCTTCTCGGTAATTACCATATTTTTGTTATTTTTTATGAAAAAACATATAGCTTTTGCTTTTACATATGTTGCAAAATTATTGATTAATGGAATTACTAACTAATAACTAACTTTCTTGCAATATTTTCAGTGATAATTGACGCTAAAGGTCTATGTATGGCAGGCTATATATTTCGCTATATTGTACAAAGTGAACTTATTTACATTAGTATAGCGGGCTTTACATTTCACTATATTCAGTAAGAAATATGCCTAATATTTGTATATTTTACTATACATTTCTAACTAAGAGCATCTAGCATGATCTCCTAATACTTGTCCTTTTTTTATTTTTCATTATTATCAATAACTTACTTAGACTGCAGATTTTTGCATGTCTATGTATTTTTTTATTTAACTACTTTATTTTCTGATCTTTTTTCTACACCGTCCAACTTAATTGTAAATTAATCCCGTCAGTCAAGAAAAATCCCCACTAAAAGATTTAAACGAATGTTGGCCACATAACTAAAGTCTCTTCCGTCCATATTTAGGAAAAATACAGGGTATCTCAAGACTGCTACCGAAAACGAAGCCGGGTGGTAGTTTTAGTGGCTACAAACACAATGCAATTAAAAATTTTGCATAGAAACGCGACAATTGTTTTTTATGATTTTTTAAATATCGTCAATTTTGGGTGGTAAATTCATAGTTTTTGCTAAAATAATAATTTAAACTCTTTTATACCTTAGAGTATTTATAAATAAAAGGATATACACTATTATTTTAGGAAAAAATGTATTTACCACCCAAATATGGCCATAGGAAAAAAATAACAAAAAAAATTGTCGCTTTTTTTTTTGCAACTTTTTCTGTTGCATTGTGTCTGAAGTCGCTTAAACTATCACCCGGCTTCGTTTTCGGTAGCAGTCTTGATATACCCGGTATAAGATACTTTCAATGTGTATTGTTTTCGAAGATAACGTTTAAGCAGAACTGTATCTGAATAAATCTTCTTTGAACTGCGTTCTTGATTTCTTCTCAGATGATATAATTAATGACATTGTTCATAATTCTAATCAATACTCAGGACAAGAGACTTGTCGTTCTATTAATGTTAATAACGAAAAATACGTGCCGTCATATACCTATAGATATCGTCATATTCTTCTACAACGAGATGTGGGTTCATTGCCGGAATAATAACTCTAAGAAGATACCAACAAGTTCGTAGATTTATACATTTTGCATAGATAATTCGCTCGTAAACACATAATCCATGTTTGAAAATCAGACCTTTTACCTTATTTTGCAATTAATATCAGTTAGGGCTTGGTATACCGAATAAGAGATATTTTTTTTTACAATCATCATAATAAATAAAGATTTTTTGCTGTGTTAATATTTCCTACATTACGGTTTTAAGTTGTAAATGTATAGTATATTATACAAACAATCCGGTAGGTACAATTCTTAGCATACGATTATGTATAGTATATTATACTATGGGTATAAAAAATAGCGGTTGAATTTTTTTTTCTTATTTTTTTCGGTCTCTAATGGAATATAATATAACGATTATTTAAGAAAAACATATAATTTAAAGAAAATTATATCTTGCCAAATTAAGGGTTAACGATATTGATAACAATACTATTCATTTTCTTATTGCTTTACTTAAAACATACCTATTTTTTAAAATAGAGATGAGGCGAATTTATGTTCGATGTTGTATATAAACTAAAGAGATAGAAGATGTTTTGTTTAATACGTCGTCGTGCGATCGAACGCACAACTCGATTGTTTGTTTGAGCAAGCAATTAGTTACGGTACGTGCATTGAAATAGAGTCCAAATTGGTTTAGTTTGTCACTTGATAATCGGATGAAATAAGATCGAATCTTTTTTAGAACCATGATTCGATTACTCGTGTTTAAGTTGCGATCGAATCATAAAGATTCGGTCAAACACGATCGACACAGGTCTACCGGAAACCGTCGCGGGGGCACGCGCGGTACAGCGCGCCGTGTCCGCCAGCAGTAACATGACGGTGATGACATATGGCACCGAGACGTGGCCTCTCACTGTGGACCTCATTAGAAGGCTCAAAGTCACTCAACAACCCATGGAGCGAGCTATGCTCGGTATTTCCCTACGAGATCGACTCAGAAATGAGATCCGTAGGAGAACAATGGTTACCGACATAGCCCAAAGGATTAGCAAGATGAAGTGGCAGTGGGCCGGACACATAGCTCGCAGAACCGATGGTCGTTGGGGCCGAAAGGTTCTAGAGTGGAGGCCACGTACAGGCAAGCGAAATGTCGGATGCCCGCCTACAAGGTGGACGGACATTAGTGATATGACTGATACAGATTTTACCCTTAAATTGTTGACCTTCAAATATGGTTCCAGTTTAGAAAATAATTCGTCATAGACCGGTATCGAAACTTTAAAATATTTGTAAAATGAGTTTTCATTTTCTCTTAATTTACTGAACTTTACAACAAATTCTCCGCCTAGCAACCTAGATTCAATAAACGTGCTTACTGGCTGTCGTTTTTTTTGCTAGTCGTCGTTTTGATATGTAATATATTAAGCTCTCCATCGACACGACTGTATATGCACACCTTTAAAATTGAACCAGCCACACTGCGTATATCGGGTCTCCGCGACGGGGACCGTCGCGTTCTCATGGAGCCCGCCCGCGTGTCCACGCGAGGAGACGCGCGACGGTTGCCCGTCGCGGGCGCCCGCTTAACGCAGTTTCAGCCCTCAGAGGTCACGATATGAACAACGTAGTATTTGGATTATGTTTCTTTCATGAATTGCTCAGAACTGTATTTCGTGACAAAATAATCTATTTTATTTAATAGTATAAAGAAAGCACAAAATAACTCATAAACAAACGTAAAACAACAAGCTAAAACTTCATAAGAACGTGACCATTGTCGTTACTTTCCTTTTCAAGCAACAGATCGCGATTCGGAAAAAATGCGCGGCATGTCATTTTTTAAGTATTTACCGATTTAGAGTTGATAAATTTAAAAAATATCTTTAAGGTATATTTATATATTAATAAAGATTACAAAAAAAATATTTTTACTTATTTTAAAATCTGGTGCATGTTCCCTATTGCAAGCACTGACTTATAGTATTGAATAATGACAATCTTTTTTTTGTTAGCCTAGTCAAATCATCCAAAATAAAGGGTTAATCTTGGATGAAAAAATAATTATCTAGAAACTTGTATAAGCCTTGGGTTTGGTATTCTAAGCAGTTTCACTATAAAAAAAATTAATTAATCCTTTATTAGATCTAAAATACCTAATAGGCCACAGATTTTTTGAGGTTGGTGCTAGTGGTATATTCTCTGGGTTGGTGCCAGCTTGAAGACTATTAAGCTTTATAACAACACGCTACGAACCATGCGAGTAAAATCGCGGGGTAAAGATGATCTCAAAAATTAAGGCAGGCATCGCCTCAAAAAATTGTTGGCCTATTTAGGTATTTTAGATCTATTAAAAGTTTAATTTTATTTCTCTTTTTCGTTACAATACAGAATTGGGATTTTGTTTTTTCTTACTTTTTAAAATTTCTGTTGTCAATGCTCAAGGGTATTTTTGAGGCGAACCCTAAATATTTTTTCATCAAAATAAACCGAGAAACGTAATGATAATGAATTTGTGTGGAAACCTAATCTTCTTATACAGGGTATCTCAAGACTGCTACCGAAAACGAAGCCGGGTGGTAGTTTTAGTGACTACAAACATAATACAACTAAAAATTTCGCAAAGAAATGCAACAATTATTTTTTATGATTTTTTAAATATCGTCATTTTTGCGTGGTAAATTCATAGTTTTTGCTAAAAAAAATTTTAACTCTTTTATACCTTAGAGTATTTATAAATAAAAGGGTATACAATATTATTTTAGGAAAAAATGTATTTACCACCCAAAAATGGCCATAGGAAAAAAATAACAAAAAAAAATTGTCGCTTTTTTTTGCAACTTTTTCTGTTGCATTGTGCCTGAAGTCGCTTAAACTACCACCCGGCTTCGTTTTCGGTAGCAGTCTTGATATACCCTGTATATAAAAATGAATCGCAAAATGTGTTGGTAACCGCATAATTCAACAACGCCTGGACCAATTTGGCTGATTTTGGTCTTGAAATATTCGTGGAAGTCCTGGGAAGGTTTTAGGGGTGAGAAAAATAGGAAAATTTCTTAGGAAGATACTAAAAACCTTTTTTTTTGGGTATCGTTCAAGCGTGATGCGTCCAGCCAATATAGGATGATCTTTGTTTATTTGACGGGAGACGTAAAAGACGGTCCAGCTTCAACTACCATCCAACGTAAAATGATCTACCTTTCCATTGTCTTTCATTGACGGCTGACGAAATAGAACAAAATTCAAAAAATGTGTACATCGTGTATATAATATTATCTAGATACGGCGTCTTGCGCATAATTTTGTTAAATGTAAATTAAAACGATGTCCATATCTACCAAAATCGCCCATTGTTTTTTGAGATTATTGCAACAGTTTTAAACAAGGTATACTCTATCGAAGCGTTTTGCCGGAGTACACCAAAATATATCTAATTATAATTTTTCGTTTTCATAAACGACATTGTTTTTTGAATTGATACTTTTAGATGCGCTGGGGGACATATTTAAATTTCGCATTAGTATTGTTTACACACTCAAGAATAAAAAAAATATTGGTACGTTGATGCCGTATCTAGACATTATAATGAAACGATATGCAGTTTTATATTTTTAAATATTTGTTCTATTACTTACGTCACCTGGTGAGGCAGTATGAAGGTTTTATTAATTTGTATATGGTAACGTACTAGACGCGACTGCCAACAAGTTAACGATGGTCACGGGTTCAAATCCCAGGGCACACCTCTGACTTTTCGGATTAATTTCTACGTGAAATAAAATCCGCCAACCCGCACTAAGCCAGCAGGGTGGACTATAAGATCTTCTTCTATAATATAAAAATGAATCGCAAAATGTGTTGGTAAGCGCATAACTCAACAACGCCTGGACCAATTTGGCCAATTCTTTTTTTAAATGGTTATTATTACTTTATTACTAACAAAAAGTAATGGCGTGCAATATTATTAGGAAAAACAGCATTTTGGTGCTGAAACAAGGGACGGAATATTGGATGGACAATAAAAAACGCAAAAGTTTTTAATCTCAAAATTTCATAAGGCTATCTTTATATGTACATATATATGGAGAGACGGGATATAATAGAGTGGACGGTACGGGAGAGGGCTGGAATAGCTACCAGATTTGATAGGACGAAATGTAAATGCACGTTATAAGACGGGATGGATAATAAAAGAGAAAGGACGGGACGGATCGGGAAGAGACTGAACAGACGGATGAGACGGGATTGAGCCAGACAGTAGGATAGCTATGTCAAGTTTAGGTATAGAAGAGTTTAATACGAAAAATAACATGTATTTGGTGTGGAGTGGAATCAAAAAATATATGCACCCAGGCGAAGCTGGGTCGGGCCGCTAGTCCAAAATAGAATTAACTTATGTTATCCACAAAATTGGCTATCTACGTAGTGTATTACGTACGACGAGAGTACTATGGCAGTGGAAGATGGTTGAAAGACAATTCGCTCCATTACGTCGAATGATGACTCCTAACCAGCAGTGCTCATAATCATTTAAAGGTCCTGGACAGATTATTAAATAAAACAAAACATATTTTCATTAGAATAAACTAATTTATTTACAACCAAAAATATACTATGCATTCTAATTCTTCTCTTTGGTTAATATCGACAAGCTCTCAAATCAACAATGCATGATTAAATACTATTTTTAATACATTATGTTATGTACAACTATGGATAACAGTGGCAGTATCTTAGTTCATCGTTTTTGGAAGCTAAATATCTTAATGAGAACAAGACCCACGACAGTAGCAGCTGCAACACCGATACCAGCCTTCCACCACGACGAGTTGTCTCCGGACAAACTTGCAAAATGCTTCAAGTGTCTGAAACATACCAGTTAACTTACAAACCAGTAACAATAAATAAGGTATTAAATAAATTATATACTACGTCTAAATATTGACGAAAAGCGTACATTTAAAATATTATATCACCTACTACGCAAAATAAGTCATGCAAAAGCATATAAATTTAAAAAATCCGTGATCCTGGGCAATGCATCATTTAGGATTAATTAATCAAAATCGTTCATAAAGCGAATAATAGGCATGTAATAACTACGAAACCCTGGTATGAAAACGAATAAACTATCATTAAAATAAACTTAATAATTAAAAATGCAGGCTCGTAACTATTAACGACCTGCAAGATTCTCACAAAACATAAAAGTAAAAAATGCAATAAATTTTTTACCGTTTTTTATCGTTATCATAAATATGCAGTTGATCAAAGCATTAGGGCAGTTATATATATATTTGGGCATCAGAGTTCAATCAAATATTTTTCTAAGTTATTATTGTCATTCGATTTATACGTAATTTGCTACGACTGTCATATGGTGGAAATAAATTATATATATTTTTAGTTAATTTAACACCTGCCACATTAAATATAAGAAATTCCTAGGAATAGATACACATTTATTATATACGAAATAATCTATATTTCAAGAATTAACAAAGGTTTAACATAGTTTTAAGCCATTTTTCTAATAATCTTTCAATAGTGCACAGAAAAAGCTAGTAGGTGTCATGGCGTCCGTTATAACGTCACCACTAGGTAAACATGTCATTGTGTCTATGCGGAGCGAAGAAAGTTAACGAAACAAATCATATTTCGTTTGATAAAAATAAATTCTAAAGTCTATAAGTGGTTCCGGTAAAGTTCACATTCCACATTTCTAAAGAAATTGGTAATGTTTATGGCAGGTTTACATAGGCGTGACGTCATGCGTCGTGGCTAGCGTTTCTGTCAAAATGGCCGATTGCTATATTTTATACTTTTATTTTATTGAAAATCTTGTTAATCTCCAATTCTGGATTAAAACTAAAACAACGTTTTAAATCCCTCTAATATGTTTTTCCCCCTAACATCATAAAATATTTGATATTTTGATACTGTCGTCACGCCTATTTACTATGTAGCAGCTGAATGAAAATAAATAAGTTCGTATATGGTAGAAAAAGTCGTAACAAAAGGCGATGGATTTGGGGCGACGCAAATAGCGTTAATACAGACTATTCTTTTAAAAAGACTTACTTAAGTCATATACAGTACACGCTTAAATTAAAACATTTACGCCCGAATACTGGAACTCCATTTAAATGATAAGTTGCTCTTAATAGCGCACAGCCTGCTTATCCAGTATATTTAAGCGGGATTGAAGTAGTTTAGTGCAACTCATATTTAAGTTGCGTTCCAGTATTCGGGCGTTAAAATAGTAAACCAAACTCAACAAGAATAATTGAGTTCTCAATTGATTTTGATAAGTTTTTTGCTGTAACCATACTGTAACTCAAAACTTCGCGGTCCAAAAAAGTAATTAAAATGGGATCAACATGGAACTAAACTGACCAAAAGCAAAAAAAAAATCATGAACATCGCTGGACATTCATATAATCGAACAAAGAATTCTTTTTTTAGAAATCGGTTAATAAGCACGCATAGCTTTAAACCTGGTAAAGTTTTTTAAAAGCAGTGGGTTCTCAAAATATTTGAAAACAGTCTGTCTCAAGCCAAAGTTTAGCTAATACTATATTTTCTAGTTAGGACTGAAATTTATATTGTAAGTTGCATCCTTGTTTTTTGTGCTCACAATGAATAAGTAAAAGTGTTACTAATGCATGCATGTGTACAAATAAGATATACAGGGCACTAATAAGAAAGTAATAACATTTTAAAACTGACCTGTGCTTGCTGAATAAAATCCAAGCAGCTTGAAATTGACTGACAAAGACAATTAAAATAACAGTATTCTAAACAATGTGGAAAGTATTATGGTTTAGTTTTTAACTATTTTTTCTGTTGCAATTTTAAGGCGAAATCTTGAATAGCACGAGTTATAAAAAGGTACATCAGTTTACTCATTAATGTTGAAGACATCGATATCAATGTTACACTATAAGTCAATGGTTGAAGACGTAAATTTATTTATGATAGACATTATGAATGTGGATTGTGGAATGTAGGATACTAGTTTCAAAATATACTACATATAAGGAAAATTGCTACTTACGGAAATGCAGCCATGGTCGCCAATTTAATAAATACATCATGTTTGTTCTCCCTTATGTTGAACAGTTGCGGGGGTAGCAATTGATATTTGTTACAGAAGACGTCCGGTTGTAGAATATACTCTTGTCTGGCGATTAATGTGTCGCCTTTAGTGCCCACTATTAGGACAGGAATGTGGCTTTCCGCGAAATATTTCTAAATAAATATAAAAGGAGACATTTATTAACCAATGTTTATAATAGTTGATATGCGAGGTCACAGGCATTAAAACCAAGAATTTGTCTTAGTTGCATTATTACATAATTATGTAATCTGCATTCAGAAAAAATAGATAAAGACTGCAGTAGGTATTTTGAAATCAAATTATGTATTAAAATCAAAGTAAGTAATGATTAGATAAGTAATAAGAAATTGTGCTTACTATGTAAATTCTGGCAATGTACTCAAATGATCGACTAGCACCAACATCATACACCAAGCATGCAACATCACAATTCACTTCATGGGGCTGCAATGGGTCAGAGACACGAGTAATCGGAATCTCTTTTAATACAAGATATTTCTCTTGCCCATAGACAAGTACTGTATTTATACAATAGTTTTCGGCATTGTTACTATCGCCGCGCTCGTTGGCGTGCGGCTTTATTTTCTGTAACCAAATAAATTAACATTAAATACTTAAAAAAATCACCAAAACAAAATAAATATTAATTGTTTTTATCAAATACATAGATATATATTCAATGTTCACATTTTATTTACCAAACCCGCTGCTAAGGTACAAGCAGGCACTTCAATTATCTTAAGTGTAGATTATCATGTAATCGTAATTATATCAGTAACTTTCCATTATAACACTTTTATTATTGTTTCACATTTATTTGTATAATAAATTTGATAAAATCTATACAATACGTGTAATATTGGAACTTTTACATTGAAATCTACGAAGGCCGAAAAGTAGGGGAAGAATGAGAAGCTAACCTTGTGAGCTATGCCGAGAAAACTTCTACAAATAGATGTTTTTCCGCACGATCGAGGTCCTATGACATGACACTGATATACATTTCGACTTGACTGTTTTTTGGCGATGTCAACTTTCTTTTCACGGGTTACTAAAAATATAAATATAATACACAAATAAAAATTGAGTAGGCAAGGCAAATTCCAACGACTTTATTCAGGCAATTTATAAATCTATTTTAGTTATCAATTTTTTTGTTTTCTTCGCTCAGCTGGGGTTACTATATGAAACGATAAAACCTTTAAATCTTCGGACGCCGTACATTAGTCATGCGCAAAATGAATCACTGTAAAGAAAAGAGAGATATATATATCTTTTAAGTCAAAAGATATAAATCACTCTTTTATATCTTTATATCTCTATCTCATAATGATCGATGAGCTAAAGGATGAGTTGATTAAAATTGAGTTATGAGTCTTTTTTTATATCTATATCTAAGATTGACATTTTGGTGGAGTATATCTTTATATCTCTATCTCTTAATGATTCATGAGCTAAAAGATGAGTTTAAATTAGTTGATTAGAAATTTAGTTATGAGTCTTCCACAATATCTATATCTAAAATTAACATTTGGGTGGACGTTCAAGTGGCTATATTTAAGTAAAAATTGCTTTGTGTTTAGATATAGTCACAGGATATAGTATTGTTACAGTGAGATAAAGAGATTAATTATTTTCTGCTGATATCTACATCAACAGAAATAAATTGTGTTTAGAAATATAAATAAGGAGTAGTGAAATATGTAAAAATTCATGGACATTTAAACATTGCATAAACTGGATATTTTTGTAATTAAAACTTTTGTGCTATGGTCACCACTGGTACAAGATATTTCACGGAACCAAAATACAAATCCGATAAAAAAAATGAATACAATATATCTTTGCTAATTTGAAAACATGCTAGCGAAATTAGGCCTTAAGACATTGTAAATAGCTTTGTTTTCGCTTACACTCCATTTACTACTGTGATCGTATTCCACGATCGTACGCATGGCGCATGCATTACATTGTGAACATAAACATGCTCTTTTCCGCTCACACAAAGGTCTCTGATTCTTTCTAATCTTCGCAGTGAAATTGAACCAAAAATGATCTTTACGCGTACGGATATAATGAGTTAGTTTGAGTTTGCTAGGGATATAAAGATATAGTCACTCCTTACGTCGGATATATATCTTTTTAGTAAATCACTCCTGAGTTACACATGTCTACCGTACATAAAACTTCACTAATGTGCCTAAATACTCCACAAAATGTTGGAATTATCTATCGTACGTTGTAACCATAGACTAAGTTCGGAGAAAATGATAAATATAATGGAGAATAATATTGATTTTTAGGAGTCGAAAACTTATATCTTATTCCGCACGTCGAACATAGGAAGTTCGTATCGTTTCATAGAGTAAACCCCCTTAATACTTAAACTGTCTGAATACTAAAAAAGGGTCAAAACAATAATAACTAAAATAGGTTAATAAAATATCTATGAATAAGACTGTTAATAGTTATGAATGCTTAATTTGTATTTACTCACTGTGTATGGCTGTTTTTTGTACATCATTTTCTAAAAAATTGAAGCCCAGGTAGGCCAAATAGGCACTAGTACTTTGCAAGTCAATTAATGTCATCAAAGTCCAACGACACATCCAGCCTTGTAAAGTCAAATAACCCTGTAATTATTGATTAAGTTGAACTTTATGTACGAACATGAAATATTACAAAATTCAATTTGCAGATAGCAGACCTTCTCATTAGTAGGTACAGTATATCGTAAATTATGCCATGGTATTCTCGGACAGCAGGAAAACACATTTTTCAGTTCCGTTGGGTTCAGCATTCCATCTTTATCTCTGTCATACTTATCAAATAGCTGAGTCAAAAATTGTTGACCTTTATATGACAACTCAGAAGTACAACCAACTGGTACTTTTATGCTGAAATAAAGAAAAGGATTTATGTTTTTATGCAAGTTTGACACGTTTTTAAGGAAATTCATGTATCTATGTGTCATTTTAAAATACAATGACAATAATTAACATACTTCGCATATAAGTAACTGGGGGTTAGTTCTAAACTTTCATCATAGCCAAATTTCCGGAGTACTGTCCAGGTGGTTTCATTTCTTCCTCTTTGTATAAATAAACAATGTAAGAAAATAAAACCTTTCAGAGTTATGCAATCGCATTCAATTCCACAAGCTATATTCTGAGCAATTACAGATTTTACTTCATCTAAAACCTGAAAAACAAAAAATATAGAAAAAAAATATCAGAATTACACTTTTTGAAAACATATTTGTTTACAGGGAAATCTCAGAGCTACACGATAAACCGGTAACGAAAGATAGGTCAAATTATCATAGCACAGGAACGAAACAAATGTCGAATACTCGATAGTTTTCACGAAACAGACATTCTACTAAACAATTAGAAGATTCAAATAAATCTACTTTGACCAACGCTTTGTAGCAATGTGAACAGTGATTCCTTCAGTTTATTATATTAATTTAGTTTTGCAATATTAAATAAATAAGCTTGTGAAAAACATACAAAAATACCGGGTATCTCAAGACTGCTACCGAAAACGAAGCCGGGTGGTAGTTTTAGTGACTACAAACACAATGCAACTAAAAATTTCGCAAAGAAACGCGACAATTATTTTTTATGATTTTTTAAATATCGTCATTTTTGGGTGGTAAATCCATAGTTTTTGCTAAAATAATAATTTAAACACTTTTATACCTTAGATTATTTATAAATAAAAGGGTATACACTATTATTTTAGGAAAAAATGTATTTACCACCAAAATATGGCAATAGGAAAAAAATTACAAAAAAAAATTGTCGTTTTTTTTTGCAACTTTTTCTGTTGCATTGTGTCTGAAGTCGCTTAAACTACCACCCGGCTTCGTTTTCGGTAGCAGTCTTGATATACCCTGTATATCGAATCATGTAAATTGTTTGGGAAATAATTTTACTGGTGGTAGGTCTCTCATATGTGAGAGGCTGCCTGGGTGGGTACCACCGCAATGTCTATTTCTCCCGTCAAGCAGCAGTTTAAATGCACTGTTGTGTTTCGGATTGAAGGACATTGTAGCCAGAGTAACTACTGGACATATTGAGACTTAACATCTTATGTCTCAGGATGGCGAGCGCAGTGGAATGCCAAACATTGCTTTGTAATTCAAGGTGCTGCTTGGCTTTGCTACTGGGGCATTCCACGCGAAGCGGACAGGTAAAAAATCTCGATGTTTCTGATTTCAGAAATATTTGAGTATGTTCTACCTATATATGTCCTTGATTCGTGTATCAAGTATTTTTTTAATATAGTGACTGGTTAAAGAATTAAGGACCTTTGAAATTTTGGCCAACTGGTGGGCATACAGTACTTCAAAGCCGATTATCTAGTCATAAAATTATTGATTAAAATAATTAAACAACTGGATTTAAAACTTCATTTAGAGCTTTGAGCTTTTTAAATGCATTTTTTGATACGAAAATAAATTGTTTTTTTCCATATTTTTTTTATTTTATTTTTTTTAACTTCGATTTTCACAAACTTAGACCATTTCGATTTTTTTTATATTTTTAATGAAAATAGCTAGTATTGTATAGAACATCCTTGCCAAGTTTTATTATGGGTTGGGAAGTGGTTTACGAGCTATACTGGAAATATGCGCCGCACCGCGCCAAACGCCCGTCACGTGCGTGAGCTTGCAGACATTATTTCTTTAGTACTTTGATATAATATTTAAAATAAAACGAATTATTTTTATGTGACTAACTACAAATTTATTTACAGGCTTATACAACTTTAAATGTCACACTGTTACTTGTGCGTGTTACCATAACACCTTCAGTAGTAGGAATGAAGGCATGATATTTTTTTGTGCCTGGTATTGTCGCTGCCGGCTCAAATCTGCTTTTGAATGACTGTTTTCGAGCATAGAAAATGTACGTTTGTGGAATTGATTTTCTCGCCCAATGATACAAACGCTCAGCTGTGCTATTGCTTCGTTTGTAGTCTTGGGTAGCTCGCGAACGACCTAGGTGGGAAGAGCGCTCCTTTAGGTGAACTATGCGAACTAGTTCATTGAAAATCCCGCTCTTAGTTCTTTTTATATTTCTTTTAGCGTCCACTTTACTAGACAGTGGCGCTATGTTTTCGATTATTTCGATAAAAGATTTTATGTGCCATAACAAAAAAGTCAACTTTAATTCATACTTTTCAAGTATTCTAATATAATTACACATTATACTAGGAACTAGCCTAGCTGTTGACTAATCATTAATATAAATTATTTTATTTTTCATTATTTAAATAAAAAATCTCATATTACATAAATGGACGTGTAAAATTTTCATGTAATACTTTGTATTTTTTAAATAAAAATAAACAAAACTTACAATAAACATAACTATATTTTTTTCTTTATGTATTGTTCTTACTAAATTATTTCAAAAAAAGAACTAATGAACTAATAGAGCGAACTAGTTCATCCTTGGATTATGAACTAAATTGAGCGCTCTCTGTAGTGACCGGTTAGGCCCAAGCCTATTCGTTTGACGCCGATTGTAGACTAACTCGAGTCGCTAGACGTTTTAAGTTGCCCCCAAGTCCATCACATGGCCCTTTGCCGTGAGCAGTGGCATGAAAATGAAATTCTACTTCTTACCAAAATCCTGTTTAAAATAAAACAGCTAGTCTACAATCGGCGTCAAACGAAGCAATTGCACAGCTGAGCGTTTGTACCATTGGGCGAGAAAATCAATTCCACAAACGCACATTTTCTATGCTAGAAAAGAGTCTTTCAAAAGCAGACTTGATTCGGCAGCGACAATACCAGGCACAAAAAAATATCATGCCTTCATTCCTACTACTGAAGGTGTTATGGTTACACGCACAAGTAACAGTGTGACATTTAAAGTTGTAAAAGCCTGTAAATAAATTTGTAGTTAGTCACATAAAAATAATTCGTTTTATTTCAAATATTATATCAAAGTACTAAAGAATAATGTCTGCAAGCTCACGCACGTGACGGGCGTTTGGCGCGGTGCGGCGCATATTTCCAGTATAGCTCGTAAACCACTTCCCAACCCATAATAAAACTTGGCAAGGATGTTCTATACAATACTAGCTATTTTCATAAAAATATTAAAAAAATCGAAATGGTCCAAGTTTGTGAAAATCGAAGTTAAAAAAAATAAAATAAAAAAAATATGGAAAAAAAACAATTTATTTTCGTATCCAAAAATGCATTTAAAAAGCTCATTAAATGAAGTTTTAAATCCAGTGGTTTAATTATTTTAATCAATAATTTTATGACTAGATAATCGGCTTTGAAGTACTGTATGCCCACCAGTTGGCCAAAATTTCAAAGGTCCTTAATTCTTTAACCAGTCACTATATTAAAAAAATATTTGATACACGAATCAAGGACATATATAGGTAGAGCATACTCAAATATTTCTGAAATCAGAAACATCGAGATTTTTTACCTGTCCGCTTCGCGTGGAATGCCCCTACTGTTCATGAGCGGTCGCATCGCTTACCATCAGGCGAACGGCATGCTCGTCTCGCCATACATTGCAATAAAAAAAAAATAAGATCAAATTCTTCAGAGGGAAATTCTAATTAATTTTGATAATATGTATATGGGATGGGATGGGATGTTGACTCATGGTACAAATTCGTGTTAAGTTATTTTTACACGTTAAGACATTATTTTAAAACCTAATATCATATTTTGAGAACCTGATTGCTCGTCATAAGTGAAATAATAATAATTATATTTGCTTTATTCATTACGCATTATCACGTGACTGAAAACAGCGTTCAGAGTGCACTGACGTCACTGAACGCGCGGTAAGTTTAAAGTTTCACACGTAAATTATTTATCTCGTCGATTTGTTACAAGAACGATAATATTTTACGATTTTCATTACAATGGGGAACGAGATACATTAAAAGAAGTAGTTATATGGTATGAACCCAGTCAAAAATATAACATTTTGAAAGAAAGCTATTTTCGGTCGATGGCCGTTGACTTTTGTTTTGTCGATGGCCTTTGATTTTTTTGATAGATTACTAGAATGGCTGTTTCTAGAAAACTATAGGAGATAGGGCTATAATTTTTTCATTGCAGTGCAGTCTAATTTGATCTATATTCCATTACTGGTGTATTACCTAGTCCTGGAACATCCTGCGATTCCTAACACTACAGGAATAAAATTCGAGAGGGATTTTAACATCCCTTGAAATGATTACTATATCCATTGCAATTACTGCGATGAAATCTTATGAAGTGATCTTTAATTTATCATTCATTTACTTCGGGGCCCCAAAAAACTTATCAATTAACTTTACATTACGAGGGTAATGATTAATAGTGAATTCTTTTCAATTACAAAATTTTAAGATCAATTAAGTTGATAGATTATAAAAGAAACTTAATGAAACAATCATGAAAAGTAATATGTCCCAAACATTACCTGCAATTGTAAGGGTGAATCAAAACATTTTTTTTGAAACATTGTCACTTCATAATCATCCAGTAGTCCATCACCGTCCAAATCACAAATCTTAAATATTCGAGAAAGAGCTCTTTTGCATTTTTCTGTTAGCTAAAAAAATGAGTTATTATTCAGTTCTACCCTAGTTATGAAGAAAAAAACACATTTTTTTAACTAAGTCTACTTAAGTCTTTAAGCGTAATGAAAACATGCAACTAAGTTTACTTTAGTCTTTAAGCGTAATGAAAACCCATATGCCCACTGGATACTTTACAATTTATTAACCTTGAATTTGCCCATTTATGACTTTGATTTGTGGAATAGTTATGAGCACCAATTTTTTATTCCTCAAATATATTTTGCCCTCAAATACAATTTAAAAATGTAATGAAATGAAATGATATGTATTTATTGGTCACATAGGCAATTTAAAAGCTCTTATGACAAGTCAATACACATAGAACTTAATCTCTATATACAATATATTTCTTATACTTATTTTAATTTCTTGGTTGAATTAATTTATTTATGTTATTTATTTATTTTAAATTAATTTTATTTTTATTTAGAATTAGTTTTATTTATTGATTTAGTTTTTATTCTTATTTTATTTAAAGTATTAGTTATGACTTTATGGTAATTTATTTTTCAAAGAAATACAATATGTACGTTAGTCAAATTAAATTAAATTAATTAGTGGACCATGAATATTATTACAATGGTGCGGAGCGGTTTATTGCTACCACCGGATCCAACGCGGCCCTTCCTACGAAGACTAGGCGAAACAAACTCAGTGGGCTTACACTACCACTGGAACTACACTGACGCGACCCAGTCCTGAGTATATCCAGCGAATAAGACTCAGTGGGCTTGTTTTGGGTCCAACTTAAGACAACGACCATAAGTATTTCCGAAACGTCCCGTATGTTTAGGCTTACTGCCGGATCCAACGCGGCCCTGACTGAGAAGACCCGGCGAACAAACTCAGCGGGCTTTAGTTTACCACTGGATACTACGCGGCGCGACCCATTTCTGAGTAGATCCAGCGAGTCAAACTCCACTGAGTTTGACTTAGCTTGGTTTTGGTCAATTTACTAAAATAAATATTTGTGACTTGTCTTACAAAGATTTGCCATATTATTATTTTATTTGTTTTCTCGATCGGTCGTCATATGATTTTAATTTGCAATAATTAATAATTATATATTTAGTTATAATTTAATTGTATATTGGTTAATTTATAAGTTTAAATTTTTTTATTTATTTAAATTAGGGGATTTAATGAGTGAATAGTGCAGGGCCCCAGGAGGTCGCAATGTGCAAGAGAACATCTAACCCCAGGCTTTTTTATCCTCAATATATTCCTTAATATTATAATAACCCCTAGTATACCTCTTGTTCTTCTATTGAATATATTGGGCTGATTGGGTGCAACACTGCTTTTTGAGCATTATAAAACATTTCAGAAACATTGATAAGTGATTTAGCAGAACATTCAATGCATCTATCCACTTCAGGATATTCCTCTGCAATATCCCAAATATTCTGAAAGGAACAAGGCATAACAACATATAAATTAAATAAAAAATATCTTATAGACTGAAACAATCCATTACAAACATATTTTTGTGTTTATACATAAAATTTATGAAAAGTGTTTTTTATACTTTGAATACATTACCTACTAAATCAACACAAAAAAGATATTGTGCATGTAGAAACTTACATCTATAACAGAATAGTCAATCAAGTCTATCTTGTTTCCAACAAGTATAACAGGTTTCCTGTAATCGTCTGAACAGTTTTCCCTGACAAAAGGTAACCAGTAACTGGCTATTTTACTCAAAGTTTCTTGTCTGTCAACTGAAAAGACAATACATATGACATGGGCTCTTTCTATCTCTTCAGCCACTTGTTCTAATGTTTGTTCACCAACTGAAAAAAAAAACAGCTTTGAAGATATAGGACTCAACATAAATGGTACAAACAATTTTGTTATCTATTTTCATTTATAAGAGTTTATACATTTCTTTAGGCCTTATAAGAATTTGTATAATGAAAACAATAACTATGTGGTTGATTTTAATCATATTTTAAAAAGTTAAAACACTTCTATGGGAATAATAAAGGTTAATATGCTTTACTGAAATATTGTTTGCTAATGACAATTTTTTAAAATTTACTGTGTGCATTTATTTAAACAATGCATTCAACATAGTTGTTTAGTTAGTGTTAGAGCATAGAGTTGCTATTGGACTGTATGTAACCTCATGTCAGTGTGTAAGACAGGCTGGAAGGTATTTTTGAATGTAGATTCAAAAATAAAATAAGCCTTCGAATGTGTGAAAAATATTTGGGACGTCAGTCATTGTTCAAAGTTGTTATTGTAAACCACAGATCACTCCCAATAGATACCTAATGCAAGGCAGCGGTTGCGCCCAACACATATAAGATATCAGATAGATATAAACCGAAGCCAAATGTCGCGTCATCAGTGTCGTCCAAGTAGTGGACCCGCACATGGCGTCGCACGTTAGCGAAAATTACATTTTGGGAACTTAATATTACAGTTAATAATGATTTGTTCAATAAAATGGTGTGCAAAAAACTCAAAGCAATAAAGTATCTAAAAAACGCAATAAGTTTTCATCGATAACTAATATTCTTTAAATTAATTTGGTCCCGAGCGAGCTCAATTTATACTGGTTAATGTATCAATGTTAAACAGTCGAGTTCGGATGGAGAATCAGCTGTCTCTTTTCCGCATAGCAATAACCGTAATAAGGCATCTTTTTTTGGCGAAATCACGCGTTCTTCTAGTGTTTGACGCATGTTTATAATATAATTCCCAGAAATATCGATATTGTAAAACAATAATGTAAATTGATTTTATTAAATGACAATGTCACAAAATATATATTGATTTAAATAAAAATTGCAAATTACCATAATTACGTTATTTTATGTAATTTGAAATAGTTAAATTTGTTAACAAGGTACTTTTACAATATTTCTTTATTTATCTTTGGCTTAATTAAATTTCCTTTTTTCGTATTCGTTTTCAAATATAATGGGAGGGTATTTATCATAAGTTTTAGTATACTAAGTTTATTGAGAATCAGTAGCACAAGCTATTGTACTAATTTTAACATACGTTGTATATATCGTCTCAAAAACATTCATAATTCGTCAAGTGGGTTTCATCGTCACTTGTCGATATTACATTTACTACAGCCGCCGCGCCGCGCCGTCAGAATTCAAGAATCGGAATAAGTTATTGTAGCCCTTTAGGGCGTGAGGTTTAGTTATTTACTATTTCATATTTTTATCTGATCTTTTATATCAACACTTAATTTGGGTATTTCGCCATTATGGTATACAAAAATACACGGTGAATAATAGAAATAAAACCGTTACATACTAAAGTATAAATCTTAATCCTATTTTATTCGTAGTTAGCGGTTGCCGGTTGGTATAATTTATCAGATCAGGCCGGTGAAAAAATATTATCAAACATTTAACAAGTTGGTAATTAAGTTATAGAAGCGATCAAAACTCATGAACTTACTGGCAAATCGAACTATCGATACATTTTTTTATTTATCGACTTATGCCTCATCTCTCCAGTGAAGTCCATGTGACCGCGCTGCAACCCGCCCACCCCCCGCGCAGTTCCCTTCGTTGGCGTTTTCGGTTCAAAACAAAATTATCGTAATGCGGTATCTATTGGAAGTGATCTGTGTTGTAAACACACAAGTTTACATATGTCATAAACATCAAATATTTTTCACATATATATATTTTTGCTAAGTTCTTATTGTGTTGTGATTAAAGTTTATACCTAATGTATGTATAACATTAAACGCTTGCTATGGCTGAACTCTGCTGAGTATGCATTTCACTAAACATGTGAGAAAGAGTTCTCACAAGATGGTCAAAGAAGAGACCAGATATTAGTGATATAATAGTACTGATATACACCAACTCCATCAGTTAGCTTTTATAAAGAGTATTTTTTTAACAAATTACGGCCTTATTCATAGACATTTTTCAAACTTATTTTTTTTACAGTATGTTTTGTCACTTTCGAACGACTTTTGTATTCAATTTGAGCGAAAAAGACAAAACATTCGATAGCAAAAGTAGGTTTTACAACTATTTATGAATAAGATCGTTACTGTTTACGTAAAAACCTTACCACAAATATCGACAATATTAGTCGGTACTTGTTCCGGGGTAACATCTGCTGGAATTGTAATTTCTTCCGCTTTAGGCGGCACATGTTCTGTGAATTCTTCAGTCACCAAAGACAAAATTAAAGAAGTCTTTCCAACTCCAGGTTCTCCGAGCAGAAGGATTCGGACAGTACGTGGTATGGATTCGTAAACCATTTTGAGCACAATTAACTATTTTACATAATCACACGTTTTCTGCATACTTATTTATAAATTTAAACTTAATTGTATTTTCTGATTGGGAGCAAAACCCCCTTATTTATGAGCCAAAAATTATAAATATAAATTCATAAAATGATTAAAATATATTTTTTACTGATTTACAACACATTGATAAAGGAAAGTTGATCAAACAGCCTATTTGAGTATATCAGATGTCTATTATCTAGTCATAGTTCATTGCCGGGCCAATGTATGTTAATTATTCATACTTTATTGTATTTGCTTAGGATGTGAAAATTATGCAAACAATAATGATCATTAGGCTAAATTGTTTGTCTACAGAATCGAAAATGGTGGCCGCCATTTTGAACTTGTAAGCTTTATCGATCCGATTGTTTCTGAGACCTTTGTGTCCGCTGATCTTAGGTTCGAATTGCAAAATACTTTTCGTATTGAATTATGGATATCTCATTTGTGGAAGAAAGCTTCATGCTATTGGTAGGTCTCTCATATGTGAGAAGCCGCCTAGGTGGGTACTACCGCAATGTCTATTTCTCCGGCCAAACAGCAGTTTAAATGCACTGTTGTGTTTCGGATTGAAGGACATTGTAGCCAGAGTAATTACTGGACATATTGAGACTTAACATGTTATGTCTCAGGATGGCGAGCGCAGTGGAATGCCAAGCATTGGTTTGTAATTTAAGGTGTTGTCTTGTTTTGCTACTGTTCATGAGCAGTCGTATCGCTTACGATCAGGCGAACAGCATACGCGTCATGTTATATCATCACGCTATGACCAATATGAGAGAAGCAGTAGTGAAAAATCTCGCAAATACGAGGAACTTTTGTTCCATTTGCAGACTTCTGTTGCGTTTTGTGTATGTTCGTGGTCCTATTGTTCTCAATGTTCTCAAAATTGATATCTGTAGAACCCCTTTCTTTGATATTCGAAATAATATATTGGTCCGATCGCTCCCAAAATGTATGTCTGAAGGACTCTTTATTCGGATATTTTAAATTGATTGTCAGAATGGAAAATTATAGGCGCCGCGCCACTTAGAATATTTTTAGTAAACTATATGAATCCAAATATTGTATAACATTTTATCGATTTCATAAACTATTTTCCTTTTCATTATTATGGAGTAAGTGCGTGGTGGCCTGTTGGTAAACGGACTAGACGCGGCTGCCCACATGTTCACGGTGGTCGCGGGTTCGAATCCCAGGGCACACCTCTGACTTTTCGGAGTCATGTGTGTATTGATAATCAATCACCACGCACTAAAACGGTGAAGGAAAACATCGTGAGGAAACCTGCATACCATAGCGATTTATAAGAATTCCTATGGTATGTAAGTCCGCCAACCCGCACTAGGCCAGCGTGGTGGACTATATGGCCTAACCACTCTCAATCGTATTCTCGATTGTAGAGTAGGCCCGTGCCCTGCAGTGGGACGTATATGGGCTGATACAGTTACAGTTATTATGGAGGATGGTAGTCATTTTGAGTTAAAATATAAACTGTAAGTGAAATATTAAGAAGAACACAAGATACTTACCAACCGTTAACACCGAAGATTCACTCAAAGCAGAAATACGTGAGATAATATGTGTCTGATGTGCACTGGAGTCAAAAAAGTATCAGCACCCGGGCGGAGCCGGGCTGGGTCGGTAGTATACAAAATTACATTTTAAACTATTCAACACTTGTCTGTGCCGTGGTGTCTTTTCTACTTATGACTTGGCAGCATAGTCTTTGATCTTAGCCGGTTCCATACGGCACGAATATTTAAAAAAAAGATTCTGACATGTGTATATTCTGACAGCCAGACAATGTTTTTCTTTTCATAGTCATGCGCAAAATGAATCACTGAAAGAAAAGAGAGATATATATCTTTTGAGTCAAAAGATATATATCATTCTTTTATATCTTTATATCTCTATCTCACAATGATTAATGAGCTAAAGAATGAGTTGATTAAAATTGAGTTCTGAGTCTTTCTTTATATCTACATCTAAGATTGACATTTTGGTGGAGTATATCTTTATATCTCTATCTCTTAAAGATTCATGAGCTAAAAGATGAGTTTAAATTAGTTGATTAGAAATTTAGTTATGAGTCTTCCACAATATCTATATCTAAAATTAGCATTTTGGTGGACGTTCAAGAGGCTATATTCGAGTAAAAATTGCTTTGTGGTTTAGATATAGTATTATTACAGTGAGATAAAGAGATTAATTATTTTCTGCTGATATCTATCAACAGAAATAAATTGTGTTTAGAAATATAAATAAGGAGTAGTGAAATATGTAAAAATTCATGGAAATTTAAAAATTGCATAAACTGGATAGTTTTGTAATTAAAACTTTTGTGCTATGGTCACCACTGGTACAAGATATTTCACGGAAACAAAATACAAATCCGATAAAAAAAATGAATACAATATATCTCTGCTAATTGGAAAACATGCTAGCGAAATTAGGCCTTAATTCATTGTAAATAGCTTTGTTTTCGCTTACAATGTATTTACTACTGTGATCGTATTCCACGATCGTACGCATGGCGCATGTATTACATTGTGAACATAAATATTCTCTTTTCCGCTCACACAAAAATAAAAGTCTATATCTGTTTCTTTCTAATCTTTGCAGTGAAATTGAACCAATAATGATCTTTACGCGTATGGATATAATGAGTTAGTTTGAGTGCAAGGGATATAAAGATATAATCGCTCCGTACGTCGGATATATATCTTTTTAGTAAATCACTCCTGAGTTACACATGTCTATTCTTTTCGCATTAAAATTGTATTTTATAGGTTAATATTATTTTACATATAACGTACTATAAATTTATCTACGATATTTATGTAATTGTAAACCCCAGGTGATAGGCACAGCTTTGATATATTTTTTGTTATGTTTAATTACAGGTTATGTTTGCGAAAATGAGAAAAATATCTGTGTAAAAAGTTGCAACAACATAAACTCCGAAAAATGGGCGAAATAAATAAAAAGCTAAATGATTGGGACTCTATCAAAGGTCTTAGAGAACCTATCAAAACCCTTGAGGTAAGTGTATCTGTAAAGAGTTTTATTTCTCCAAATAGCATCTTTATAGAACTTTTTTATGATTATGTGATTTTTAACCCGTAAAAGAGGCGCGTGTGAAAATCGCAATTGTTTTCGCACGTGCAAAAACCCTTTGCCTTTCCAACAAATGAGAAAAAGGATTAAAAAAAAAATGTTTTCGCATGTCATAATGAAAGTGCATGATGGCCTATTGGTAACGGACCAGATGTTGCTGCCAAAATGTTGGTTGAGGATGTAAATCATACACTGTACACCTTTGACTTTTCCAAGTCATCTGCATATTGAAAGTCAATCCCTATGCACTATAAAGGTATATTAAATCATCACGAGGAAAACTGCATCTCACAGTGGTTTGTATACATTTTAAGGCACTTCCCTGAGAGGGGATGATTTTATAAGATGAAATTGCCCAAAATTTTTGTTTGAGAGAAAGGCATGTGCACCTTCTCATGAGTTAAAAATAATATTTTACAGTGGATTGTAGTGACTTGGCATTTTTACTTTACAATTTCTTACTAATAAATTTCAGGATAAATGGAAACTGGTACCATCATTTTTAGAAGTGAAGGGGTTGGTAAAGCAACACATTGACTCCTTCAATTATTTCATTAATGTTGAAATAAAAAAAATTGTTCAGGCCAATGAAAAAGTATTTTGTGATTCTGATCCATTATTTTATATCAAATATCTAAATGCTTATGTGGGCACACCTGATCTTGAAGAAGGCTTTAATGTTTCGAATCCTACTACTCCGCATGAATGCCGCCTGCGAGATATGACATACTCTGCACCTATAACAGTGGATATTGAATATATAAGAGGTAATCAACGAGTTATAAAAAACAAACAACTTATTGGACGGTAAGTTAGAATTTTAGTAACATTAAGAAAAAAAAATCAATACCATTGTCAAGTAAAATATCTTTTTTTAGTATGGGATAACATTAAAAATAAGAAATGTCACTTTTGAGATGCTAATAACAATTGAAAATAATTACATGTAAAATATTTGAGTCCTGTATAATGGTCCAATGACATACTGCCCATTTTCGTAAGTATAGTTTTTAGGTATACTTTATGGAATGAAATATTTTTAGAATGCCACTGATGCTGAGATCGTCAAATTGTGTGTTAACAAATAAATCTGATTATGAGTTGGCACAGTTGAATGAATGTCCACATGATCCTGGTGGCTATTTTATTATAAGAGGTAAACTTGTATAATAAATTCTTTAGTCTTCTTATTTTATATTAATTTTATTAAATTTATAAAAGGCTTAGATTAGAATTTAGATAGAGACTGTCTGCCTGCAATTTAAAGAATTTTAAGTATCAGTCAATAGTAAAAAAATACTACTCACATCTATTTGAATAGTTAGATAAAATGTGGCTATTTTACAGGCCAAGAGAAAGTGATTTTAATACAGGAACAATTGTCAAGAAATCGCATGATAGTCGATGAATTTAAAGGAGCCATACAATGCCAAGTAACTAGCTCTACCCATGAAAAGAAAACGCGAACTAACGTAATAGTTAAAAATGGGAAATATGTACTTCGACACAACGCCCTGTCAGATGTGAGTTAATTTATCATAATTTATATTTGATAGGGTGATAGTTTCAAAAAGTTTGTTAAAATGTATTTTTGTGATATAGGACATACCAATAGCAATAGCTTTCAAAGCCATGGGGATATGCAGTGATCAAGAGATAATGCAATTAGTTGGAACTGATGATACAACAGTAAAAAAAATGGCCCCGTGCATAATGGATTGCCACAATCTGAAAATATTTACACAAAACCAAGCTTTGGCGTATGTTGGAAGTAAACTCAAAGTTAAAAGGTATGTATTGGGCAGATTAAATTCTTAAGTTTTTTTTTTACTGATGATTATGATATTGTTTTGTTTAGATTTCAGACCGGAAATGCGCGTACACCAATTGATGAAGCCAGGGATCTATTTGCAACCACCATATTGGCCCATGTTGTAGTAGAAAATTATAATTTCTATGTGAAAGCCATTTACTTAGCTATTATGGTAAAGAGAGTAATAGAAGCAGAAACAAACAAGGCGGCAATAGATGATCCTGATTATTATGGAAACAAAAGGCTAGAGTTGGCAGGATCCTTGCTAGCTCTAATGTTTGAAGATTTATTTAAGAGGTTTAATTGGGAGCTTAAGTCTATTGCCGATAAAATCATACCCAAAGTAAAAGCAGCTCCATTTGACATAGTCAAACATATGAGACCCGACTTAATAGCAAATGGATTGTTTGCAGCAATATCAACTGTAAGTTTAAATAAACATATGTCAACTTAATTCATCAACTAAATAATTAATGATATGTTTTAAATTTTAAGGGTAACTGGACTATCAAGAGATTTAAAATGGAAAGGCATGGAGTTACACAAGTTTTGAGCCGTCTGAGTTACATATCGGCTCTCGGGATGATGACTAGAGTCAATTCTCAGTTTGAAAAAACGAGAAAAGTGTCCGGGCCACGCTCTCTGCAGCCTTCACAATGGGGCATGTTGTGTCCTTCAGATACTCCTGAAGGCGAGGGTTGCGGTCTAGTAAAAAACTTGGCGTTAATGACGCATATCACTACAGAGTGTTCTGAAGAGCCCATTGCCAGGTTGGCTTGCAATGCGGGCGTTGAAGACGTAAGACTCCTGGGCGGAGAAGAAATAAATCATCCTGCAGTTTATATGGTTTTTCTTAATGGTAAATAAAATATGTTTATTAGATTACTCCTATTATAACTATAACATATGAACATATATTATTTTTATTTTAGGTAATATACTGGGTGTCTCTCGTCAATACAAACGACTTATAAAAGTGTTTAGAATGTTCCGAAGACGTGGGCTCATTTCGGCGTTTGTTTCAATTTATCCTAACCACAATCAAAGAACTGTTTATATTTGCAGTGATGGAGGCAGATTATGCCGTCCATACATAATTGTAGAAAAAGGCTATCCGCTAGTACAACAAGTCCACATAAATGAGTTAAACAGGGGCATTAGAAAATTCCAAGATTTTCTCAATGATGGCCTCATAGAATACTTGGATGTGAATGAGGAAAATGATAGCCATATTGCTACCCACGAAGCTGATATTGATCCATATGTCACTACCCACTTAGAAATTGAACCATTCACAATTTTGGGAGTATGTGCTGGACTTGTACCTTATCCTCATCACAACCAAAGTCCAAGGAACACATATCAATGTGCTATGGGTAAACAAGCTATGGGTAAGTGGCAAGTCTTTAATATTGAAATAATATTGCTCTTTGTAGTCATTTTATAAAATAATATATTTATTTACAGGAACAATCGGATATAACCAAAAAAATAGAATTGACACATTAATGTACAATTTAGTATACCCACAATGTCCCATGGTGAAGTCCCGAACAATAGAACTAATAAATTTCGACAAATTGCCTGCTGGACAAAATGCTACTGTGGCAGTAATGAGTTACAGTGGTTATGATATAGAAGATGCTTTGATATTGAATAGAGCTTCGATTGACAGGGGATATGGTAGATGCCTCGTATACAAAAATGCTAAAACTACCATGAAGAGGTACAGCAATCAAACATCAGACAGAATTTTAGGTCCATCTAGAGATGCGAGCACAGGGAAGGTTATTAGAGCGCATGAAATTCTCGATGCTGATGGAATAGCCGCTCCAGGAGAAATGGTGGAAAACAGGCAGGTATTGATAAACAAACAGATGCCTCCTGCGACTCTCAACCCTGTCACTCAAGGTCAACCGCAACGAATCGATTATAAAGACGTCCCTATAACATACAAGGGCCCTGTTGAATCGTACATTGAAAAAGTCATGGTCTCGTCCAATTCTGAAGATGCATTCTTAATAAAAATATTATTAAGACAAACACGTGTTCCGGAAATAGGAGACAAGTTTAGTTCTAGGCATGGTCAGAAAGGTGTTACAGGTTTGATTGTGCAACAAGAAGACATGCCTTTTAATGACAGAGGGATATGCCCCGACATGATTATGAATCCTCATGGGTTTCCATCAAGAATGACAGTAGGAAAAACCATTGAACTATTAGCAGGAAAAGCCGGTTTAATGGAAGGCAAATTTCACTATGGTAAAGTGTACATTCTTCTTTATTTATTTAAATATATAATTTAAATAAACTCACGCCTTAATTCCCTGAAGGCGTAAGGAGAAGTGCTACCAGGACAACCATGTTTAATCTTTTTTTTTTAAATAAAAGTCATATTAGGGATATTGTGGCAAAATATTGAATGAAATAAATTCATATACTTTGTTTCTTTACTTTCTAGGCACTGCATTCGGAGGCTCCAAAGTGAGCGATGTTTGCAAAGAATTAGAAAAACATGGATATAATTATCACGGCAAAGACATATTTTATTCTGGTGTAACAGGAGAGCCGTTGGAAGCATATATTTATTCTGGACCCGTGAGTATTGAATATGTGACTTTTTTTACATTGTCTTATATTGTTTTTATCATTTTAAGATATATTTTTTCAGGTATATTATCAAAAGCTGAAACATATGGTCCAAGATAAGATGCACGCCCGCGCTAGAGGGCCTCGCGCGGTGCTGACGCGACAACCCACCGAAGGACGCTCTCGAGACGGTGGACTTAGGCTCGGCGAAATGGAACGAGATTGTCTCATTGGTTATGGTGCCAGGTAAACATAACTCCGTTTTATAATTAATTAAAAATTTAAAAAAAGGATAGTATGATTGGGCATGCTTCTTTGCAAATAAATAATATTTTTTATAGAGTATACTACTAAAATTTTAAAGAATTTGGCCTAGGACTAACTGGTTCAGCCAGCAATAGGCTTTGTCCGGTAATGAACACTAAGCGTAGGATGTATATTATTATGACGTTATTACATCATAATAATTGTCGCGCCGCGCATGTTGCATGATGGAATCGATGGTGCCGGCCTACTATTGCATTATTACAACGCTGAAGTCTGGGGTTCGAATCCCGGATCGAGTGATGTGATATGGAATTTTCCATTCATATATTTATATCAGAGATACATCTATACATCTTTCTGCCTTTAATGCGTCAATAGGTTCTTTAATAACGATTCGATAGGTAATTTTGATACAAAATATGATTCAAAGCCAATTTCTTTTTAGATTAGGTCGTTTTAATTTTAAAGGTGGTAAAAGGCGATATGGTAATGTTTGTGTTGCAGCATGTTGCTGATGGAGCGGCTGATGCTGGCGTCGGACGCGTTCAGCGCGGACGTGTGCGACGCGTGCGGGCGCCTCGCGTCGCGCGCCTGGTGCCACGCGTGCCGCTCCTCCGCCGCCGTCTCCACCATCGAGATGCCGTACGCATGCAAATTACTCTTCCAAGAACTCGCCTCTATGAACATTGTGCCTAAACTCACGCTCAAAAAATATTGCTGAAATACTTCCGTGTAATAAATATTTCTTCTTGCGTAAACTTATATGATTTTATTTTGTTTCAACTACCCACAAGTGTTAGAAAAAAAAAAACCGAATACTTGTCCTTTCTAAATATAGAGAGTCTCCTGCCTTATAGTGGTACTTAATGCAATGAAAATACGTCCCCAATAAGTATTATATGACAATGATTTTATTCAAATGTCTTATAATATCACAGTAGGATAAAATTATAAAATAGCCAGTGTAGTTATAAAAATATTTTTATTAAAATAATTGAATAATAATTCAATTTTACATAATTGTTAGTTTTTTAAAACTTGCCTTAATTAACACGTGTAAAGCCCACATTGAAAATAGAACAAATGCGTAAAAGAATCCACTATAGGAAAATAGTCTGAACGCAATGTATCCGATGATCAACCACACGACGACGGCATGTGAGCCCAGGCGCCGGAGAGACAACCTGGCAGGCAGCTCTTGCCGAACAATTGTTTGATGGTTTGTTATGTCTTTCATGTAAGTCTGAATCGAACACGGCTTCTGTAGTATCTCACGGGCCACATAACCCAAAAAATCTTGCCTGCTCCAGAGAATAGAGAATTTGTCTCCATACTGAAATAGAAAACTAATATAATGCAATGAAGTATTTTATCATATTATGCTACATTATTTTTTATATTGACATTTGAATAGTTGTATTAGTTTTTTTTTTTATTCTGGCCCGGCATCGTGCACATTGCACCTGATGGTGAGCGCAAATGCCGCCCAGGCAGAGTATCCATTGGCATCAGACGGCAGTCCCATGCCAATAGATACTATTATGCCGGCCTGCTAAGATGCCTCTTCACACTACGGCGGAAGGACCCAGGATTATAGGAAGGAGGGAACACGTGAGACGGCAAACAATTCCACAGCCTGACGGTGCGGCATAAAAAAGAATTTGAAAACTGTTTGGTTCGCGCCGGGATGGTGTGGACCGTCAAGCCATGGCTTCGCAAGCCAGCACGCGTGGTTCTGATAAGGAATGGAGAGGAGAGGATCAAGTTGAACAATTCTTCAGAGCATTCACCGTGATAAAGGCGGTAGAACACGTTTAGAGAGGCGACATCCCTCCGGAGTTGTAGCGACTCTAAGTTGCTCGTAACGTCTGCATCATTCACAATGCGGATGGCCCGCCGCTGCAATCCATCCAAGGCATCGAGCAGGTACTGGATTGAGATCACAGCAGATATCCACACCAAGGATACTCAGGTCATTCCGCATTGAGAGGGGAGCACCCTGAATAATGGGGAGGGGGGGGGGGGTATTTATTATGAGTTGTTAGACCAAGAACCCGTGGCTGCGGGACTTTCATTTAGTAAAAGCTGAAAGTATGTCTGCGCGTACCTCTAACATTACACGATCAACTGTTAATATTATAACGCCAGCAAAATAATAAATTATTAAATATTACAATATTTTCAGAATTAAATATTTTTTAGCTGAATTTTAAATATGGTATGGCAACTATCGAAAGGTTTTCCCTTGGTAGTCGGACACTTGATGATTTTTCATCTTGCCAGACATATTGATCTAATAACTTCCAAACCCACTAAGATCGGAACTTCATAATAGCTAATTGTGTGATGACTGATAAACATGCCAGAAGCATGCGCAGACAAACATTTAGGTTTTATAAAATGATGAAAGTCTAGCGGCCACGGACTCTTGCTCTTTTAAGAGCGTTTATACCTTCCGCGCGCTTTTTGGCTTAAAAACAGAACTTTTCAAACCAGTTAATAGCCACCAATAAACAATACAAAGGAAAAATAATTATTACTAATTTTAGAAAAGGTTGTCATCTAGGGATTTTGGTGGAAAACATTTTATATTGATGGATAATTTGTGAGTGTAAGGATTCTCAAGTTCAGTCCCAAGTCTCAAGTTTCGTTATTTAGGCTTTAAATGGCAATTTAGAAGGTTAAGATATCCGACATCACTAAAATATATAATAATAATAATAATCATTTATTTCAGGTAACCAAGGACCCATAGCAAAGACAATACACAAATAATACATACATCCACAAGAACATACATTTTCTTTTTTTTCTGCCTCTATCCGGCACCATATGTGATATGTTTGTCACAACAGTGCCGTACATAAAAGCAATCTGGCTTATCAGCTATCATTTTCAGGACAGTGTTGGAACTGAGTCGAATTCTGCGCACCAAGGACGCACATCTTTTTCGCATAATCGAGTAGAAACAATCAGTGCGCGCCGCAGCAAACATACTCGAAGCACTGCAGTAACGGGGCAGTCCCAACACCGCCCTGAATGCATTATTAAATTGGACACGCAGTGCGCTGTAATTGACACGCGTGTAGCTGACCCACAAACTGCACGTGTATAGGGAGGTACAATAAGCACGAAACAGCGTAATCTTAACTTCGGTAGAACACCTTGCAAACCTACGAGCCAGCATATTCGCTCTGTTTGACAGCGCTCTACGTTCCCGTTCTATGTCAGCACTGTCGTTAAGACACGCTGTGACTATATGGCCCAAATATTTAAATTTAAACACCCTATCTAATGTTACACTGTTAAGATAAATCGGTGGTATGCTTTTAGGGCACCTAGCACTAGCAGTCTCAAAGACCATGTACTGACTTTTAGTTACATTATATTTTAAACCATGACCGCAGGCGTACTTTTCACAGATATTCAACAGCTTTCTTAAGCCACAAATGGACGCACTCAATAGCACCATATCGTCGGCATAACTTAAGTTATTAACGCATACATCATCAATGTGACATCCGATGTGCTGGCCGCTGAGAGCAACAATCAGATCATTCACGTAGAGGTTGAACAGTGTAGGCGAGGTCAATCCACCCTGTCTAACACCGCATTCTAACCCATAGGGCTCAGACATCACCCCCGACCATCTTACAAAATTTATTTGATTCGTATACCAGTGCTTTAAGATTTTTATAAGTTCACACGGCAGGTCAATTTCAATTAGTTTTTTCCACAAAATATCATATGAAACTAGATCAAAAGCCTTGGATAAGTCCAGAAAACACGCGTAAACAGGAGTTTTTCGATTCAAGTAGTATTTCACAGTTTGTTTGAGACAGAGTATCGCACTTTCCGTAGAGAGTTGGGGTCTAAATCCAAACTGATTGTCATGTAGTTTGACATATTTATTAAACTCTGTGTTCAACAAACTGTAATTGTTTTTATCACTAAGATCACCAGTTTTATTTTTCACTACTGGAACTACAATAGTTTTCATAAGATCCTTTGGCAGGTGGGAGTGGTTTAAGCATAAAGTGTAAAATACAGACAATATGTCAGATATATGAGGGCCCACATGTTGCAAGTGCTCAATGCTAAGACCATCATGCCCCGTGGATTTACCTCTTGTCATATGCCGGATACACTTTTCAACATCAACGGTGTTAAATGCACGCTCGGAGTCCTAATTGGCATTAGGACATCGAGAATTCCAGTTGAAGGCCCCAAGGGTGATCTTACTGAAAAATGATTACTGAACACTTCTGCAATCCCCTTATGATCGCTGACCCCATCGACACTTACAGGAAGCCCAGGCTTTATATTTGCCTTATTTGTTGTATGCCAGAAACTGCGAAAGTCACCCCTGCAATGTTTTTCTGCAATAGCGTCCATCATAATTTGATCATGGTGATCTTGGCACCATTTTAAGCGAGATTTAAACACTCGCTTACTATCGTGCATTTCGTTAAAAATAACACCTGATTTTGGTTTGCCATAAGATACCCATAAGTTAAATTTTAACCTAGCATTATCATGAGCCTCACGGATGTGCCTGTTCCAACCCACTATACGCTGTGCTCTCCTACCCTGTTTTGCGGTCTTCTGGCTAGCCGAGGACGAATCCCGGAGGGCGGATACAATGTCTGCGTACAGAAAATCAAGAGCACGCTTATGGTCTGTGTGATGAATATTACTTTGTCTATGTCAATGTCTATGGTCTAATGTCACATAAAAGTGTCACATTGTCTGTCAAGGTCTAGAAATGTCGATTGTCGAATGTATCACTGTTCAAATAAATAATACAAAAAGATTTGTGTTATTTCTATAAGACCAAACATCACATGGTGTCAGGTGTGAACATTGTTGTAAGCGAGGATGTGGAAAGTGTAAACACCACAATCTGTAACATCTGTATTGTGAAAATCGTGAAGAAAAACGAAAAACAATATGGAGGAGCATGTCATACAACCAAAGTTGGAGAAAAACAAATCGATATATTCCTCAACACTGCAAGGTTTTAACTTCTTGGCAAGTAACCTGGATGATGAATGGAAAAAATGGAAGTTGAATTTCACAATATTTCTAAAAGCATCTGCATTAGATGAAGAAGAAGACAGCCGATTAGTCTCACTTTTGCTTCACCACATGGGTCCCAATGGCATACCTATATTTCTATCTTTTGGATTAGAAATCGATCAAGTCAAATATGTGGATTTGATAGAAAAGTTTGATAGTCACTTTTCTCCCAAAAAGAATATAACGATGGAGAGACACAAATTTTTTACACATAAACAGAGTGAAAATCAGTCAATAAAAAATTTCCTTATAGATCTGAAGAATTTGTCCAAATCTTGTAGTTTCAAGGAAAATGACAATATGGTCAAAGATATATTCATCTGTAATCTTCACAACAAGTACAATTTTATAAAGGAAAGATTACTAGAAGAAGGAGACATAACATTAGAAAAAACGACTGAAATTGCCTATAATTTAGAAATAAGTAGAAAAAATCTTGCAGAGCTGGAATCAAGTCAAGTGTTACATGTCAAGTCAACAAATAAACCAAAGAAGAATTACAAAAAGAACTATTCAAGTCAATACAGTCAAAAGAAGAACTGTCCAAAACGTGGTCAAATCCATCATCATAAATGTCCGGCAGAAGGTCAAAAGTGCTTGAATTGTGGTAAACTAAATCATTATTCAAAAATGTGCCGATCCCAAAAGTCAGTAAGTCATGTCAAAGTCATAAATAATATTGAACAAAATAATTCAAATAAATTTATTGTAGGTCAAATGTCCAATAATGATAATGTGGATAAATGGGAAATTAAAATTGCTATTAATCATAAATATATTGTAGCTCAAATAGATACAGGTTGTCCAATTAATATTATGTCAAAGGAAACATATTCAAATGTTTTAAGATTACCTATGTCCAAAATAAGACAGTCAAGTGCTGAACTTATGTCATTTTGTGGTACAAAAATACCAGTAATAGGCAGAGCTATAATTTTTTGTGAAATCAAACCTGGTCAAAAACAAAATATTGAATTTGTTATAACTTCATTATATCAAATGACAATATTAGGTCTTAAAACATGTGAGAAATTTAATATAGTTCAAAAATGTTATACAGTCAATATAAGTAATAATTGTATTTCAAATAATTGTAATGGAAGCATTCTAGATAAATATCAAGAGGTATTTGAAGGCATTGGTCTTTTACCTGGAGAATACAATATTAATATAAAACAAAATGTAGAGGGCCATATAGACCCACCAAGAAAATTACCTTTTAAATTGAAAGACAGATTTAAAATTGAATTAGACTCAATGGTTAAAAATGGTATAATACAGAAAGTCAATGAACCATGTAAATTTATAAGTTCTATTGTCTGTGTAGAGAAACCAAATAAAGGTTTAAGGATTTGTCTAGATCCAAGATACATTAATCAATATATTATTAGGTCAAAATTAAATATTCCAACACTAGAATCATTGACTATCAGAATTAAGTGGATCTCAATTATTTTCTGTATTTGATGCTAGTTCAGGATTTTGGTCTCTAAAACTTGATAAAGAGAGCTCTAAGTTAACTGCTTTTAATACAGAATATGGAATTTATTCTTTTCTTAGAATGCCATTTGGAATATCCACAGCAGCGGAACAATTCCAACATGCTCTTCAAAGTCTATTATATGGCATACCAAACTTAGTTATATATATTGATGATATTCTGATATATGCCAAGTCACAAGAACAGCATGACACAATTTTAGTACAATTTTTAGAGAGAGCTAAAGAAATAGGTCTAAAATTAAATAAAAATAAAACACAGTTTTGTCAAAAATCTGTTAAATTTATGGGTCAAATATTGAGTCAAGAAGGTATAAAACCACAAGAGTCAAAAATTAAGGCAATAGATAATATGTTACCACCAACATCTGTAAAAGAACTTCAAAGGTTCTTAGGTCTTGTCAATTATCTTGGAAAATATATATCAAATCTTAGTCTAGAAACTACTAATCTTAGGTTATTACTTAAGAAAAATGTTCCATGGAGTTGGAATTCAAATCATCAAAATGAGTTTGAAAATTTAAAAAAGCTGATTAGCTCAGCACCAGTCTTGACTTACTATGATAATAATAAAGAACTTACCTTATCTGTAGATGCATCACAAAGTCCTTTAGGAGCAGTCATTTTGCATGATAAAAATCCAATAGCTTATGCTTCTAAAAGCATGAATGACTCTCAGAAAAGATATAGTAAAATTGAAAAAGAACTCTTAGCAATTGTCTTTGGTTGTACCAAATTTCATCATTATGTTTACGGTCAGACAGTTAAAGTAGAAACTGATCATAAGCCTCTAGTTAGCATTTTCAAGAAAAATTTGTCTGATATTCCACAAAGATTGCAAAGAATGATGCTAAGATTGCAACAATATAGCTTATTAGTCATACATGTGCCAGGTAAACATATGTATATTGCTGATACCTTAAGTCGAGCTAAATTTAAACAAGACTATACTCATGATGAGACAGATGAAGTCTTAAAGAATCTTAATGATGATTTGAGAGTACATGCAAATTTTTTTGTGAATTCAATTCATGTAAGTCAAAATAAATTAAGTCAATTAAGGTCTGAAACATCAAAAGATGTTACATTGCAAAAAATTGTTAATTTAATTAACAATGGGTGGCCATGCAAAAAATCTATGTTACCCGATGATGTCAAACAATACTATAAATTTAAACATGAATTACATGTTATAGATGGTATAGTCTTTAAGCTTAATAGCATTGTCATACCTATGTCTTTACGTCAGGAAATGTTACAAAAGATGCACGAAAGTCATTTAGGCATAACAGGTACCAAAAATTTTGTCAGAGGTATCATATTTTGGCCTTATATGAACAGTGAAATAGAAAGTTATATAGAGAAGTGTCACATATGTCAAAAATATAGGAAAAATAATCCACCACAACCTTTAATGTCACATAAGATACCAGATCTACCATGGGAAAAAGTAGGTGCTGATATTTTTCAATTTGAGTCAAAAAATTATTTGTTAATTGTAGATTATTATTCAGAATATTTTGAAATAACTCCAATTAACTCTTATAATAGTCAAAATGTGATAACACAATTTAAAAATATTTTTAGTCGTCATGGCATACCATTAGAAGTTATGACTGACAATGGTCCGCCTTTTAATTCCAAAGAATTCAAAGATTTTTGTAGTTCATGGGATATTAAACATATCACATCAAGTCCTCATTATCCAAAAAGTAATGGACTTGCTGAACGTACTATACGTACAGTGAAAAACATATTTAGAAAATGTAAAGAGTCTGGGTCAGATATATATCTAGGCATACTAATGTTCAGAAATACACCAAAAGCAGAAGGCATTGCCTCACCTGCTCAAATGTCACGAAATCTTAGATGCATGATACCGGCATCCTCATCAAATTTAAATCCATCTATAGAAATTCATAAAAATGTCAGAAGTAAATTTATAAAAAAGCAAGGAAAAGTTAAATTCTATTATGACAAGAAAGTTAAATTTTTACCTGAAGTCAAGGTAGGAGAAAATATATTATTTAAGCATGACCCTAAGTCTAATTGGGTTCCTGCAACAGTCCTTAAAGAAATCATTCCAAAAAGGAGCTATCAGGTTAAAACACCTGAAGGTGTTATCTATCAAAGAAATAGAGAACATTTGTTAAAGTCAAATAGGTCAACTCCTATAAATGTCTCAGACACAGAGAAACAAAATCAACAAAGTCAAGTTGATCAATATCATAATAGACCACAAAGAACAAGAGTTCGACCAAAATGGTTAAATGATTATAAAATTAACAAAATAAATAAAATGTCAACAAAATAGATATTATTGTATTGTATAAAATAAGAAACAACAAATTTATATGTATATGTATTGTATAAAACAATAAGAATTTTTTGTTATTATATAATTAATATAAGTTGTCTTTAATATCTTAAGTTGTACTCATATCTATCTTTAGAATTTTCTTTATATAAAAAAAGGGACATGTGATGAATATTACTTTGTCTATGTCAATGTCTATGGTCTAATGTCACATAAAAGTGTCACATTGTCTGTCAAGGTCTAGAAATGTCGATTGTCGAATGTATCACTGTTCAAATAAATAATACAAAAAGATTTGTGTTATTTCTATAAGACCAAACATCACAGTCTGGGTCACTACAATAACAATTAGTACATTTTAAAAATTCACTAGTAAAGTTAATTAATTTTAATCGCTTATTACATTCATTTTTATAATTGATTACCATTTCTTGGTCCCTTATTCCCCAAACTATAAGATGAAAATAAAAATATTATCAGACTAATGAGACCCTTATGGAGGGATTTTGCTGAGAAAAATAATCTTTTTGTATTTAGTTCCTGAAAAATAAAAATTTAAACAGTGCGAAATTATTCAGAAACTCTCGTCAAGAACATTTTTTTTTTTTCACCAACCTATCGCACATAATTTTTTATAGCAATTGCATATTATAATAGAAGAACAACTTATCAATAAATTACCATTTTTATATTTCAACAAAATTAGTTTTCATGTTTTCTACAAATATTTTAAAAACCGCTATAAAACACGTTGTCCGACCTGCATCAAATCACTAATCAGACCGCCGCAAGGCCTTCTAGACGGAGGACGTATCGCTCGTCGCTCCGGTCTGGCTGCAGTCGATTTTTGCCGTACGTAGCAAAAATAGCCACACGCGGACTGCGATTGCCACATTTTAGTACTTTGGTAGTAAAATATTTAATTTTTTTTTAATTACCTACAATGATTTTGTAGTGAGTATAAATTATGTTTCAGATAATATAATGGGATGTAATTCCGAGGCAAAATTATGTTATGTATTGTAATATAAAATTAAATATTTTTCGTAATTGTAAGGGGTTGTAAGGCCCCTAACTCTATTCATATGTTCGAACACGAAATGGTTAATAAAACGTCCGTAGTGTCTACTGATTGAACACTGATTTGAATGCAACTTAACAATGTAATCATGACGAAAATATGATTAGTATCTAAATTTGTATTGTTCATTGCTTGCACAGTAATATTTGTCTACTTATAATGCAAATAAAAATTTTTATGATATTATATTACCAATATATAAATCATAAGTTACATTTCAATTGAATATTAGAATTTTGAAGCGCACGGATCAAAGTTGGTTGAGCTGACTATATAGCGAGCCGACGACGCGGCAGCACTATACTCGGAAATCGAATCCGAGATCAAAAATGTAAACAAACCAATGTCATTGTAAAAGTGACATTTCAGGGTTAAGAAACATTTTCTCAAAAACATATTGCGTATAATTTGATTAGTGAATAGATTCAAATGTTGCGAGTACTATGTTTTATTTATATATATTTATTTTTGAATTTTGAACATTTTGAATGTTTTATTATGCCTGTCGACGTGACCCTTGACTTGGGTCCAAACAAATTCTAATGGGTTTAACTCACAGTGATTTTCAAAGACCATATTACGTTCGGCTAGGAACACGAGCGCCAGAAATTATAGGAACAAAATAGAACAAAAACTTAACAGAAAACGTGAAACCAGCGTCACGGTGACGTAACTTTATCACATGATGCATATTCATCAAGTAAAGCAACTAAATGAAATAAAGGGAGGTGTCGCGGGCGTCAAAGCGACGTATTTGTAGTTAAGAAGACGAAATTTTAAAAATGTTTTATTTCAGTGGCCTAATGGTTACGAATTTCTGCATAATACCTGTAGCAGAAAATATTTTCGTACCATTTTTTTCACATACTTAAAAAAGAAGTTGAAATTGTAGTTTATGTAAATATTATACCAAATAATTTTTATTTGGCTTTGTTTTATACTTATTTAATGAATAAGAATAATTCCAACTTGTTTTTTTAACGGTTGTGAACAAACTACCATGACAAATTTTTTATTGTAGTGGTAACACTTTTGTTTACATTTTTGATCTCGGATTCCATTTCCGAGTATACGCACACAGCTTTGGTCGCTTATGTGTGCGTGAAAATAACGAAGAAATACATATAGTTGACTTTGCGCGCAAGGTGTAAACGCTCTTAATAAACGGTGAAAATATGAATTTAATCTTCTTTTTTTTTCTGTGAATGGCGAGACGAGCGTGCCGTTCGCCTGATGTGATGCGACCGCTAATGAACAGTAGTAAAACTAAACAACACCTTGAACCAATGCTTGGCATTCAACTGCGCTCGCCATCCTGAGACATAAGATGTTAAGTCTCAATATGTCCAGTAATCACTCTGGCTACAATGTCCTTCAATCCGAAACACAACAGTGCATTTAAACTGCTGTTTGACGGGAGAAATAGACATTGCGGTGGTACCCACCCAGGCAGGCTCTCACATATGAGAGACCTACCACCAGTACTCACATATGAGAGACCTACCACCAGTACTCACATATGAGAGACCTACCACCAGTACATCTTTAATCTTGTAATCTTTTAAAACTAATGTCAAAACTAAAGCAATATACGGATCGCAAATGATTCAAGAGCAAACAAAAAATCATTTAGGTTCAGCAATAATATTTAAATAGTGATCCTGAATAAGCAGTAAAAAATATTTATATGTAATGATAAATTTCCACAAATCCATTTATAATAATACATACCACTTCATTTATTCTTGAAGCTATTTGATACAGCATTCTTATCAGAATTGTACTCTCATAGGAGGTGATAGGCATAAGATCTGGATCACCCATATAACTTATTTTAGTAGATTTACTTCGTAGCTGAAAAGTAAATAATAAAAAGTAGATATTTCAAACAAGATTTTAGTTGCATTATAATTATATTTTATACATACTTTGTTTGTTATTGAAAGTGGAAAACTTGTTGAATTTATATATGACGAGTGGTCCAGTGAATTGTCTTCTAATATTGGTTCAGGTGGAATTATAGCGTTTTCATTTAGCTAGAAAAAATAATCATTTATTATAGTAAACAATGACTTCATATTCAGTTAGTAAATATATGTTACAGAAATGGCCATACCCCAAAAATCATTGAAAGATAATGAAAAGAAGCATTGAGATAAGTTGGAACTTTTTTAGTTTCCTCCAATAATATGTTGTCTTCTGCATTTATATTGTTTATCATAAGCCAATTTTTTAATGATGGCCAAAATCCTGTAACAAAAGAGGACTTTTAGAATATAATTAATTTAACAGCGACATACTAAACAAATAGTACCTAAACCATATTTACCTTGATTGTTCGCATTTATTTTGTTATTAAGATCTTCCAAATTTTTTTCACACGTTGCTTTCGATGAAACTATTCTTTTTAAGAGTCCCATAATAAATGGTCGTGTGGAATCGCTCCAAACAGGTTCATATTCAAAATTGGCCGAAAGATTTAGTTCTGATATAGCTTGTTTTGCTATTGCTACCCATTTGTGTAATGCTACGCCATTATATGTATAACTGTGAATATAAATTAAGTAGTGAATGAAATAGGTAAAATAATTCTTTGGACTGGCAATATAATTAATATAATTTACCTTTGATCGTGTGAAGATTGATAAAAACTGGAATCCATTGAGTGGGACAGAGTAGTTCCACTGTCCACAATAGCCTGTTCTAAATTACGTAAAATAGGTACTAAATGTTGTTGAGAAAACACCTACAAAGAAAATTCATATTTTTATTGTATTGAAATATAAAGCTACTATCTTTACATAAAAAAAAATCGTGCTTGTATCTCTAATTTGCTCCGTAAATGGATATACTTACATTTTTTTTAAATTTTAATTGTTCATGGGCATTCTTTATTGGTCTGTGTTTGTATAAATATTTAATAATTAATGATCAAAATAAAATGAATTCTGATCAATCATTTGAAAACTTTAAATATTATTACTGTACTTTTTATTATAGGTTCAATGATCTAAATTTCAAGAGTGTGAATTTTATAGCCCAATATTTTTTTTTTGTTAAAACAAAAATAATTACCTTTCCGAGCCTAAATAGCATTGCTGCATTTTTATAAGCCGTTAAATCAAGCCTCATAAATCTTGGTATAACCAGTTGAAAGATGCAAGTGTATGATGGAAAATTTTCTGCAATGAATTGAGTGTAACTTGCATCCAAACTATTAACACTGTTTTCATCAAGATTATTATCAGCCACAGGAAACCTGTAAAAGTATAGTTTTGATCAAACAATTTTATCATAATATCTGTTTTTTTGACAGCCTCCGTGGCGTAGGCGCTTAGACGCCGCCTGTGAAACGAGAGGCTGCGGGTTCGATCCCCGCACCGAGAGAAATGTTTGTATGGCCCATAAATATTTCTTTCGGGTCTTGGTGTTTGTGAGACCGAAAAGTCTCTCGTAGTTCCTGATACTCACGACACAAGGCTCGATCTTAGTGCGGGATCAGGACTATGTATGTGACAGATGTGTGTTATTTATTGGAACGAAGTTCCTTATCGCGCGGTGTGAAAGGGGGCTGAAAGCCGTCTGTGAAAGACGGAAAAAATTCTCACGAAAAGTTGGCACGACACTTTAAAACATTTGAGAATCGTTTTTTATTTCTTTATTTGAAAATGATGTCATACATTTTATTTAACTCTAATAGAGGCAATAAAATATCCAAATACATATTAATATGTTAAAGGCTATAGTAAAAACTAAGAATACGCTGAAGCCCAAAATTAAGTGGGAAACGTTGCGACAATTTCTAATTTTCATCAAATGTCATAAATCAAATTGGTACAAAAGAAACATAAATTGCATAAATATGTGAAAAAAAAAACATAATGATGGTGATACCCAAATGATTCTTTTGGTGGTGACATTTAATTAAAATTACATAATAAAACCGTAATACATTGATTTTCGATCCTCCTTAATAAATTTATTATTATTTACAATTTTAGTTTGTTATCCTGCTGTCAATCATCAACCCTTCATTTGACTATGTATCTTTGACAATTATTACTAAAATTTAGCTTACTGATTAAGTTTATATAACATTATATTTGTTAATAATGAAAGTATTATTTTTATATCTTTTATTATTATTTACAATTTTAGTTTGTTACCCTACTGTCAATCATCAACCCTAGATTTGACTATGTATATTTACCAATTATTACTACAATTGAGCCTACTGATTAAGTTTATATTACATTATATTTGTTAATAACAAAAAAAATAGTATTTTTATAACTTAAGAAGTAAAATTTTATTACAATTCCTTCACTAATTAATCGAAAGGAACTTCGTTCCATCCGGGTGTCCGCTGACACCTCTCAAGTTTTTTTTATTTTAAACTAAATAACTATATTAACTGGGACGGGCGATAGCGTCCGTCCCAGTTTCGCTTGGGCGCACCATGCAGTTATTTTTTATTCCTCACCAGATAGAGTAATTTTTCGTAAAAACTCTTGTATACCGAACATTGAGATGTAGATATACCACTATAACTTGTCCTACTCAATCCTCCCCAGTCCCGTCTGTCCAGTGACTTTCCGTCACTATCCATCCCGTCTCAACCTGTGCCTTTACAGTTCATCCTATCCCATCAAATTAAATCTATTAGCTATCCCAGTTTTATCCTATCTTGCCATACTAAAATAGTGCGAAACGTATATTTAAGGTAACATAGGCCTCCCCACTCCACATCAACCTGTTGGAAGCGGTCTGCATCCAGCGACTTCCTGCAACCTTATCCAGGTTGTTCGTCCACCAAATATTGTGTATCTACACAAAATTCAAGTCTTTTTCAAAATACTTTTTATTACCTGCTCTCGCTAATCCCCCTATTAACATATCTCCAAGGCTGAATAAGACTCAACCATAGCTCCATCACAAGCCTGAAGGATGCGTCTAGTGGCCAAGTGTTGACCAGATGTTTCAGATAGTGGTAGGCGCGAGCACACATTTTTTGCCGCGCATATTTTCGTAACGACGAGGATGGAAATACAGCGTCTGACATGTGTTTTGTTGGAAACGAATGTAAATGTTTCACAAGCACGCGCACAGCTCGTACCCTTTCAGGACTTGATACATTAACTGGATGAGTTCTTTTGTACATCTGTAAAAGAACAATATGACCATTATATACATATAAAACAAGTTGGAATTGACCTGCATCAAGCAACTCCTTATGTTATGTTGCCTGCCTAACAAACTTCCAACAGATATCTATGTTAATCCTTGAATATGCCAATATACAGAAATAATCAGAATAATCATGATTGCACATATAAAAAAGTATGTATGAGAGAATAATAAAAATATTGCTTTGTTTAACAAGATCATGATCAACACTTAATTTATGAACTGCTCTGAATTTTGCTAAATTGCAACTTGTGTATGATCACTGTATAGTTAAGTTGTTTTGAAAAGAGCTTTCTTTGAGAGAGTTTCTTGCCCATTCTTCTGTGGCTGAATCTAAATAATGAAATTATTACCTCAACACTTCTGGGACCAAATGATTCAACACTCATCCATATGTCAATAAAGACTTGCAAGACAGTCTCTGATCGCCAGATTTCATTTCGTGATTGAGTTTGTGATGTATGTTGATTGTTTATGCTTGAGCCAGTTAAATCTGGTAGTAATAACAAAGAGGGAGAGTGTAGAGGCCTGTAAAATAAAAAATCTAAGGTTTAGGTCTGTATAATTTTACTTTCTACTACTACTAGTCTTTATGCATGTTATGAGATAGTAGGATTACAATTATTGTTCTTAAAATTAAGCATATGATAGCAGTTACATTAAAATTATGCATTTAGGAGCTTTGCTTTATCAATAGTGTTGAGACTTTGTCACTACTCTTTTTAAAACATGTTTTACTTTATTTGTCTGGAATAAATGGATTTTGAAAATGTATAAATTGAAATTTTAATGATTGTTTGTTAAAAAACATTCAGCAAATATCTAAACTTATTACTCCCAAAGTTATTATTACCAAGCTTGTATTGCTTATTTCTATTATTATACCTCATATGTATTTACCTGTTTGCAGTTTGTAATGGTGCAGCCACAGGGACTTTGCCAGAATAATTGGCTATATGTGGTAAGACTGGCATGTTAGGATCCGTTGGCAAAAAATGCATTAGATAATCACATGCCAGGGCAAAATAAACACTGTTCCAGCTTTCCCATGAGCTCTTGTTGTGACTGTTACTTATGAGATGCAACGCGAAATGAAATATGTAATAATCAAAAGGATCTGAGATAAGTGTTGAGGAAATTATTGATACTTTTGAGAGAAATAAGTATTCAGAATGTTTTTTTTAGTATTGCACAACTTCTGATATTAAGAGCGTTTATACCCTTTGCGCGCTTTTTGGCTAAAAAAACAGGACTTTTCAAATGAGTTAATAGCCACCAATAAACAATTTCAAGGAAAAATAATTAGTACTAATTTTAGAAAAGGTTGTAATCTAGGGATTTTGGTGAAAAACATTATAGATTGATGGATAATTTGTGAGTACTATAAGGATTACTGAACACTAGTTTCGTTATTTAGGCTTTAAGTGGCAATTTAGAAGCTTAAAATATCCGAAATCACTAAATATAAGATGAAAATAAAAATATTATCCGACTAATAAGACCCTTATGGAGGGATTTTGCTGAGAAAATAATAATTTTATGTTTAGTTCCTGAAAAATAAAAATTTAAACAATGCGAAATTATTCAGAAACTTTCGTCAAGAACATATTTTTTTTCACCAACTTATCGTACATAATTTTTTATAGCAATTGCATATTATAATTGAAGAACATATTATCAATAAATTGCCATTTTTATATTTCGATAAAATTAGTTTTCATGTTTTCTACATATATTTTAAAAACCACTATAAAACACGCTGTCCGCCGAGCATCAAATCAGACCGCCCCGCCGCAAGGCCTTCTAGAGGGAGGACGTATCGCTCGACGCTCCGGCCTGGCTGCAGTCGATTTTTGCCGTGCGTCGTAAAAATAGCCACGCGCGGAATGCGATTGCCACATCTTAGTACTTTGGTAGTAAAACATATTTTTTCTTTTTATTACCTACAATGATTTTGTAGTGAGTATAAATTATGTTTCAGATAATATAATGGGATGTAATTCCGAGGCTAAATTATGTTATGTATTGTGATATAAAATTAAATATATTTCGTAATTGTAAGGGGTTGTAAGGCCCCTAACTCTTTTCATGTGTTCGAACACGAAATGATTAATAAACGTCCGTAGTGTCTACTGATTGAATACTGATTTGAATGCAACTTAACAATGTAATAATAACGAAAATATGATTAGTATCTAAATTTGTATTGTTCATTGCTTGTACAGTAATATTTGTCTACTTATAATGCAAATTAAATATTTTTATGATATAATACTTCGATCAAATATACACTAGATACAACATGAACGCTTAGAAAATGGCACCAAAAAAGAGTGCTTTAAGCACTCTTTTGCCTTCAGTGACGCACCGACCGTTGCTTCTAAAACGTCGCAGAACTTGAGACAATATTATGTGAAAAGCTACTTTAAGCTCCAGGAATAAGGTGGAATTTGTGTTAATATATTTGGAATATGTGATTTTTACGTTTACTTTTTTTCATGTCATGCATCGGTGCCACTTTTTAACAGAACTTTTACAGGGAACTGTGTATCTAGTGTATATTTGATCGAAGATATAATATTACCAATATAGTATAAATCATAAGTTACATTTCAATTCAATATTAGAATGTTGAAGCACACGTATCAAAGTTGGTTGCGCTGACTGTATAGCGAGCCGACGCGGCAGCTCTACGCACACAGCTTTGGTCGCTTATGTGTGCGTGAAATTAACGAACAAATACCTATAGTTGACTTTGCGCCCAAGGTGTAAACGCTCTTAATAGAGTTCATGAATGTCAATACCAGAGGCGGCTCATCCAAAAGAGCGCTGGTGCAGTGCACTCCCACGAAAATTACATACTTAGCTAATTTAATAATTTATATATATTTATAATACATAAATCCTTACATTAGGTACATTCTTTATATTTTACTACGCCTATAATAAGTCTTATTATATTACCTATATAGGTACATGTAGCGTCAATTTGTAACGAGTGGAGCGCCAGCGATTGTGCTCCTATGAAACGAAGTTTAGTACGACTCTTAGTACTGTATTCAATGAGTACGAAAGAGAGCTACGACTCGCGCTGACGCGTGAAACAAAAGATATCGTATGAGAAATTAGCGTAATGTGGAGCGCCGCTCACGCGTCACTCAGTTGTCGTACAGCCTAGACATGGGTAACTCAGCGAAAATCCTTGCGTTAGCTCAGTAACTCAGGCGCAGTTAACTGCGCTGGCTCACTGAGTTAACTCAAAATTGCGCCATGGCGCAATAAAATGAAAACGCTTGTCGCCGAGAGAGTAACGAAATGCGTTATGCTGAAAACACATTGTAGGTTTTTGTCTTACGCATAGAGTAAAGAGTACAAAACTATGGTAAAGAGCGCGACTGATATGGTTCGTACGGGTCGTCAGAGGTGTGGTCAGAGGGCCCGCGTACGTTTTTATTTCTTTTAATTTCATTGACAAAGGACGGTTTTCTCGTCTGCCAATGACTAAGCTTTTAGGGATGAAAGAGTCGATTTTAATGTACTCTATATCTCATCTCTATACAACGTGTAACAGGATTAATTCACAACCTCAGACACCCCAACTTTAAAATATTATTGCAATCATAGTTTATGCTTTGAAATCGTACTACCATAATTACAAAATCTTTTATTTATGAAATTAGTTATACCAAAAGTAGGCACTTAACATGGTCACACACGCTCGCGGACACGCACACATGTACACAAGACCCATTCACACGAGTACCTAACGCCGATCGCTGCGCCGCGCGCGCCGGCAGAAACAGCTGACAATAAACGAAATACAAATTACGTACGTAACTGATTACTGGGTGGTTTGGTAAACAAATTATTATTAATTTAATCTGTAAGCATAACATTTGTGTTTTAGCTATAAAATCTAAATATTTTACTTACTAGATATAATGCGTACGAACCCAACATAAGACAATATTTTGCATGAATCGGCTATAAAATATTATTCATTTCACTTCCACTGAACTTAGTTCCTACAGGCGGCCAGGATACGGGCGTCATTTATTTTGCATTACTAATGAATAAGATAATAAGAAACGCAATATCTAACAACGAAGACTAGATTGGGAATCACAACACAAAAAAAAAATACAACAAAATAAACTTACGTGTTACATGGCACTCATGCGGCGATTTCTTTTTAAAATATGTTCGAAATGTCCACCACCTTGATACACTTTGATGCACATTTGCGTAATTGTTCACGTAATTTATGTAAAACTTCAGTGTCACTTTTCACTTTTAGGAAGGCTACCACTATTCTACTTTCTAGTACTCTAGTTATACCAGAGATTTATTACGTCCCCACAAAAAAGTCAAGAGGCGTCAAGTCAGGTGACCTAGGAGGCCATTGCACAGGTTCGCCGCGACCTATCCAGCGCTCTCCAAACTCAGCATCAAGATACTGACGGACACTACACTGGTGCCGTGCCTGTTGTTAAATGTCCTGCATGCCAATGATACACTATCACCACACAGTGCTAAAGTCTCACCATTTCAGTGTATTCAATATTCGAATACCGAAAAGACATCGCGCGCGAAAGTTATCGAAATATCTACTTAACACTTAAACACAAATAGACACAGATAACTGCGGTGCACGACTGGATTTTTTCACACAGTCGGTGCCCATTTAGGGATTGCAATAACGGGATATCCGACACACCGGGATTCCGCATACATTGTAGCAAAATTACAAACCGAATTTAATCACCATTTTAACGTTCCGTGAAATTATTTTTCATAGAAATACCTACTTGTTGTTTCTTTTCATTGTGATTTTGTTACAATTTAATTTGTTTCGTTTAAGTGCATGTATTGCGCGGGATTTGGATCGCCCGGTCTTGCAAATACCGGGAGTATTTTTTTTCACGGCGCATCCCTATACCGATTGCCAAACCTTTTGATGTACCGCCGCGCCGCGCCGCGCGCGCCATCGTTTGTCGGATGGATCAAATTGCATTAAACAATTGCTGCATCCTGCTCTATCTAGTTGTAGTTAAATGTGCGGAAAAGAGAATATGATAGTTATTTATTTTGGTAGCTTATTACGTTTATTCAGGCCTATCGTTGTGTGCGTTTGATTAATGATAGATTGCTTAAATAAACTTTATCACGATCAAAATAAAGTTCATTTTTGTTCATTATTTAGTTTATTAGAGTTTTCGTTTAGCGATTCATTTAAAAATGATCTTATGTCGTCGAGTTACGTTTCAATTTCGTTTGTACGGAGAACTAAATGAAAGAGTGTCTGTAATTTACTTGGTCTTAACTAATTATTTTGAAAAAAAATATCTACCAAAAAAAATGTTGATATCGGTTCAGTAGCTGATTCTGAATGTACTACTTTCCGCTTTTACATTTAAATCTGTTACATGTTGTATAAATAAATAAATAATTTATTTTTTAAAATGAAATTAATCCTTGTTGGCGCTTATTATAAACAGTCCTAAGACTGTGATAGCCTGTTGTACTAGAATATTCGAGTTTGCAACTGTTTTATTGTCAAAATCAATGATTCAATTAATATTAATTCGCACATCAATCAATTATATAATACTATGATTGATTAAATTCTGTACGCAAACATAGATTACACATTGAGAATCTGTGGAAAAATATTAAGCAACAATGCCATGTAAACATATTAGAAATACTTATGTATACAATGTGTGAATTCCAAAGTAGGCAAGATCGTGTTTCGAGCACACGTCTTGTTTTTGTTGTTTTTTTTTTATATATATTTCTACTACCAGTGTCATTTTAAAAGAAAACAAAAAAGAGACTACCTGAAGACAAATAACAAAGTAAACTTTTTCCTATTATAATTCCTAAAACAGCGCGTGTATTTTGAAATTTTAACATCAATAACTTAATCTTCGATTGTATAAAAAATTACTTCGTTATCTTTAGTATGATACTTTATTATCTTTAGTACAAATAGGTACTGACTATTTGTTCCCATACTTCTTACTTTAAGTAAGCATATTTGTATTCTTTACATTTAACAATATAAATAATTTCTCTATTACGCACATACTCTAATCGTTTTTCTTCCATTTTTTAAATGAATGCACAGACGAACTTTTGGCTAATTACTAATAATTAAATAAATAAATACACTCAATAATCACATACATAGTCCTGACCCCACATTAAGATCAATTAAGTGTTGTATCGTGGGTATCGGGAACTACGAGAGACTTTTCGGTCTCACAAACATCCAGACCCGAGACAAATACTTGTGGGCCTCACAAACATTTGTCTCGGTGCGGGGATCGAACCCGTGGCCTCTCGTTTCACAGGTGGCGTCTAACCAACTGCGTCACGGAGGCTGTCAATTACGTCCAGTCTAGTATTTACAAACAACTGGTCAAAGAAATGCGGTGTTTATTTCTATTAAGTCAAGTTAGATTCCCAGCCACACCTCATGTAAATAATTAGAAATGTCCAAATTGTATTCAACAATTTTAATTTGTATGCAGATTGAATAAAGAAAATTATACCTTGTACGTATTATAAATTCTAATTTAATTGTAAGTTTTAAGAAATGTTATATTAGTTTGGCTTAAAAAGCTGGTAGCCATATTTATAAAACCTATTGTTGTGTAAACTCAAGTTTGTCCACAATCGCAAATCACTCAAAAGCGCTGTGGTGCACGGAGAAACCATTATTTTTTTCTCTCTTCAAATTTAATTACATTGGACATTATTGTCATTACTACTATTGGACTACTAGTATAAATGTACATTGTATAAATTATGAAAGAATATTTTAATGAAAGCGTTGAAGATATTTTTTACTTTCATTTCTAGTTCCTAATTTCACCTCTTGTCAATTTATGTTAGTTGCGCTGTATGTCTCAGACGTTTTTTGTTTTTGAAGGTCATGCCCTCGAATTTCGACCGATAGTGTGCACACAACAAAAGAATCTATTGTTCAGATCGCTGTAAGACGCGTTGCTCTAGTATTTATAGCCGCTTCTTTACTCTATGCGTAAGACAAAAACCTACAATATGTTTTCAGCTTTATGCGCGTCATCTGCGCGGCGCACGGGGCATGCCACCACACATGCCACGCTCACAAGTCTGTTTATTAGTTTGTGGCAGTGATGTGCCAACTCGGGATAAACCTGACTCGAGTTACAGAATTCGACTTGGAAGGAAGAAACTGAGTGTTGAACTTTGTAGGTAGGATTAAATTAGATAGGTTTTTATAGTTTTTACTGGTATGAGACTGTACTGTTATGTGTGTCTCATATGTAAGAGGCCGCGATGAGTCTGTTACTTTAAAATTTAAAGCAATTTTGATGAAATTTCGTACGTAGCTGATACCCTGATATATTGCATAGGATACTATGTATCCCGAAAATGTAATGTTCCCATAGATATGCATATTTGCTACTCTTTCGTACCAACTTGCGTTCACCTACCGCGATTTTCAAACTCGAGTTAGAAAGAATTTAATTCGAGTAAGTAAATCGAGTTGACACTTCTTGGCTCAAGCTCATTATGATCATTGTTCACTTATATTGTTATTAAGTAAAATGAATTATATAGAAAATAAAGATAACGTGGGTATAACTCCTTTTTGCGCCAACACATTTTGAACAAGTGAGTTAACACATCCGACGCAGTGAACTGAGTTGGCGCAATTGCGCGGCGTAGCGCAGTGTTACACATCTCTAGTACAGCCAGTCACACAGCCAGTCCGCAGTCGTGCCGTGCGCGCGCCGGCGGGATATCCTACTTATGCGCAGTTGTCGTCCTTATGTATACAAACAACGTCAAGCAAGCTCGTTGACTTCGGCAGTTAATTCGAATTTTTTTTTAAAATAAATATTAAAAAATAGTTTGTACGCTTAATCAATTCCATTGCTGATTTTCTCAAGAAAGTAATAGATATCTTCGCACGCCAAAAAGAGCGGCGAATGGATTTTGTATACAAATATAATAAATAGTAAGCTCTAGTTTTTCAATTAATTTTTTTGTGAACCCCCATCAAAAAATTTCACGTGCCGCCTCTGGTCAATACACATTAGTACTATTGTTAGGTGTCAAAATGGGTTTCATAAGTTTGGATGAACATCTATTAGGCAAATATTGTAAAATAAATTAAAAGTGAATTTTATGTTCTGAACTAGTAGTATGGCACAGTTTGTTATTATATAAATAACATTAGTGACATGTAAAACCAATTTTTATTTGTTAAACAAAATCATGTTTAATAATTTTCAGATTTCAATATTTTAATGAAATGCATCTTTGTTCAAGCATTTAAAAGGATACTGAGTGCTAGTGCAACCACATTCATGGACTGTGGATCCGTAGAAAGCATATCTGCATAAAATTGTGGGCATGGTCCTCTTTCTAAAGACATTTGCAAATCCAGCTAAAAATAGAAAAATTAAAATTATATCAAAAATAGGGTTACAATGAGATTAGTTAGATTATGAAGTTTGGCCCTTGAAATGAAAAATCTATAAATATCCAATGTCACAGGGCAATAAATTCACCTATGAAATTTCTAATTTAATTGAAAAGTGACCAAGTCAGAAATAAAAAATAGTTAACTTCTAGAATGTGTCAGTAATGCTGTAAATATTTCTGTATCAGCCCATATAGGTCCCACTGCAGGGCACGGGCCTACTCTACAATCGAGAATACGATTGAGAGTGGTTAGGCAATATAGTCCACCACGCTGGCCTAGTGCGGGTTGGCGGACTTACATACCATAGAAATTCTTATAAATCGCTATGATATGCAGGTTTCCTCACGATGTTTTCCTTCACCGTTTTAGTGCGTGGTGATTGATTATCAATACACACATGACTCCGAAAAGTCAGAGGTGTGCCCTGGGATTCGAACCCGCGACCACTGTGAACATGTGGGCAGCCGCGTCTAGTCCGTTTACCAACAGGCCACCACGCACTTCTAAATATTTAGCATTTTCCAATTGATAACAATAGACTGCTTTTTGAGTTTTAATAAATATTGTAACAAAATTCTGTCTATTTCTTTACAGAAATGGCATTGACAGTATTTTAATGTTAGTCTTGTAATTATGTCCATCAGCTATTGTATATTCTGTGATTAATGAGTTAGAAAGAAATACTCACAGGTAGAACATTCAGTGGCAAATTATACTTTAGAATTGGATCAGACAACAGCTTATAACACAGACGGAACATTGGCCCTTGTGGTTCCAAAAAACTTATTAATGCTTCATATTCATATCTATTGTTATCACATGTTATAGTTCTCAATCCCCATCCGCTGTTGAATGGTGATGAAAATATATTGCTAATTAGCTGTGGAAATAGTGCTTGCAGATCCTTGTTGGGACTCGAATGGTCTATAATACGTGTTAACTCGATCATTCTTTCTTGTATCGGTAAGTTGAGACACGTGTAGAATTGACTCTGTAATAATATAATTTTATTAAAGTAATTATAATATTGAAACAATACACACGTTATTTTTTGGTACAAGGAGTAGATTATTACAGGCATTATACAGTTGATCATACAAAACTAGTAATAACTGTACGCCAAGTATAAATAAACACAAAACAATGGTTACCAGTATGTCATGGGCCATGATGAATGATATTATTTGACAAGTACTGAGTTAATTTATAATGTCTTTATCGTAGTATTGTGTTTTTAAGGAATATAAATAATGCTACAACCAGTTATAAAAAATATATACGAAAATTAAACATGCACTTTACACTTGCTATCGCGCCACTTTTATTTTGACATTTCACATTTCACTCAGGCCCGTCCAACTCCGAATAAAAAAAGTTGCACGTTAAGCTATGCTAGCTATCTCACTATTTTAATATGGATGGCGTTCATCTTACTCATATTTATATTAGTGTGTGTGTGACGTAGTATTTTATGTCACTAGGATTGAAAGATATGTCAAACGTATCTCGTCTCGTTTGCCGCCATCCGCCATTTTCTCTTGTGCCTTGATCAAGTCATAGTACAACGAATCTTATAATTGGAAATTAATAACTTTCTAATCACGGATTCTGGTGCTACAGTTTGCAATCAAAGGCGGTTTTTTTCCTTTTTATTGATTTTGTGTGCTTATGTTTTCGTAAAAGATAAAATAGCCTTAAGTGACCTTAGTGTTTACCGGCTCAAACGAGTAATAGTTTATTATTGAATTTGTGTTAAAATACTTGTTATTTTTGTAAGAACTATGGTAAATAAGTGCATTGTTCCCGGGTGTAAAACTCGGGGACCAAATAATAAATATTTTTGTGTACCCTTCACAAACCAAGCAAGGTGGGAAATGTGGTTAGGGGTTTGTCCATATTTACAAAACATACCTTTTGTTAAACGTAGCCGTATTCGTTTTTGTCATAAACATTTTCTTGCCGAACATATTAATGAAAATTAAAATTAAAACCTTGTGCAATTCCGTGTTTGAACTTGAATATAAATTTAGAGAAACATTTAGAAATAACGCCCACTAATGACCATATAGAACCTTTTATTTTTAAAGTAGTTGTCCCTTCTGATATAGTAAATCAACCGACTATAAACTATGAATGCTTTAATAGTGTAAAAGCAGATATTAGTTCTGACTCTGCTGAGTTACCTGTTGTTTCAAATACATTTCAATCTAAATGTAATGAACCTAGTAGTAGTGCTATATCTCATGTTGACCCTTACATACCACCTAATAGAGAACAGCTAGAAATATGTGTTACCCCATCCACATCATCTACCCTTGCTGTGTCTAATGTAAAAAAACGAAACTGTAGTAGTCAAGTAAAATGTCAGTTAATTAAGCGTATTAGACTAGATCCAAATAAATCTACCCCTCGTAAGCAGATTTTACGTGCATCAATTAACAGATTAAGAAATAAGTTACGTCTTGCACAATTGCAAAAAACAAGGCTTAAGACGAAAGTAACCCTTAATGCTCCTAAAACTAAGTTGTTTTTAAAGAAATATAACATATTAAGTAAATTTGGAAAGTTATTAGTAGATTCACAGTTACGTTTGACTGGTACTTCATTAAAAGGTCGGCGCTATACTAATGACGAAAAAGTATTTGCTTTGTCGTTATATAAGTTAAGCCCTAAGTGCTATGGATTTTTGCGAAAATATATAGCATTACCTTGCAAGTCGCGAATTAATTCCCTGCTTACTAATATTCCTTTGAGGCCTGGTATTAATGACTTTATATTTAAACATTTGGCAGATGCTGCATTAAATAAACCTACAATAGACAGGCAATGCACTTTAATGTTTGATGAAATGAGTATTAAAAAGAACTTAAATTTTAATTATTTTACTGGGGTTATTGAGGGTTTTGAAGATATGGGTTCTGGTAAACGAACAAATAATGTAGCTGATAAAGCTTTAGTCTTTATGTTAAGAGGGTTATTTTCTCCTTGGAAAATTCCGATAGCGTTTTATTTTGCACGAGATGGGGTTAAAACATTTGTTTTAAAGAATATAATAAAAGAAATAGTGTTAGCAGTTTTTAAATCTGGTTTTATAGTTAGAGCTACAGTTAGTGATCAAGGCTCTGCTAATGTTGCTGCTATTAAGTCATTAATATCAGATTCCAATGCTGAACTTTTACGAAGTAATAATTGCACCAATGACATTTGCTACAAAATTGGCCCTTACCAATTATATCATATCTATGATGTACCTCATTTGTTAAAATGTTTTCGTAATAATTTTCAGAAAAAGCATCTCCTTATTGGTTATCGAAGAGCAAAGTGGGAATGTATAGAAAGTCTATACAAATGGGATGGCTTTGGTGGCCGAGCAAGAAGCACCAAACTTACAGAGAAACACATTAATCCAACTTCATATGACAAAATGAAGGTAAATTAAAGTATACAATTTCTATCAAGATTCTGTTTTGATGTGGTCACTAATCACAAAAAGTTATCAATATGTCAAAAGTTTTTTTTTTTTCTATTTATTTAATATAAGATCTTTGAGTAGCTCTGCGACTATGTCAGACCTATTGTACATATAATTATTGAAACTAGCTACATTATTTTATCAAAAATTGTAGAACACCAATATTTAGCCATTATACTCGTCGGTTCTGCCAAAATACTCTGAAATACTCCTGTATCCATTGGATTTACATAAAATTTATCTATCATATTTGCTCTCATAGACTCAGTTCGGGTGCAATTAAGTAGAAGGTGGTGGACATCTTCTATCACTCCACAAAGTGAACAATTGGGAGAGTCAGTATGTTTCATTAGATGTTTGAATTTATTGAGAGGCAAGTGCCCCGATCTGAGTCTATGCGCTACGACGACAAACTGTCTTCTCATATTACTTAACATACAAAAAGGTATTCGAGGAGGTTCTTGTTGGATTGTTCGGTATCAGATTCCTTTTTGAGTAAATATCTTATCACTATGTATTTTCCATTTTTCAAATATTTTGTATCTATATTTATTTAAAATTTCTGTATTTTCTAGCCTTATGTAAATTTCGGTGCCATTACACAAGGATTCTTTCGCTAGCCTATCAACAATCTAGTTTCCTCGAATACCTATATGCGATGGGATCCATTGCAACCTCAGATTAACACCTTTACTCTGCAAAAGTAATACTTTTTTAATTATGGCATATGCTACCGAAGCACCTCTTCCTACAGAGACACATCGAGCAATATGCTGTAAAGCACTTCGGCTATCTGTTAATATGACTACCTCTTTAATATCCGAAGTGGCGATATACGATATTGCTTCTGAGATTGCAAAGAGTTCCACCGCCATTATTGTATTATGAGGGGATACAATTGTATATAGCTCTTTGACATTACAATTGGGATCATAGAAAGCTGCCCCAGACATGTTATTTATTTTGGATCCATCCGTGAATATCCTATAACAGTTTTTATAATTACAATTAATCATTTCTATAACATTGTGTTTTAATAGTGAGCTATTGCATTGATTTTTAGGTACATGAGCTTCATCTACATCTATCTTTATAAACTCTGTGTTAATATTAGACATCCAGGTATTTAATTGAAACATTTGAAGGGTTTGACTTTTATTGCACCTTTCTCTTCTTGTTTCTGCGAAAACTGATACATGCAATGGCTTCTTTTTGTTTTTCCAATATCTTGTTCGACAGTTTAATGAAAGTTTTTCCAAGAGAGAAACAGTTAAATTACCAAATAATGATTGGGTTTTTGAAATATATTTCGTGGCTAGATTTTGACGTCTAATGGAAAGTGGCTGAACGCAGAGTTCATATTCCATGACATGAATGGGTGTTGTTCTAATAAAACCGCCTATAGTACGTAGTGCAATGTTTTGAATTCGGTCAATTTTTCTAAATGTGTTTTAGTGTCATAAATAAAGCTTCCAAAATCTAGCCTACTTCGAATTAAAGCATTATATAATATTCTAAGATGAATGGGATGCAAGCCCCAAGATGCACCTGCTAATACTTTAAGAATGTTCACCATTTTGTAGCTTTAACATGAGTTTGATTAATATGCATTCGCCATAGTAAAGATTTATCTAACCACATACCTAAGTATTTAACATTATCTACTGGTTTTATTGGATGTTATTGATTGTTAAATTTAACTGATTACTTTGCCTTCCTCTTCGAAACAAACAACATTGTGTTTTATGTGGGGATACTTCTAGTCCTATTTCTCTTAAGTCCTCTACAACTGAGTTTAAACAATTTTGAATATCGTGTGCACTATTAACTACATTTTTATTTTGTGTATAGAAAGCAAAATCATCCGCATATTGCAGTGTCTGAACATTTTGATACCCCAAACCTATTTTATAAGTAACTAAATTAAATAATAAAGGTGAGAGAGGATCACCTTGAGCTAAACCCCTCGCTGTCCATCTAAACATTTCGTCCTTATCCATGGAATCTTTAATTAATAACCGTCTTCGGGTTAAAAAAGACCAAATATATTTACAAATTTGAGTTCCTACTTTTAAAGTATCTAGTGTTGAAACTAATTTTTCTATGGAAACATTATTGTAAGCACTTTGAACATCTAGAAAAACCGTCAAAGTTGAAATATTTTTCGAATTTGGGAAGTTAATCGCACTAAGCAGTCAATACACGATTGACCTTTTCTAAAACCGCTTGTGGTAGGCGCTAAGATTTTATTGGTTTCTACGAACCACTCTATACGCTTACATAACATATGATGAAAAATTTTACATATGCAGGACATTAATGAAATAGGCCTGAACTCATTATCACAATTCGGCTTTGGTATAGGGACTACTTTTATATTACGCCATTGGTCTGGTATTATGGAGTGTTTAAAAATCATGTTAAGTATCTTGAGTAGCAATAGTTTTGCTTCAGTTGGTAGGTAGTATATCATGGAATAACTAATTTGATCACTTCCTGGGGCCGTATCTTTTTTTTTTTAATACTATTATTTAATTAATTAATGGAAAAGTTGCTTTCTAAAGAACTGTTTGTAGAAAAAAATAATGGCATTTGAGGCTCAACGGTGTCAGGAGCAAGGCTACGTAAAAGTTCTTCTTTTTTGTGTTTAGGAGCTTCAACATATTCGTTTTTTACACCTTTCAACCAACGCATACGTCGCCAAATCTCTGACGTGTTTACCGTCTCGTCTAAACTATTACAGAATTGTTGCCAACTTTTTGTTTTTGCCTGTCTGTGGATTCGCTGTGCGTTCGCTATTTTTTGTTTTAATAATATAAAGTTATTAGGTGTAGGATTGCGCCTAAAATTTTTAAGTGCAAAACTACGTTCAGCAATAGCCGCAGATAGTGATGGAGTCCAATAAGGCTTAGGACTAAACTTGTGTATAAGTCCACTACAACCCTTAAATGTAGGAATACTCCAGTTAGCCGCACAGCTAATTTCCCCCATAAATAAATTGTATGTGGTTTGAATATTATTAACATCAACTATTATAGAATAATCAACCTGACTTTTTAGGATTTCCTGATATAATTGCCAATTCGCCAGTTTAAAATTTCGGCGATTTCCTCTTCTGGCAGAAGCTATATATTGCATGGAGTACTTAATTAACATATGATCACTGCCTAAGGATTCTCTTGTTACCTGCCATTTCCAATAATCACTAAATCGGAGGAAACAAAAGTAATATCTGGTGAAGATTCTTGCAAAAAAGAGTTAACTTAAAGAGTTAATTCTGGTACTGTCTCCGTTATTAAGTGGCACATAATTGTATTCAAAAGATACATCAAGAATTTGCAATCCTCTTTGATCTGTTTTACATGACCAACTTGCATGGTGTGCATTAAAATCACCGGCTATAATAGTTTTTGTTGAAAACTGAGAAAATATATGCTCCCAGTCATTTCGAGTAGTTCTAACAGATGAGGAGCAATATACGGACGTTATATAATCTAAATTCTTACAATTACAAATTTTAATGCATATTATTTCAATTCCTGAATTATTTACACTTATAGGATGTAAGTATATGAGCTTTGACTGACCTATGTGTAATTATAGCTACTCCGCCATACGAATCTAATCTGTCTTTCCTAAAAATATTGTAGTCTTTTATTTTGATACTAGTCTCTGAATTTAGCCACGTTTCACTAATTATACAAATACTGATTTTTTCTTGTGAAAGAAACAACTCTAAATCATACTTTTTGGGCATCAGGCTCTGAGAGTTCCATTGAGCAATATTAAGAACTTGCTCAAATGAAAAGTCAGCGCCCGATGTCCCAGTAACATTTAAGAGTAGGGCATTATTATCCATTATAGATAGTGTTTACAATCTTATTTAAAAAATCTTCACGTTTGACTAATTCTACAAGGTATGATATTATTTCTTCAAAAAATATTTTTAATATTTGCTGCAATTTCACTTCTCAACTTTCTTTAGACAGTACAACTTCTTTCAATTTCCATAGTATGTGCCAAAAGTCAATTTTTGTCTTCTTATGACATTCTCCTGCATATGGTTGGTTACTGTCTTCTGGTGTCTTCACATTTTGTTTCTGTCGCAGACATCAATGTTCCTTTTCTGTTTCTTTTTTGGGTATCTATTTCTTCTTGATTACTCTTTTCCTAGTGTATTATTATTTACTTTATCGTCAGATTCCACTTCACTATCATCTGTAAGCTCTTCATTAATTTGTTTGGTTGTAGTTCCTGTTTGACTATATTTTGTTCTTATTATTTCGTTATCAACTAAATGTGGGTAGCTACCGTCATTACTAACTTCCACAAAGTTGTGTTGTTGTTTCTGAACATTAGCTTTGCTTCTTATATATTTGGTTAGAGCTACCTTGTATGTGCAATTATTTCGGCTCATAATTGAACGAATTTCTTTTTCTTTAAGGAAAACAGGACATCTCTTATTAAATGCAATATGCTCACCCCTACAGTTTATACATCTGAATTTCGTTGTCGCACAGTTTTCATGTTCTGCTCCACATTTAGGGCAATTTTTTTTCTTACTTGGACAAAGTCTTGCCAAATGACCATATTTCCAGCACTTTGAGCATTGAGTCACTGGAAAGGTATACGGTTCCACCTTAAATCTGCAGTCATATCCGTAGATATAAAATGGTAAAGTCGGGCCATTAAAACTGAAACGCACCGATTCACTGTCCACCCATTCACCATTTTCTGACATACGTTTTAATCTTTTTGCAGCTACTATCTTATGTTCACATTTAAATGCTTTGAGTAATTCATCATCACTTACGTCCATTTCTAAGTATTTTACGACGCCATATGTTGTGCTTACTTCGCTAGTTGAATGACAGCGGTAACCTAATTCCTCCATAATATTTTATTATAATTAACTTATCTGCATCTTGTTTCACTTCAAAAGTAATTAACACTCGGCATGGATTTTTATATTTTATTCTTGTTATATTTTGAATGTTTTCCGATTTCAAAATCTTCGCCAAACCAATTTGCTTAGGAAGTAGTTGATGGGATGCCATACATACTTCATATTGTTCATTCTCATTCATATTAATGTTTGTATTCATTAAATAATTCTTCTTTCCCTTTCTTTGTACTAATGTAAAACCATCCGATTCGCCTTCCTCGCTACTATAACGCAACCGCTTCGCCGTCCGTTGAGTACTCATAAGTATGCCCGAGATCGGTGTCTGACATCTATCGTTACGTTCATCGTGCCCTGAAATTAATTGGTCACAATCTTCACGTATCTCTTCCTCACTCATTGCATCGCTTCCAATAGACGACGGCCCGCGATGGACCTCGTCCATCACATTATTATTAAACGAATTTAATTGACGCGTCACCGATAAATAAACACGATACGTGCACTCGTTAAGCGGCACCGCGCGCAACTGATGTCAAAAGTTATATATTAGTATAGACTTTATATTGATTATTGCTACACAATAATTAAAATGCTCATACATTACAGGTCAAACTTGCAGCCCAAGTTTTTAGCCGGCAAGTGGCTACATCACTACAAGCTTATACGAAGAGTATCCAACATCTCCAAGAACATGATTATTCTACTTTTAATCCTAATTTTGATAATAATTTTTTCACAGCAGAAATAATTACCTTCATAAATGATTTGTTTGATAGTTTAAATGGTTTTGGCCGCTATGGTAACAAATTGACACATGCATTGTCTTGTAACTCTGAACACATAGATTTCTGGAATGAAGCTGTAAAAAAATTAATGTCTATGCGTTTTGACTCTCCCATCTCACCAATTAATTCGTTTAAGAGAGTATAGTACTGATGTAGATAGGTTGTATTATCCTTCCAAGAACTTGAGTAAAATTGTATGGCAGAGTATATATATTATTGATAAGATTTTACCATCCATTTGCAGTGTTTACGTTTATTCCGAAATAGTAAGTTCATTAAAGAAAAATATTGATACTACATGGTATAATTGTAATAATCATAAAGAGTCTTTTATGGAATCTTTTGGTTGTATGTAATTAGAATGCAGGTTAAACAATGGTGTTGTAATTTTAATAATAGAATTAATAATGTCGATCACAGGCCTAAAGATGTAGAAATGGAAACTCTAATCCGTGAAAAAGTTACAAAAGGATTGAGTTATAGAAAAGTAAGGAGACGTAGTACATAATAATAGCTAATAGTCATCATCATCATCCTCAGCTCACAGCAGTCTCAACTGTATGTTGTCAAACTCAATCCTTAGCTTTGTTATATAGAATAAATTTGTTAATTGATTTAAATATTATCTTAAATTTAAAATTCTTAAATTAAATTTGAGTGTCGCTCAAGTCTACTTTCAGGGTGTAAAATCATTTTAGTTTCAATTCAAGGTTTTCTTTAAAATAGACCTATGTTGCCAAACATTTTCTTATACGTTAATATGAACCTGTTTGATCGTTGTCAAAATATTTATATATATTAAATTGAATGTTTATATATATATATATATATATATATATATATATATGATTGAAATGTAGAATCCTGAAATAGAAATTTGTTTGTTTCTTAATCATAATATTGCATCCAGTATTTTCATAATCATTTACATGTAAATGTGCCTTTATATGGTATTACCAATTATATTATTATGCATGGAATGCTTCACAAGTTGCAATATTTGTAATAACTTTTGTTAATTCATTTAAATATTGTATTACATTTAAAATTATTTTATTAAATTTGATTGTTGATGCTCAAGTATCCTTTTAGGGTGTATAATCATTTTAATTTAAATTCAAGGTTTTCTTTAAAATAGACCTATGTTGCCAAACATTCTATTACACCTTAATATGAACCTACCTGATGGTTTTCAAATATTTATATATATTAAACTGAATGCCAATCTTACATGTAATTTAAATGTAGAATCCTGAAATAGAAATTTGTTTGTTTCTTAATCATATTGCGTCCAGTATTTTTATATTCATTTTGCTTGTAAATGTGCCTTTATATAGTATTACCAATTATATTATTATGCATGGAATGTCTCACAAGTTGCAATATTTGTAATAACTTTTGTTAATTCATTTAAATATTGTATTACATTTAAAATTATTTTATTAAATTTGATTGTTGATGCTCAAGTATCCTTTTAGGGTGTATAATCATTTTAATTTAAATTCAAGGTTTTCTTTAAAATAGACCTATGTTGCCAAACATTCTATTACACCTTAATATGAACCTACCTGATGGTTTTCAAAATATTTATATATATTAAACTGAATGCCAAATCTTACATGTAATTTAAATGTAGAATCCTGAAATAGAAATTTGTTTGTTTCTTAATCATATTGCGTCCAGTATTTTTATATTCATTTGCTTGTAAATGTGCCTTATATAGTATTACCAATTATATTATTATGCATGGAATGTCTCACAAGTTGCAATATTTGTAATAACTTTTGTTAATTCATTTAAATATTGTATTACATTTAAAATTATTTTATTAAATTTGATTGTTGATGCTCAAGTATCCTTTTAGGGTGTATAATCATTTTAATTTAAATTCAAGGTTTTCTTTAAAATAGACCTATGTTGCCAAACATTCTATTACACCTTAATATGAACCTACCTGATGGTTTTCAAAATATTTATATATACGAAACTGAATGCCAAATCTTACATGTAATTTAAATGTAGAATCCTGAAATAGAAATTTGTTTGTTTCTTAATCATATTGCGTCCAGTATTTTTATATTCATTTTGCTTGTAAATGTGCCTTTATATAGTAGTACCAATTATATTATTATGCATGGAATGTCTCACAAGTTGCAATATTTATAAACTTATTTTGTAGTTTTATTTATATTGTATTCAAGGGTTGTATTATTTAATTGTATTTTATATTAACCAATTTGAAATGTATTATTTTGGTACATTAGAATGAAAGTCTGCAATGATGTATTAAATTTCATAATGACTTGTTTTTAATTAATACAAATAGTATATTTGTAAGCAGACATTTTTCGCAATACTCTTCATTGTAATCATGTCCATAGCAATACTTTGCCGGAAAATGTAATTAATTTAATTTTATGCTTTGAAATATTGCATAGTAGAATCATATAATAGTTTGACTATTGTATCTCTACTCTCCTTTACATGGTTTAAAAACAAAGTAATCTTCAATATGTTTATCATTTTGCTAATTGAAAAGCATAATATGTTGTTTTAAACTGTTTATATGAATCATGCTTTTGCACCTTTCATATATTTTTATTGATTTGCAATGTAATGGAAGAGCAATTTCGATCATATCTTTAAATGATGATCTAGTGGACCATGACCTATCTCAATCTCAATCGTTTATTGAGGGGGCCCACGTATAGGAGTGTATGGATAAATATAAATTATTGAATTTCCTCAAATTATTGAATCCAACATTTTCGTTTTTTTATGCAGAATGTTTAAGAAACTATCTTCGTGATTAAAAAAATATTATGTTTAATCTATATACATATATGGTTTCAAGATACTAACATTATATTGTATTCAGACTTGTATTTAACTTATTTTGTATTCGATTTAATAATACATTTGTAATGTTACACATGGAATGGCTTCCATGGTGTAATAATTTGTAAATTTACACTATTAAGTTTTTAGCACGCTATTCATTTAATGTATCTAAAGTTAACCATAATGAAAACATTTCATTAATTTACTAGAAGCCTGAACTAATTTGGGTAAATTTATATCGCCAACTACTATGATCCATGCCAACCCTGTAGTTACTAACATAAAGAAACTGTAACTGTAGTTGCTAACATAACTTAACATTCATAAAGCTTAAGATATTAAAAAAAAACATATTAATATTATGCTTATATCTTATAGAGCGTTGGGCGTTAATTGTAAAATTTCTAGTTACGAGGGGTCTTAGAAGTAAAATATGTGATAATAAGATTTATAAGTAATATATGTAACATTTTTTCTTTTCAGAAACAGGTAAATGTGATAAATAATTTGTTGTGCTTCTTACTTTCACATTATTTACTTCCATACAACCTTACATCTCTTGATTGAGGAGAGAAATATTCTAAATTGTCATGAATCGCTATCAAACGCAGATTTTTTCTTATCTTAGTGGTAGTTTCCTAAGATTATCCCGATTTAACAAACAAAAACCTCATAACGAATTTTAAAATATGTATGTTAGGGTCAATCAGAAGGTAAAATGAACGAAACCTAATGTATTTATAATATCATAACTTTTAATTACTTTGAAACTACTATTGCCATTGCCAATCATTGCTTTACCGGAACAGTGTAGACCAATTGTGCGTTCTGGTTGACTTCACGTATCTCAGCTGTATAAAATGACCTGTAATATTGTGATCAATTGATTTTTATACATGAATTGTGAACTTTTCTGAATTTAACTAATGCATAATCACTGTATTGTAAATATATTATAAAAGAGCAACGCTAGAGTTTCTTGCCCGTTCTTCTCTAGCGAATACAGCCTTGTGAACCGGGTGGTAAAGAAAAAAAGTGACAATCTAAATAAGGATTGTTTATGGTATTTTCAGAATAACAAATTAATTTAATTTTCATTGTTTATAAATAAGTTATTTATTTTTGAAGTTTATTTTATTTATTTCTTTAAAAACCAATATATGAATATACAACTACCTAAATCGGTAAAAAAAAACCGGTAAGTTTGAGGCACAGATGTCAACCGGAAAATAAAGCCATCCCTAATTAAATTAAAGATCGGTATCTCGATAAAGTACCGATTGTCACAGCACTGCTACACATGTATATAACCACCGAACGAAAAGTAAAGAAGAACACTCTGTCAAAATATGTACTGGATAGAAAGAGATGGACGATTAATTATGAATGAATTGTATAACATAATATAGACATAAAGTACATGTTTGGGCTTTCACTGTGTGAGTTCCCTTATCGTGTTAAAAAATTTGTATGGACTCGGCTGTCTGTCTTGTTTATTAGTCTGTGATTTCACTAATCTCAAATCTCAATCTGTCATTGTCATTTTTAAACGTATTTTTTAAATCTTATAACAAAGTCATCATTAGTCATACAGCCTTGTTCTTATTAGTCACTCATTCTACATTCTGGTGATGTTTACATAAATTATAATTGTGATTATAATTGAATACAATTTAACACAAATTAAATTGACATATTTTGCCTGTGAGAGAGAATAATAACTCGCAAGTAATGTGATCCTGCATTGTAATTTTCCATAGGAGAACAAAAAACAGATAACATTCAAGTTATAACACAAGGCTGTATGAACTCAAACTCTTTTTCGTCCGAGAGAAAAAAACCAGCCAGCTGTCAGAGTGACAGATAGATTCACATTTCACACATGTCAATTATTACTTTCGACTTGGCAGCATGGTCTTGGATCTTAGCCGGTTCCTCACGGAACGAAAAGAACAAAAAAAAAAAAAAAAAAAAAAAACACACGTCAAATTTGCTGTGTCACGTGGTTTTTTTTTACTGGAGTTTGTTTTTATCTTTTAATACTTAATTTGATTCCTTTACAATGTCTTATGACTGGTACGAACGGATTGGCAGCCCGAGGTTTGTAGTGGCGCCTATGGTGGATGCCAGTGAACTTGCTTGGAGGCTATTATGCCGAAACCATGGTGCAGAATTGTGCTACACTCCAATGTTGCATGGGAGTCTTTTTACCAAAGATCCTAAATATAGAAAAGAAAACTTTGTAACTTGTGAAGAAGATAGGCCGTTGATTGTTCAGGTTTGAGCGCAAGTTTTAAAATATTACAAATTACATACATTTATTATTTATTATATAGGTATTACATTCTTAGCATTAGTTGAAAATCTGATATCAGCATACAACACTGTATAATTGGATTTGTTTCTGAACAAACGTTGGATTTAATTAGATTTAAATTATATTATGTAAGTAATTAGTTTTATGTGGCTACTATTTATATAATTTTAAGGTGTTGTGATAGATAGGTTACAGTTATGTTAGAGTGTAACAATGTTAGAGTTTAACAAGAAATGTTTTCACCATCTTGTAATAATAACAGTTTTGTGTTTACAGTTTTGTGGTAACAGTCCTGAAGTGCTGGCTACAGCTGCAAAATTAGTGGAAAAGAACTGTGATGCTATTGACATAAACCTTGGATGCCCACAGTTGATTGCTAAACGGGGCAGATATGGGTCATTTCTTCAAGATGAGTGGGATTTACTATTTAAAATTGGTAAGAGTACCATAATTTGTTAACATATTAAATACTGCATGCCTGATGCCACCTTCCCTATATAAATAAATTACAGTGTGACATGTGTGGTAAGTTCAATTAAGTTATTGTGCTTTTTGATTTGAGATATTGGAGTTCCCATGCATGTTATATGGGATAATATAAATTAATTAGAACATATTTATTTTTCCTTTTTTAGTTCAGACAATGTCTCATGCAGTCTCAGTACCTATAACTTGTAAAGTGAGAATATTTGAGAGCATTGAGAAAACTGTGAAATATGCCCTGATGCTGCAAAGTGCGGGATGCAAGCTCCTTACAGTTCATGGCAGGACACGGGAGCAAAAGGGACCTTTAACAGGTATAGCTAGTTGGAAACATATAAAAGCTGTAAGGTATGTTGTTTATTTGATGCATGTGTTAATTTGATATGCATATTATTTCAATATATTTATTGGTGTTTATTATTTATTATAACCATAAAAAGTTATTGTTTACACTGTTAACAATAAAATACTTTTAAAGATGCCCCCATATTTAAAACAATAGTAATTTAGTTTGGTTTATTTCCATCATTATTTTCAACAAGTTATTGTTTATAGGCCGCACTAGGCCAGCGTGGTGGACTATATGGCCTAACCACTCTCAATCGTACTGTCGATTGTAGAGGAGTCCCGTGCCCTGCAGTGGGACGTATATGGGCTGATACAGTACAGTATTGTTTATAATTAATTAATTTTTCTATTCTATATTTCAGGGAGGCAATATCAATACCTATGTTAGCAAATGGCAATATACAATGTTTGAAAGATGTGTTTAGATGCTTAGAATATACTAAAGTGGATGGTGTGATGAGTGCAGAGGGTAATCTAACAAACCCTGCAATATTTGAGGGCATTAGTCCATTGGTTTGGGAAATTGCGGATGAGTATTTAGATTTGGTAGAAAAATATCCTTGCCCCTCATCATACATCAGAGGACATCTCTTCAAAATTTTTCACAAAATGTAAGTTATCTAAAATTACACAAAATGCTTAATAGTCCTCATTTGCATCTTTGTTTGTCTCTAAAAACTGTTTTGTAAATTCATGTACAAACAAAATTAATTCTTTATCCTTTTTTTCATATTCTATATTTAAACATTATATTGAATCAATACCAAGACATCTTTCCTTGATTGCCCAATTAGTAAATGCACTAATAAAAAACGTAAATAGCTAATAATCATTATTTCATCAACAGATTTACCTTTGAAGAGAACAATGATGATAGGCAACTACTGGCTACTGCTCAAAACCTAGGTGATTTTAGAAAAGTTACTATGAATATAAAAATTAAGTATTTACCCTATCATGAAGGTGAAATACATTTTGAAAGTGAAAACATATATTCAAATGAATATAATCTAATCTTACCCCCATGGATATGTCAACCATATGTCAGAATGTCTCCAGAAAAACACATAATGAAAATGGAAGAGTTGAGTAAAAACAAGGTAATATATTAGTTGTACATTAAGAATCTAAACAAGTTTTAACAGATATTTTTTAATTCAGTTTGGTTTTAGAAAGACAATGAGCACAAAAGAATAAGTGAGGTTGGTGAAGGTGAGGTAATATCACGCAAAAAAATTAAGAAATTAATGCGAATAATGAGAAGGCCAGTGAAACCAGGCTCTGCTCCTAGGAACACAGAGACTTGTAGTCAAGAATGCTGCCTCAACCCTCTCGTTAGTATATCTATTTACAAATATTTTGATTGAATAATGATTTCCATTAAAATTTGTAAATATTTAGCGAATTTTCTATCTTTTAGGGAGGAAAGTGTGTATATCAACTTTGTAAAAAGTGCTGTAGAGATAAGTGTTACGAAGAAAACTTAGACTGTTCGGGACATAAGATACTTGTGCACACGCGGCGAAAAATAGCGAAGAGTTTCACACGGGATATAACAGAAAACGAGTCATAGTGACTAGTGTGTTCAGAACTTAAATGCTAAGTGCAAATGATTTAATGAAGAATATTTTTTAACAATACGCAAATATTGTAATTTGTTATATCTTTTACGACTTTACATTACGAAGTGATATTATTGTCTTAACATCGTTATTTCTATAATTGGACCATTATACAGGGTATCTCAAGACTGCTACCGAAAACGAAGCTGGGTTACCACCCAGCCACCCAGTTTTAGTGACTTCAGACACATTGCAACAGAAAATGTGGAGAAAAAAAGCGACGAATTTTTGAAGTGAAAACTTCTTTAGCGGCGTTGAGCACTTTTTCTGTAATGGGTATAAAATCTTAAACTCGCGTGAGGACACGTGACCTGATCGAAAAAGCGTAAGACGGATGGAGAGTAGACAGCTGTCAGTTAGCTGTCAGTTTATAAAGCTTTGATGAATTGCCAATGATTTTGAGTGGAGATTTCAACATAAACTTCGCAGACGATAAAAATCAACTATTAATTGAATTTTTAAATAATAAATTTGGTTTAACTATGTCGAATGATCGCAATCTTAGCACAACGAAATACAAAATTACTATTGATGCGGTCTTTATTAGACATTTAAATAGGTTCGAATCAAAACTGTTCGTTTTTTTTTTGTTATTTTTTCCTATGGTCGTATTTGGATGGTAAATTCATTTTTTTCCTAAAATAATAGTGTATACCCTCTTATTTATAAGGACTCTAAGGTATAAAAGAGTTTAAATTATTATTTTAGCAAAAACTATGGATTTACCACCCAAAAATTACGATATTTAAAAAATCATTAAAGAAAATTGTCGCATTTTTTGCGAAAATTTTAGTTGCATTGTGTTTGTAGTCACTAAAACTACCACCCGGCTTCGTTTTCGGTAGCCGTCTTGATATACCCGGTATATGTGGCTAACACACGCATAACTGTGAAATTAACGAATGGTTGACAATTTCGTAATTATAGGGATTAAAGCAACAATTTTCAATTTACTTTTAATATCTCTCAGACATTAGATAACAAAATAATAGTTACTGTACATGAAATATTGGTATTTTGGCTATCAATTAAAGTCAACGTGATTGCAATTGCTAATAGAGATTCTGTGAAAAAAATCCAAGTAAAAACAGTGGAATTTGTTACAATCATCCCTACTCCTCGGGTTTGTTGTAGCATTGAAATTAATTTTACATTTAACATTGAACTAATTTCAAGTTTCTAGGTCGTCTGGAAGTAGCGGGTTTCAAAATATGCTGCTTAAATTGCTGTCTCATTTGATTGCGTTGACTTAGAAGCCTGATTTATTCACAGTTCCGAGTGACAGTAGACTTGAGTATTTCGTATTAATTTCAACAAAACCTTTACACGTTCATGAGGAAAGGGATAGTAAGTTTACAATCATCAAAAATATTTTTATTATATGACGTAAAAAAAAACTTTTTAATTATATCTATGCTATAAGACGTTACTTCGTACCCAATAATATGAGTACACGTAGTGGTCTATTCTTTAAATACACGGGAAGTACTGTGGGAAGTACCCCATAGGTTTTGATCTCCTTGGGAGTGTCGAAAATGTTCAAACCGAACGACTGTGCCTTTTGATTGCATTGGCTTGGAAGCTTGATTTTTCATAGCTCTAACTTTCAAGGGACAGTAGACTTCAATATTTTTTATGAATTACAGTATGATACCTTCAAACGTCCCTAAGACATGACTGATTCCGTTTTTTTCCATTTGAGGCACAGAACCCTAAAAAGGTGAAACACTACTTTGGGCATATTTTTGCAATATCGATTAGCTATAGCCCATTGCCAAAACCCAATAGCACAGCGCTGTGAGTGTAACTTAGGTATAGAAGGGTACTTATACCGGGTATCTCAAGACTGCTACCGAAAACGAAGCCGGGTGGTAGTTTTAGTGGCTACAAACACAATGCAATTAAAAATTTCGCACAGAAACGCGACAATTATTTTTTATGATTTTTTAAATATCGTCATTTTTGGGTGGTAAATTCATAGTTTTTGCTAAAATAATAATTTAAACTCTTTTATACCTTAGAGTATTTATAAATAAATGGATATACACTATTATTTTAGGAAAAATGTATTTACCACCCAAATATGGCCATAGGAAAAAAATAACAAAAAAAAATTGTCGCTTTTTTTTGCAAGTTTTTCTGTTGGATTGTGTCTGAAGTCGCTTAAACTATCACCCGGCTTCGTTTTCGGTAGCAGTCTTGATATACCCGGTATAAAGTACTAATGGCGCTCTTATCACTGAGCATTCATATCGATATCAGCTATAAAACGTTATAATATTTAAACATACTTAGTACTATTTTTTTACTATTTTAAATATTGTATTTTGTGTACTATATAACATACATACATACATAAACTCACGCCTATATCCCAGAAGGGGTAGGCAGAGGTGCCAGGACACCCAGATTTCGCCTTGTATGTTCTGTCCCACAATGTGCCTATCGCCATATCGGGCACAAATTCCTGACTCTGGGCTGATAATGAATAGAAAAATTCCATATCACTTTGCCCAGCCCGGGATTCGAACCTGTGACCTCAGCTTTGTAACCGTACCTTAATACAACTACGCCACCGAGGCAGTCTATAGTTGAGTACTATATAAAGTACACAAAATACAATATTTACAACGGCTTATAATTACTATACCTGATTGATAAATTTTATGTGTGAGCACAAGTCAATAGGCGCCGAAACAATATGGGGCGCAACCTGCGCCCCTCATCCTGAGATGGTAGACTAGTCGAAACTTTGAGTAATTCAGGCGTATCTCATCTAATGCGCAATCTATTTGTGTAAACATGTGCGAGGACAGCCTCTAATGGGGTTGGCCTGCATCCTGTCTGCATTTTAGTATTTATAATATAGAGGGAGATCTGCCATACATTTGCGTCTTCAAAAACGTAATTATTTTCTTGTTTGTAATTTGGTACCGCTCCTATCCCATCCATCAGCCAAAGGAAGTCCACTGCTGAACATAGGCCTCCCCCAATGATTTCCACAGAGACCTGTTGGAGGCAGCCTGCATCCAGCGACGTCCCGCGACCTTTACCAGGTCGTCGGACCATCTTGTGGGTGGACGTCCTACGCTGCGCTTTCCGCTACGTGGCCTCCATTCGAGCACTTTCCGACCCCATCGGTCATCAGATCTCCGCGCTATGTGCCCTGCCCATTGCCACTTCAACTTGCTAATCCGGTGGGCTATGTCGGTTATTTTAGTTCTCCTACGGATCTCCTCATTTCTGATTCGATCTCGTAGGGAAACCCCGAGCATAGCCCTCTCCATAGCTCGTTGAGTGACTTTGAGCTTCCTAATAAGGCCCATAGTGAGAGGCCACGTCTCGGTGCCGTAAGTCATCACTGGCAACACACAACTATCGAAGACTTTAGATTTAAGGCACTGAGGTATTTTGGACGAGAAGACGTCGCGTAGTTTCCCGAACTCTCTCGAAGTTGGACCTGCCTAACCGGACCACTTGTCCTAAATAGACATATTCGTCAACAACTTCAAGAGTCGAGCCCCCAACACCGATGGGGGTGGGCACAACATGGACATACGACATGATCTTCGTTTTGTCCATGTTCATTTTAAGACCCACCTGTTGGGAGACTCGATTGAGGTCTTCGAGCATAGTGCTAAGGTCTTCCAGCGATTCTGCCAAGACTACAATATCGTCGGCAAACCGAAGTACCGCTCCTATATTGGTGAAAATTGAACTAATTATTTAACAACCAATTGCTATAAATTCCTTTGGTAACTGATTAGCTATTGTGCTTTTAAAACGAGTTTGAGTGGAATTAATTATTACTAAACTATTTATGCAGAAAAAGGTGGTCCGGCACTAACATTTGTATCTACGTTTTTGAAGTACCAGCGCTCCCTCTATTTTATATTATACTAGCGGCCCGGCCCAGTTTCGCCCGGGTACAAATAGATTTCTGTACAATAATATGTCCGTATTATACATAAAAACCTCCCTCTTGAATTACTCTATCTATTAAAAAAAAACCGCATCAAAATCCGTTGCGTAGTTTTAAAGATTTAAGCATACAAAGGGGAACATAGGGACAGAGAAAGCGACTTTGTTTTATACTAATGTAGTCTCAATGTAGTGATACTCTAAGGACCACCTGTGTGTGACATTATTAACAGGTTCGGCATAATAGCAACATTACAATCACAGCGTTTTATTGTCCTTTTGCCGCACCTGATTAACGATTATCCAGTAAATTTTTACAATTTAAATATATTGTAAGTCAAAATTCAGAATAAGTTTTTATATCAAAATAAATACTTTAGAAGAACTTTATGATTAACTTTATTTTTGCATGATTAACTGGAATCCGTACGTATTATCTTTTGTTTAAATTACATAATTATAATACAGAAAAGATATCTAATACATTAATTATTGTACAGTCTTACACGTAGTCCTGACCTAAGCACTAAGACACAAAATATATTGGGTCGAATTATACAGGGTATATCAAGACTGCTACCGAAAACGAAGCCGGGTGGTAGTTTAAGCGACTTCAGACACAATGCAACAGAAAAAGTTGCAAAAATAAGCGAGAATTTTTTTTTTGTTATTTTTTTCCTATGGCCATATTTGGGTGGTAAATACATTTTTTCCTAAAATAATAGTATATACCCTTTTATTTATAAATACTCTAAGGTATAAAAGAGTTTAAATTATTATTTTAGCAAAAACTATGGATTTACCACCCAAAAATGACGATATTTAAAAAATCATAAAAAAAAATTGTCGCGTTTCTAGGCGAAATTTTTAATTGCATTGTGTTTGTAGCCACTAAAACTACCATCCGGCTTCGTTTTCGGTAGCAGTCTTGAGATACCCGGTATATTTCCTGATGAATCCCTACCATATACCACCTAGCTTAGATTTTTATCTCGTGACTCGAAACACGTTCATGAAGATCACAGAAATATTTGTCTTAGTGCGGGATTAGAACTTACGGCCTTTTAAAATATTTAATTTTATCTTTGCTGAACTGCGCAGTTGGCTAAAACACCAGCCATGTGCCTTGCTAGTTGAGCAGAGATTATGAAATATTTTTTCTTCATTGTACAGGGTATATCAAGACTGCTATCGAAAACGAAGCCGGGTGGTAGTTTAAGCTACTTCAGACACAATGCAACAGAAAAAATTGCATAAAAAAGCGTCAATTTTTTTTTGTTATTTTTTTCCTATGACCATATTTGGGTGGTAAATACATTTTTTCTAAAATAATAGTGTATACCCTTTTATTTATAAATAATCTAAGGTATAAAAGTGTTTAAATTATTATTTTAGCAAAAACTATGAATTTACCACCCAAAAATGACGATATTTAAAAAATAATAAAAAATAATTGTCGCGTTTCTTTGCGAAAATTTTAGTTGCAATGTGTTTGTAGTCACTAAAACTACCACCCGTCTTCGTTTTCGGTAGCAGTCTTGAGATACCCGGTATTGCCTTTAAAATGCGACATGAAATAATACTATTAAGTATAATTCTACGTATTTATTTGTACAAACAAATTAAAAAATATAGAAATGTTATTTTAAATTGGCATTGTTATTTTTGTTTGACCATCAACGTTCCATACCTATATAATGAACTTAATTGTTTGCTTCCATAATCTCCAGCAAGTACACTATATGTATAGGTACCAAAAGATGTACTTCATAATGATAAGATACATTATTTGATGATAGGTAGAATTGATTAAGTATCTGAAGGTTGCCGATGGATCGATTGGGTAGGTATATCGCGTTAACGCCTAACGTAAATCCTATTGTTAGAGTTTAGCACTAGGTAAAAAATTCACTTATTATAAATAAATATAAATCTCAAGTTCTATCAATTAACATACCTACCTAATGAAAACATATTTTTAGAAGTGGCTCTTATAATATTGAATTTTTTAAATAATTTTAAGTCCGGAATCAGGAATTTATCCACGATATCGCTATAGGCTGACTTCCTCACATCGTGGGACCGAACGCAGAAAGCAAGGCGTAGGTGTTATGGACTAACCCTTCTGGGAAAAGGGCGCGATGTTCATGTATTATGTAGGCTCTACTCACTCTATTGTTTTTTTAATTGCTATGAATTGCAAGACGAGCTTGCCGTTCGCTTGATGGTAAGCGATAAGACCGCTCATGAACAGTAGCAAAACCAAACAACACCTTGAATTACAAAGCAATGCTTGGAATTTCACTGCGCACCATCCTAAGACATAAGATGTAAAGTCTCAATATGTCCAGTAGTTACTCTGGCTACAATGTCCTTCAGTCCGAAACACAACAGTGCATTTACACTGCTGTTTGTCGGGAGAAATAGACATTGCGGTGCCACCGTCCCAGGCGGCCTGTGAAATATGAGAGACCTACCACCAGTAAATCTTCCCATCTTTCAACGATACGTCTCATCGCAACTTTTGTGAACTAGATCAATCCCATATTATATCATCTATTTCAAAGCGTAGAAATTAAGTGATATAGAAAATCATTATCAAGCGTCACACCTGGGAAAATGCGCGCGCACCTGAAATAGGTATCTATGTGTTTATTAGTAGTACGTATTTCAGCAGACAAAAAGTTACACGCCATGGAAAAAATAAGTTTAAGAGATGAGTTATCTAAATAAATATAAGGATCAAGTGAATTTACGACACAATCGTTACGTTTGTATAAGATTGTTAATATTGAATATAAAAAAATCTACAGAGAAACACAAATGGACAAATGTATATCATCAAACCAATCACCCCGACCTCAGAGAAGACTGCATGGATTTCAACTGCCGTTGAATTATCAGCAAGTTATTGGATGGATTGTGCTTATAGCAACGGCTCTACTGAATTTTATAGTCCTTATACAAATACAATTCGTTGAATTAAAGCTGTTGGCATTTATAGTGTATGTCTTGCTATACGTATCCCATGTTTTATCACATATCTTCGCATCATTGATAGATCCGAGTGAAAAGGAATTAAGAAAATTGAAAATAAACAATGTTCCTGAATTTGATCGAAGCATACACGCCCATGTCATCGAGAACGGGAGGTGTCATTTATGCAATATACAAACCAGTGGCAGGAATACAAAACATTGTAGTGTTTGTAATAAGTGCGTAGATCAATTTGACCATCATTGCAAGTGGCTAAATAATTGCATTGGGCGGCGAAACTATTTACCGTTCATTGCATGTGTAACTAGCGCTTTGATGATATCAGCGTTTACGTCATCCTTGTGTTTAACAGATATAGTTTTTTTCTTTACGGACCCACAAAAGTTAAGTTCAGCAGGGCAGAACTTTATAAATTGTTCATCCTCAAAAGATACAGCGACTAATAATTGTAAAATATCCCTGCCATTTTTAGCATTTTTAGTAGTTTTTTGCCTAATCGCATTGGGAATCGCGTGTGCCTTATTGCATTTATGCTGTTTTCACCTTTATATATCTATGTTAGGTGTGTCAACATACGAATATGTTATGAGAAGTGTTTCTCCAAATACATGGAGATTCAATATTTTCAATTGTTGTGCATGTCACAGAATGAACTTTTCCAGCCACTCGTATCTTACAAAAAAATCCCAGAAGCAAAAGCGTGAATCGGAAAATATTGAAGGTGGCACAATGGAAAATAAAATTGAATCAACGAATAGCTCACATCAAAATGATAGCAGAAACACAGCCAGTTTAATAATTTTAATTAACAACGAATTAGACCGGGCTAAAAAGATACATTTATTTGAAAAAAATAAAATACATCCACATGATGAGAGCATTGGAAGATAAAACTGTTAGTAACATTGAAGCCTTAAATGACTTTCTTGTACACAAATAATTAAACAAGGTATGTGACAGTCGGGGTTGTATTTTTACTACATTGTATAATTTATATAAGTATCTAATAAAATATTGAGTTATATAAACAAATGTGTATGCTTAATGTTATCTACGTTGTAGTTCGTTCTTTAATATTTGTTTTTGTAGCCTATACTGTACCTACCCACTTCAGGACAAAGGCCTCGCTTTCCTTCTTCCACACTTTTCTATTCAACGCGGATGAAAGCCGCCAGCTGCCATCAAAATGGTCCAAATCATCTCTCCACCTTCTGCGTAGCCCACCACGTGGTCTTTTCATATTTTGGGGAGTCCATTCGGTAGCAGTCCTAGCCTGTATCTCGCCTGACATACGACATACGTGACCTGCCCAGTCCCACTTAATTTTTGGCTGTTTGTTGCCCAACGTCCATGAGTTTTGATCTGGTATGCAGAGCTTTTTTCTCATGCGGTCACATAATTTTTTACACATAGGATAGTGCGTTCCCTAGCATGCTGGTAAGCCCAGAGATCGGATTTTTTCGCTTTAGTCATAGACCAGGTGTGATTCATATGTAAGGATGGGGAGAAGGCACACATCCGTGACTTTCCGTTTAAGAGCGAGTAGTAGATCTGGCTCAGCCAGGCGTTTTCAATACGTCTCTTGACTTCAGCTTATGCCCTTAGATTTTTGTTGTCCGGCGTTCGACATTACCTTCGTCTTTGACATGTTCATGCTTAATCTAACTTCGAGGCTTGCAGTGTAAACTATAAAATTTTTTACTATATAGTCTTTGTGCATAGATTCAAGCTCTGATGCAAAAGAAGAGATAAAGACGACACAGTCGGCAATACGTAGGTTGGTGAATCTTCTTTAACCCACAATAATGCCCTTCTCTCTTCAACTGGATGGTAAGACATTAAAAACTTCTTGTAGCGCGGCTGTGAATCATTTTGAGGAAAGCGGGTATCCTTGTTTTACTCGACGTTTGATGGAAAACGATGGTCATGTATTCTCCGTTTGATAGTAGCTGTGCTGTTGAAGTATATTCCTTGTAGAATCTGGATGTAGGTAATTTGTATTGAAATAATGAGGCAAGGTAGTTGAGATAAGTATATGCTACTGAGACGGAAGACGCGGGTTCGATTCCTAGCTTTCACACCTTTGGTTTTAAATGTTACTTGTGTACCTATTATATTTACCACGCTGCTAAGATAAATAAAGTATCTATCAGTGCGGCTTATGTGTGTACCTATTATTTAAGTCCTTACTTAAATAACACGCCTGGCGTCTGATAGCCGCACACGTGTTGTAACCAAGAACTCGGTTGTTTGGATTAATACCTATGTGATAGGTAATACTAAAATAATAAGTGCTGTCCCTATATTACAAACAATGAAATCATTATCTAATAGTCACTGGCCCCTGCCCAGCGTAAACCACTTAAACCATGGCATTGAGCCTTCCGTAGAAATTGTTTGATTTTCTACGCAATTTATCATAGCAACGTATTGCTTCTTAGTTCTTTATAAAGCTACTATACTAGCGCAAATATCAATTATTTCGATGCGCTGACGTAGGATTTCTAAATGATCATGGTCGCATCATAAAGGGCTGGTAGGACATCGGCATTTCAAAAGGAGAGCTTAGCACATTCTCCGTAATTGCCTTCAGCTATGTTATTAGTCCAATCATATAACAAATTATTTCACAAGGTCATTGCATCATAAATAAATTAACAACAATGTTTTAACCAATCAGGCCTAATATATTATAGGAAACTTTTAATTTAACATGTCACCTTTAATAAGATAAATTTGTAACAAAACATATATGAAATTAACACTTGTAATAACCCCCATCTTCGATGAAAGAAGTCAGTTATTTAGTCTCGCTTGCGGCGGCGGTTCTGTTCCTCCTGTAAGCAATAAAGAAAATTTTATTTTTTTTGTATCCTATTTTAAATTTCATGCTCGTTCTTTATAAATAACTACTAGATTAATAATGATTACCTAAAAAGTAAACAATATTTTGGTAACAATGCTATTTTAGTTCGTGTTTCGGTACACAAATTTTGAATGGAATATTGATTAACTCCACCAAATAACTCAGTCATGTAAATTCTGATAAATGATTAATTTCGCTAATGGGTTATTAATTTTCTCTACGAATAATTATATTAACTATACTAGAATATTAATCCGCCGAAAGTAACATTACAGCGCGGACTGGATTTATCAAATATAATCCAGTTTTCATATCTATACATATAAATAAAATTGAAGTGTCTGTTTTAAGAGTGAAAATAAAAAAAAATGTCCAACTACATATCGTTATATACACGATACCTGTGCCGAAAATGATATTTAAAATTTTTTTGTCTGTCTGTCTGTCTGTTTGTTCCAGCTAATCTCTGAAATGGCTGGACCGATTTTGACAGGACTTTTTTGTCAGGTAGCTGATATAATAAGGAGTAACTTAGGCTACATTTATTTTGGAAAATTCTTTTATTTTAGAAAAATAAAGTAATGTTGCAATGCCCGCGCGCAGCTCACGCGCATGCCACTACTGGGCCGTTACGTCGGGCGCCTCCCACCACTTCTCCCACCAACGAATCAATATCACATTTACAAAATATTGTATATGAAGAAAGGAGATGTTTTATTTTGGGCCGTTTTGTGTACGTCTAATACAAATTCTAGAAAAAAATGTGGAATTCAAATAAAATACAATTAGATTTTTTGGACAACAGGGGGCTTTATACAAAAATGTGATTGTTTTAGTACAGAAGCAATATTTTCTTCGATAATCTGTCCTCCATGATGCCTAATTGTCATTTCGTTCAAAAATGCGCGAACCCATTATCTTTAACTTGAATATGTCTTATTTTTAAAAACCCCCTACAAATTATAATTATTGTCTATATTTTTCGCTTTTTAAAAGACGATATATGTTGTTAAAGAAGTCATTTTTATTATTTTATTTATATTACATGATTTTAGTTTAAGAACGAAAATGTTTAACATGACAGCAATTGCAAAACTCTGTGTTATCCTGTGGTGTTATCTGTCTACGTCTGTGGCCGTAATTCGTATTATTTTTTATTATTCGCATACATTTCGCAAATGTGTATTTGCTTCTTTGTTGACCTGGCTTTGTTTTATGGATTCTGATTCTCGCAGATGATCAGAATCCATATCTTGACGTTTAAACGCAATTACTAGTTCGTATTTTGGTGAGTAAACATGTATATTATTTAGAATGCCACATGTAAGTAATACTTTTATGTTTTTCTATGTTCATATTTCTCTTCTAACCCACAATTCTGCTTTTCAGCACATCAAAAGTGGCGCTTTGCTTGAATTGAACTTCTGCAATTGTTGTGAAATAGTTGAATTGCACTTCTACAATCAAAAATTGAAATGATTTCTATCATTCAACAGAATCTTAGTAACTACATCCCAATTCACTCTCGTGTAGAGTATTTCAAAACGTTTTATTGCTGAAATGGCAGAACAAGAAGTAAGTATTCTATTTTCTTCATTAACTTGGGAAATGTATGTTTTAAGCCAATTAATCAAGGTCAATACAAAGTATGGAGTATTACATAAGTATTCATGTTAGAGCTGAATTGCATTGTGTCCATAGGACAAGTCTACTAGTACATAAATATGTAAGAAGTGATATTTTATATATTGTTGTTTAAATTGTTAAATGAATTACATTTTCATTTATTTCGCTCTGGACACTCAGATGATCTTGTGTTATGTATAATATATTATATTATTATTATTTCCATAATAACAACACTATGTCTGATGGTAAGCACAAATGCCGTCCAGGGGGAATATCTAATGGCATCAGACGACTGTCCCAAGACATTTCATACAATTATCCGGCCGGCCTGCTAAGATCCCTCTTTAAACAATAGCGGAACGATTTGGGATCATAGGAAGGAGGGAACACATGTGACTGCAAAGAGTTATTTATTCATCATAATTCTTCGATATCTTCAATATTAAATCTTTTTTATTTTGTTTTAGTTATCAGAACAAGCAATTGTGTGTACAAACTGCTGGCTGCAAATAAATCAAGCTGTAGACAATGAGCAAGATTTTATTCCAACTCCGCCGTAAGAAGATTGTATCAATCTCTATTCTTTTGGACATATATAACACCCACAAGTGCTTCATGTTGAAAGGAACATAGCTGGACACTGGACAGTGGGTTGCTGTACTCAACCATGATCATACTGTGGTATTTAGCCTTTAGGTTGGGCTAGGCAATAGTACAATATGGGAGCACCGGCATTGTTCCTATATGTTTTTTCGACTGGAGATTATTTTTAGGCGAATATAAATAAAAAATATAAAGCAAGATCTGGTTTTACTTTATTGTTCTCAAGTTTTGTTTGATTCTAGTTTTCTTTCATCAATTAATCCTACTTTTTCCTTATGTGTGCTCAGAAATAACCAGTTAGGATTAATGTCAAATACATAATATCTTAAAAATAATATCTTAGACCTTAGGATAATATTATTTTTAAGTATGCGAAGTCTAATATACCAAAGTATATTAGACTTCTAGGGGTAGACCAAATATAATGTTTAAAATGTTAGCTTGTACAGAAATAATTGCTAGTAAGTTAATTTACTAGACATAAAGGTATAGAAATAAACATGGCTGCTATCAGATACGATCCCATTTTTATAGCGTATTCATTTGTATGGACTATAATAACTAAGAGCTTATTAAGTGCATATGCCTAATAATAAAATGATTATTTATTCATATGCACATAGGGCACAGCTCTGACTTTTCGGAGTCATGTGTGTATTGATAGTCAATCACCACGCACTAAAACTGTGAAGGAAAACATAGTGAGGAAACCTGCATACCATAGCGATTCATAAGAATTTCTATGGTATGTAAGTCCGCCAACCCGCACTAGGCCAGCGTGGTGGACTATATGGCCTAACCACTCTCAATCGTATTCTTGATTGTAGAGTAGGCCTGTGCCCTGCAGTGGGACGTATATGGGCTGATACAGATGCTAGCAGTCGCGACAAGTGATCAGTCTGTGCCGTGCTGTATCTCATGCTTAGCAGATTTTTATTGTGGATTATTTAAATAGGTTGTTTAGCAGGTATTATGCACCGCACTTATGGCCTTATTACGGCCCCACTTATTACGGCCAGATATAGGTACACTTTCTTAATATTAAATAACTATAAACATGACGAGATTCTGACAGACTTGTTGCAATTTATTGTATAGACATTATGTTATATTATATTAGATGATCAATAAAGTATGATACTAATTCCGTTGACGTAAAAACATTTACGAGTTATATAGAGTACAGTAATTTATAGCACAGACGACTAAAAATAATATTTGATTTATAGGAAAACGAATTACGACTTCATATTTCATAAATGTCAGGTTTTGACATCGGTTTTAGGACGCCATATTGTCCCCTTGTAGTGTTGCTGTTCTTGGCTTGGTATTTATTTTTGTATAAAGCTAATATGCAACGTATAATAGTATTTCATACAGAAATCGAATGCCAATTTCACTAAGTATATTTGGTGTAATGTACTACAAACGGCCCAAGGTCCATACATTTCTGGCCCATCTCCTTTTACAATAAAGCTAATACAAAAACTGAATATAAATGTGTAACGGGAGTTTACCGCCGCTCGCTAAGAGATGGCGCCACCGTAGAATTAGATAGCGGTATGGTTTCGTTACAAAGGTTGATAATTAAAATAAAAATGCAAATACAAAAAAAAAAGGAAATAAACTAATTCACTTTTTTGTTAAATTCCACGCGGACGAAGTCGCGGGCACAGCTATTACTAATATTTTCCTATTAAAATTGTTATTATTATGATTGTACATATCAGTGGCGTGCCTAGGGTTGTGGACTAGGGCAAGACCAATATTGGTTCAGGAGCAAAATGGTATTAAGAAAGAAGAACGTGTTCATCATGCGATAGGGGCGAGCCTATGCGATGTAATTAAATTTTAAAAAATATAGAAAATGACCCCAGATTCGAATCCGAGACCTCAACTTTGCGCCATCGAGGCAGTCCTAGACCTACCAAACGATCTATATAAGATAGGATGAAAACCAATAAAATAATAACTATCTTTATCACCGGTATGAAAAATCTATTACAACAAGTTGTTTCGAAAAAATCTAATAGATGGCGCGATTTTCACGGCCATCTATTTAATATTGCCAAAATACTGAAGGGCCCATCATTAGTTTTAAATAGATGAATAAAATAAACGTGTAAGTTAAATTACTTTTGGGCATGCATTCGTAACTTTATATTGTAATTATTTTGTAAATTAATAAACGGCACTACAATAGCACAAGTACGGCGCCGTGTTTAACTTCGCGGCCAGAAATTATTATTAATACATTCATGTTATGTTTTTGTTTATGCATGTGATTTTTTGATTCATCATGAGCCCTGAAAGGAAGCTAAGGAATATCTGAAAAACACTACGATTACTGTCTACGCGAGCATAATGTTTTGAAAGCTCATCACATATTATGTACATGGCGCATAAAGAGATTTCTATACGCGGTTTACCGGAATTATGAAAAAATATTAATGCATTCACATGTTTCTGTCAATTACTATAAAAGAACCAGTTAAATTATTTAAATCACTATAGCGGGAACGATTCCAAAATTTAAGTACATCGTTCGAAAAAAATAGACAACACCGACAGTATAACTTATTAGTATAAGAACATCCAGAAATCTATATAGTTATGTGCATTGATCTATAAAATTGTATTCTATAGTATTTACTACTTTCGAGAAATACACAACAAATCAGGCGTAGGTTTTGGACCAGATACGAGTAGTTGTTTGTCTACGAAATGTAATGAATTTACCTTTTCCTCGCCGATCAACACTTGCACACACTTCAAACCATCACAAGGCACATTTTCACCCATTATTATACGTAATAAACGTAAAATACTATAATCAAACGAAAACTAAACTAGATGTTCAATGGTTACTGGTTAATCGTCCGCCCGAAAGACAATAATAAGCGTGAAGCTAGCCACAGGTCCTAAATTATGGACAATTCTAAATTAAGTATTCTAATTATATATTAATACAAATATTTAAAACATCATAATACGGTCTCAAAAAATATCAATTTATTTTATATATTATCCAATATAACTTGTAGCAAAACATAAATATTTTTCGATAAATTTGGATCATAATATGACATGTCAAGTGCACAACTTCACTCCGTGAAGCCGGGCATTTTGCTTGGTACAAATTGCATTAAAAAATAGCTATATGTATAGGTACGTAGTGTCATGGTAGTAGCATTTCACCCAAAGGTGCGACTGAGAGGGCAATATACGCCAGAAGCCAGGTAAAAGCACACGAGAGAGAAAAAGATAGATAATACTTTGGTGTGTTCCATCTTTTAAGATATTGCGTCACGCGTGGACCAGCGTTGATTTTGAATGAAATAATTTTATATTAGTTTTTTATACCGCGGCGCTCGCTTAGGCGAGTTGCCGGGCGCGGCGCGGGTGCTCTGTCGCAGGCGCGGGCTCCATTATGGCGCGGTAAAATTTAAAAATGATAGACGTTTTGCATTAAACGAATGTATTTTATTTAAGGTACTAATTTGCCTTTAGGATTGAATATATGCGTATTAAGTAAGGCAAGCCGGGCTTTTGGACTTGTATGGAAGTACCGCCACTGGTACATATGATATATATTTTTAGGAATATAATAATAAAAATAAATAAATAAACACACCCAACAGTCACATACATAGACCTGACCCCACACTAAGATAAAGTCTTGTGTTGTGGGTATCAGGGACTACAAGAGACTATTCTGTCTCACAAACACCCACACCCAAAATAAATATCTGTGGTTCACACATATATTTGTTTCAGTGCGGGGATCTAATAGGGTCTCATAGCAAGCGTCTAACCAACTGCGCCATGGAGGCTGTCAACATAAACCAACCATGTTGCAAAAAAGAAATTACCTTCTGTGTTAAGATGATAACCAATCGTCTGAACATTCCAATGAAGTCAATGAACAGCTCCAGAGCATGCTGCACAAAGTCCTTGCTTCCCATCCTGCGTTTCTCAATTATAAGTTGGGTATCAAACAATACGAATCCACACATGAGCATGAGTCCGAGGTACAGATGTGCCTAGAAACAAGTAAAAATGTATTAATCAATAAGTCATTATTTATGTAGCTAATTACTTAGATAAATTATTCTATTTACATAATTGGTTTCTTTATAATATGAATTGACAAGAGACAAGGTGTATACCGAACACCCATTTTGAGCTAGGGCAACGAGTCACATTTTCAAATCAACGAGAGCACACTGGTTACCTATTCCTTACTATTGTGCAAATTTTAGTTGCTTTGTAAATCCACCTTAAACATAATACAAAATTATTTGTCATATATGTATGTTCAAAAGAAACTTACCTGATACAAGAAGTGTGACTGCATGAAAATGTTGACTAGAGTCATGATGGACATGGAAGTAAGCAATGTCATCAGAGGACCACCAAGGAACAGCCAGCTGCCACGGTCAGCCAACATGGCAGTGATCGAGAAGCATACAAACACCAAGGTAGTGCCGAGCAGAGCAGTTACAATTATGGATGGATCCACAATGCTGACATACTCCATTAAGGGGCCCATGCTCATTCCTAAAACAGAAAATAGTTCAGTTTCCATGGAAAAAAATACTATGTTCAAAATTGCCAACAGAATCTAAGTTTGGAAAATGTTTTACAAATATTCATAATACCTGATGTAAGACCAAATCCTAAGAGATAGCCGAGACGTAACTTTGTGTTCTTTCCATCATCAGGAGTAGCAATCAACATGAGCATAAGACCAGCTCCAATGATTGCCGAGAGGAAACCAGCTTGGAAGCGAGTGAACATGTCAACATATACTCCAGCAGAAGCTGAAGCACATGTCATCATCAATGTACCGTAAACATTTTTCAAATGTTGACGAACTGGAGGTTCTCTGTAACAGAACAATATAATTTATGTGGAAGTTTTAACATATTCAAATGTTGGAAATACAGTGAGTATTGGTTGATTCATTATGAACAAGTATTTGTAATGCCTGTGATTTCCTTAATACATATGCCAATATGTATGAACACTAAACATGACTTTCATTTTTAGAACAAATTACAGAGGCTAATAAGATTAATTTACTTAATTATTTATTTATTTTAAATAACACAACAGTACACACATCTAATACATATTATAACTGAAAGTTAGTTTCATAGGGGGTTAGTTCCAAAGTGTGTACCAATTATAGGTGGGCAAACCACACAGGTTAAATACAAAAAGTTGTATGTTAAATACATCTTTATTTACCATGATAAACAACATTAAATTATTTTCAAAGCAGATTTTCAATTTTAATAAATAACATTAACAAAACAACAATGAGATAATAATTTGAAGTAATAAGGTAAATCCAATTAGTGTTAATGGGGCAAAGTTATACATAGTTAGTTGTTTAATTTGTATTTTGTTTGGTTGTGTACACATTTCTTTTTTGCAACCTAATGTTCCCAGTCTTTTATTGTTGGAATAAATAGCAATCACAAATAGCAAGTGAAGTTGATAGTAATGTTTCACCAGTTATATAAATAAGCTAAATTTGCTATCTGCGATTGTGCTTCACAAAGTCAATCTGCTATGTTTTTAAATGATTTCGTTTAATCTATGAAGGTGTGAGTTTTTTTAACAAAGCCATTTAAAGAAGAAACTGAACAGTACAATATCAGATGTGAAAAATGTGACATATGTCAGTTTTTTTGTTTCCAAATTCTGTGGGGGCAATTAGCACTAACAGTACTTCTGTTGTAGAGCATGCTAAGGCTTCAAAGGTTAAATGTTAATTTGAAATAGCAAAATTACAAGAATATTTTAATATCTGTTGAAAAGGTAGTGATTGTGTGAAACTGTAATTACCATGATGTACCACAAATCTCTACTTCATTCTGAGTTACACCCTTTATGCTTTAAAAATGTAAAATATTATACTATAACAATGATTATGTACAAGTGATGTATGTTTATATTCTAACAATATTACCAACTCTATAATCAGTCTAATGAAAACAACCTTGTAAAACTAAACATGTTGGTTTTAACATACTTTTAGAATGAAATGTAATTAATTATGGCTTGTTACAAAATAATTACATTCACATTAGTGTTGACCAAATGTTGTAATATTAAATCAAACATTATATTAATATTGTTTATAACCACTATGTTATATATTTACTATAAAACCAAAGTATTTTTTTAAAGTTACCTCATTGTGACATCATACAATTCTGATGTTACATGATGCATTTAATATGCAATCTTGTGAAATATTCTCCTTACTGAATATAATAATATCAATTGTAATGCATCTTAACTATTCCCTTGACTTTCATTATATTCAAACAAGTATCAGAAACTTTTAAAATCTAGATTTATATAGTGTGTATATTTTTAGGAAACTTTATAATTAGGTTTGTTAATTACTTCATTATTAATGTAAGCTGCCAGTACTCAGTTTTACATTAATCTTGAGTAGTACTATTTATCAAGTAACTTAGCAATGGTAAGTCTAATGATATGAGTACATTGTGATGTAGTAAATAGACTTTGACCTGTAAAAAAATCCCTTACAAGTATTGTGGGTGTTGATATTACAATAGAAATTTCTGGTGCCAAGTAGCTGGTGCCCCAAATTATAGGACTACGCATAACACGTAACAACAAATGTAGGTTTAATTTAATCTAATCAGTAAAGTACTGCGACGGAAAATAAGACTTATATCAACCAATGAAAACATTTTCACATCTTTCAACTGAACAAGTACGTCATCATGATGAGACCATGAAAATAATAAAATAAGACTGAGTAACATTCAAGTTCTACGTCATACTATTTATTTACACACTACTGTAACGTTCTAGAACAAGTAAATCAACTCTAGAATAATACAACTGAGTTGATTGTTTTTGTTTTATGAATTTAATCTAACACCATTAGATATAAAAAGTATAATACTTACAGTCGGTTTTGAAAACTATTGATGAATGAATTAATATTTATATTTGAAGCCATTATGATTCGACGGTGACTTTGTTCAGGTAATCACAAAATGTATTATATATTTCTTTAAATATTTATATTCACTGTAATTAATAGTAGTTTGAACAAATGATGCAATAAAATCACGTGTAATTAAAAGCACATAAGTAATCTTCGCTGCAGTACTAGGACTTAAATAAATGACGAGGTGCTAAATTTAATTTTTACGTTTACTCAATGACGAAAGTGGTTTTAAATTAGAATGAAATTTGGTGTTGCCCTCACCAAAAATACAAGGATGACATTCTATGGAGTGTACATATTTCATTGAATAAATGAATAACACCCAACAGTCACATACATAGTCCTGTAGTGCGATTCACATATTTTAATAAGTTCAGCTGCAGTGCAGTTGCGGTTAAGTTTCGATCAAAACAGCCCTTTTCGTATTCTCGTAATTTTGACAACCGCTGTCAAATACGCTCACGTGAAGTTCGCGTGACGCAAACGTTTTAGCGTATTCTACTGCTGCGCGTATATGTCAATCTCAAACAAATTTCATACATCTGACGTACAGTTGACGCGCAGCTCACGCGCAGCTAAGCACTTACAAGAATACAATTTTGTTTTTTACAAAGCGTAAACTTAATTGTAACCGCACCGCAACTTGATCGGCGCGTCAAAAAGTTACGTGAATCGCACTGCTGACCCCACAGTAAGATCGAGTCTTGTGTCGTGGGTATCAGGGACTACCAGAGATTGTTCGGTCTCACAAACACCCAGACTCGAAAGAAATATTTGTGGGCCGCACAAACATTTCTCTCAGTGCGGGGATCGAACCCACGGCCTCTCGTTTCACAGGCGGCGTCTAACCACCTGCGCCACGGAGGCTGTCAAAATTGATTTCTTTATATTTATGTCATTGATTTCTTTATAAGAATTCTATTGTACGACGGACATCTATAGTGATATACAGGGAGCGCAAATAAATGGCGCACTTGCTCAGTTGGATACAAGGGCATAATATTAATATCATAATAAAAAAATAATATTTGGAAAATACCTATCCGTTTTGAAGTTATGACCGTTTAAAGTTTTAAGTTTAATCACCACTTTTTGGCATAAAACCAGTTGGAATGGATGAAGAACAAGATTTAAACACATACGTATTTTTTCGTTTCGTCGTTAATTGAACGGTTAACGAAATATACCACGAAAACCATTTTTAACAGCATCAAAACTTTCTTAAACTTCGCTTTAACAGCTGTTTACACATGAGTAAGGTCATGAACTCTTAGCTGTATAATTTATCCTTCTCTAACTTCAAAAAAAATATTTTTTGTTTCATTTCAAATAAATCAATCAGTTAAACAGGGACGTACTTAGATTTAAGCGTCAATAAATTAACAACATAATAACTTTAGGTGCAGTTGCATCGTGTATGGATTGACTATTTTGTTTGTCATTATTTTCCTCAGTGTCACAAATCCAAACTGAAAGATACTAAGAAATCACACTGGTCATCGCTTAAATCATGTAAGATTGCGAATTTAATTATAATTAGAAAAGTTTTGGTAATACCTACATAACATTTAAATTATCTAAATAATTAATATTCATTGAAAAAATAATCTGATGACACTGATTACTTAAAAATAATATTTTTGAAATGATGGCCTAATTCGGCCCTATTAGTCAAAGGAAGCCGCCGGTCATAGTGTAGTTCGTCGGATCCAACCCGGCTCGATTATTTTCCTTTGAGGTTGCCGTCGCGCCGCCGATTGTGAGTGCGAGCCGAAAGGCGGCAATTTGTTTGTCGGTAACTTTTAGCATTTTGCGAAAGAAGCCCGACATCTTGCCTATCAAGGCCATTACAGTTTACATTACAAGGTCAGTTAACTATTTTTGTGGTCATTAATAGGGATCTTGCGGATGCCGATTTTTTGACATCCGCGGATGCGGATGCGGATGCGGGTTTTTAAAGGCTCACATCCGCGGATGCGGATGTTTAAGATCTTCTATAAATATAGTATATGAATGAATATAAAATTAAATATTATTTACGGATATTATCGCTTACTATTATTTATTGATTTATCTATGTTAATTTTTATATATTTTTAACTTCACGGCATTTCGATTACTTAACACGACTCATGAGTCATGGTCACGGGGCGGACTGAGTATAAGCCATGGACGTAGTATATACTACGTCCATGGTATAAGCTCATCCGCTCAGTGACTATTACAATTTAACTACCCGTAATTTACAATTATTAAATTAAAAACTTAATTTAAAACGTTTGTTTTTGCGTTTCGATCTACGCAGAAGAAGCTCACTGTGTCTTGATGTCTGGCAGTTAGTCTTTTGGGTTCCGATTTATTTATGTGTAGAATTCGATCCCATGCTTATGCAAGGTTCTAGCCATCTTTTCTATTGATAATTAAATATCACCTTCGTTTTGAGTAGCCCCAGGTGCTCGTTAAAGAACACCATTTTATTTATTAAGTATAACGTCGCCTTTTCTAATACAAGGCGGTTAAGAAGAGGTTCGTAAATTAAACCCACGCTGCAGTGGAGTGGATAAAAATCTTCGTGCTATCGGCAATAATATCTTAAATTCTTCACTTAAGAGGATTTTCATCCACATAGGCTCTTTTTTAATGCGGTAAGAAACAAATTCTTTTTTGAGTACAGCTTCAGTGCTACCACTTTCTGGTATTTCTCGACTCTCATCTTCACTAGAAGAATCTAACATCATAGCAACAACAAACGCGTCGGATCTTGTCATTATTTCTTTCGGTCCCATTGGTCAATGTCATGTGCGAACGGCACCCGCTATTCGCCGGCACCGCCAAATTTCTGTCTTGTCTCATCTTGTATCCGCATCCGCATAAATATCCGCATCGATTATTACGGATGCGGATGCAGTTGTCCAAATCTATGCTCAAGCGCGTCATAAAGTTACATGAATCGCACTACTTACAACCGAACGGTAGACACTCAACAATAAATAAGCAGAGCTCATTATTTACATATAAGTCGTGCGATTGTTTACATCACGCTCAGTAGTGCGATTCATGTAACTTTATGATGCGCCGATCAAGTTGCGGTGCGGTTACAATTAAGTTTACGCTTTGGTACAAAATGGTATTCTTGTAAGTGTTTAGCTGCGCATGAACTGCGCGTGAGCTGCGCCTCAACTGTACGTCAGTCGTATGAAATTTGTTTGACATTGACATATACGCGCAGCAGAAGAACGTTTGCGTGACGCGAACTTGACGCGAGCGTATTTGACAGCGGTTGTCAAAATTACGAGAATACGAAAAGGGCTGTTTTGATCGAAACTTAACCACAACTGCACTGCAGCTGAACTTATTCTATTACGTGAATCGCCCTACAGGTTCAATCACTTTAGCGTAATGTGTTAAGGGGTAGCATATGTAACGTTAGTTTTTTTTTCTCGGCATCTTTCTTAATATTCGCTAGCGTCATGCAAATCCGTTTTAATTAAGATGCCTTCACCATATACTATAATGTATATTGGCAGGTGCGCCGTTTTCTTGTACACACATAGTATAAAAACATTACTCCCTTTTTTATATATCATTACATTTGTACTGGTCATTTGTTATTTTAGCTAAATAATGCGAAGTATCTTATACATAAAAATATTGCATTAAAAAAATGGTTGCCTGTAAAGTCGGTTTTACGGGCGAAGATTTTACGTGACAACGTCTTTTTCTCGGTAGAATATTTATTGATATGAATATAATTAAATTGCACAATAGGAACAAGGAATTGAATGAAAATAAGAATTGCACAAATTTAACTATAGAAATATATTTTGTTTACTAAAACATTGTACATGTAATGACGAATCTAAGCACTCCATATTTTCACTACAGACACAGCTGACGATACTTTAACCACACGTGTGAACTTGTATTGTGACGCTTTCTTGTTTTTCCAACGCCAAGAACGTTCGAGAAAGACAAAGACAGAGACACAAGCATGCGCCGATTCAATGCGCCTAATTCTCTAGTGCTGCGCGCGCACCGTTACGTTACCGGGCGTTACACTTTTTCATAAGTGACTCCCAGCCGCAACCTAATTTAAGACGTTGTCACGTCAATAAGAAAAATCGTATTTTGCCTGCTCTCGATTGTCGAGCTCGTCAAGACGATTCCTCTGACTCCAAACACGGGGGGTTTACTTTAAGAAATGACGGAGTTATGCCTGGACAAATATTTTAGGGGAGAGAGGGAGGAATTTGGGGATTTGGTTGGGGCCAATCTGTAGAGCTCACCGAGCCGGTTCCAAAGATACCAAACTCGGTGGGTCTACGATCTATATTGGCCGAGATAGGATTGGGGGGGGGGTGAGGTAAATTTTCGGGGTGGGGGTAAGGGAGGGGGGGGGAGAGGAAGGTTTCGTGGGGAGGCTAACTTAAATTAATTTTTTGGAGGTAAAATATTTTTTTTTGGGGGGGTAATTTTTTGCGTAGTTTGGGATTTCTGGCGGGGTCAATTTGTAGCCCTCACCAAGACGGTTCCGAGGATACCAAACTCGGTGGGTCTACGACCTATGTTGGCCGAGATAGGATTGGGGGGTGAGGTAAATTTTCGGGGTGGGGGTAGGGGAGGGGGGGGGGTAGGTTTAGTGGGGAGGCTAATAGGCACTATTTCGGAATAAGGGTGGGGGAAGGCAGGGGGGGGGGCTATGGGACAATTTTGGAAAAAGTGGGTGAAACTGAAAAATAATTCTCTAGTGCTGCGCGCGCACCGTTACGTTACCAGGCGTTACACTTTTTCATAAGTGACTCCCAGCCGCAACCTAATTTAAGACGTTGTCACGTCAAAATTATCTTGTCAATTGTCACAATCTTAATTGTGTCTGACCTACTTAACTGCTATGATTTAAACATTAGTTTCTGTATTTAGTATTTCATAACTTTGTCATATACGGACGTATGTACCGACGAAGCTATTAAAATAAAATTATTTTGTTTTTCTTGGTCCTATGTTTTAGATTGGCCAATTGGGATTCAACACGATGAATAAATGGTGTTGCCATACATTAAAATACTTCCTATTTTCGAAACTCAGATTATAATACCATAGACAACGTGTTTGCAAAAAATGCGTAGAAGTATTTTCCTTTGCCAGAGAAGTATTTTTACGAATAAAATATAACCTAGAATGTTCATATGCTTTTTTGTAAACAGAAACACGTTATGAGTAAAGTTATTTCAGTAATGACAATATTGTGTAATAAATAAAAAATATGGGGAAGAAAACAAAAGTTGGAAAACAACGTAAAGATAAATATTATCAACTTGCAAAGGAAACAGGTAAATAAGTAATATTATTAATTTTACTAATACGTATAGCTGTTACGATGTTAAATCGCACACAATTTTGACCAGCAATTAATGCCTAGAACAAGACTAGACAATGATAATATATCCATTAAAATGATTGAAGTTATGACTTGAGTGAGTTTACATTTTACTTTAATTTTTTAGGTTTCCGTTCAAGAGCAGCCTTCAAATTAATACAATTAAATAGAAAATTTGGGTTCTTACAAAAATCAAGAGTATGTATCGATTTGTGTGCTGCGCCTGGTGGGTGGATGCAGGTGGCCCACCAAAACATGCCAGTCTCGAGTATTGTCATAGGTGTAGACTTGTTTCCAATAAAGCCTGTGCCAGGATGTATCGGATTAACTGAGGACATTACAACAGAAAAATGTAAAGCAGCTATCAAAAAGGAAATTAAAACATGGAAAGCTGATGTAGTACTTCATGATGGTGCTCCAAATGTTGGGTTAAACTGGCTACATGATGCTTACCAACAAGCATGTCTCACACTTAGTGCATTGAAACTTGCTACTAATTTCCTTAGAGAAGGTGGATGGTTTGTTACTAAGGTATTCAGGTCAAAAGACTATCATGCACTTTTATGGGTACTGAAACATTTTTTTAAAAAAGTTCATTCAACAAAACCACAAGCTTCACGTAATGAGTCATCTGAAATATTTGTTGTCTGCCAAGGATATATAGCTCCAGATACTATTGATCCAAAGTTTCTTGATGCCAAACATGTGTTTGAAGATTTGGATATTGTGAAGAAGCAACACACAAATGTTTTACATCCAGAAAAACAAAAAAAGGCTAAAGCCGAAGGGTACCAAGAAAATGATTATACAACCCATCATATAGTAAAAGTTTCACAATTTATAAGTTGTGATGACCCTCTTGATTTACTTCAGGGGTGTTCTGAGGTGTGCAAGTTTTTATATCAATATCTTAACTTATTATTAAGTCTTGTTCAAGTGTCTAATATTTAATTTATTTAATTGCAGATTGCAATAGATGACAAAGTCATAGCAGAACATCCCAAAACCTCACAAGAAATTAAGGAATGTTGCAAGGATATAAAAGTTTTGGGCAGAAAAGATTTGAAATCTTTGTTAAATTGGATAAAGCATATGAAGGAATTGAAGTCAAAGCAGGTAACACTCTTATACTACTCAAAACTGATGTTTTTAATTTATTCTTGGTACCAGGCTTGTTTTATTTTCAAAGTATGTTACATGTAGTAAAATATGGGAGTTATTCACTTACTGAGCATTTTAAAAATGAATATGGGGTACATGTGTTTTAAAACAATTTGCTATTGTAATTATTTCAATAACAAGAAATCTAAAATGTCACATTACAGGAGCCTAAAACTGATGATAAGAATGAGAGTGCTGAAAAAGTGGACAATGAGGAAGCTGATGAAAAGGAAACAGAAGAAGGCGCTATAGATGCACAGATAGCTGACCTTCAGGTAGGTAAACCTATTTAATCATTAATGTATGCAGACCAAGATTATGATCAACAGTCACTATGGCTCAGTGGGTGCCCACTGAATAAAATGTTTTTGTGGCTATTATACAACTTATTTTTAAGACCCACAACATAGTATCTTGGTGTGAGATGAGGATGTATGTATCTGTTTGGTGTATATTAATGAATGTTGTCTAAAGTAAGCTATTAAAAGAAAAGTTACAGTTATGTTGAGTGTAACCATGACTATTGTTGTTTTAGGATGAAGAGAGAAAGCAATCAAAACGTAAAAGGAAACAACTGAACAAACAAAGACAGAAATTAGCAGAAAAAATGAATTTGAAGATGGTTCTCAAAGGTGATGATGGACCTATCATGGAGAATCATGATATGTTTAAGCTTTCGGATATTAAAATGCTGAGGTATGATATTTTTGTATTATAGTATGTGTTAAATAGTATTATTGATGATTCCAGCTTTTGTACAATATGTTTATTTTTAATGTAACTTGCAGGAAATGGCTCGTATAATTGACCAACAACCTGACATTACAGCAGAGGCTAGTGACGATTCAGATGATGAGTTCAAAGTAAAGCAGAAATATGTAAAATATGATGTTGAAGCATCAAAGCTTGATTCTTCAGGACTTTATTATAAAGATTCTGATAGTGAACTAGAAATGGAATCCGATTCCGATTCGGAGAAAGATAAAGACTCTTTGGGTAGGTTGTTTAAACAATTATTTAATGTATCATAAATATTGTTTATGCTATTGAACCAACAAATTATATAGTTTTTACACACTATTGTTTTGGATTATAGATGTATAATAATAAAATATTTATGTTTCAGCATTCTCAGATTCTGACAATGAAAACAAAAAAATTGATAAGCTCACAAAACGGAACACAATAAAAAATAGTCAAAGTGCATTGCCAAACAAAACGCCTACTATTCCTAAAAACAACCCCTTACTTACGGACTTGGACAATATGGACCCAGTATCAAAACGGTCAATGAAAGCAGAGCTATGGTTCCAAAAGGATTCATTCAAAGATCTTGATGAGGATGATGATGAAGGGGTCGATCTTGACAAATTGGCTGAGACATATAAAGAAAAAGGTAATTTTCAAGTTTTGTTGATGGTTGCTGAGAAGAAACTACTATATTTTACTATATGCAACATCTTTATATTGCTAATATATGCAGATTTATATGCTTCATAAGTTATTCCTTATAATCTGTCAAATGTTTGACAGTCTTTGTAACATGATTATTTAAAGTATGTTCCTCATTTCATGTGCAGGTAAAAAAATAATTGATTTCAATGCCAAGGAAGATATGAAAGGTGCAGGAGTTAAAAGAAAACATTCTGATGATGAAAGCTCAGATGAAGATTCATCTGACAGCGATTATGACGTTGAAGATAATGTTGGACCATCAGCTTCTGGTGCTGGCGCTAAATCGAAAAAGACTGATGGTTTTGAAGTAGTGCCCCAGGATCCAGGTATAACAAATTATTGGATTTCCACTATTTTAGAATCGCTACTACAATTATTGATACATTGCACTGTGTTAATATTCGAAGTAATGAGTTCCAAAGAGTGAAAAGAAGCTCTTTTAGAAGAGATGCTACAATCTGATATTTTTTTGTAGAATTGAAAAAGCTAAAAAAATCTCTAAAAATGGATGCTGAAACCTTAGCACTTGGAACAATGATTGCAACATCGAAAAAGTTTAAGAGAGATCTGATAGATGATGCTTGGAATAGATATGCGTTCAATGATAAAAACTTGCCAGATTGGTTTGTGGAAGACGAAAAGAAGCACATGAGCAAACCAGTAGTCGTTCCCGAGGTATGTTCATAGCATAAATGTTTAAGGTTCAAGGTAGTTTTGTGCACTCACAATATTTAATTTCTCTGTATCTATGTTTTCAGAAATATGAAGATGAATACAAGAACAGATTACAAGACATAAATGCCAGGCCTATTAAGAAAGTAATCGAAGCTAAAGCCAGGAAGAAGAAGCGTATGATAAAAAAAATGGAGCGCGCGAAGAAGAAGGTAGAGGCGGTGATGGAAAATGCCGATATGTCGGAGCGTGAGAAGGCACAACAAGTAAGGCAATTGTACAAGAAGGCACAAACAGACGGCAAAAAGAAAGTGACGTACGTAGTTGCGAAAAAACATACCACTGCCAAACGCATGAAGAGGCCTACGGGAGTTAAAGGACACTACAAGGTTGTAGATCCTCGAATGAAAAAGGACTTACGCGCCCAAAAGGCCAAGGAGAAAACTAAAGGTCGCGGTAAGAAGGCTAAAGTTAATAAACCAGCCAAAAACAAAGGGAAAGCTAATGTTAATAGACCATCAAAAAAGAAAGGAAAGGCTAAGTAGAATGATCTAACTTTGTTACCTATAGTGTTTGATGTGACACAAATGTATTATCAAAATAAGTAACATGTATATTCATTAAAAAAATAATTATACATGTTGTATTTCTATTTTTAGTATTATTTTACAGAATCTTGAAGTCTATAACTTCTATCTAATCAATACCAATTACGATGTAAAGCTTTTCGGAAGAAGGAACAGTAGTTAAGGGGATATATTCCTCATTAATATTAAAGATTCTTTATTTATTTATATGACCTTTAGTAAATAAATACGCGGGGGTGGCGAGACCCATTTAGTCGTCATTACAAAGATTATTTTTATGACTAAGGTCAGGGTGATATTTGAATCCACGTGCGTCACTCGCCGCCGAGTTCAGGGACAGACACGCCATATAAATGATATCACTTTGCTTTGTGACCTTGGTGTCTAATTCTGATTCGCTCTAACTACGCCGTCTGCCTGCTAATACTATCGAACGATTTTGCAAAGCTTTGGATTATATACCTATTGTGTGTCATCGATCCTTATACCAAGTTTTATTATATTCAATGCGGCGACATAAAACTCTTACGATAAAGATCACAGGTGACTTCAGAATATGTGAGTAATATTTCGAAATGTTACATTGATGTGTAAATACAGGCACTATGTTATGTTTGGATACTCCTGTTTTCAGTTGTTCATTCTTAGTTTAAATCTATTTTTTTATTAAACTGGCATAGTGACAACACTGCGCCTGATGGTAAGCGCAAATGCTGTCCAGGCAGTGTATCGAATGGCATCAGACGACAGTCCCAAAACATTCCATGCAATTATGGCAGCCTGCTGAGATGCCTCTTCACACTACGGCGGAAGGACCCGGGACCATAGGAAGGAGGTAACACGCGTGACTATACTAGATCTTCAATATTTTTCGCCACGAGTTTTACAGTTCTTATTTGTTATTCTCCTAAAGAGTTTTTATGTTACGTTTGACGTATTTTCAATTGGGTGCATTATACACAAGTATAGGTACTACGATTGTTCACTGTTGTTTCAAACTATTATACATACTGATCCATATCTTAAGATACCAATAATACATTTCAAAGGGCCGCGGCTGTTTTCCTATTAGTTATCATTTATGTCCATCAATTCCATACTCGAGGTAAACATTTACTGATACAGAAACGTTTGTTCCGATACGGAAATAGAAACCGCGACCTCTCGCGTCATACGTAGGCTTAGCTTTTACGTCATCAGTGTTGTATAGGAAGCAAACATGTTATATTTCATTTTCTTAAAGAATCTATTTGCTTTTTGGGTTCTAGAGTCTGGATGGATGAAATCGTAGCATAGATCCAATGAGATCTGATGAGAGGATTTGATGATAAATCCAATAATGTATAAACATTTAAGTTGGAAAAATAGGAGCAAATCAAAAAAGAATGAATCGAATGTGGAGTGAGGTGGAAGGTGGGCTGGGGGTGGCACGTGGGAGGCAGGCGGGGCGGTCGGCCGGGCTATATTGAGCGCGCGATCACGGCCAAGGCCGCGCACCGCCGTCATCGCTCCCGACCCGACCGCCCGTGCCCCGTGCCTTCTAAACCTCTACATAACTACATCATGTAATACACATTATGCTCGCTATATTGCGTTTTACATTATTTACTTGCCAAATTACATTGCTGTGTATCTCTACATACGAAATTGAAAGTTTACATACATTCCTTCAGTGCTGAACATAGTACTGAACAATGCGTTTTCCATTTTTGGGTTTAACGTTAGTAAAATAAATTTCTTAAAAGAATTGCATAATGCATAGGTATTAGAAAAACTTACTTATTTTCAGTAGGGATAATAATGTAGGTAGGTAATGAACAAGATGAACGTTTGATGAAATATAATGAAGATGGTAGTTGGTATAGGCATACAGCACCGAAGCCTATAGGTATGTTGTGGCGGGGTTCGAGGTGACGTCGCAGAAGGCGCAGGTAGAGGCAGGGAGTCGTGAGCAGAGGGGCGCGGGGGTGCGGGGTTGCGGGGCGGGCGAGCGGGCGCTGTGACCTCGTCCTCGCAAGGTCGCAGGTTCCATTCCACTCCGTCACACCACACATCCCTCCCTATTCTGTAATCTTCCATAATGGACCTTCGTTTCCAATACATTGTCGCATTTATGTGTACTATAACCGAGGATATTGCAACATGATGTTTGTGGAATCGCTGATGTGTGGCGCAAGATATGACTTTAATAAATGAGTTAACATAATATGATTGTTGCTGTGATGAAATCTACAAGGGCTTTACATAATTGGAATGCAAATATTTGTGTGCTCCACAAGTATTTGTTTCGGGTACATATGTATGTAAGACCGAGAAAGTCTCTCGTTATTTTGGGTACCCACGATACGTGACTTGCTGAGTTTTGGTTCATTTAAGGCTATATATGTGACTGTTGGGTATATTTATTTATCTAGCTATTGCTCGCAACTCTATATGCAAGAGTATTTTTTAAAATTGGTATAGTTTATTAGCATACTTAATGACGCATCACATTATATTTTATAATGCTTTATGCAAAAAATCCAAGGAAACTGCTGTGTTAGCAGTGTGTGAGTAGTGTTTCCGGTACAAGATTTCACAAAATTTTGTTGCATTCAACTCAATTGGAGATTTTGTTGCAATCATTTGAGGCATTTGGTTTAATGACAGCGGAAAGAGCGTAAATCTTGGATTCAATTTCAAGTATCGGCTATTCATAATATCAGTATTTAATCCATTCAAGAAAACTTATTTATTTTTATTAAACATATTGTTCTATGCTAGGGGCTGGGATGGTAACCCATTATCACATTATGGGACTGATATCTTGCTGTAATGTGGTTATCCTTGCTGCTGCTTTCTCTATCCTGTGCGCATACAGGTTCAAATGTATTATTGTATGAAAGCTAAAACTTGAGTCCAGTACCATAACTATTCCTTTATACGCTCGGTGCAAGCTTTTATAACTCCATCCCTAACCAACTAAATCATGGTCCGATCTAGCCATTTGTATGCCCCGCTTGGGTGTGCGCCTTATGTCGAGGGATCTCTCAGACCGCCCTAGTTTCGGTACTGTACTGTACAGTATCAGCCATTATACTCAACCCACTGTAGAGCACGGGCCTCCTCTACAATTAAAAGTACGAGTGAGTGTGGTTAGGCCACATAGTCCTCTACGCTGTCTTAGTTTGGGTTGGCGAACTTACATACAATAGAAATTCTTACCAATGGCTATGGTATACAGGTTGTCTCACGATGTTATCTTTCACTGTTATAGTGCGTGGTGATTGACTATCAATATACACATAAATCTGGAAAGTCAGAGGCGTGCCCGGAGACTTGACCTCGTGACCACCGTGAAAATGTTGGTGGCCGCGTCTGGTCCGTTTGCCAACAGGCTCCCACGCACTTTTCAGCACTGCATAAATGTAATTCCCAAAATGTTATTAGCGTATTTGAAAAAGTTATTGTGGTTATAAACATCTAATAGATTTGACAATTTACACTGGTAGCCCGTCTTGTGATCCAACTACGAGTATTATCGATATCACATCATAATTGAAACGAGTTCCAGTTCCGAAATAACTACATAATTACGACAAGCATGTAGTTTGCACTTTTTTTTACATAATTACATATTAACGAGTGATATTACTGTTGACACTTAAAGGAATAGTTCAAATAAAAATAATCTTATCTGGCTTTGTCTGTCTATTCAGCACTATTGGATATAGAATTGCCATGACGGCACGTATCTGCATAAAAACCCGTGCAAAATACATTCGGACTAGGCCTATTACTCAATCTGTACTGCCGTGAATAAGAAATTTTAAATAAATCTAACCAGAAAAACTTTATCATTTATGTATATTACTTTCTTTTTTATTTTTGCTCGGTTTCTTAGGGTTTTGGCATGATGCTAAATAGTTTAAGCCTTCCTTAAAATAGGGCCTATAAAAATAACTTTTTGAAATCTAGTTCATCCCAGAGATTAGCGAATTCAAATAAACTATTCAGTTTTATTAAATTAGTACCTATAGATTTCGGACAGTTGGATTTCTCTTACGTCGGTACTATTCTGAGTTTGAAAAACAATGGTAAAATGCATATTATGTTTCATTTGTTTATTATTTTTTGTTTTTTATTGCAACATGTTACCTGAGCTCAGTGTTTACCTTCTGCATTCTGAGTATACCAGCTGTTGTCATCGATTGTTTCCGAGATAACTCCGAGCAATGCAGTTAGAGGTGTTGACTCAATTTTTATTATTATTTATATCGAAAGGATACGATAAGCAAAATTGTTAACAGAAACATTGTTTTAAATCCGTCTTATAATAAACAAGTTAGAATTATTTCAAATTGAGGAACAGAAAAGGACGCAACTATCGTACCGTGACCATGGGCGTAGCCAGCCATGGGCTCAGGGTGGGGCAGAAGTCTAAAATAATATTTAAGTAGCAAACTATACTCATGGTTTCCCCGGTTATTTTTGGAACGAAATTCCTTATTTTCATACAAAAAGGTTACACCCTATAGCACCATGTATCCACAGGGTATATCAAGTGTGCTACCGAAAACGAAGCCGGGTGGCGGTTTAAGTAACTTCAGGCACAATGCAACTAAAAATTTTGCGAAATTAAATTATAGTTTTAAAAAAGTACGCTTTTTTATACGATTCAACTAAAAAGCAAAAAAAAAATGATAATGAGTTTAAGATTAGAAAATGGAGTAAAATACATACATTTTATTGTTACAAAGCGTGGGGTGCTTACAACCTTTACTACATCGTATCAATCGAAAGTGTGTCGAGCAGGGTAGTTTACCTTATACTTAGAATATCAAAAATATATTCGTTGAAGGTCATACAGGTATATGCACCGACCTCGACACGTCCATATGAAGAAGTAGAGGAGATGTAAGTGGGGCCCTACATACTTCCAAACCCTCCTTTAATGTTGTTATAGGGTATTTCAACGCAGAGTTGAAAGTGGGGCAATTTGGATATAGGCTACAGAACCCCAGGGGTAAGAGGCTGGCCGACTTTCTGCAGGAAGAGAGGCTCTTTACGATGAACTATTTTTTCCAGAAGCCGCCTCACAGGAAATGGACCTGGCTGCAGTGGCGGCGTAAGGTAGGTTGGCACCCGGGGCGGTTTTGTATTGAGCACCCCTACATAAACATAACACCTAATACTAAACAAGCCTAAAGCGGATACTCGAGATCGTGCACTTATCAAATCTGACTTTTATCGGAGGAAAGCTATTGTGCTCTTCTTTGGGTGGCACGGAGGCGGCTGGAACTGTATGTTAGTGTCACTGGCCTTCCAGCCTGGCACGTTAGGGATGTTTTGGCCGAGCCGGGTCCCTCACAAAACCTCCGCTAGCATACCGACTAAATTCCATGGATGACCGTCACACGCATTATGGGCGGCCCCAAACATCACAAGGCGAGAAGCGCATGGCCTCAGCGTCCTATAGAAAATCATTACTGGATGTTTTTTTTTTAATTCTTGCCCGGCATAATAGCCGCATTGCGCCTAGTGGTCAGCGCAAATGCCACCCAGGCAGAGTATCCATTGGCATCGGACGGCAGTCCCATGCCAATAGATACAATTATGCCGGCCTGCTAAGATGCCTTTTCACACTATGGCGGAAAGACCCAGGATTATAGGAAGGAAGGAACACGTGAGACGGCAAACAATTCCACAGCCTGACGGTGCGGCACAAAAAAGAATTTCAGAACCGTTTGGTTCGCGCCGGGATGGTGTGGACCATAAAGCTATGGCTTCGCAAGCCAGCACGCGTGGTTCTGGTTAGGAATGGAGTGGAGGGGATCAAGTTGAATAATTCCTCAGAGTATTCACCGTGATACAGGCGGTAGAAAACGCTTAGAGAGGCGACATCCCTCCGGAGTTGTAGCGACTCTAAGTTGCTCGTAACGTCTGCATCATTCACAATGCGGATGGCCCGCCGCTGCAATCCATCCAAGGCATCGAGCAGGTACTGGGCGGATCCATCCCAGAGGTGCGAACAGTACTCCATACCCGGCCGGACCTGCGCTTTATACAAGCGATAAAGCTGACCGGGCGTGAAGAACCGACGCACCCTATTCAGGACTCCAACCCTGCGTGATGTGGCAGATATTACGCCCTCGATGTGATTCCTTGGATTGAGATCACAGCGGATATCCACACCAAGGATACTCAGGTCATTCCGCACTGAGAGGGGAGCACCCTGAAGAATGGGGAGGGGAGAGAACGGGGATTTTTTGCACGTGAACGCACACACTGGGTTTTCTTGGCATTGAACTCAACCATATTCCTGGAACCCCATGTAGAAATGAGATCCAAGGTCCGGTTGAGCTCAATGACAAGATCTTCGCGTCCCTTCACAGTTTCGACTCGGCAACCCGGAGGCCCGCAGTGGTATCGCCCATGGACCGTGCTGTCATCTGCATAGCAATGAATGTTGCCAAGCGACAACATGTCATTGATATGCAGAATAAACAAGGCGGGGGACAGCACCGAGCCCTGTGGAACTCCAGCATTTACCGACATGAGCGCCGAAGCGTGTCCGTCGACGACTACACGTATTCTACGCCCGTGCAGAAAGCCGGAAATCCACGAACACAGGTTGCTGGGCAGACCGTATGCCGGATTTCTTCTTTTGAAGGGTGCGATTGTTTCAAAACGCGGCGCCAGTTAAAGATGTTTAGGTCGTCTACATCAAAGATGAGGCCATGCGCCCTGTCGCTCATATCCAAGTTGCTGTAGGTAAGGGCGCACCGCACCCTGCACAGTATGCCAAGCCCAGCGTAATGTCGCCTCTTATGACGGTTAGGTAATACCGTGGCGAAATTCTCATACTCTACGACAGGGTAGAGGCGCCGCAGCGGTTCAGTCATTTATTGCCCGGCAACCCTTTTGTGCAGGTGGCAGTGAGCGGGATCGTTCACCTCGCGATCCCGTCTCGTGCTTTTCTTCTGCGAGATCACGATCTCGCAGAACGAGAGTTTTGCTTGCCAAGCCTTGCCAATCTCGACCATCGAGGGCATCACGACCGAGAGCGAGAGGTCTACTCTGGCGGCTGCATGCAGTATTCTGCGCTCGTCACCCCAGAATGGGCACTCCGAAAGAGTGTGTTTTTTCACAATGATGGCACACAGCGGAAAGGAACCGTAAAAGGCCATCGATCGCTCCATCGAACTCCTGCGTACAGCCTCTGGTAAGGGGTGCCAGAATCTTCGAAGTTGAGTTGGTTAGACCAGGACCTCCCGAAGCTGAACCCTTAAGAATTTTTTTTTTACGATTCTCTCAGACCAGCCCCTAATAATAGATTATCAGAAAAACTCTTAATTTTAATTAGAAAAGATAAAAAAAAATTTACTTTTGGTTAACTGATAATGGGAAGAATGTGCTTGCTTTTCTGAGCAAAGCTTCCCAAAACGGGGCTCCAGTTTGGCTCACTCGACTCGATCGCTCCTGGGACAATGCTGCGACGCCCCAGGGCTTCGTGACGCTTAGTTTGAGAAGCCGAGAAGAAGTTAGAAGAATGCGTCTGCTACCTTGACTAGTTTCGATCTTAGGCTCATGGCAGGACAGGAACATTCCACCGACTATACAAGACAACTCTAACATACTTCACCAGGAGATGATAGAGACCTCTACGGCATCAATTGTGATGTAGGCCCCTGCAAGTGGCTCCTAGACTCGTGCAAGCGGATAAGTTGATAGTTATTTCTGGATACAGGTAGATTTTGTGTGATTTCTGTGGGTGTCTTTGGCACCCCCTGGTGCTTGGTACCCGGGGCGGACCGCCCCCCCCGCCCCCCCTTTACGCCGCCACTGCCTGGCTGAGTCCTGACGGTTCTACGAGAAACGAGATAGATTTCATCTTGACGACGAATAGACGGATGTTCAGTCACAGATGTCTCTGTGATCAACAGGATGAAAACTGGCAGTGATCACCGAATAGATAGGGGCACATTGAATATCAATGTCCAATTGGAAAGGCGTCGCTTGATGAAGTCGCGCCCATATCCAAAAACCCGAGACCTTTCAACTTGAACTAACAAATCGCTTTGATTGTCAAAAGTGAAGTGGTTTGGTAAAAGCTGTCCATACGGTGGGATTTAAATATTTTAGACATTGCCGTAGAGATAGCCCACAAAAACTCTCAATCCACACTCTTGACCTCATGGCCAAACGTCGGCCTATGGCGCTGCAGTCTTCCGTTAACGCCGAAGCATATCGGCTGCTCAATAGACCGATCTGAAAGTCCTTACGGCACGATGTCCGTGCTCACAATACTGTGAGCATTAAAGAGACAATTGAGCGGAACAGAAGCTTCAAAGTGTTTGCAAGAGACTTGTCTATTGGGCAAAGCCAGTTGTCTAGGCTGAAGACGGACGGAGGCCGCGTAGTGTCGACGAGGGCAGAGGTATTAAGGGTGATCGAGAGGTTCTACGGACAGTTTACACCTCGGTTGCTGAATCTACTGTTAGCTCGGGCGAAGTTGATCCGACACTTTAGCGATGATATCCCGGACATCAGACTACGTGAGATTGAGACGGCCCTGAAGCAACTTAAGAATAACAAGGCGCCGGGAGTGGACGGAATCATTTCAGAGCTTCTGAAAATGGGCGGAACGCCGATATTGAATGTCCTTCAGAGGCTCTTCAATTCCGTTCTCCTCGAGAGCTCAACGCCAGAGGCATGGAATAGGAGCATGGTGGTATTGTTCTTCAAAAAAGGTGATAACACTTTACTGAAGAACTACAGGCCCATCTCGCTTCTGAGCCATGTCTATAAGTTGTTTTCGAGGGTCATCACAAATCGTCTTAAACGCAGGTTTGATGACTTCTAGCCTCCCGAACAAACCGGTTTCGGAAAAGGCTTTTGTACCATAGACCACATCCACACGCTTCGGCAAGTTATACAAAAAACCGAAGAATAAAACTTGCCGCTTTGTTTATCGTTTGTGGACTATGAGAAAGCCTTTGATTCGATCGACATCGACTATCATCGGTACATAGAAGTGTTGAAGTGTATATACAACAACAGCGAAATTTCCTAACACGAGCAAATGTTTGCTTAAAAAGAGATTTCTTACCCTGGACTGTAAAATCACATATAATTGAAATAAATAAATTTATTTATTATGAATTATAAACAACGGCACCATGTCGGTCCGAGTACAAGATCAGAGCACGAAGGATATTCCACTGCAGAAAGGCGTGAAACAGGGAGATGTAATATCTCTGAAACTGTTCACTGCCGCGCTGGAAAACGCCTTCAAGCTCTTGCAGTGGAAAGGATTCGGCATCAACATCAACGGCGAGTATATCACTCACCTTCAATTTGCCGACGATATTGTAGTCTTGGCAGAATCGCTGGAATACCTTAGCACTAAGCTCGAAGACCTCAATCGAGTCTCCCACAGGTGGGTCTTAAAATGAACTTGGACAAAATTTCAAGATTCAAGATTCGACCCCCAACTCCGTTGGGGGTCGAAGTTGTAGACGAATATGTCTATTTAGGACAAGTGGTCCGTTTAAGCAGGTCCAACTTCGAGAGAGAGGTCAATCGTCGAATCCAACTCGGTTGGGCAGCGTTCGGAAAACTACGCAACGTCTTCTCGTCCAAAATACCTCAGTACCTTAAATCGAAAGTATTCGATAGTTGTGATACGTCACCGAGACGTGGCCTCTATAGTCCTTATTAGGAAGCTCAAAGTCACTCAACTACCTATGGAGGCTATGCTCGGGGTTTCCCTACAAGATCGTATCAGAAATGAGGAGATCCGTAGAAGAACTAAAGTAACCGACATACACCGGAGTAGTAAGATGAAGTGGCAATGGACGAAGCACATAGTGCGAAGAACTGATATCCGGTGGGGCCAAAAAGTTCTCGAATGGAGGCCACGTAGCGGAAAACGCAGCGTAGGACCTCCACTCACAAGGTCAGACAACCTGGTAAAGGTCGTGGGACGCCTATGTTCAGCAGTGGTCTTCCTTTGGCTGATGGATGTTGGACGATGTGTTTATAGTCACTAAAACTAGCGCTCGGCTTCGTTTTCGGTCGCAACCTTGATATATCCTGTTATGTATAATTCGAATGGACCAAACATTTTCTTATTGCTCACCTTCCTAAACCTAAAATTCCTAAAAAAATGTCCCTAACTTCAGGCGTTTGAGCTGTGGGAGTAAGCCAATTTGTTAATCAGTTAATTTAAAGGTTTATCTCTACCCATAGATAGTTCTTAACTTAAATAATTTAATTTTTTTGATTTGGTTAGGTACCTTAGAGGCCAGAGCCAGGGTGGGGCGAGTGCCCCACCCTGCCCCACCGTGGCTACGCCCATGACCGTGACATCATCTCTCATCAGGTACTATGGTGTGAAAGAGAAAGGGAATGTCTCCTTTGCAGAACTTAAATCTGGGGGCATGGCAGTGCCCCCTCCAAGTCGAGCTAAAAAGCGGCACGGTCGTACCATCCTTTCCTCGAAGCAATTCAGACCATTTTCTACCCCCCTATAACTTCGTTGTAGTTAAAGCAAGACGCCTGAATTTTCAGTAACTAAACAGGCATTGTGTAAACACGGTATATTTAAAATTTCATTGAATTTGAACCAGTAGTTTAAGAATTGTAACTTGTCAAACTTTTTTAATTTTGTCACTCACTGACTGACTGACTGACCGATCATCAAAAGTCTAAGGCATTTCTAGCAGACATAGAACCTTCAAATTGAGAAGATAATTAGTGTTTAGTGCATTGACGTAAAATATATGGACGGAAAGCACAAAAAGAGTTGTCACTAAAGTGGTCCGCAGCACCCGTGCAGCGGTTGTGACGTCACAGCGCACCGGTTTGTAAGCCGTCGACAAATGCCTAATTTATCGTGCGTGGGTGCAATAAAGCTGACCGAAAGTTCACAAAAAAAAAGATAATATTTCTTATCACCGCTAAGTAAAAATTATATTACTTTAAGCCAATATAACATTTATTTTAGCATGGTTGAAAAACGATTTCATGGCTGGCATTGACGTAAAAATCCAACAGATGGCGCGATTTTCACACGCATCTTTTTGACGTACCCAATGTACTGAAGGGCCTATCCTTAGTTTTTAAATCAATGGTTTAGTGTCTAAATCAAGGGAAAACTTAAACATTTCATAATTTCTGTCTAGTTTTCTAGATACTCCAACTGCATGATAACTTTGTAATCCCATATAAATGTATAGGATTACAAAGTTACATTTGCAGTTAATGAATCCTTGTACCCATATATAATGGAATAATAGTTGTAGATAGGTATCTAGCAGCATTATGTATAAATTATACGATACATTATGTTTTCATGCGATGGCCAAGTCGATCTATTTATTTAAAACATAAAGGATTTTTAATATTGATATGATAATGCCTTACGTAATAACTTTATAAACAGAGCCCTTAAGCAAAGACTAAATAAATTAACCAACTTGGTATTACATGGATCATGAACTTTTTGCGGTAGAAAAACTGAGCTGCGAGACTTGGTATTTTTTTACAGGATGTTTTTGATGGGATATTTATATCTCTGTACGACCTGTATTTTACGACCAATTTTGATACTGTTTTATATTAATTGTGTTATATTGGACATTTTGCAGAGATAATTACATACTATTCAAAATTGAACATGGGTAACATCCCTATGGCTTCCGCTTTCCATATAGCCGGCTTTCGCTAAGTTTAAGTTGCAGTATCCCAATTGCCATACGTAAAACGACAACATGGTACGTAAAAACTTCTTTATTACAATATAAAGTGACTATTATACAGGGTATATCAAGACTGCTACCGAAAACGAAGCCGGGTAGTAGTTTAAGCTACTTCAGACACAATGCAACAGAAAAAGTTGCAAAAAAAGCGACAATTTTTTTTTTGTTATTTTTTTCTTATGGCCATATTTGGGTGGTAAATACATTTTTTCCTAAAATAATAGTGTATACCCTTTTATTTATAACTAATCTAAGCTATAAAAGTGTTTAAATTATTACTTTAGCAAAAACTATGGATTTACCACCCAAAAATGACGATGTTTAAAAAATCATAAAAAATAATTGTCGCGTTTCTATGCGAAATTTTTAGTTGCATTGTGTTTGTAGTCACTAAAATTACCACCCGGCTTCGTTTTCGGTAGCAGTCTTGAGATACCCGGTATGCAATCGATAATGGATAATTTTAACATTTTTATGACAATAATAAAGTAGTTCTTTTGTTGTGGTAATTGTATACAATTACTAAAATTTTTGCATTTCATTATACTGTTAAACTTATGGTATAAACCCTATAAAATAGCCTAGTTTTAAATTGAATAAAATTGGTTATTAAGACATATATGAATAGAAAATTGGAATGGAAATGGCTCATTTCTGTTGTGTAGATAGCAGGGCCATGTTTATCTCAAATGACTACGATACAATGCAAAAAGCACACGTGAACCGGCCCTTTTATTTTACAATTTGTGATACACATAAGAGAGTTAAGTATTCAAACCTTGTGCGAAAGCTAAAATGACATAGTTTGAGGCAATTTATTGGCAATGATTTCAATCTGTACACACATCACAGAATACCGTACACGGTGAGTCAATGGTCGTGTGAAACTCGGATCCTTTATTTAAATCTGTCAGGCATTCTACGCGGCGACGAGGCTCATTGAGTCGTGGATGGATTGTCCGTTTGAGAGAACATAACACAAATCTCGTGGCCATTTGTCCGCCCCCGCTCAATAAAGATGCGGAGTTTAGTGCGCGGCGGGCGGGTGAGCGACCATGTTCACGGCCAACGCCGCGGTAACAGCCAGCAAACAACAACAAACAATCGCCTTGTCACACCGATCCGACAGTTAGCCGCAGGTGAACTGCGATTAACCTCTCGCCGATAGGCCGCCGAAGGTGACGTTGATGAGCCTGCGAATACCATTCACACGTTTTACGGTCGCCCGGCTATAATAAAACCGGTGACGAACTGTTGATGACTTCTCGTCTCCCTTCTGCGAATTAATTGCTATATTTATTGAAAAATTAGTGCCAGATTCCTGATACCTACTTATCTCCTCCTTACTTTCCTTACAGACCTTTACTGGATTAGCACACAGGCTAATTTTTATCCCGAAAAATGTAGTGTTGCTGAGCAAGGAATTTAAATATAAACCTTTGCTACTCTTTTAAATTCAAAGGAATGATACGGACCTGGATTGGACAGGATTTCATGATTTGAATAATGGTACAGGATGAGACGGGACAGAATGGATATACCGGGACGGGACAGGAATAGCAGTATCGTGGGCGGCAGTCAAACTGAGTTTAAATATAAAACGATAAAGTGTGGTCCGACCGCTAGTAAATTATAATGTACATACCGTGGTTCTAGCCCGGGTTTTAATTTAATTTGCTAACAATTAATAAGTTTTAATTATACTGGGTATATCAAGACTGCTACCGAAACCGAAGCCGGGTGGTAGTTTTAGTATCTACAAACACAATGCAACTAAAAGTTTCGCAAAGAAACGTGACAATTATTTTTAATGATTTTTTAAATATCATCATTTTTGGTTGGTAAATCCATAGTTTTTGCTCAAATAATAATTTATACTCTTTTGTACCGTACAGTATTTATAAATAAAAGGGTATTATTACTACTATTATTACTTTTATTTTAGGAAAAAATGTATTTAGCACCCAAATACGACCATAGGAAAATATAACCAATAAAAAAATTGTCGCTATTTCTTGCAAAATTTACATAACGCTAACTATAAGTACATATAATAGTAAGCGTTATGCAAATCTGAAAGCCCTTTTATTATGTGTTGCTGAATAGTGGAGCATTTCGCACGAGAAACGAAAATTTGAAAATTTCAAGTTAGAGGAGTGTTCATTGGAGCCATCGATTTTATTTTAATTGGCTTTGGTTTTACACAACTACAAAATAAAAACCCAATGAGTCAACTTCTTTAAAAAATAACTGGAATTCGAGTTGTTGTTAAGAGCGTATACACCTTGCGCGCAAAGTCAACTATAGGTATTTCTTCGTTAATTTCACGCACACATAAGCGACCAAAGCTGTGTGCGTAGAGCTGCCGCGTCGGCTCGCTATACAATCGGCTCAAACAACTTTGATCCGTGCGCTTCAAATATTCAATTGAAATGTAACTGTAATATAATATCATAAAAATATTTTATTTGCATTATAAGTAGACAAATATTACTGTGCAAGCAAAGAATAATACAAATTTTGGATACTAACCATATTTTCGTTATTATTACATTGTTAAGTTGCATTCAAATCAGTGTTCAATCAGTATACACTACGGACGTTTTGTTAATCATTTCGTGTTCGAACACATAAATAGTGTTAGGGGCCTTACAACCCCTTACAATTACGAAATATATTTAATTTTATATTACAATACATAACATAATTTAGCCTCGGAATTACATCTCATTATATTACCTGAAACATAATTTATACTCACTACAAAATCATTGTAGGTAATAAAAATAATTAAATATTTTACTACCAAAGTACTAAGATGTGGTAATCGCATTCCGCGCGTGGCTATTTTTACTACGCGCGGCATAATCGACTGCAGCCAGGCCGGAGCGACGAGCGATACGTCCTCCCTCTAGAAGGCCTTGCGGCGGTCTGATTTGATCCACGTCGGACAGCGTGTTTTATAGTGGTTTTTAAAATATTTGTAGAAAACATGAAACTAATTTTGTTGAAATATAAAAATGGTAATTTATTGATAAGATGTTCTTCTATTGTAATATGCAATTGCTATAAGAAATTATGTACGATAAGTTGGTGAAAAAAAATATGTTCTTGACGAGAGTTTCTGAATAATTTCGCATTGTTTAAATTTTTATTTTTCAAGAACTAAACACAAAAAGATTATTTTTCTCAGCAAAATCCCTCCATAAGGGTCTTATTAGTCTGATAATATTTTTATTTTCATCTTACATTTAGTGGTTTCGGATATCTTAAGCTTCTAAATTGGCATTTAAAGCCTAAATAACGAAACTTGTGTTTAGTAATCCTTACAGTACTCACAAATTATCCATCAATCTATAATGTTTTCCACCAAAATCCATAGATGACAAACTTTTCTAAAATTAGTACTAATTATTTTACCTTGAAATTGTTTATTGGTGGCTATTAACTCATTTGAAAAGTCCTGTTTTTAAGCCAAAAAGCGCGTGCAGGGTATAAACGCTCTTAAAGGTAAAGGTAGGATTCTCAAAAGCTTTATTTACCTAGTCATAGTTGGTATGTTTGGATTTTTTATAGCAATGAATGGCGAAACTAACAAGCCATTCGCCTGATAGTAAGCGATACGACAGCTCATGGACAGTAGCAAAACCAAACACAATGAATCACAAACCAAGTCTCAATATGTCCAGTATTTACTCTGGCTATGATGTCATTCAAACCAGAAAATAACAGTACTTTTCACTGCTGTTTGGCGGGATAAATAGACATTGCGGTGGTACCTCCCCAAGCGAGCTCTCAATTATATGATAGACTTACCACCAGTAAAATACCACCAGTAAATATTCTAAAATATTTAGATCATGGATGTTAATAGACGTAAACTAAAATAAATATCGCACATTTACAATTAAAGTGCCCTACGCCCGAATACTGGAACCCCATTCAAATAATAAGTTGCTCTTAACAGCGCACGGCCCATTTAATCGGTATTAACTTAGTTAAGCGCAAGTTATATTTAAAAATTTGGCTTTAAGTCTTATATTGGCTCAAAATGACCCATCGACCCGGTATAAAAGAAGGACCTATTGACGCATGAAAGACAGAAAGATGTATACTTCGGTCTTCTCGATGTATCTTTTATAAGTACAAAATTTATTATGTTACAAATCTTTAATTAACGTTTCCGAACAAATAAGATTTTTAGTTAGGTCTCTATAATTTTAAAGGTGTGATATGTCATATTGTAATTGTCTAGGGTAATCTTGTACCGATACTCACATACGTCGGAAGGTACAGCCCAGCCAGGGTATAGGCAGAGGTGCCACTAGTAGCACTGATCACTGATGTGGCTCTGCGGATGTAACGTTACTGGGCGTCCCATTTTGTCAAGCTTATTTGTGACTCAAGTTTTGAGAGGGTACGATTTATTAATCAGACACTGTTCCAAAGGAAACTTAAATGAATAAAAAGATATAAAAATGGAACTCCATCCTCCAACTGATTTCTCTGCTTAATTATCTGAGTCCAAAGTTCAAACAACAAAGTTTATTTCTCTGTTTTCATTCAATCACACTCTATTTACACATCTGTTTGCATCATGCATTGGTTTGTTTATTGTATATGACATCATGCCAAATTGTTCACATTGGAACAATCAATTAGAAATCCAATGTGCGTATTGTTAGGTTTGTGATAATTTTGTTGTAAGTCAACATGTAATAATTATGTATACCCCGGTTTGTTGTTTTTGCACATATAACTAGCATTGCGATGACGCGACGAATTTTTATACACTTTAAACTTTACTCGACATGTAAACAATAACTTTAAAAATGAATATACGAATTTACAGCGGCTCATTAATGTTTGTATAGTGACGACTGACGAGCAACGTAGAAGTTTCTGGAGATTGTTTGAGTGGCGACTGGTGAGTTGTTTACTACGGAGTACGAGGTGGAGTGGGTTCGTCGACCGACCGTGGCACACGTCGCGCCGGTTGCACGCACTGCACGCTACATTACTTGACCGATTACCTATTGCAACTCCAACAAAATACTCAATGAAACTCACTATTCATCCGCGCGATAGCTAGGGAACTGCCTGTCGATACATCCTGTGACTAACTTACAATTACTCGTGGGTTATTATTGTTAATATTAGTTATAACATTAAAAATAAATACTGTTTATTCGTGTATATTACTACTGGTATATTAAGATATACATTTATCTTCATTATTATAATTTTACGCAGTATTTTTTTTTATAGCTGCTAGTGATTAAAAATGATCAGGTAGAATTTTTAATAAAATTTTAAGGTATCACAGTAGACTGAGCAGATTTTTATGCCAGGAAGTATAAGTTAAATGTTTATACAACAAACAATGACTTGAGACTAAAACAATATGATTTTGTTAATTGTTACATTAATTAACATATACATACAACAATACGGTAATAACGTAATCGTTAATAATGAGCAAATTGTAAAGTAGAGTAGCCATTTTGAGTGTGTACATTGTAGTGGCGAAACACGGTCCGGGCCGCGGGCGGTCGTCGACCGAGGCCCTTGACTTGCGCGCGGTTCACCGACACCGCACGCTGCACGCCGCGCCGCACCCGGCCGCACGCCCGCACTCCCGCACTCGCCGGCACATGCTCTACCACGCCTCACAAAAAACACTACACACCAGCCGCTGAAACATTTTTTTCAATTCATTGGTTTGGTAAACGGGAAAATAGCTCGATGGGTTACCGTCACCCATTAGACATGTACAAATTATGTTACACTTACACCATAGATTTCTTGCTAGCTTTTCAAAATTTCTGTCAAATGAAAAGAAAAATGCCAAGAAGTGGATAAAGTATCCTCCGGCAACCTTGTACGATTTTAAGTACCAAAAATGAAACACGAGTTTTTGTTTATACAATCAGTATGAAATATGATACTACAAATTATTGACATTATTCATTATTTTAATAAAAACAACATGAAACGCACGCTGCTAATGAAATAAATTGGTGGCCATTATAAAACCACAGCATTATAATTTGAGCCAAGGACAACATCAACATAAGTCAATGAACTCCTTATAGGGGCTGTAAGGATGGCAATGAACACAACATTAGATTTAAAATGACGCATTTCATAACGGTTTTTATATAGAATAGAAGATGGTTTTGCGTGTGTATTTACGCCAACCTTGTTTTTCTAATAGCGTTATCATAAGAATATTTAATTATTTGTGTAACTGAACAACCTTATGTAGACATTTGCTCTCCAATCTGTCTTCATCAGAGATTAATTACCTGTTATTGACGAATTGAATTATGGTAAAGACAGATCGCATTTTCGAAGGATCTATACCATCGCCACAAAGTGATTATAAAGCATTTATAAGTGAAGTGTTATACAAATAGGGTATCTACCGCATCTGTATCTGTATGTTCTGTATCAGCCCATATACGTCCCACTGCAGGGCACGGGCCTCCTCTACAATCGAGAGTACGATTGAGAGTGGTTAGGCCGTATAGTCCACCACGCTGGCCTAGTGCGGGTTGGCGGACTTACATACCATAGAAATTTTAGAAATCGCTATGGTATGCAGGTTTCCTCACGATGTTTTCCTTCACCGTTTTAGTGCGTGGTGATTGACTATCAATACACACATGACTCCGAAAAGTCAGAGGTGTGCCCTGGGATTCGAACCCGCAACCACCGTGAACATGTTGACAGTCGCGTTAGTCCGTTTACCAACAGGCCACAACGCACTTAGCCGCATAGAGACGGTTATCTCTGGTTGAAACAATTTTGCTGGCCTGATCGCTACCGGATATATGCAGACTGAACCCGAAACGGATCTCCGTTGTGTGCTTCTAGGACATGCTTTCCACCATCGCGAGTGGTAGTTGTTATGCCGGTAGATGTTAATATATTACCGCAAACTTTTGAGCATCTGACAATCTCAATTTTCTATGTGAGAGTGGTACTACCCTGTTCAACGTCAAGCTTAACTATTTGTTCTGCAGCTTTAAAGGCTAAATCTAATCATTATATTCAATGCACTTATTGTTCAGGACCCGGATGACTTTAGAGTTTGAGGATAGAGTGATAGCACATCCGCAGTTAAGTTTGGTACCTCACAATTATTTTGCACTGTATGTATCAATTAATGTATACTACATAATTGTCCTGTATTTGTTATAATCATTGATTAATTATACTTGTTATTGAATATTTATTACCAATTTCAAAAAAGGTCAAATAGTTGCTATTGGCTCTGGCCTGGAAAATACTTCTATGAATATGTATTATCTACATTTATTAGCCTAGTTGCAGCTGGCGATTATAGCAAAACTAATATTAAAATGCCACCGTTAACTATCCTTTTTTGATGATTCGGATATTTTATTAATTGGAATAATATAAATAAGTTTAATGCATTGTGGTGGCTCAAGCTAATTAGTACAAAGTATTTGTGGTTTGTAATTTACATATTATACAAGCATTTATGTATTTCTTAATAAAAAAAAAGAATTTTACATAAATTACTGAGGGCGTAAGTTCGATTTTAGAATTTTTGATTTGATAGGCAAGATATAGTATATATCGTTTATAGTTATTACGCACATTCCAAAATATTCAAGAATGGTATTTTCCAACTGTAATCTTCTTCATTAAGGTGGGGATATAAAAAGTGATACTACTATACTATATATATATTTCACAACTGACGGAATAAATGAAAATGCAATAATTCATTTTACTAATTCAGTAACCACTAGGTGAGATACACAATGGTTACTGAATCAAGAACATAACGCATGTACATACTTTCCACATATATTTTTCACGTTTCACAACGTAGTGTTGTTTAGTCCACTTTATAATTTTCGTGCAAGGAAAAGAGACCACTTCTGTGGTATGACCACATTTAAAATTATATTTTAATGTCTCATAATAAAAATATATCAACTTTTGACAATTGTGAAATGTTAGCTATAGCTAAGAATCCAGTATCATCATACTTTTTTTTCTATTTGACATCAGTTCGGTGACAGGAATTTGTGCCCGATATGGTGGTAGGCTATCACATCGTGGGACGAAAGTCTAAATATAAAACAGCATATCAAAGCAATGATGGCACAAAATGTTGAAGAAAGTTTTCGAGGTTCGCAACTACTTTCTATAGAAAAAAATGGTATCGGATGATTTAGAACAGTGATAGTTACTTTTGGGAATCCATAATATGACGAAATATTTAGTTGGAATATGTATGTATTAAGTATATTTAAAAGTAAATTAAATTGGGTCAAATAATCCTGAAAGATATGTTAATACTGCGAAGTTTAAATACCTGCACACTGTTAGAGTAAGTTGTTGGGAAAGTCCCTGCAAATAATAGGGCAAAGCGGTGGAGTAGTGTGTAGTGTATTAGAGGTGCGGGGCGGCGAGGGGCGGCGAGGGGCAGCGCGGGCGGCGCGGGCGCACCAGAGCAGTGAAAGTGGGTTGAACGCGGCGCCATTACTTTCAGTTTCTCTTGCGCGCACGCCCGATCGCGGGCTCGTTACAATAAACATCGCATCCCGTCGATTTCTCGCTCCGCTAAATTTCACCTTTTCCACTCTACTATCTTGTTGTATAGTTGACCTGCTGACTGCCTGTAGAAAGCTTTGTTGATGCTTTACATCATGTTACATTCATAATTATGGATTATTGTAGCATTTGTAATTCGAATGTAAAAGACATTCGTATGTTTATTGAGCTTACTTAAGCATTATTTTTAAAGAGGATATTTGTAAGTCTTTTTATAAGTTTTCGATTTATTGTATAAGTAGGTATAGGTCATACTTAATCCCCATTAAATAATTATGAAATCTGTAACACTTTTTTAAATCAAAATTTAGTTTTGTAACTATTTAAAGAAAGTTCACATTTTATGAATCTAGTGAAAGTTAATTCAGGAAAGAGAAAGGTTAGGATTGACATTATAAAATTAAAATATTTATTGGGATTGTGAGGTTTAAGTTTTATGTAAATATTGCAATTTTCAAAAATACATTTAATTTTTTTTTACTGATATTATTATGGCAATGGGAATATGTCGTGTTTATGTCGCACTTATGTACATATATACATATTATTAACACAAACACCAATATATATGCTAATATGTCATAAAGTGCGTTGTATACAAACACACGATGTAAACACGGAAGAATTTGTTACGTAGGTGTGTTAGGTTATTTTGTATGCATTAGAAAACTTCTGTGTTATAAAAATTCGTGATTAGCGTGACGGCGAAGAGGGGTCTAGAAAGTTGTTACTTTCGACAGCAACGCCCGCGCTCCGCCGCGGTGCCGTCCTCGAAGACCAATCGTGTGCCAAAAATCCGGTTCACATTTTTAAGAAACGCGTCATGGATCTAGATTATGATGATACTAATAAATGTTTTTTTTAATATCACCAGTTTTCCAAATAAGTGGAATCCGGTGCTAACATAACTCTCCAATTAATTAACATCCGGAAGCAGGTGTCAAAAATCTAAGTATCTGAGTATCTTACATTTTAATGCACTATGTTCTTAAATGTGGTGTTAGAAATTATATTTCACATTTTTAGCACATGAAAAAACTAAATATAGTGTAAGCAAACATGTTAGAATACACCCTCTGTGTGTCTGTGCAGTCATTATGTCGTACCAGTTTAAAAATAAATTATATGTACATATAATGTGAGCGTTGGTTTCAAAAAAATCATTTTTTCGTATTATTTTGCTGGGATATATCGGTTGTATATTGTATATTAAGACAAATATTAAACAATTGAGAGATAATGCTTAACCGTAAATTACCAAATGTGTGAAAAGTTTTGTAGAAGAAAGCAAAAAAGAAAATACAAAAAGTGTAACATTTTTAGCAAAGTAGAAAGTAATTTGAAATTTATTTCTATCAACAAAATTAGTAGCGATAGAGTGCTATAAGGCAAACCAATCATGTATTTGAAACATAGATTATTGTTATGACATGTAAAGTTTATTATTAACCTTCTGCTGTAAAGATAAAGCTATTGTTCCATGTTGCATTTTTGTCGATTTTTGCCTTGATTAATCCCTTGTTACGTGTTTAAATAAATACACCCAATACACAAATTTTAAATGACATTAAATGCCAATTCGGTACCAGTTCGATTAATAAGTGTGCAAAGAAAGGAGGTAATGGATACGTGCTAAGCAGCACAGCAAATGTTCACCGAGTTGCATCCGAAAAGAAGTGAACGAAAATGAAAGTGTCCTACTTAGGCAGCCCCCTTCGCCAGGCCGGGGGTCGCTTTCTCGCACTTTTTTTCAATTTAATCTATTAGTTACAGTCGTTTGTTATTTTGCTTCCGGATGTAGTCACCTGCATTTGATTTCTTTAGTAGAATGCGCTAATGTAACATGCATATTAATACGTCAATGACTTTTCAATTAAGAGTTATAAAAACTATTCGTGTATATAAATTTTACGTAAAGCAAAAGCTTTAATGGATATTTAACTGCTTTCATATCATATTTTGTTTACTGTTGAGAATAGTTCATAGATATTGAAGATCTTTTATTAATTTGTCTGATGGATGTTCTAAAATTTCATTATAGTTACTAAAGTGCGATTTAATGAATAGAGCGTGCATTTCTAAGATAGTTTTATATTGAAATTGTGATATTTATATTACATTTTACACTATTCATCAATATTTTAGTACCAATCGATAGTATGTAAAAAATATATTTTATTAATAAAATCAAATGCAAGCCTTTCATAACATTGCTTATCAATAAAATATTCAAATTACTGCTGCATAGCAGTAATTTTAACAAAATTAGTAAATATTTATTCGAATTTTAATTAGGTAAAATCACATGAGTTAAGTTTATATGTAATTGTTTTAATGCTAAACAAAAATAATAAATGAATATTAATATTTAATCAAAATATGTCGTTCGAACCTTGAAATAATGCCTTGAAAATTGTGGGAGTAGGAAAAAGCAATTTTTATTTCCAAATTTCAAAAATGTGTCATGCACAGAACCTATTACAATTAAAAGTATAAATCGATTTGTTCTTGTGCAAGTATGAGATATAAATATTGAAAAAAAAAAACGTATTTTTATGATGCGAGAAATGTTAATACATATAAATGCTGTCGATTCCAACGTTAAATAGGAATAACCTTGATTCTAAGGTAAACTGTGCGCATTTCTATTAAATGTAGAAAGTTTTCATACATATTATATTGTGTGGAATGTCGATCTGAATATCTGTGGGAAAGTTCATAGTAGATCTCCAATGGCTGATAATGTTGGCCATAAGTGTTGTAACTCATGAACATTAAAATGGTCCCGCACTTATGACAATTTCATTGTTTTCATTTTTGCAACTCTACACTTTCTTTCTCTTCAATTAAACGATTTGTATATGCTTTCACTGCTGTTAAAATTTTGGTACTGGAACCTAAATATGATTTTTAATTTATTAGGAGTGATTACAGTATTCTATGCACAGTCAGTTTTGATATTGATTATAATTTATTTTTCGTTACTGTTTCTGGTACTTTAATGATTGTATTGTGTGGGCAGACCAATGTTTCTTACTATTCGTGGTATTTATCATCATTACTGATTTAAAAACGATTCTTAAATAATTAATCTTTCACATTCAGTAGTACAGACATGAAAGCATAACATATATGCTTTCATTCGTTATTTTCTTGTTGCTGAGTGAATTTATATGACAATATATGTTCTATTAACCTTTTCATTCCCACTGCCGAGTAAATGACGATATTTGCCCAACGATATATTGACAATAAATATAACTTTAAAATCCAGTGTCTTCCCATATAGGTTCTGTGTGAGGGAATTAAGCTACAGATAATTGATGGCCCTGAAAATGCCTGTTCTGATTGCAGAACCTGCTTTGCATTGTGCTGGTACAATCGGACTTCAGAGAAAGCTTAAGCTAAGGGAGCTTAAAGGCCACTTTAGTAATAAAGAGAATCGTACCCAGCCATGGCACACACATTTGGCTCTGAATATGTATATAAAATATATATTACAAACAGATGCGAATAATATAATTTCTTCATTATTTTCGTCACGGCTAACACCGTTAAGCGCACCAAATGAGTCACCTCAACGTCAGTCTATTTATGAATCGTAACGGCAATCTCTCTGTCATATTTATTTATCTGAAAGATTGATCTGAAAGATCGATTCATTTGTCTCCTCGACTCACATTCAAGATCCTTGAGGTCATCGGAGAACCTGAAACTAAAAATGCCCATGCACTCCACAGTTTTCATGGACAAATCTTTTGCAGTCCAAGCTGTCCGACTGTGGAACTCACTTCCAGTCGAGACAAGACGGGCACGAACACTGTCGACTTTTAAAAAAAGGATTAAAGACCATTTCCTTTCTCAACTAGAGCATAGCTGAGGAATATCTTGTCCATTCGCCTATTTGGTAAATGTTAGGATAGGTCTATATATTTATGTATATGGTAAATTGTATGTATGTGTATTTTAATATATTTTGTTGGTATGTATTCGCATATACGTATGTATATATATATATATATATATATATATATATTACTATTTTATATACCTTAGACTGCCCGCTCATTTTTCCTATCTCAATATCCATCCAAAGGTTGCCTGGAAGAAATTACCTAGAGTGATAAGGCCGCCTCTTGTACTATTATTATTGTGTTGTTTCTTCACTGTATTTTATTTTTGTGCAATAAAGGATTAAATAAATAAATTTACATAACTAGCCGACCATCCCAGCTTCACCTGGGTGCATATATTTTTTTATTCCACTTTACACCAGATACACAATATACAAATAAACCTACCCCTTGAATCACTCTATCTATTAAAAAAAGCCGCATCAATTTTTTTTGCGTAGTTTTAAAGATCTAAACATACATACATAGAGACAGACAAACAGCGAAAAGCGACTATGTTTTATAGTATGTAGTGATTTTACCTATTTTTGGAGCAACAAACGTTTAATGTTTTAAATTTGTTATCACGGTCTTCCCCAGTTTTCCTACTCAGCATTTGTTAGCGCTGTTTTCCTTATGAAAAACGTTTCTTGTAAATTTCTGACTCGACTTGATTACGTCCTTCCTTTATGATACGTATGCAGATATAACCTACGATAAACTGATATCATTTGTTCCATACGGAATAGCATATTAGCCATTAGTCATATTTTAATTAGGACTTCTGTTTAGAATAAGGTTTTTTAATATTATTTTTCTTAAAAAACACATTGTGTTTGAAGCTTTCGTTTCCAGTTTTCATTTCTCACGGCTGACATCCAAAATTGTTTCTCTCTATATCTCAACTGAGCTATAAATATAGCAAGTCAATGACATGGCATCGAGGTTGTATGCGATTAATATTAACTCATTTATAATTGTTAAATAGATCATAAAATTGTCCGTAGTTCCACTTATTTCACCTTGAAATGAAATGAACCGTATTATTTCCCGTTTCGTTCACAGTAGGTATGTACCTTCAATTCAACCGTTGAGATACAGAAGAGCCATGTTAAGAACGAGGTCAACAACCTCCACCACGTTGGACGACCTTTCTTTATTATGAACTTTACAAGGAATGCGGGTTTTTAACAATTGCTACACATAGATTATGACAAAATGGTTTTCCCGAAAAATATTTGCGTTAAAGAAATGTGCTTCTAAATGTACTTAAATAAAGTAGTAGTAAACAAAAACATTGTTACGAACTTGTTAAACATAGAAAATAATAACATGTTTTTACATGCACTTATCACAAATATTGACAGTCATTAAGTATTTACTATTTATGTATTTAATTTATTTAAATGTACACTGTACAGTAATAAGTTAAGAACATACTGCTATGTTCATTCCTGAAAAGTTGACGTCAAATAGGCAATAATATACTTAAACCGAATCATTTAAAAACGTCGATACTAGAGGCTTGTACAAGGGTAGGTAAAAAAAGTAGAAGATTATGTATTATGTAATATATTACAATATCCGTTCCGTTGTTCATTGAGTCCTATTTTTTAAGTCTTTGTAGGATAAAAAAACCAAGCATATTTAACATTATTGCATCGAAATTAATTATATTAATGAATTATAAATTATTCCCTTTTCCAGATATGTTTCACTTTAATTTAAGGTTAATTGTTAAACATTAATTACATGAGGTTTTAAATCAAGACATATATGTATATTTATTTCAGAGCAATGCTCAAATTTGGAAGGGATACATACAGAAGTATTGTATAATGCCTAAACTAGTAAAATACCACTTAAACAAACGTGCATGCAATCAATTTGGTAGGTAAAAGCGGTAACTACAAAAGCTTGGTAGTTGATGGGCGTATAACTTATTGCAGGATTAATGTGTCAAAACACGTAAAGTCGGGCGTTGCGCGTGGTGATGTTGTATACGGCACACCACATACAGCACCGCGACAGCAGTCGGGTGCAGTGCATACAGCAGGGCTCGATGAAGTGTAGGTAGTAAGTAGGCAGTAGGCGCGTATGCTCGTGTGCGTAATAATGCGCGTGCGACTAGCGGCCGCGCTAGAGATAGCCGTGGGTCAGCGACCGCCGCGAGGCCGACGCCCGCTGACGTAACGTTACGCGAATTCCGACCTCCCTCGTCTCGCCCCGCACCCGGCTCGACCCAATTCCTTCGAAGCCACTTTGTTTGTGCATCGCTAATTATAAAACAACGTTGCACCGTCCTGCCAAACGCGTTCTATTTCTAATTTACTAGACGATTTATTTGTGGTACATAAAAAATAGATCGGTTTGCACTTTCATCTTACGCAATAGACGTGCTATTTAGCCCGTTACGGTTATTTTTTTTTAGACTTGTGCAGTCGGTAACACACATGCAACAGTCGTAGCCTCCAACACCCCGGTTACAATGCGGTAAAGTATATAGTACATACTATAGAGCAAAGTCGTGCTATTGATATTTGTGCTTCAAAAATTTAATATTACCTAATTCAACTTGGTTTTAGCCATAACTGTTTTTTACTTTGAACAAAACAGCCTTACTCACGAAGCTTAAGGAAGTTCGAAGCCAGCAAATGACACACTTAAAGTTCACACAACCCGTGAGGTGCGCTATTATCAATGATTCACATATCTGACCACTACACGGCATACAAAGTACTGTCGTGGCCTATGCATTAGCTGGTCTCGGACCTCGGTAATAATAAATATACAAGTCTTTGGGGTAGGTTATGTGAACTTTAAATATACCTAATTCAATTACTATTCGTATTTATTTACAACTGCTTCTATTTATTATAAAATTTGATTAACTATTCTGGGATCTGGACACAAGTACTAGAAATTCCCAGATATATTCCGCTCGCTGAATTTAAGTCTTAAAATGAATAAAATGTGTGCAACTGTATTTTCACTTATGACTAAAGGTTGTGACAGGATGGGCGGATACGATAGTTATTACATTTCTGAAATATCGTATTTCCACGTAGTTTTTTCTGCGTGGTATATTAAGACTGCTAACGAAAACTAAGCTGGGTTGTAATTTTACTGACTTTAGACACAATGATACAAAAAATTTGCAAAACACTGTTTTTTTTGTATTTTTTTTCCGATTTTCGCATTCAAAATAATAGTGTTACACCCTTTTATTTTTAGCCTATTTTATCCTTTTGTTTCAATTATTTTTCTAACGAAAGCTATGGATTGACCAACCAAAGGCGGTTGATATTTAAAAAATCTCAAAAAAGAGTCGCGTTTCTTTGCGAAGTTTTTGGTTGTATTGTATTTGTAATCATTAAAACTACCACCCTGCTTCGTTTTCAGTAGCAGTCTTGATATTGATATACCTTGTATTTCTTTGTCCAACTTCTGGCCGGCATAATAATGTCGCCGGGCGTGAGATGTTCATTCCTCGCCGGTGGATATAAATGGATGCTCTAGTTGGATTACAGTTTGTTTACTATAAAATCCATATTATGTAGTCAGTTTTTCGTGTCAATAAAACATCTGGCTATATTACTTTATATTTGTTTTGTTAGTTTTTTTTACAATATCGTAAGTTGTACTAATACGACATCCACGTAATGGTCATAGACTTAGCTTTAAGAAAATAACAAAATATGGCAATATTGAATATGCAGTGGGCCACGCATTGACTGATGTGGTAGATCTGCTCATTTTACATGACTATAGGCATGACATTGAGGGAAGTCACGCGCCGTTTTTACGCGCCGAAATAGTCAAGAAGATGTCAATTATATCGTACTGAGTGTATCAGCTCTTAAACGTCCCACTGCAAGACACAGGATTACCCTATGATCGATAATACGATTAATAGTGGTTAGGCCATATAGTCACATGTAAATAATATAAATATATAATTTGATTACATCCAAAGCTACATATCTAAAATAAAAAAAAACCTCATATTTTAACAAAATTTTACGGTTAAATTAACTAAATGAAGTGAAATCGATTAACAAAAAACTTGGCATTGGCAAAAACGTTGAAACTACGAGGGTGCTATCCTTATTTAGATTTTTTCGAAATTGACCTACGAATTTTCTCATTAATTTAAGTAAATAATAGCAACAAAGCAACTTTTACATCAGGGGGTGGGGGGAGGAGTTCATGTCAGAACACTGCGTCCGATTTAAATACTCCACTTCGTAATAATGACTTTTTAAAGTTTGTTACAGCCGTGATTTGTGAACACACACACACACACACACACTGTTTTACTTTATTTATCGACGTACAAACAATTAATTGTGGTTATAATTTTTATCAACAACCTAATTAATTATTTTTGTAAATCTGGAGCCAGCGCAGGGATCCGTCGTCGTAACAAAGGAAGACCTAAGACTTTGTAAAAAATGTCTAAATAATATTAATAAGTGAAATTCAAACTCTGAAAGTAGAGATGTACTATAGTGACCCAGAGTACTTTATTATATATGAAAACAATGCTGCCACCATTGTAGGGGTGACTGATTTGCATAGTAGCTTTTAATATCCCTGGTGAAAACGCATAAAGTTATATACGTAATTTCAATTTCGATATCAAAATAGAAAGATTTCATAATCTGTGTTGCCAACAAGTATTCATAAGCAAGACGATGAATATAAATAATAGGATTGAATATAAATCCCATAATTACACATATTTACCAAATTGATGAAACTAGAGTACCACTTTATGTTTATGCTATTAAAAAATAGATGTTGTGCTATCAGATTAGATGTTCTCGTTTTGTAGATAAATATTATTTATTTATTTTTATTTTAAACACTTTGTACACAGATGTAGTACAGGCGGACTTAATGCCCAAGGGCATTCTCTACCAGCCAACCTTAAGGTAGTGCAGAGAGACGGAAGCAGGTGCTTATTAATAAAATTAACAATAAGCGAAAAGAGAAAATATATAAAATATAAATAATAATATTTAAACGGATATATAAAAAAATTGATAATATATATATATTTACAAATATAATTTTATATATAAATAAAATATATACATTAAAAACTAAATAAATAAATAAACAACTAAATAAATAAATACCTACATTAGTGGGGAGAATCTGCTACATCTGCGAGGAGTAATAGGAGTAATAGTAATACCTTTAGCTTGAAAGCCATCCGTGTTGTGCACGACCTGATTTCAAGTGGGAGTGCGTTCCAGAGAAGAATGGATTGGATAGCAAAGGAAGAATGAAGGAAGTCAGAAGTATGGGGAGGACATTTTTCAAGATTTCTAGAATGAGTATCACTCAGGTAAACGAAGTCAGGAGACAGATAAGAAGGAGGGGAAGGAGACTTAAGAATGGAAAAAAGGGTAGTGAGGGCACGCAACGAACGGCGCTGGCGGATGGGAAGCCATTTTAACTGCGAACGGTAGGAAGAGATATGGTCAAACTTACGAAGATTAAAAACAAATCGAATGCAGTTATTTAGAAGACGGTCGAGTTTGTTGAGTAAATCTGCATTCAGATCAAAATAGCACACATCACCATAGTCGATAACCGGAAGGATTAAGGTTTGCACTAGCATAGCCTTGGTTTTGAACGGTAGGAAATTCTTCAGGCGATACAGAGAACGAAGAGTACCGATAACTCTCTGACTGACGTAGGTTACCTGGGGTCGCCAGCTCAGGGTGGCGTCGATGAGCAACCCTAGATCTTTGACACTTGGGCACCAAGGTATGACAGAGCCATCAAAGATAACCGGCGGGATGTTAGAAAAATTCAGCCTGCTAATCATTCTCGGGCTGCCGATAATGATGGCTTGGCATTTCATCGGGTTAACAGATAGCCCGAAATTATCCGACCAACGTTTGATATATTCCAGGTCACTGTTAATCCTACCCACCGCAGTAGGTACATAATCGACGCCAACCTGATAGTATAAATATTACAGAGGCAGGAGCGGGTTAAGGCATTATTCGCACATATAAAATGTAGTATGTTACTTCAGATAGAATTTATTTTCTTATAAATAGAAAAAATTAAAGAATGGTGATTGTTAATTGTATAATTTCTTTAAAAAAAATGATTTAGTCAGCCGGTTTTCATGACCTTCAGGAATGACAAAGAAATATTTGATGACAAGAGCAAGGTGGCCAAGATAGAGCTCTCTAACACAACCGATCGGTTTTAGTTTCTAGAACTTTCGTGATACACATGTGTTTGTATAAAGTCCCTCTGACTGTACCTAAGCTTATTTTCATTGACGCAAATCGTTGGCAGCCGCATATTATTTACTGATGAGTCAATGGTAAGTCGAAGGGGCGTGCCGCGTTGGGCGCCGCGATATACATACATATATATGTGTGACGACAGCTGCGCTTACTATGTCTCATTTGGAAAGCTTCCCTGATATTTTATGTATCAATTTCAATAAATAACTTTTATATAATAATATATTAAGTATTTGTACATTGTATTATGTCGCAAATAAATATTTTCTGGTATTATTTAATGGTAAGTCAATATCATAGGTATTAAATAGGGAACGGATATATAGTTCGTGGTCTTGAGATTTTGAGCATTTTCCGACAGCAAATCCTTAATTTGCTTTCAAATAATTGCAGAAAGTTATTTTTACTTTATTTAATTTTATACTTCGGAGGGCATGTTAAAGTATAACGATGGATTTATAAAAAGCTGTGACTTATAAACAAACAATTGCATATTATTTAATTCGTTAGGTGACATGGTTGTTGATGTTATTATTTTTAGTTAATGATAACATATAATATATTACATGCTTATATTATTCATGTGTTATATTTCAATACTTCGCAAAATGTCTCTATTAGGACCCCTATTTAGCGCCGTGATGCTATTTGATTTTTATTTTTTTTATGTAAGTAAAGTCCAGTTCAGACGAGCTTGTATGGTGACAGACGTTTAACTCTCGCCGTTTAAATAATGCAGGCCAGCTCAATTCCTCTTCCATGCTTCGCTCAAAGGATCTATGTTTAAAGGGGGTTATGCACCAGCGTAAAAAAGTAACAACAAACACCAAATTTTGTAGCTTCCTAATAGAGTTTTTAATAATGAAGGATTGGAGCAGCATGTTCACACGTATAGGTGCTTCGTGGTTATATACATGACAACCTACTTACATATATCAGAATTTGTATAACTATTAACTAGTTACTACAGTATAAAATCTATGACACATTTTGCTACAAGTTAGTAAACGCGTAAATCACCAAATAAATGTCCATGTGACAGCTGTAAAATTACATTGACAGAATGTGTTCGCACATGCCACAACTGTGTGTGAATTACCCGTGCGTCATATGTCTAGATGGGTTCCAGTTTTATATAATTTCATTCCAGGAAGAGTAGTCAGCGGTAACCATGAATAAGTCGTAGGTACTGTATTAGTGTTTCAATTGCAAATGAGCTGCCAAACGTATTGTTCACAATCGTCACATTGAGCAGGTTGCTTCAAGTTGACAAACAAATATGAAGTGAACAATACAATTAAAAACGACCTTGTAGAAGTAGACATTCTGCGTCATTGTATCATCAAACAGTTGTTTAAAAACGCTGCGGTCACGCAATGTCACCCTCCATCCGGCAAGACGCGGCGTCCGCGCCCGCGCTGCGGTCACATTCAACATAACAAAACATCAATTGACATGTCGCCCTACCTGCCACGACCTCTTCGACTCGTCTTACGTATTATGAGGTCGCACTGCTTCATAAACACAATCATTTGCAATTTGCACATTGGGAGCAATCCCACTAATTAACACGTTTATGTCTTACAACCATTTTGACTTTACAGAACATTAAATGATAAACTAATTGCTGATTATTCTTCTTCTGACAAAACTTACATACGCATACGTAAATATTTTTTAAGTATTTATTTTAGTTTACTCATAATGTTATTGTAGGATCATCAAAATATTGTTAGAGAGATATATATATATATATATATATATATATATATATATATATATATATATATATATATTCAGTTTTTATTAACAGTTTTTCACGTCAGTTTCTTTACGTGTATTTAAAATGAGCGTCGGTATTTCTGTGAATTTAATTATACCTATTGCTTACTCATAACCACTCTGAAACAAAGGAAATTTTAGTCGATACCGCCTTAAATTTAATGTTATAATAGTATTCTGTTGTTGAAACTCATTAAAGAATCGTCTTTAGTGCAAAGATGGATCAAAATGTTATGCATACTTCCAACATTTAATATAAATATATGGAACTCTGCTTGCTATGTAGTAGATACCAGCAAAATTATTATTCTTAAATACTAGACAATAATAGGTATTTACATAGTTGCAGACAGACAGTTCGTCTCCATTAGAATAACTCACCGGATATAAATAATTCATTTTCCTGCAATAATTCTTCATTGACAGGAATAATCGCTCACGGTGTGGTTTATATTGACGTCACTAAATAAACATCAAATAAATAATGAAATGCGAATGAATATTAAACGACATAGTTTGCCTAACATGATTACTGTTGTCAGCATTCATATCACAGTCGATTTAGAAAAAAAGCGTTTACGATCTTTTGGCGTCCGACGTTTTTGTCATATTGTTGTAGAAATATTAGAAACGACTTTTCTCATTTTATACCAGAAAGAGTAAACAGAGGAGCCAGGACACCCATTTTTTGCCATGTGTGTTCCGCCCGATGTTAGGATATATGATGATAGGATAATGTTATAGGAAGTGAGAATATCGAGTCTATCTAGCCATATCGCCTGTCGGACACAAATTCCTGACTCCAGGCTGATAATGAATAGAAAAATCCAATACCACTTAGCCCGACCCGGGATTCGAATTCGAGACCTCAGCTTTGTGACCGTACCGTAGTACAACAACGTCCCCGAGGCAGTCGGTTTCTCTCTTCACATTTTATTATTTTAGGTTTTATTATAGGTGCTTGTCCATTCAAATCTAAAACATCTTAAATAATGCGTTAAATGTTTATTATTAATATACTTTATTTATTGTTCCAAATTTGAAAATGGAACTTACATGGAAGATAGAATGACTTATACAACCTGGTCTAAAAAAATTGTCACCGTTTTTATACTCGTATTGAAACACCTATTAACATTTATTTGGGATCTGTGTGTTACGAGAGCAAAAATCCTTTCGAATACCCACGACTCGAGGACTAGTATTTCAATATAGGGTCAGAACCATATGTCTCACGAGTGTCTTTATTTATTTATTAAGTATACCTATGGCCTTCACGCTTACCGGTTTGGGAGAACGTTCTTTTTTCTCCAGCAGATGTCAGTACACTCGTCTAACGGTCAGTTGCAGAGTGAAAAGGATTCGGAGGGATGTTATTGCATATTGTGCAAGTGCATCAGGCAGCACCCTACCTACTGTGTGGTGCCAGGGACACATCAAAAGTACATTCGGAAGGGTTAAAGCCGGTTATGTTGTCTGGAGCATGTAAATACTTGGTAACTTATGCTGTCGGACTTTTAATGTCTTTATATACTGATGACACACAACTTTAAGCTTAATAGATAAGTATTATTGTACTGGAACGATACAGTGAGTTCAATGAACAATGGTATGGGCAATACCGTTTAAGTATATATCGCCCGGGAGATAGTGGATAGTCAATTTTGTCGACCCAATTATGCTGGCTTGCTTGATACTGGTTATAAAAAGGCTTAACACCAAACTCTAAGACACTTGCCTAAGTCAATATTATATTTGCCGCGGACTGTAGTTATATAATTATTTTTATTTATGTATATTCATATTTTTTTATTTATGTATATTATTTATGTATTATATAAGTAAATCTCTCATCAAATGAGCATATCTACACTAATATTATAAAGCGGAAAACTTTGTTTGTTTGTTTGTAATGAATAGGCTCAAAAACGACTGGAATAATTTTAAAAATTCTTTCACCATTCAAAAGCTACATTATCCTCGAGTAACAATATATAGCCTATATATTTGCCTAAAGGGGTTGAAATAGAAATGGAAAATATAAACTGTTGAAGATATATTTATAAAAAATTCTATTTTAGCCCCTTGTTACAAACGTAAATTAATAGCGTGCAACAATTTTGGAAAAACGGCACATGGCAGTAAAATAAGGGATGAAATATTGAACTTTTTAGCTATGGATCCAATAGGTGTCAAAATCGATATTTGAGAAACTCTTTGTGTAAATAATCCAAATTCATAGTCGGAATCGGAAATTTTGGCTGCCATTTTGAACATTTTTGTTATTGATCCGATTGACCTCGAAATTGATATCTGAATCACCCTTTGTCCGCATAACCTTAATTTGGACTCCGCCATTTTGAACTTTTTTATTATTGGTCCAATTGGTCTCCAAACCGACATATGAGGCCGGCACCCTTAAACAAATTACGTAGAAATTGAATGGATACTTGATGGTCACCTTGAACTTTTTAATTCATATTAAACTATTCGTAGTAAGCCACAATGCTTTGTCTGGATATAAATTGCAAAATAAGTATAAAAAAACTATTCAACCGGAATGTAATGTAGCAAAAAAAGCTATATTTTATACATAATGCAAAGATTGTCAATATAAACATCCAATCAAATAATAAGCCGTATTCAAATTTGAGTATTAATTTTTCGCCCTTGTTAAGCGCCTTGTAACCATATTTTAGTAGTAGATAAAATCCGATGTTTTTTTTTTATTGCAGTGAATGGCGAGACGAGCAAGCCGTTCGCCTGATGGTAGGCGATACGACCGCTCATAAACAGTAGCAACATTCCACTGCGCTCGCCATCCTGAGACATAAGATGCTAAGTCTCAATATGTCCAGTAGTTGCTCTGGCTACAATGTCCTTCAATCCGAAACACAACAGTGCATTTAAGCAGTGTTGTTTCACGGGAGAAATGTTGAAATCCGATGTGTATTTTAAATATAAATTTTATCTTTTGATTTGAATGAATGTCGCCGGAGTAGTAAAAGTTTAATAATATACATAGCATACTTGTTTTTCCACATCAAAATTGTCTTCTTTAGTTTACGGTTATATAAAAACAATTTTCTAATAATTAAATATGGTTTATTATGTAGGAATAATTACCAGAAACAAAAGAGGGGGAAAACTGCTATAGGTTTAAATATATGTATATTTAGGTATGTATATATTTTACTCATGAAAAGGTGTGTCATGCGTCTGGTAAAATTAACCGCACAAAGGCCTGATTACAATAGTACCTACTCTTAAGTACAATTTAAGAACCGGGCTGGGTGGCCTAACATAATAAGAGGTAATTTATAGTAAAACTTACGCGTGTTAAATATTTAAATAAAATCTATAAATATATTGGCGGCGATGATAAATGTGACGCGTACGTGACAGAGCGTTCCGTTACCCGCAACATTGGTCTTTAAAATTCTATCTGCCCGCAAAACACACAATGATGGCAAAAGACAGTAATCTATTAAGAAAACAATACGAATTTAATTAATGTGGGTGGTAACTGTGTTTCTGTGCAAATGTAATTTGGCCGCCAGTTCCAAGTTATCTGCGGAGCCTTGACCTGATTTGGTTCAAGGGGAGGAATGAAATAGACGTCGATCTAGATTTTACTTTGTGCCAGAATTTGCATAGTTAATTTATTAGGCATTGTCAGTCTCTGACTCTCTAATAGCACTTCATTTGCGATTTTTGAACAAATGTAATTAAATTTGTTAGCCGAAAAATCCGCAAATCTTAGATTTACGACGTTGATATCAATATGAAAAATATTGGTCACATATTTTTTTAAATAACATCCCTGTACATGCTATCGAACGATATGTACTATCGTTAATTGTTAAGCATTTTGCATATGTTTGTTTTTAATTTGTCACCGATAAGAATCTAACGGGCCATAGCGTAGTGGAACGCATGTGCGACGTGGGTCGTGGATGAGTCAGGCGGTAATCAGGCCTCACTGGACTATAAACCAGATGAACGCGACATCTTAGTCACACGGCCTCCAATTATGCTCTATTTAAACTAAACTAAATTTTACTAGTTCCGAAAATTGTCATCACGTTGTACAAGATACGGATTTCATATAAATACTGTTACTCTACTTTATTCTAGTTGCTAAGAAAGATAATATGTTTAATTCTGTCGATGTTTTCTAATCGGTAGAGCATCTTCTACATAAAAAGAAGTCACAAATTGAACATGCTAACATCTTTAAGTAGGTCTTGATTTAGTAAACAAATTCCGGAACAATTCCGAGACTCCTTTATTTGACATAGGTCGTTAGAAACATTAATTTGCAGTACAAAAAGAACACAGTAAGTAATAATGAGAAAAAGTAAACAAGGATTCGTCTACCAAACAGTAAGGTATTTCAGCAATCAGTGACGGTATCACCGACCAACCGGTCGGTCCCATCAGGTATCGCCGAAGCGATATGGTGACCTGCGCCAACTTTGAGTCTGTATTTGGTGAGAGGTGGCGCCAAAAGGGTTAGCTGCAGAGCTGTCGCTTCGGAGACCAAGACCCACTTTAGGTCGCGGAGGCAGCGGAATTAGTTAGCATCTGTATCACACGCTTTACCAGTGTACCTATTGATTATCAAGTAGCCGTTAATATTAATTCGATGACAGGAATCACAATAACTGTAAACAAGGTAAAATGTAAATGTTTGTAATACAGTTCCGATAAACCGTAGAAATTGATTGACGTTAGAATATATAGTAATATATAGTAGTTTGCACACATACGTATACATGCATGTGCAATTGCATATCAGAGGTTAAATCAATACAGTGTGCAATGTAAATATACACGTGTAAAGTTTATTGCAGTGCAGGGTGCATGCGCGACCTTGGCGGCGACGTCGCGGGCGCAGCTCGGCGCGGTGCGGCGGCGGAGGGCGAGGGGCGCGCGGGACGTGGCGGGATTACGCGGGAGAAATGCACTGGCGCAGCGGTGACGCGCTCGGCTCCTTATCAGCGGATGCCGCTTATCGCAAGGTTACCGCGTCCACGTGTTGCTGACCGTATACTATACAACCCGCTTCGCAAATACACACCATACCGAGTAGCTGAGGTTGCATATCTTAAAATTTAAGTTTTGTTTGCGATTGATCCTTTTAATTGGTTCCACGCTTTTGTGTAACTCTCCACATTTCTGTGTGCAATACGGTTGATAATTAATACTGTTACAAATTTGATAAAAATCAATGGAGTTAACTGAACGCTATTTTATTATATCTCAATGTTCGATGAAAATTGAAAATTGTTATGTGTACATTTTGTAATTAAATAAATAACTCATTATTTCTAAGAACACTACGTGTCAGTATAACCTATTGTTTGTAATTAGAATACTAAATTACAAATATATGCAATACCTACTCACACACATAATATAACCCTTAGCCTACAGTATGTAACAAGTCTTGTATCGTGGATATACAATATCAAAAATTAGGAGTGACTTTTCGGTCTTGCAATACTCAGATTCCACACCTGATAAAAAACTTGCAGTTCAAGCAGACAATTGGCTCCGTACTCGGATCAAACTCGTGGCCTTACACAAGTACATTAATTTGAGAGATACACATTGTGAACAAACAATTTTATGAGTTTAATCTTATTGGACAAATTAACACTTACACGGTATACTTACGTTAGTTTAAATGTTATTCCATTCATGATTAGAAGTCGAACTGTGTTTAGAATATCAATACCATAAATGTTTAAAATTCATATTAATATTCTGCGTTAGTTCACATTGAACTATAACAAAAACTAATATGAAAATATTAATCACAAATTCATTGTTAATTCTTGTAGTGTGTGAATTTTTGCTTCATCTATAGATCTTATTTTTTTAAATCATATTTATCCACTATCGGGGTGATTTACACGCAAACCACCCTGAATCGATTGGGGTAAGTGTAAGAGATATATACAAATCACACTAACTTGATTCAACCACCTTAGGATGACCCGATGGCGATAAATGCATACTATCTATATACTCTATAGTTATGGTAAATTAAAGTAGTCCCACAAACAGATTCTAGTGGTGGACAGCGGACCAACTAGTAAGTATTCTTTGGTACCTTATCAACCGCCCACCCAAGGTTTATTTATATATGGCAAAATGTTTAACATTAATGGCGTAATTTTGAAAATGTCTATGTCCATAGTAGACGAATTGATTGAAACTGATTCATAGATTTGACTTCTCCGTGCTGTTGTAGGGGACTTGAGCCCAAAAGAAGAAGAGTAAGTTTACGTGGCCAGGCTAACATTAATATTGTAAATAGGCTTTTAACTTATTTCCTATTTCTCTTACAGAGAAGATATAGGAGACACACACAATTTCCTGAAGCTTATTTCCATCCTATAATTTAATAAGGTTACCAGCATGCCGGTAATCAATTCCTGGAGAAATTGTATAAAGATAATTTAAACCATAAAACTTACATAAAATTGACTTTCCGTTCTGGATTTGCACTGCATTGATTGGCAATGCGCATGTCACATTAACCTCCCTGTGACGTCAGCTGCTTTTGATCATTAAGGTAAGACGTGTATAATATATTTATATTAAAATAAAATTTAAAATTATATCATAACTCCTGGTTCACGGTTTCGGTAAAAAATCGTATAAGTTCCTACTAGCCGATTGAAATGAGGTAATAAAAACGTTATTAAAATTAGTTTTTGTGTAAATAATAAATATACATTTCAGTTGATGTTTTAGTGGATTTCTTGGTAATGATTACTTAATTATTTATAGAATAATTCACAACATTTACAATAAGTATGTAAATGGTCAGAATTAATGACGAATCCAACCATAATAGAATAAGTCGTCTTTTAGTTGTCATTATTTTCGTAGCACCTGTTGACTGCATTAGTAAGAAATGAGATATTAAACTTCAAATTAATATTATTTTTAAGTTTTTTGGACTTATTTTATTTAAAACTAGCGGCCCGACCCAGCTTCGCCTGGGTGCATATATTTTTTGATTCCACTCTACACCAGAAACATGTTGTTTTTCGTATAAATTCTTGTATATCTAAACTTGACGTAGCTATCCTACTGTCCGGCTCAATCCCGTCTCATCCGCCTGTTCAGTCTCTTCCCAATCCGTCCCGTCCCTTCTCTTTATTATCCATCCCGTTTTATAACGTGCATTTACATTCGTCCTAACAAATCTGTCAGCTATCCCAGCCCTCTCCCGTACCTTCCATTCTATTTTATTTTATGTCCCTTCTCTCCATATACATCCATATAAAAAAAAACAAAAGAAAAAGAAAGAAAAAAAGAAGAGTTCGTGTTGCTGAGGGAGTTTCTTGCGCCGCTTCTTCTTCACAGCTACAACACGTTCCGAAGCGGTGGTAGCAGAAAAGGACGATTCAAAAGATCTTGTGAAAGACTATTTGAATAAAGAATATTTTGATTTGATTTTGATTTTTATATAATATGTACATATAAAGATTGCCTTATGAATTTTTGACATTAAAAACTTTAGCGTTTTTTATTGTCCATCCAATATTCCTTCCCTTATTTCAGCACCAAAATGCTGTTTTTCCAAAAAATATTGCACGCCATTACTTTTTGTTAGTAATAAAGAGTAAAATTTTTTTTTATAGACATAACTTCAATGGTTTCGATTTTCTTAGATATAACATTTCAACCCTTTTTTACCTCCTTTAGGTAGGTATAATATAACCTATCTCAGTCCGATGTACATTTCTATCAGTGAATTATAGCAAAGGAAAGGCCACTGTAAAAATTCGTGATAAAAATGGCATTCGATCTAGAAAAGGAGTAAGTATAACTTCTTATGCTGCATTTACACGCTTGGCCAACCTCAGCCAGCCTCCACCAACGCAAGCGTGTAAACGGAGTGTTTGGCTCGGCGGGCCTTATGTTTTTCATAGTTAATAGCTTGGAGTTGGTAGACGTTGTAGACCAGCCTCAGCCAACATGTAAATCCACCATTACGCGTGGACATTATTTATTTCATTGTCCTATATTAATGTAGCTAGATATATTCTCCTCTGAACGCATGCATAAACAATTAAAATCAATTAAAATGTCAATCCATTTTCACAACTGTCAATATTTTACTTCTTTAAAATCTAAAATACGCCATTAATCGAATATTGTGGATATATGTTTTCGATTCGAAACCTTTATTTAAATACGTTCTTTAATTTGAGGGCAGAGTTTACCATATTGACACGGTGAAAATTAAATGTTTGACAGTTACAAACCCATGAACATATTGTATGGGAAAATCACGCACATTGTTTTGATAGATATGATTGAATTTGAATTTTGTATAGCGGTAATGAAGTGCAAATTGACTCTTTGACGTTAGGAACATACCTACATTGTTGAACAACAGTGAGTGCTTGTAATTTAATATGAACTTTATATAATAGCAATAAAGCTCAAATTGACTCAACGTTTTAGATAGAAAATGTTTGTATGGGGTAAAGAAAAGGGCTGTTTTTAGGGCTTTTCCGGCAATTATTCGAAATTTTCTCGCCGTAAAAACCATCCTTGGACTTCCACAAACATTTTAAAAAAAGAATTATCGAAATCGGTTCCGCCGTTCACACGTGATGCCGTGACAACGCGAAATGGGTTTCATTTTTATATACCGGGTATCTCAAGACTGCTACCGAAAACGAAGCCGGGTGGTAGTTTTAGTGACTACAAACACAATGCAATCAAAAATTTCGCAAAGAAACGCGACAATTATTTTTTATGATTTTTTAAATATCGTCATTTTTGGGTGGTAAATCCATAGTTTTTGCTAAAATAATAATTTAAACTCTTTTATACCTTAGAGTATTTATAAATAAAAGGGTATAAACTATGATTTTAGGAAAAAATGTATTTACCACCCAAATATGGCCATAGGAAAAAAATAACAGAAAAAAAAATTGTCGCTTTTTTTTCAACTTTTTCTGTTGCATTGTGTCTGAAGTCGCTTAAACTGCCACCCGGCTTCGTTTTCGGTAGCAGTCTTGATATACCCTGTATATAGATAATAGTCGCTACATGCATCTTTAAGTAGGTGAGTTAATTAAATAAGATTGTTTTCAATTTATTATGATAAATTGTTGTGCAATAAAACAAAATATTAAATAGTTACAATTTTTCCTCCTCGAGTCTGGTCTTTCTTCAGATTACACGTGTATTCATATTAATAATTTGCATTAGCAAATTATACTTCGAACTATTTCGTCATCTCGGGAAATTCTACGCCTGCGTTTTTGCTCGAAATGGGAAAAGTAATGTATGAGAGGATACCAGAGAGAGTGCGGACATCGACAATAAGTAGGCTATTAATGCAAAACGGTAGTAGTTAGCAACTGAAGCAATAGGTGTCGTTCATGTGTCGTTAGTTCGCGTCGACGCGAGGGCGGGCGCGCTGCCGCGGTCGTCTCAAGATCAAGGTCGCGTGGCAGACGTGCGGCAAGGTCACCTGCCCGCCTCCCCCGCCGCCCCGCCGCCCCGACACCGCGCCGCGCACCCTCCTCGGGCCCGAGTCGCGCTCGCCTCCCGTGCCTCTCACGCGCGCAAATATTTGCGACCGTCTGTCCTCCGCGACCGATACGCCGAGGTCAGCCCGTCAACAGACCTTGAAGTAATATTATCCGACCTCTCCTGTTTGAAAGACGAGCCTGTATTTTTATCGGTCACTGAGAAATCTATAATCTGTTTAACAAGTAGTGATTTTTTGCCATCCAGAAACTAGCAATACAAGTGCAACAGCAATTTGGCAAAACTTGCCGCCAACTTACTTGAGTCTCTACCTGTCTAGTGAAATAATTCGTAAATTATTGAATTATTTTATTAAATTTACTATCTTCAGGTAGCTGCCGCAGCAGGTACAGCGTTCTACTTCAGGACTAAGGCCTCTCTACCATCTTCATCCCATTGATAGACTAAAACATATTTGCTTAAATAGATAATTGTGAGTAAGCTTTAAAAAAGAATATTTTAAATTAATGAAAAAATAAATACGATTATTATCATCATTCATAATATGATAATAATGGTTTATACGAATAATATACGTAGTAGTGTGGGATTTCTGCAAATATAATATATAGAATTTCAGAGTAAAAAACGCATGACGCAATTTCCTTTATTTAGGCATAATTTAAATGTAGTATTTCATACGTCATACCATATTATGTATTAAATAAACTATGTTGTGATCATTATTTTTATCCCTCATTTATTCGCAAGAGGGATGATGCATAGTTTAAAACAAAGCCACTAATTGTCGAAATAGCTTGGTAAGTCATATCAGAATAAATAAAAGATTTCCTTACATTAACATTGAAACATATGAAAATATTTTATTAAGGGGGGAGCCTGCTTTAGGAAGCTTAAAATAATCGATTTTTTCGAGGATTTTTTTGGGAAGGAAAGAAATATTTGATTGAAACGAAACTTTCAGGTTTTATTGTTATGTATTTCAAGAGTCTTCTCAATTTTTTTCATCAAAATATATGTATGTCATATTATGCGTGGTACAAGCATTTCGCCGAGGCGCCTCGAGTATGGTGTCGTGCGGCGAGAAAGATGCAGGTCGCAATTTTCATCTGAAACTGAAAAACCAACAAAATTTTTAATTTTCAATAGTTATAGCTTCTAGTTGAACTAGATCGATCGAATCGTTTTTTTAAGCTTCTAAAGCAGGCTCCCCCCTTAATGCCGTAAATAGACATGTGTACAACATTATATGGATGCCCTAAATTGACTCATAACTATGTTTAATCATAAATTAGAATAGTACATTTCACCAGCATATAAATGTAGTATCAATTTATATGTTCGTATAGACACATGAATACTATCAAATGTAAGTATATATTGCATATTACTAAAGCATAATAATAACATACATAGGAATAGGATTACTCCTTATTTTATGCTTCTGTTCCTGTGAAACACCAAACATTCAAATGATTCATATAAAACGAAACTTATACAATTCTTACAATTCTCACGGAAGTGACTTTATTTCAAGGTACAGCAAGGGTACCTATATTGCAAATACGTACACAATATAATAATTGTTTATGCACAAAGACATGCACGATTTCCTATAAATAATTTAAGCGTAGAGAAATAATATCTGGTAAATCGCCAAGCGATACGCGCCATGTTTACTAACATATTTATTTGGACACAAACTCAGTTATTTGTATATAACAATGCGCAAACACCTACTATATACAATTTGCAATAATATTGAGTATTTACATGTAAGTCAACGTTTCATTCGTCCTCTTCGTTTTGTCAACATATAAAATCTTGTTTATTTGTACGGTATTACTTATGATATGATTAATGAAGAGCCTGGTAGATGCTCGAGTGACGAAATGCCTGTATAGCCTCGGTAATTATACGTCGGAAGTCCACGTCGTGCTATGAATACAAGGCAATGATAAATCACTCGTTTGGTTCAGTTAATCATCTCGTTTATCAACTATTCGAGCACCTGTTAGTTGTTGGCGCACCAACAAATTCAATAATAAAACAAATGAAAATAATAAGCGATCATAATATAATCGAAAGTTGCAAACATAATTCAATGGATTAGTAAGTTCAAGGGGAAATAGTCAGGAGATATAGCGCGGACGACTGACGCCCATTGTGTCTGAAATTTAGGCCGCGTACCGGCAAGCTCAAAGGCCAGATGATATAATAAAAATTGCTGGAAGTCGCCTGATACCGGTGTCTTCAAATAGTTCGTTATGAAAATCCTTAAAGGACGCCTTTGTTCAGCAGACTTTACCTGGATGATGATATCTAATTAAAATAGTACTTTCTGCCTATATTTTAAGACCAACATGAGTATGAGAAACTATGGAGTACTTCTAAATATAAATGGTATTCTATTTTCGAACCATCTAGTTGGAACCGGTGTAGTATTCAAAAAAAATCGAAATTACTCTAGGTGAAAAGATAATTTTAATATAATTTGGGTCAGTGAGTAGGAATCATGATGTTTTTTTATATGTTAATGGCATTAACATATAAAATTCATTCATCGGATTTAGGTAAAAATGAGTTAGCTTTAAAAGTAGTAGAGCGACTCTAGCTGCTCTACTTCTAAGAAAAGTCTTACTCTACTAAAAGTCACGTTAGTAACAATGTCGTAACATAAATAATGTTGTAGCCCACTTTCCATTACAGTAATATAAAAGTGGGCTGGCTTGATGGAGTGTTACCGATGTTTTAAAGAACCATATTTTTTTGTTTAATTGCTAGGCTCTCAATACCTTTTCTTTTTCACATCACATTTCAAGAGGCCGTACTCAGTGTTGTAGAGTTTGGTGGGCGGCGGTATTCATTCATAATTTGCTGAACGATACAAAAAATGAAAATCTTTTTAAACACATATCTACACCTCATTATTTTCCGAAAGAAATCCTTTTTTATTTTCGTTCAAGATCACTAACAAAAAAGGTATTTAAAAATAATAATATAAAAATAATAACAACCGAATTGTACTTAAATGAAACCGGGTTGAGCTGCTAATAATTATTATGAATGAATGAGTCAGTCTGCTCAGTCAGTTTAACAGAACATACATACATGTATATATGTATATAGCGTAATATATCTTGACCTCTTCGAAGTACGGGTCGTGATACAATGAAAAGTTCTAGTTTAATTTGGTTATGTTATACAGCTCGGGACTCCCTCGCAGACAGAGCCCCCAGGCAGAAGGCGGTACTACTTAAATAAATATTATTTAATTGCGATTTGTAGCGCGTCCTAAGTGGTGGTATTGGGGTATCATATTATGTTTCCCAGTTGATTTGTGAGGAGTTCAAATTTCGTCTTGGTAGTCTTTGCACCTTATTACTACGTAATTCCAATCATGAGTTGTACGAAAAATGTGATGAAGTTTTATCATTATTTGGAAAAAGATCCAACTTAAAAGTACGAAAATTGGCAAAATGATAAAAGATCTTAGTGACCTATCCATTTACTTGAATCAGAGGACATGGCTTTGAACAGAGCGGTCTATTTGTGTCAACAGTCGACACATATAATATATCCATACACACATATATATATATATATACATATAATATATGGCGGTATAGTTGCGTGTAGATAGAACTTCACCAACTTAAGTTTAAAAGTACAATTAATTTTCCGTACCAGTTTAATGATGTATTCGAATTTATTTGCTTTTTGGTATAAGTAATTTTACTTCTGTTTAGCCTATTTATTTATGATATATACGACAATCTGTCTTACTAATTCCAAACTAGAACGGGATAGTGTTAGCCTAGATATGTTTTTTAAATAATATTACTCAAATACTTGCAATTGTATTTTTTTCACTGGTTCCCTGGACCTTGAATTAAAACGGAAATAAAACAAAATTAGCCGTTTGTATCGCACAGAAAGGGGTTCGCAAGGGTTGCCGGCTGTCATGTCCCACAATGGAAATACGGTGTATAGTTAGCAACAGAACAAAATAACAAAACTTACCTTTTCATAGGGCCAATTGCGCAAACGAACATTGGCTTTTAAAATCCCATACATTAGCAATCTCAAATACGTGGTTAAATACCTCACAAATGTATGGCGATGAGATTGTCAACATTAAAGTTGTCATTGAAATAAAACTATTATTTACGGATTTTATCGCGGATATGGTTTAATTTTTACATTTTTTGAGATCCCGACGTTTCGATTACTTTACAGCTTTCGTGGTCACGGGGCGGACGGGTTAAAGTTGTCGTCGAAGATATTTTATGCAATTGGGTTAATAGTCGGTACTAGGCAGTTATTTTTTTAAATGTATTTGAAACAAATGTCATACTTCTATTTCATTTTTTTCATTAGTAATAGAATATTTTTTCATGGCCTTTGTCGAATGCGTGTTACGTTACATGAATGCATTATTATTTACAGCCAGTAGTGAGTAATTTTTACAATGTTAAACCTCGCAAGCAAATTTTCAATTCGGCTTTGTTTACACAAATGTAGGCTCGTAAGGACATCTTTCATTATACACAAGGATTTAAAAGAAAAAAGCTATTGTTCATGAACAAAGGTTACACATGGAGGTATCGGCTGCGTTCGTCGCTCACATTCACCTTGATCTAACTCCAAAATGTTATGGACATATCTTAATACAAGAATATAATGAAACAAGCTGGTTTTGGCTAACTATTTTATTTTGATTATAATTATTTCTTAATTTTTTAATTATTCAAAATGAAAATATCATACAGTTGCAATTTGCAAAGACAATTTTTTTGTTACAGCGTTCACCTCCAGTTGTCAATGTACCATACTTTACGTAAGCGTAATGTCATTGTAACACGTTATAACATGATTTGCGCAATACATGTAGTTTTTAGACGACAATTGTCATCTACATGTCGAATTACGAATCGTAATATCTGAGCGTAATACCTTTACACTTTCCACATTAGACATTTTGTGGTAGCGGAGCAACAACGACAGACATTTTTTTTTTAATATTTCCTTTACTCGGTTCTAACTTATATCTAAAATCATTTTAAGTTTTAATTTTGATGTCTAATGGGAAGTCATGCATTTACTTTTTTATATTAGTGTGCTTGTATTTGTAAACTACGTTTACATTAGAAATTATCTTTTTATTATTATTTATTATATAAAATTAAAAATATTATGCTGCTAAACTCAATACAATCTTCTAAAATAAAAATAACTCCTTGTGTAAACTGCAGATTAAATAAATAAAGTTGTTGTTTTTAAAATTGTTTTATTTCAATAGTTAGTGTAGAGTAAGAGTAGTTTCTCTTACTCTACACTAACCAAAGCGGACATTTTAAATCCCGGAAATTCTTTGAACATCTGCAAACAATTTTTTTCAACACTTGTTCACTTCATAGATTTTTACGTCCTGTGGAAATAAACCAGGCAACTCATGAATAGATTCGAAACAAAGGAGTGTCCGTTGGTCTTTGCAAGGTGGTAAGTGGAGTGCGCTGTGCCGTGTACTGTAGCATGTGGGCCAAGGCCTCGATAAATTATGGAGTATATGGTATTATTTGGGCGATGTGTGTCAGTGCCCCGATTTCGCGGCCGTTACGTTAATAATACCAGCTGAAGGTTCCGTTTGACAGCAGGAGGTCGCTTCCCCCACCAAACGGTTCCGGATTCCTTTCCTAACTCTAATCTGTGGCGGATGCTGCGCTTCACAACGTTCATTTAGTGTTAAAATATTTTCGTTCATGATTGAAATCATCTCATACTCTCGTAGATAGTTTCATAAAATTATTGATATAAACTATCTACTTATTATACAATTTATAGATTCATATGTTTATTTGTAAATTTTACTAAATTATTAACTTAATGTACTTGTTCACAAATATTATATACCTAACTACAGTTTGTTTTTATTTATTTGGTCGACTTTTTAATTGTAAGTGCTGAAATATAGGAAACCTTGTTGTCAATTTATTCTTTTTGAATATGTATTAACAAAGAGTAGTACAGTGGCAATCTAGGACATAATATTCGTATGAAAGGCGAGCAAGCGCGGCGCGGCGCGCGGCGCGCGGCAACGCCGCGCCCAAATGAGGTCAGTAGAACGCATTACACTTGACCTCTTTCTGTCGAGTCCTTACCTCCGCCAGACCTTCACACTTTTTACAACGCTTTTACGAGCTAGGTCGGGCCAATTAAGTTTCGTCGAACGGTCGTAGCTAACAATGACGCCCCCGTTCCGTGGCGGTCGGCAGATGCAGCGGCGAGCGCACGGCCCTACACCGTATGTCGGTGCGCGCCGCAGGCCGCAGCCGCCGAGCCCGCGCCGCGCTCCGTGCCCATGCGCCGCCGACACTCAACACTTGACATACATTTGCGTTTCAATGACTATTGAAATTATATTTTGTCGGCCACGGTGTGTACATCGTTTAATCATCATTATTGCCACAATTTTATTTGTGCATAGGACAAATTATCGTAACAGCGCAGAGATCGAATGTATGACCAAATTTTGATTGCTAACTTATTTATAGATTTATAAGCACACGCTGTTTAAACACTTGGTAAATCATTTATCTGGATTTATGTATTTAATTTTAACCATAAATGGTTTTTGTTGTTTTAACATAAGATATTAAAGCATATTAACGAGTATTAATACGCAAACTGACATCAGTTCCTAGTAAACAAGGTCAAAGTGACCTTGGCTTGAAGTCGTATTCTTATTATTTGATATTTTTGCAATAATAAGAGCACAAAAGCAAACAAGGAAGTCGTCGGGTATCGTACGTGGCGATTACTTGAACCATGTAGATTGTGGAGTGTTTACTCATGATCTTTGTTCATGGCCAATGTCGGTTACGTCTATCCGCATGCCGTATTGTCTCACCACATGACATATTTCATTCAATATGTAGTAGATCTATTGACTATCGTTTTTGATAAGATGAAGGATTTTTGTTCGGTCAGAAATGGTGATTCACAATCATTTGCTATGGTCAGTATCGGGAGATTTCATTTTTGCTAACCATTGTTTCAGGAAACATTCAGAATTATTGACATTTTCTTAAAATGCAGTGGTGCAGGCTCTACTACTTCTACTTCTAGACCGCATGTAGTCGTAGATATAGATTTGTTATTCCATGATATACGTATCCTCCTTTAAACGATGTATGGTACAGTGTTTGCAAGCTAGACTGGAAGTATCTTAGAAAGCTTGGGTGAACTAACAGATTTATCGTCAGATTTAGTTCAGTGAGTAATATTACCGACAACTCAACAACCCATCCATTTCTACCTTCTCTACTGTAATCGTTTATCCAACCTTCTAGCTGTGGGTCTCAAAAATAAAGCACTCACATATAAAGCACTTCGCACATTATGGTGGAAACTTAGTTACTATGATTCACGCTAGAGTTTGAGGTCCTGATTGAGTCTCAGTATATTCGGTTCCGAGAAAGCCGGCATAGTTATGTCCATTATCCATTGACAATTGTACGAGTGGTTAGCCGCCTCTCACCGTTTAATACTTTAACTCAAGAAAGGCGAACCAATGTCTTGCGGTATATATTTTGGGCGCGCTACCTAAAGTTAGTTATAAATCTATAAAGTTCATTATGTACATCACATTATGTACCGAGAAAAAAAAACGAGTAATATATTCTGCGCTCGTTTGTTACTGTAGAATAACAATATTTTCACCATTAATAAAATGAAAGCCAAAGTACAGTACATCTATGGCTTTATTAAACATATTTTTATACAAAAAGGCATGTTTATACGGTATATATTACGAACCACTGGGCATGTATAGTATTCATCTTATAAAACAAATCAAACTTTATGTATTCAATAGATCTCAATGGTGGCATGTCATTTAGTATAACAACTATTGTTAAAGAATTTTTATCTGAGCTGTATGATATGACACGTTGAGACTTAAATATGAATAAGATAAGAATCATTGGTGACCTGACTGTATTACATGGCATTATTAAATAAATATTCTTAAGTTATTGAATATACTGTAATCAGTATCATTCAATCAATCATTCAATAATGATTCATATACCTTAGGGGTAAATTTATATTTTATATTATTTATTATTATATATGAATCATGTCGAATAATAGTAAATGTTGTATTTTATTACTAACTATGTTTGTAATTCTAAAAAATAACATGGGTCTGTTTATTTTTCTAGATACGATGGGTGGCTTGTATTGAATATAATATTATCTTCTTTACACAAATATTGTTGAGTAGGCCAATATTGGGCTAAATAAATTTCGTTGTTTACATGGTACTTGAAATGTATAATATAAAAACTGGATAATGTAGCAATGTCCAAATATTTTGTAGGAAAGTGTCGTCAGCGTAGGCGCCATCCATATAAAAATAAGCGACTTTGTTTGGCGACAATACAAAATTATCTAATTTCTGGAGAATAAATGAATGTTCAAAGCATAGTTTCCTAGTACTCCGATAATTTTCAAGCCAGTCAACTGTTGGAAAATATTTTACAAAGGCTTCAAACATTATTTTCTTAGAACAACATTTTATTTGCAAAACATACAACACGACCTTTGTTGCGTTTTCTTTCTATTCAATGTAATAATTGTATGTAATATAAGCATTTGTAAAAATGTGACCTGATGATAGTAGTTGAAACGGCTAAATTTTATTTTGCAAGCGCACTAAGTAGTTGTATGATAATCATTGCCATATTTTTGGTTAGTAATAAATATAAGATGTGCTAAGCGTTGACCAGTGTACATTAAATTAAAGGACATTAAAAGACAAAAATATTCTATGTAGAATTGTTATGAAACAATATTAACGAACTTCATAATAAGTTTATGTGGGTATTTGCTTAGACCAACACAGAAGCTCTTGAATTTGATTGATTTTTTTTATAAAACTAGAGCTCTTCCTTCTTTCTTGTATGGTCGAGGAAGCCCACTAAGAAATGTCTCCGCCAATGGTTGGTATCCGCTGAAGCCCAGGTATGCTATTATGTGCAAAAAAATCAGAAGTACGTTGCCGGCTAAAATCAATACTACCCAAAGTCAAGGTAACTTTTAGGATTTAGTATTCAGAGTTTTAGTTTAGTTTGGTATCATACGCCCAAATACTGGAACGCAAATTAAATATAAATGGCGCTTAACTACGCTAATCCCGATTAAATGTACTGGCTGAGTGGGCCGTGCGCTGTTAACAGCAACTTATTATTTGAATGGCGTTCCAGTATTTGGGCGTTAGTTGGTTTATAATATACTCTATGTATGTACCCCTTTATACATGTTTTAATAATATATACAGTGGGCATTTATCTTATATATTGAGCCTTATTAATAAAAATATATAAGGAATTACTGAATGAATGCAGTTTTCAGGTAATGTGATGTATAATATTTCAAAAGCCCTAATACAGGAAAGATGTGTTTTTAACGTTTTTATTGTATCTTAGTCCTTAAATGTTCACAAGATTTATTTTTATAAAAAATGGCCAAGTGTGAGTTGGGAATTGTCAATATAAAGCAGTACGAAATTCTCAGTTTGACTCGCACTTGGCCGATTTTTTAACTTCGTTGTAAATTGCAATAATTAATTAATACTTTATGCCCTCATATAAAACAATAAATCAAAGGCTTAACTTTATTAACATTACTGCAATTTAAATGCATAAATTATTCTACAAGCATTTAAATGTTTTAAACGGAAATAATTTCCAGTTCGGAACCGACAATAATAACGGACGAATACGCGAGTTTAATGATTATTCCGGCTGAAGGCTGAACTAATTTAAATTGATAATCTCAACACCATACCTTTTGGCTGAATTGGTCACACACATTGCGGAAGCGCTTAGCGTTTTAGACTAGAATGACGCTTCTTAACCTTTAATAATATTTGACCGTCTTTATTATTCTGTGGGCGAGAAGTCTGCTGTGAACTGAGAGGCTTCGAGCCTAGTCCTTGGTTAATAGTTTTAGATGTAAATAATATTAGATCTAAAATCTTTTAAGTTACTTGGCATACGTACTGCTGTCATGCATGTATTGGTTAGCGGTAGGAAGAACCTATGGATCTCCACTTTGCGTGATTATGATTATGAAAAATTACATTTTCTGAAAGAAAGAAAGAAAGAAAAATGCTTTATTATCGCACAAATAAGCCGCATACAACACAGTACAATAATTATAAAAATGTAACAATACAATAAATTAAACAAAAAGAGAGGAGATATAAAAAAATAAGGAGAAAAAAATAACAGGTATGTATGTTGCGCAGCTCACTCGCGATAACAGGTCAACATCTCAGCATGATGCTGTGTGATAACAGAAGCAACCACACAGCGCTGGTTTTCAGATGTAACCTTAGGCGATGCGACGTACAGAAGCTAAGCTAGCCCATCAACAATTACAATATCAACAAAGATATCGTAAATAGGAAGAAATAAATAGTGTAGGCAATAAGTTGTAATAAACAATCACAATAAACTATCACAAGTACTTATAATTAAAAAACTAAAATAAAGCAAATTACACAATACTTTCTCTTCTATTGAATTATAAGCGCTTTTTACGAACTTCGAATGCTCGGACGCCGTACGTTAAACTTCACTAATGTGCCTAGATACTCCATAAAATGTTGGAATTCTCTATCATACGTACTAGCCATAGACTAAGTTCGGAGAAAATGATAAGTATAATAGAGGATAGTATTCATTTTTAGAAGTGGAAACTTACTCCGGACGCCGAACATCCGAACATTCGAAGTTCGTATAGTTTCAAAGAGTGATCCTTTTTTATGATGCTACTGATTTAACCAACTTTACCATTTACACCGCCCCTATAAATTTTATTAATGTAACATTTTTATGTGTTTCGATGGAAAAACACGATGTTTTGAAGCTATTTTATAATGAAATCCATTTATGGAGTAGTGTAAATGGTAAACACGGCGAAAGGCAACAAGTGTGTGATAAGGCGGGGGCGGTGCTCGGCGCGCACGCTCTATCGTTCAAGATTAAGGTCGCCGCGTCTAATGGCGTCCTAGGTTGTGCACTCTGTTTATTGACATTACATTAAGTCTGTACCTACTAGATCTATTGTTTTTTTTTTCTATTTACTTAATCGATGTATTTGCCATTATTGACGATGCACTTTTGCTATTTTGTTTCTGACTGATTACTGTTACTGTCTTAGTGTTTCATATAATTAAGATATTTAAATAATAATAATAATAATAAATAATAACACCCAACAGTCACATACATAGTCCTGACCCCACATTAAGATCGAGTCTTGTGTCGTGGGTATCAGGAACTACGAGAGACTTTTCGGTCTCACAAACACCCAGACCCGAGAGAAATATTTGTGGGCCGCACAAACATTTCTCTCGGTGCGGGGATCGAACCCGCGGCCTCTCGTTTCACAGGCGGCGTCTAACCGCCTGCGCCACGGAGGCTGTCGATTTATAGCATTGATACGGCTCACGGTATGGAAAGTAACCAGAGTCATCCATTTGAGTAGCCGACCGTATATAACTAGCGTTTGCGAATAGAGAGTGAGAAAAGGAGATCTTTTTAATATTCCTACTTTATAAATTGAAGCGCACTACACACCAAAGCAGCCGGCCTGACGATACATCCCGCTGGCACAACTTATAAGAAAATAATCATTTCGACAACGCAAGCGCTCTTCTCGTCATAACGTCAACGACATCATAAAAATGTTCCTTATTACGAGTATGTCGAACTGCTGCCATATCGCCGACAAAGTTAACCGACATGCAGTTAGTGAAGCCACCGGCTTATATTGCCAACAAAAAGTTGCCGACATAGGCCGGGTGGGTCGTCGTCGGCTTTGGTGTGTAATGTGCTTAAAGAACATGAGTTTTTTGTTGTCTGAATGAAAGTTCACACGGCTATCATTTTACGAGTATTTTCTTCATTTTAACGTCACTCACTCAGTCACTTCTACATTAATATTGAAGGCTTTTGTCAACTTTGACGCAATTGGAGACGATTCAGCCTCCAATAATATCTTTAACTCGTTTTGAATAAAGCTCTCCAGACGTCCACAGGTCTTGATATTAAGATCGGAATTTTCAGAACGGAAGTGATAATAATAAAAATATACCGTTCACGCCAGATCCTGACACGTTTTATTTTGCATGACATCTGTGGCACGATGTAAGTTCATTGAAAAACATGTGATTTTATTTTATTTCGGGGATTTCGTGTAAAAAAGTTACACGAAATCCCCGATAAATTCTGTTAATAATAGCTTTATTTCAAGTGTAGCATTCGCGTTAATTTAAGAAACCACTATACAGTGTTGAGATCATAAGATGGATAGTGGATGGATGGTGTTTGTTGGACGTAAGCGGATTTCCAAAGTTTGTTGTGGAAGCCCTTTTGGGATGCATTTATTCATCAATCGACTTGCTACGGCTAAAAATGTCGTTGAAATGTTTTTAATTTTGGTTTAGAAAAAAAAGACGTATGAGGAAAACATAAGTAACTTCTCCTAATTTTTTAGCAATGTTATGAATAAGTAATTACTGGAATCATTGTAATGAACGTGTAAAAATCGTTGAATTTGTTTAATCACACAATAAATATTTTTTGTTTTAGTACTTAGATGAGAATGTAAAGTAGATATTTCCGAGTAGTGACACGCAGGATAGAGTGACTCTAATGCAGCTAATGATATCGCAAGAAAAAATTAAATAATCTACTTGCAAGATATTACAGTGTTTTGTTGGCTGATAAATTTCGAGTATATCGGCTCGATTCTGGAAATTATACTATATAGACACTGTAATAGCTCTTAAACGTCCCACAGTACGGCATGGGCCTCCTTTACAATCGAGAGTACGATTCAGAAGGGCTATCGTATTATACACGCTTAACCCAAAACACGACAAGCTTGCGTTATTTTGATAATGATTTTCTCCCCTCACCTCATACGATGGTCGTACCAGGGCGGATACCAATGTCCCATCTGCAGCAGAATCTCTGTAAATAATTACCTATAAGGAATATTTAAGCAAGTCACTCATTAGACCGTAAGTCATATAGCACAAGTCATGTAGGCATGTTTACATTGTGAATGAAAACAGTTGAGTGGTAACTTTGCGAGTGTTTGATAAACAACTTTGCGTAACAAACGAGAACAATAGCGACAGAGATTAAATATTGCCATAATATCGGACGACATTCTACACATATGGTGCCGTACTTCTCTTATACTGCAAACTGCAGAGTTATTTTTAGTTTACATTACATGCGTATGTAGCCAAACAATAGGACACTACGTCTGTCAAATTAATTATCGTCCTAATTGTTCTGTAATTTTGACGATACACATGAATAGTTTTACTGTATGAGATAATAGTGAATTCAACATATTTTTAAACTTTAATGAGTGAATATTATTAATATCTCTGAATATAAATTAGATTATTTATTTTGCATATTGTTAACAAATTATGTATAATATGTTAATCACTACATAGTATAAAACAAAGTCGCTTTTTCTGTCCCTATTTCCCCTTGTTTGCTTAAATCTTTAAAACTACGCAACGGATTTTGATGCGGTTTTTTTTAATAGATAGAGTGATTCAATAGAAAGGTTTACATGTATAATAATTAAATAGTGGAGAAATATTGTTATTTTTGAGGTTTCTAATGTGATGTCGTTAATTATAAATATTTTTCCGCTTACATTGCAAACGCAGGCTGAATCCTACGAGATTTATCAAAATAATGTACTACTTATTTATACACATTGAAAAGGTCTACAGAAAACTCCGCGATGGTATATGTCTATCTCTTATGGATATCCCACAATAACATTTTTTGTCATTTACTTTTTACGACAAATAATGGCTAATTTTCGAAGCGATTTCAACCAATACAGCATTAATCCTTATCCAATTAAATAGCTTAAATACATTGTTGATTTAATATAGATCTATCCTTTACAGCACAAGATTTAAATGAAAATTTTCGAAGATTTTACAGATTTAAAATTACGGGACGTAGCGCTTGCGGCGGTACTGGCCAGCCGGGGCGGCGCGGCGCGGCGGCAGCGTGCCTAATGCCTATATAGGAATGTTTATATGTATAATAATAATACGTACATATTATTGTACAAAAATCTATTTGTACCCGGGCGAAGCTGGGCCGGTCCGCTAGTATTATTATATGTTTAAGAAATCTAGTAATTTGTATGTATGAGAGTATGCTAGTACTTTTTTATTATATCATATTTCCACCTTGAATTAGGAAACAAATCCATCCCATGAAAATGATGTAGAATAAATCTCAGCAAACAGAGTATTTTCAAGAAGTCGAGGTTGCATGTAAACCTTTTGGTGATATTATCATTCGATGTGTTTCCACAAATTATTCAATACGATATGATCCCACTTCCCAGTTATTTCGGCTTTGGTTTTGGCAATGCGATATGATTATTATCATTTTGAATAAAATGTTAATATCCAAAACAACATTGGTAGATAATTTGTTCCTCAAAAATAAATTACCAATTACCATGAAAATTACCTTTAGTGGAGATTTTAAAAGGAAATTATAATTGGGTAGTACAAACCTACGCTGATGTATCTACTACTGGCGGTTTAAGTTTGTCCTATTTTAACCATACCAAGCAAATATTTATAGAGATTAAGTAATAAATTCGGAAAACAAAAGGTATTTATCAATTCAGATAGAGAACGTGATGCACATGAAGATGTTGTAGATTGGTGCAGCACTGTTAGATAAAGATTGTGACCGTTAATGTAATAAGCAGAAGCAAGATGGCTGTACCTATGTGTATACATATACAAATAGAGACTGCTATGTTTTGATCTATATTTAAGCTCGGACATTATTATATCAAGATGTAACAGAAGGAGTTAGTTGAGAGAGTGATGATGTAGACGACGTTCTGCGAAGCAATTCAAGTGCTGGTGTATCGTCATCTGATATTAAAATAATGAAGTGTTTGCGTCTGGCCGAATGATGAGTCAAGAGATCACGTGGAGTTCATATCCTAGCAACGACCATTAACTAATAACATACATGAGTAATTTATTGTAGGTTTCGTAATATTTCTATGCTTCCGTGTTTGATATACAATTGTTAATTGTTGTATTTTGTACAACTTGTTCTACAGCATTGGCTTTCGAATAATTCATTGCAGTCACGTTTTATTTTAGGTTGGTGTTATTATTTTATATTTAATTTACATGTTAAATATTAAATTGTGCATTATCATTACATGGATAATTAAGAAGTGTTCACATTTTCTGAGTATTTAATGAGATTTCGGAATTGCAAAAACGAATATTAGCTGCATCTTTTACGTATTTTAAATAAATACAATATTTTTATGAATCCATTGATTCAGCTTTATCGAAGTGTTTTTAAAAAAAAGTTTTATTTTACCACTTTATATAAATGCCTCAAATTTCTGGCATGTAACATTTTCGGCATGTGCTATCTTTTTCAAGGAGAAAACGGGTCACAGCTATTGGAGCTGGCGTGGGAGGGGAACGAGTCGAGTTGCGTCGTTGCCGAATATATTTTTTCGCATATACAAGGTCGAGGTCGAATCGGTTGACTTCCTAGATCGGCATCGTGTGGCCTCGCGTACTACTGGTGCTACCAACAGCGTCGACGCCACGCGCGGTCGCGCCGGCCTGCCTTCTTACAGCCACTACCGCCGCCGGCCTGGCCCACCAAACTACTCAATGAATTTCCGCCATGTATTAAAACATGCTACAAATGGTCTCCGTTTATTGGATTAGAAGGTTACAACCATAAATTAAGATGTTTGAAGCCATTTAAATTGTCTGCAGAAATAGCAGATGGAAATGTACTGCAAATTCGGCGTTATGAATGTAAAGTTTGAGGAATTAAAGCCATATGTACATAAAAGTTTATCGTGTTTTTCTGTGTGTTTAGTTAGTGGTGTTGATAAGCCGATTACGTATACGTGTTATTTGTTATTTATCTTTAGTTTTTATCTGATGTTGTGTAAAATGAGTTTGGCAGTTCCTCATCACGTTGTTCCGTATCTACGCAACACTCGCGAAATATTTATGCGGATAAAAATACCCAGGGTCAGGCTCAAGGTCTTACTGCTTTTCTGATTATGAGCATGTCGATAAGAACAAATGCGATGCTGAATGAAATTAGAACTTTGCATTAGAGCATAAGTGTCACTTTTGAGTATCTGAGGCGCAGAAAAAAAACAATAACTTTTATATTGCTGACTTCTTATTTCTACAAGGTTACAGTTTACATGTTTCATATAAAATATGTTTGTAATGTAATAACGTGTCACGCAATGGCATAATTCATCGTTGCCATGTTAACATGCCAAGTTCGGAAGAATTGAATCATTAAAATGTTTTAATTAAAATAGAAACCAAAAATGGTAAATAAAATTTAAACAACAATCGAGAAAAAGCTTTCCTTAAACTATTTATCAATACGATAATTTATTAGTCACAACTGTCACAATATACATGAGCGCTCTGCTTAAAATAAAATGAATAGAACTTGTGGAATACATGTGAAATGAAATACGGAATGACTATTGTAGATCTTTTCTATAAAACCGAAGGTCATTTGTAAAGGACTACTACTGGTCCTTTCCAATTAGTAATCGAGTAGATTTTCCACTACTACAATTACTATTAATAAGCCATGAGTGTTATAAGTGACGTATATTGCGGCACGTTTAGCCGACAAGTCGCAGCCACCCTTCACCGGGGTCTCACTAAATAATATTTATACGATCACATTTCCAAAATAAAAATAGACGACCTTAACATTAAGAAACGTTCCCATTCTCAATCGCATTAGACTGCATACTGGCCTTTACGTGCTTTAATAAACATTTAAAATATTACATGAAATTAATACAAGACTTTTGGTACAGCTGACATAAATAAAATTAAGAAATGTTACCAAATATATCTGATATCCATAATTCATATATTTATGTTCAATTTCTGGTGCAGTCATATAATAGTATTATCCTAAAATTCCGTCATGACACGTGGTATCAATTTATCGCATCACTTGTATGTGTCAAGTCTAGTATGTAACCCAGACTTCCTAGACTATATTTAATAAACTAAATAATGTTTTCTTACAATGATTACCCGTACGAACTCTCCATGTATGTCATTTTTTTGTGTGTGTATATATATGTATGTTTATTCGTCTATAAATGTATATAAGTATGTATATGTAAAATACTTGTGTGTATGTATATACAATATGTATTTATATGTTATCATTTCATTTGTCTTTATTTTACACTGCCCTTTCTTTTTTTCCTACTCATATATCCATCCCATGGTTGTCTGGTAGAAATTGCCTTAGAGCGATAAGACCGCCACTTGTACTTTGTTGTTTTATATTGTCTCTAAACTGTTATTTCTTTTTACTGTGTACAATAAAGAATTAAATAAATAATTTTTTTTTATTGCAACGATCGCGAGATGAGCATGGCATTCATCTGAAGGTAAGCGATAGAACCGCTCATGGGCAGCAAAACCAAACAACATCATGAAATACAAAGTAATGCTTGGTATTCTGTTTGCTCGCCATCCTGAGACATAAGATGTTGTGTCTCCATATGTCCAGTAGTTTACTCTAGCTACAACAAAATAAAAATGGTTGTAGGTATATTTATACCAGATACGTAAATTGTCAAATATAGAATGACCAATCAACATTTATTCATTACATTATGTCTCCCTCAATTCAGGCCCAGGAAGTCCACTTGTGTGTCTTAAGAGCGTATACACCTTGCGCGCAAAGTCAACTATAGGTATTTCTTCGTTAATTTCACGCACACATAAGCGACCAAAGCTGTGTGCGTAGAGCTGCCGCGTCGGCTCGCTATACAATCGGCTCAAACAACTTTGATCCGTGCGCTTCAAATATTCAATTGAAATGTAACTGTAATATAATATCATAAAAATATTTTATTTGCTTAATAAGTAGACAAATATTACTGTGCAAGCAAAGAATAATACAAATTTTGGATACTAATCATATTTTCGTTATTATTACATTGTTAAGTTGCATTCAAATCAGTGTTCAATCAGTATACACTACGGACGTTTTATTAATCATTTCGTGTTCGAACACATAAATAGTGTTAGGGGCCTTACAACCCCTTACAATTACGAAATATATTTAATTTTATATTACAATACATAACATAATTTAGCCTCGGAATTACATCCCATTATATTACCTGAAACATAATTTATACTCACTACAAAATCATTGTAGGTAATAAAAATAATTAAATATTTTACTACCAAAGTACCAAGATGTGGTAATCGCATTCCGTGCGTGGCTATTGTTACTACGCGCGGCATAATCGACTGCAGCCAGGCCGGAGCGACGAGCGATACGTCCTCCCTCTAGAAGGCCTTGCGGCGGTCTGATTTGATCCACGTCGGACAGCGTGTTTTATAGTGGTTTTTAAAATATTTGTAGAAAACATGAAAACTAATTTTGTTGAAATATAAAAATGGTAATTTATTGATAAGATGTTCTTCTATTGTAATATGCAATTGCTATAAAAAATTATGTACGATAAGTTGGTGAAAAAAAAATGTTCTTGACGAGAGTTTCTGAATAATTTCGCATTGTTTAAATTTTTATTTTTCAGGAACTAAACACAAAAAGATTATTTTTCTCAGCAAAATCCCTCCATAAGGGTTTTATTAGTCTGATAATATTTTTATTTTCATCTTATATTTAGTGGTTTCGGATATCTTAAGCTTCTAAATTGCAATTTAAAGCCTAAATAACGAAACTTGTGTTCAGTAATCCGTATAGTACTCACAAATTATCCATCAATCTATAATGTTTTCCACCAAAATCCTTAGATGACAACCTTTTCTAAAATTAGTAATAATTATTTTTCCTTTAAATTGTTAATTGGTGGCTATTAACTCATTTGAAAAGTCCTGTTTTTAAGCCAAAAAGCGCGTGCAGGGTATAAACGCTCTTAAGTTTTAGTACATTATAAGGAAATTGCTGGTAATAATTGAGAAAAATTTAGGTATAGTGGCGAAGTCGCAGACTGCAGTCCATTGATGTGATGCGTTGACCGTGTGACCGTTGCGCGTACAAGCAGCAGAGCCGGCTGCGTCGGCCGCGGCGGCGAGGTCCGCGCACGGCGGCGGCGCGGCACGACGCCACGGGTGACCTTGCCGCGTGACATTGGCGCGGCACGGACGCTTCCTGTTATCTCATTTGCGATACTCCTCAACACTCGCGACCGGCATTAATCATTATTGGAACAAAGAATGTCCACTCACGGTAATTGTAATTAACACGCACCGGCCTTGGCGGACTCATTATCTCGCCCGCCGCGGTCACCACACCATGCGACGTCACAAAGGATTTTATTAACTATGTACGTAAACTGGAATGTTTTCCTCGATCATTGTTTTCACAATTTATTATTATGTGTGCTTATTATGAAGCTACCACTAGGAAGTGTAGTATTGTTTATTTATTTATTTACTAGAGCGAAGAATACCACCTCATTGCAGGAATTGTTGCAACTTATTGTATGTAAAATAATTCATATATGAAATTGTCGATTACGACAAAATATGTAGGGATCCTATTAATATGCCACGTGCCGAACGTAACCTGTTTGTTCACGGCCGTGAAGTAACGGAGGCAATAAAATAGGGTGAAATTAGGCGCGAATATAGAAAAGAAAAACGTGCATAATTAAATGCTCAAATATCATAAATGTCCAGTAAAGTATGAAATGTATATTAGGTATACCTACATCATATATGGGTTTGACGTTGTTGTGGCTATTTTACGTAATATGGAATTACCGCCATTTATGTTTATGGTGCAAGTAATTAGGATGAGTGCGATTGTCTACAGCGAGCACATACGGTGCGAAGGGGGAAATACATCAATGTGAAGTATAGGGCAAGTTAGACGTCATAGTAATAAGGAGTGCGCAGTGCCCACTGCGCAAACATGTTTACCGACGAGCTCTCAAAGTTCAAGGCCCTGGCCAACGACATTATTGGAACATTGAACATTTCATATGTAGCGAGGAGCAACCACGGCCGCGTCAGCCCTGGAATCCAAACAGATCCTTTGTGTTGTTATAACACGCCTGCGTTCATTTGTATTATAATATCTTTATAAAAATACGATTAAAGATGGATGCCACGTGCTTTGAATAAATAGGAAACGCCAAGAACGGTTAACGGCATAAAAAACAATTGAGAATCCAAATCAATGTAATAATTAAATATTTTAGATACAAGTAAAGTATTCGTGTTTAAAATGAAAATGCTTTCCTTGTCATAGTCATAGTAGCATATTTTACCGCGTTATTAAATTTCTCTTCGTATAGCTTCAATAGTTAATTTGTGTCAGAGCTTGTAATATATCGCAGCGAATAGCATGGCCCATATCCATACTGAATATTCCTGCCTTTTTGGTGGCTTTACAAATGAATACAGATCAAGACGACTATCACACCAATTCACCCTTTCGAAAAATCTTACTTTTCCTCACTTTCATTTCTTTTTCGCTGATTGTTTCAAGATTTCCAAGTCATTGATTATGTTTAACTAATTGAGTGTTTTTCGTGTAATAAGGAGTAAACAAAAAGTGTTGTATGAGAAGTGCTGGTAATAGCAAAAACTCTATCCACATTTCTTCTTCTGTATCAGGCCATATAGTCCACCACGCTGGCCTAGTGCGGGTTGACGGACTTACATACCATAGACATTTTTATAATTCGCTATGGTATGCACGTTTCCTCACGATGTTTTCCTTCACCGTTTTAGTGCGTGGTGATTGACTATCAATACACACATGACTCCGAAAAGTCAGAGGTGTGCCTTGGGATTCGAAACCGCGACCACCGTGCACATGTTGGCAGTCGCTTCGCAGTCCGTTTATCAACAGGCCACCACGCACTATCCACATTTAAGCAGGTGTATTCTGATATCACTTGTCTTTTACATGATCGTCCTTGAAAGCAATATCAATAAAGCTAATTCGATAAGACACGGTGATTAGCCATTTGGTAAATATTAATACAGTGCCAAATTTTCTAGCGCATATTTTACATTTTTGAAATAGGTCATCGTAATCGAATGTTCACGGTTAGTAATGTAACAAAACGTGATAGAAATTTTAAAGGAATGATCTCTTATCTGTAAAAGATATTTGTAAAACCACACAATGTCATTTCGTGACAAAATAATGATGAATATCTTCGGACCTGGAGAGGGGAAATCCTTAAAATTAAGGAGAATTGCAATGGTTCTTTTTGCATTACGTTCATTAGAAAAGTTAAGTTACAGTGAGAGAGGGAAAAAGGTGTGGGGAAGGGGGGGGGGTGATAAAATTAAAATACACGTAAATTCTAATATCTTCGGCAGCTTTTAACCGATTTTAGTGATTTCTTTTTTTCTTGGGCGTAAATGGTGTTTCTCCACCGGCTAAAATGGGCATACGTTGTTTTTATTTGTGTCTCGGTTAATTCCGTTACTGGGTCACATAGATTGTTTTCGAAATAAACTTAACAAACGCTGTATTTGTTTCAAACTCTTTTCTGTATCGTTTTAATAGTACGTGTTGCAAATATCTTATAAGACGACAAGGTCGTGCTAGTCACTTCATTCATAAGTCATACTTACATTACTGTATGTTCTTGTATTGAATCAGATATTTCTGCAATAGTTTAATTATTTATTTATACACTTTATTCTAAAAAAAAAAACACAAATTACAAATATATTTGACGATCTTAACGCTCAAATGCAATATCTTACAAACAACCATGGGATGGATTTTATAGAAGGAAAAATAGAGGATAAATAATAATGCGAACAAAGTTATGATTAAAGAAATAATTTGGTATTATATTTATTTATTTCTAAGAAGATTTTGTGTAGCTAAATGTATGATTATATCAAATTAATCTGTCTTATCGTTCCATCACTACTGAGGATCACGACCATATTTAGTGTTCCTCCATCGTGTTTGATATAGGGTGGCATGGACCGCGTGGTAGGCATCCACCAACCGTCTGTTTCACAATGTCCGACCATTTAGCGGGTGCTCTACCTCTGGCGCATGCATCCCAATATTATGATCTTCTGTAATTCATCTTTGGGAGACCACATGGTGTGTCCAAAGAAGCTCAGATCGCATTTCTGGATTTTCAATCTCTTTTGGATATTCAGTCCATCAAAATGGGTTCATTAGTTTTCATGGCAGTTGATGGAATTCGGAGCATCTGCTACACCCACATCTCGAAGGCATCGATCTTGTTGACATCACGGTTCTTCATGCACCATCTCTCATGCACAATTACAAATGTTACAAAGTAACAAAAAACAAATAAACAGAAAAAAAGGGTGTAAATGAGTTTATTCCTACTTTCTTTTACAATGAAAGACGGCTTACTGTGAATATAATTCTTTGTGATTACATATATTGTATTAACGGGCTTCCTTTCTGCAATGTAATGCATGCCATGTGTGAAGTCAGCAGGTGCTCGTCTTACCACCTGCATGTTCGTTTAAGGCTTGCTGCAAGGATTCGCTACATCACGACCGATGAGTGCTTCATAAGGGATAAATACCCTTCACTACATTTGTTATTGATTTTTTATCATTGAAATATCGCAATATAACCATAGTTTATACAGTCACGAGCGTAAATATATTACTATGGGCAGATTAGCAAAAATATCTGTCCCAAGAACGAGTTCAACAATATCTGTCTGCACGTACGCAGCAAAAATATCTGATGTCATCAGGCAGCATAATAAAGTGGCATCAAAATTGTGTGATGAAATATGTACATCAAATAATTGTGATAACCTTTCGAAGCAAAAATATGTGACGTTGCAGGTGAAAAATGTTATGATCACTCGTGGAGAGCAAAAATATGTATCGTTTTCTATTTCTGTAATTTGCATTGATTCCTCACGAAAAGCATAAATATGTGACATCAACTAGATGGCAATAATATATGGCATCCCTACAATTTCTTCTTCTTCTTCTACCTGGCATTATCCCGACCGGTGCAAGAGTCCACCTTCCAGCAAATTCTACTTCATTTCGATCTTTGCCATCCTCAATAGTAAGGCCATTGATCCTCATATCTTCTTTGACGACATCTAGCCAGCTTTTTTTTGGTCTGCCCCTCGGTTGAAGTCAGAGAATATTGAGGCTCAGGCACACATTACCGACATACTCCTGTGGTTTCCTTAGGACGTGACCATATCATCTCAAGCGGGACTGCTGGAGTTTATCTGCTACATCGCGGACACCAAGACTGCCACGGGTGTGCTCGTTACGGATTCTGTCCAAACGCGTAAAGTTGCACATCCACCGAAAATCTACATCTCCGCGACTTGGACCTCTTGGACGTGCCGCTTGAGGGCAAGCCACGTCTCAGAACCATACCATCAGAGCACTGGCCGCACGATGCTTTTATAGATGAGGCCCTTGAGCCTCATCCTGCGGTCGCAGAGTATGCTCGAGACCTCCCTCTACTTAGAGTTTAGACCAAGCAGCGCCTATACGGACTTTGACGTCAAGGTCTATATCACCAAACTTATGCAGTACGGACCCAAGATACTTGAACTTGTCCGTGTTCACGGCAAGTTCGTTCCCTATCTCGATGCTTTGGGGCTGTATTCCCGAAAGCCATGTACTCAGTCTTCGCCACATTTAACTTCAGACCACCGCTCTCAAACGTCTCCTCCCACCAATTGACCTTGCGCTCCAAAAGTCGCCGGTCCTCCTCCACCAGTGCGACGTCATCGGCATACATCAACAACCAGAGCGCAGGGAGGTCCCTGCCCTGCCCCCGACAGTCACCGTCCGATCGTCCTCTGTGACGGATCTTTACACAAGTTTGCGTTCACATATTATATGTCGTCTTACGCGCTTGTGTTTCGTAATTGTTCAAATTGTACGCTAAATATATATTACCTACGGTAAACCTCCACATAGTTCGGAATACTTATATTCGTATTGCACCCCCATTGGTGGTCCCGTTGAATCCGGCTGTCCAGTCGGCGGGTTGCAGGCAGCGACGCGACCTAGACCAACACATTGGCTGCCGTGTCACCCAAGTGCAAGACCCCATAGGCTAAACACCTTGGTTGCCGTGCCCTCGTGCAAGATACCGGATTTTTACGCATCTTCCCAAGGACGGTACCAAGCGTAGCAAAGACCCAGACGGCAGACATCCTACCCCCTGTTTTTTTGGAATATAATTTAATTTTGTGGACGTGGTTTTTTTGTTCCCGAATTAGCGGGTCAGCACCAAACGTCACACTGGCACGCCATTACGTCTCACATCCAGGTGGATGTGAGACGTAATGGCGTCGAGCACAACACTGAAGAGGAATGGACTCAGCACCGAGCCTTGGTGCACACCGACATCAATCGATGTCTGTCCGGTCCGAAAATATAGGCTATATTTCATCCCGAAAAATCCTAGCGTTACCCTGGGATGAGTCAGGGACTCAAATATAAATATTTCAAATTCGAATGGGTGGCACGAGATAGGAGAGGACAGGCTTTCATGCTTTTTGTCAAGAGACTGAATGAAACGGGACATAAACCTTATACAACGGGACGGGGAATATAGTCGACGGCGCGCGGAAAATATAAGCATAAGCTCAAAAGCTATCTGCACCCGTGCGAAGTCGGGCCCGATTGCTAGTTATTTGTAATTTGTATTAAGTGGAAGCTAAGAGATGCGCTAGACAAAGAAAAAATCGTGGCTGCAAAACATCCGGAAGTGATCAGTAGGATCGTGAACGGAACGATCCCGCTCGCCGTCTGCAAAGAAGAAGGCACCGGGTAATAAACAGCTGAACGGGCGTCTTTACCCTATAGTGGTGCCAGAATTCCACCACATTATCCCCTGCCTTGAAGTGCGTGGTGGCCTGTTGGTAAACGGACTAGATGCGGCTGCCTACATGTTCACGGTGGTCGCGGGTTCGAATCCTAGGGCACACCTCTGACTTTTCGGAGTCATGTGTGTATTGATAGTCAATCACCACGCACTAAATCGGTGAAGGAAAACATCGTGAGGAAACCTGCATACCATAGCAATTTATAAGAATTTCTATGGTATGTAAGTTCGCCAACCCGCACCAGGCCAGCGTGGTGGACTATATGGCCTAACCACTCTCAATCGTATTCTCGATTGTAGAGAAGGCCCGTGCCCTGCAGTGGGACGTATATGGGCTGATACAGATACAGATCCCCTGCCCGTCGTTAGAGGTGACCAAAGAGGGTCTTCAGTGTCGCTGGGCAAACTGCGGGGGCTGTGCACCCTCACGTATAACGACTCCAAGACGTACGATAGAGCCTCGTCTCTGGTATGGACGCCCGTCACACCTTAAACGGGCGTCCAAAAAATAGTCGTAAGTGGGGGCCGTCCGGGCCCCCTTTAATGGATGGACCAGCAATGGTTTATCGTGGGGCGGTAACGCGTACGTAAATCAGGGCGCTTTTCGTCCGATACCGCCACAATGCATGTGACGGTCTTCGTGGGGTTTTTAGTCAGTATGCTGGCGCAGGTATTGCTAGGGACCCAGCTCGGCCACAGCATCCATACTGTGTCGGGCTTGAAGGCCAGTGACACTGATACACCCTATTCGGCTGGGAAGCCGAGTACCCCAGGGAGCATAATAGCTATTTTCTTGATAAAAAAAAACACATTATTGCCACCTAGTTGATGTCACATATTTATGTTTTCGTGAGGAATCAATGCAAATTACAGAAATAGAAAACGATACATATTTTTGCTCTCCACGAGTGATCATAACATTTTGCCACCTGCAACGTCACATATTTTTGCTTCGAAATGTTATCACAATTATTTGATGTACATGTTTCATCACATAATTTTGAAGGCCACTTTATTATGCTACCTGATGACATCAGATATTTTTGCTGCGTACGTGCAGACAGATATTATTGAACTCGTTCTCGGGACAGATATTTTTGCTAATCTGCCCATAGTAATATATTTATGCTCGTGACTGTACAATCATGGTTTGGGAGCTTATTCTGAAGGAATAATAATGTAACTATTACCTGGTAAGCTATTTGGTAATGTTTTTGTTTTAATTAAATTTGGGATTGTAATTGTAATTTTATGTACATAGGAAATGTTAAATACATAAAATGCACACAGATTCATTGAATTAAGGAAAAGGTTTTTAAACTTTTAAAGTAGGTGTGATAACATTAACGGATTAAATTTATGCAGATGATTTAATGCAAAATAATGTGCTGTTATCTTGTAAATTTTGAAATTAATTTGGCATTAATTAATCATCTAAATACCTTTTAATGTAAAGTTGTGAATATGACTAACTTAGTTTTTCATTTATTGCTTAACATCTGTGCAATAAAAGATCGTTGCTCTTTGTATTATTACTCTAAGATATGAAGATTGTATAATAAACCTACCATCTTATGTGAGTAATTCAGACAGGTAAGGACAAACAAGGGAGCACCCTAATTATGACAAGGTGACTGAGTTCGCCACAATGACCCAATATGTACAGAAAAGGTAGAACATTTTTGTCCTACACGTATTACTTCCAGATTTAAGTGTCCTGGGATTCTTACATGCCTTAATCTTGCAATCGAACATACCATGGGTTTTCTGAGGTACAGGACAAAGTAAAACAATAAACAAGTTAATTTTCCATGCATTATATTTTACGTCATTTCTTAATTTTATTTGATTTCTTTATCTTAATTTGTAGGTGGAATTATATTGCTTTATCTTCTACATTTAATTCAGAGGCATTCGTTAAAGTAATTTGTAACCATTTATAAAAATGGTATTCTGATTCAATAAAAAAATAAACATTGCAATATTTAATTTACCTACTGGCTTAGTCTATAAAATATGCATTTTGGACATTTCAATACAGCTGATAAGGCATTAAATGAAGTATTTGCATCGGACAATAATATTGACAAGTATAAACCGTGTTGCTGCAAAACTGAATGACCTCTAATTAGTTTATAGGTTATGTTCCACAAAGGTACGGCGTAATTTGTTTTGGAGGTTTTGCCAATCCGACGTCCTTGTTTTTTTGTCTAGTATTATATTTGCAAGACACGTCATTTTTCATATTGCTGGTTCAAATGTACGCTGCTGATCATGAGATTCTAAGAAGTGGCTGGTAGTGAAAAGATCACTGGCGCAAAATCGATAAGTAGGAATAAGTAACTTATCGTATTTTCTACAAGATCTTCCAAATGATTACAGATTCACTGAAACCTCACTCGACATTGAAATCTTCGCACTCAGCTACGTAGCTTCAAGAGTTGTTTTTTTTTAATGTATTACCGCTTAAAGCCGCACGTTCCTCATGTTTGAAAATTATTTCAGGAAAAAATTGAAGGTCGAATTAACATTAGTACTAACCTTGGTTTCAATTTCTAACTTTAGAGGTGATCTCAGTCGCGATTTATTTAAATTACAATGGCTATTTAAATTGCGGTAGTTTTGTAATGCAAAATAGACACATCTGGAAACGTTTTAAAAAGTATATTTGTATAGCGGGGTTCCTTAGAGTCTCGAGGGCAAATCAACAGTCGGTTTCGTATACAACTAGGTACTTCTGGTTTGATGTCTATGTGCAGATTTCACGCAATCTAATATTCTGATTTAATGCAATAAATATTTTAATCTCCACTATGCGGAACTTTAAAATTTAAAGTGAAGTAAAATATTGATTTGCCTTGGACTCCCGACATTGTATGGCTTCCTGTCTATTTATGAACATCAGTATAGGTTGCCTTCACACAAGCGGGTTGAGGTCACCACAACTTGATGTATCTTCAAAAATACAATAATCGACAACCAACTTGCTAATTCGCCGCTGATTTAGATACTTTTACCTCGTGCCTGACTTTTCTTGATGTCATGAGTATTATCGCAATTATATTTTCGTGTAAATCCGATCTAGGTTTACCAGCGATCAATTTAAATACAATTGGGGTGGCTATGGCAATATCAGTGTATTATTTTCACAAATATAGCAACAAGGCAAAAAAAAACTTGTCCTTTTTTAAAAATAACCTTTTATCTTGTTCTGTTTAAAAAACTTATACTAAAATCTTCCGTATAATACGGAAAACACTACACCGTTGACGTTATCTACAAACATTTGGAGTAAATGATAATAAGTTTTAAGGGATTTTTTTTAATTTTGAATTTTTATTGAGAATAACTGGTGTAATGTATATTATTCAAAATATTGCCCGTCGCTTTCTATTACCTTTGTCCATATTTCAAGCAGCATACGGATACCGCATTTTAAAAATTTCTCATTTTTTGAGGAGATCCAAGAATCGAGCCAATTTTTCACATCTTCGTAAGAAGTGAAGTGTTGCTCAGACAGCGCATAAGCAATTGACCGATACAAGTGGTAGTCCGATGGAGCAATGTCTGGCGAATACAGCGGGGGAGGTAGGACATCCCAGTTCAGCGCCTCAAAAGTTTCCTTGACACTTTTAGCAACATGTGGCCGAGCGTTGTCTTGCCGGAAGATCACATTGTCATGTCTTTTGGCATATTGGCGTTAAAGCTTTAAGCTTCGACTCAATTGCATTAATAGAAATTGTTTGTTGAGTTACTCCCAAGTTTTCAACCAGTTTCAGCATCTTGATCCAGTAATGCTTCCAACTCGGCGTCTTCGAACTTTACTGGCCTCCCTTCGTCGCTGATGTCAAAATTACCACTTTTAAAACGCCGGAGTCAATACTCGCATGTTTTTATTGATGGAGCATGCTCTCCATATGCTTCAAATAGCAGTTGATGCTCTTCAGCTGCACTTTTCTTCAAGTTGAAGCAAAAAAGCAATGCTTCCCGCAAATGTTGTTTAGTTGGCATAATAGTTGACATCGTTTGAGCCAGAAAAATGCATGTCGTTTCTACTTCAACGAAATACAACGTACTATGAGAGGAAATTGGTTATGTTTTAACATGAATATGCAAGTCTCAAGATAGTCCGATGCGATATAGTACTAATTATGCCATCTTTTGTAAACCCTCAAAACTTATTTGTACACCTAATATAATACTGATAAAATTAGATCTTCAGTGTTAAGGGGGAGGTATCAGGAAAAAGAATCTGCGAGAACGACTGAAAGATATCTTCGCAGTTTCTGATACCCACGACACAAGACTTAATTGTGTGGTTAGAACTATGTAGGTATGTGACTGTTGGGTGTATTTATTTATTGGAGTATATAAAACAATACACAACAATTATAAGTATTAAAAAAAACTGAATTGGGGTTTGAGGGCATCAGCTTACAGAAACCCGACACTGTCGTGTCACGCTCACGGTACGCGGGTGTGGGTGACGGGCGCCGCGGCCCTGACTCTTGAAATAGTCTTCCGTATTAACGTCGAGAGCAAAAATATCGCATGATGTCGCCGCAAGGCCGTTTCTACACCACTACACCCCCGCCTGCCCATACATGGAAATAAAACTCGCTTTGATGGCGCTTCTGTCACCTCCTTGTTGCCACCGTTGTGCCATTTGCCGTTCATAAGGTAAATGTCATCAATTTAACACTTCCGTACCTACATTATTAGGTTTTGTTTTATTTAACGTGAAAATCAGGATTTCATAGATAGTGTCAGCGCATATGATTCATACATATTTTTAAGAATTTAGCTTATTGTACCTACATATTGTTAGATTAATTATGTATTTTGTGCTATGACGATATCATTTATTTAACAAGAATTAATTAGTAAAGAGTTTAGTGACGTGAGCATCGGCGTCGTCGGCGAGGTTATTTTCTCCATCAGTTAATTACCCAGTGATAATATGCACCGTGCAAATAGTTGAGTGAAACACGTCACGACCTTGTATTCGATTACAATATTATTAGCTGTGTACGTGCGATAGTAAATCACTGGCGGATCGCAACTGTAAACAAACTTCCCACTCTGTGCAAAAACTAAAATATATTTAAAAAGTCCGTCTTTACGATTTACAACCTTGCCGAAATAAGAGACTAAACGTTTCAGTGCCAAAATTAAAAACAAGAAATTATCCCTGTCATGTTTATTTCGTTACACTTTGAATAATTACATGATAAATTATGGTACATAATGGGATAAGTTTTGTTTTCACAAGGTTTATTTTTGTACTATCATGAGCAAGAGCTCATGAGCAAAATCTGTGTGACATTTTTATTTTATTTTAATTGTTTAGATAAATAAAATATATTAATTGTATATTTTGGCGCCTGTGAAACGAGAGGCCGCAGGTTCGATCCCCGCACCGAGAGAAATATTTGTGCGGCCCACAAATATTTCTTCCGGGTCTGGGTGTTTGTGAGACCGAGAAGTCTCTTGTAGTTCCTGATACCCACGACACAAGACTCGATCTTAGTGTGGGGTTAGGACTATGTATGTGACTGTTGGGTGTTATTAAAAGAAAAAAAAAATATATATATATATTAATTAATTAATTATATATGTATATAACAAGCTAGTCGTAATCATAAGTTTTTCTAAAGCTTTATTTCTCCTTAATATGGTACCATAGCACATGTACATTCGTATTATTGAAAGATGCGAGCGCATATAATTAAATGATAACCATAAAGGATTTGGCTTCATTTGTCAAAACGACAAGTTCAAGCAAAGTTCAAGCAAAATGATATTTTGTACTCTCAATGTCTACAGAGTTTTGATATCAAATAACTTATTCATTAATTGTTCATACATGTTAAACATATGATCCCAACAAATAATTACATTAAGTCTCTAATGAAGTCTGTTCAAATTACTAATATGTTGCAATATCACATTTTTCTACAGAAGGTCGAACATGATACCACGACGTTTGGAGAAGGGGCATCCCAGTCCATCGACCAATAACGACAAGCTACATATCAGTGGAAAGGTCTTTTCAGATGCTACAACTTTTTCTATGGCAACAAAATCGAAATCGCAGTATTTTAGAAAAAATAGCTACTTAAAAACTGCAGAAAAATCACGCGAAAGAGCCTCGCCATGGTGAGCAATAACAACAAGCGATGCGTTATTAGAAAGGTCTTCTGAAATACTATAACTTCTTCTACGGCGGCCAGTATCAAATCTCTGCGTGGAAAAAAATATCGCTGCGTAAAGGTAACGCAAAGATGGAAATACGTATATAGACTCATAGCCTGTTGACCAATAACGATGAGCGATATATCATTCGAAAGCTCTCTTTATTTTCAATAACTTCTTCTTTGCCAAGAAATCCCGATTCGCTGTATGAAAAGAAGTATATCGACATAAAGATATCGCGAGGCTCATACGTATGGAATCAAGCCTATCGACCAATAAAGATAAGCCATATATCAATAGAAAGGAATTTTTGGGTACTACAACTTCTTCTACGGCAACAAAATCGAAATCGCTGTATTTTAGAAAATATAGCTACTTAAAGACTGCAGTAAAATCACGCGAAAGGGCCTCGGCATTGTGAGCAATAGCAAGCAACGTGTCATTGGAAAGGTCTTCTGAAATTCTAAAACTTGTTCTACAGCGGCAAGTATCAAATCTCTGCGTGAAAAAAAATATCGGTGCGTAAAGGTAACGCAAGGATGAAAATATGCATATGGACTCATAGCCTGTTGACCAATAACGACAAGCGATATGTCATTCGAAAGCTCTCACTTGGACCCCACAAGGGATTTGAACCAGAGGCCACCGCTTTGCATCATACCGTAGTACAACTACGCCACCGAAGCAGTTCCACATATTATTTGTTTTTCTATTTTAAATTGTGTTTTCTTTTTTCTAAGAGCCCCCCGGATTGGATTATTAAGAACGTTGACAATATTGACGTCACTGGCAAATGACCACATATCAGTACAAAAATATCTTACTTATAAACATAAATGTCGCGCAAATTCATCGTATTAAATTAAATTCATCGAATTTATCGTATTTCATCTTATCACAAAACTTAAACTGGACTCATTTCACGCACATGACAGTGTACATTAACGTTATGTAGTACGCATAGTTTGTTATTATTGCTCACCATGGCGAGGCCCTTTCGCGTGATTTTCCTGCAGTCTTTAAGTAGCTATATTTTCTAAAATACAGCGATTTCGATTTTGTTGCCGTAGAAGAAGTTGTAGTACCCAAAAATTCCTTTCTATTGATATATGGCTTATCTTTATTGGTCGATAGGCTTGATTCCATACGTATGAGCCTCGCGATATCTTTATGTCGATATACTTCTTTTCATACAGCGAATCGGGATTTCTTGGCAAAGAAGAAGTTATTGAAAATAAAGAGAGCTTTCGAATGATATATCGCTCATCGTTATTGGTCAACAGGCTATGAGTCTATATACGTATTTCCATCCTTGCGTAACCTTTACGTACCGATATTTTTTTCCACGCAGAGATTTGATACTGGCCGCCGTAGAAGAATTTATAGTATTTCAGAAGACCTTTCTAATGACGCATCGCTTGTTGTTATTGCTCACAATGGCGAGGCCCTTTCGCGTGATTTTCCTGCAGTCTTTAAGTAGCTATATTTACTAAAACACAGCGATTTCGGTTTTGTTGCCATAGAAAAAGTTGTAGCATCTGAAAAGACCTTTCCATTGACATATTGCTTGTCGTTATTGGTCGATAGGCTGGAGTCCATACATGTTTGCCCCTTCTCCTTTGAATCAAATGAAATGTAAATATTTATTGAATCCATAAAATGTCATACACTATTTAGATTCAGTCACTTTTTTTTCACTACCACCCATTTCACAAGGCCGTTTTCGCCAGAGAAGAACGGGCAAGAAACTCTAGCGTTGCTCTTTTCAAAATAAGTTTACAATACAGTGATTATACAGGAGTTGAAATTCAGAGCAGTTCATAAATTATTCATAATAATAATTATATTGTACGGCTGAGTTAAGTGTGGTCACCCAGACCGTGGAATCGGTATACACTGTTCAGCAAAAGCAATGAAACGTAATAAAAAAAAAACAAAGTAATTTAATATTATCATTATAAGCAAATTGAGCAGACCAGTCTACACAAGCATCACCCGTTCACGAGTATGACTCATGTGCCAGCCATCGGTCTCCTCAACCGTGTTATAGCGAAGTGACCGACCCAGCACACGACGCCGCCGCAAGCACAGACCTTTAAGCGAGCATGACGTACTCAAATTGCCTACAACTATGGTGAAACAAGTGGGATAATTATTTCAATTATATTAAACAGAGTACACACACATCCGGTTCGGGGACTTATATTATGTTTTATTCCCACGCCTTACTATCTTCAAAGTATTCTGAAATTTTATAATATGCTTTATTACACAACTGTCGTTTAATCCATCCATCAGCCAAAGGAAGTCCACTGCTGAACATGAACATATGTCGTTTAATATTAGATTTAAATTTATTTCAATCACTGAATGCACTCGAAAACCTACCTACAATCCAACCTACAATATACAATACATCTGTAAATAACCCGACCCTAACTCTATGATACGAAGTATTCCACGAAAATTCTAATCCCTTTACTGTATTGCGTCGAAAAGGTAGTAATCAAATATGACACGTATGGCGACGTGTATCCAAATCAAATGACTGACAAACGAAAGCGTGGTTTTATATATACACTGGCACATCTACCATGCATCTACCTAAAACATAAATTTAATTTCAATATGAAGTACGGAACTAGTCTTTAGACATTTATGTGGTCTATCAGTATCGACCGCAAAACTCTCTGATTCTCGGGAAATGAGATGTCTTTCAAATCTATCCAAAATTTGTTTTATATTTCTGTTTATTGCTAATGAAATTGAATTCATGTAGATGTCTTAATATTTTCTATATTAATAAACGGAAAACGAGCACATATTTATGTTCTACTAAACAGTGTTGCCTATATTAATACTCTATGAAGGCAGTCGACTGCGATTTCAATTTGAGTCGCATTTCCAAGAGCTTAGCTTCTGCGAACGTTGTAATGCGTCGTATCAGGTCAACTTCAGTATTACTCTGTACTTTATAGCCTTTACACAATGTATACTCACGTACTTGTGTATTTTATATGAAATGGGAAAATTAATTTACAATACTTTTCAGTTTTTGACACATAGTTTTTAGAATAACAATAAACTAACTTTTTTGAAATGGTAGAGCATCGCTCTTGTTATTCATGGCTTAGCACGAATGGGCAGGGTCGTCCGGGGAAGTACAGCCTCTCTCATGAGATTGACTTGAAGGGACAGCTTTGCTGTCGCATTTCGTCCGGTGAGTGAGATTGCCAATTGCCCAATACCGCTTTCGTCTTCCTATCCATTTTCCTCCTGATCTGACGGGCCGTCAACACATCGCGGTGTGGAAGTTTGTGGGCGGCAGCGATCACTTACCATCAGGTAACCTGTTTGCTCGTATGCCGAACATATTGAATTAAAAAAAGCCTCACTTGCAAATGCCGTAAAATACATGGTTCTAAAAATGAACGCAACCTTGTTCAAAAACATCAAGTCGAACCAAAATGTATGTTAATTTTTTTTTATTGTAGGTATTGATTTATTCACATACGAGCTTGTTTAATTCCATTTGGCAGTATTTGGATGCAACCATTTACTTGTGAAACCTCGAAGTGCTTCCGTGATTCGTGCTTATAGTACAAAACCCGTCATAACGGACAATCTGCATAATTAGTTGTATATCCTTGACTTTATTGCACATTTTTATGTCGACAATCTCCTACTCAATGGTCGTAACGTACACACCACCTAGCTGTAACATTTATAGACATGATAAAACAATGTGAATGTTATTATCCGTGTTATTGTCATCAAAATCATATAAAATAGATACACAACCTTGGGATAAATACAAAGACAATTAAATATTGACAGAACTAAAATGTTGAGAGTGGATTATTGCAACGTTCTGTTATTTCTCTATAACACATTGTAGGGTCGACGCAGCACATATTTATGCATATAGAAATTTTGGCATTTGATTTTATGATTAGTCTACAGATGAACATCCTCACTAGTGTTTACAAGCTCGTTAACTACTTTTACTATTTAACCGACTTCAAAAAAAGGAGGAGGTTCTCAATTCGACTGTATGTTGCTTTTTTTTTTATTTTATTTTTTTATGTTTGTTACCTCGTTTCTCTGTACTGTGTGAACCGATTTCGTTCATTCTTTCTTTGATTGAAAGCTGGTGCTTGTCGTTTGGTCCCATAAAAATATGGTGAAGATTTGATGAATATCTTCGGACCTGGAGAGGGGAACTCCTTAAAATTAAGGAGAATTGCAATGGTTCTTTTTGCATTACGTTCATTAAAAAAGTTAAGATACAGTGAGAGAGGGAAAAAGGGGTGGGGGTGAGGGGGGGTGGGTGATAAAATTAAAATACACGTAAATTCTAATATCTTCGGCAGCTTTTAAGCGATTTTAGTGATTTCTTTTTCATTGGTAAAAACGTATTGACAGGTTGATCCCAGGAACACAACATTAAGATCTTATTATCATGTTCGGACCTGGAGAGTAGAACTCCTCAAAATTTAATAGGATTTCAACGGTTCTTTTTGCATTGAGTTCAGTATAAAGGCTAGGCTACAGTGGTTGAGGGAAAAAGGGGTAGGCGCGAAGGGAGGGGGGGGGGGAGAAAAATAATAAACATGTGAATATTCCAATATCTTTGGCAGCTTTTAGCCGATTTTAGCGATTTTATTGTCATCGGAAAGAAAATATTCCTTGTGGAGACCAAATCTTTTTCATTTAAATGCCTATCAACACTAAAAAGATAAAAATAACTAAAATTTTTAATAAAAAAAATAAAAACCGACTTCAAAACAAAAATCCACTAAAAACCAAAAATAAATAAAATTATAACTACCACTCCAAAGCAAACAAATAATATTTATTTCATGGAGCTCATATATACATACATAACATATAGATATTTTAAATTAATATAAGGCCTATGTTTGGTACTGGGCGGCCCGCCTTCAATATGTTACGCATATATTTTGATTTGTTGGCTAGTCAAGTCATTAAGCAAATTAATCAGCATGCACGAGCTCCATGAAATAAATATTTTTTTTTGCTTTGGAGTGGTAGTTATTATTTTATTTATTTTTGGTTTTTAGTGGATTTTTGTTTTGAAGTCGGTTTTTATTTTTTTATTATTTAAAATGTAATCTTGAGTTACAAGACCCCACATTTAAACCAATTTGTCCTTGTTACTCTAAAATTTTTCGTCCAGTGGCGTAACAATAGTGTGGCAGAGTGCGCAAAATGCCACGGGCCCCGGGCCTAAGGGGCCCCCGGCCCGGCAGGGCCCTGGTCTGACAGTATCTCAGGCCCGACAGGGCCCTAGCTCGATAGGGCCTCAAATTTAAGCCCAACAGGGTGTAAGCACAGAAGAATATAACTTTAATAACGAAATTATTAATATTAAAAAATTGACTACATTTTAAGCATGACAAACATTTCATAATGTAGGTATTTTATTTAAATGTTTTGATTTTGTTTCATTATAGTCTAAACTTAGAAACCAATAAATTATGATTTAATGAATATTGAGTTAATATTTTCCAAATAAATATAAATGTCTTGTTCTAGATATGATTTTAGTGGTAGCGAAAAACGAAAGAAAAAGAGGGAGTCTGAAGCGTTAAATAAAAAGTTGTCTAAAATAAGTCAGTTGTTTCGGAACGAGCAATTTATCGATGAGTCTGGGAACTGTTTAATCCATTTGGATTAAACTAAAATTCCATAATAGCAAATCCCGACGATAGATAATATTCAGACCCAAAACAACCACAACTACGAGCAAACATGAAATTGAACCATAGTTAGGAGTGGAAAATATTAAATCTCCATAATATATTGCAGATAAGTGTAACAAAACAAATATGATGAAGTGAAACGATTTGTGATTAAGAAAGGTTCGCAGTAAACCCAATGGTCCTTTCTTAAGTGACAGTGCCAATTAATAATAAAATAAATAAATAAAATAATAAACAAACGCACCTACTACGTTTCGCTATATATTGTCTTGATGGCGGAATCGCTAGAGGAGTTGCAACAGATGCTAGACGGTCTGGATTCAGCCCCATAGCGATTAGTTCTTAAAATTAACTTCGACAAAACCAAAGTAATGATCCACCACCACCTCGATCCAAGACCTGTGGGCCGCTGTGACCGCTTTATGTGGTCACCAGCTCGAAGTTGTTCCTGAATATACTTAACTGGGGAAGGCCCTTTAACTAGGTAGAAACAATTTTGAGAAAGAGGCTACGAGTCTTCTCGTCACCTAACACCTTTGTCCCAAAAGATTGAAAACGATAGTTTTCAACCAGGGCGACCTACGGATATATCATACTATTAACTTCTAATTTAGCTCAGCAAAACTAGACTAGCATTAGCAGCGGTTAGTACAAAGTTAGTTACGAGTACGGTATTAGCTCGAATTCAGAGAATAGCAATTCTGGCTAGGTATCGAGTGTAGTGAGTAGATGTGCTTCCCATAAGTGCATTTCATTCGGTCACGTTGCAGCGACGTGGTGTGCGCACGCACGCCGACACGTGGCGGCGCGATAACAGCTTCTGCGTCGCAATCAACACGCGCTTCTCTAACGTCTTGGAACCCTGTGGAGTCCTACAACCTACATGTTCTTTATTCAATCATACTTAAATACAAAAGATTCAGCTGTTATTGATATAAACCAACGCACGTGCTTTTGGAGCGTTCTGTACGCTCTTTCGAGCAATCAGGAAATTGCAAATTTTATTCAGAGAAGTGAATTTTTGTCACAATATAAAACGGTCTTTAAATAAAAATAATAATTTTGAATTCCGCACTAAGAGTGTGGATGCTATGTCGTAGGTCAGATTTAAGTAAAAATATTTCTATTATAATCAGGTAGAGATCAACGGTCTCCGTCAAAACTTTACAAAAACTATGTTTACTGAGTCTACTTTGTCTCAGATACTGGAACTTTCAACTGACGATAAGACGTAGAGTTGTCAACAACCGATTGGCAAGACGTGCCGATGTCTAAAAGAAATAACATTTATCTTACAAAACCTCTTAGGCTTAAAAGGTATATTACACGTGAAATTTCCAAAGCTTTCCCTCTGATTTTTTCTTACCTATTAAATAATAAATCAGATGCGCTAAAAAATATCAGCACGTGTAAATAGATGCAGTGAAAAGATGCCATAAAAAAGTTATTTCAAGGTAAAAAAATACTTCCGAAGTGTCACATCCGTACGTTACAGACTTCGATCAAATATACTCTAGATACACAGTTCCCTGTAAATGTTATGTTAAAAAGTGGCACCGATGCATTTAAACAAAAAAGTAAACAAAAAGATCATATCGTCTGCTTACTGGTAAAAAGTAATAAATGCAGTCAGTGCCAATTCGAGTAAATGAGTTTTTAAAGTTTGAGTTGTAATTTGATCTATTTTAAATTCATTAATTAAAAAACTGTTAAAGCAAAAAGTAGGGTTAACTACCCCTCTTTTGAGATTTACTTTTATTTAATATTTGATATTAATAAAAATTTAATAAAATCAAAGAACATCGGTCACGTCCATACATTTTGGGACCTGACAAAGAAATATATTGTACACAGCTGGGATATAGTTTATTGTGTTTTATAGTGCATGAGGAGTGATGTCCAGTTACAAAAAGATTTCTGCAAAGCCGGAGATTTTAGAATTATTCATAAAAAATAGCACATTATAATGTCATTGTCATTGTCAAATATACCTAATGTAGGGTGGTCTTATGGTTATCAGGTACCTAGGAAGAAAAGTGTACTCATAATCATAATGATGGCTTAGTAATTACTATGCTCTATAATTTCCCTTGTCATAAAACTAATTAACCGTTGAATATGGTGTACACCATACCTGTGTTACCTTAAGGTAATGAGAGAAAATGTAGTATTTTGCTGTCATTATTTCGCAGAATTTTATCAGAATTTATTAGACTGTTTTGAGTATTTTTCGCTATTCTTCATAGTTTCGTATTTGGCCATCCACACACACTTGAAAAATCCCCCTATATGTATGTATAGGAATATAATAAGCAGTGGTAACAAAAATAAAACACAAAATAAAATAAAACACAGAAAATATTTTTTAAATGTATTATTACTCATCTTCATAGAATCTAAGAACTCTGCAGGGGCAGCAACATCAAAGTCATGACGTGGTCACAGCAACAGTACTGTACGACGTCCTACTACAAAATTACAACAATACTTAGTTATTCCGTCTCTCCTTGATTTGGAAGTTTGGCATCATTGTTTTTCATCAAAACACACACACTTTTCCTGTGGGAACTCCAGGATACTAAACCATATTGACTAAATGGTAAATAGGATACCTTGTAGATTCATGGCTAAAAAAAACTTCGATTAGTTGATAGACCCACTCACTGATTACAGAAATGAGTATAATAAGACGGGTATTACATTGAACACAATGTACAAATTGTTGAGGAGCGCACTGTTGTTCCGAGTTCATGTTGGAAATATGGTAATACTTCACACTTTAAACGAAATCATAAAGCGTTATCGTTATACAATGGTCAATCTTACAAAGTGGTCAGAAATACAAGGGTATATCGGAGTCCGTGATTAAAGCCAAGTCACAAATATAAACAGAGAATTAACAGTAGTCGTAAATCGGAAATCAAAACAAAGCAAAATGACAGCGCAAAGAAAAGTCATGTGTCATAGAAAATACCTACACTTTTTTTAATTTAGTACTACCTTCAACGTTGTAGTTAAAACCTTATTTTAAAACAAAGTATGACTGATGGAACGTACTCATATGCGTTCAATATTATTAAAAACACTTTAAGTTTTTCTTTTTTATCCGGGTTTTTTAAAATAAATTGAAATATGCATTTTGACTCTAATAAATTATGAAAATTTTTGATGTACCATTCATAACTGGTCCCGTTCATGGTCCATTTTCGCCGATGTTCTTTAGGTCAAAGGAGGGCTGCATTTAACATGTTTTACCAGAACTTATCAAAGGTGTTATATCTTCTAAATTCAATGATTTCAAAAGCTTATTTTACTTTTGTGTGAAGGCTTATTGTACTTTACACCAATTCTTTAAGTGGAAAGACTTTTTTTTACGCTGAAATAATGATATTTTTGATACATTTAACCTGTTTTACTTGTATACTTTTAGTGTAAGCGTGTCACTTATTAAGTATTACATCATACAAAGGTGATTAATTTAATAAAAAGAAATTAACTTTACATAGGTAATCTATTAAACGATAATAAAAGAAACGATTTTTAATAATCAGTCATTTGTATTTCATCATCATCATCATCTCAGCTACAGGAAGTCTATTGCGGAACATAGGCCTCCCCCAAGGGTCTCCACATCGACCTGTTGGAAGCGGCTTGCATCCAGCGACTTCCTGCAACTTTAGCCAGCTCGTCCGTCGACCTTGTAGGCGGGCGTCTGACATTTCGCTTGCCTGTACGTGGCCTCCACAATGGAACCTTTCGGTCCCAACGGCCATCGGTTTTATGCGCCATGTGTCCGGCCCACTGCGACTACAACTTACAACCAGACAACTTGTCCCAAATAGACTTATTCGTCCACAAGTCCGAGCGTAGAGTTTCCAACCGCAATCTAGGTGGACACGACATAATCTTCGTCTTGTCCATGTTCATTTTAAGACCCACCTGTCGAGCAACTCCATTGAGGTCCTTGAGCATATGGCGCAGGATTCCAGCGATTTCGCCAAGACTACGATGTCGTCGACAAATCGGAGGTGACTGATATACTCGCCATTGATGTTGATGCCGAATCCGAATGTCGAATAGCGCAGCAGTGAACATTTTCGGAGATATTATATTTCCATGTCTCATGACCCTCGGTAGTAGGGAATAGCATTCGTACTCTGATTTTGTACTCGGACTGACATGGTGGCGTTTTTGTACAAACACTTCAACACTTCGATATACCTATAATCAATGTGGCATCGTTGAAGAGACTGCAGCACATCCCAAATCTCTATCAAATCGAAAGCTTTCTCATAGTCCACAAACGCTAAGCAAAGTGGCAAATTATACTCCTCGGATTTTTATGTAACTTGCCGGAGCGAATGAATGTGGTCTATGGTACTGTAGCCTTTTCAGAAACCAGCTTGTTCGGGAGGCTGGAAGTTATCAAATGTGTATTCCAAACCAATTGTGATGACCCTTGAAAACACCTTATAGACATGGCTCAGGAGTGAGATGGGCCTGCAATTCTTCAAGAAGCTGTTATCACCCTTTTTGAAGCACAGTACCACCTCACCTCTGCTCCATGCCTCTGATGTTGTGCCCTCAAGCAGGACGGAATCAAAGAGCCTCCGAAGGCTTTGCAGTATCAGCGCTCCACCCGCTTTCGGAAGCTCTGCTGTAATTCCGTCCTCGCTCGGCGCTTTGTTATTTTTAAGTCGATCAAGGGCCATCCGAATCTCATACCGACTGATGTCCGGGATGTCTTTGCTGTAGTGTCGGATCAACTCGGCTCTCGGGCAGCAGTTTTATATTTCTTATCACGTAATTATGGCAATCAAACATCGATCCTTAATAAACAAAAATCAATAAATACAATGGAATAAATAACTTTAATATAGTGATGGCGTTTAAATTGTAAGATTTATAATAACAAATGCGTTTAAGACCTTGTCACAACACAAAGTAAAAAACTTTAACCGTATTTATTATTTTTTACCTGTTCAAATTGAAATGCATTTAAGCTATAAGAATATTTATTATGTTTTACTTGTATATTTTTTCCAAAATGTAAGAAGTTATCACTTTTACAAACTTATTATCTCAGAAGATATTGAACTTTGCTTTTATTGGGTTTTACCAGTAGATAGAGAATAAAAAATTCCACATAACTGCATTTTTAACTCGATTTTGTAAAAAAATGCATTTATCTTGTTTTACCAGTAAGCAGACGATATATTCCAAATATATTAACACAAATTCCACCTTATTCCTGGAGCTTAAAGTAGCTTTTCACATAATATTGTCTAAAGTTCTGCGACGTTTTAGAAGCAACGGTCGGTGCGTGACTGAAGGCGAAAGAGTGCTTCAAGCACTCTTTTTTGGTGCCATTTTCTAAGCGCTCATGTTGTATCTAGTGTATATTTGATCGAAGGTTACAGATGAAAGAGCACGGTGAGCCTTGCAATGGGTACGCCAATAACTTTGAGTGATCTCAAGGTTTTGTAAAGTTTGTATCTTTCACGCTTGAGGTAGCACTTAATTAGATAAATCTTCGCAAGGCGCGTGCGAAGTCAATCGAGAAAGATAGAGAGTACAGCTATCTATTTAATATAATGGATCTGAAGAGTTTGTTTCAACGCGCTAATCTTTGGAGCTACCAATCGGATTTGAAAAAATGTTTTTTGCTTTTGATAGTCAAATTGTTAGGAATATTTAGGCGATTTATTTCGTTAAAAAGGATAGAAGTCACGCATAAAGTAAAACAAGTGTATAGGAAATGTGCTTCTAAAGAGGAGTTGATTGACTGCGTACGGGCATAATCGGATAGAGGGCTAGAATATCTGGGAATAGATCCGTCTCGGGTTTTTCGTCTCGGGTCTCGGGTTTAAAATACGTCTTTAAATCCACATCCATGTCCCGTCTTCCATCAGCCACCATTCAGCTCTCTCCTATTCTATTTTCCCGTACTTCTACATATTAATCAATCATCCTCTTACTCTTTCTATCTTTAGCCTTTCATTCGTCATCTCTTTCACACGAACTGCCTTCCATACCAGTCCTTCCTCTAACGTTTCATTGTTTTTATTGTTACTAGTGGTCACCGTCTTTAAAATTGTTAGTATTTTTGCAGTAATTATAATTTCTAAGAAATATTACGAGAGTGCTTCAAGTATAGTTTTCTTAGAACAGTAGAATATTATATTATTTAAAAAATGTGTTTCAAGAATTAAGAAGTCGCACGTCACTAAACAGTTGGAGAGAAACGTGTCAGCAAGCAAATCAATAAATCTTATGAAATCTCATGAGAAATACTTTCCATTTGTTACTTGGGACAGCGTATAAATTTTGTGTTATTTTTCAGACTTTTAATCGTTTTATTTAAAGATATTTCGGTTCTGATTTAGACATACGGCTTTAAATCGGTCATTAGCCCGACATGACGCCTGTTTGTCTTTGCTTCCCAAGCTTTGGTGGAAAGACCCAAAATGCAAGCCGGCAATAAATCGAAAATATCAAGTGTTGTAAAATAAGCGTGAAATGCAGGTCAGTGACCGCGAAAACCACCTCACTGAGTTTCGTATTGTGCTGAAACGCGGCGAATTGGGCACTTCGTTACACGATCATTGTCAATAAAGTCGTTAAAATGCAAGCGGGTCACTTATAGTCGCACAGTTTGCATATTTGGCATTTATGTATTGTGTTTATTACGTATCTGGTGAAATTTACATCTTTAAAGATATGTATTTTCCCTTAAAAAAATGATTTTTATCATCTGAACCTACAGAGATAGTAAATGCAAAAAAATAATTAATCGGTATCAATAAGTCCAAAATGCGTCCCAGTTGAAGAAAATCTATAAGTTATCAAATCGTCATGATTTTAAAATTCCCGTAGTAGTGAAAATAATATATTAAGTGTAATTTCTTGAGTAGAACAATCTTATTTACTAATTTTGGCCATGTTAATAACTAACATAATAATTTAAATCACAGATACAATTTTTAATGTCTGGTTTTGAAAAGAGCAGCACTAGAATTTCTTGCTCGTTCTTCTCTAGTGAAAACTACTTTCCGAATCTGGTGGTACATCTAAAAATGACTGAATCTGAACGATGTTGAACATTTTAATGGATTAAATAAATTATTTTCATTTAATTTCAATTAAAATTGTCATGAGAGCAGTGGTTGAGGTGCATGGTAGTGTATTTGAGGGCGTCTGTGCGTCGGCGGCGCAGGCGCGTGCGGAGTGGCCGCGGCCCACTGCCCTGACCCACATCACACATGATTGTATGTAGATTTTGTAAGCCATAAGCACAGGCCATAAGTCAACCGAAACAGAGAGTGCGATGACAGCATCCATCCGTTTTCTCCACGCATTATATGAATGTCGGCGGTGTCGCGACACTCGGCAGCGAGCCGCGCCGCGCCCTATCCGCGCACCGCACGTCAGAGAAATTGAGGCGATATCGCTTATAATACCAACACATGTACTTTCTGTCCTAGTGGCCAACAAAGACGATACTTACCTATGGACTGGTTTCCAGTGAGAGCACTATTAATACTGTACTAATAAACTGGGACGCTTAATTACTGAGATGGACACGAGATGCATATTGATGACAATTGGAGTTAATGCACACTACATGATCTGGTTAAGGCTTAGGATAATATTGATTTCGACCAATTATTTTGTGTGTCTGCAATGAAGTGACCTCAGAACGGTACATCTAAAATGATGTAAAGTTTAGTGGTTATTCTACTTAGTGTCCTAGTCTAGAATGTTATGTGTATTTTTTATGGTTTTTAATAAAATCAGTTATACATATTATGTATCTAATGGGGTATCGACTGAAAAAATATAACCTTATCTTAACTTAATCTAAATACAAATAACATGTAAGTATTCATAATCACAATCGTATAATTTGATAAGCCTAGTGAATTTTAATTGAAAATTTGTTATTAACTGCTTAATTCCAAAATAACGATGGGAATTTAACAATGCAAATACAAGTAATATTGTACATTTACAGAAATGAAGTTTTGTTCATTCATAAGAGAATGCGTTTTATATTAATTTGATTACACAACACACCCTTTCCGTTCCACATACAGGGTAGTAAAATAAACCGTTATTATTGAAAATACCCTATTTAGTTAACAACGTAGAAATTTCATTTTAGTATACTTTCCATCGATGGCTTTTGTAAAACTATAATTATATTTATTGGAGTGGATCTGTATTCTGGGGTTAACTTTCTAATCTATTTCGTCATTCTTGCTATGGCAAGGATTGTCTAATCGTATTAATAAAACCAATTAATGCACTCTTTTATAATTTTGAAAATAAATGTAGTGTTGGTCGGTCCATGCAGCGTACTGCAGATTTTCTACAGATGTACATACATAATTAAAATAACTTGCCGCCGCTACACACAAAATAACTACAAAATATAATGTATTGTAGTTTATTTTGGTGTCTGATAATTTTTCGCGCGGAGAAAGTGTATAAACCGTCTGGCTGAACATCTGTGCAGGAATAATTTTAAAAGCATAAAGGGTGACGTCCTTTTTGTGTTGTGTTGAGACATCAGACAGTGCATTCGGCGCGGTGGGCGACGGCGGCGGCGCGGCGTGGCTGAGTCGCCCACCGCGAGACTCGCTCCAATGCGCCTGCGCAACTGCCTATACAGATTTCTCTCGCGTGCCCGTATTCGGATTCAGGTCGAGCTCACCTCGCCCAAATGTACTCCACTTAATTATGATACCATTATGATAAACAACACGTACAAGGAAATAATATTAGAAAGTCACCTACATTCATGAAAAAAACATTTGCATTACAACAATGGAACTGTTTTTATAAGCATTGATTCTAATAATTATTTTATATAAACTGCATATGTATGTATGAATTCACATCAAATATCAAAAACATAGGACAATGTAGAGTATGACTCGAACACACGTGTAGAGATTATACATTAACCGACGCGACGCAACAATTAATCTAACGACTACATATTATGTCTTTTAATATTGATATCTATAATGCTATAAAGAGAAGTGTGACAAATAACAATTATTTATGTAATGCGAGTACGAAACCACATGTACACACGGTACACATGTGTCGTCGAAAAATAAAGAATAATAATAATAGGATGTGTTTTAATCACTATTTTGTATTTTACTAAAATAGACACTTTCAAAATAATATACTTGACTACAGTCACTGATCCGTGTAAAGAAGCGCTGACCACGTCAAATGTTAGTGTTAGTATATACACATGGCGTATATACGCGTGCATGCAAATTTGTGCTGACCTCGGGTAGTGAGCAGTGGTTAATGTTAACCGCCGCTTCCTGGTTAGCAACTAAAAGATCGGGAAATCATTTAGAATGTCAAGTTGATATTTTTGCGCGGCCATGAACAAACAAGGTCGACACAATATTTTGCGGACGGCTACGATAAGTACGTAGAAAGTGATTTTAATCGACTGACTCTACTATTTTGGCCGAGCTCCAACCGCCCAAATGGAATTTCGCTTTTCCGTTTCAAACTGTAACCGATTCTTCCAATTTCAGGGGACGACGTGCAGCGTAAATATCACCTGTCTTTAAATAGTTTTAGATAATTCTTCGTTGACATTAAAATGTAAAGATTTAACAATAATTACGGACGTGAAATTGCAGATTGGTTTTTCAAAATAGTTTTTTTATCTCTTCGATGAGTAATTTGTTTGTTCCAAACCAGATGTCAGTTTTGTTAAATATAGCTACAAAATGGATTCACATTTAATTTCAATATAATTGTTGGCCAATTTAAATGTATGATATTTCATTTAAAATAATCCTTGAGAAGACCACATGACGATAATGAATGGCAATGACGAGTGTTATTGGGATCGTACGATGTGTGATGTGCGATGCGTCTGGTTGGTTGTTGCGGACGGTACGCGGAAGCGCGGTGCGAGGCGGCGCGGCGGTGCGGCGGTGTGCTGCGCGGGCGTCGGGCGACTCCACGCTATCGGTCGACACCGGTATCTGGTCGCGTTATCTCGCGGACACCTCGGTGGAGGTCATGCGCTGACGTCACATTGATAACGATTTGCGCGGTGACCTTGCCGTGCGCGCCGAATTTCAAGGTTGCCGCTATTTGTACTAACAGATAGGCACCGCCCGCGCCTGCGCCCGCGCCCGCACCCGCGCTCGTGCCGCTGACGATCTATTCAGCCGGACTTACCATTTTATTGACTATTATTTGCGGATTATGGAGGCCACCCGGTTGACGCACCATTTTTATTTTGACATATTACGCTTCTTTGTTTGTGGTCCTTTATAAAATGTAATAACGGCCTGATCATTAAAATCAATAAAACACAACATATAATTCCATGTAGATGTTACATGCCACGTTTATGCGCTGGTTAATAGCCATTTTATTTATCATTAATCAGGCCTTATGATCCGTTGATTGTCAATCGCGGAAACGGTGATGCGAGGCTTAAGCACGATGACGAGAAGCGCGGCCGGCAGCGGTCGGTCTCGGAGCCGGCAGTAAATATTGTTATTACAATGAAGGATGACCTCGCGGTGTCGCGACACGTTACGGAAGCGCCGATCGCCTTGCAAATTAGTATACTATTCAAGGACGGTACGGACATTAAATAAACTCCAATTAGTAATACTTATAATGTTAAGTCTTATATGTGTGCTTGTTTGTGCGTGTGTGTTTATAATACTAGGCATGGGCTGTTTTGAGTCTTAAAGTGAGTTTGTAGTTTACAGCAATTTGTAGACCTTCATTGGGATCATCATCCCCACATTTGTTTAACTTTTATTTGCGGACTCCGTGTGGAGCTATTTATCATAAAAACAATCAAGAGTACAGCTAGAGATGAATAAGGCGGCGCAAGACGACGACGACAAAATTGTAACTTATATGTCTCTTTATTTTAAATCTTTTTCTTACATTTTTATATATATATTAAAAAACAAAATACATATAAAAATATAAAAAGTTATCCAACGATGGCGAGGCTTGAGACCCAAGCCACCGGTGGTTAGGAGACCAAAGTGAGGAACCGCCTCACAATACGTGCCGTGTCAAGCAATACTGCCTTCTGAGTCTGACTCCTGACCCAACAGCCGATTGAAAGCCTCTGTAGATGTTGGTCGAGGCTCTTTGGTATCAATCTTTGGTAACTTATATTATTATTAGTAATTGATACTAAACGCTGCTCACACGAGTCCCGACCTAACTCAAAGAGATACACAAAGATTTTCTTTTAAAAATAGTAATTGATGTATGATGATTAAGATGAAAACGCGAGGCAGCGGCGGCTCGCGGTCGCTGCGATTACGATCCGGAGTCGGCGCGGTCAATGCCAATGTCATTGTCATTGTCAAAATCACTGCACGTGACATTCACACTGTCTCCAACCCGCACGGCGTGATTAAACCACGTACTAATTATTGTTACATTAACAATATTTACATTATATTGTGCCATATTCATTAAACATATTTTTCTTCTTAGATTGAATTAAAATGGTCGCGCAACTAGTTATAGTTAGGGTCGATAATAGAGCTCCACGCTGCCGCATATTTTTTGAGTGAGTAAAAAAAAATCCAAATTAACAAATGACAGCTTAATTTCTGCGTTAAGCCCTGGTCTGTCGAAGCTACGCACAGCGTTGCGTTGCGCGGAATGCGGTGTCAAACTCGGTTTTGTATGAAAAACATTGACATTGTTATGACGTTTCGCCGCAGTATGCGTCAGCCAGCGTCTGCGGTGAGGGGTCAACCGGGTGACGGGTAGACTGGTCTTTTGTGCTGTCACAGTATGCGTCGGTGTAGAGGGGCAAGTGCGGTAAAGCGCGGGGCGGATACACCGCACAACGTGCCGTCATTCTCGTCATTTCGTCGCGGTAAGCGTATTTGCGCAATGAATTTATTTGAGGACAATATTTTTATCAATTTTCGTTTGGTTTAAACTTTCGTTTGGGCTGTGGCGCGTATATCGACTATGTGCTGCCGCACAATACGTTCAAAACAGTTCAAGCATGTTCCCAATGACAATGGCGCAATATTACACCACGTAGGAATAAAATTTTAATACCTTGCTTTGGTAAAAGAAATACAATTAATATTAAATAAGTAAAAGATTATAAACTGGAGTCAATTACATTTATTTTATTGTTATAAAAATGGCGAACGGAATTGTATTTTAATTGTTCTAAGTACCTAGTACCCCATACTTTTTAACAAAATATAGCAACGGATTTAGTTCCCAACTGATCACGGTACAATTGGAGACGATTTATTAGTAGGTATCTATATACAATCAGTTTTTATCCCTATTCGCAGGGCACTTTATATACGTCCCACTGCAGAGCACTGGTCTCCTCTACAATCGAGAATACGATTAAGAGTGGATAGGCCATACTATAGTCCACCACGCTAGCTGGCTTTATCCCTATAGGTGCATAGAAAGAAATATAAACAACAAACCCAATAAAAACATCAATCGTTTAAGTGCATCCGCTTTTTATATGAGCCCGAAAAAATAGCTACAAAGAATCTTATGATGAGTTTTGTATCAGTATATATACATACATTCGTTGTATAATGGTTGTATATTATCGTTGTAGTTATTTACAAAATCCACCTGCAATATATAATAAACTATCGCCGTTCGACACAAGTAGCACCACTCTCCTAGCACCTGGAGTGCATCATGTGACGACATGGTGCAATCTTAAATATGTAATTCCTCAACTTAGTATCAAGTTCTGTGTTTTCCCCTTTTTTCCATTCCCATTCCATTAAAACCCCCTCTATATATATTGTAATTTGTGCTACTTACACCTACGCATATATATTTTGAGCTCTGTGTTATAAATTCTGTTAAATACTAAAATAAAATTATTATTGTAAAAAGTGTCCATCAGTATTGTTCCAGGGTTTGCTTGTGACAATTTTATAAGAAATAATTTAATCGTTATGGAATTTACTTTTACCCAATTACGGTACGATCGATAACGATAATGTAAGAAAGGATATCTACATAATCCAGTGAAATTTAATTTGATCTGACAATAAGTTGTTTAGCCGAAAAAGGATGTATTCAGTACACGTGTATTTCATTAGAATGATACGAACCACTTTTATCACGTATCAATATTGCGAAAATTGTCTCGTAAACATATATACCCAGTTTATTTAAAATGACGCACAAACATTTTTTTAAAGAAATTATATATTTTTTCGAACATAAATTATTGTTATTTGTTGTCATGGAAATTCAAGTAAACTTCAATGCGAAATTGTCATAGTAACGTTGGTTGTCAATGAACGGTTCTCCCATTGGTCAACGGTTTTACGCACAGAGTAAAACCTATACGTGGACCACCTTTTTTGTTGTTATGTGAACTACGTTGCATGACGTCATTACGTTGCCGCTTACCGCAGTGCCGCGCGTATCCTTCGACAGACCAGGCCTTAAGCTGGAACGCTATTAGGAGATAAAGCAAATGATGTTGAGGGTAGCGGGTGGTCGACGCTGGCGCGCGAGCTAGTGTTGTAACGTGGCGCGACGCGTTGTGGATTACGCAACTCGTGCGCTGCCGCGTGAAGTGTGAAGTTCAATGTCACCCACTCATGTACACCGTATACTGTATACACTACACACTAGTCACTACACATACACGCGTCCGATGTAGACACCGCGCCTGTGTGCGTGCCGTAATATCAGTATAATAGCAGCCAACCCGTTACTCGCCTCTATCAGCACTTCCCGGAATAATTCGCGAAAACACGATTTTCCTTAGTGTGTGAGCAATATCGATACGTACAAAAATTACTTTTGTGCAAGGTCATGGTAATGTCAAGATGCTTTTTCTCATGTTATTTTCGGCTTCCTGCTCGGTCGATTTTTAAATCAGATTGTAGATACTGTTTTTAAGATACATGCTATGATAAGATTTTGCAAAGGATTAAATCAAAATAATACTATTTCAGTACATATTATCATTGCACGAGTAATTTACGTCAAGGAAAAATATTATTGTTTGCTCTGTAGTTAGGGAAATATTTATTGCGCCACTTTGATAGTGTACAGAATTAAATTAAAACTTAAAGTTGATGCAAATATATTTCAGAAAATAATAAATAATACAAAGGTCCAGTTTAATTCGTATGCGTCTAAGTTTATTATTGTAATAAATATAAATGGTTTGAAGATTACTAAATTGTGTTGTATATAGGCATAAGATACTGTTTGTTTTCCAAAGAAAATAAAATAAAATAAAATAAAATAGGAAACTAAGTTGAACGTAATTATAAATAACTTTTTACAAACTGTACATACATTATCTCACACCTTTTTTCCAAAAAGGGTAGCCAGAGGTGCTACCAGGACACCCACGTTTCGCCTTGTTTTTTTCTTCCCACGATGCTATATGCGGCGTGCCTATCGTCATAAATACCTGACTTCGGGCTAATAATGAATAGAAAAATCACTTTACCTGACCCAGGATTCGAACCCAAGACCACAGCTTTGCAATCATATTGTAGTACAACTACGCCACCAATCCAAGTGTAGCTAACTTATAAACTACACAGGAGAACCTTTAAGACAAGAAACTTTATCATTTCACGAATATCGAATGCCTGGATACTTATCAAGGTTATCCGGAACTACCTACCATACACGTGTCAGATTGATTGTTGAACTACAATTTCCAAATATACACACATTAAACATTCTAGAATCATGATTCAGACCTGAGATTATCGCACAAATAAAGATAATAGTACTATTTACGATAAACAATTCTTAAAACATCTTGTGAAGGTCACAGTAATTATATTTTTTACTGTCAAATAATTTCCATTATTTAATAAACACTGAAGTGCAGCATACAACAGTGCAGATATTATCAACAAAGAGAAAACCGTCAAATAAAAAAAGCAACATAATTGTTTATGCCCGGTCTAGTTAATATTTAACGGTATTCCATCTACCCAGGTATATAGTCAGTGATAGATCTACTCAGAAGTGGATCGCGTCGCATAGTATTAAGTGGTAAAGTAAAGCCCACTCAGGTTATTCGTCGGGTCTTCTCAGTCACGGCCGCGTTGGATACGGTTGTAAACCTAAACTTACGGGATGTTTCGGAAATACTTAAGGTCATTATTTATTAAGTTGGACCCAAAACAACCCCACTCAGTCTTATTCCCGGGATATACTCAGAACTGGGTCGCGTCGCATAGTTTTAAATGGTAGTGTAAGCCCACTGAGTTTGTTCTCAGCAAGAGAGTGTTAGATCCGGTGGTAACAATAAACCACTACGTACCGTTTTAATAATACTCATGGTCCACTTATAAATTTAATTTAATCTGATTAACGTAAATTATTTATTTATTTAAAAAACAATTTACCATAAAGTAGTGTTTAATACTTTAAAATGAATACTCATTAGAAATTAAATTAATAAACAAATAAATCTAATTATAAATAATAAATTAATTAAACTAATAAATTAATATAAATAGGACTATATGAAATATTGTATGTATAGAGATTAAGTGCTCTGTGTATTGACTTGTCATAAGGGTTCTTTAATTGCCTTCATTACCAATAAATACTTTTCATTAAATTTAATTTGATCTCTTAAGTAATATTGCTTGACAGTGTTTTTATTCTTCTGGCAGCGCTGTTGACGAACAAGCGCATACCTGTTGAGGTATTGAGTACGAACAAATCTTTAAAAACTATTAGCAAACACAATTGTGCTGTTAAAAGCATTGCTTATCTCAATTATAGATACTAAAAAAGATCTCTTTGAGTTTGCTTAGTAGAGCACGTAGAAAACATTTTTTATTATAACAATTTTTAAAATTTATTCCAAGAAAACTGACGCGTTGATAACCTACCGCGTTGATAAGTCTCTAGTTGACTTTTATGTGAAAAAATAATATTTTTAGGACATTATTAAATAATTTTAAACAACGAGGAAAAATTAAGGGTAAGTACACAAGTTTTCCACGAACCAATTACTGAACACCTCGAGATTAGCAAAAAGTGGATTTGGTATAAACTGGTAATCTTAATATTGTAACATATTTCACTTTGTGTTTTCAGTACCGTAATAACATTTCAAAATGAATTTCCAGTACGTCCCTTTATAAATTCATGAAACAAATTAGAAATGTAATCACTGAAATTAATTTCTGCATGCATTATGAAAAGTTATTACACTAGTAGATTTGTACAATTTGAATCTTTCGGCAGACGAGTTATTGTATGATCAGATCAATGATAACAATAACACATCAAGATTATAAGGTAGATAGAAATGATGGTGATAGATGCAATGCAATTTTAATGCAAAGCTAACAATTATGGCGCATGGAACATTCATAAAATCGTAGTGTGTTTAAATTAATAACAAATAAATTGGATATGAAATAACAGTACACAAGCAATATATTTCTTGTTAAATGACTATATTGGTATGACTTAAACATTGTTTTTCAACAAATTTTCACAAAAGAAAATTGGTAGTCATGTTGCACTTACCTTGGCTTGTTGTAAGAATAGGCTGGCTCGACCGGGCTGGAAACTTTCTCACTGAAAATCGACGTGAAGTGTATGTTTTCCTGTATTTTGTAGGCAGAGTGAGACTTCTATCAACCCAATACAACTTTTCTCTTTCCATCTTTGTTATTTCGTTTTCTTCCCATATTAAAAGGCCTACGATTCAAGAAGTGTTTGAATCACTAAAGTCCGGTGCACTGTTTGCTCGTTTGTCGGACTTGAAAAATGAAAACATTTCTAACTACCTACATTTTTATTTACTTTATCTTTGTACGTGGAGTATAATGTGAAGCTAGTATATATTAAAAGGGTACATATGTAGACATTAAGCGGTTAATTCGCTTATAGCGCGATCGCGATTCGCGATTTATCTAGAAAACAGATTTAGCCGCGCTCTTGTAATTAGGTGATTTTAATTGTACTGTGTTCTGAATTTTGACACTCACTGCTCAGTGTGTTGTCTCGGGTCGAAAATTATAACGATAATGATCAGAACATTGACTCAGACCTTGCCTTGACCGTCGTACGTACTTGAGGAAAAAATATATCGTTTATTAGGAATTTGAATGTTTTTGTTTGTATTGCAAGGTGCTACAAGCGACCCGACCAAGGTCAGTGACGATCTTCGGATGCATATCGTTTCCAATGAATCGAAAATTCTTGGGTATGTTTTTTTAGTAGTTCGCTGATTTTAATGGTGGCGACGATGATGATGATGAACGGCATAGATGATGTTGATTTGTATTCTACATGTCAGATAAACCAACGCGTAGATAAGACGTCTAACACTGCCAAGTAAATTAATAAAATAGCGCAAAGTTATTTTAAATATGCAAATAAAAAGGTCGACATTTGAAATTAGTTATACCGCGTAGTCCTCAGTTACCTCTAGACGGATGACCCTTGTCGTCACATCCCGCTCCGCCTTCCTCCCTCCGCAACGTGGTTACATATTTATTAGAATTTAATAAAGTAAATGAAAATGTTCCAAATGTCCTTGCGTAGTGATATTTTGCGGAGACGGTCTCAGGGCGTCGTAAGGGTACGCCGCGCCCTAGGTCAAGGGCGGCGAGTCTCACTGACCTACATCCTCAGTAATATGCCCTTACAAGGTCGCGCCGCCCGCTAGTTCTACATGTCTACTCAACCGTTCATAAAGCCTGCTCTTTTAATCTAAAAACGGACCATGTGGAAACAGCTCGCCCGATCTCCTGTCCAATGATCACGCCGTCGCAAATCTCAAGTTGTATATCGATACAATCTGCTCGTATAGGTTTTAAATCTTGAATACCGTTCCAACTGTGGTTTGTATTTACGAAACTATTTGCCTTAACTAAATACAGTCTTGTCTAGGCACATTTCTGCGTACATGATTATTTCTGTTTACCTCCAAGGATTTTAGTGAAGGGTGGCAACAGTTAACTAATGCTCGTTTACGTTTATATTTAATATTGTCGTGCCATTATCTACTATTTGTGTCTAGTGTTCAAATACACTCTCAAATCTAATTTGTAAATTCAAAACAGTTGAAATTTGATCGTAACATGACGTTTGTCAAAAATCAAAATAGAGGTTGCCGCAATAAAAACATACATAAATATATATGTAAATATAAACATTTTGTTACCTCTGTTTATATGTAGTTCCGTGATAATTGCGCACATAGTGAAGTAAATGAACGTTACAATGTATAATTACGAAATATATTCATGAAAAAAATTAATATTTATTTACAAAAGAATTGGATAGCTGTTAAATGATGAGCAATATTACAAACGCACAAACAACCAACAATAACATATTACGCGGAATTAAAAAAATTCGTTCCTTACGTAGTGTGTTCTACGAACACATTTTTATAAGTGAATCCCAATTAACAATTCCGAAGTGGAGGAAATCTATTTTAACACATAAGGGTGGGTGGTGAACTTTACTCTCGACCAATAGCCGTGAGGGAAACAGATCGCACGGAAGCGGTCAATTCTGACCTTTATTTATTTATGTTCTACCGGTGAACCTTTATACACTTGGGGTTTGCTTCACATACTGTTCTATACATCTCCTTGTACCTTCCACCCACCATTTATTTATAAGGCATTCCATTAAGCCTCCCAACTAGACCCTATATAAACATCTTTCAAAAACAAGAGTATAACATAACATACGATTGCGCAATAAAAGTTCAAGTAGCGTGGGCGGATTCTTTTTTCATAAAATAATGTTTGCAGACAATGCCGGATCGGCGCAATACCGCGGCGACCTTGTCGTGACCTTACCCCCCGGGGGCACCCTTCACCGCAACCCACCCAGGACACCGTGTTAGCTAAGCAACCTTGAAAACGTCAGGGAAGCCTCTGAATATATTTCATTTAAAATTCTTGCCGCCCAATTTACAAATCCATTTAAATCAACACGTACTATTTAATCCGAGAGGATTACATAATATGATAACTATGCAAAAATATTCAATTTCGAAAAGACACGTGCTCTCTATACGATAATTAGGAAAGCAGAAGGGGCCCTACAACCCCAATGTAAAATTTTTAGGTCACTGCCTCTATCTGAACGAGATCGTTTCATTTTGATCTCTTATAAGGGGTGTTTTATTTAGTTGTAAATGTAAGAAAAATCGATAGCTTACTATCGATTTTTCTTTTTCACATTTCTTAACATGTGAAGATCAAAGTCGATGGATTCAAATTTTGGTAATAATAAAATAAAACGTATCGAAATAAAATGGTTTGTTCATAATAAAACGTTTTCCATTACTCCAAACAATCATATATCTACTACCAAAATATACATATTAGCATTATTATGAATATACTAATTTTTCCGCACCAAAAATCAGTAGCGGCATTCTTCTTCCGTCTGCCCTTAATCCATAATTATATTTATTGAAGTCCGCACAACATGTCACTTCAGCTATATATATTTGCTCATGGAGAACTTTTAAGTATACTGGTCTCCTCACGATGCTTCCCTTTGCAATTAGAAAAAGTCTTCTTCTACCTGGCGTTAGGCAAATCCTTCTCCATTTCGCCCAATCTTCGGCATCCTCAATAGTAAGGCCATTGACCCTCATATCTTCCGTGACGACATCTAGCCAGCACTTTTTTGGTCTCACTCTCGGTCGAGGCCTGGGAATATTGAGGCTCAGTCACACATTGCCGACGTACTCCTGTGGTTTCCCTAGTAAAAATGAAAGCAATTAGAAAAAGTATTTAATACGTGTAATTTTTAAAAGTCTGTTGTGCTCTGGGTTCGGCAATCTACCTCCAGACTGGCAATGCAATCCAAATCCAACTCATAATTTGTTTGTTTAAAATCAATAGCACCATCGTGGTGCTCAAATATGTATTTTTTGTTTCTTAATATAACGAACACTATCTAATGATTATATTTAAATACCAGCGGTACCACCCCGCTTCAACTGAGTGTAGACTGTAGATACTTTTTGAGTCCAGTCCATGTCAGACATTATTTCGCGTAGGTACTTACTGCTTTATATTTAAACTTGACTGACGTCCATTATATTGCGGTATCGTCACGTTTCGTTACATCCCGTCTTTTTTGGCTTCCATGACTCAAGCCATACTATTCTATCCTCTTATATCCCATTTCATCCGTTCTATAATCTATTCCATCCCATCCTTTTTAATTTCAAAGAGTAGCAAATGTAAGTATTTGAATTCCTTGCTCTATACACGGGAACATTACATTTTTACGCATAGGCTATTTAAAAAAAAAGCCTTTATGTTAAACCAAGGTATTAGCTACCTTCATACGAAATTTCATTAAAATGGCTCCAGCCGTTTGAGCGTGAAGAAGTAATACACACACAAACTTTTGCCTTGATAATATTAGAAGGATGAATAAAAATAAAATTAAACATAAATACATTCAATATAAAGCTTTAAATTGGTTATTATTTGTTAAACTCCAGAATCAGCCTTTTTTCTATCAAATAATCAATCAATAAAGTTCAGTATTGAGTATGTATTCTATGTTCATTATCAAACATGCGTTTGCCACAAAGAACCTTAAATTAATCGCTTTTTGGTTCCGAACTGATAAATATCGTGTCAGTAGGTATTAAATATGTACGTATAGGCACAATATCTAGGTCAATCCATTCTATATGGCTTATCTAATAATTGTGTTGTCTGCGATCCCTTCGCCTTCGCGCGACCTACATTCCAGGCCAAAATGTCTGCCATCAAGGACGACGAGGCTTAGAAGCAACAACCTCGCATAATTTAGCACTTCTTTACTACCTGAAGGAATATTATGGACTTTATTAAATAAGGGTGTAAATTATATTATTTTCGGCTGCTTATTTGGAAGATATATTAAAAGGGATGCTTAAGACGATTATAAGAAGAATCTGGATGGTTAATATATACTGTTGTACATAGATAATAACGTTTTCTTATAAAATTTGTAGTCATAATATTTTGTATTATCATTTGAAAAAGTGTTTGAAAAGTTTTAGTTATTTGTGGATTTTTTCATAGTTTAAGGTATTTGTTATCCAAATTAAAATATTTTATGTAACAATTAGTGTATCTGTATTACTCAGACAGTATTAAGTAAAGCGATTAAGGCTAATATATTGATCATACGACTCATTATTATTATTCGACAGCTTAAAATATCTGGGTGTTCTTCTAGACGAGAACCTCAACTTCAAAAAACATATTTTACAACTCGCTGGAAAAACTTGAAAAATAATTCACATAATGAAATCTCTGCGCTCTACAACTACCAAAGATATTATAAAAATAGTGTATATTGCACTTTGTCAATCAATTCTGTCATGTTGTATATCTATCTGGGGAGGGGCAATAAAACTTGCATGATCGGGCTCGAAAGGGCTCAGCGCGCAGTCCTAAAAGTCATGATGTTCAAACCTTTTCTCTTTCCTACTTATGAGCTTTACAAAGAGACTAAAGTACTAACAGTACGCCAGTTGTACATTTGGGAAACATCCGTGATCATGCACAAGAAAACTCTCAACGCCACTTACTATAAAGAATTGCTCAAAAAACGTATCTATAAAGTTCCTCTTCCCTACATCAGTTCATCCTTTGCCAAACGCCTACCATTTTACCTACATCCTAGCATTTATAATAAAGTAAGCGCTGAATGTGATATTAAAAAGCTTTCCTGTCGTGCCGCCAAGATTAAAATTAAAAACTGGTTACTATGTCTAAATTATCAGGAAACAGAAAATTTGCCCACCAATTGTTTAATTTTTAAATTTCACACACACTTACACACACTTGTGCAGACTACGTTAAACACCGCTGTCACCAGACCCGATCACCACTTAACGATTTTCGCGATATAGGCCAAGCCTAGTGCGTTGATCACTAGTATTTTTTTCTGGTGCACATAAAATATTTTGTTAATTTTAAGTTAAGTTGATTGTTTTACTTACTTATTATTTTGATCTAACCTATATCCGAGTCTAGTTATAATTACTACTATTGTACAAACTTACTTTTTGCCAATAAACTTATTATTATATTATATTATATCATAAAATTAATATACGACCATACAATAAAACTCATAATTCAAACGAAGTCGAATATTAGAGCGTTCCGTCTTTGAAACCATCTGAATATATCGCCGATATGGAATATCGGGCAAGGAGCGGCGCGCTACGTGTCTACGCGTCTACGCCGCGGCCTTGGCTACGAGCTCGTGTGAATCTCTCTCTTTCACACGTCGATACATAAACTTGGAAAACAACAGACCCCAAAGGATCTCGTAAATCAGACATAGGGTCGCGCCGAATGTTTTTTTTATTGATATACTATACTGGATGAAATACTACTCTATCAAAATGTGAAAATTGAAATGGCTTTATACAACATCTAACCGACTTATTGTTTTCTAAGAATAATTTTACAGAATGTGCCAGGTATTAAATTAGTCTTAATATTAAATAATTTGGTACATTGTATAAGAAGAATACAATGGTGCTGATATATTACCCGGAAAACCTTGTAAAAGTTTCATTATCGTTGAGGTGTGTAGCGGTGGCGCGTTTGTTTAGTGTTCGAGGCCTGCGCCGGAGAGTTTGCGATTAATTACCACCAGGAAGCACACTCTGCCATTTATCCGATAAAATTTATCTATATTTACTACTAGCGTTTCGGCCCGGCTTCCCCCGTCCGTCAGTCTACTTTAGAAACACAGGATCTATTACGCGTGCTAACTATTTAAAAATTACTAGTAATATACTAACAGTCTTACTAATAAAAATATATTATACAATTGTTTAACGTTTATATACTTATTCAATAGATAGGGCGTGAATAGCTACTTATACAATACTTACTAATAAAAAGTGAATAAGCCTTGTATAACTATTTCATTTTTATGACTCCAACTACTGGTAACATTTTGGGAAGCGTTCCGAAACCTTAAAACGTTGAATACACCGCTTATTTCTTTTTTATTTTTCTTTAATATTTACATGATTTTATTTACCAATGGCTTGAGAAATAGGTCAACAACAATTTCTTTTTATCAAAAAATATTTTCGGTGTAAAATATATTGGTTTCTAAATTGTTCATTTAATATTTCTCATTCTGTAAATTATCATCGAAAAATAGAGAACATGTTTTGAACGCGCATTGAAACGTCAACTGTCATTTTCCGCAAGAAATGTAAAAAGTCAATGATATATTATACAAATACGACGTAGATATCGCACTAGCACTTCAAAAGTGAGGCGTTCAAATTCGGGCAATTGGTGTAATTTCATCTAGTCGCATAGCAACGGCGACAGAGGGAAGACCTCAGTGCTGTCAACATAATTTATTTCAAAAATATTGTCTAAAGTGTCGAATTGTGTGTTTTAAAAGTGTTAAAACAATGGTGCAAAAATACGAAACTAAATGGGACCTATACACCATACGTAAGTATATAAAAACCACACAAAATTTAATTTTTATTTTAAATTAGTATACACCGCCTTCAATTGTGTAAGAAGGATCGCGTAATACAAAGATTGTGAAGTGCGATAGGGACAAAAAGCGTACGTCATAGATTAACAAGTCAGAAGCGAAACCGATCATACAGAAAATTGACGATGAAAGTTTGAATGGATTTGGATAGTTGTATATTTATTTCTAATTTAATCACATTTAAAACAATTAAGTTATTTGTTATGAATTATTTTCATAATCAATTCAAATAACTTAATCCAACCACGAACATTACAAAATACATTAGCTGCCTCATTATATATTTTGAATAACTATATTTACATATAACATTAATTAATGTTTCCAGATTTCCACGTGATGAGCTTTTAAGACGTTAATGGATATGCACTAAGCACAGCTCGGACAAAAAGAGAGGTTCGTGACTGGATGCCTTTAAAACTGATTAATATTGGTTTAGCACATTTAATTATGAATAAAAATATACAACTACGAAAATATATATATATCCACCTAAAAAACCCTGCACCATCGGTTGTAGTATCGGTTGTTTACTAGTGGCAGGTCGCTTATACGTTACCACCATGTGGAGGTACCACCGCAATTTCTATTTCCCCCGCCACACGGCAGTTTAAATGCCATGTTATGTTCCGATCCAAAGGACATTCCCGCCCGAGTAATCGCTGTACTTATACTTAAGATCTTATGTCTCGGAATGGCGAGCCCAGTGAATGCCAAGCATTGCTTTGTAATTTAAGGTGTCTTGGTTTCGCTTATGTCCACGAGCGGTCGTATCACTTGTCATCATTACAACAAAAAAAAATTTAATAAGATATCGATTTTTTCAGTGCATGCTTACCATAAACTTATATAAAAAACGGCAATCACTTATTTTTTTTTATTTAATCAAAGTTATGTGCAAATAAAAATATATTTGTTTCAGGATGGCGTACCACAGGTGGACTCATGTAGCAACCTCAAAGTTAATATATTATATACTTATAAAACCAAATAGGTAGTTTTATTTATCGTCACCCTTCTGTTTCTATCGCTTCGATTCTATGTTTGGATAGCGCAATGCTATCTCTTTTCGTCTCGTACTTTCTGTATGATCTGTTTCATTCACTAAAATTGTCATAAAGTATTAACAAATGAGTATGTATATGCATAGAAGTACAGTTTTTAAACGTCACGCAGTATGAATATGCGTCATCTTTATTAAAACATCATTGTAAAAAGTTAAAAACAATCCGTTGTTTTTCATATCTATAATTCGTATGCATTTTATTATTGATTTTGTACAGGTGTAAACAATAGCTACTTAGCCCATAACCTGCATCTCCGAGTAAGCGTCCATGGAATTCTCCATTGCCGAACTTCTGTCGCATACGTGATTCTCTAAATATTAGAGAGTAATGTGTGCTGCCTCTCCAGTGAGCTACAATATCTCTAATTTGCAATTTCGAGTCACAGACTTGCACGTTAAGTGAGGATGATGATACAATATTGGGCATTGTGTCCGCCAACTTTTTAAATTTTAATACGTGTGCAATCAATTGCAACTATCACATGTCCAAAGCCACAAATACTACGGAATCTAGCCATCACTTCTTCCTCTTCCTCGCGTGTTCCTGGTATATAGAAAAATTGCGCTGCTTTACTTGCTAAGGCGACGGTAGCGCGGCGACAAACAATAGTGATTGATTATTGACTCATGCCATGTATGTCAGCTGCATCGTCTTGTACTTCTTCTGTATCCTGTATATAGCCATGGTTTCAGCCCAAATACATCTCACTACAGGGCACGGGCCTCCTCTACAATCAACAGTACGATTGAGAGTAGTTAGGCCATTTATTCCACCACGCTGGCCTAGTGCGGGTTGGCGGACATACACACTATAGATTATTTTATAAATCGCTATGGTATGCAGGTTTCCTCACGATGTTTTCCTTTACCGATTTAGTGCATGGTGATTGGCTATCAATACACACATGAATCCGAAAAGTCAGAGGTGTGCCCTGGGATTCGAACCCGCGACCACCGTGAACATGTTGGCAGTCGCGTCTAGTCCGTTTACTAACAGGCCACCATGCACTTATTTCTTGCCGCGCCCATACCCTGAGAGTTGTACAAACTTGAAACTCCACAGAGAAGCCACTACCCTTCATTGACTGTTCTATATCTTCTCGGATCAAGACCACCACTTCTTTGACATATCTTTTAGTAAATCTGTATATACCTCTAAATTCATCTTCTTCCATAGAAAAGGGATCGAAGCGTGTTTTATAAGCTTTTCTCTTTCTTTGCCGTTCCTCATCGTCCACAAGTATATCAAAATAGTCGAAATAATACAAAAATCCATATTTAACACTAAATTAAAATACGTCGCGAGATGATACCTGATAATCATTTAAAATTTGTAGGCTATATACACTCTAAACAAGGTCACCCAACTGAATAAGGATTGTATAAAATGGCATACACTTATACAACTGTTATAACAAGCGTATAAGGTAAAAATCCCTATACATCGTTTATTAGTAACAATTTCACTATAACGCTGCTATACAGGATGCATAAATGTTTATTAGTAAGACCGTAATAATATAGTCAACGTTACTTCCGTACTCTTAACTTCCCATACCATTCCTTTGAGTTTGCACATCGAACACTATATTTTGTCGTGATGATAAGTGCCTATGTGTTAATCAAGGGAGTGAGCTACCTCCATAGCAAATATCATCAAAATTGGTCCAGTAGTTTGAGTGTGAGGAACACACAAACTTTCGTATTTATAATATTAGGAGCAGGGATTCGTTTGCATGTCTACTTATCATAATACAGTTTTCTGGTATTGTCTTATCGAATTTTATATACAGATCAAATGTTTTACAGTTAAGATGCCAATTGTATAATAATTATATTATATGTAATAATATGTTTGAGTTCAAAACAAGGATGTTGTAAGAATATTATGTTATATATAGATAACACAATTTATTGCGCAACACGAGTCAGTTTTCAAAAGTAGGTATTTTAAATATCTCATTTTTATGTTAGAGTTCGGTCTCGTGAAACACAATATAGAATGATAAAAAGCGTGTTATCTCATTTTCTAATAAGCAAGTCAAAGATGATCTGTAGGCAGAGGCAAGTGTTAAAACTGACGCGTGTATGTACTCAGTACAGAGTACGGCGTGGTGAAGGTCGCGAGCCAGTGACGCGGGCTCCAGGCAGGCGCCACTTATCACTCCCGGAAAGTTCCCTTATCTTTTCCATTAATTTTTATACATTTCGCAAGGCCACCGAAAATGTTTACGGCCGTAGGTATTTGAATATTATAATAAATACAGTTCGTATATTGTCAGACTGAGAAAATCTTAAATTCCAATGAGTTCAGCGGTCAAGGCATCGGCAACAAGACTTGATGTTGTAACATATGCCCGAAAAATACCATTAAGTATTTATATAATTGTTTCTCCAGAGTGGAGCGTGGATAAAGGTCACGTCCCACGCAAATCTAGGGTGATATCGGGTGTGAGGGATGTCGGTGCGGGGCGGGGGCCACGCGCGGGCACGCGCGGGCACGGTGACCTTGCCCGGCTGTGACTCTGCGACCTTGGAGCCGACCGCCCGCACCCCGCCGCGCCGCCCGCACACCCCGCGCCGCCCGCGCGCTCCTGCCTGCCGCCACCCCAGCCGCCTACGCTCACCCCTCGCTTCGATCTCCCACCGCCCACGCTCTGCCTACACCTTGTGCAAAATTTAATATCCCTACAAATATCGCGGTAGATGAGGAGCACGGAATTGAAGTAGCAATCTCTTTCTCCTATTTTACCAATCAAAATATCTTTCCCTGTATTACGGGATAAGCTTTGACTGATGAAATACCGATTTCAATTGAAATAAATATAATTTGATGATATTTCATACCTTTCACACGTTGTGCATACTTAGACAAGATAAAAGTTAAGTCCATTACGTATTTTGTTTGTGTTTATAATTTTGACAAATGCAAATGAGCGCTAAAATGGCTAAAGATATGAATAGTATAAACGGCAAAGTGTAATGTACGTGGAAGTGTCCTGTTTCCGCGGCGTGGTGGCGGGGCCAGGGTACGACCTCGCCGGTACAAGGCCGTGGCCAACCTTATTCGGGGTTTTCCGTGTCACCTGAAGGTCTCTGACATTGACTATTTACAGAACAAATTACAGTACATACGGTGCGTGCTAGCAGGCCGCGGGACCTACTCAGCACATCGTAATGTGAACAGACACAAACCGCTTCTTTATGTAGTAAGCGACAAGAGTGATATAATGGGAACGATTCCAAGGATATCACTAGCAAGATAATGAGAACTGATGTTTATTCAAAGCGGAGGCTATAACTAATCCTTTATATGCAGATGATACGGTTGATTCTTAGCGGAAAATTTGTTAACGACACATATCCAATGGAACGACTCCTGGATATAATATTTTGTATCCACTCCTTATGTTACTGCTTAGAGTAACTCGAATAATTTAGTCATTGATAAAACTGTATGCCACTGTAATGCACTGGTGGTTATATTATATTGGCCATTAACAAATGACACAAACAGATGTTTGAGAATATCTCGCAATTAAGTGAGCACATTGTGTACTAAAAATTTGTCTAGACATTGTTACAATCACTAAAATGAGGTCATAAGCATTTATAGAGCTTCTCGGAACATGTTATGAGTGCAACAGGAAATAAAGATCATTTCGGTGAATTTTCTGTATATTACAAGTTCTCGAATGGTTCTGGAAGGGTAGAATGTAATCTTGTTAAACAAATCGTCGGAAAATGTCAGCCCGGGCCTGAATGACAAATGTTTTATGTAAATTTAATTAAATTGCTAGTATTAATTAACATTTTTGGTTATTGCATATTTGATAAGATATCAAAGTGGTTTTTTGCACTACCTTTATCTTTACATAATGTTAGTAAACCTTGACCACACATAACCTTAAACAACAGACACATATCGCAATATTGTTTTTGTTAGTAGGTACTGATATTTTATATGTATATAATACCGTTACATCTCAACAATACTCACGTGTGGTACTGCTGTAATTGACAAAAAAATGAGTGGCTCACTTGATCAATCATTAACAGTATTACTTATATTCCAAATAATTGTTGACGTGTAATTATCCAACTAAATTGAATGCTGCGTGTATAGTTTCTATACGGATGCATCTCGCTACGTAATAAAGCGGTATTATAAAAGGATTAAGGGGATATTTGGTGGATGGATTCTGCGGGAGGCGGTGGGTAATGTTGGTTGGTTTGGGGCGTGAGTGTGCGCGGGGGTGAGGTGTAGTGCGCGGAGGGGAGGGGGGGTGGGAAGTGAAGGGGAGGGGTGGGTGTAGCGCGTGGCATTACACGGGCGGCCGATGCACCGGTACAGAGCGAGTCAAGTGCACGGTCAGCGCGAGTCTCGGTGCGCTGTTGCACGCGGCGCCATGTGCCATGCGCCCGCCATTCGGTCAATAACTTCCCCGCCAATATACTTTAAAGGGCAAATGGAAACATCTCGATATCTGCGCAATACCGCTTAATGCTATTATCAAATGTCACCATGATGCTGCAGGGATGTTGTTTATGTTTTATATGCGTTATACACATTTTACAGCATTAATTTTGGAAAATAGACTTATATTTGAGGCTGTTTGTTGTTTCAGTATATTGTAGAGCGGCATTTTTAGTTATCAATTCGATGCACTATAATTGACAGTTTTATCGATTTTTAGAGGTAATGAAGTGCCTCAACAGGTTGTTACGGAAATGCTTAAGGGAGGTTTACGTTTAGTATAGGACTTCTGGCGACTGAAGACAGAGAAATAGAGAAAATGACTATTATCTGAGCGACAATCAATAATGCCGTTGAATTTTATAGATGACTAGCTGTGCCCGCGACTTCGTCCGCGTGGAGTTTAATAAAAAAGTTAATTAGTTTTTTTTAAGTTATTTTTTTAATAAATGAAATTTCCTAAAACAAATGTACCCTAAGTTAAGTAAGTTACTCCTTATTATGTCAGCTACCTGCCAAAAAAAGTCCCGTCAAAATCGGTCCAGCCGTTTCAGAGATTAGCCGGAACAAACAGACAGACAGACAATTTTTTTTAAATATCACTTTCGGCACATGTATCGTGTATATAACGATATGTAGTAGGACATTTTTTTTATTTTCACTCTTAAAACAGCAGTTCAATTTTATTTATATGTATGTATAGATAACCATTATCATAGATTATGCTATAATAGTTAAAGCCTCTTGAATTTTAGTTTGGTGTTTGGATCAGTCTACTGATAATATGTATCTTCTCCTTTACCTGTCCTTATCTTACATCTGAGAATGATATAGGTAACATGAGTTTTAGGAGAGTTACAGAAAGATTTGGGTTTTGACGACTTAGCTCACCTGACATTAAACATTTCGAAAGAAAAATTATTCATGCTCTACACCGTATAAATCAATGAATACTTATGAGCACATAAAGAGAATGACAGTTGTGAATTGATTAAATTATGGGTAATTACCCTCAATTATGATATGCCATTCGTTCATGTCAACAGCATGCATCAATTAAGTGATTTTGCAATGTATTATTCTTTGTGCTGATTGATGTTTCAAAAATGTTCTTTTCATTCTGTTATGTATAGGTATATAGAGCTGTGTATGTATGTGTATATATAGATTGTCACCCGGAACAGTAGTGTGAAGAGGAAGTAAGGCCGCGTGGTCGGAAGCGCAGGTGGCTTGGCTCAGCCCGCGGGTCGACGACCGACTGCCCTTCTACCGGTATTTTAATAATATTTTAAATGCGGAAACAGAATGTGTGAGCACGAGATGTCACCACGCGAGGAATGCTTATTCAAATTCCTCGATGTGATGATTGAATATGTAATTACGTGACATGCTCTGCGAGTCAAGGTGATGTCTGTGTTTCTCGTTTATGTACTTTATATTTTGCCATTTGTGGCTGTGTGGAAGAATGTGAACTTATGCAAGACGATCTGGTATAGTTATTTATATGTCACTGAGCTGTCAAGATTTCTTTCATGGTATTGCTTGTGTCCATTTTTTGCGTCCCATTTATATGTATCATTTTTTAGGAGAATTGTGTTTCTGCAGGAAATGTACAAATAAAATTCATAAATATTTTTTACAAGTTTGTTTTATTTTAATTCGACAACCTGTCATTATATTAACAAACAAATGACTGAGCACGCTCACATACGCACATACAATACACACATAAACACACCGCGACCGGCGCTGCATTGCATTATAAATTACACTTATATAGTCTTAAATTATGTTTCAGTCTATTGCGCTCTCCTCGTTCGGCGCCGGCCGCGCACGCACGCGTCCTAAACGAATTATCACATATAATATATTAAAACGATTTGCGAACGATTACTATTAACTAGTATTTAATTTAAAGTAGGTCGGGGTGGGGTGGCGGAGACTCGAGGCTCCGCAGGCCGGCCTCACGCCTCTAACATCTGCGGCATGTAGGTGCGCGGCGGCGACGGCGACTTCTTGGAGAGGTTGAGCGGCGCGTCCGTGACGTCCACCTGCAGCGCCAGCACGGGCTGCGGCGCGGGCGACGCGGGCGACGCGGGCGACGCGCCGCGGTAGCACGTGAGCAGCCCGCCCGCGCGCAGCGGACACCCCTCCGCCGGCGCCGCGCTCGACTCGCCGCGCCGCATGTACTGCTGGATGATGTCCGTGCGCTTCAGCTGCTCGGGCGTCATGCGCGGACCCTCCATCAGACTCTTGGCGAGCACGGAGTGCGTCGACGACAGAGAAGCGCGCTGCGGCCGGGGCGAGTGCGCCGGGTGCGTCGGGTTGCCGGGCAGCGGGTGCTGGGGCTGCGGCGACGGCGTCGGCCGCATGGGGCGAGCCTCCGCCTCTCCGGTGTCACGTCGTAGCGCACGGAACTTCTTGTGCCGTCTGTAAGCCTCGTCCATCAAAGAAGGAGTGCCTCCGTACAGTGGGGGGGCCTGAAGTACCCGCTTGAGTACGGGCATGTCGTCGGCGGACGCCGGGGGCCGCCTGTCCTCGGAGTGTTCCTCGAGCGACGACCTCGGGCTCGAGCAGCCCGATCCAGGTCCGACTATACGTTCATGTTTCTCATTGCCGGACTCGATACCCGAATCAGTGGGAGAGTCGAGCTTCCTGTAGCGAGGTGGTTGACGGACCGGCGTCACAGTGAGACCGTTGTGTGCGAGATGAGCGACGCCGAGGGCTTCCTCGTCAACGGAGCCGCGAGAGTCGAGACGACGACGGCCAGCCAAAGTGGCGGCTAAGAGTGGAGTGCCGCAGTCTCCCGCGGTCTCGCCCGACTCGCTGCTCGACACTGAGCCGATGGGGCTGCGCGCTAGCTCGTCAGCGCCAGAGTCCACCCAAGAAACTGCCTCTTCCTCGCTCCACATTTGTTGCCTTAACAATTCTTTATGTTCTGTGCGGAATACGACAAGCTTCTCAGTGTGAAGGGTACTAAGAGTGCGCAGGTCGGGAAGAGTGTCCATCAGTTCCCTCAGGAACCCTGGTCGGTCTGGCCTGTTCTGTGTGATAACCGTCTGTAGACACGCCTTGAGCCGCGTGTGCATCCTCTCGACGAGTTCCACGTTGCGAAGGCCGGGCCTGTCCGGCGTGATGAGCACTATTGCGCAGAACAGACCGATTTCAGCGTCTGTCAAATTCATTGAGTTCATGCGCTCGGCAAATTTGAAAGTAGAATCTACAAGGAACCTCGCGTTGGCACCGCTTTGAATGGAGTCTCTCTTCATAAGTTGGCCATTGAGGCAGATTATACTATTGAGCGGCGCATCGAACATGCATATTAGGCGAACAAATAGAGCATCAAAGAGGCCGCTCTTCAATAGCGTGAACTTGTCGTCCTGTGTCAGCAGTTGGAATCCGGGGATGAGGCCGGCGAAGTCGATCACGCCACGTATTACGTGTGCGAACCGCTGAGAAAACTCTTTCTCCGATTGTAATTCTGGTGCCGGGTTGAGAGGGCAAGCCTACAACAAAACAAACGATTCGTTAATATAATTCGAGGTTTAGTCTAAACACGGAAGATATATGTTTTTAGTTTAAAACTTAGAGATGTGTTGCAGAAATAAACTCACCAGAGTAGGTTGAGAATAGGTGGGACAATCGCGGGCGCGCGCGCGCATGGCGGCGACGCGGTCCCGCGTGAACTCGCAGGTGTCGAGGTGAGCGCGCACCACCCGCGCCAGCAGCCTCGGAGCGTCATCCAGCTCGGCGGCGGCGGCTTGCTCGTGCGCGCGTGACGTCGACGACTGCTGCATGGCGGCTAGTATGCGCGCCTTCTCCCTCTTGGGCACTCGCCCGAATCGCACGGCTGCAACAAAAGGAGACCACATTGTAGACCGATGACAAAAATCTCAATACAAAAGAGCCGCCGAGTGCGAGCTCGACCGAGCGGACCATTAACAAAGGGGATGTTGTGCAAGGTCGTGGATAAACATACAGCGGGTTGCAGCTGTCGGCGCGCGGCCGAGTGTGCATGCATGCGGGCTCGCGGACCATGTGCACGCGCAGCTGACGCCGGGGTAGAGGTCATCGGCCGGGGCCGGGGCGGCGCACGGCCGCGACTCACCCCTGTCTGGCGAGACGATCAAATCCGTGGGGTTCGGCGAACGCGTCGCGTTTAAGTGAACTAGTTTGAATGAAGAGCGACAAAGCGCCGACCGCGAGGTCATACTGAAAAGTGTTACGACTTTCTCGCGCTAGGCAGTGCGCGGGCCGAAAAGTAACATGCGCCCGAGGCGGTTGCGCCGCTTGCGCCGTTGTGCCGCGCACCGCGCCGGTGAAAGTGTTTACGCGCGCAGCTCACGGTTGAAAACGAAAGCGGAGAGCGCCCTCTCGCCATTTCTCTCGACTTTCGCTACGCAATGTGGGCCGCACCAGATGCGTGCTCCCATTGTTCCTCGCTCACGGATTTTATTCTGTATTAATGCATCCACCCGGTGTAGCTTTTGGCTCTATTATTAAAGCAATGGGTTATTGCTCTTGACGACAAAATGTTATTAAACATTTCAATTGCAAAAAGATTTTTAAGTTCTAACTCGGAACCGTTTTATGAAATCATATATGATTTCAGGCCATCTTGATCTATGTATATCAACTCTTTTGATTTATTATGAAGATTATTTCCCAACTCGACTTACAGTTATATCAATGTTGCTATTGTTATAGCTGTAATATTGTATAATATTCAAAATAAATGTGAAAAAATATATATGTACGTATTATTACGAAGATTATTTGAATAGTATTATCAGTTATATACGTGAATAAATTGTAGCAAAAATTCCATATTAAAAAAATACTATACATTGAAATTATCTACAAATGTGAAACAAACAATCAGGCAATCATTGGTATAAGTGTGTTTTGACTATATCTCAGAACTTTAGTGCTACGCCAGTGGTAGCTTTCGTAGCATGGCGCTACGAGATAATAACTTGATAAGTGTTCCAAATTCTGAAAGTCAGTTTTATTGGTGAAATATTGTATAAATGTATACAAAAATAATACATACGTGCATTGTGGTATTTCACAACCCCGTTGAGGATCCCTTTGAGAATTGGTAAATCTTCCCCCATGTCTGATACCATAACAGTTTTTCACTTAAACTAAATTCACAGCCAATGGCCACTGAGAACTATTGTTGGTAACTTTATGTTAATTAATGACTATGGTAATTAATTCACTAAGTAGAGTGTCACATATCACACGAAGATTGTTTAGAGTATATTTCACTAACACTGTAATCCCAAAAGCGTACGTCGCAATCCAATTGTTGAGAGAGCTGATCGCACCGATAACTAACGATACACTACACAGTCAACGGCGAACAGCGCCGGAGCCGCAGCGGTCAGTGTGCGAGAGTGGCGCGGTCTCGAGTCCAACTGGCGAGCGACTTAATAACATAGCGATAGCGATGAGGGCTGACGACCGGTGCGCGGGCCGGACTCCCTCGCACTGCGCCGTCGCGCGCGCCGCGCCAACCTTGAACTTGACGCGCGGCAGTGAGCGGCGCGCGGGGAGGGGGCCGTCAATAAACTCCGCGCAGGCCCCTGCCCCCGCCGCCGCCCCCCCACCGCACACACTCTCCCCCCACGCGCCACGCGCCACGCGCCCCAAGCCACACGCCACACGCCACACGCCACACGCCACACGCCACAGCCTACACCTAACATCTCCAATTTGCCAATGTGACGTGACATGCGAATTTTATGACCCGCTATTCCACATGGCTTCTTGTTTCTAACTATTGCCCAATTCTGTTTGAAGTTGACATTGTCTCCGCACGACCTGCTTGCTAATGGCGTCAATCGATAAAATGTCACGCAGTTACTACACTCGAAGCCAGGTTTTTATTTATTTGTCGAAGTCAGATTACAAATCCGGTAAAGAAATTTATTTATTTTCAATTTTTATTTTATTTATTTCGTTATTTTCTAAGTCAAGTATAAGATAACTGCCGCCACTTGTACTATTATTTGTATTGTGTCATCTCTGAATAGTGCAAAAAAGGATTAAATAAATAATTGATTGATAACATTATTTACAAATATGTAATTTAGCATTTATTTATTTTTCTTGCATGATAAGTAATTAATGAGCCATTAGTATATTACTAATTATTATTACTAGTTTTCAAAAATTTAATATACCTATATTCATGGGATGTTATATGAATTATTGTAATTAATTAATTGTCATTACCTACATCAATAACATTGAGTTGACATTTGTTTATTATTATTTCAATGCCATATTTCCATTATGAAAATAAATAATAAAAAGAAAAACATTCATCAGTCTAATCACAATATACTATATATTATAATATTTTTTAAATAATGACTAATATAAATCGATAACGATTGGAGCAATAGAAAAAAAAGTATTAATTTAAGTGGAATAAAAATCTAGTAGGAACTAATTATGTGTTGAAATAATTTTTGGATAGCGGAAAGTTAAAAGCTTTGTCCGTATATCAAACTTGTTAGTTCCAAGGTTTTTCATAAAGGCGCTAGTGTCGCGAGTTGTTATAGCGCCATCTGTTGTCGAGTGGACGAATGAATGAAGCTTTACTAAAACCGAAGTCTCTTACATTTTTTTTGTGAACCTCTCGCAATATTATTTTATAACTGTTACTTTTTTGTAATAACTCATATGAATAAATAGACTAGTATCCTGTCCTATTATATGAAATTTTGAAATGTCACATTCCCCGAATAATACGTGAACCTACATCAGGCTTGCAATATAACCTTTATTGTATTAGAAGTCGGTAATACACTTATATCCTTTAACACATATTAGTGGTAACTTAAGTGATAAGAGGTGACATAATTAAGTACTAGCGTATATGTGTCTAAGAAAATTGCAAAAGGTGAACGAACTTCATTACGAAAGTGAAAACATAAATTTCACTCTCGCGCTTACGAAATGCGCCTTTCTCTGCTTTCACTGCATACGCGGTGTTGGTTTCGAGCGAATGTCGCAACGAGCAGAGCCGAGCAGCGCTGAGTGGCGCGGGCGCGGGCATCGACCCGCTTAGCGTGCGCTCACCCGCGCTTGCATAACCGACCTCCTACACGGAGACCACTCGCGCCCCGCCGCCCGACCACCGCCCCCGCCCTCCCCACCGCAACCGCGCACCCCGCGCCGCGGGCTGTGCTCTGTGCTCCGTGCTCACTGCGCTCTGCTCCGTGGCCCGTGCACTCGCTACGCGAAATAGGATCTGGTCGCACGGAGGCACGCGTGCGCGCCGCGTCCCACTTGGCGCACTGAGATGGCGCGCAAACGACCTTCCTGTGCTAATTGCGTATGCGTACCCACTGTCCCCACTGCACCGATTAGATTCTACCGTATACGAACCCTGCGAGCCCGCCTACATGCACAACGTTTCATAAATCTATCTCACTATACAAAATTAATGTATCTGGATTGCGAATAAATTTGCTAAATTGACAAAGTAGTGAAAATATTAAATTATTATACATTTTGGCTCCTGATTTTAGAACGATTATATTAAAATTAATTTAATTACGATAAGATAAGAAAAGATATTCCTTAAATTGTTGAAATAAACAGTTTGCCATTCATAATATCTTATTTTGTTAATTTTTTCACTACAGGGTTTAGATTTAAAATAAATATTTATTCGAAAATTATAAAGAGAAAAATATAATGGATAAAATAAACTCACCATCTCTGCTCATGCCCACAGCTATGCATTTTTTCAATCGGCAATATTGGCACCGATTTCTGTTGATTCTAAGGATGGAGCACTGTTGGTTTTTCGTGCAAGGCCTGTACTGGATCTTCTGTTGTATGGAGCGCCGAAAGAAGCCCTGGGGATCACACCGGCATTTACAGTCTCTCTCGACGTCAGAGCCATCGTCGCTGGAGCAGCCCGAGTCACTGGACTCGCGACGGGCCTCCAGCATGCTCACCAGCACCGAGTGCCGCTCGCGCAGCTCTGCGCCGCACGACATGGCACGCACCATTCACTACACAGCACAGCCACTAGCACCACCGGCGCCTCTGCACTCCGCACACGTGACGACAAGATCAAGCGCTGCACCGACACGGATGGCGGCCACCAGCGGACTGTGCGGGCGCTGCGTCGCGCGGCGCACAGTTACCCGCACGACCTACTTGCCGGCCGCCGACCCAACCGAGAAAGTGAGAGTGCCACCGGCCCCCGCGCGCCTGTCTCCCTCTCGCGCTCCTAACGGTCCACGTCGCTCTAGAATGCGCCGCTGCCGCTGCACCGGTGCGCCGGATATAGGCCGGGCGCATCCCGGCGGCGTCGCGGCGCGCGGCCGTTCACCCCGGGTCGACGACCGCTCGATTGCACAACCGCCGTCACTCCCCTCGCACACTTCTTTGCCCGGGAGCTAGGACACGAGCCCGCGCGGGTCGTCGACCAGCTCTACGCCCGGTGACGTCAAGTATGCGTCACGTCCTACCTCAATGCGCTCGCGTTCTACTAGGGGTTGCAACATTCCAATTTAATTACTCAGTTACTACAGCATTGCAATTGATCGCGTACCTATTTCAACCGCGGTCGCTTATGTCGTATCTTACTAATCAGCATATCATTTGTGGACGCACTCCTATCACTACATAACGAATTATGATTGCGATTTTATGTAATAGTATTATTTGAACTTTATGTGCTAGTTATAAGTATGTAATGAGTTACTTGTTACAATTAGTTGATTTTCTAGTAGGAAAGGATATCAGGGAACATTTGAGCAGTATGGTGGCAAACACAGAGGCTGCGCCGTTACGGTGTTACAAGAGTGCGCAGCGGGGCGCGGGCGGGTCGCGGGCGGCGGCGGCGGGGGAGAGGCACACGGGTCGGTGGCCCAATTTCGCGCTGCCATCGATCCATTGTGCGCTGTGCGAGTGGCCCATAATTGGTCGCAGCGCGGGCAGTGACCGGCCGCGCGGTCGTTGCCCTCTACCGCGAAAACAAAACCTTCCCCGCTCTCGCTGCACCGTACCTTACTTATCGTGTGTGAGCGTATGTGTCTATGAAAAATACCGGGATACTGCACCGCGAAGGTGACGCGTGGCTCCGCACACTACTCCTGCCGCGCCGCATCACTCTTACGTCAATTACAAGCGATTACAAGCACGCGCGCAACATGTTTAGTGTTTACAATACATCAATACCTAAACAGTAAACCGAGCCCCTACTATATTGTTGCATTCCATTACTAAAAAACATTAATCATAATATGCATGCCGCATTATACAGAAAATACTAAAGGGGAGCTGTTTTCCTTTAAATTGAATAATCTCGAAGGGTCAACGACCGCTATGTAATTAACACGGTGACTTCCTTTCGAGTTCTAAAAAATATTCAGTCTATTTGTGTTCGATACTTACAAAATTCTGCTTAGTCTTAAGTAGTTCACTTCATTTTAGGTCATTTTGATAATGTAATGAGTCAATAGTATTTACGTACACAAATGAATTAATAAAATTAATAACTAACACGAATTTATTTAGATTGTTGTTATTCAAGTTATATTTATTTACATTCCTATCGCGGATTGGTTTCAATTGTGCACTATTAAAGAATATTATATTTTTCCTTTTAATGGTTTATTTTGAGTACGTAAAGTTTTTTGTATATCAATGACGTAAAGCAATAAATCCGCATATAGGTAAAATTGATTAACAAGTGAACAATTTGGTTGACAATATGTATTGCGTATGTGTTTATGTAATATAAGAGCGCGGAGTTGGCCACATATAGAGTGGTAACTGGTAAATAATGACGCACACGTGAAGTGTTTGCCTGACAGGTCCGGCCGACTGGTTCTCACTTCTCACCTATCTATGATTCATAAACGAGCTTATAAATAGTTACAACATATGAAATATATAGAATAGTTCGCGCAGGTCTCAGCGCGAGGGTTTTGGCGTGATAGTTAGTCGGATGTAGGTCGCAGTCGGCGAACATCTAGACTTTTCGACAGAGCTCCGCCAGCCGCCCGTCGCCGCTGCCCGCAACCGCTCGCCGATAAGCGATCGACCAACACTTTTTGTCGTTAACGTTACATTGACACACTTTGTATGAGCCATTGTATGAGACGAGTTTCTTGTAAATGTTTTCAAATATAATATCACAACAAAAATTACAAATCATATTGATTTCTTTAAATAACATATATACCATGAAGGTAAGTTGGATTTTGTATGTACAAATACTAATTGGAATTAGCGGCAAATAAGATTTTTTGTAAGTGCTACCGTACAAGACTATTGTGAATTTTGAATAGGATTTTAGCTAGATCATCGGCGTGTGTCCAAGAGGTGGAGCGTCGGTTAGTTGATAAGCGGCGGCGGGCGCGGAATTCCCACTCGGTCGTGAGCTGCGACGGCTAACGGTGCGGCGGACAACGACATCGCTAACACCGGCTTAAGCTGAAACTTGCTGACGCATCGACTCGCTATATTTCCGAGGAAGCGCGGCCGAGTGTCGAGCGACCTCACTCCGCCTAACAGTCCGCTCTACGTGCCTGCCGGTGCACAGATGTTCATATGATAACACAAAGCCACTGACTCACGTCAACTCACTGATTCATTTCCCGTTCACGTAGCGCGATTTTATTTTTAGAACGAACGTAATCCCAATAGGTAATTTGTAATCGTTCATTCATTATTCATTCGCTTAATGTCGGCGACGAATGCGTGTGCCAATGAATGCGCTTCGGATTAACCGCGGTGCAATAAAAATCATATCACGTTTAAGTTATTTTAATATTAAATGAGTAAGTGGGAAATGTATTAAACGGATCGCAATTTTTCCGCTCAATTCAATCAATTATATTAGTAACTTTTATTGTTCTCATAATATTGTATTTGTTTGATTTTATAGGACATTTATACACATTTAATCCTAATAATAAAGGTCAATGACCTAAGTGATCTATTAAAAATGTATTCAAAATACTACAAAAGTAAGCAAATACTACATTTGTAAACCTAAGCTAACTTGCACATCTCAATAACTCTTTTTAAAAGTTATTTAAATAGTAAAGGAAAGCTATGCATTACCAATTTTATAAATAATTTCTATTAAACATATTTTTTCTATAAATGTAATTACCATTGTCAAAATATCGAACTAAGTATGAATCGTAATAAAATAATGTTTTCCTTGATATAAAACAATGAAGACGAAGAGGAAAACAATTTTAAAATGCAGTAAATGGCTGACGACTGTCGAGGAGTCAAGTTCGGCAAACTCATGTGTTGAACAGGAAATCATAAACGCAAACGTAACAGTCAGCGCGCGATGTTCTCAATAAATATAACCGCTCAGGGATCAACGAACTTTTAAACTGACAGTTCAAAAATAATGTAGGTTACGTTCACGTTGCGCGTACATTCGTTACCCGTAAAAGTTGTTTACGGTGAAGAGAGGAGGCGCCGGGTGCGGCAGCAAGCGCGCGAGGTCGACGCCCGCACGCCCTGCACTGCAGAATCGGTGCCGAAAAAATAAGCGACCCACTACGGGCGGAAATTATGTCGGCTACCACAAAGAACAAAGAACTGCTTAAGTTTTCAGTTGTCATGGCAACCAATTTCAAACACAAACTATTATTGGAACCACTTTGTAGAGACTATTTAAATATGTAAGTCGGACTAATCAATACCGACCGACACACAAACTTTTACTGTTTCTTTAAGTTGAATCGATAGTTTCTTGCACTACTAATAAATGAATTTAAAACGTTCGATCAGTATTTGTAATGATATAAAAACAGACCATAACTTTAATGTAAACTAACATCGTCACCACTAATTCATTATGTCATATTTATATTATTTAATGCCCTTAAAATAATTAGATCCTCCGCTAAATACATAATTTATAAGAAGTTGTAATTAAAAGTGACGAGTTCATTGACACCGATGCGTACGATAGAACTCCTCACACCTAATATCGAGCTATAAAGTTACACACCCGTTCGTCATTCATTCACTTTTCGTTGTAGGCGATCGCTCGTAGCGCGCCAACGTACTACTAACCATGTAGCGCCACCTAGCGGCGAATAGCTGAACATTTATTTTGAGTTTCTTATCTCTGTCGCTAGTTGGCGCTGTGCGTTACGTATAGCATGACGTAAGTATTGAAATGAACTATGATAAAATTGTTTACATAACATTTTATGCACATTCTATTCGTATTTTTCTGATTGATTTAAAACAGATAAAAGAATATGTATAAATTACAAATCGTGAATATAAAATCCTTGCAATAATATCAGCGAATTGATTTGATAATGTTGCAGAGTGGCCAATTGAGCAGACGAAGTAATCAGCTCTCAGCCGGTCGAGGGGTCGTACACCCGTCAATCTGGCAGCTATTATCGTTTGAAAGTGGTCTCGTTGCCGCTGCACAATGCACCAGACATCCGCACGCTCGGGGTCGAAGGACACCCATTATCCGCGACCCACCCCAAACAAACGCACGCCTCGAACCAGTTCATACTGCGACTGCCCTTGCGCGTCTATTCATTCATATGACGTTTTATTAATTTATCTTTACTACTATACATTTAAATGATAAAATATTTTGCTAACACTTCTGCATTCAATATCCTTGAAGGGCGGCCGTTACAATCGCACTAAGGTGATAATACAATTATTGACAGGTTGGAGCGTATGAGGAAGTAATAAATGCAACTTGCTCTTGAATGTTCGTAAGGCACGTAATGTACTGCTTTCGCTTTTTGTATTTATTCGATTAATTAAATCTGTTAAATTTAATGTTACTATATTTAACGTGTGTTAAAGACTAGTTCATTGGTTATACCTATGTATTGAAATTAATGAAGTTTCCAACATTAAGCTTTCTAATTTCTAATGTCGGATATAAAATTGTTTTGAATCGCAACAATAATCAAAATGCCGATGAAAATGCTTGCTAAACTATGTTTACAGATTAATATTTTAATTTGTCGCGTAAAACAATAATTCAAGTATTATTGCAAGGAACCAGTAAGGCTATGTTTGAGTAAATGTAAATAACAGTTGTGCCCTTTGAATGTACGGTACTGCAGTGTAATGTCCGGCGGGACCCCGGCGGGAACTAGCCTCGTCTCACCAAACGACCTTGTGTCGTCATTTTTTATATGGACTCCATCGCAGACCTGTTTCAGCTTTTATTTTTTTTCCTCCCACGAACGTATGACGCGGACTGGACTAATTAAAATAGATATCCCGGTGTCCTGACAGAACGCTGTTCCCACAAAGAAGATATTTTTAAAATACTTCATCAATTAATGTACGAGTACAAAGTTAACCTACATTATGTACATATACATGGAATTACCGCGGCAGAACGAAATATTTATCACATTTATATAAAACGATTTTCCTTTCATTAATATTTTCCAAAGTAAAGCCGAAGATTGTCTATTTATTATACATTGTATGTACGTTATAAATTGAATTATTTGCGGGTTATAGTGTTTGTTTGTGTATCGTGGACGCGTTAATGACGGCCGGTTCCCGTGTGATGTTCCGGCAGGTATCAGGGATAAACGTGTTGGTCGGGTGAGCGGCCCTGACCGCGCCCGCTCGTCGCCGGCAGGTACCCGCCGACCCCTCGACCGCTTTTAGTGTAACAATTTCACACGCTACGTGTTTTGGATTAGCTCGAGTAAAGTGGCGACGATGCGGATGCAAATCGGATTTACATTTAATGAGTAAATAAGGTCATCTGGTCGGTGTATGCACAGAGATTGTCTTCCGCGTGCGGCGACCTTGATGTCCGCGTTACAGTACCAACGGTACAAAACAAAAGTCTGCAGGAGACCGCGAGAGGGACCGCGCTGTCACCCGCACAGACACTTCCTGCTTCACAATGTCGAGACTACCCGCATGCGTGACTCAATTAGCCTGCCCAAAGCTCCATGTTATAACAATACCCAGACGTTTCCTGTACGCGCCGTTACGTGATGCTAGTGGTGGTGCTTTCGATTCGGTGCTGGTGAACATTTGGACGACAATATTGTAATAAACATTGGATAAAGAGTTGTATGCTCACCTTGCAGCCCTCACAGGAATGCACGCCATAGTGGAAGCCACTGGCTTTGTCGCCGCACACGCGGCATAGCACCGTGGTACCATCGAACTCTGCAACAATACAAAATAACCCATTAATAGTGGTTTTTGAAAGAGACATACAGTGGTGTAAAGATTACTGTAGCTGGCAGCGCGTTTCAAACATCCTGAGTAATGGCTGAGTGAGTAGTGTAACACAAACATTTTGTCGAGAACACGTGATTCTGATTTCGCTGGTATCGCGACCTTGCGCCAACCTAGCAGAACATACACACCACACACCGCGCTGTACACAAATCGTTTATAATTAGTCACAGACTTCAGTGACGGCGTGTGACGAATATGCAATACTCAAGATTTGCTTACTCTCTTCATCATTTCACTTTACCTAAAATGTTAGTAAATCACGTTTGTTTTCTACAGTATGATAATTTAAGTGGTTGAAGATTTCCTATGAACAATCGTGAGGCTATACTATTTTCATATTTATATAGAATTTCAAATCATATCAAATCGTTTAGTTATACATGGAAACATCTTATAAACTCCACTAGCGTGATACATCATGCCAATAGAAACAACAATAAGTAAAACGGAAAGTAGCAATGTTAAAGCAATATTATCGCCTTCACATTACCTGCACGTGCCGAGTCGCGTAAGAGTTTGTTGATATCGTGTGATTAGAAATCTCCAGAGCGCGTTTTACGCGTAATATGAAAGACTTTTGGTCATTATTGGAACAGTGTTCTTTGGGTGTTAGATTGGCGAACATTTGACTCCGCGTAATTACATTCACGTAGTGTACAAAACAAAACAATTGCTAATGAAATCCGTGACGCAACCGTATCATGTTGCGTGCGTCAGGGTGACACTGAATAGTTATTTTAGAAAGTGCCGAGTCTCTCCACTTTAGTTAGCGAAGTCAACGACCTCCCCCTCGCGACAGACACGAATGTTATCAGAAGTTTTACAATGCTCGTTCCAACTTCACACACGTAAACGAACCGAAGCGAACGCTGTTTACTTCGTTATCTCATAATAAAATAAATTAGGAAAATAATTAGTAACGATTCTTATCGGGTGACAAGTATAAAACTGAGAATCCTTAATGGACAAAGCAATTTCGTTAGTAGGTCAGTGATAGAGTCCGGCGCAGCTCGTGGCTGTGGCGCGGGAGGCAACAGGTGCGCCGCGTGGCGCGGGCCCGGCCGCCTCGCGCGATCAGGAAACTGGTTCGGGCGGCGCCCCCGACTGCTCTCACTTTCCTCCTCCAGTCGTTTGTTTATTTGTTAAGGGAGTAACTCGGCGTGCCTTTTGGAAGGAACTTTCTATTTCTGGCGTGCATCACTCGCCGCGGGTCGACGATCGACGCAGTCGCTTTCTACGGCGTTACTTTCTTTTTTCTATAGACGGCGAACGGTCGCCTTCGATGAATGAATTTGGTCTCATCTCGTGTATTACCGGCGTCGGTGCGTGGCCGCGGGTGCAAAGGTGGGGTGGGGAACACAATGCAGTAGGGAAAGCGCTGCCGCTCGTAACTGGTGCAGTTGCAGCAAATTCAGTAGCGTGCAGCCATTTCTCTTCGTGTGATGCAACATGCGCGTTTTTCTGAGCGGCGCGTGTGAGAGTCGGTCGTTAGTTACGTCAATTAAATGGCAAGGAAAGCGCGCGAGAAAGTCTCCACTTCACGTAACACGAACATCGGCCGAGCGTGCAGCCGCCGCGCCGCCGCTGCGCGAGCTGCAGCACAGATCTGTGTCACGGCGACGTTTGTTTGTAAATAATTAACTCACTGGGACCTACCAAATCACGATCCATACATCATTTCCTGGTGCCAGACCACGTACATGCTTTACTCGTGGAAAAGACCTAGTAAGGATAGTTTAAAAACAATATGAAACGAAATATTTGCTTTGCTTATTTCCTACATTAATCGTACTAATAAGCGCATGACTGTCCATTTTTATTGTATAAACGATTAGCTTATACCGAAACAGGTGTTTAGTGAGGTAGAGTTAAGGTGCGTTCCAAATAAATCAATGTGTCGTATGTGTTTGTAAGTACATGGCTGTGCATTAACTACTAAAAGCGAGTGCTTCGCTTGCACGCGGTGAGAGAAAAGTAAAAGTGGTGAGACAGCTGTCGCCACGTGGAACCTGCCTCCACCGCGACCAACAGTTGCGAGTTTCTCATCACAGTTGTTCAAAATAAACAATCATTAATATTATTTTTTACGATTTAACGGTTAACTCTTTGTTGATTTCAGTTAACAATTTCATGGGAGAAAATCATTATCGATAAGATCATTAGCGATCGAAGGCGAATCGATAATGCCCCCCTGCAGTCACGGTGCATGCGGCCCCCTGAACTTGCACAGGGGAACCTATCGTGCGATTTCTTCAAGTGCTGTACATATTTCGCACAAAGGCGTTTAATTGTTTTTCGCCGAACCCTTCCGCGCGGAAATATTCAACAATCCATCAATCAATTATTCGTTCTGCAAATGCTTTTGATGTTTAAGTTAAATGACATTTTGTTTGCATTGTGCGCTTTCAAGGTTTAAACTTTTTGAAATATAATCATTAATCTCTTTATTAATATTTTTCGTTTCTGACAAATCGATTGTATAATTTAGTTATAGAAGGGTTGTTGTTATAATTACGTTACGTATTGACAATTTTTTTTTCTGTTCTTATAACATTATTTCATATAAAGTAAATGTACAACGATATAATATTTGATAAAGATAAATACATTTGAAATTTGTTCTCCAAAATCTAAAATTCATTAACACACAAGTGAGTTATATTATGTAACATATGTATACATACATATGTTACATAATATAACTCACGTGATATTATGTATATACATACATACATAAAATATTACGTAATACCGAAGGAAATTTCTTTAGATCTTAAAAAAATGATACGATGTATCGCCATGATAAACATATAAATCTATAATATCTAGAATATACAAAATTATGTATTTTGCTTATATATATACTTCACGTAAATATACAAATTATGTATTTTGCTTATACTCAAAGATACAAACGCAATAAAAATAAAAATACAAAAATTAATATTGAAATTAATTAGCCAAAGTACCAGCCTATGTTGGTAGATAACCATTTATGGATATTATGCAGTTTCACATTGAAGATATGGTAGAGTTGCATAAAGAGCATAGTCATCAAACATAGTTTGTGCGACAGCAAATTTAGGCAATTGAGCTTGTTAGGAGTTTTATATGAATGGCATAATGTATGTGGTATGTAGTACCTATATGCAGTTCTGGTTCCCGCTCCCGGTGCACCGGACTCATGACATCGGTCGGCGTGGGCGCATCGTAACGCCCGTAGCTGCTGTCCGGAGACATCACTAGAGTCATGTACTATGTAAATATTGTGAACTATTTATTGGTCCTCCCCCGCACTGCACTGCACGTTATCCACATTGAAGCCCGCGGGCTGGCCGGTGAACATGTAACGTCCTACGCGTTTTATCACTGAATATAGGATAGGATTGCATGGGCCGAAGCGCGCGGCCGGCACGTCGCGAGGGATGAAGGTCGCTCGTCTCGCGGTACTGCCGTGCACGCGTCGCGTGCGTCTTACTCGAGCTCGATCGACGAACTGAGCGAGTGTCGCGCGCGCTATTGCTCGCCGCCGCTCGAGTCTCCCCTTAAGAGTGAAAGTCTGCAAAAAGATCGGCGTTCCGTGCGATACAATCGCTTCGTCGACGGGGCCGATCGGGCCGAGCGAATTTCGCCTCTATTTGCCTCCGAAGCCTGTCCGTCTGTGCTTCGGAACGAGGATCGGCGCGCTTCGAACTCCGGTCTCCGAGGTCATTGCCGCGCGGTTTGCGGACCAATCACAAACACGCGCAGACGTGCGCGGCAAGCGATTGGAGGACTGTCAGCTCCGCGCCCCGCAGCCCGCGAGCTTCGAGCGCGAGTTCGAAGACCCGAACCTTGCGGCTCACCGCGGCCAAGGTCGGGCGAGAGCGGCACCGACAGAGACTCCGTCCGAACGTTCGAGTGGGACGTAGCCCACTGCCGGTTGCCGGTTGCGTCACACTACGAAAATATTTTTGGTGATGGAACGCGAGTGAACTTGAACACGAACTCGAGCTAATGGATAGCAAGCGCTGTGTAGGTCGCCGCGTGACGGACTGACCCGCTACCACCTCGGCCCGCTTGCCCGCTTCCCTCCTAGCACACCTTCGGGATTTTTAAATGTCATTTGTTTACACTTTTGACTTTACGAGTCTCCCCCTTTATGATCACGCATGGTATGGATTGATTGACTTCTACGCAACAAGTTCATGCTAGCATTTACATTGCTTATCGCTGAGAGAGCTCTCAGTCGACTGAGGTTACTAGCTGAACTGACGATATTAAAAAATCATACTCGTAAAATTCGCACATCACCTCTCATGACTTGGTTATTTTTGTCTTGTAAAAATGAGCATGGGAAACGAGTCCCTGGGTAATGTACGGTATGTATGTGGTACGGTGCATCATAACGTTACCGGCAATCGTATGTAATAAGGCGTTATGTGTAACTTCACACGTATTACCTACTTGTTATTGATAAACAAGTTCTTTTAACAATAGATACATAAACATGGTTTTATATAACATCAGCGGTTACGAAATTTGTTTTTAAAAATGTGTCTTTATACCGCGGCGATAAAGTTAACATTCGCGTGAAACGCTTGTTATTTATGCGAGATAAAACGAGTGACGATGGGCGTCGCGCCGGGTGAACGACCTGGAAATTTTGGCGCAGGCCGGTCAAGGCCACTGGCGCGCAGGCGCGTTGCGATGTACAGCCACGTAGAACCTACATACATTTGAGGAATTAAGTACGACTGTTGCCCAATTCTTTGTTGTTTATTTGTTCACTGCTCAAGATATTTAGGTGAAAATGTTACGTGTTCGCCCCGGCTTGGCAACTTCAACGATATCAAACGAGGTGGTCTCTTTGTGATGGTGCCATTATAATATACTTTATCAGTAATTTCAATATTAGGAGGAGGGCTATCGTTTAAAACCATTTTTTAAATTGTACTCAAGCGTAATCAGCGCTCTCGTATATTAGAGCTGAATATTCACGTGTTCTTAATTGCCTGTTGCCGTATGTTAGTCACGTTTTAGTATACATACAAATGATGTGCAACTATGTATATTTCTGGTTTGCTTCTTTATAAAAATATACTCGCTATTTATAATTTTTTTCTTTCACAGAATTTACTACTTTATAAAAATATGTTGGCCTTTAAATATGTGGTTTATTTAGTTTAATATACTTATTCGACATTTGATAATACGCAAAAATATATCTTTATTAAGAGGAAATAACACTGCAAACTAGACGAATGTGATACTAGGAAAAAGTATGATTTTAGTCCATACACATCTGGTCTCCACGGAGTTATTTATTTATTTATTTATTTTAAATCTTTATTGTACACATAAAAAAAATACAACATACAGAAACAAAAAATATAAAAAGTACAAATGGCGGTCTTATCGCTTAAAGCAATGTCTTACAGACAACCATGGGATGGATTTAAAAGAAGGAAAAAGAGAGGGCAGTGTAAAATAAATAATTAAAAGTGAGGAAACTAGATAAAATTCATACTATCTATATATATAATCTAAACATAAAAATACACCAAAATAACATACATACATACATAATAAAAAGCATAAATACATACATATATAATACTACAAACATATACATATATAAATATATAATAAATACAAATTTAAAATTAATTAGAAGTAGGAAATAATATTATCTACTAAAATCTGTTTATTTAGAGAGATAGAGGTAATGTTCTTTGATTTGCCTCTTGAATGAAGACAGCGATTGCGCCTGTCTCACCACAACAGGAAGCGCGTTCCACAATCGAACTGCTTTGACAGTAAAAGACTTGTCCATAAATGTCGTGGTGTGCACAGGCATTCTCAGCCTAAGATTCTCGGACGACCTCAAGGACCTCAAATGTGAGTCATGAAGAAAAATAAATCGTTCTTTAAGATAAGATGGTGTGAGAGGATTGAACAAAATATTGTAAAGAAGACAGAGAATGTGAGTATTCCGACGAAGCCGTATAGGTAACCACTTGAGCTTAGCACGAAACTCAGAAACATGGTCATATTTGCGAAGACCAAATATGAATCTTATGCAGAAATTTTGAAGACGCTCAAGTTTATTTAGTTGGTCTTCGGTGAGATCTAGATAGCTGACATCGGCATAATCAAGGATGGGGAGAAGGAGGGTTTGCGCAAGCGTAATCTTCGTGGTAACGGGTAGAAAGTTGCGTAATCTTCGCAGGGACTTAGCTGAAACGAACAGCTTACGGCTTATTTCACGAAGCTGAGGACCCCAAGTAAGTGACTTATCAATAAGTAAGCCCAAATTGCGGACGGTGTCACTGTAAGGGATGGTTATCCCATTACAATAAACACTGGGGAGTTGATTCCAATCCAGCTTCGAGATCATCCTAGGGCTACCGACAACAATGACTTGTGTTTTCAAGGGATTGATCTTCAAACCATGAGCTCTACTCCAATCACAGATGTGTTGAATATCTGTATTGATATAAGCAATTGCATCGACCATCTTGTCCACGGGTGCCTGAGTATATATTTGGAGATCATCTGCGTAGAGGTGGTAGGAGGAGCGTAAAAAGTTGGTTATTGAGTTAATAAAAACAGCGAAGAGAAGAGGAGATAGCACGCCGCCCTGAGGAACGCCAGCAGCTACGGGGCACCAAGAGGAAAATCTATCCTCCACACGGATGCGTTTAGTTATTGGTTATTTTATGCGTTAATGAATGGTTTCTTGGACAGTTTTCAAGGATATACAATAATAGGAAGAATTTTATGAATGGAATGTAACTAGAATTTGATGTAGAATTACTCTCCGATTTTATTTATTTGTTGTGTTGTGATCGGATTTTATATTTTATAGAAAATCCAACTAAAATAAAATAAAAGTTTAACAGAATCTAACGATTTTCATTGAATTGTTTCATTATGTTAAGAAATTACATCAGTCTCCTTAGTGATTAGTCCAAATAAATAAAATAGAGGCGTGGCCTGGGTATTGTAATTTTAGTGTTTATTGATATCATAGTGATATTATGTAAAGAAACTAGACGTCATATAATATTTATTCGCACAATACTTTTTTGCAAGTAGGTATAAAGAGCCATGCGATTAGGAAATATAATTTGATATCGTTTTTATTTATTTATTTGACCATAGTTTCGAAAAGCGAAAAAATAGTAGAATTTCTGGAGGAAGTCGTTAAGCAGGCCACTTGCGACTGATCGCTGTGAATGTCTTTACAAGAGACTTGTTTTCAGCAATTGACTTCTCGATTTAGCGTGATGACCAAGTTTTGAATGAGATGTAATTGTGTCATGTACAATAATGTCACCTATAGCATAAATCATAGTTTAATAAATCTAGAGATATTTGTATATAAATCAAAATATTATATTGGAAATGAAGCATTTAACCTTTAGTATTCGTTTTGAAATACGTTACGTAAAAAAATAATCGTATTGTAATATGTTTTGCACATGTGACACGCGACTCAAGCGAATTTAATACAAGAGTGCATTGTATTAAGCCAGATGTTAGACATGTGATTTTCACGAACCTTTTTACGAATTAAACTCCATATCTATAAAGGGTTATGCCGCCATCTGACTGAAAGGTGCACAAGGGATGCAGGGCTCTATTTATTTATATTTTTTTTGCTCCAATTATTTCGCCTCAATACTTTCCCTTTTGCACAAAAGGAAGCTTTTTATAAGGTTTCGCAAATATCCTCCCACGTGCATATGCGTTGAGTTTGTTTTAATAAAAAGTGTTCATTGTACGAGGAGACAATTTTACCGACAGCGGAAAGGTTTTGGCGGTTCCTTTACTAGCCGATGCTATTTCCAAAGCCATCGAGTAAAACGCTGATAAAAAAAATATCACCTTATTTAAGTATTGGATGTTGAAAAGCGACTGAAATTGCAATTTTAATTTAATACGTGCCCTGATAACTTTTGTAACATTATTTATTTATTTAAGTCTTTATTGTACATTATTATTAACAAAAACAATAAGAAAAGGACAAGTGGCGATTTTATCGCTGTACATCAATATCTTACAGACAGCCATGGAATGGATTTTAAGAAGGAAACTTTGCTTATATTATATAAACAATTGTAAATGTTAAAATTTAACTGTAACAGAACATAACTAGTATGTAAGCCGAAATAAAATATTCATGCTTTAAACATATGTATGCTATAATAAACTTTTACAATTGAATTGGTATTTAAACATGTGAATGTATTAAAAATAAGTCCAAAGTTGCTTCTGTTGATTTAGTTACTTAATAACATTTAAAATCTTACATCAAACAATAAAAAACTTTAGCGACATATGTGTATATCGATTAAAACGTGAAAGTGAATAGGAACCCAGTTTTTTAGTTCCTTCCGCTGCCCTCACTTTTAATATCGGGGTGCGAATATCACATTACCAAGCTGGCTTTTACTAAAAACTGTTCACAGGATAATAAACCTTTTGTAGCTTCAATATATGGCTTATAATTATGTGTAGCTGATTAACAAAAAATGCAGGGTGTATGTCGTCAGGCGGTAGCCACATGTATGGTTTGCATTGTTCATTGTGACCACAGGCGATGAGACCGACTCACTTTTGATGATCTCGATTGATCGGACGCATTTTTTATTAAACAATAAAAAGTAGACCGCATGCCATATTGTTTGCAATTTATGGCTTTCAATTTTTTTTTTTACTTCCTGATTAGTTTTCTTCCTGCCATTACTCAAGGGCTAAACGCGTGGAATAGTTATTATATGGCGTAATATTTCACGTGTACGAAATTACAGATTATGTTTAATAAGTAACGCACCAGTAAGTCAACAAAATAAGTCATTATTCATAAGTTATTTTTATTGAAATGACAATAATGCAGGGGCCTTGCGCGACGGCCTTCCCGCCGACCGATGGACAAAAGGACAATAGAACAAGCGTGCCGGACAAACGGGACTTAGCACTTTATTTATTTCGCATCCATTAACTTGTCCATAAATTTAACGACATTTGTGTTCAAGGAATGTGGTCAAGGCCCATTTTTCAATATCGGCCACCACAAGCATGATTGATATATAAGCCGGGTCACAGTTGCTCCACTATGAATACAACAAAGTACTTACACGACATTTAGAATGACATAACGCAATATTGCGTCGTTTTGTGCGCAAACATTCGATTGGTATCGGGTTCCCGTAGAATCCGTCCACGAAGCAATACGTGGTAAGTGAGTCAAGGTTGGCGAGTGCAAACCTAAGTACGAAGTAGTAATGACCACGTGTTACAAATAAACACAAAGTGAAGTCGCAATATCGCTGTAATCGGAGTTTGTGGAGCCGAGCGCAGTGGAAAGTTCTGAGAAGTCACGAGGAGCCTCGTCGGCAGTATTGCCGAGCAGCCCGGCAGCCGAATGTTTGCGAGTGTCGGAGCGCGCGGTCAAGGCCTCGCCGACAACACTCGACGCGCATCGGGAACACGACCCGCCCGATTGTTATTGGAACCATATTTGACCACATTATTCAATATCAATCATACATTCGGCATCATTTTTATTACGTACGTGGACTGTCATCCTAGATTGCTTAATTGCGCGTCTATACTAACAATGTGAACTATGTATGCTCAAGTTTATTTAATCCATAATAAATAATATTAAAGAGTACCATGGTTATCTATCGACCAAAATATATGTTATAATACATGTTGGAATTTCGTAACTAACATGTATTTTTACTGTTTAAAACATTATATTATTTATTTATTTATTATTATATGGTTTCTGAAAATTGGAGAGGGTGCAAGCACCGGCTTGTGGCGAAAAATGCCGAGTTGCGACGAGTTTTTCCGAAGCACTGCGAGGTCAGTGCGAGTCAATTACCCCGAGCACGAGCGCGAACGCGAGCGGTGCGCACCGCGAGCGCCGACGACACTGCGCCGATCGGTGCGCCTGCGCAACGCTTCTAACTCAATCTTTATACTATGATTTTTACGAATGATCAAACCAAAATAAGTGACTTATTTATTAAAGTATATATGATAGGTAAACAGACATTAAAATATTCTTCCGTAATTAAAGAACAAAAAGAAACCTATAAGAAATATACACTTGAATAGATTAACTTTAATATGTAAGTTATTACATATTACCGACAAACGAAAACAACCTAATAATGGCTAAAATTTTTACAACAAACATTTTGTATTTGTCATAGTCATGTACAATGTTATTTAAAACGAGTTTTTGACATGCAAGCTTTGGTAGAGGCCACTTGTAGGAGTCAAGGTCGGTGGTCTAGCTTTTCTATGGGGGAAATGCTTCGGCTATTATTCGGACTTTAGTATTAGACCCTGAATATTATGACTAGACTCAGTAAGTCCAAAGTCGACATACGTGTTTATTATTGGCTATAAATTGTTCGTTTCCTATTCTATGCTTCCTGGTGACATCATCAGAAATTATCACTACGTTTCAGCGTAGCCCTCTTGACTTTTAAATATGCGTCGCATTTAACACCCCATTTTTATGTCGGTATACAATAAGATATAACAATATCGTTTGAATAGAGCTAAAAGGTGGTAGAGTCACATTGTTGTTATTTTTTATTTCTTTATGTATGGTCTGGCAATATTCATTTTCTCAAATATGCCTACTCTTTTTTCTCTTATTCCTTTCCATTTTGAAAAACCAGCAATATACCTTCATGTGTACCGGACTTATGCAAGACAATTAAATAAACTAAAAAATGATTCAGCGAGGTGTATTTTTGCTAAACCATTAATAAATGTACAATTATATTTGACTTTTATGTATTTTATCACTCCACCCTGACCTTCTTCCTGGGTTAATGATTTATCCAACCCAGCACATTAATCACAATGTTACATATAATGTTTTAGTTGACGTATATGATTAGAGTGAATAAACATGGCGAAGCCGTGTGATCCGGACGCTCTCAATCGTGGCCGACCTCGGTGGATTCGGCAACCCGTGCCAGGGCCAAGGCCGGTGTGCTCAATTAATAGCTCAGTGCGGCTCCGTGGGGCCCGCGCCCACCGCCCTGCGCCACCACCTTGTGTGATGCCATATTGTACGTTGCTTGTTGTCATACGTTGGGAAGGATTGCTACTAAATGCTAAAACATAAGTACTAGAAGCCATTAGTGTCGTTTGGTGTCCTAATTTATTCATTGAACTAAGTTGGAACGAGTTTATTATTCGGTTTATGAATGCAAATCGGAAAGTACGAAAGAAACAGGAATGGAGGTTTAAAATTCAAATGTAGCCACAAATACACAACATTTCACGAGCAGATCTAAAAATTCGGCAAACAACATGACGTCACTTGGCCTTGGAAACTTGGCAATAAAATATTATTAGACGTGCAAACTGGAAGCTACAATGACCCCGACGTGATTCAATACTTACAATATTAATACCCACAAAACTGGTATTCACGTAATTGTATTTAATATAGACGAATTACTGGACGCGATCGTCGAACGCGGAGATTCAATAAGTTTCCGTGCAGACAGTACGAATGTTGTAGTGTTAAATTACAGCGCTCGTGAGCGACCCTGCCGAATAAACTAGGAGCACTTCCTCGTTTGAATATCGGAACATGTCAATGTCAAACTGTGCTGAATTAGCACCAATGTCAGTCCCAAGGTGATGCACACACAAGGAAACCAGCCACCACTTACAAACACAAGCGCGCGAACAAAAAAAGATCATAGCCATGATTATTCCATAAAACTAAAATAACTATTCCGTTGGACATGACCTTCTAGCTATCCGCTCTTTATTTATCAACATATATGAAGTTGACTTTGGGAAACTAGATGAAGTCGTTATTTAGCCGCTATGTATATATTATGACAACATGACAACAAAACAACGACACAAGCAATAGTTGTATATGTACATATGTATGCATACACAATGAATGATGCTGATGAAGGGGCGAGTTTCTACTTTCGGTCACTTTGCCTTGATATTTACGTCGAAAAACTTCCTGCAATGCCAGAGGACGACCGTGGACAATCCACGATGCACGTTGAGAACTATAGCAGGGCAAATTTATGGAAATATGGTTCGGAGTATTTATATCATTCAAATGATACTAAATTATGAGCACAGGTGTGGCCGGTGGCGCGGATGTTGGTCGTGGGAGCAAGGCTGCGGTTTATGTGCGCATTAATAGAGCTTGAAGATAACGCTATAACGTGGAAGACTTATTGGTCGGAGTGATTCCGCGTAATCAGAGCATCGCGGCGTCTCCCGCGCGATCATGCACTACGGTTGTATAATGGTGGCGCGGCTTGGCGTGGCGGCGTGGAGTGCAGCCACACAGAGCATTACGTCGCTCTACTCACCTACTAGTTACTACTAAGCTGCGTGCAAGAATGAGGAAGTATGTCGAATGTTTCCTAGAGTTACATTTAACTCGTCCTACATATTGTTATGTGTAACGACTTGTCTATATAGGCTATCGCGATTGTAACATTATGTACGATAACGATACATTCTATGTAAAATCGAATGGGGATACCATTCGATTTTCGGCCCACAATAAGCCTCGATTCCCTGAATATCATTCTCGAACTGGTGCGTCTTATTTTCGGAAATCCATATTCGATGAATGCTAGCCCACTTGAACTCGAACTCAATACATTTTTAACCACTTTTAAATGTTACACAAACAGCACGACCAAAACGGAAAAAAGAAATTGCGATTCGTAGAAAAATAAATTTTAAAATGATGCGCTGAAAGGTGAAATTCAAACAAATCATGAAAAACTTTCTGGCAGCATTTACATAAAAAGAAACCGTTTTATGGAGTGATAGTTTTTACGATAAAACGAAAATACAGTGTAAAAGGGGCCTCGGAGGCTCTATGGGTGAGCCGCGCAGTATTGCGTAGTATTCGCTCCTGAAAACGTGTCCGAAGAAAGTTCACGGCCGCGCGTTGACGCCACCACCTGCCGCGCCCCGCTCTCCTGCCACCCCGCCGCGAATCTTCCACACCTCCCCCCTCACACCCCCCCTAACGATCACCTCTTGCGTCCTCAGCAAGGCTCGCAATACTTCCGCCACCCTGACAACCTTCCTCTGCTCTTACCTCGCACCCACACTAATAACGTTTGAACCTTCAGGGACTCATTACTTTCTTAATATATTCCAATTGAATCTCCAAATATTTAAGCAAAATATGGACCTAAATCAATCTGAATTGTTTCGATGGGTATAAAATATAGAAAATTATCCTACCAATAACTAAATGAATATGTTTCATTAAATATGTATAATTTTATAAATGTAATAATAATACAACTTTAGTTACTACTCTACATTTTTGCGTATTTTCATGAACATACGTATTAACACAAAATGTGTTTCTATACTACACAATTGATATTTGTATACTAATAAATGGAATGACGCATTTAATTCCAAGAATATCAGTGTAAAAATCAATACTTGTTTTAACCTTGACCTTGTACAGTAACTGGCAGGCGGCGGGTAACAAATTGTGATAGAGATGTGGCAGCACGAGGGCTGGTTGATCGATATCGATAGCTGAGGCTGGTGCAGGCTGGGCGGGCGGGTGGCCTTGGCTCGTTCGTTGGCCGCAGATCGCGCGACTCGTGTACCGGCCCCGCGATAATTTCGGCAGTTGCGCGCTCGAGTCTACTGACCCCGTCGCTGTTTGCGACGCAAATGCTTCCCTTGACTTTATTTAAATCAACTATACCACCTACTCGACCATACCGAGCTTCTACATGTCTATTTGTTGCCTGTATTTCCATTTGGAATGTTTCGTACATTTTTAATGTTTTCGTTTTGTTATTTTGTTGAAAAAACGTGACTACAATTTTCAAATCAGCACAAAATTTGAGTGAGAATTCAATTGTCATTACATGTCGTGAATAAGTTTGGAATTATGTTTCATTGTAAATTATAATTAAATAAATAAATAACACCCAACAGTCACATACATAGTCCTGACCCCACACTAAGATCGAGTCTTGTGTCGTGGGTACCAGTAACTACGAGAGACTTTTCGGTCTCACAAACACCCAGACCCGGAAGAAATATTTGTGGGCCACACAAACATTTCTCTCGGTGCGGGGATCGAACCCGCGGCCTCTCGTTTCACAGGCGGCGTCTAACCAACTGCGCCACGGAGGCTGTCAGAAATTAAATAGTATAATTTCTTTCTTACGGAAGAGTATCAAAAGTACGCGGAGAAAGTGCAACTTTCGATTTGCCACGGACTAGTTCCAATCACTTTTTAGGGTTCCGTGCCACTGGGAGATCTTTGAAGCACCTGCGGTGCCTTTGCAACCATATAGATCCGAAAATTTGGCACATAATTCGTGATATTTCATGTACAAATAGGTTTTAATATCGATGCAACTAATCATAATTCCTTATAAAAAATACTTGCTTAATTTCTACTAATATTGGAATAAATGGTAAGAATAAAACTGCTAAACGAAGTACTCATGGTACAATACCCCTGTTTCGTAGATAAAATAGCATTGAATGTTTAATATATTAGAACAAATAGAGTACGTTTTATGTTGGCAGATAATTATATAGGAGCACATGACACACACACGTATTTTCGCGGTGTAATAAATATGAAACAAACAGCGGATAATGCGTGTCGAGCGCGATAAATCATAAAACAGTTGGCGTTAAGATAGCTCACAGTTCATTAAACTGATAATCGGTTACTGTAAACATTTCGCGCGTAGGATGCTACTTGTATAAGCGTTATAACCATTTTCGGGCCTGATGTAATTACATTACAGCGCAGCCATTTATTGTTGATACATAATACCATCTAATTAAATAGCGGATTCCTAGGTGGAGCGCGCTAACCTCTCCACAAAAAATAACAATAAAACAGTCGTTCAACTTATACCGTGTCTTCAGACTCGGGTTTTGCAGCATTTTATTAAACAAAATAATTTTGCCAAACAATGGTATTGGATCCAATTTTTGACAATCGTAAGTTACATAATACAGTGGAGGCGGCAATGTGCGAACTTCCTCGAATCCCATATGACGGTGAAACCCACGCGAGTGCACCTTGTCATTAGCAGAAGAAATACGTGTAAAAAATGGTCATTTACGTGGTTTTGAATGTTTTGTGTTTTTTGAGCGTGATATAAAACGCGCACACATTTTTGCCACGCACCGCGCATGCCGCGCCACGCTTATTGTCATTGAAATGTACATTGCATTGATGATACAGGGCTGCACTTTCAAAGTGAATAATTGGCGCGCTTATTTCAAAGGCTTCGCAGCTTTATCGTGCATCCATAAGTACTGTATAAGTACTATACTTCAAACTTACAGTAGTGTGCAAATGGATATCCTATTTTTGAACCACAGCTTACATCAACATAGTTAATACCGGGTATATCAAGACTGCTACCGAAAACGAAGCCGGGTGGTAGTTTTAGTGACTACAAACACAATGCAACTAAAAATTTTGCTAAGAAACGCGACATTAATTTTTAATGATATTTTAAATATCGTCATTTTTGGGTGGTAAATCCATAGATTTTGCTAAAATAATAATTATACTGTTTTATACCTTAGAGTATTTACAAATAAAAGGGTATAACACTATTATTTTACGAAAAAATGTATTTACCACCCAAATAGGGCCAAATAGCCAAATAGGAAAAAATAACAAAAAAAATTGACGCTTTTTTTTTGCAAAATTTTCTATTGCATTGTGTCTGAAGTCGCTTAAACTACCACCCGGCTTCGTTTTCGGTAGCAGTCTTGATATACCCTGTATAATTGTTTCTACACAAATCAGCCTCTGTAAACGAACACAAAGCAAACCATATTACCATTTATCCACACTTTTCTTTTACATAGGACTATGGTAAAGTATTCGCGATACCTATTCGGCATAGCCTGAGAACTGGGGACGTGGGTCATTAGTGGTGGAGTCAGCGACCAGCCGCGCGTGCACTCAACTCGCCGAGTGCGTGTAACGGTGCACCACGTCTCACTGGCGCGCGCAGCTCTACAGCCACACGCGACAACACCATACACCCGCCTTTAGCCTATACTGTGTTATGATTTTGGACCCACTTTTAGTGTTTGCCTATACTGTGTTATCAGTTTGGAGCCGCCTTTAGTGTTTCCCTTTAATTTGTTATAATTTTAGACCCGCCTTAAGTGTTTGTATATACTGTGTTATGATTTTGGTCGCTCTTTTAGTGTTCGTCTATACTGGGATATGATTTTGGACTCGCCTTTAGTGTTTGCCTATACTGTATTGTGATTTTGGACTTAGGCCCACGGCGATGGACAAAGGCAGAGAGTTGGCTGTGTATATGTTTTAAAGGCTTTAGGATCTTCAGAATGTTTACACCCAAAATTGGCTTAAGGTTTAGAGATCTGGCTTTAATACTTTAAAACTTGAACATCAAATTATAAACAAAGGCTATATCACCGATCACACTGTGTCTAAATTCATATTAGAACTTGTCAGAGAAGTTCTACTCAGCAAAATTTGAGTCTCAAAAGCCTTGGAAGACAACACACCCGCCTTCTAAACCATAACTAAATTTGGTCAAACTTTACAGACACATGATCCGATCGAATGCGCATCCTTGGTGTTCCACTAATTTCGACATCATCGTTACCAAGTAAAATGTTGACGAACAATACTAAGTTCCTTTTCTCGAAAAGCAAACAATGCAAAATTAAGACAAGAGAATTGAAAGCTTGTTATAGTTTATTGACGAAATTATTAGCCATAATGAATTCACAGAACGCCCTCAATAGGACATTTCTTTCTGTCACATCTTTTGAACGAGCTTTTTTCATGGAGCAGTTTTTGTCTTGCCGCAATTTCAAACATTAAAATAACAATAGAAGAGGAATAAAAGAAGCTGCCCTCGTCGAAAGTGTGGGTTAAATGTTTTCGTGTGCCCAGACGGTCGTGACCCATATTGTGCCGTCCTCAAAGAAAACGGGCGAATTAATGCCATCTGCTTATGTGTAACAATAGCACGTAGGAATAAACTAACCCTTAACTAGAAAACTTCCTTTAATATTTCTTTTAAAGCAAAATTTTTATAATTTTCACAAAAAAGCAGGTAAAAAGCAAATTCGTCCATTCACAGAAAAAAAAATCAATTGGATTCGAGCTACCCTTTCCTTTATCTCGGATTTCACAAACAGGTAAGGTCCAAGTTTTTTGCTAAATGTGAATCTTTGTGCAACTTTGTTCGCGATATCTAAGTTTGCGATGCATTGAAAAGATGCGAGGAATTATTGTTTAATCTAAACCTTTCCGACGACAAAAAAATCTATAGATTGAACTTTTTATCATTAAGTTTTTTAACTTCCTTTTGTTAAATGGGTTCGTAACCGACATTCCCATATAGGTGACGTATTGTGCGCTCTCAAAACGATATCGCGATCCCGAGGTGCCCTTTCAAATATGCGACGTAATGACAAAATATCAGCGGGATGCTATGCAATATTTTCACAATATAGTATTCTTATATTTTATGTTTTTTACATTCAGTTTTAGATTGCAATAAATCAGGTAAATGAATCTAATGTAATAATATTTTAAGAAATAGTATTTTTCACACAAAAATTAATTCTGTCCCTGTGTGAACACTTCAACAATAGTGTTACTTAAAAAAAGTGGAATGAATAATACAAATGGTCACCCATTGTCCAGCGATATTTAACGCAACGTCGATTTGCAATGACTTTTATAACTTTAATGAGCAACTGTTACGGTTTCTGTGGCCAAGGCTATTGTCTAAACTCCGCGGGTTGTGTAAATATGGCATTTACAAGAACAAGTAACTTAGTGTGAGAACATTGTTGTAATCTTTTCCTCGATGTTCTTCGAAGTGGGCAAGGCGTGGCCGGGCGTTTGTGGCTGTGAGTGTAGACAGTATAACTACACGACAGTCGACACACAGCGGCGAGCGCAGTGTCCACGCATGTATGTGTACGGAGTCCAGTTGCCGTCGAATTAGTAAGCACGATTGCACGACAATCGCGGCATGATGACGGCAGCTCGCGGGTATAGGGCGAGCCCCGTTAGGACGGGGTGACTGACTCCACCACTGCAACCTGGTGCATTGTGCTCTAACCAGTACAAGTATTACGTGTAATCATATCAAACGAGCCAAATACTTTACCGATACGAGCGCGCATCTGCGCTGTGTTCAAATTGCGAATGTCACTCACCTGCAACAAGGAAAATTCAATGGTTAGTGCATGTCATTTCATACTTGTGAATATATTATGTTGAGTGCAAGGAGTCGAGGTGTAAGTCGATCGATTTCGTAAACGGTAGTGGTAACACGGTGACGGTAATCAGCGAGTACGTTCACACCTCACATAATCTATTAAAATGCTAATGTACGTATTGTCTCTAAGTCAAAGTCGATTAATGGTATGCATATATTACAATTTAAATACGAAATTTAACTGATCTATTGAATGTTTTCTTCGACACAGGAAACAGGGAGGGTCAACGTTCTACTTGGTGTCGTTCACTGTCGAAGGTGGCTACTGAACCCGAGCTGGGCGTCCTTGAAACCGCCACCAAAACCGCCAATCACCATGTACATGTTACATTTCGCATTTCACGACCATTCGATTATTAAAACCGATAAATAAAATCCACATACATACATTGAACATATAAACCACGTTGTATTTATTTCAAAGTTTACAGAACGGTTTTTGAGAAATATGTGAACTCTTTTTAAAAGCTTTATTTAAAAATGTAAACACAAAAAAATAAAAAAATAAAAAAAATTCCCATCTAAATATGTAGATCCGTGTATTTACGGGCGTATTTACTAATATCAATAAATAATTAAGAAAACAAAAGTTTATTTGGTAATGTTTTTGTATTAACGAAATAACTAGAAATAGTTGCACGTCATTAGGGTACTAGATACAATCGGATGTCGTCATTGATGTAATAATTGCTGGTTGCTAAACATGTTGTTATATGACCATTGTTAATTTGTTGCATTCAATATCAGTCATGTTAGTTAGTTAGTTCAATATCAGTTAGTCATGAATACATACTAACATAAGCTAAAAAGTATCTACGTATATTTCGCGATTATTTTTATATTATATGATTAGGAAATGGCCGTACTAATAAAAATAATCTTTACTTGAACTAAATTATTTGAATAAAAGTAAAATTTCCCAAAAAAAACATTAGTGTTTGATATCAACTATCCAGTATTGGTACTAAACCAAACCAAACTCTATAGTTTGGTTATCTATAACACAATACTGAATACTGAATGTACATTGGTTTTGATCCAACTTGACGTCTTGAAAGAAGTATTTTTTTTAATTTACGGCAACCCTGCAGTTTTTGATAGAACTTTAATAAATTTAAAAATCAAGAAAATATACCATAGTATTTTAGAAAACGTAATTGTTAATTCTAAAAATTTAGAGCTGATGAAATCAACCTTACTAGAACATAATACTTGCAATCAGTACGTGTTGTTAAAATCCATTAATTTTAACACTTTTGAACAGGAATGTAATTTATAAATTTCTTCCTGGACAAAATAACGGTTGAATCGGAATGGTGTCAAGCCCACGTGTGACTTGTTAAATGGAACGCAAGGATTATGCCATAGTTATTCTTAATGTTGAGTTCAGTGAGTAATTTCCGGATAAAATTGGCGATTCGTAATAGAACGAGCAGCTCGGCAGTAGGCACCGAGGTAATAATAAGATTTATATTATGTGCGAGGCCTCGGGCCAGTGACCGCCGCGCGCCGCCGAAACTCAAGGTCTGCGCATCGCGGCGTAAACAAGTGTCCACGTATTGTACATTATATGTACCTCACTATATATCTACGTTGTACATACAAAATAAAAAAAATGATAGTATACGCAAATATGTGTTGTATGACGAAGTATCAACAGAGTCGAAAAACTATGAATCTATTCAGAGCTGTACATTTGGTTGCTGTATTTTAGTGTCAAAGTTACTTTTACTGAGGCCAAATAGAACAAAAATATGTTGACTACAAAAAGTCAAACTACGTATGGATAGTAGAGAGCTGGTATTTTACTTTACGTAATTATATATTTCATCAACTTTGCTTAAACTCAGAGTATGTTGTGTACATACTTGTCGCTCACGTGTTCGCTTCTAATGATGTATTATATCATATTACAATTATTGATAATTTTCAAAGTCAGTATACATGTGCCACGTAATCGTCAGTTTTTATTATTATGATAACCTCTGACATCATCCGAGCATGTGATACTTTCTTCAAGTTATCAGTTTTATCATCATGTTTAAAGAATAAAAAATGTTTCCGCCGACCTGCAATGTTTTAATGCCAAACAGACGTGCACCAATTATTAGATGATGAATAAAAACAAATCCTATTAATAAACAGTCGTAGTGAAATCATCGCAATGTATAAAGAAGCAACAGATATCCTTGAATTGTAAGAATTATGCACAATGGCACAAGTTCGATATCGCATGTAAATCACTCGCTTCACACATGGGGTCATTTGATAAACAGCCGTGATCGATGATTCGTATCCGCTTTTTTTTATTTTCAACTTATTCAATTCAATATCAATATTTTAAGGGATAAATATAAATGTAGCAGAAGTGAAGCTACGCGAGGCTACGACGCGGCTACGTTCACTGTTCAGGTTGATCTCGTAGCGGGTGTAGAGGGCGCAGCCATAGCGAATGGGGAAGGTATGCCAGTGAGCCAGTGTAGTAGCACAGGCTGCTCGCTCGAGGTCTGTAGGATAGGCGATCGAGCGATTTGGGGAAATGGCCCAACGGTTACGGGGCCGCGCACGGCTCGTTTTATCTGATATGTCATTGGACTAAGGCGAATGGATCATTACTTTAAAAGCGGCACGAATTTCTATTGATAAAAATATGTTAACATATTTATACAAGCTATTATAATTGGGATTTGTACGTAAAACATATTTGTCTCTGTGTGAAAGTCGGGTGTGCTGAACTCTTTCATATTTATTTAACAACAAAGAAACTCGTCTACTTTAGTGGGTGAACGTAATAGCATTCCAAACATTCGAGAACGTTCTAGCCAAACATATTTAGAAACATTAATTTCTTTATAAGGTCAATGGCACTTTATCATTTCCCCTTGAAATTATCGCTGTCTCTACGAAATTATTATCGTATTCAGCTTACCTATTTTCGTGCGATAAGCAAAACAATTCTTTATAAGTTGGATTGAAGGAAAACGTGACATAGAAAATATATGGCGAGATAATATTTTGAACAATGAAATGTACCTATGCAATATTTTATACCCGACATTTCTTTCATTTAATAGATTTATGAATAGTATATTGTTTTATTTATAAAAATTAACAATACAAATATTAACCTGTAAATAAATATAAAACTGTGTAGTGCAATTTTTAGTATGTGTACAATTTGGATTTACCGACTTTTGTGGGGCTTTTGTAAACCTTAGGGCTTAGCACATGACGACCAACTCGAACTAATACACTGAATAAAATACATAAGAAAGCAAGCTCATGCAAAAAATGTGTTTCTCTACTTTACATATCTTGATTTTTGGCAAGAGTCTGGCTAAACTATTTTAAATATCAAAAAACATTTTTCACCTCATGCAATTGCTGGTCGAAGTAACTAATTTTGAACGCTTTGTCCGTGTTATACGTGTTATGCATACGTGGTTTTAAAAAGAAATAAGTAAATTAGTAATAAATAGTTCATAAAGTTGCAAAATTGATCATCAATTGAAACACATGTAAATCTATACCATGTATATCTTCATTTTATAAAGTAATATGTCGTGTATAATGTATATTTATAATCACCTGATTAATTACCTAATTGTTTTATGAATTTGCATATATTTCCAGTCTTGACGTAATTGAAGGCCCAGTTCATTGAACGACAACAAAGTGTAATAAAATTTTTGACGTGTATGCGAACAAACAAAAGAGAAATGACTTATCGCAATCAATTGATATGACAGTCGTATCTGAATGATTGGATCATTGGCAACAATTATCCGTTGCCAACGTGAAAGTTATCGATCCCGCGAAAACATAATATTGGCAACAGAAAGCAGCTTAGATAGAATTGTTATTGTTATGTTTATTGTTACAACTTTAGAATAACTATTATATTTTTGTTTATGTCAGGTTACGAAATAACAAAAAGAAAGTTAAGGAAAGCGTTATGTTATTGCAATTGTAGAGAAAAATATATCGATAGCGATAGAGGCACAGATGGCGCGTAGCTGTAAGAAACTTAATCTTTGGCGACGTCTTCCTAGTTGCTTAGTTCACCTGCGTTACGCGATACGCGCGATCATATGTCGTGCGACTTAATGTGATTTTCTGGCGTTTGCACGACAAAGCACCGACGGCCTGGGCTGCTGTCGTTGACCTTACTGAACTTTCCACTCAATAAACTTGATCATCGACTCATGATGAACCTAAGCTCGTTATGCGCTAAATTATGTAACAGGTGGATCGAATTTCCAGTAACGCACTCGCCATTACCTATCTACTTGAACATTATAACAATTTACAATTTTAATTGTCATACTTAGTATGACACATTTCTTGTGAACTCTACAACAATATGTGGTCATTACACAATAATGAATGTAAAAAGACATACAGTCTTATTGAGAACCTCCTCCTTTTTTGAAGTCGGTTAATAAGAAACAATCCAGTGGGTTTTTATGAATGCATTGGTATGACAACAATTCGGTAGTGGTACAAGTGCATCGTATATTTAGCCGCGGGCGCGGACGCTCGGGCTGCATTAGAACTCAGTTGGCGTGGCACATAATGCAACGTACACGTACCGGTTTACCTGTTCCATAGTTACTCGTAGATAATGTGATACGCATGCGTAGCGCGTAATCGGACAGGATTCGCACGGTGCGAAGTGCAAACCGATGCATCGCAGGGTGTGCGGCGCGCGGCGTGCGAGCGAGACGCACCGAGTTCAATGGTATTTGATATAGTGCACTGGAGTTCTTTAACCCTTTAGCCTACCTGCGATTCTTGCGAATGAGGCAGTCCGGCCGTTGTCCCTGACTGCGCCACTATCAAGCACGTATCTTTATAGGTCGATGCTAGGCACCGCACCGCGCGCCAGCACCGACGCCTAGCTTCTACATTCTAGCCGACACCATAATTTAAGTGTAACTTTTATGCACCAACTGAATGTTAAGATAAGGAAAACAATTGTGCAGCCGGAAATCGCGACAGTTACAAAGCTGGCTTCTTCATACTCATATTGATGAATAATGCACCACAAATGTGTTGTTTTATGTATCAGGTATATGTATGGGAAGTATGTTTAGTCAATTGTTCAAATTACCTAATATTATTATTACGTACAGTACATAATACATATAAGGAGCATACAAGTTTAATTCCTCGTTAAAACCACGATAATGTTAATAAAATGAATCATCATAAATAAAACACACTATATTGCCCTGCATCAATCAAATTGCCTCGCATAAAGATAACTGAAAAAAATACACACAGCGCATCACATTACAGAACAGAATGATGTAACCATTAGCCGGCAGGGCATGCGAATCACGTACTATAGGAACTGAACGCATGTCAACTATAATCTAGGATTTTAAAAATTCGCAGCAGGTGTATAGGAGGAGGTCGCGGCGAGGAGCGGGGTGTCGCGGGGGCGGGGGCGGCACGGAGTGGGGCGCGCGGGGGACACTGGACTCGTTTCCGTTGTTTCGCAATACCGCGGGTTCAATGACGCCTCCATACTTATAATTGCTGGCGTGTCATGAGCGTGCTCTCGACCCCTTCACTTCTCACTGCTCTGTCTCGTCCTGAAAATATGTCTTAATGGAATGCGATGTGTACTGTTGACACGTCATTCCAATGTAGCACTCACTCAGATCGCGTTAAGTAGGTATCAGTGACAAAAAATGGGACGTCTTTATTTTGTTTTGGTTTCTCTGTTTCTAGAAACATTGTAAGTAGACCGATCATAGTCGAAAATAAATGATAAAAAATTCATATGAATATTTTTCAGCACGCAATCTCAAAATTTTGATTAAAATGTGGATCACGACTAAAACTTTCATTTTAGCGCCTAAACACTGCAGTGTTCAATATGCAGACGAGATCCGTCACGCAACATGCCATACGTATTGGCCGATAATTAATTATTCAGAGATGAATTGTTCCAATCTAGAAAGGGCAGGCAAATAGCCGAATATTGACTCAACTAGTGACCCACAAAGCAGATAACGAAGAAAGTAAACAGATAGATACAATAAATAATTCATGCACACAATAAATACTAATATTGTTTTGATATTGACCCATTTACAATAATAACTTGACGCATTCGATAAAAACATTTCCAATTCAAACGCGTCTCGATATTTGATTCCTTTTCGGTTATTTACATTCGGCGAATTGAATTCTACGCTTCCGTGAAATCATTATTTCGTCGAGATTCTAGAAATGTTGTGTTTTCCTTTTATTCAATTTGAATTATTGTATCGAATGTTATTAAAATGTATCTAAGAATTGGCAGATACAATATTTATAGTACAGTAATCGATTTGAAAGCTTTCATTTAAGACGTCACGTCACTTGCTCCCTACATCTACCGCTCAAGTTACGCTATCCTAAAATAAACGTACTATTTGTGGTACATTTTCTAATCGTACATACGTCCAAAATGGGTTAAAGTATGTCGTGAAAGCTGTAAAGCTAAGCAGGCGCCGCGGTGCGGGCGCTCGCGGCGTTGACCTCGCGCCGCGATCGACGACCCACCGCTCTTCACCGATGCCAACTAGACACGATACTATTCTTCAACCACATCTATCACTAATCAAACAGTATTGCCAACATCACTGAACGAGATTTAACAACGTATTTTTAGCCTTAGATTGAAATAAACATTGATTTACACTCGCCTATCTTTGTCAACGGATCGTAAAGTTATTTTTGTGTGATTTGGAATTAAAATATTGTTTGTTTATACAATTTTACTATAAAATTTATTCTAAAGAAAGTTACCACATTTTTTAGACTTTGCATTGTATTAAAAAAAGCATTAACTTTAGGTTTTTAATTCTTCCAATGTGGTGCTGTTTACTCATTGATAAAAATTTATATTGAACTCCGTCAGTTCTAACACAAAGATGTGCGTTCATAATAGTGGATTAGAATATTTTCAAATATGAATGCAAGAGTGGATATGTGATGCGCGGCGTGCAGTGTGCAGCGAGGAGTGAGCTGTGGAGTGGAGTGGTGTTTCGTAAGCGGCCGTGGTCGATGACTCCGAACGTTCTAGTACTACATCTCTCCGCCGCGTTACGTAACCGCGAGAAAGTTGACATCCGCCCGTGCAACGTTCCGGCCAACATTTTCAGATCAAGTCAACGTACGATGCACCCTATTTAGCACCAATTCAAGTTCGTCACATATTTTGTAATCTCTATAATACAGCGCGTATACAGCGGCCCTACGCCGACGCTTCCTCGGTTCAACATCGCTCTCTAATTATAATACAACTCATACAAAGAATGGGCTTCCTGTACATATACAACGTTTTTATGCGTTGGGAAGCTTAGAATTTTATGTCAGCCTACGTACATTTTCTATGAAAGGATTCATGCCGATGCACTCGCCCCATTTACAGCAGATTAAACTCGCGTCTGGTATAAAAATATGTCCCTATCAACTGAACAATAATAGCGTGGGGCCGTCATGTAATGTCATTGTCACAGCGTTATCAAAATCGAGGACATTTTTATATAATTCTGGGTCAATGTACCGACGCAATGTTTTGTTCGGCTTATCGCAGCTATGCTATCGAGCGAGCTATGTATGTCACTGATAAAGTAGCCTATTCCTTTGTTTGTTCGAATGGAGCTGCGAGAATGTACTGCCGAATAGTTAATCCTTAGCTTTTGGAGGAGTTTCGTAGATGATTGTACTTGATTAGTAACACCTGTCTTATTTACGAATAAATTACTATCAGTACGTTAATTGCTTCTCCAACGTCTCAGTTATACGGATAGGCGTGTGTTTCAAAACTTAGTGTCAACGCACTTCTTAAACATGAGTCAGTGTACGTCGCCACAGCAAACGAGGTGTAGCACTAGCGACTAGCGGGCCACGTTGACATCCACGCTAATCGACATCGCCAACAAATCGCACGGCACATGATTAATTGTTCAAGATGGCTTTTGAAACCAGTAACTACCGAATCCATTGTCGGCATTCGCAGTGATATAAAAAAGATTTCACACTTTCAACGGAAAAAGGATTTAATGGTTTTTGCAAAAAACTTCATTGGATAGTTTAATTTGTCACATATTTGTACCTATATTTATATGCGCTTAATTATCAAACAAGATGCGGGTAAGATAATTCAATAACAAATTTGAAAAAGAGCTATTACGTGCACCAACTAATTCAAGATAAAGCCACATTTACACTTAACATATTACAAAAGCTGAACCTTATATTTTGCGATAATTAGCAACCCAACACTGTATAATAAATAATATGATAGTGTAGGTACTTCATATTTTAAAAGCAGTATGATCAGATGACAGCAGTATCTCTCTCTCTGTCTCTCTCTTCAGCCATCGGAAGTCCACTGCTGAACATAGGCCTCCCCATACATCGCCACATAGATAATTACTGCTGTGAGATAAATATTATGTTGGGCTTAGTCGAGCGGGGTGACTGAACCACTCGGTCAGATTATTTGTCCAATTGTGTTTGTAGATTCGCTTCAAGGACGCGGTTTACGTCAGCTAGGGTAATGTACTAACGCAGGATTTTGCGTCACCGAGCAATTTTCACCTCTATTACTCACAGATAAAGTCGATTATGCAAATGATGTAAATTACCGAGATGAACCTCGCCGCAAAAGGTTATCGAAGATTTGTTAACTTTGATATCTAGATAATTGCGAGTTATTATAGGTCTATTATACCCGGATGGTCATTTTTTAATAAGGTTGTGTGAAAAGCAACATTTTTACTAATAAAAAGGTAACGGTCTTTATTACGTGGGAGTTAAGTGTCATGATATCCAAAATGATAAGAGACTCTCAACACATACAAATTCTTTGTGTTTCGTGTTTATTGAGGTAATGCGTATTTTTGTTATTTCTTAAATGGGTAAATTATATGACAACGCCGGCGGAATAATTATCAGCTTCAAGAAATACTTGAGCATGGACGGAAATTATTTATTAGTGATCAAGATTTATAGTTTCAGAAGCAAAAACATAACCATGTCATTGATACGCGGCTTGACGCGATAAGTTCTCCAGTTATCACGGATGCAAGCAGTTCACGGTGAAATTTCGCCTGATAACGAGAAGTCATTGATTCAACATCTCCAAGGTCTATCACATCGTAAAAGATTTGGTATCTCTTGAATCTCTCAAAGTTGTCACATTTGTTATGTGTTGAAAAGTTGAGGCATCCATATTGACATAAAAAGGCGACAGTTGGCTGAGAAAGCTTTTTGACAAATATCTTCACTTTCTGAAACGGTAGTAATTAACGATCAAAGATACTGTCATTTGAATGGAGAACAATTTGATATTAATAAGCCACAGTCATGTGTTTCAATTGTATTTCATTTGAAAGGATGTAAATGGGATTGATAGCATGTGTACGCGCTTCGAGAGCTGATGAGTACGGGAGCTACGATGCACGGGAGTGTACGGCGGTGTACGGCAATGTACGACGATGTCAACGCGGTCATTAACCCCGCACCACCCGCGCCCTCGCTCGCAACCCTCCCGGTTCAGCTGTCTGGTGTCTTCCAAACTTAAGCTTATTTAAATAAGTTTCTTTATGCCACGCTCTGATATCGAAGTAGGGAACGTTATTGCTTGTGATTTCCTGTCAGGAGTTACACCCCCTCAATTTGAATTAGCCTATTTTACACGCTTTATATTATTTTAAGGTATATTTGAAATGAAAATCGATGTAAAAAGTACGTTCAATTTAAAGTTACGCTGTGTATAAACTCACCTAGCCTTATTAGGCGGCAAGATATGAAAATGAGATATTGTTCCGTGATGTTTTCTTGCAATATTCGTAAACAGATGCCCTCATGAGATAGCAAATATTTAAAGTGTTACACTACTTAGTATTTAGGCGGTGAGGTCGCCGGCTGGACGTACTCATAGCTGGCCAGTGTTGACCCACGTAGATCATAATCAACATTAAAATAGGCATATGCTATAAAAGCTTATAAGCCGTTGAATGATGATCGCCGAAACATTAGCCGATGCAGGCTCATCAATTCAGGACGTGTCGCCCGATCCTATCAGCGCGGCCGCAGCCCGCTCAGGATTGTTCTAGACCAGACCCGTACAGTTACCTACCTAACGGCACCCGAACGTTTCCGTGTCCACGCAATCGCATCTATATTAAACATTACACATTAATATTACACCATTTCCATTGTAAAACACATGAAATCCATGGATCTATCAAATTATTCTTCTATACCTAATCACTGATATACCTAAAATATTTGTTGTTGATGAGTGAAGGTAAGCGCCAAATATATTTTTACACTCCACGTGACAATAATGAGACGTAACAATTATGTATGCGTGAATCATATTAATCGCAATTCATGAAATATGTTTATGTGTAGTGTTTATGACGTGCGTGGAGTGTGGCGTGTGATGCTCGTAGAACATGTGTCCGTGTGTGCGGGAGCTTTAGTTTTCGCGCCAGTTAGCCGATATAGGGGAGTCGCGCACGCATGGAGCGGGCAACGACCGCGGGAACTTGTAACTACATCCACGTGCTCACGTCAAAAAGGACTTAACAACACATTGAAGCGGCGCCGTTACGACACTTTCAGGCCGCGCGCGCTGTTACCGAGCGCTTTGAACCCACACACGACAGGGCACACGCGTTCTTTACAATACCGATAGACCTTCCGCATTATAACGTGCTTAATATAAATTGACGGCTTGTCGCCGCGTGCACGTCTTCGTTATCTGATCTTCGAGAAAAACAAACCCATCGCGCGAAATGCTACGTTTCGCGCATTCATTAAACACTAAAAATTATATATAATTGGATCGGTATTGTTACTTTCTCATATTTTATTTCCGAAATTAATAAAGCTTTTTAAAAGATTGTGCAATCGCCCCATCGCGACGTAATGTATGATACAACAGAATATTAAATGAGAGATGATGTAACGCAGTGATACACTCGTGTAAAATTGATGAATTATTGTAAACGCGACATCACGCCCAATGAAATATTTAATCTGCGAGTTCTGCGAATGGCCTTTGCCGGAAGATGTCATCGTTTCAAAGTCGTGCGGAGAAAGGTCTGAGAAATTCCTTGTGTTACAACATCGGGCCAAGTCGACGGCAGGAATTAGCGTGCGGACACTACGATGGAAATGGAAAATCGCGAAATGCAGCAGGGGGCCATGGGGCGCAGTGCGGCGGGGGAGGGGGCGGGGGCGCGGGGTGCGACGGCGGAGGGGGGGCGGCCCGGGCATTCGCGTGCACTGGCCTATATGCAGTGCGACGACACCGGCGCCCGGGAGCGATGCACTCTCTAAGTACCTCGTGGTGGCGCGTACTCGACGCACACTGCAGCACACACCTATTTTTCCCTACGTGCAACTGTGTAGGGCGCCGACGAGTCTCTTTACACAAAAAGTTTACTTGAAAGGAATACTTTCATCAAGCTGAAGGAGACTGAAACACTTCTGAACGCGTACATACATTATACGTACTCTCTTTTAACGAAAAAATTGTATATTCCCACCACATCTTTTGGATCTTTTACTTGGAATCACGCTGAGCAGTGTTTGTTACGAAACCTTCCTTATGGCTTATTTTAGCAAACTTACGCAAATATTTATATTTTTGTTTATTTTATACACGCCGGGTGTGTAACGGTGCGTAAATGCGAACAAAAAATAATGCCCTGAGTCCTGACACACTACATATTATAAACATTAAATGGTTTTTATTTTGATTATGATGCTTTTGAGAGTTTAACATGCTTTTATGTCGACAAATAGTTTCGTTTCTTATTTGTTTCCATAGATTGTTATTGATTTAAGAATGAAATGTTCGTATATTATCAACATGTAAATTTTCTGTGGTACAATACAAGCTTTCAGCGAAACTATAGAAAGGGATGAAATTAGTGCTAACAAGAACTTTGAAGTTCTCCTAACGTAATTCTATCTAAAGACGTGAATTTCATTTTTAAAAATTAACTTATTCTTAAGATTCCATTTAACGTTAATAAAAAACATGAGCTATCGGCATAATCATATTACATATTGTGTATCATGCCGAGCCGAGCGGCGGTGACTGAAAGTACCCACACTTGACTCGTTGCAAAAGTAACATTGATGGTGTGACGTTTGCATTCAAGCGGCGGCAGAGAACCGTAAATGTGGAACGGATATAGATGCACCACGACGGAATATGCATGAAGCCAATGGAGCGGGGTGACCGTGCGTGGTGCGACCACTTGCAGGGTGCTGACGCCGAGCTGTTCCGGTCTGAATGAAAGGCCTGACTCATGCGTCAGCCGCGCACGACTGACTGCTGACACCACCTCAGCTCACGCATCAGACATGCACGCATGCATGAGATATTTTTTTTATTGCAAACCAATCAGCTGGCCTGATGAGGTAAGTGATTGACGCCGCCCAAAGACATATCACTCGGATAGTAGATGGGTTCTCGCTCAAAATAGAGTAAGGAATGAAAAGAAAAAAGGACGAAAGTGGTGTTGGGAAATGGAATCTCATTACATAGGTTATGCTTTGATACTTTGAGACGGAAACAAGATACAATTGGAAATTGTAATCAATTGACAATGTCATTCCTTGATGAATCAATTATGCAGTTGTCCTAAAGCATATGACGAAGGTGAAACACATTTGTCACCAGTCGAAATTGCACTTATTATGAGTACGACATACTTTGCTTTAAAAAAATATATCGTCTATGCCTGCGTCTATCTATAATCACACTACATTTCTAGACAAAGATAAAAATGAGTCGTAGAAATATTGACTAACATTCCATGGATTTAAGACTAATCACGGATTTAATAAATGTATGTGAGATAAAAAACGCAACTCTTATAATCACGAAAAACAAGTTTTGAAATGGAAAAATCGTATGAAAAATGTTTTAAGTAAAAAGAGTTTTCTTCGGTATTTTTTCAGAGTTAACAATAGAACGATGTTTTGGTGGTGATATAAGTGTAATAATTATTTAAAAGGATATAGAAAACAAAGTGATAAATAAATGCAATCCATTTAAGACAAGCTGAAAGAGCATGAAATCTAAGACAATATAATTTATCACGAATTATACCAAATTGAAAATAAAAGCGAATGGAAAACATAATTATGTTTTTTATGACTAATTTGTAATAATCTGACAAACCAAATAGGACCTACCGCGTTCGGTATCAATAATGCAAAGGAAATTTATTCGATTCAGAACAACACATGAAAGGGCAAAGGTGCTTAAACTGCTGCGTCACAACTCAAAGGTTACGTAACTCGTACAATGATAACAAAAACAATGAAGCACTCACCTGCAACATCAGGTGGAGGCAGGTTATTAGCGGGAGTTTCCATACTGATTGCACATCGGAAAAAAAACTGTTTTGAAAAGTTAGGTTATAACCGGCGCGCGACCGACAACGCTTTGGCGCGAAAGTAGAACCGCAGGACGCGGGAGAACGCGTGGGCGAGCAGCGCGCATGCGCCCCCGTGACGTCAATGGCATCCCCCTCGCCCGCCGCCCACCGTTAATTAATACCGCTTCTACAATAACCCATCAATTAGTCATGTGAAAGGTTTTCTTTGCACTATTCATTTAAAAGACACATTCATTCTGATATAAAGTCATATAGTTATCGCTGCACAAAATCTTTGTGTCCACTTTTTTCTGGGGTCATCAACCTTTCCTCAGTAGATTCTGTTATAAAGGAAACATGTAAAGAAGTAAGTATAACTATCCGCCTACATACAAAAGGAAAATGTTATCGTGCCTAGTGCGAGATGGGTAAATGGCGGGGGTCGGCGGAGTTCACGGCCACGCGCCACCCGCGCCACCCCGCGCCGCTGCCACCCTCGGTACCCACACTAATCTAGAACCCCTACGTCTATTTTTAGTGTCCAGGCCTCGGCATTTATAAATTAAAAACCTCACTAACATGCGTACGTTATTTGCATATATGTGCGACAATTACATTGTACATTGTTCTTGGAACGTGTTAATTGTTATATATAGTGAATAGGTACATACGTTACGTTATGTGTTGTATAATGATTTGCACAGAATGAAGTTAAAATAAATATCAGGTAATTTGTTTAACGTGCTACAAATAACTACAAACCTTTTAAAACACAAGTTTTCGTTACAGAAATTCTAATAAACTCGAATTTAATCTATAAGAACTGCAGCAGAAAATATTATTGTACTTCAATATATTCCAATTGTATGATAACGAGGAAAAAACTAATGAAACTTCTTTAACTATAAGTTGAATCATAAATAAAACTATTACTACTGGAATTTAATATATTGAATGATAATCATGTTATGATTTCAGTTTCAAAGTTTACAGGAAGCGAGCGACATCTATCGAAGAGGTACCGTAAGTAACCTACTCGGCGCTAGATGGCGTAACGCTCTGTTATCGCGTTCTGTGATCAAACTACCTGAGCCTAATATGAAAGAATGAAATAATAAAGCATGATTTTAATCAATTAAATAAAATTTCATTAATTAAAGTGAAGATGAACACACGTGTCATTGACATTGAACTAGGCATTACAATGTATATTTTTGGCAATCAAAAATATGATTTACACAGCTGCGTATTTGGCATAATTTAATTAAAAAAGGCAATGAAAGTATTAAATAAGTTACTTTTTGACATCTCTGGTATAATTAGTCATTAAAAAAATTTGGATTAAATATTAGAGCATGCTATAATATTTTGCGGCGTAGGTGATCTATCTAAAAACATTTTCAGATTACTACGTTAGTGAAAACATGTAAAGAAGGAATGTTCGAATGAACAGAGATATTACAGTCGTCATCAGTAAATGTGTGATCAGAAATGTAAGTATCAATATATTTATATCACCATCTGATGCCTATATTAGTGAATAACAAATTAACAGCATGAGTCACAAAGAAAAACCGGGCTTATTTTACGTCCCACGCTGTTTATTACCAATATTATGGAATTCCAATTGTGTCTTAAAACAAAACATAATGCAAATTAAACGGAAAAGCACCTGCCAATTGATTGTGACGCGGAGGTACGCAAGTGTCGGATGGCCTGGAAACTTTGGGCAGGGGTGAGCTGGGCTGGGGTCGTTGACCTCGCTCCCTAACCTACTCTGAGATTATTTAGAGCACATGGGTCGCGACTCGCGCCACCACCGATACAGCCTGCAACATCTGGGTCAGCACTGACTCATGACACGACCCACTGTAGTTAATCATCGACGCGGATAGAGTAAGCGTAACCATTACGTAGTCATGTTAGTGCCTACCGCCATGTTGCGAAGGATTCGACCTATTTTTTCGTATGACGTACAAATAAAACGTGATTAAGCTAAGTGATACAAACACGCAATAATATACCCTACTTTTAACAAGATTCCGTTTTGAACGGCTTGCAAACGATAATGCTGCTATTAAACTGCGTTTTGTGATAACGATTTGCATTTAATGTGTCTGTCTACACCAATAGCTATTTGTATTGTATCTAGAAATATTATTAGAGATATAAGAGATAAACCAATGTTAGCAAAACGTAGAGTAAATACGCGAGGGCACACGAGTTAACCAAAATAAATTCGGTTATGAATGTTTATACATCAAGAGATGGCGATAAAAAATGAGGTAATGAACACAATGTTCGGCATTCTCAATAAAGTGTAGGTTTGTGTAGCGAAGGAACGCGAGCGGGTCAGCGGGACGGGAGAAAAAACCTCGCACGGATTGTAGAACATCATGTGTATTTCTTCATCGAAACCGCACCGACAGCGGCTTAATCACCACAATACGGTCAATAGCAGTCATTAGATGTAGTCGTTATCTGACGTGACGAATGTATATTATTAAAAAATATTGTTGTACACAAACAAATTGTCTTTGTGTATCAATAAGGGGAAAATTAAGTACAAATGTAAAAATAACTAAAGTATTGTGTTGATAAGTTGGTCATGTTGAAATGATGGGTATTTTCCGCTGAGTGTGCCTGGACGAGAGATCCGCACTCCGCGCGATATGACGCGAGCGCAGATCGAATTGGGGTCAGGGCGGCGCGGGCGTCGACCCGCAGCCTCTCGCAACACTCCCCCGCGCGCCGCACACCCCGCGCTCCCCGCATCACCTCCTTACCCCAACATAAGTTCTAAATTACCCCATTCCGGCCTATTATTTGGCCTGGTTTTGTTTCTTTGTATTCCTAACTTTCTCTGCAGAAGTTTGCCTCGTAACATCTGGGATAAATAGGTTAAAGGTTTTATTTAATACGCTCAAACATTTGTTTACTAAGCCCGTGATATGTGAATATTATTTAAAAAACATGTAAAATTACGCCAAAGTTTTGAGAAAATGTTTTATAATTTTGAAACGATATGAAATTGATGGAAATTGAAAATTAATGAAGGGTAATCAACTATTAAGATGTTAGGCATGCACGTGATTTACGCACAGTAGTTGTAAATGAATGACGCTTTGTTGTTTTGATCCTACGCCTCACGCCATCATCTTAATGTACCGAGCATCAATCGCACCACATATTACACTCGTACGAGGTGCCGTGTACCTCACGAGTTATGTAATAAATAGGTGAAGGATAATAAAAAAACTATTATGAAACATTTGCAACGCGCACACCTTCTATTCTAAACATTTCTTTTCCCAACGAGTCTGATCGTCCCATTCACAACTAGCGATTGCGCTATCTCTACAATAATAATAATATAGTTTTATTTTTGCAAATAACAAATGTTGCTAAAATTAATAGAAGTCGGCAATAAAGCATTCCACTTAGTAATATTTTTGATACAAGTAGTTTAATTTTAGAATGCGTTTTATAACGCACATTTTGTTTAAAATTAAACAATTAAGGTTACCCACATAGCTAGGTGTGACGTTACAGGCGCGGATTTAGTGTGATTTGAACAGTTATTTGTGTGTGGGGTGCGCGGCGGAGCGGGGCGGCGGGGGGTGGAGCGGCGGCAGGGCCGCGGGGCGGAGGCGGGGCGGCGAGCGTGACCTAATTGTCGGTGGGTGAACGAACTCGAGGCCTTGATCGCAATACCGAGTCGCCGTCCGCCGCCCGCGCCGCGCGCCGCTCGCTCGCCTGCAGCCTACGTCACATACTACACAGTACACGCAACACATTGTTTCAATATTATTTCTTTTCAATTCATGCCTCATAAAAATATCACATTTTTACGGTCACACCACGTGCGTTTATTTGGCGTAAATGATTGATTGATTAATATTTCAATTTAGTGTTTACGGTACTAGTAAATAATTGCGTCCACGCCACTCATAGTGACTCGCTGGATGCTGGTATTGCGGATAACATTCAATTTGTACGGATTTACATCAAAGTTCGATAGTGTAAGTGTTTATATAACAATTCCTAAAAAGTCGAACGCAAAAAGACAAAGACTCTAATTGCCAGTTATAGTTGTTACGTAAAACTGTAGGCTCTGTTGAAGCTAAAAGTTCTATGAAACTTTATTACACCTGCTTAGTCCTAGATTTACAGTCATGAGAAAAAGAGACAGTAAAGTTTAGTTTGTGACTTCGTATACGGAATAGTGTAGGTGTTGCGAAATATATGTTGTCACTATTAGCGGGCATGGAGTTGTCGCAAGTGAGAGTGGGACAACTGTATATTCCAAGGTTTCGTTAGGATTATTATTAGAGTATTGGCGCTAGGTTATTCTGAGGCGACCTAGATAACGCGCGAGGCCGTTGACCGCGGGCCCTCCGACTGCGCGCGCGGCCTCCAAAATAAAATGGCATTCAACGATGGGCTCCACTTGCGAAACTCGACTCGACCATGATGGCGAATGCAGACTCACTCGCTCTTCTTCGCGAATAATGCAATCACTAGTGATGGATCAGTGTACATTCAACTGGCACCGTGACTCACATCAGCGTTTTATAAATTTATTTAAATACTTGAGCAGCTTAATTAAAGTAATGCATCAATAAAATATTCAGTATATAATAGAGGTAGTATGTAAATTAATTTAAGATACGAGTGACGCATTTCGCACTCAAAAATAGATTTAAGTACATCTCTGTAATTTTGAAGTGAGCGATGGAACGCGGGGTGTGACGCGCGGCGGGCGGCGCGCGGCGGCGGGGTGGCGGTGATTAGCGACGTCGAATATAGCCGGGAAGGCCGAGGGCAACGAACTCCGCTTGACCTAGATACGCGGACTGCGCCCCCCCTCCGCCGCGCAGCGCCGCCCGCCGCCTCCCGCGCCTCTCACACCTGCCCTCTCGCCACGACCACTAAATAGTCTCGCAGGAAAGTGAAAAGGATATTCTTTTATCCCATAACTATTTAATTCAGCAAATTATACAACAGATCATTAATATTAACTGGGCCCGATTATATCACGGAGCAAACACACCGACTCGCCGACGGATACATATCACTATTGTCAATACAAATAAATGTTGATATTTCGATAACGATAATGCTTCGCGTTCACATAAACAGCGGTCCGATTCACAACACTAGAGAAATGGCGCGAAGTGCATGTTGTTCTGTGACAGGTGACAGTTGACAGGTGGCGGTGATCAGCTGACGGCGCCTTACCTGCGAGGACTCTGCCCAGCAGCACGTCAGAGTCGCTGTGCGGAGGGTGGTGCGGCGGCTCGGCGCTGTCGGCGGGCTCCGGGTGTTGGTGGCGATGGCACTCGGTCACAGTCATGTCGGTGTGGCGCGGCGGCGGGAGCGGGAGCAGCGAGCGCGGGAGACGCATGAGCCGGCGCGATCGGGGCGCGTGCGACCGGCGGCGGCGTCAGCGCGAATGACACGCGGCGGCCGCTCGCTACGCCGCCCGCGACGCCGCGCCGTAGCCGCTACGAGCCGCCCGCCCCTAACTACACGAGACACCCTTCCTGCACAATATCTACTGTTTGCCTCACCTTAGGGAACCACACTTCACTAAACAACTCCCTGATTGTTCCTTTTTAATTTATTGTCCTTGCGTCGTGAGGTTAAACAGACACAATGCTTTACTGCTAGTTTACCGCGCTCATTTCATTTCTTGAATACACATAATGCATTCGGATTTATACATTGTTAATAAAATTCACCGTACTGAATGCATATTCAACCTTTAAACATGCAATTTCTCGTGTTGTCAAATTTGACACAAATTGTACAAAAGAGTTAAAGGCCATGCATGTGTACTCATGTACACGACCTCATGGTCGTGCTCGGCTCGCTGTTGAATGTATGTTATCCAATTCTTTATATTATAATGAAGATATTTTAAGTTCAGAACTCAGCTAGTATCGTCATTCGTCACGTTCGAGACTCGAGGCGGTTTTAACAATTCACGTGTTGGTTGGAAGTGTCCAGCACAACCCAGTGAACTGAAAACCTAAATCTAGAATTGGCGAATTAGTTAGTGAGCGGAGATGCGAGTTTATATAGGCCAAGGCGACCAATTACTCGGCTCTAAGCCAGGGTTACCTGATAATTCTATAAAAATACCGGACACTGCCGAAGGACGAGGGTTGGCCGCTCACGTACGCGCCGACACGTTATAGGGGACTTTTATTAGTTCACTGTTGAATGCACCTAATTGTTTTAATATAATTTTACCACGACAACGTTTCATCCAATTAACATGGGCAATTTAGAAAAGAAAATGACACCGCCTGCATTAATTTGTTTTGAAATTAGGTTTCTTTAATTAAAGTTGTGTTATTAATTTATCTCCTTATAGAGGTATTTAATAGGGCTGATTAAGAATAATTTGTATTAATATCATGATTAACAATAATAAAATATTATATTTCATTTAACAAACTAATACTCTCACGTAAGTTTACATATTATTTAAATCATAATTACTCATTAATAAACAGGAGTCTTAGAATCAGGTCTTAAATAACTCTACTTATTTTTAATAATCAAAACTTGCGCCAAATATATATGGAAAGACAGTTCATCTCAGTTTTTTTTCCAATTAGAAGGTTATCCAATATAATTCATATATTGAATGTTTAAAATCCATTAAGAATTAAGTAATTTGGAAACAATGATCGTTGGGAAATTGTTAAATGACAGAAAAGGCGAGTAAAGCACGCGGTGACAGTCATCAGTACAACAGTGAGGGCGTGTGAGAGAGACAGCGATATATTCCCATTACATTCCACTTTTACTTGTTTTAATGACGTGGTGATAAAAATATTTTAATTAAATTGTGTTTGCTCTTACATTTAATGGAATCAAACATAGGAAACCATACTCCATTATATCATATGGCAGACGATTATCATGCTTTGTATTGTATTGTACTTGTACTATTAGATGTAATTAATTATTTTTCAATAATACTATACTAATCTAAAATTAATGACCACAAAAAAAACTGAGAAAAACACTATTTTTTTGTAGTTATTGACAACCCTGCGCAGCGCTCATTCTGACCATGCTTTATGACAACCGCTGCGAATACAACACGTTTTTATGACGTCCAATAATGAACGTATGCGCGGTTGTCACTTGACCGATATATTTTATGCTCTTTTATATTTTTGGCATTCAACTATTGGATCAACTCGTGGATGCTATTTGCATGTCCATTGTGTCTTTACTGGCTTTCTAGAAGTCGCAACAGGTTATCGTAACAATTTCTATTCTGCACTAGAACTCTCCGTCTGTTTAACGGTTGTAAATATTATCGTGTTTACGTCAGATTCGGCGGCGCTATATCTTATCGCATAACCTGATCTTGATCATTATGCTCACGACTGTTTGGATATTTGAATATCGTAAACAAATATTAGTTAATTTATTTTTTACACTAGCACGATAAAATTGGTATACTAATCTGATAGTATTAGATAGATCTTTGTAAGTCAAATACTACCGTATTTGTTGGCGAAGAATATAAATCCCCTCACCGATATAATGCAATTTCCACCATACGTGGTTACCGCTATCTAGAGTAAAATTAAGTCTTTGTTTTCGAACTGATTTGCTCTCTTATAATCACGAAAATATTATAAACATTGTATTTTATTGCTTTGATATTGGCTAATTTTCATAATGTTTTCATTGTTTAATAACAATCTATCAAAAAATGTACGACCAAACACGATACGTTTAATTTCTACACTTATTATGGTAACTGGCAACGGTTATATTCATAAACAAATAATTACATAGCTACTAAATACCGTGGTCTATAAGCTTTCCCTTTCTACTCAGTAATTTTTTTTTGAATTGAAGTAATTAACGAAGCAATGGTATTGATAAGAGAGCTTATTAAGGGTATTGTACATACGTGGGTGGCAGCGACGAGCGCTGTGTAGATTTAAGTAAAGTATGCACCGGGGTGCAAGAGGTCATAGTTCGGGTTACGCTGAAACTGCGCAGCATCGGCTTTTGCTGACGTCATCGTCGGTCGTCCACCCCTGCACTACCACCCCAACCACTCTCCAGATCATACACTACAGCTATATCGCGATTCCATTCCATCAAACTCTATCCATGACACTGCAAAAATACCTTTTGTTCAAAACCTATCATACAAATGTCGGAATAAAAGTCAAATGTTCCAAACGAAATTTCCTCCTTTCTTTTCAATTAAAGTAATAACCGTTGATGTGTTCGTTGACACCAACAAATTAAATGATGAGAAATTAAATTATATTCACCGGAATGGGGATAGTTGAATAACAATTGTTATTGTCCCTTTGTTTTCAATTACAACGTTATATAACTAGTTGTTGTTGGCGAGTAGTAAACAAAATTGTTTGAATCGCTCACAGCGCATACGTAAGGTTCCGATAGTACAATTAACTCGTTACATAGAACTGGGCCCGCGAGGTTCTTGACCCGCCGTGGAAAGTGGACCATAATGAAACTACCACTTTCATTTTCGCACAACTCTCACCGACGCGAGTTGAGATCGAAAGTGTACCACTTTTGTGGCTGCGTGCGCGCACCTTGCCCCTCCCCCTCACCTCCCCCGCAGGCGAGCCTCCTCATCCCCCCTCCCTCGGTCTCCCACGCCCCCCTCAATTCAACTTTCTTATGTTGGACGCGCTTTCTTCTGATAGCGCAGCGCGGACGCCACTTGTGCAATTCGCTTTCTAATTGCATTGTGATCGCAGTGTGACTGGTGATGACTGCTAAACGTCATCTCACTGGCACACTTTCGAGACGATATCGATCTGCTTAATTGCATTCTGGATCATCAGATCAATTTATTTGCACTGGCATGCTATTTCAAAAATGTTGCACACTCACAATGAGCTTATGCCTAGCTAACTATGGCCATGGCAACTGTAGGATTAGACAATAAAACTGACCCAAACCTTATTTAGCTAATTTGGTGTAATTATAGGTGTCCTCTATGTGTAGTTAACTTTGTTTTTTTTTGTGCTACAGATAGTTAAATAAGTCAAAGTCTCGTAGAATGCCTTAATTAACATGTTTCCAATTAGGAGGTAACATTCTGAAATATACGGAAACATATACGTTTTGAATTGTAGCAGGGTCGTAATGGAGCCTTAGACGCGATACAATATATCGAGGCTATCAATTAATGTGATATTTTTAATTTACATTGGCCTTAAGTTCGACTACTAAGTCAAACTGTCCAATGTGTATGCTTTGTTAATTGAATCAAGAAAGCTTGACTTTAACTGCTTTTCAATGTTGGCATGAAAATGGACCTTATAGTACGAGTTTAGAGTCCAAAAACGATTTCCCAGTAGATAATTATTTATTTCACATGTACGAGTTAAGCCCGACATGAATTCTGAAAATGAAAATACTAATATTTAATCCTTAAAATCTTATGCATCATCATGACAGCCACCGTGGCGCAGGCTGTTAGACGCTGCCTGTGAAACGAGAGGCCGCGGGTTCGATCCCCGCACCGAGAGAAATGTTTGTGCGGCCCACAAATATTTCTTCCGGGTCTGGGTGTTTGTGAGACCGAAAAGTCTCTCGTAGTTCCTGATACCCACGACACAAGACTCGATCTTAATGTGGGGTCAGGACTATGTATGTGACTGTTGGGTGTTATTTATTTATTTATTTATTTATTTATTTATGCATTATTTACATTCAGTCTTTTTTTTCTACCACCCGGCTCACAAGCCCGTTTAAGCCAGAAAAGGCAATAAAGTCTAGTCGATGTTCTGTTTAAAACAAAACATACCATAATTATATTGGTGTATACAGGGTATATCAAGACTGCTACCGAAAACGAAGCCGGGTGGTAGTTTAAGCGACTTCAGACACAACGCAACAGAAAAAGTTGCAAAAAAAAGCGACAATTTTTTTTTTGTAATTTTTTTCCTATGACCATATTTGGGTGGTAAATGCATTTTTTCCTAAAATAATAGTGTATACCCTTTTATTTATTAATAATCTAAGGTATAAAAGAGTTTAAGTTATTATTTTAGCAAAAACTATAGATTTACCACCCAAAAATGACGATATTTAAAAAATCATAAAAAATAATTGTCGCGTTTCTTTGCGAAATTTTTATTTGCATTGTGTTTGTAGTCACTAAAACTACCACCCGGCTTCGTTTTCGGTAGCAGTCTTGAGATACCCGGTATTACAATATGATAGACTTTCCATCATCATGTTGGATGGTATACATCCTATCCGAATGCCTACAAATGTCCTAACACTGGGACAGCAGTATTTCAAAAATGCTTTTACTTTTGTCACACTGGTGGAAGACTTTACGACACTAAAATCTTGAACAAATGAGTGTTTTATCGTAAATTAGTTAACTATTTACTGAATATGTATAATATACAGGGTATATCAAGACTGCTACCGAAAACGAAGCTGGGTGGCAGTTTAAGCGACTTCAGACACAATGCAACAGAAAAAGTTGAAAAAAAAAAGCGACAATTTTTTTTTGTTATTTTTTTCCTATGACCATATTTGGGTGGTTAATTCATTTTTTCCTAAAATAATAGTGTATGCCCTTTTATTTATTAATACTCTAAGGTATAAAAGAGTTCAAATTATTATTTTAGCAAAAACTATGGATTTACCACCCAAAAATGACGATATTTAAAAAATCATAAAAAATAATTGTCGCGTTTCTTTGCGAAATTTTTAATTGCATTGTGTTTGTAGTCACTAAAACTACCACCCGGCTTCGTTTTCGGTAGCAGTCTTGAGATACCCGGTATGTAGATTCACATTTATTGATATTAACTATTTATGTGAGCGGTGTTGGTCATTCTGGGTTCATTGACATCGTAACCTTAGTTATAAAACAATTAAGGAAATGAGGACAGGAACACGGATTTTTGTTAAATACATATGATGTCACTGACAAACATGTTTGTTCTGAATTGAATATTGTTTCTAAATTAAACGTATTTATTACTTATAAGAGGAAAGTAAATGTAGGTATTAATTTAAAAGGATTATTATTGATATTTCCTATTTATATTAATACTATAAAGTGCCTGGGCTATAAGTGTGACTGGATTTCCTTAAAAATATATATTATGTAACTTTTTTTTTTAGTTAAAATTCTGTCTATTCTTCGGTAATTGTGTAAAATACCCCTGGGACTCGAACCGTAACGTAGCCAGGCCAATGAAGTATCATATACATATTACAATGTTCTATTAAAAAAACTATAATAATATGCATTTATAACTTGTAAGTATCAAATATTAATAAAGCTCAACACGGGAAAGTTAAAAGTGATCGATCACAAAAATGTAATGGGTCACTTATCTTCGTATAACTTTAATATCCGTACACTGGTAAAAAAGTAGTTTCTTGACTGCCGGTCACGTAGGCAAGAAACTAGAAGTGTCGGATGTCCACCCACAAGATGGATGGTCGACCTGCTAAAGCTTGCAGAATGTATGTTATTTCCAACAGGTCGCTAAGGAAAACTTATGGACGCTTTTGCTTTACAGACTACAGTGGATGTCTAATGGCCGAAGATTACCACAATTAAAATACTTAATAAGAATATTCAAAAAGTTGGGCTCCACCTAGTTTATGCTATTCAATTTCACTGTCATTTATTTTTAATTAATTGTTTACGCACCTACCTCTTCTCATCTCTGCATCATCATAGGTTTGACTGTTAGAGAATGCCTGGCATTAAGTCCTCCTATACATTAGTTATGTATTTAGTCTAAATAAATAAATAATCCCATAGCAAAGTCTATAAATAAAGCTATTGCACAAGAAGACACCTCTAATGCGAGCGCTCCGCACTGTCAACCTTATTGCGGCTGAAATAAATATATTTCATTGCGCGCTGAATGAATTCACAAAGATGATATGTTATAAAAAAATCTTATTGTCTTTAACACAGTTCCAAGTTTTAATATAGTTATAAAATTATCGATACTACTGTGTTGGAGTTTGACATGTAAAAGTAGTGTTATGTGGCAAATATATAATTAACTCTGCAAAACGTTGGTCCATAAGCTCCCTCTCACATTATCACCAAGGCGAATCGAAGTGAATGAAAAATAAAATATAAAGACACAAGGATCTCATTGAACCTTAAGAGTGGAGGTCTTTGCTCAGTAGCTAACGTAATGAGACAAAGAACTCCAACATTATGCTATTTAAACGACACGGAATGTTATCCGATCAGTCACGCACACTGACTAATGAATATGGAAACAGGATAAAATTGTTCACACAATTTGTTTAAATCCTGAATCCAAATTTAACTGTCGCGGAACATGCAAGCGGTTTTAAAACTTTGAAAACTAAGAGCTGACACTGATTTTAATGCTGTAACTGATTTTAATGTAATAGAATGATGAATTCATTAAAATTAATCTTCATATTAATCCGTAATTTTGATTATTAAATGATTATAACTATATATTATTTATTATAGTAATTGTAACTATTTAATAGAATAATGATGACAGATTAATAAACTCTGATTCTAATCAAAAGCAGAAAAATTGTATTAGGTTATAATTCGTTAATATTGCAAAACAAAATAATTTCATTTCAAAACACTTTCCCCGCCGCCATGTAATAAGGGGCCCTACTACTCGTATATTCATCCGAAACGAAGTTCGAAACTTCGGATGATCAAAGTTCATATACGATACGAATGTACCTACATATACTTTTGACAGCCTCCGTGGCGCAGTTGGTTAGACGCCGCCTGTGAAACGAGAGGCCGCGGGTTCGATCCCCGCACCGAGAGAAATGTTTGTGCGGCCCACAAATATTTCTTCCGGGTCTGGGTGTTTGTGAGACCGAGAAGTCTCTCGTAGTTCCTGATACCCACGACACAAGACTCGATCTTAGTGTGGGGTCAGGACTATGTATGTGACTGTTGGGTGTTATTATTATTATTATTACTTATGGTCGTTATTGACTTATGGTCGTAACCATAGACTTATAGTTACGATGAACGTTATACAAATTCGAACTTTTACAGAGTAGATACATTCGTATCGTATAAAAAACTTCGATCGTCCGAAGTTTCGAACTTCGTTTCGAATGAATATAGTAGGGCCCAAGAATCTTTGAAATAATAGTGAGAAAGGAGAATGCCCATTCTACTATGAAACTTAATATCGGTGCGAAGATTTTTGTCTCTCGATGAAACCTTACTTCTTGTGTAGGGCAAAATATATATTTTCAATAAATATGAACATATTTGCGACTCAGGTCGGGAGTTCTTGGAGAAATGCACTTGAAGTCACGTAAAAAATATTTTTTTGTCGTCGGCTTTGTGAACAAAATGTAAAATTTGAAAATAATTGCTTTATTTTATAAAAATCTGTCGCCCGGGATAAAGTAGGACAATGTTTAAGGACAGGCCTTAAAAAATGTTATAATGAATTTTATGCAGTATCTGTATCGGAATCATTAATCAACGATATTTTTTACCGATGCCATGAATGGGCACTCTCATTTCAGGTTATTTTCACACCGAGTGCTTTTATTTAAAGTTTACAAACTATAAATATTCATGTGAGTAACAGTAGCATTTACATTGTACACAGTTATTTTAATCGAACAATGCTTTTACGATGATAGAACGACGCACTTGTTTTACTTTTGCGATGTGAAAATAAATACCGTAGGCAAAAAAAATCGGAATACATATTATTTTTTACGATTCCTAGGTGCTTTAATTACTGAAATGTATGATGGTAAAATAATATTTACTTTAGAATTGCGTACTTGTTCAAAATAACCGTATAAGTAATCATCATCGCATGAAAACATAATGTATCGTACAATTTATACATAATGCTGCTGGCCAAGTCGATCTATTTATTTAAAACGTAAATAATTTTTAATATTGATATGATACTAACTTACGTAATAACTTTATACAGAAGGTCCCTTTAGCAAGGACTAAATAAATTAATCGACTTGGTATTACATGCATCTCACAACTTTTTGCGGTAGAAAACCTGAGTTGCGAGACTTTTTTTTTACAGCATATTTTTGATGGGATCTCACGTCTTTTTGTAAAGTTCTACTTTTTTCCTTTTCGGTACTTTTTACTTCTAGAATATCACTAACGATTTTTCTTAAAGCCTCTGTCTTATGGCTTTTTCTTATTTTTGTAGGTATCAATTTATCACAAATATAGCGGATTTAATTATTAATGTAATTATATAAAGATGAAAGAAAGAAATAATTAATAATAAATTAATAATTTCTTTCTTTCATGGTAATTGATATTTTCGAGCTATTTAGTCTATTTATTTGCAAGTTTTTCTTCGTCATTTTTTTCTAGAGGAATGTTGTACAGTTTTATGGGCTGAATACACACTTTCCCTCTCTATACCCCCTTCTGTATCAGCCCATATACGTCCCACTGTAGGGCACGGACCTCCTCTACAACCGACAGTACGATTGAGAGTGGTTAGGCCATATCGTCCACCACGCTGGCCTAGTGCGGGTTGGCAGACTTACATACCATAGAAGTTTTATAAATATAGTTTTATATATATAGATACCTATCTACAACTATAATTCCATCATATAAGGGTACAATGATTCATTAACTGCAAATGTAATCCTATACATTTATATGGGATTACAAAGTTATTTATGCAGTTGGCGTATCTAGAAAACTAGACAGAAATTATGAAATGTTTGAATTTTCCCTTACTTTAGATACTAAACACTAATTATATTCTAAATTTGAAGGTCTGCTAGAAGTGCCTTAGACTTTTGATGATCGGTCAGTCAGTCAGTGAGTGACAAAATTAAGAAAGTTTGACATGTTGCATTTCTTAAACTACTGGTTCAAAATGAATGAAATTTTGAATATACCGTGTTTCCACAATGCCTGCTTAGTAACTGAAAATTCAGGCTTCTTGCTTTAACCACAACGAAGTTATAGAGAGTAGAAAATAGTCTGAATTGCTTCGAGGAAAGGATGGTACGACAGTGCCGCTTTTTAGCTCGACTTGGAGGGGGCACTGCCGTGACTCCAGAAATGAAAACATAAAAATGAATAATTAAAATGTAACAAAAATAAATTTGTATCTCTTTCTTAAGCGTTTAAGATTGTTTACTTGCGGGAACGTGTAAGTAAAATACGCATGAATGCGGGTTACTCATTTCCTTGAACAGATAATATAGTTGGGTCACAGGAAATTATTTTAAAACTGAAGCATGTTTACAACGCTCTATAGTGAATAGTCTGAGCTAACGGGACTTGCTATTTAGAATTCAGGGTCGTACAAACAATTCACCGCGAGCTGAAGGTTCCTCTACTCGCTGTATGTCTAAAACACTACATTCATTTATGTGTCATAACTACAGCTGTAGATTTTTCTGCGCCCATCAAATTAATATAGAACAAGACTATTCATCGTTCATTGAATAATACAACATAAAGTGTGGATGACACATATACCGTCGTATTTTTTATGTAGACTGTCGTTTTATGTAGGCAACGACCTCGATAAATGCTGTTCGTACTTGTTTTCATGGTGAATAGCATTACAGTGACGTTAGTGTATATTGCCTTAACCATCAAAACTTAAACAACTTCCAATATGTGTTCAACAGTAAGCATTTATTTTATAGACACGGAAGGTCACGTTTATGATTCTCATTTGAATTTAAAACGTGTTGAGTGAGAATATTAAATATTACTTTTATCTCTTATGTTAATTTCGTTTTGTGAAGTCGGCAATATTTGGCGAGTGTGTGTTGTGTGTACACCACACGCCCCTAGGCAATGAATTCGATCGCGTCAGATAAAGCGAACCGTGTCGCAGAGGATCTGGGTTTCGAGAACGTAACTTTGTAGGTCTGCATGAGTATTGCCAGAAATGTATAAGTATGTCAAAGTGTAAAGAGGGCGACGACGTAACCTATTCTTTTTATATATCAAGTTAATAAGCGTAGGTGAAACGGTTACGTCTGCGGTCGATGGTCGCGCGGTCCGACATCAGCGCGGTTTCAGAATGCAGCTCCAAATCTACAAGCCGTGTACAAACTATAAACTGTGGTGAAGGCCGTTCATGAGTTATTATTATTCAGTTTACACGAGTATTACGGACGACGTGTGGATCGAGGGGATTTATAGCGATGTGTAAACAATCATAGCCGCGCGCTCCCATAACCTTGCGTGAAACGAACGCCTCTGTGGAGACATACTTGTGCGGATAAATAACCTATTGAACTGAAAGTAATGCCAGATGTATTGAGCAGGTACCAGCACCAGGGCAGTGGCTGACCTCGGAACCGATTCGACTGTGAACGTATAAACACACTTATCATTTTTTGGGAAAACAAACAAATTTTATCCAGCAATAAGACATAATTTGATAATACTAAATATAGTGATAATAATACTGTGATATATACATATTTTTGTACATATGTACTGTTAAATTTTGCCCTAAGATACTAATGTAGCAAACAAATCAAAGCATAAAGCTATTTATTAAATCTATGTGTGAATGTTTTTACCATGGTATTGTAAATGGCTTTATAAGTATACTTGTATTATCTTGATTTACTATAAGTTTGCTGTAAGTTTTCCGAATAAATAAAAATAAAATAAAAATAAATGTGATTACTTATTTGAAATAAGTACCTATACTACTGAAAATATTATTGTTATAAACTTATGTTGTCATAACTGAAATAGCTGAATGTGCTGTTACCAAGCTGTCGTTCTGCCGTGGAATCGCAAATACATAACAATCCCATCAGTGTGCGGTAAGACCACGCATGGAGATTTTTTCAACGCCATCCATCGAAAAGTAAGAGGCTCAATCGGGCCGTGCGGCACGCAGCCTTGATCGCACTGAATTGGCAATATCCTGGAGCTGCGAGAAGCCCGATTGGCGAAACCTTGCGACCTGCAAAAGTCGGTCGATGAACTCTGCAAGGCCGGCCCGCTGCCGCTTTCTTTGTTCGTGCTGTCGCAACTTGGGGCTCCGGCTTCAGCCTCGGATCATTTTATTAAGCCTTCACTCATCTAAATTACAATCGCTCGTAAACATTGTCTATGAGCATACTCCCAGATGACCTCATTTGTAAAATAGAATACAGTTATTAGGCTCGGGGTTAGCGCTAAACACTTAGTCTCAAACATGAGCGAAATCAAAGCAAATCTAGTTCATATGATAATCCGGTAAATATTTTATTATCTGCTACAGTAGAGCTTCTTTAACAATTGTACGGGAATGACGTCATAGTCGGCGGAGCTTACGTTCAAACGCTCATATCAGTACAACATACGCGCTGAAATATTTCGTAAGAATCGTTTATTATGTGGGTAAGTGCGTTACATTTACGTAAGATGAGGCCTATTCAATCACTAGCTACCACCGTCTGCTTGTTACATAAACTGTTTGCAGTGGCACTGGTGCGGTATTCTTCGCAACCAACACTACACTACATCCGTCATTATTTCCTTTGAAACATCTGCCATGGTTCGATGAGTTCACTTCAGGGAAAAACTACATTTCTAGTATGTTATTGCGATACCAATATACTTAATTATGAACAAGAACTGTGACTCACTTGTTAACTATGTACAGTTAGCGGTAGGCACCTAATGAATTTACCTACCCAATAGAGATCTAGTGCGTTGATTTCCAAAGTTTCACAGGATAATTGCTCCAATATTCAATATTTGGCATGATAAATAAATTTGTATTGGTATTTTATATAAGCCAACCCGCACTAGGCCAGCGTGGTAGACTATATGGCCTAACCACTCTCAATCGTACTCTCGATTGTAGAGTAGGCCCGTGCCCTGCAGTGGGACGTATATGGGCTGATACAGAATTTAATATAATTCAAATTTGATATTATTTCTTAAACATGAATTTCATACACCGCATTAATAAGATTAAAGTAATTTAAGGATTGTTGGTGGTTTGTAGAGTAACTACTGTAATGAGAGATATGTATGTAAACAAAGCGATTGGCATTTAGCTAACGGCTGCATTGATTGTGGCAGTGGTAGGCCATATCGGCTGTCGTCGGGTGCATATGCGTCTGATCGAGCACGAATAAAGGCCATGCATTTACATTTGCTGCTGGAGCGTTGTTTCGCAGTTATCGTAATAGGTTCCATGGCCAAGTTGCAAAAAGCAGGCGCGTGCGCAGGTAGGCAACTCGTCGCGCCTTACTGCGATCGGAGGGGGGAGGGAGCAGGCGGCGGCAGCGGGACGAGGAGGGCCACTTTCACCCGGCGAGGCTGCGCGGGCGTCGAACCCCCGTGCCCTACTCCGCTGACCCAGTATAAACTATCCGAAACACTATTCACTTTCATTTCTGCCGAGACCATCATTAGGTACGAGGATGCGTGTTGTCGCTTGCGCTACCACGGTTGCACCATTATTGCGTTTGCGAGAATGATTGTATATTGTTGCGGTGAAGAGATGGTTTGCAGCGCGCACGTAATGACGCCGTGAGTAGTGACGATGGCGCGAAGATAGTGACCGGCCGGGTAGAGAGCTGTCGGTGACGGAGCCTTGCGTAACACTTGTTATTGGCGAGAGTGAAAGTGGTGAGTCGCTGTCTCCATACTAATGAGCGCGAAACGAGTGCGTTGGACTATCGGAGGAGCGTGCGAGCCCGGAGTAGCCGGCTCCGGACCAGCACTAGGTTAAAGTGTCACACTACACACTTTCCGAAACATTACATAATGCATTCACTTTTGCTTCTCAAAAGGAAAATCGCTAATGTTTCATGTATTCATTGATTTGAGTGACCTCTAATTTAAAATCATTAAAATCAAACTAAAATAAAGTAAAGTTACGTTTGGAGGATAACAAGAATATATAATTATGTGTAGTTATGCATAAAAATACATTCGTGCATTTTATAAATAAAGTACCGCGTGCGCTAATTATATCAATACAGTTATCCGTATACACAATAGAAGTTGCGTACACAGAATACGACTTCTCTGAAACATCGCAACTAAACATATTCAAGTGAAATCATTGCCTTGCCCAAAAACAATAGTGGAGATGAAAAGCAGAGCATAGCACGTTGAACCATTTAGCTCGCATGGCTCAATTCGAAATTGCGCGGCAAGAGTGTGATCGGTAATATCCGTGAGCGCTCGTGGCCGGTCGGAGCTCGGATCGTCGTCTCGCGGCTCGCAGCGCTCTGTAGTGACCTCGAGCCGCTCGGGGCAACGAACGCTGACTAGGCCGAATGTATTACAAAGTCCGAGTCGACCGCGGCCGCTCCCTGCCACTCTGCCTTTGAGATCCAGCCTAGGCTCGCCTCTTACTGCACACTGCACACCGCACGCCAATACCTATGTTTGTAACTCATTATATCAAGGTGAAATAATGAGCTTGCAAAGCTTTATTAAACCACCTTCAGCCTTGCGACGTGTTTATATTGTTAGATACGATAGTTTGTGTGCTCATACTTGAGTCAAATTCTTGGTACTTGTTTTCGAACGCCTCACGCCACCGTAGGCTGGAAACTTTGTTATTTGCAAATTGTCTACAATTTGCAAATAATAAAGTGACTCTAGTCACTTTACATTCGGATTAATAATTAACACCTGTGTGTACTCTAGAGTATTCAAACATGTAACCGAGATAAACCAACAATCCTAGGTCGTGCTCTTCACCATTCACATAATGCCATTGTGAGGAATTGGAAAAGCAGATTCTTAAAACTCAATCATATAATGTGAATAAAAAGCTTATAAAAAATTGTAGAAAATTGAACTTTAAATATTGTGAGATAGAGTTTTATATAGAATATCCACAATAACTAAAAAATAATCATATTTGCTAGGATCATATAAATTTACAGCAAATAAAATATGCATCGACTAGAAATAGCTTGAAAAGGGTTTAATATCGATTTTGCTGTGAATAATTTACCGATAGATTGAAGTCAAGGCTGCATTGATCTGTAGATTATTAAAATACAACGATATGCACTCGACGCCGGCCCTAGCTACGAGTACTAAGTTCTTCGACTATTAGTTGATGTAAAATGTAGAGAAAACCATATGTGAAAATAAATTCGACTATATAGTTCCATACTAAAGTGAATAATATTTATGAAATACATTAAAAAGTAGGACTGGATGGCAGAAGACGCCTTTGTACTATAACTACCATGATCCTTTAATACTCTAAACTAAAAATATCTAAAACCAGGAAACAGTAGCAAACTGCAGTTTGCTAGGGTTAGTTAATGCATTAACTAACCATAAATACCCTTAAATCTGTTATTTGATACAATAATTTAGATGTTCACAAGTTCTCGTGAGACGATTCTTTATCTACACCTGTCTCTTAGAGAAAGGAATGGTCTTATGCTGTTCAATTTATTTGCGCCTAACGAGGCTATGCGAACCACGATTCCTTTGTTCCATTTGTATTGGGAATAAATATAATTAAATTGAGGTTTACCGGGAAATCGGTCAGTGCCGACTAAATTGCTCACGGGGTACTATTCATTTATTTAATATTTTTTTTTATTGCATTGAATGGCGAGACGACCAAGCCGTTCGCCTGATGGTAAGCGATACGACCGCTCATGAACAGTAGCAATATTCCACTGCGCTCGCCATCCTGAGACATAAGATGTTAAGTCTCAATATGTCCAGTAGTTGCTCTGGCTACAATGTCCTTCAATCCGAAACACAACAGTGCATTTAAGCAGTGTTGTTTCACGGGAGAAATAGACATTGCGGTGGTACCTACCCAGATGGCCTCTCACATATGACTTATGAGAGACCTACCACCAGTTTTTTATTGTAGACAGCAAAAAAAAAAGATTTACAGTTTTAAAGACAGTAAAAAACAACAAAGTACAATAGGCGGTCTTATAACTCTGCAATTTCTGCCAGATAACCATGGGATGGATATATGATATATACATATATGGACCACAAAAATAACTAGAAGAAGGAAGGGTACTATTTGATGTAATTATACTATGATTTTAGGGGTAATCGTTTCTGCTACTTTTGTGTAAATTTATTTTTCCTCCTGCACTTTTATCTGGGGGCGCGGCCGAGCCCCCTCCAAGTCGAGCTATAGGCCGTAACATCCTTTTCTCGAAGCAATTCAGACCATTTTCAACCCCCTATAACTTCGTTGTGGCTAAAGCATGAAGCCTGAATTTTCAGTTACTAAGCAGGCATTGTGTAAACACGGTATATTTAAAATTTCATTCAATTTGAACCAGTAGTTTAAGAATTGTAACTAGTCAAACTTTCTTAATTTTGTCACTCACTGACTGACCGATCATCAAAAGTCTAAGGCACTTCTAGCAGACATAGAACCTTCAAATTTAGAATATAATTAGTGTTTAGTGTCTAAAGTAAGGGAAAATTCAAACATTTCATAATTTGTGTCTAGTTTTCTAGATAGACCAACTGCAAGAATAACTTTGTAATCCCATATAAATGTATAGGATTACAAAGTTACATTTGCAGTTAATGAATCATTGTACCCGTATATAATGGAATAATAGTTGTAGATAGATATCTATATATATGAGGCATAACAGGAGGGGATATAGAGAGGGAAATGGTGTATTCAGCCCATGAAACTGTACAACATTCCTCTAGAAAAACATGACGAAGAAAAACATGCAAATAAATAGATTAAATAACTCGAAAATATCAATTACCATGAAAGAAAGAACATTAATAATCAAATCCGCTATATTTGTGATAAATTGATACCTACAAAAATAAGAAAAATCCATAAGACAGAGGCTTTAAGAAAAATCGTTAGTAATATTCTAGAAGTAAGAAGTACCGAAAAGGAAAAAAGTAGGACTCTACAAAAAGACGTGAGATCCCATCAAAAACATGCTGTAAAAAAATCCAAGTCTCGCAGCTCAGGTTTTCTACCGCAAAAAGTTGTGAGATGCATGTAATACCAAGGCGATTAATTTATTTAGTGCTTAAGGGACCTTCTATATAAAGTTATTACGTTAGTTATTACCATATCAATATTAAAAATTATTTACGTTTTAAATAAATAGATCGACTTGGCCAGCAGCATTATGTATAAATTGTACGATACATTATGTTTTCATGCGAAACTACAGAAACCATTACTGAACCCAGAAACCGCTCCAAGCTTATTCACGCCATGAACTCTACATCAATGTGTTGATTGCGCTTAGTGTCCTCAAACGCACTTATATTAATGACTTCATCATCCAACCAATTACTCCATGGAAACTTATTCATTATTTTCAGATTCTCTTATGTTCCTATTGGAAATAAATGCTTAATCTTGAAAGTCTCAATCATGGCGCCATCTAGTCGGACGGTACTCAAAGCTATTTTCTCCAAACCTACACTTTGCTTCGCTATTAGTTCTACTCGGTTCTGTGATTGGGTTGTCCAATCTGCTCAATCTTATACTATAATTTAAAACTCGTCTATCGAACCCTTTCAGGTTCTATTTATATTTGCTGTAATACAGTAAGATATTGTATTTCCGCCAATTCGACGACGACTTCTGAACGGCACGGAGACAAAATATTACAATATCGGCCACTAGTTTTAATGTAAGCGGACATAGTGCGGAATAAAAGCAACTCAACACCTTGACATACTGGTAAGAGATTACAGTCTGCTGAACGAATTCTAAAAATTATCCGATTTTAATAGAGTCCATATGAGTCAACTTCCAGGAGTTATTATATTCTTCTTTATTTCATTTAATAAGGATGTTAAAAACCCGTTGGTAGTTTATGTCAACATTGATGATGATTCTCCAGATAAGATGTACAGGGCAATTGCTCAACCGTGAATGATTTTTTGAGACTCTTTTAATTTTCAAGTTTAATGCGCCTGGAATCTTTGTGGTGCTCCCTGCTAGTTATCGAATGAGGCGCTGGCAACCGAAAGAGACCAGAATAACCAACACAGGAGGCGGAGAAAACGACAGTCTAATGACGAGCAACATCATCAGCGTGAGAAGCCATGCGTCCGCCAACTTCCCAAACGTGACTAATAAAGGCGAGACCTTTCTCAAGGCGGGACTTTATCTGACTAAAGATGATGATCACTGTACCAATAATTGAGATCTAAACATAATCATTATGACAGTGAAACATGAGGCCGAAAAGTCTCTCGTAGGTTCTGATACCCACGACCCAAGACTCGAACTTTGTGTGGACTGTAGGATCAGGACTATGTATGTGATTGTTGGGTGTTTTAATTTCTTATTCTCCCAAATACATGGTTGAAAAACTATAACGTTCATAAGCTGTTACATAACTAAAGCGATTGTATAAAGAGTAAGAGAGGGTAAAATCGAGTTGGCCATGGTATCGTTGTGAGGGCAAACATGATTATACTCCATTGCATAATTAATTTATTTTTAAATCGACTAACGAACAAACATCACTGGATATATTGTATACCTATGCTTCATTTATATTCTCTGTTCTTGTACCGACTTGACGTAAGTGCTATTTAATTGCATATGTGAAGAATAAACGAATAAAACTACATTTAATAATTTTTTAATGCAGTTTTATGGATTATTTTGTTCAGTAAAATCAAAAGAAAATCTAGAAAAGATACCATCGATTGTATTCGATTGTGAAAAAGTCCTCAACAGTAAATGTTCTTGAAAATGGAATTATGATACAAAGCGGTGATACAAATGATAAAGCAATGTTCACGAAGGTTAATCATTGACCGCAAATATTAATCAGACGTAAAGTCATATTGCACCGTATACCGCAGGAAAAATATATGAAAAACAAAGAAGGCCTTAGAATTTGTATAGGTGCACTAGGTTTTACCTATGACTCTTCATCAACCTACACACTCGTTCAGCGTTTAAGTACCGATGTAACCAGCCATTTTAAACTGAACTCCCCAGTGTACGGCGGCTAATACTACGACAAGGCTAAGCTGCATGTTTGATATTACTAAATCGATATGAATCAAACTTCTGTCTGTTTGTATGTACATTGAAAAGGTCAGGCTTTTGATAGATTTCTTAATTTTTTTTACTATACAGAGAACCCAGAAAGGTTATTTTCTAGTATAAAATTTTAAGAAAATACGACTTTTAAATAAAATACGCTTTATAGACACATATTAATAAAAAATAAGATTGCGATTTGATGGGAAACGTTAATACATAAATAAGTAATCAGTAGACTGAATTGTCTTACAATTAAGCATTATCATCTTATATCTTTTAATTCTATGAATTCTGTAAAGAAACCGACAGCATCGTCATCCCGAGCGGGAGGATCCGTTATAGTTCAGTTGTTGATCGGTTTATCGATGTTTTAAGATCGCCGGTATCGACAGGCCCGAGGCGATGTGAAACAATATTCCACGGGTTGTTTTTGCCAGCATTAGAATTTGCGCTCGGCGCACGTTCGCAATATAAGTCAGTCAGGGTCGGCGCGGTGCCGACGGCCGGCCATGCACCCGCGCCTTGCGACACCCGCCCCGCCGCGCTCGCCGCTCGCCGCGCAGCCCCTTCAACTCTAGAAGCTCGAGCAAACACCATGCCCAATACTACACTATACACTATATACTGTACTGTATACTAAACCCACATTACGATGACCTGTCGTAATTTTTATACTAGCCAGTACCTACTCATATTGTGGCAACCAATTCGTCACAACCTGCGTCATTTTTAGACAGTTGTGTTGTGACACACAAAAGTGTGCTAAGCTATATTTTGGCAAAAATATAAACCCAAAATAATTTATTCAGACAATTTAACCCAAACTCCGCTCGCATAATGCGTTTCTACGTGTTATGTAACAAATTAAACAATAGACAACAATTGAAATGCAAACTTTCTTTCAAAATTCTTTTTTCATTCACACGATAAAGGTTTCAGATGGTAAATGTCTTTCTCTACTATTTATTATTGCATTAGATTTTTTCTATGCCTGTTATTAAAAAAGTGTTATATGATCATTTTCAAGAGGTATTTCAAACAAAATGAAAGCTCAGTTACTCAGCAATTATCAACGTGAGAAGCAGGCGAACGTCTCATAATAAACAAGTTACATATTCTCAAGTCACATCAGTTTTCATTTCATTTTCAATTCTGCATTTCAATTAATTAGAGGATTGTGCCATCTGTAGGTATAGAATAGTTTTGTGTATGTGCACGGTGCAAGGGTTGGGGTGGCGGTGGCGCGGCGCTGGCGGAGTGCACAGGGAGTCAGGGAGCGACCCACTTGCCGGTCGACGACCGAGCTATATTTAGCACCGGCTCCCGGACCGCTCGGTGCATCCTACACATAATTTCCATTCCATTTCTTAACAAACACCGCGCATAATCCGTATATTCTGAATAATCTCGTTCGCCTTCTGTCTATTTTTATATGCTTATGAGTAAACATTTTGTGTGTCATTAACTATGCCTGATAGATAAGTTTTACAAGGCAATATGTGTATGGGTTAACATCCATCATTCGCGTTCATACTGCAGTGCCTCGTACTTTTAACTTGTGAAAAGATTATTTTATAATTAGGATTGACATTAAGCCTCTTAGTGTACGTAAGGCCGGGAAGCACTTACCGCCTGGCACTTTCTTGAAATGATGACGTCTGCCGGAAAAGCCTCATCTCGTCGCGACTAATACATTCAGATGTCTCGAGGAGCATAAACATAATGTGAGCTGACAGCCAACCTTAAAATAACTTACCTGAAACAAAAGAAATTTGTATTAATATAATATTTTTACACATCTCAACATACCGCAATAATAAATTAAGGAAAACAATTATTCATAACATATCATATACTTATTTCTGTAAAGATATTTAAAAATATTTTCATTGTTACGTCAACAATGATATAATTGAATTGTGAATATTAAATAGTAATGCTATACAAATATTCCTACGAATGGAGCCAGTTTTATAGAAAACCATTCATGAACTGAAATGTCGATGCCTTTGTATTTACAATTTGTGGCTATAAAATTTGTTTACGTTTGTTGGCGCCAAATGTAAGTTTGCGTACAACTCACAATCACCTGTGAAATAGATACAGCCTGTTTGTTACAAATAGTGCCTACTTACAATTAAATCTGGATTTCTAGAAATAAATCCCAACTTATTATTACCATAGAGCGTTCAGTCGGAGCTAGCTCGCTGCCGTCGGAGTCAGCGTATTTGCCTAATTGATCAAATACATGTAGTTCAAGGGACCCTGTCGAAGCATTATACGCCATATGCGCTGGAGTTTGAATCAGTAATCGTGTGTAGTGTGCGGGCGCTCGAGTCATTACGTTGTCATCGTCCTAATTTTGCAGTGTCCTCGTTTTTGAGGTCACCCTGTATCGGGGCAACGAACTCGTGCCCTTATCGCGGAGGGAGACGCGGGGCGAGCGGTGTGAACGGCTTCTCTACTCTCGTTAGCTACTGATAGTACACCTATTCTGCAACAGATGGCGGTTTAAACCTAAATGCATAATACTCTACGTAAATCTTGCATATCATATTATGTTGTTGTATAAAGTTATGGAGGATTTGTATTGGCGGTGGGAGTAGATTTATTCACATATCGTGCAGTATTTATTTATAATGGAAGATGAATATGAAAGCGTGACGTAAGAGTCCGCAATGTAGTGAGTATTACCCCTGTGCATCCCCGCGGCGCGGCGCGGCGCGAACGTCAGTGGACGCATACGGTCCGTAGTTAGTTGTAGGTGGCGGCTACGCACACAGAGCTACGTATTTGTAGGTAGAGCGTGGGGTCGACGACCGCCAACCGGGACAGCCTTGCTCTGTCCTCCGCGCCCTATTTCTGTCGCCACAGCGCACCGTCGCCCGTTCGCCTCCGTTCCCTCTAGTACCCTCCACTGAAAATTACTACAATTTACACTACGACTGATGTATACTATGCGATACAACACTCGATCCAGCACCGCTGAAAGCGAGCTTGACATTTTTGTAAATAAAAGAAAGCGGGCACGTTAGGCTAAATGCTACCCTGCTTTAAATAGAAAATGCGCTTTAAGCGTAAGTGTTGCTAAGAATAAAGCGACGCAAAATTTACTGAATATTGCTTTTAGTAAAAGCAAATGCCAGAAGTGCAAGTATTTTGGATAATAATATTTCTGTCCCATGCCTCATAGATGTAATAATATTAAAAATAACTTTAATTCCAAATTTCTCTCGTCATAGGTGCAGTTTCTCTCATCATAGTAAGAACTGAAAGTGTTCTCGGTATACTTTAAATTCGATTCTATATTCATACAACTATAGTAATGTTATATTATTTACCTTTGCAACTTAAATAATAAGTTAAATATGAAATTAATAAAACCATTTGAATATTATCGGACAAATTACGTTCAAATTTTTCTAATAAACAAGACTTTCAGCTTCAGTCTCAATTGAATAGTAAAATCCTGCCAATTAGTTATGAAAACCTGATGATAGCCTCTTATTACTCTACTTTTCAATATAATGTAAAAGGTACTGGGCTTATTGAATGTACTCCATTTTTCTACTATGAAGTAAGACCTACTTTGCCAAATATATTCAATATTTGTACGCTTATTAAGGTCGAAACATCCTAAACAGTACCCTTGTCTGTGACACATATAATATTATGTCAATGACACATATATGAAAATACAAAACAAACATTATACAGCGTTTACAAGCCGCGGACAAACAACTTGCGAACACAACAAAGGCGGTAAACATTCTGGAAAACAATTTGTGATAAAAATATTTCAGCGTGTTTTCTTTTTCCTCTCGACATGTTCTGGTTAGTATGGAGGTTAACTTTCAGTGCAATTTATCTAATGGAATGCATTTAATGTAGGACGGTTACATTAAGTATTATTTTCGACAAATCAAGATACATTTGCGGTTCGGAAATAAATCGGAGGCAAAATTATCTTGCCATTTAGAAATATAGTTACAGTCAAACGTATTCATTACGGTGTTACTACAGCGCTGTAGGCTATCGTTAATCTGTGCTAGTGTTATGAAAACATACTCCTAATGTATTTTACATGTAACGTCTTCGTAACTTTATTATTAAAGGCATTGTATAACGAGTTCGATTGTAATCAAGTGTCGTCAGTGCATGACACTTATGTACGTGCACATAATAGCGGGCACGAACGCGCACACGCACGTCGCTCACACACAGACACGCGAACATACGAGCTATCGAACACACACACACACACACACACTCAAGCACGCACACCGCTTCGCTGCGATGTGTGCATGTGTGACGTGGCGACGAGCGCGGTGTGACGTGGGTTGCGTCAACTTTTACTCGCACTTTCTCGCGGTGCGCTTGCGCAACCCAACAGCGCTATACTGGTTCACTCAACTCGCTATGGTGACGCCATTTCCCTCGTAGCCCTTTCATAATTGTCTATGCGGCTTGGCGAAAGAATTTCAACTCCAACTTACTGCACAATACAATGATATAACCACTTAAGAATTTACCACAGTGACAGTTAGCAGGCCGCGCACTTTATTACGCGAGGATACGTCCTTTAAATTATAAATACTGCAAACAACTCGGCAAACAAAGGATCATAAACATTATAATTTTAATAACATTCACCAAGTACGTTATTGAGAAGGAGACAAGTTCGCGACCCGTATTGGTTACCGACGTGATAGTGTCATAATTAGTTTTTATTATTATTTACAAATATTTCAGGAGTAAAACAAATATTTAAATGAAAAAGTAGTGGTAGTTAGGTAACGGGACGGCGGCGCGGGGCAGCGGGGCGGGGCGGCGGGCGGCGGGGGCGAGCGCGTGGAGGGGGGAGCACGCGGTACATGCCCTAGTTTCGCGCGGGTGCATGAACTCTAATGAGGTAAGGCCGCCGACCGATGTGGCGTTTGCGCAAAATTGAACCTTGCGGACCAAAAACAACAACACAATTTCGTATAAGTGATTGATATCGTCACGACGAGCACCTAACCAGCGCTACCACATGGAGCTGGGCGTGCGGTGTTAAAGCCAGCTGCGGCGTGACCTTCGCGATTGTTGCCATCGCCGCCGAGCTCCAGCACTCCGCTGACCCATCATATTCTAATTCTAACACACACATGCAAACCAGATTAATCTCATGCAACATTGAAACGTTCCAATAACGTCACAATTAAGGCATTCATTTTCGGTTTGATGGATTTAATTTTTGAGAAGTTTTCCTTGAACGTTTCGAAAAGTATTTAAGCAATACACATACTTAAATAAAACCACATAATTGTGATAATTACTATTGCAATCCGTCGGCGGCGGCTGACTAAACATGAGGACTTATGGTGATGTAATACGAGTGGGTTCTGTTCCCGATTGAGGCTGATAGCCTTAATGAAAATTTCGAAATTTTGCAACTCGATGACCAGTTAAATATTTGTCTGATCGTAGAGGCCAAATGTAAAGAATTTAGAAATAGACCTATCCCCACTCTAATTTTGTGTATCATAAAAGTAAATAACATATATTTTTTAAATGAAAACCAGCAGATATGACTTGATAAATTCATCCATTTTGTTTAGAATACGCAGACGTGAGCGCGCGTTGTGAAAGCAACAATACAAATTGCTGTACAAAACAAATAACGTTGTTCATGTAGGTCATTAAACCATCAACACATCAAACGAGACTGTTCATCATAAACAAATATGTTTATGTAAAGTTTCATAAACAATAATATTAATCAAATTAAAACAGTTTTAACTTTCGAGCAAAATAAAAATATATAAAAATATTTAAATATAATTTCAATCTCCAAAACAACATAAAAAATATCTACATGACAATCAACTTCATACAATTCTACAATAAAAAGCTTTTTCGTAATATATATTTTATCGAATAGTATGTAGAAAATTTGGATGTTATTATTCATATTAAGTCAATGTTCTGTATTATTAAATTAAATACAAGTATATTGTTACAGACTCGCGGATAATATTTATTTCATTATGTTAAGGTACCTATTTATCTTACTTACAGTATCGGGTCATTCAATCTCGTATAATTTAAGCGCACTTTGTCTTTTTCTCAGATGTTAATCTTTTATCATTGCTAAGTTAACTTGTTTTATTGCGCATTCAATTTATATCGTTCTTTTAAATGTTAAAGTACAATCTTGCAAATCTTTGTTTAAACAATTACGTTTAAACTTAAATAATGTACATATATTTATTATTTATGCTCTGTAACCTATATTTCGGGGAAATTTGTGATCAAATTATGGTAAGGAAATACCTTGGAAAATACATAAAAATAAGGTCATATTCGTTACGGTTATGAAAAACAAACAACGGAATAATAAATCACCTAAAACCATTAAGAACATTTTCATTCGAGCATTGTTTTTTATTAAAACAAAGTGTAAAATTATGCGCCAAAAGACTTGAGTGACAAAGCTCATGAATATCACGATTGTACCGGGATATAGGTCAAATCGTCGAGGGATAAGTAAACAGATGGCGACGGCTCCGACAAACGATGGAGTAATTTGCACTTAAGCCGTTTAACAACTGACGCACGAAGCTGGACTCAGCTAACACGTCAAATAGAATAATTGTGACAATACCGTGGGGTTCATCTGTTACACAACATATCAAGTGGATATAACTACACATGTAATTGACTGTTAATTTGTAAGCGTCGTAAAATTATAACAAATCTACATGTTAATGTATAATTCAATAAATTATAAAAGCAATAAACAGGTATTTTTCTTACTATTTTTTTTTCTAAGACTTGACAAGATCCCACGTGGAAGTCCACCAATGGACATGACACAATTATTACTAAAATCGTATATTATATAAATTATAATCATATAAATTCCATCTAATGGTTGTCAAATAAATTATTATGTATGGCATTAACATGTTCCTAAGTTGCTTCTAAAGAAGACAAATAATTACGTAGGTTACATACACAGCGCAGTGTTCATAATGTATTTTGATGAACGCGAGCATGAAGGATATTCATTCAGCAATACACAATGCATATATGCAAAGCAAAAGTAAACAACCTATAACTAGGACAATAAACTTCATCAAGAACAGCCGATAATTTTGTACGATAGTTAAGTAATTATCTCATTATGTTTTCAAACCGATAGGCATTTATCTTGAAATTTGCATGTTAATGCACGCATGCCAGAACAAAAAGTGACGTTAATGTTGCACTCGATTCTGTTGTCACCTTCAGTGCGGAGTGAAGGACGCAGCCGGCTTATCTGAACTCCCCAGCAGAGTGATACTCTTACAATCAGTTTATTTTTAACTATCAATGGATTATATAAATGTATTTTTATACTGCGAGTATAAGCGCTTTTATAAATATCGAGTCCGACAGCTGAGAGACGACAGTTAAACAACTTTACAACTCTTCTGAAATTGGATGGCAGAAGTTGATTCGCTGACCGTTTCTATACTGTGATATCTCGCAGTTAGATCGTGTCACTGGAGGTTAGATCGGCCCCTCCCCCCGGCCCGCACAGCGCCCCCTCTCTCGCCATACAGGAGCAACAAACTCTGCAAGGTTGCGCTGCGACCGACTCTGCTATCGTTGGCTACAGTTACGATATCGCCCGCCCTTCTCCGACAAACTACTTTATTTTATTACACTGCTGTCATATTGATATTATGCCTGAAGGTCTTACGGATTAATGTACCTAGACGTTACAATAAAAACCACTGTGCGACGTAATTACTTGCGTATGTTGCCGTGTATATTCAGACATATAGGGTATGCGATAATTACCTACCAATTTATCATTACTGAATTACAAAAAATATACTACTCATGTCGAACGTTCAGTAATATGTAGTAGTAATATCTCAATCATATTCGTAACCGCTCACTGTTAAAGAAATAATACAATAGAAAACAAAATAAGAAACCACTTATTATGTTATCTAAGTCAATATTATGTTAAAAATAACGCGTCATGAAAAAATTTCGTCACAAAGAGAGCTTTCTCGAACTAAAATAAACCGCACATATATACATATATTGAGCAAACTCCTTCGTAGCGCCATCTCTTAGCGAGTAGCGGAACTAAAGTAGTTTGTTTTATTATTTTTATATTTCCTGCATTTGTAGAAGAAATTTACGTTTACGTTAAAATATGTATAATGGATCACACCGACCAAGAATTTTCCACAAGTGTAATGTAAAACAATTTTCCCATTGTTTTACAAAGCCTAGTCATTTTGTGGTTATTGGCACAGTTTGCAAACCTACATAACTGCAAAAGGTAACAATTTTAAACCGTTGTCTTATTCATACATAAGTCCTTGTTGGATCAATATATCGATACGTGAAAGTCTGAATAGGTATGCATATAATGGACAATGAAAACAGAATGAGTCAGTACGTCATTTGTTTTAAAGGGGAGCGACGACCGCGTGCAAGTTCGTGACGCACCGCGCGACGTGGTGGCCGAGCTCGGAACGGGTGGCTGACGTCGGCCACACGTTTGTCTTGCCGAATTATTGCTGATCCGGATCCATAGCCCACATAACAAACTCCGAGACGAATTCATTTACATACTATTTATTTAGAATATATTATTTAAATACAACAAACCGCGGCTTTGTCAAATAAACAACTGGATATTATAAAAAATGTGTCACCTCTTTGTGATATTAATGTTTTTAAAATTATTATTTTTTGTAATTATATTCAATCATATAAATTTATATAATAAAACTTGTTACACATCAAAATAAAAGAACTAATTGAATAAACAAATCTATGTTGCCAAATTATTACATGACCGCTAAGTTATTATCCATAGCAACTGTTTGTAAATAATGCCTGAAGAAAGCTTTTCAAATAAAAGTTCCAGTAGCGCCATCTTACACAAACAACGCGAAACTTGAAGCCGTTTGGAGCCTTGCGGCACAGCGACATCTAGCGGAGTTTTCCGAGACGAAGCAGGCTTTAGGGGTAATTGCGCGAAAGAAGATTGTGAAACTGCTACTAGATAACGCTTTTTTAACTTTGTGACTTCACATATTTCGCTTCACATTTTTCGTACGTTTCAAATATCACCAATACATTTACTGTTAGGTAGAGCTGTTATACATATTTATGCACGAAATAATAATTAACAATAAGAATCTAAAAATTAAAATTGTATTATAAAATTCTATATCGATCAAATTACATCTTATTTTCAATGTTTAACACTTAAAAAATCCACCATTTGTAATATGGCGTTTACTGTATCTACATAGAGAGCAGTGGGGACGTATTTTTCATAATGTAAACAAAGCATATTGTGCAACAAGAGGTCTAACACAAGAAGACGAATAGATATATTTATTAACGTTGTGCACATTTATAACGTAAATAGCTACGTAATATAACCTCCAGCCGACTTTCGGACTATCGTCCGGAACAAATACACGACTGACCTACAAACACTCGCGAACACAAAAAGATAATGTCATGCATCCTTGTCTCACCTGAACGAAACAGTAGAGTGCGGAAGAGATAGCAAATGTTGTTACGATGACGAGCCTCCGCTCTCAATGTCAAGTTCACCGATTATTATTAGTGCTCAATGCCACAAAACACACGCAAGCATAATGGCGGAACGCCGGCCAGAGCATACCTACAGCATGAGAAGAATTTTCCAGAACACGCGCTTTCATGGAGAAAAAAACATCATGATATAACGCGCACATCGAACGGACAGTATTAAACAGAGCGAATTTCTAATGATTCTTATTTATCAATACTGTACTTGTTATATGTAATATAAATAATTATTTTTTTAAGTCAAATAAAATCTCATCTCGTTACATTTATGTCTAAAAACATAGACGAAGTTTTAACTACGATACGATATTTTCATTTCATATATAGCCTAATAAATTATTTATGTAAATATGAGTTTTACACTATTAAAAAACAAATTTTAGATTTGATATTATTACGTTTTCACGGTATAAATATACTGAAATGAAATGAAATGAAATGTATTTATTGGTCACGTAGGCAATTTAAAAGCTCTTATGACAAGTCAATACACATAGAACTTAATCTCTATAAACAATATATTTCCTATACTTAGTATTACTTATTTTAATTTCTTGGTTTAATTAATTAATTTATGTAATTTATTTATTTTAAATTAATTTTATTTTTATTTAGCATTAGTTTTATTTATTTGTTTCCTTTTTATTCTTATTTTATTTAAAGTATTAGTTATGACTTTATGGTAATTTATTTTTCAAAGAAATACAATATGTACGTTGGTCAAATTAAATTAAATTAAATTAATTAATTAATGGACCATGAATATTATTACAACGGTGCGTAGCGGTTTATTTACTAAATTGTAATGTAATTGTAAATTGTAAATGCTTCAGAATCTGTTTACAAAAATCAGTGAAACGCTTGTAATGTCTACAATGTGACGTCGGAAATGTAAACAAACATAAACGAATAAAGATACAAGCATTATAGCAATTCTTGTGTGAATAATAGATTTTTTCAATTTGGCTATCACGTCTAATAATTTTGTAAAATTATGTACTAATCTATACGCGATATGGCTCTATCTAAACAAGTTTGGGAGAGATGACGCTAATACCACACACATCTACGATTATTTTTGTTAATTACTTCAATTTAACATTATGCTTCATATTGATTAGCTTTAGCGTGTATTGTTTCGTCGTGGCGAATATTCCTACGATAACATCATTAATAGTAAAACTTTATCGCTAAATTGGTATATTGATAACAATGCCGTTAGCTTGCTATCTGGGTGTAATTTTGTCTACTTCGTAGACAAATTGTTTAAAGGCACTGCTAAAGTAGGCATCAGTGTAGTGTACACGTGTACACGTATATTACTGTTTTCGAATATCATTTCTTGTGTCCAAAACATACACAGGTAGGAACTATATACCAACCATGACGAATAATTATAAATCAAACCACTTCTTATTTTGAAAATATACATAGCTATATTATAACAGTATATATTAATTAAAATGTTTGTTTACACGCTGTTCGGCTTTATACGCATAATTGTTTCCGCAGTACATATGTTGTGTAATTATCGTAATAATTCAGGCACGCGGCGCAGCACTGACTGCCGAGAGTCGAGACATTACGCACCTATACTACTAGCGAACCATTCCGGCCAGATGGCACGCTTCCAGCCAAACTATCGCCAACAGATTTGTCACTTCCATGTTCCATAAACACATACTTGTTTTATAGCTCGGGGTATCTGCATAGCCCTTTACTTTAGCATATACTTGTGTACTTAACTTTAGATGACGCAGGAGCCACACCGCCGAACATCCCGCGGTATTGTAAAGAATACATCATACATTAGAATTGTGTTGTTATCGGACCAAATGTGGCTGCTCACGTGTTCAAATCCCAGGGCACATCTCTGTCTTTTCGGAGTCATATTGATAGTCAATTACCACGCACCAATACGGTGAGGGAAAACATCGTGAGAAAACCTGCATACCATAGAAAATTGTAAGAATTTCTATGTTGTGTAAATTCCTCCAACCTACACTATGACTATATTGCCTAACCACTCTCAATCATACTCTTGATTATAGAGGGGGCTGTGCCCTGCAGAAGGACGTATATGGGCTGATACATAAACGTAAATATCATTAGGCCATGGAACTTATCACGCAAACGGTTCCCGGCTTGGTGCAAATTATTTAAGATTTAATCTTGACTGATTACCAAAAAAATGTAAATTTATCAGTGATACAACAATATTATCCAACACCTTTATAAGTTAGTCGCAATATGTTTTTCATAATTCAAATTAATATCGATCAATAAATAAAAAAATACAACTTACAGACTTATACATAGTTCTGACCCCACACCAAGTTTGAGTCTTGTGGCTCGGGTATCAGGAACAACGAAAAACCTTTCGGTCTAACAAACACCCAGACCCGAAATAAATATCCGTGGATCACACAAATAATGCAGGAATTTTACCCGTGATCTCACGTGTCATAGTTTTCGTCTAACCAACTGCGCCAAAGAGGCTTTGTATTTCGCTTATTAATTGTAAGGTCACCATTAGTATGATCAATTTTTTTTTGTGGGATCTCTTGCTGTTTCCCTTAACATAAGAATAAAAGTTAAAATTTTCAAATACAATATACTATATCCGTTGCTGATACTACATTACTTATTCATGAGGTTATGGTGTACAAATAAACTTGAAGGTAGATCAAATAACTCTGCCTCACTGCCTCGGTGGCGTAGTCGTACTACGGTACGCTTACAAAGCTGAGGTTTCGCATTCAAATCCCGAGTTGGGCTAAGTGATAATAGATTTTTTATCATAATTTTTCATTCATCATTGCAATTCATAAAGTGTCCCTAACATACAAGGCGAAATGTGAGTGTCCTAGAACTTCTGCCTACTTCTTCTGGGAAAAAGGCGTGACTTTATGTATGTAAATATTAGTGTGCGAGCTACCCTTAGCACCACTCATCATCTCACAGATCTCAGACAGTGGAAATCAACCACTGTGTTTTATTTTAACTATCAATAACTAAAATACCTAAACACCTGAACGAAACACTTGCAATGTGTCTTTATGATTAAATTGATTTAACAAACAATCCAACTAGACTTAGGCATAGTTTTCTGAGGAGTACATAACCTAATTTAAAAATAAGTTAATTTTATGATAAGCCCAGTCAATATATACTGGGTATCTCAAGACTGCTACCGAAAACGAAGCCGGGTGGTAGTTTTAGTGACTACAAACACAATGCAACTAAAAATTTCTGAAAGAAACACGACAATTATTTTTATGATTTTTTAAATTTCGTCATTTTTGGGTGGTAAATCCATAGTTTTTGCTAAAATAATAATTTAAACTCTTTTGTACCTTAGAGTATTTATAAATAAAAGGGTATACACTATTATTTTACGAAAAAAAATATTTACCACCCAAATATAGACATATGAAAAAAATAACAAAAACAAAATTGTCGCTTTTTTTTGCAACTTTTTCTATTGCTTTGTGTCTGAAGTCGCTTAAACTACCACCTGGCTTCGTTTTCGGTAACAGTCTTGATATACCCTGTATATTAAAATAAAGTTAGTTTTAAATAGTTTATGTTAATTTTTGTATTTGAATAATTCATGTTACTAGATTTATAAGAAATTTGTGATATTATTTAGATTTAGATTATATTCAGTTATTAAGTCTGTAAACTTTCATTTTTTTCAATAGATAGTAGGAAAATTGTTAGAAATCATCCTTGGTGTACAAAAATCATAAAAATATATTACGTGTATTTGATATTACTTTAATCAGATTGATATCACTTTTGTTTAGTAAATAATTACCTATTTACTAAAGGGTGAGGTATAGCAAATACATATCGAAGCTATTCGTGTTCTCCTTGTATTTTTGAATACTAACTATACTTTCAAGTCAAAACTTGTTTTAAAATATGGTTTTGGCATTTAATAATGACTCAATACCCCCTATTTTTATTTTTACATGCATGAAAATGCTTATTGAGAACTTAATTTTGGTTATCTGATTTACTTATTTTTATTTTTGAACTAAATTTATAAAAAGGTAAAACAAACAAAGTCTCAGAATGTTACTTTTTATTTTGGTCATTATGTGTACATTTACTAAGATATAAGGTTATCTCAATAGTTCGTTTAATAAGAACACAAAAAGTAAATATTACGATTTAGGGAGTAAAAGCACAATATGCGCTCTAGAATGTCTGATAAATATGATTTATAATATCTATTCCTCATTCTAGTGAGACATTTCTTTTATTAATAGGTATAAATTCCACTTAGGCTTCGTCTATGTTCAAATTATTTATGATTTGGATTCATTATCCATACAAAATTTAAATAAGTTGTAGACGTTATTTTTCAGTTTATAAATAGCCTTAAAATCCGAACAACTTCCTTATGACATTTTATTTTATGAGTTCAAATATTGCTATGTAATGGACACGCGTTATTTTTTAATTAATATTCTTGTTAAACTAGTACGTTTATATACAGTGTAATATTGCCATGTGGTATTTTATTAAATCCTCATGTTTCTCATCACCCCAGTTGAAATTGTACAAAAAAAACCGAGAGGAATTTTCTTTCTAAAATCGTAATTTTAATTTGAACGATTTTGGCCATCTTTTATAGATACCTGTATTTTTACAGTTCAGCTTGGGAATCGGTAAAAAAAGTCGTATAGGAATACAAGGGTTCATCAAAAGCCTTAAAATCAAAAACTTTGACTTTTGAGAAAACTACCGGTTTTTTTTTTTCATAATCGGTACAATGTTACCTGGGAGGGTTAGGAACATGTGGAATAAATTAAATACTATATGTTAATAACATCCACTTTATTATATTTCGTTTATTTCTTTTCATGCAGCAATCAGCGGACACCATTTTTAGGATAATTTTATCACATTATGTTTTATGTGTAAACCTTGTGTTATGGACGCGCTTCCGAAAACGAGGAGATCTCATATTACTAATAGATCTTTGATGACAGGTAAGAAAACTGATGTTTGTGTACGTTTTATGGAAATTATTAACTTTTATTTGAACAGTATTTTAAATATAAGTTTCTAATTTTTCAATTGCTTTTAAATAAGTAATTTTAGACACTGTTCTGTTAGTCTATTTCTTACGTACGAAATTCATTGAACTCATAGGCTCCAACTACTTAATCTTAACAAAGTTTTTACTCTTTAATCTTGCTTTGACTTAACGTAAGTAACTTTTACAAATAGTATGAAATTGGATTTTGAAGTTAACGTAGGTCAACGATCACAATATTTTAACTTTACTATTTTAAGTTTCATCAATTATATCGAAAGTTAAAAACAAATTTGTCTCATAGAAATATTATAGGGGCTTTTTTAGACATAATGATATCTCATTCAAATATACACCAATATTAAAAAATACGAACAAGATTTTTTTAAATCCTTTTCAAGTATAAAATATACTAGTCTTCTAGTATATATGCGGCTACAATATCCTACATAAGTCCTTTCTGTACTTATTATTAATATTGATGTAATTCTTTAAGATTGTTTTGTGTTTATTGTAGCCAAAGTAAACATTTTTATCCATCTATCTATCTAACTAGTATGATGGCTTAAGTAAATACAGTGGTAAATAGTACAGGAGGGGTCATCGAGGACAGCGACGGTGGCGGCGGCGGCGACAGTGGCAGACTGCAACTACGCATTCCCTTGCAGTATTGATCGCGGGAGGCAGCCCGCGGCCGTGACTCACGCCGCCCTTGCCCGACATTCAACTACCCCACACTGCCGACTCACCCGACCTCCCCGCGCCGCCCGGCTGCACGCGCTGTCTCACCGACAATTACCATTTTATTTTCGGGAGAAGGAAGTTCGCAACAACCAACTGACTTTGAAATTTCATAAGATTTCATAAATAAGGGTTTCCGTGCTATAGCAGGTGCTTTATTAATACAATGTTTATTAATGTATTTAAGTTGCAATGCCAACACTTCCCTAAAGACAGCATTTTATGGCCAGTTATGTTAGGAAATATAAGAGATATTTATAAGAGGCACAGCCACGCTGTTATCATTCAAAGTCACGACTTAGTATGAATGGGGACAGACTCATCCGGGACGGTACCACTCTCTTACAAGAGATTACCATGAAATGACATGATACTGTCGCGTTTCGTTCCGATTTTACCGGATGCCCAATACGCCTTCCCTCTTCCCATTGCTTATCCTTCGCACTCCTCCCCGATTTGATGGGCCGGCAACACTTCTATGATCTGAGTGTTGTGGATGTTCATGGGTGGCAGTGCTCACTTAATATCAGGTGACCTGTTTGGTAGTTTGCTGGACATATGGTTTAATAAAAATAAACTATTTTTAAATAATGTGAGAGATGTGTACACAATCCATTACAAAATAATCAATATAAAAAACATACTAATTAGAAATAAATATTATACATTATTACACAAACAAAATTCTATTCTTAATAAATCGATTAATATAAATAGCATTACCCGCACACTGCCGCGTTTGATCAAGAAAATAGAAAAAGTATTTCCAAAACCTTTCAAACCCCGTACTTATAAATAGCGGAGAGGAATATAGAAATGTGCAACCCCCCGTCTACCCCCAAAACGTGCGTGTTTTGCCCAAGTACGGCGCTACCCCATGACCCGCACCCTACTAACTTTTATTTTGTTATTAGATCGAAGGGATAGCGCTCCAAGTTGTCTTTATGCGCCTCACTAGCACGCAGTAAGATCCGACACGACACGACATTGCTGTAAAAAATATTTTCTAAGTGGAAATATTTTCTATATTCTTAGAGGTATTTACTGGTTATTACTGAGTACTAGCCAGAGTATTGGGCATATTGAGACTTAACATCTTATGTCTGCGGATGGCAAGCGCAGTGGAATGCCAAGCATTGCTTTGAAATTCAAGGTATTGTTTGGTTTTGCTACTGTTTAAGAGTGGTCGTATCGTTTACCAATAGAGAAACGGCATGCTCTAGCCTCGTCCACCATTGCAATATAAAAATGAAAAATACTGCGACTACAATTTAAACAGGAACATAAATAGAACTTATTTTAAAAAGTCATATCTTTACAATTAAATTATAAAATTAATGGTGATTCCCATCAAAAAAATATTCTCCTTTGAAAAATATTTTTTGACGCAATGTTTTGAATGGCAAAGCCATGTTTGCTGCGCAATAACTTGACTGGACATTTCCCAACGTCTCCGCAGATGAATAAAACTGTTTTATTTAATTTTTCGAGGAAAATAAGTATTGATTTAGAAAAATCTCTACTCATAAATATGATACAATAATTGATTTACTAGACCTTAATCATAAATTTAAGTTATTATTAAGGTAATCTAAAATATTAGTTTGGACTAATGTTAACTTAGCTACTGAATTGCATTATAGGGCCAATTAATGTATCTCACAGGATAGTAATCGATCTGTGTCCGAATGTAAGTTGAAAAGAGCAATGCGTGATGCAATTGAATGCCAATAGCGGGTATCAAAAGCAAGGCAGCAGTGGCATACACTTTCCCGTTGCGCGAGGGTATGGCCAGCCGGATCGATGCCGCCCCACGTTCACGGTCAACGCCCTCCGCCCGCCCTACGCTTCCGCGTCACCGCCGGAGCCCCCATCCCCCCCCCCCCCACGCCCCGCACCGCTCGCCCCTCGCACGCCACTCTAAATATACCACGCTCCGACACGACCCTTCAAACGCGTTACGAAACACAATTAGCTTCACTATTTCGAGACAAGTATTCCGTCCTGACTGGCGGTAACATCATATGTTCAACTTACTCCTTACGTTTATAATTAGAACGATGCAGCTGATGATTTCGAGTGGACTACGACCCATATTTTAATATACCACCGACTTGGTTTATTCAATATATAGAATGAAATAATCCCTTAATAACATCGTCTGTGTTATCCACCTAAAATAAACGAAAACGAGCTAATTTGGTTAAATCCTGTAACTCGTGCCAAATTATCGTGGCGTAATAAGTACGTAGATATAATTATTTATGTTTAACAAGATTAATTTCCTAGAATAGCACATGTGAATGTTCTATTATTTCCCCAAATGAACCCGCTTATTAATATTTTGAATTAATATTTGCACTTAAAATTAATTATTCACCTATAACAGCGCCTTAATTAACGGATAACATTTTAGTTAAGGTAAATAAAATGATTTAGAAAGAAGAGCCAAATGTGTGTTTGTACTGATTTACCAATACAACTATATACACTTTGTTCATCTTCACATATGTAATTGATCTACATATATTGTATACATATACAATGTGTAGTTAGCATTGTAGGACCTATATTTCAATGTAACACGGAGCAAAACTTCTAATTGAAAAGTTCTAACAAGGCCAAAGGCGTGATTGTCAGTGCTGAAGCAGTGTCGATGCATTTACGACCGGCAGCTACTTCTTCTATATCACAAAGGCCTGTTACATGGAAACTGCCTATTGTTATTAACTCATAGACGCACCTATTTGCGATCGTTGAATGAGTTGTTTAATTTGCAACGACACCGACGGTGGTTCCCTAGAAATCAACCGGAAGGTCTCCAGTTGAAATATTCTTTACCCACTACACTGGTTTCTTACAAACTATTGAATTTCAAAATACATTGAATTATTTTACAACACATAGATAATAAGTTAAATAAGATCAGAACTTTTGCTTTAATTGTCCTAATTTATACACTGTTTCTCGTACTAAATTTATTTATTGGAATAATTTATTAGGAATATGTTAGTACTTAGTATAATATTCATATACCTTAAGGGTTATAATTAATTGTTTTTATGTAAAAATGTATGTACGAACCAGAAATAACAAGGTAATCAAAACATAGTAAGTATCTGGGAATAGTAGTATTTTGAAATGCATATTAATATCTAATTTAAATAGAAGAAGATTACTTTTAATGCATATATTAACCTATTCATCTTTGTTAAAATACATTGCTTTATATAAAATACCTCATTCCCTCGCCCTTCACAATTTAAATTTATTATCAGAAGTTGGAGAAATTTTGCAACGCGGTGGTATCGATTTTCAGTTGAACTTCCCTACTGACATCACCTCGCAGTCCCCCACTCTAACTTTGTTGCACGAGTTTCGCATAAAGCTTTATCAAAATCAGGACGCATGCCTTATATTTTATATGGAATGTTATTTTTTTATCATTAGAACAAAATCTTAATGACTATGATTAAATAAAATAGGATTATTTAGTTGGATGAATCATATAGAAATATTTATAAATTGATTTCTAAATGGCACGAAATTTATCTATGTATTAGGTTTTCAGATTGTTTTATCGAATTCCCAATATCACTTAGTGAAATTGTAAAGTATTTCCAATCAAACAAATACTTGTTGATGCCTAACACAGGAATTAATATTTATGTTTCAGAATAATATTCTTGTTTTCATATTGGAAATTGATGTTGTTTTCCATTCCGTTGCTCAACATTGATTCTTTTTGAATCCTCGTCTCTGTTAAATTGTACTGAAGCATTGTTACATTAAACAACGACATCAGTGTAACATCTCAGTGCGTCGTAGAAAAATAGTACAAAAACCGCGTCAGACGCGACGAGGGTCCTCAGACAGGCAGACAGGCTGGCGTATATACCTATAGTTAGCTAACTACAGTGCATTGAGTGGGTGAGCAGACTGCAGGCAAAGCCCACTGAATCCCGGAAAACTACCGACCCAGTCTAGACATGGGGGCACTTCCCCTCGACCTCGCCGCCCGCGCCCCGCGCCCCGCACCACACCCGATGCAGACCGACACCCTGCACAACCAACACCCCCCCCTCCACCCCTCCTCCCCCGCGCTCCCGGAGACAGGCACCCCGCCCCGCTACCCTGGCGCTTTCACCACCGACTTGCAGACATTATAAAAAGAGAACTCCTACGCTTTTGAGTGATGCGGTGGGTGACATGCAAACAAAAACCTTGGGGAAAATGGAGATATGAAAAATTATAAAAGATGTTTTCATGTAGAGACGTTTCAAGTGACGATGGCGTCGCGACGACTAGACACTGTGCGATATACGCCGCATGCATGCGCTCACTCAAACTGCATGTGAATCACAATATTGTTATCTGGGACTTTTATCTATTACCTAACATTTTGCGAATCTAATATTATCTCCATAATGTTCGTCTTCTTCGTCAAATGGAATAAAAAATGATTGCATGATTGTTATCCTACAATTGAAAAATCTCGAGTTATAATAAAACTATAAAGTAAAATTTAAACAAAATACATAGTATTAAGTTTACGCTAATGGTTCATATTAAAATAACACTAATTTTAGAGTTTCATGCGATTTTTAGTTTATCTGAACATCCCAAGATAGAGAAAATTAGATTTATTTCAAAACAATATAATCACTTTCAAATCGTTTTCATCCTGAAGATAAAATTTTAACCTTTACAGTACAAATTGCATGTTACTCAATGTCAATTGCACTCATGCATGATTAAATATGTAACGTATTACCGAGCTCGTTAGTATGCAATTACATTAGAATTAAGTAAAGGTCGTCGACCTGTGTATTAATTAACAAATTAGAATGGCACGCCAGAAGGCAGCGTTAGCCATTACCTTGAATTAGGTAGACAGTAGGTACGATATGCATGATTGACGGTGCTGCAGTGGGTTAGTGAGAGTGAATTACATCCGAGGGGCGAGACGATGCAGGGTGGGGGCTTGCAGACAGGGTGGGTCGGTGGTGTGGGGCCAGACGGGAGAAGCACGCACCTCGTTTCCGCGCCCGAGTGTAGTGTAACTGTACACCCACTATATGCAGCCGTAATGCCGTACTACGCGCCAATCGACAATACCGTCTGCATCGGCGGCATCATTGCCCGCCCAACACACGCTTTTCATCCGTTTCAAAGAGCTGCTAAGAAAAGCGGGAATTCTCGGATTTTTCATTAGATATTTTTATATGATCGTCTCATACTAGATCATATCGTCGATAGATTTTTAAAATACTTTAAAGAAAAGAATATTTGATGGAAATATCGTGTGGAAATCTGCATAGCGATTTGTAAGAATTTCTATGGTATGTACCTTTAGTCCGCCAACCTGCACTAAGCCAACGTGGTTGACTATATGATCTAACCCCTCTGAATCGTAGTCTCGATTATAGAGAACGTCCGTGTCCTGCGGTAGGACAAATATAGGATAGTAAAAAATTAATAAAATAAAGATTATTTTGATGTCTTTCCAGAATGTAGTAAGTTCCATAATGTAGTAATTCTTTATTTGTTACACTACCCTCTCTCCCTCTCTTTCATTTAAATCCATCCCATGGTTGTCTGTAAGATATTGCTGTTGAGCGATAAGACCGCCATTTGTACTCTTTGTTATTATTATTTCTGTTTAGCTATGTTGTTGTTAAGTTTGTGTACAATAAAGATTTAAATAAATAAATAAATAAATGTAGTGAGGAAGAAAAATAAACAGTAATTTCTCAAACAGTATATTATAGGTGCAAATACAATATAAATCCAAAGTTTACTTTTTCGTTGCACTTTGGCATCCTGATTGAGTAACCGGTCTTTATAAAATTTGCCACCATTGTTTTGCAGTCATTATGTAGTTATATCGTTATAAAAATAAAATTATATTTCCTTCGTCTAAAAATCAATGACTACTTTTGTTTTCAATAAACCCTACGCCTTTTTTTTTAGCATAATCCGGAATTAATTGTCTTGTTAGTGGGCCACCGTAATTACGATGTTAAAAGATAAGTGCTATATATTTTCGTGGCTAAGGAGGTCAGTTAAACTTGGGTTATTGAAATGAATGAAATATTAAGTACTAGACTTATTTATATAAGTTTCTATGGTTTGTAAGTCCGCCAACCCGCACTTGGCTAGCGTATGTATACTTTATGGCCTAACCACTCTCAATCTTAGGCAGGACTTCTTATGGGATACTTTTTATACATCGGCTGCCATGCTGAGACCTAACAGATAATCCATCACTTATTGTATTCCATATTCATTGGATACTTTCTATAAACGAAACGTATTTTCCATAAATATTTCATTTTGTTATTTGAGGACAATTGTTTTTTCTAGTATTTGATGGCCGATTTTTTATTGCTGTGAATGGCGAGACGACCATGCTATTGTGCCTGATTTAATAGCGATGCTTGGCTTTCCACTGGGTAGGAACCCCACAATGTCTATTTCTCCCACTAAACAGCAGTGTAAATGCACCTTGTGTTCCAGTTCGAAGGAAATTGTAGCCAGAGTGGACTGGACTTAATAAGACTTGACACTGTCTCAGATAGGCGAGTACACTAGAATTCAAAGAATGGCTTTGTAATTCATGGTATTGTTTGAATACCTATAATTTCGATGAGCCATGTCCATTAATCGCAATAAAAATTAAAAACTTGTAAATAAATAAATTTTCCAAGACAAATAAACGTTTTTATCGTTATTATGATTATCATAAAATATTGAACGAAATATTGGCAGAATTCATTAAAATATCTCTAATAAGCAAATAATAATAGAAGACAAACACAAAATATGTGCGAGTTCGATGAATAAAATGTGCAAAATCATTGTATGTGGCGATAATAAAATTGTCGTTTATATTCAAAGAGTTGCTATTAAAGCAGTTAAACACTGTGGCATTACACTAATGTCATCGTTTGGAGCAATAAACATTGTATGTGTAATTAATTTGTAAGTAAATGTAAGGCGATAGGAATAATGGAGTTAGATAGCGCGTCCCTGACCGAACGGGCCTTGGCCGCGGCCGTCGACTCTCGCCGAGCGCCGAGCGCCGCCCGTGCCGCCTCAGTCCTCACCAACACTTTACTACCATTTAAATAAACACATTGAATAATCCGATTTCGTCTCACTCACATTACAAACAAATGACAGGGATAGAAATACTGTCACTTGCAAATCCAAAATCACCTCTGATACATAATAATCGCTGGATTTGTGAACATCATTTTCTCGCTGCTGAACGGTTCTTTAACTTGCAAATCGATGTTTAGAACTTTTAAATCGAAGAAAACTATAATCTTTTAGAATTACTAATATCTAAAGCGTATATTACAATCAAGTTGATTTTTGCAATACAATTAAACGTGTATCATATAAAATAATTTAGATGCAAATAAATATTGAAACCTGCATACCATAGCGAATTTATAAGAATTTATATGGTAATTAAAGTCCGCCTAACCGCACTAGGCCAGCGTGATGGACTATGTGACCTAACCACTCCCAATCATACTTCCAATTGTAGAGATTCCCTTGCGTTGCAGTGAGACATATATGGGCTGATAAAGTACAGTTCAATAAATAAATATTGAAGGTGCGAAGTTAAAAAAAAGTCGTCGGTAGACAGACAAATCGCCTTTAGTAAGCTGAAAATAATTCAGCGGTATCGTGTTTTTACACATGCTCTCGTGTAGGAGTATGCAAAATGTTATATATTTAATATTTATTGATGTAATGTGATAGAAAGTATTATCCCGAGGTTATTAATTAACAATAATCGAATGTAAATAAAAATATCACAAGTGCCCTTGCCACGACACGTCTTCTTTATCTTTCAGATTACCGGTTAGTAGTTAGTTTTGCATATTCTGGCATTAATCTTGACAATCAAGATGCAGATGGGCCACCTGTATATTAATATCTTTGTAAAGAATAAATAAATAATGCATTTTCAACTTTGTTTAGATTCTCCAAGGTCAAAATATTCTGATAAATACATAATGGGTCAAATCCAATGTATGGATAAATAAACAGAGACAGTGCCATCTGTCGGACGACAATCGGTTCTTATACAGTTTCATCGAAATAAAATGTTATGAGTAAATTGAATGTATTCAATATTCATGTCAACTTATCAACCTCGTCTCAAACGAACGTACAATGTATGACCATTTATTGTTTAATAAGCTCTATACATCGTTCTTCTCAATTCGAGGTTCAAAATAACTTGACAACACTTATGATGGAAAGTTGGTCTTGACTTACCCCGGCATCTTCGGCATCAGATACACATTGAGTAACAGTCTTCCTCCAACACTCCTTGGTCTGCACAATTCCACTTAAGGTGCGCGGTCTTAGGCCTCCCGTCTGCTATGCCGATAGCAAAAGAAGGCCGTTGTTTAGCAATGTGTGTTTAAGTTCGCGTTCGTAAGTGAAATAAGTGCCTTATAATAATAGCATAGCTCGACATATATACTATACAGCCCCAAAACTCTTATTACTACTATTCTTCTTTGGAGGAGACCAATGTTCATCATCGAACTTCTATCGCTTAATATTATGCTGACATTCTACATAGCTATTTTGAAATATCACCCTGCACAGTGCATACTTATGACTATATATATGCTCCATACAATAATGGCTATAAATATTAAGGATTAAGTAAGGGAGAGTAAGGTGAAGTGGATGAGAGGCAGGTCAAGCGCCGCGGGTCGTCGGCCGGCGACCAGCGCGGCCGCATCTGTATGCGCGCGACCAACCACCAGCAAAAACACTCGCTTTCCACTCTCATTGAAATTATATCGCGACATAACTTTACATCTTTATCGACCCTGCGTTTTTAACGGACAATATTTGCAACTATATTTACTTTCTAATTTGATTTCGCTGAGGACAGAAGAAAACTTAATATTCCTCATGACTCGCCGAGAGGTATCAATCTAGACTTTGCAGACCCTTTTGAAACTCGTTTTTGGTCAAGGAATTGCATTGAATTGCAATTGCAATTAGTGATTGTGTAAGCGGGATATATACTATAACAATAATCCACAAGGTAATTCTTAAATTAAAATTAGAAATGTAATTGGCCCATTATTATTTACGGTATTTAACAAGTTTAATCAATTAACAAGTACTTGGTAATCATTGCTTATAACTAAAGAAAGTGTAAAGTGTGCATAAAAGTGAAAAGCGCGGTAATTATTCCGGTAGGGTCAGCATGTGTATAATGTTCAAGTACTGATGGCGAGTGCTGGTGTTCCGGATAACTTAATTAGATATCTCTGACTTGTAATTCTATGCAATGCAATTCATAACCAGTTAGTGCACCGTATCTCTTTAGCAGCATATTTTCACTGTAACTTTCTATTTCGATCAACCCTCTTATTACAAAATCATTTTGTGTGATTGCGATAATTTGTTATAATCATTTAATAAGTATTTTGATATTAAATTTATTATATCCGTGCCGGTTATCGTAACTTGGGGTTTTTAACACTAACAGTTCATTGACTTCTTCATGTTTCTACATTTCGTTTAAAGTTTTCGTAAGTTATTACGCTGTTACTAATTGGTATGAAAAGTGTTTAATGTAGAAGCTTAATCTGGATATAAAAAACGGTTGCACGCTATAATCATATGCGTGAATTAAAATTAGGGGACTGGTACCATGTGTCGATAACTCGATCCATTCCAAAGTCGTGTTGTCCTTAGTCACGAAATTATTTATTATTTATTCAAATTTAAACCTTTTCACTGCGCAAGTAAATGCACACAATATTCTTATTATTTTATTCAAACGTGTGTTGTTGTTGAACAATGTCAAAGTTGAAGGTCTCGATTATATTATGAACAAAAGGCCTTAAAATTATTATAATTTTATTTTTATTTTATTTTAAACACTTAGTACACAGATGTAGTACAGGCGGACTTAATGCCCAAGGGCATTCTCTACCAGCCAACCTTAAGGTAGTGCAGAGAGACGGAAGCAGGTGCTTATTATTTTGGGTCCCTCGAAACCAAGGCTTGTAGGGTATCAAATATTACTTTTTGGTGTATCTATCTATATGAAGCCCACGTCAAAGTACTGCTGGGCAAGGGACTCCTCATTTACACGAAATATTTTTGTCCTGTGCCAAGCGAATCTACTGTTTTCCTGTGACTCACGATGTCATCGAACCATGCGGCAGGTGGTCTCCTCTTAGCCGCCGTACCCCTCTCAGCCTTCAGCGTCTTAGTTCATTTAAACTTCTATCCAGATGCTCTGCCCAACTCCACTTCAACTTTTTGATGCGTTCCTCCACGTTTAAACTCTTTTTTCTTTGTTGGATTTTATTTTTTCGTCACTCTAATACAAATCGCTTTATGTGGATTACCTTTCTTGTTTACTTCCGAATTTAAAACTACCTTAATTGTTTATTGAAATAAACTTGCAATTTCATAACAAAATACATTTATTACAAGGGAATGTTTGTTTTGAAATACGCCATTGGTATTTGAAAATGGTAATATAAGCATGGATGATTTTAAAAAGATAGAAAACAAATGTCCGTGCAGTAAGTATATGGAAGAAGATAAAGGCATGCATGCGTTTCAAAATGATAAGTAATGAACCTGGCGTCCAATGTAGCACATATATTATTAAAACCGGCGCTGGTGAGTCACCACAATCGGACCAGCCTGTATGCGAGCAGGGATTTCCGTTCCCAGGTATTGATCAGGACACGTCATGCCTGTCCGGAGACCAATACAACCATGAAATTCTCATTTCCGCGAACCGTTATTAGATTTCCTGACACTGTTCCTATTTTAACTCTGACTCACAGCTTATTTGCTTACACTGTAATATCTGTCCCTGCAACAATTAATACAGCCAACATACATTTTCATGTTTAACGATTCACATGTCACATTATACGAAACATTACAATAGCGCAAAAATGTTATAGACACGCAAACATTATTAGGATTTATGATCCTCTTTGGAGACAATATCACATTTTGTCTCACGATAAAGATGATAAATCGCGATCCTTTTATGATATTAAATGAAAGTATTGTATGAAATAAAATAGTGCTACATTAAATGCAAAATACCAAGTGATCGGGCGGGGTAATAAGTTCGTAGCAATGTCGTAGCCGCCGCTACGAGCGCTCTAGTGCAATACACTCCGACTGCTTGCGGGTCAGTGGCACTGCGCGGCCACTGCACCCGACTTGCTTAGATACTTCTAACGTTGCAGCTTTTTTTCTATTACTCACATTCCCAGCGAGTCGAGCTCAAACCACTTTTATACATTATTTATGTATGTAGCTGAGCCCCGCTGGATAAATGATTCTAAGTGAAGAACAACAAATATTTTAACTTGCCCTTTTGTCTTCGTTGAAATGAACTGTGATGTCATTGACATCAAATATTTCTAATGTGGAGCAAATTTAAAAGCACTTGGAGTAAACCACGAAAGTTTAATGCCCTTATTTGTGGTGATGTATTTTTAATTAAAGTATTGACTTTGATCCATCTTTGAGACATGGTAGAATATTATCAATTTATAAACTGCTTACTTTGTGTTCAGAGTAGTACGAGTATAGAGTTTTTAGATTAATGCTGTCTTGAAAACATAATAATTGGGAGTTTTTGAGACAAAATAAAATTAAAGTGATAAAGTAAAATAAACGTAGTTTCGACTGTATGAACGAAACCTAATTTTTTAATGTACCTTTCTAAACTCAATCCTCTAACTAGTACAATCTTTAAGTATTTCTCTGTGCAGTGTTCTTAGGCGACCGCGGTGTTTCTATTTAATGAGCTGCTAACTGTAGTTTTGCTATATTGTATTAAACCGATCTTAGTTTGTAACTCCCAGGATTAGGCGGTGATCTTTTTTTCACATGGTTTGAAAATCAGTTTTAGCTGATTGTATGATAATATGGTTTTTATTCTTATTTTTTCTTTAATGTTAATGTAAATTATGAAAAAATAAATAGGCTTCTATAATGAAGTATTTTATTAATATAATAGCTAACAGCTTTAACAACCCGCACTAGGCCAGCGTGGTGGACTATATGGCCTAACCACTCCCAATCGTACTCTCGATTGTAGAGGAGGCCCGTGCCCTGCAGTGGGACGTATATGGGCTGATACAGATAACAGCTTTAGTCACAATATACGATCATAACCGATGTATAAATGAATTAATAAAAAAGCCAAAAAAAAGATTTTTGTTAAAAAAATCTATACATAAAAAAGTGACAATGATGCGTTAAAAGTTAATGATAGTAAAAAGTAATGTGCGAAGAATGTGTGTCAACAAGAGTGCAGTTTGCACGGAGCGATGTGAATCACTTTCGCGACCGCAGCCAGCAGTGTACAGCGAACAGCGCACACGATGCACCGCGCGGCGCTACCCAACGCTACCCACCGGCCGAGTGCCATACACAGCGAGCAGTGAATTCGCATTGAAAGTGCAACGGCCCCTTGAACTTCGCGCTACTAAGTGGGCCGTGCAACTACGTCCACACTACACACTGCACTCTGCGCACTCCGCACTACACATACCACTGTCCTCGTAAATATAATTAATGCGAATTAATATTATACCATTATTTATGTGCGCCACCAACGATCTCATGCACTCACACTATAAATATTAATGGCAACCTGTCCCGACGTTTATATTTTAATTGGCGCTTCATTCTGCATCCATGAAATATTTTCGCTTTTAAGTATTTTTTCTTAATGCCGGTTGTCATTTTTTATGCATAGGAAAGGAGTAACACGCTTAATAGACAGCAATTATCTAGCGGCGATTTGAAAATATCTGTAGTTAATGGTAATTATGGGTAGTGCGACGCGGGTTTTTTAGAGCACATCTCACGTTACAGGTAAGGCGTTAGTTAAAATCGAGCAACAGGAGCAGCCGCCGGCTGACTGGTATCTAGCTGAGCAAGCGTGCTCTGAAATAGTCGGGACGGGATATATTTCCCGGGCAGCTGCGCGCGTTCGTTGCCCTGCCGCAGGGCGTTAGAAGTGCAACGATCTCTGCAATTATCGCTGCGCCCGCGCAACTCTAAACTTGAACTGCGAGCAATGCGCCGGCCGTGCACCTCACCTTCACTGCTTAGAAAGCAACACCTATTACGTCTAACGCTCGCTGCGAGTTACGACGCCGCCGCACCGACACGCCGCGCCGCCGCCACCCCGCCCGCCGCCACTGGCACGGGTAAAAGCGAGAGCACTGGACTTTTCCAACACGAGTTTCATAACCAAAGCGAGATCAGGTTTCCAACGCATTTTCATTTAATTTAGGTTTTACCCGACCGGGTTCCGACTTCGTGCTACGCGCTGCGATAAATTTATTCGAACCTAATAACTTCCACCGTTCTGTATAGAATTTAAATAGACACATCTTAGCAACATATTACAATATATTTAAAATACAAACACCAATATTCCAAGAGGATATTTACATAAGAGTGTTCATAAATTCATATCCTATTTAGTCCGTGCAAGAGTCGCTTTTCCCACGCTTTCCATACAAATATTAATCTCAATAACGATTATGTTGAACATCTCCATGACAATAAATGAAAATATTTGCACAAGTGTGTTTTGGTTTCACAATAAAATTGGGTTGTTTTGAACTGAGCCATCAGATCACGACGACAGTAATGTCATTCGGTAGTGTTTTTAAAAACATCTCGTTAGTGCTTTGAATTTAATGTAGTATCGTACAAAATTCATTATACTATATAATATAGACATTTATTATACGATATAGAATTGTTGACAAATGTTTTAATCGTTTGTGTTTGACAGCCTCCGTAGCGCAGTTGGTTTGACGTCGGGTGTGAAACGAGAAGCCACGGATTCGATTCCCGCACCGAGCCAAATGTTAATGGGGCCTACAAATATCTGTCTCGGGTCTGTGAGACTGAAAAGAGTTTCATAATTTCTGATATGTATGATACAAGACTTTTTTAATCTTAATGTAAGGTCAGGACTATGTGTGCGACTGTCGGGTGTATTTATTTACTAACAGAGAAAGTAAAATTTCAAATTATAAAAAAATAAAGAAACGATTTATTGTCACAATAGGTGTACAGCTAACAATCTACATAAAGACAGTTTAGTTTATTTAGTTCGTCTTTTTCTAACGTTTTTTGAATTAAGATTGAATAAAGAAGACAAAACATTTGATAATTAAAATAGGTTTAAACAATGTCTTTCAATAAGTCGTAAAAGTCGAAAAATAAATAATAAAATGTGATGAAAACCAGGTTTGAACGTATATCGTGTACACATAAGCTTTACTGAGTTTTTTTCACACTGTAGTCTTTCTATAAACTATGACGCATTCGTAAATACTTTTAGCTTTTTGTAAATACATGGTTATATAAATAAATCCTTTTTTATTTCATGAATATAGTTCAATTATAATAACAAAATAATCTAGACAAACCTTTAAAATAAAGTAGCTATACAAATTGCATTAAGGTGTTCAATATGACCTCTACAATATTCGGGACATTACCTTTATACAAACATGTCTGATGTGGCCATAAAAAACATAGTCATAAATTAATTCACGCTCAAAATCTGCGATATCTTAATTATAACGACTTAAAGCAATTTTTAAATGCTTCACATTGTGTTCGACCTATTTGAAAATATACTACATATTTTATACTTATGTATAATAGAAAAAAATATCGTTAATACTTTTCTCTTATAACACACACTGACCATGTAACATGACGATACATGCATTATATGTAGGTGTGACGTGTTTCGGCGAGCTGAATGCGTTTGTTAGTAAAAGTGCATTCGTACTCTTGTATCGCTATGAAACCCTGGTACTTGGTTGCACTGAACTGCATTACGATTTAGCGCGCGCTCACGTTGCCAACTTCGTTTGATAAATTAATCAGATTATATTTTTTCACGACGAAACTTGTGTTTGTGGTATAACAATATTTGAATGTCATTTTTTGAATAATATCTATGGATAATATGTAACTGTAGCTCAGACTAAATACTTTATAGACGTAGCCATGCCGTGGCCGCACAAGAGACAGATATATAATTCTTCAGTGTGGCCAAGTTGGGAAAAATTCCTACTTTTGGTGGGTACTAACACAGGACAACATAAGCGTTGCCAACCGTACGATTTAAATCGTATTTATTTTTAAATGATGATGAGTTTATGATTATTTTTTACTTTTTAGTTCGATCTTATATGAAATCTTGTTTTTTTAGTTTTTAAACTATAATTTAATTGCTTGCACTAAAACATCTATCTACGGCTGTCTTATCAAGGAAAGACAACTGCGCGCAAATTACCAATTATAATATTTTTTGAACAATAATATTTTGTTTATTATTCTGGATAAAATATAAAATAATATCATATACTTTTTAAATTATTGCGTCGTTATCGGTCCTGGATAAGTATGCAAAATTTCAAGTCAATCCGACGTTTTGAAGTGCTCGAAAATAGACTTCACATATTCTGTTACATACATACATGCATACAGGCGAAGTTAATAAAAGCGTGTTAAAAATAATTAATGATTAACTACTTACATGAACATATTTTATCGGGACTGCTTTTGGTTTTACTATAACATTCTTCTTTTTATAATGAAAGGAATCTATCTCGAAATGTATTGAGCAAATTTTAAAATTATTTGTTGGGTGCCAATTTTGGCGTCCAGTAGCTTCCACCCATTTAATTCTAATTTCACTGTTAGCAGGAAACCTAAAATAAGAAGTAATTTTATTTTTTTACGCATGAATAACGTTACGTATGCAAGGTATAATATGCAAGTATTATCTAGGGCAGGGTTTCCCAACCTTTTTCTAGTGCGGACCCCTAGCGCCACTTTAATATGATTAGCGGACCCCTATAAATAATACGAAAATAAAAGCGCTCCCATACTTTTATTTGCAAAAAAAATCCATGGATATATTACTTACATAAATTATTTTACCTTTTTTTATTTTCTTTGACTGCCTCGATGGCGTAGTTGTACAAGGGTACGGTTACAAAGCTGAGGTCTCGGGTTAAAATCCCGGGTTGGGCAAAGTAATATTGGATTTTTCTATTCATTATCAGCCCAGAGTGTTATGCCCGATATGGTGATAGGGTCGCCACCTATCACATCGTGGGACAGAACATACAAGGTGAAATGTGGGTGTCCTGGCACCTCTGCCTACCCTTTCTAGGAAAAAGGCGTGAGTTTATGTATGTATGTAAATTATTGTAAATATGCGATGGTTGATGTTGCCGTTTTGCGGCCAAAATTGTAATATTTGGGTCATTGTTGCTCAGTTGGAGCCTTAAATCTGCTTCTAGTTGTAGTCTATTTCTGTATTTTAAAAACCCTTATCGCTTAAATTTGTTGTGGGGAAAGGCGACAAATGCTTCTAATTAATCATATTTCAAATTTTGCCAAAAATTTGTTAAAGCATATTCTTTGAATGTTCTTTTTAGTGTCGAATCGCAACTTATTTCAATTAATTGATTTTCCTGAACAGTTGTAAGGCCTATGACGTCTGTAACATTAACACGGAATGGGTCCATAAACCAATTGTCACTGCGGTCTGAATGTGGAAAATAATCTCGAAATGAAGACTTCAAAGTTCGAAGTTGCTCAATGATTACTTCCTGAGTCTCCTTTTGCAACATAGCCCCGCCAGTTGATAGTAAAAATTACGAGAGAGTAGGAAAATAATCAAAATTACCTTGAGAAGAGCGATTTGTTCATAAATCAATTTTTTTATTAAAAGTTTTTTTTTGTTGTCGTAATTTTTATGTTGTCTGCGGACCCCCTGAAAACGGTCCGCGGATCCCCAGGGGTCCACGGACCCCAGGTTAGGAAACCCTGATCTAGGGTAAACCAAATTTCATAACAAGGTAACACTAAACTTTTAAGAAATGTAATCGATATTTCTCTAAGTAAAACAATTTGAATTGATATTAAAATACAACATTATTTACCAATAAACGACAAAATAATTATAATGTAACATAAATGAGTAACTTACAAGTGAAATGTTATTCCACAAATTTTTCGTTCACTGCGGTTTTTGCAGCCTAAAATACTACAACCCACCATTGCTTATACACTATAGTCACTAATATTTGTATAAATTGCTGCTTTACACTATCCAAAACTATTAAAATATCGGAAAAACTGATTGACGTATATTTGTTTGACAAACTGCACAGTTTGACAAATAAAAAAACGACCACGGTGACAAGGACAAAGAAAAAAACTCTCTGTCTCTTTTACGCACACTAATTTTTAACGTGCGGTCTCACTCTTATTTCTCACGTTCCAGTCATGGCTACGTCTAGAGAGTATTTAATCTGAGAACTGTAGTTATATTTATCGTAAAAAAAAAAATGTTGCCTGTAAAGTCGGTTTTACGGGCGAAGATTTTACGTGACAACGTCTTTTTCTCGGTAGAATATTTATTGATATGAATATAATTAAATTGCACAATAGGAACAAGGAATTGAATGAAAATAAGAATTGCACAAATTTTAACTATAGAAATATATTTTGTTTACTAAAACATTGTACATGTAATGACGAATCTAAGCACTCCATATTTTCACTACAGACACAGCTGACGATACTTTAACCACACGTGTGAACTTGTATTGTGACGCTTTCTTGTTTTTCCAACGCCAAGAACGTTCGAGAAAGACAAAGACAGAGACACAAGCATGCGCCGATTCAATGCGCCTAATTCTCTAGTGCTGCGCGCGCGGCAGACCGATCATAGTTGAGTGGGAGAGAGACGCAAGGCATTCGGCGGGCCTCTCTCTCGTTCGGTGACTCATCGTAACGTTACCGGGCGTTACACTTTTTCATAAGTGACTCCCAGCCGCAACCTAATTTAAGACGTTGTCACGTCAATAAATTTTTTGGAGGTAAAATATTTTTTTTGGGGGGGTAATTTTTTGCGTAATTTGGGATTTCTGGCGGGGTCAATTTGTAGCCCTCACCAAGACGGTTCCGAGGATACCAAACTCGGTGGGTCTACGATCTATATTGGCCGAGATAGGATTGGGGGGGTGAGGTAAATTTTCGGGGTGGGGGTAAGGGAGGGGGGGGGAGAGGAAGGTTTCGTGGGGAGGATAACTTAAATTAATTGTTTTGGAGGTAAAATATTTTTTTTTGGGGGGGTAATTTTTTGCGTAATTTGGGATTTCTGGCGGGGTCAATTTGTAGCCCTCACCAAGACGGTTCCGAGGATACCAAACTCGGTGGGTCTACGACCTATGTTGGCCGAGATAGGATTGGGGGGGGTGAGGTAAATTTTCGGGGTGGGGGTAGGGGAGGGGGGGGGTAGGTATCGTCTTACGCCCGAATACTGGAACGCCATTCAAATAATAAGTTGCTCTTAACAGCGCACGGCCCACTTAGGCAGTACATTTAATCGGGATTAACGTAGTTAAGCGCCATTTATATTTAAGTTGCGTTCCAGTATTTGGGCGTTAGCAACATTCATTAATTTTATTTTTGTGAATATTATTTATTATTTTTTACGAAAATTCATCGTTTATTTTATTTTTGTACACCGACGCGTGCAACATTGGAAATGCTTCGTGTTTGATTGTATTCTACCAGGGCTGCCGAAGCGCCGAGGAGTTCGCACGTGCCAAGAACACGCGCGTTGCATTTGTATGCACTTTGACGGTGTTATTCATTGTCATGAGTGCGACAAGGAAAGCCATATTATGCGCATGTGTTACCACGGCAAACTTGACGTCAACCACATGCACAGTAACGTTTTTTTGCAAAATTGGAAATTTTGTAACATGTCCATTTCTTGGAGTATTTAAATAAGGATTCAATGGATTTAGTAGGCTAAATGTAGCCATTTAAAATCCAAACGAATTAACTAATTGGAAAATTCATGAAATATGGTTATATTCTTATTTTATACATTCTTTGATATCAGAGTTATAAATGAATGCTCATAAATAAACACGCTACTTATTCTTTTTTCGCTTCAAACTATGTTAATTAGAATTCAATTCAACATCACTGTCACTTTAGAACATTTATTTTTGTTTCACGAAAACACTTAACCTTTCTTCCAAGTGGATCATTTCTATAATTGGCAGAACGTGAACTTGTGCAACGACCCAATGCAATCGACAACACACTGTGACGCAGTGCAAGGGCGACGCGCGACCATTCGACCGCCTCGACATTTATGCGATCTTAGTAACGAAGGTTCACTTACTACACAACCCTTGGTCCTAAAGCTGAAAAGGACAAGTTATGCGAATTTACAAACTGTTTTATTGCTTGACATGTGTAAATACTTCCATATTCAGTGCTGCCATCAGATTTTGCCCAGAGCACAGATTAATTTACTTGTATGGCTTAAAAGTTAAACGTTAATATTTGTTGCAAATTCTTAAGAGATAATTTTCTTGTTAGATAATATAGAAAAAATGGAAAATTACAAGATTTCTTGACCAGACTGGTATAACAGTTTTTAGTATGGTGATAATACCATCTTATAAATAAAATGAATTCTAAAACTTGTTGTTAAATAGAACGAAATATATTAATGCCTCTCTAGAATCTGGTGACCATTTTTAGTGTTGTCAATGCATAAAAATAAAAGAAACAGTGGTTTCTAGAATTTGAACATATAAACAAATATATATTTGCTTTAATAAATATTATAAGGATCTTGCTTACAAGTATGTGACTATCACAAGACAAAAAGTTCTAACAAGTGGTTAATGTATTCTGTAATTATAAGCGTTTATTTTAAAACCGGAGTTCATTCATTCGTTTAATGTGACATGTAATCATCTCAAGAATAATTTTACATCAACTACAAGATTTACTAGCAACATTTAAAAATAACTACCATGCATGATTACAGTCAGTTACATTACTAAACATCCTTCATTTTTCAAAATAAAACATACAACTTCAGTGCAAAATTAATCGTCGGTGAGCAGATATACACTGTTTCAATAACTGTGACGTAATGAAGAGGTACTTCATGTTTGAAATCACGTGTATTATCGACAAGGGAGAAGCGATGGGTTGACTAACCGTGTGGTTTTCAGTTCGTCCCTAAACATGCCACATTTGGGAAGCTCTTTATTTTTACCCGAGCGTTCGTTGAACCACACGCCTGACAAATTGCGTGACGTCTCATACGTCTGCTATAATCCACAAACTATTGATTTTGAACCAGTGTTTTAGAAGTAGTGCAACATTGTAATATATTTCCCACTACTCTCATTCCATTACAATGTGTGAGTGCTGTTAGTGACATTAATGAATTGAATGCGCGGTTAGCATTGCGTCTGCTACTGGAGATACTGTGAATTCTTGTTTATAGCAATTGTGTATGTATGGTGATTGATGACTTTTGCATCTAACATTCAAATAGATGCATCCGTAAACGCTTCTGTGTCTACTTGAGGTAGAATGATATTAAAGAAAGCCACACAATTGAGTTCTACCTCCTTTATTATTTAGGCTCCTCCTTTGTATTGGTTAGGAAAAAATCATATATTTTTATACTGAATGTTAAATTAGTCGAGGGATTTATTAAAGCAGCACTGAGTACTTAATTCACGATTGAAATATCTGTAAAATACCTACGACCTTAATTTCACAAAGTTATCAGTTGAATCACATTTACAAATTCTGATCGCATATTACTGTAAAGGACATTGACACGAGTATTAAGATAAGATAGTTCAAGCAAGTTACTTATTCATAGGTATCCACAAGCTATGAGACTTTTTGCTAATATGTTTTATGGGAGTTTCCATTACTTAAGAGTGTTTTAAAGGATTTGTATTAATCAGTTAATGCTTAAGAGGAACTGACTTTAGAACCTGTAGTTATAGTTGATGTTTCATTTTACGTATTACTGTTGTTACAAAAGATAAATTACAGATTATAAGGAAACGTTATTATTTTCCATCCAACACAATCATGCATATCTTCAACGTGTTCCGCTCAAAGGACCTAAGGCTAGAGGAGGGAACATGAGCGTATAAAATATAATTGTTACCATGCTCTACCCGGGTGTAAATACGTTAATCCAATTCAAACTCATTAACTGAAGCATCAAAATAAAAAAAAACACCTATCCCCATATTAACTAATAATTTTAAATAGCCTGTAACCTTTGTCAATGATTGAGCTATAAAATTAACCAAACATAGTTCAATCTGATCTGAGGTTATTGCATTCAAGCAAATAATTACGTTGCTACATTATTTTAAGAAATAATTAAAAATAACCATTCCCTTGTTTGTGTCATTGTAAGGGGATCAATACCAGACGAACGCACGAAGGCACAAAGCATGAGTCATATGTGAGTCAAGAGATCTATTACACTTTGGGCGCTATCTTTTATGCCAGAGCGCATAAGTATACGCAATAACATAATTATGTAATAGAGTATAAGTCGAAAAATAAACATTGCATATCATGATTATTGACATACTTTTTTCTAAATTATTCATAACCTCTTGTCCCAGTGGAACATGAATACTCTATTCTTTTGCTGCACACTTATCATAAGATACATTATAAAAATGGCCTTATTCATACACAGTTTTAAAACCTAGTTTAGCTACCGACTGTGTTGTTCCTTTCGATCAACTTTTTTATTCAGTTTGAGCATAGAAGATAAAACATGCGCAAACTAATATAGATGTTGAAACAGTCTATGAATAAAGCTATCTTGCCGGTATGGCATATATTTAACATTAGTTATCCACACAACAGTGCATATATTACGCATATTGAACTAAGAACTCGCTGCGAACTACTTTATAAAAGAAATAGTATAATAGCGCCTATTGGAAACCTTGAACAAGGAAACGATATCGAGTTCCGGGTGCATCCCCGCGCTCGCATCGATCGGCCGTGACCATGGCAACGTGGAGTGAAGTGCGTGGGTCAGGGGCGCTGGCTACCCGCACCCGGTCTCTATCCTCTTATTATAACAATGCAATACACAATAACATTGTTTACGTAATTCTACTTCTGAAAGATCATAATGCGAAAACCTAGAGACGTGAATGTTAAGCGATCACATTGCCCTTAAAAGATAAGTAGAGTTGTGAGTGTCGTGTTAAATATATGTATTTATTTAAGTGGTGTGATGTTATACGAAAAATGTATAGCTACGTCTAAGAATGTCACGTAATCGAGTTGAAAGTAAAAAAAATAATGCTGATTTACTAAATACACCACAAGGTCACGCGATTCGTATAAAAATATAATTATCAAAAAGGCCATGTGTATCGATTGTGTTATGTTTTTATTACGTTTTAAAGCATAAGGCACCTAAAACGACGTTTGTAACATTGCTGATTTCTTATCAATGACCTTCATACAACTCTTGGACTTGCACAATCGTACACAAAAGTGCACTTGTATACCTAAATCGTTCCACTATACAAATATATATAGCAATATTTTAGGCGATAAAATTTAAAACATATTCTAACTTTCCGTGATTCTGTGGTATCATAAAATGTACGGGAACGTGTGTAGTGTGTACTATACACATAGCAGTTTTGAATAGGTCAATGAAGGACGTATTCTGATGTCATGTGTCTTCACAAGTGGTGACAAACATTGTGAATGGTGTTCTTAATTGTCAGACAATTCTGGAAACCTTCAGTATTAACAACAGATTTAACATAATTCATATCTAAACCGAATTTGTATTGTGTCAGAATATCATAATTAATGTGCTTACAGACCGCGAGGAAAAATAACACGCCATGACTATAGCGTAGGTAAATATCATTAGGAAAATTAATCGTAAAATTTTTAAATGGAACTTTCAGTAGGCCGTCTTAGTGGCTACAATAACCTTGTAATGGAAAATTGATGGGGCACTTGGTTCAAAAATATGTGTGACCGTGACCCTTGCTCGGTCACAGCAGGGGAGGCGCGGGCGCGCGGGACCGGGCGCCGTGAAGGACGCCCGGATCGAGGAAATGGGGGGAAGGGGAGAAATCCCACTGATGAATAGGAACCGAACTCTGAATTCAATCTTTTCCATATCGACAGCTTAAGAAACAGCTCCTCAAAGCAATTAGGTACATGAGTTGTTATTATGAAACCATTTATAAGTGTTGCGAGTGACGTTCCGCGACCTCGGCCAAGGTTGTGAGCCAACACTTCCCTGTGTACTCAGCCGTTTATAACGTACATGCTTACATAAATCTACGCTCGGTACACACCTATATGATACACATGTGCGTTTTATAATAAATACGCTGTAATCAGATCGCACAAGTATTATTTCCGGCATATTTTGTATTGGAGATTCTGTTTTTGTAGCGAACGTGTTTAATAGTTTTTGTGCCAACATTCACCTTGCACCGAGGTCGTGGACTTGAAAGCTTCAGGCGCGCAACTCAGGTTTTTTCTGAAATTCACGTGTTTACATTCCGGACTTTTATGTCGACACTATATTGCCACAAAAATAAACGCCTTTAAAAGAAATACCATTGCAACACAGACCCGCAGTAACCTAAATAATTTTCTGGCAAACTTTTAAGAAACAAAATTATAATAATAATCACGTCATACTATTTGAGTAGTTTGCAAAGTCTCCAGATATATCAAGAAAATCATCAAAGATTTGATAAAATTTGCTTGCGAATTAACATTGGCGGTAACAACATATGAAATTAACTAACTACACAGTAGAGACAATACATGAAATGGACTAGTAAGGCATTATATTTCCAAATTAACCTTACGGTGTCTTTTTTAATACGTAATATCAGTGATAAGTAGATTAAATACAAAGTGAAAGAAACGATGACATTGAGCGACAATCACCAATCTAGTAAAATATGAGGCAATAAGGTCTTTCTGAAGTATGAACTGCTATCGCGATTCCTTACAATATGTACAATGTTGTCAAATCTCAATTTCTGTGCTCTATCCTAATATGGAAATAATTTCATTAAATGCTCGACTACTACATAAAATGTTGGTATGTCATGATTTGGCCAACTAAAACTGGCCATATCGTTTACACGTCAATACCAAAATATGGCAAAGCTCATTCCGTGTAACAATACATAGTCGTTTCAGGGTCAGGTGGGGTGGTCCTTGGGCCACTTTGATGCCGCCAACATATTAATACGGGTGTCTTAAAAATACATTTATGATATTATATATACGTGAACAATATTACGTCCACAGTCATCACTCTAAGTCTACTGGTGGATATTGCGACCTTATCATCAGGAAGGTTCTATTATGTATAATTAGCTACATGTAATAAGTTAATAATTGTAAAATACAAGCTGATTTTTTTATGTATTGTGTTAATACTTAGTATTAAATAGCGAAATAATTTAAAACGTCAATGTCGCATTAGGTTTACCTGTAACATATTGTACTGTTAAAAATAAATAAAATACAATCATTAATCGATACATCCAAGAGAAAAGCATAACACTTGGGTTCTCTTTTGCTGCAGGAATGACATAAAATTGTTGCACAGTTAGCTGTCCATATCGTTAAAGACCAATTCATTAATCTAACCAGGACATATCATGGCAAGGTCAGTGAGTACTTTTCTATCAGAAAATACCACCATTCCCTGAAATACTCAACAAATTCATGAAATGATTAATAGTTAAATTTGGTCAAGACACCTTCATCATTTAATGAAATATTATTACTCCCCACTCAAGGCAAGAGCCATGCCTATTACGGAAAGTTCAATATATATTTATTTAAATGTAAATATTAAATACGTATTTAACTATTATAAAGAATTTTTACAGATTATTTGTATATTTTGTTTAAACTATAAAACAATGAACATGCTACTGATATTTAATCTGTATCTGTATCAGCCCATATACATCCCACTGCAGGGCACGGGCCTACTCTACAATCGAGAATACGATTGAGAGTGGTTAGGCCATATAGTCCACCACGCTGGCCTAGTGCGGGTTGGCGGACTTACATACCATAGAAATTCTTATGAATCGCTATGGTATGCAGGTTTCCTCACGATGTTTTCCTTCACCGTTTTAGGGCGTGGTGATTGACTATCAATACACACATGACTCCGAAAAGTCAGAGGTGTGCCCTGGGATTCGAACCCGCGACCACCGTGAACATGTTGGCAGCCGCTTCTAGTCCGTTTACCAACAGGCCACCACGCACTTATATTTAATACCGATCAAAAAATAACTCGGTACTTTTATGTGCAATTAACAGTGCTAATACGAAGCGGCTATGTCATATTGTTTATGAAGATGATTGTACATTCGCGATGTAATTATTTTTATTCAAGAGCATGCGAAAACCAAAGTGTGATAAGCAGTTAGATATACATCGCATGTGAATATAACTAGGAAGTAATTTGCCAAATAGAAGGTTATGGTGATAACACCTCTTGAACATCGGCACGCACTTGGTATTATGACGTCATGACATTGATAGAGGAAATCAACCAGTTTTCATGATATACCTTTTGGATCAAAACAAATGAACCTTGAAGAGCCACAAAAAATATTAAACCTTGTGGAATTACGCATTTTTGATATGATACAAAAAGTGAAACAAATAGGAAGTAAAATGGAATTTTATATATATGTTACGGTAAATCTGATTAATTGAAAATTATTAATATTTTTACAAAATTATTAATAATAACCACATGTTTTGGTAAATATGAATAAACGATCGAAATTTATTAATTTTAGTAGTAATTATTAATAATTCACGACACATATTGGTGAAAGTTAGAAAAATGGGAGGAGTGGAAGGAGAAGGGGAGTGGCGCACCTCCCCTGGTACCACTCCCATGAAAAGGTAACGCACCATTCCTGAGAAATATCTATTATAACACCTCCGCAGCTTCGGCTTGCTGGTCACCTCCGGCGACCAGCCTCAGCCGCTGCGGCTCGCACGGTTGCCTATCCTTTGTTACAGCGGGCGGGGGCTGCTCTCCCTCCGCGCCTCCGGCTTTTTATATACACTCTAGGGTCGGTAGCCAAACGACTACGTGAAGTCGGGGTGTTTCGAGTCGGTTTTGGGGCACAGTCGACCTAACTGATCCATAAAGTGGGTACACTAATTTTCTTCTGAAGATAATGTTTCGGACGTTAAAAAAACAACTAAACATAAGCAGATCAATTCAACCTTTGTAATTTATGGGTCAATCGCAGATGCGACAATCCGGTAGCGCACCACGTAAAAAATCACCGCCCCGCCCCGCAACCCTTGGCCACTTATTACATTTATCACTACTAGGGTCTAATTATTAATAAAACCGACAAATGTGATTAATTTATCAGTTTAACCTCGACTTTCGGTAATTATTAATAATAATAGATAATTTTTAATAATCTTCAATTATTCACTCTTACCGTAACATATATACATCGTTTTAATACTTTTACCCTTTAATACATATACATATCAATACTGCAAGTGCTAGTTTTTCGAATCATGATAAAATTATAAACGCGTCAGTTTATTTAAATTCACGGATTAGGTATTGTTTGAGGTATTCTAGACGTATTAAGATCGTGTTTAGTTCATTTGAATTATCCTAAATTGAACTATCGTACCCTTTATAGTTAAAAAATCTTACTTACATGTAACTGATTACATAAATTGTAATGATACTTCCTCGCAAATTCTTTTCGAATTTCATTAAATGACATTCAAATGGTGATTCAATTTAAACAACTTACAAAAAACAATACAAGTAAATAAAAATGATATTTACATCAGAACGATTAATATTGCGTGCCTATGAAACTCGCCCTGAGCATCATCATCATCCGAACATTTACATTTTTATTTACTATATTCATCCGAAACGAAGTTCGAAACTTCGGACGAACGAAGTTTGTGACGATACGAATGTACCTACTCTGCAAATGTTCGTATTGCCGATATATTGGAATAATTCATTGTTCGATCCGAAGATTCGAATTTCGTGTTACAGAGTAGGTTTCGAAATGAAAAACGTCACGAAGTTTCGAAATTCGTTTTGAATTTATATAGTAGTGCCCTAGTAAAGTGCCGTAATGTATCCCATCTGTTTATATGTTGGTTTTCATAAGACATGTAATTTGGTCAACTGGGGTATTTAGTATTTACCCATTGCATCCTTACTTCCTTACTAATATTATAAACGCGAGAGTATGTACGTGTATGTGTGATTTGTATATGTTTGTTACTCTTCCACGAAAAATGGCTGTACCGATTTTGATGAAATTTAGTATAGGGTTAGCCTACACCCTGGATTATTATATGAGATACTTTTTATACAAAATAATGTGTTCCCGTACAATAATTAGGATACACATAAGTAGTTATTTGAGACTCTTTCAAATTCAGATTTATGTTGTCTATATGGACTGCGCGCAAAGTATAACTCGACCCGGGCGAAGCCGTGCTGTGCCGTTTATATTATATAATCGTAGTTTTGAATATTATGTTTTACTGATTTTAATTTTCATACGGTAGGGCCTTTTACATATAATGAACCATCTGGGTAGTCACCTCCGATTTAGCTATTTCCGCCGCCTAGTGTAAAAACTTGTATCCCGTTAAAGAACATCGTTGTCAGTAATATTTTGGTATTAAAAGACAACCAATTATCATATCCAGACAATTCCTGGGGTGACGATCAAAGTGCAATATCACGTAGTATCTTAATTGTATAATAAGTGGTGCTAAGTGGTAAGCCCGCTTCATAGCTCGTCATTTTCGCAATAAAAAAATCTAATATAATATTTGAGATCCTAGTACACTTCTCCCCCTAGATCTTCAACGCCTTTCAAATAGTTTGTTATAGTTGAAGTGATAGTGTAGGGTTGTTAAATTTTCCAGTGAGAGGATCCGCAAACAAGCGGGGTGCAGGGGTCACGAGCACCTGCTGCGCCCGCGACGTTGACATTGCCAGATAAGATACGGCTATTATTTTGTCAGTGCTATCGGCCCAATGTCACAGTGACCTTAATGACATCGAATGACGCGTCGGCACCACACATTCGTCACACTGACCTTGCGATATTTATCTAATCTTTTTCGCGAAAATGTATGCAGAACGTTTTTGTAAAGGTACACATTACATAAAGTACAAAAAGGTGATATTTATTATGACATGTTTATTAACATGTTTTACGGAATTTTATAGATTTTGTTGCTAATATGCTTTTTTATAATTTATAATGTCAATTTGGCGCTTTTGATAACATTTAATGAAAGGCAATGTGACTAAAAATAATCATTTGATATTGCTTTGTTTTCGTAATATGTTTATTTTTTCGTACATATAGGTCGCGCGTTTATAAGGATAAACTTTATTTTATATTACTTATGTTACTCAAAGATAAAATACAAAACTAAGGTATTATGATTTTGATATAAAATATAAATACTACAATACACCAATTGAAAACTTTTAGTATTACTACTTAGTAGTACTACATTTGGTTTTTGGCATTTTGGTAGTATAAATATTAAGTATGTTGTGGTATAATTGCTTCGAAATCATAAATACTTAACCCAAAGGCTTTTTTTACAAAGACCTGCAAAATCATTTAATTTTATTTTAACTGGTGGTAGGTCTCTCATATGTGAGAGGCCATCTGGGTAGGTACCACCGCAATGTCTATTTCTCCCGTGAAACAACACTGCGTAAATGCACTGTTGTGTTTCGGATTGAAGGACATTGTAGCCAGAGTAACTACTGGACATATTGAGACTTAACATCTTATGTCTCAGGATGGCGAGCGCAGTGGAATGATGGGACTGTTTATGAGCGGTCGTATCGCTTACCATCAGGCGAACGGCTTGCTCGTCTCGTCATTCCTTGCAATAAAAAAAAAACATTTAATAGCTGTGATATGAAGAAGTTTTCTTTAAAATTTATATTAATCCAGGGACAGAGTAAATAAGACGTAGGGTTTAAAGTCTCAGGTTCAAAACCAAAGTCCAGCAAAAAAGTGTGTGGTTTTTTCCGACTTGAAAAACTTTACAACCAAAATCAAGATAATTTGCATGTGGTTGTAAATTAGCTAAATGCAAAGTACCTAAAGGTGATTCACCAATGTCAATTGATTGTCGAATAGAGAAGATAGTGTAAAATTGGTGTAACAATATTATGATAAATATGACGAAGAATATAGTTCATATTGTAAGTATACTCGGCAAAACAAAATAAGGGCCACTTAATTTTTGCAGTTTAAGACAGGTTTTGGCACCCCGTGTTTTCGAATGAGATTTTTTATGGTCTTAAGTGCTTGAGTTAACGACGACGGTCAGGTATAGCCGATGTTGTTGTCAAGTGTGCAGTTAAAACGCTTTTTTAACAATATATTCTAAAGTGGCTAGTTTCAAAAAAATTGGAGATTTACGTTAGATAAGTTTAGCCTCAGTCTATTGACTGCTGCGGTGGTTTTTGATAGTTTTGCGTATAGTTCGTTTATTTTTCTGTAAAATGCCACGATTTCGTTGCCATATGGACTCTAATACTGCTTCTAGAGCCGTAACGATGATCGCAGCTGGTAATTCTCAGCGTTCCGTGACTTTAAAGCTGAGATATTCACGTAGAGCTGTCCAAAACCTTTGGAACCGGTATTAAAAGAAGGGCTGTATATCACGGCGTCGTAACTTAGGAAGAGTTTGTACTACCAGCGCCCAAGAAGACTGTTATGTGCGACTTTATGCACGTCGAAATCGGAATATTACACCTCGCCTTCACTAAAATCGCTTACACCGGATTAGGGGTACCCTTGACAGCGACCAAACAATAAAAAATCTTTTGCACGAAGACCACCAGTTTGCAAAAAGGCCAGCAGCTCGGACTAAACTGACCTAAGCTCACCGTGTAAGCCGTTTAGATTTGCACGTCAACATTTGGAATTGGGTAAAAACTAATGGCGTAACGTGCTCTTCACGGATGAGTGTAAAGTGAAGTTTTTTAGGGATGTTAGACGTGGATGAGTATGGAGAAGAAGTGGAGAACGTTTTTCAGATGTTTTTATCCATGAGCGTGATAGATTTGGTGGACCCAATGTTATGGTCTGGGCCGGTATTAGCTTACAAGGTAAACCTGACCTTGCTTTTCTAAACCAGGGTACTGTGACAGCATAATTTTACATCGATCGAATAGTCAGACCTCATATCATTCCATTTTCACAATCAGCCTCTGAAAGTTTCATCCTGATGCAGGGCAATGCTCGACCGCACACAGCACGAGCAACTTTGGCGGTCCTAGACGAAGCCAATATCCAGGTTTTGGCGTGGCCTGCCAACAGTCCTGACCTGAATCCGATTGAACGACTCTGGGATCAATTCAAACGATGGGTTCAGGCAGCTCAAGAAGATGTGGATAGACACCAGCAGCTAATAAACTTATTAAAAAGTTGTTGGAAAGAAATATCTGATGACAGAGTCAAAAATCTTGTGGAGACATTGCTTTCAAAAAGAGGAAGACTTACCCGATATGAAAATGAGAAAAAAACTGCTTGTTATCTACCTATTAGTTAAAATTTTAATATTAATATTGGGCATAAATTTCAAAAAAGATTTATGAAATATAATACCTTACAAATACAATTAGTTTTTAATAAATTTGAATTTAAAATAATTTTATTTAATAAATAATAGTTTGTTTTATTATACCGGGTATCTCAAGACTGCTACCGAAAACGAAGCCGAGTGGTAGTTTTAGTGACTACAAACACAATGCAACTAAAAATTTCGCAAAGAAACGCGACAATGATTTTTTATGATTTTTTAAATATCGACCATTTTTGGGTGGTAAATCCATAGTTTTTGCTAAAATAATAATTTAAACACTTTTATTCTTTAGATTATTTATAAATAAAAGGGTATACACTATTATTTTAGGAAATAATGTATTTACCACCCAAATATGGTCATAGGAAAAAAATAACAAAAAAAAATTCTCGGTTTTTTTTGCAACTTTTTCTGTTGCATTGTGTCTGAAGTCGCTTTAACTACCACCCGGCTTCGTTTTCGGTAGCAGTCTTGATATACCCTGTATAAAGACAATTTCTAACCTTGAATCCTGAAGAAAATGAATTAATGTCGAAAAATAGTGGTGGGCCTTATTTTGTTTTGACGAGTATATATTTGATAGAGTGTGTGGCGCAGTTAACTGAGAAGCCGGCTGTGAAACGCGAAGTCGCGGGTTTATTTCTCTGACAGAGACACACGTACATATGTTTATGTTAACCAAAAAATATATTTATTGCGTCTCAATGATAAAGAGGCCACAAGGATTCTTCTATTCTTTGGTACTCACGATAAAAAATTTGGAACCTTCCTGTGAGGTCTGGACTATGTGTATTTATTTCATTTTGAAATGTTAACTTTGCTTAGTCCTAAGTACTTTTGGATAAATATTTTATTTCATTAAATTTATATTTCATTGTATTAATCGCTATCATCTCGTAATAACCGACTTCGAAATCCAAGGTCACGATAATGAGACTGTGAGAATGCTAATTACTTAGATATTAATAACACAACTTAATGAAACCTTACCCCTGAATGACAATTTTATGAAAGAATCTAAACGTATTATTGAAGTCTATGAAACAATTATGTAAATGTTAGCTTATGCTATTTGTAATTATATATGGATATCTTATTATTCCATGATGTATGACCTTACGAACCGATTCCTTTAAAGATTTTTTTATTTATTTTTATGGCAGGTTATTTTCTATAGTGACCTAGACAGTGCCTTTAGACGTAATTAATCGATAAAAAAATAATATTGGAACCATATTAGAGTGGTTACAAGCTCGTTGATGATCAAGACTGTTCTGGAGACTTTCCTGAACCGTAAGAAATTCTCAAAACTCCATCCCAAAGTTTTGCAAATACCTTCAATAGGAATAATTTATTGCAGCGTGTGATAATCAAATTAATAAAGAGATACATCATATATTGTTAGGAGTAAGGAGTTATGGAAGGTATAGAAATATAGAGCACTTGCAGCAGGCACATTGTTATGATTAGTTTGCAAGTTAGCGTAACGTGTCGTTCGTTTAATAAGCACGACCTTCATCACGCCGTCATCACCCGGAAATCATTTTATGGCTGTAAACGCGCTGTTACAATTTTCCAAAGCAGGAAGTATATATCTAGCGGCCAAGGCAAAGCAAAATGATTATTCACTATCATTTTGCTTTAAATTATTTTACATAATGTCGAGGTAGAAACTTATCTCTGATTACCTACGGATACGTGTATTTCGCGCTCACAAAAAGACTAAATATGAAAACATTGCTGTTACCTCAAGAAAAATCTATAAAAGTGGATATCTATATGTAGCACTCCATACCTCAGGCCCGCTCCCGGCTATGATTATTGAAGGAAATAAAATAATTAAGCATCGTTGAGTCGTCGAGACCTTGAACTTCCTAATCTAGCAAAGTAAAGATCATGAAATAAACAAGATGATAGCATAAATACCCGCCAATAGGTTAACCATTCCCTCGGAATTATATCAACCTGGTATTTAAATTACAAGAATAATAAAATATAAGCGAAGTTGAATATGGAATTGTCTACGTCTACATTCCTGAAATAAATAACATCTCATTCCAGAACAGTGGAAATGAAATGAAATACATTATAGTAATAGTATTAAATCTCACCTAGATCTGGAATGGAGCTGGATGGTTCCTCGAAGGAGGGCGGCTTGTGCAGGCGCGGCGGCGGCGGCGGTGGCGGCGGGGGCGGCGGCCGCATGCACTGGATCACGGAGTGCGTCGGGGCCAGCGCGGGCGCCGCCAGCAGCACGGGAGCGCGGAACTCCTTGGCGGGTGGTGCAGGCAGCTCCAGCCGCCTCATGCCGGGCAGCATCTCCGTCTCGTAGCCCGCGTCCGAAGGCTCGCGTTTGGGCGACAACTTTGGATAACACTGCATCGTTCCTCGCGACACTGATAACGGCAGTAGTCTCGTAAAACGTACAAATTTTATTACGATGAAAAACTATTCAAATTTTCCACTCATAACGTTAGTAAAATTTCACATGCAATGCGGAAATCTTCCTGTACGGACAAATGAGTGCATTGTTTATGTTAGGACGCGTGTGCACTGCGAAGGGCGCAGAGTCGCGCGCGTGTGGCGAGCGTGCGGAGAGTGGCGTGCGGTGCGTGCGCGGCGCGGCGCTCGACTCGCGGGACTCGTTCGCTCGCCGCGGCCAACTTTCTCTCACTGGCGTGGCGGCGGCCGCAACCGGACGAAAGTGAATCTGCAGCGTGCGCCCCTCGCCCTCGCCCTCTCCGCCCTCAGGTGGCCCTGCACCGCCCGCCCAGCGCCGCCGCCGCCGCCGTCGTTGCCGATGCAACGCCCATCCGACATCAACTTTAACCTTAACTGTGACCTTTACTGGAGTGCACTGCACTCACCTCATGGTACCTTGTTACATTTCATTATAATTCTAATATATCTATCTACACACGAATTGAAAAAGAACTCGCCGGACCAAAAACATACATACAAACCGTGGTCAAGGACGTTTACAAAATTATCATAACTTTATATGCGGAGTAAACAAACAAAATATAAATATAATTTTATGCACGGTCATACACATTGACACGTCAAGCAAATTCAAACCATGAGAAATGGAAGAGTAACACTTGTCTCATGAGTTTGAGTCATAAATGATTTTAATATATATATTTGAATGAATTATTTAAAACGTTATTAATATCCCCACAAAAAAACATTTATATTTATGGATAGCCTAATTTTAAATAAATAAATAAATAACACCCAACAGTCACATACATAGTCCTGACCCCACACTAAGATCGAGTCTTGTGCCGTGGGTATCAGGAACTGCGGGCGACTTTTCGGTCTCACAAACACCCAGACCCGGAATTTTATTGTACTTATATCTGTTTAGTAAAAATAACACACTCAAATTATTATGTGATAATTTATTATTTTATAGTTCATAACAATTTAAAAATCATCATCAAACGTATTAACCTTGAACGTCTTATGAACAATAACAAAAACATAACGCTAATTGGCGGTTAAAACCATGTTGATTACAATTTAAATCATTTCTCTCTTAATTATTCTAATATATCGATTTAGAAGTTTAGACTGAAGGAACGTGGAAAATGGAAATGCATTTAACACGAGAACAAGATATTAAATTAAGTTCAGAATTCTCATAAATTACGTAATATTTACTAATTCGGTCAGTATTAAAACTTATAAATAACATTTCGTTATCACTTCCGCGAAGGCATGGGACCGATAGGGAAACTCGATCGATTCCCAACGAACGTGTGGACGGCGGAGCACGCTCGCTGATAATGACTGATAAACATCTAAGAGATAGCACATCAACTGGACACGAACAAAACCGCCGTGAGCCTAAAATAAAGTTCACTTTTATCGCCTCAATAAGATAGTACACGATTTTTTTATCTCCTATGTGTCGTGCATGATTAGAAGTACGCACTATTAGCTTGGAAGTTCTTTAATATGCTGACCTTCTAGACGTTTCATTCTGATTCGCAGTAACTGAATATGACGAAAATTTGATTAAATTGATTAAGCATTTAGAAACCTAAAATGTATACCAATACATAGAGCTGAAGAGTTCGTTTGTTTGCACGTGCTAATCTCAGACTACTTTGGTTTGAATTGTTTTTTGTTGGTGTTTGTTAATCTATTTATTGAGGAAGGTTATAGACTATATGAGATTAGGCTATAATGAATAAGAGCAAAGCATTAGCGAAAAATGTTGCAAAATGGTGACAATTTATAGTTTTCGATAGTGCTAGTGTGTAAACTGTTGAAATTACGCAACAATTATATATTTTACAATAATGACGGGATTCTTCCTCTTAAAAATCCTAAGAAATTATCTTTTAGCATACGTGTCTAATGTCTATCTTTCAAGGTTGGTAACTTTTTTATTGAACTAGGTGACTACTTGGTACTACTTGTTATAATTCGTACAAAAATAAAGCATTTTTACGAATGGGTTTTTAAACATGGTTATCCAATTAAATACGTTATTGATAATAAGTATTTACTTTTAAACAATATTGTCCTTACGTAATTTGAATGCAATAAATATTTTAAGCAATTTACAGTTATAAAATATCTCCGCAGCAAAATAATAATCATAATATATTATGAGCATTTTTATTTCACGGATTTAATGAGACGGGACAGAACGAAGTATAGGGAGTACAGGGTAGGATGGAAAAAACAGTATAGCAGACGGCAGTTATGTTGAGTTTAAATATAAAACAGTTAGTAAGTAATAAATATGTTTCTGATGTGAACTGGAGTCAAAAAGTGTCTGCACCAATGTAGAGCCGAGCCAAGCCGCTAGCAATAAATAAAGAGTTAAAATTAACGTAATAATTTAAAATTAATCATATAAAGCGCGAGTTGTTAGAAATCTAAAGCCTAATATTAGGGTGTGGGGTGGATTGGGCAGTAGTGGATAATGTGCGCAAGGCGGTTTGGGGAGAGCGGGCGGCGACGCGGTACAGTGGCAGGGTGCGCCGCGAGGTCACTGCCACGGGCGCTCACGGCCGCCGCTGCGTTCATTACTATTTTGGCAACAAAACTTAAGTAACGGTAATCGCACTTGTATTTCACTTGTAAGCGTACATTTGCAAATCGTTTATTGTTGCAAGTTTATTTATTAACGGTATAACTTTATGTTTTATTAATACATATTTTATAGGTATACTTTTTCATTCATTAAGTGCGTGGTGGCCTGTTGGTAAACGGACTAGACGCGACTGCCAACATGTTCACGGTGGTCGCGGGTTCGAATCCCAGGGCACACCTCTGACTTTTCGGAGTCATGTGTGTATTGATAGTCAATCACCACGCACTAAAACGGTGAAGGAAAACATCGTGAGGAAACCTGCATACCATAGCGATTCATAAGAATTTATATGGTATGTAAGTCCGCCAACCCGCACTAGGCTAGCGTGGTGGACTATATGGCCTAACCACTCTCAATCGTATTCTCGATTGTAGAGTAGGCCCGTGCCCTGCAGCGGGACGTATATGGGCTGATACATACAGACTTTTTCATTATTTTATTTTGGTATAACTACTGTGTTACTAGAACAAAATAATGCTAAAATTATTATGTACCTCTTCACCTAAAAAACATGAAAACTAACAACGAAATACTACGTGGGTGTTCAGAAAAATCTTTAACAACAAGTATTAAAAAAAACACAATTTCGGGAACTCAAACCATTTATAACTGAAGAATGTGTTTGATGGTCAAATGAAGGGCAGTATTATCGATGATATTCAGCATGGTCGGAGTTTGGTCGGGAGTGAAAGTAGACGGCACGGTAAGGGCACGAGGACACAGCTATGTGGGGTGCGCCGAGGGTGTCGAGACGGTGTTGGCACGCATGCGCCGTCATATCTATGCACTTTCACAGACCACCAGGTGCATTCACACCGAGATTCAATCTAATCTATTATTTATTCCAGAATTTTCGATCGAATATGAAGATCGAATCCTAAGAATTGGTAAAGGCATTTAAAATATATAGAAATACCATACGAGTATACCAGTATTATTAATAGATAATTCTGTTTGGGCTATGGATAATCCCTAAAAGTCTTGAACTAATTGTGCAACGAAGCCTTTTCTGTCCAATTAATTATTCTGTTAAAAAGATAATAGTATTCGTAAATGCTGTGGTAAAAAATGCGTAACTAATTCATCGACTTTTACGGGCTATATGGAGATCAAAAATATTGTAATAAGTTTGTGAGGAAAAATATCAACAACTCAACAGTCACATACACAGTCCTGAACCCACACTAAGATCAAGTCTTGTGACGTGGATATCAGAAACTACGAGAGACTTTTCGATTTCACAAACACTCAGACACGAAACAAGTACCACAAGGAAGTGTATTAGGTCCGGTCCTGTACTTATTATACACCTGTGATATGCCTAAACTTGAAAACAATGCCATTGCAACTTTTGCAGACGATACAGCAATTATAGCTACAGGTTCGACTCATAAAGAAGCAGTGGAAAAAGTCCAAACAGCTGTTAACATCATCTCTAACTGGAGTGAAAAATGGCGGCTGAAAATAAATGAAACAAAATCTGTTCATGTGGATTTCACCAACAAAAGACCAAATTATGAGCCTGTGTTCATAAACGGTACAACCATACCATATGAAAATACAGCCAAATACCTAGGCATGACTCTGGACGCAAAACTTCGCTGGAAAGCACACGTCAAAAAGAAACGAGAAGAGCTGGAGATTCGCTACAGGAAAATGTATTGGTTACTGGGCAAATACTCCTCGTTGTCGATATACAACAAAGTACTTTTGTACAAACAAGTCCTGATGCCAGTATGGACTTATGGTATACAGTTGTGGGGATGTACCAAACCAAGCAATATACTAATAATACAACGATTCCAGAACAAAGTACTGAGGGGTATAGTAAACGCTCCATGGTACGTAAGAAACGAAGATCTCCATCGGGACCTTAAAGTGGACTTCGTCAGAAATGTTGTGAAAAAATATGCCGAAGCTCATGACCATAGACTTCATCATCATGTGAACGTCGAGGCAATCCAGCTCCTCGACAACACGGACCTAGTGAGAAGACTAAAAAGGACAAAACCTTTTGAGTTAGTGCAATGAATAATTAGTGCAATGTAGTGCAGTGAGTGCTATTGAAAAAGAACACGCGAACATTGTGTCTTCCCCTTAATAGAGACAATAAGAAAAGTGTTATTGGACATATTCTTAGTCATAGTCTCTTTAGAAATTTAGGTTAAATTTAAATAACTCATTAGTCATAAGACTAGATTGTTATTAAAGCGATGTATTAAATATTTAGTACATTATATATATAAAAAAAACTATAACAGTGAAGGAAAACATCGTGAGGAAACCTGCATACTATAGTGATATGTAAGAATTTCTAACTCGGACAACCTGCGTTAGGCCAGTGCAACGTGGTGAAATATATGGTCTAACCCCTCTCAATCGTACTCATATGGGCTGACACAAAAAAAAATGCGACCTTGTAGTTGTTTGTGTTCAGTATTCTTAACTTTTTAATTTAATAAACGATGTGTATTTAAAACAGCAATCACATATTTCTCGCAAACTGGAGCTAATAAAGGCAATCAAAGTAAGAATATACTAAAAGATGAACTAAGAATGTAAATATTTCCGCAGAATAAGGACACTTTAGTTATTATTCTAAATATGTATAAACGAGGATGAAACGTACCTAAGTAGTAACTGAATTACCAGCGTAGGGCGGCCGGCTAGAAAAATTTAGACATATTTTTCCGGAGCTGATTTTACCTATTTCCTCTCCCTAATTTGTTGATCTTTTTTTTGTTTATATTTTTATTATTATTTATTATGCTTTGTTTAATTTTATTTGATTTTTTCTTGTAATTGTATTATCATTAGTTAGTATAATTATGATTTAATTTCACTACTATGTCATTTTTTGTATGTCTGTCACAAATAAATCGGTTTTTAAACGGTTTTATTTAGCTCACCCCGTTTGTTTGGGTCAAATTTAGTAATTGAAATGTAACCCTCTTCCCGTTAACCGATTGATCTGAAATTTGGTATACGCCTTTGATTCTGGTGACAATACAATTATCCATATTCAATATTATTGTGAATCCAAGATGGCCGCCGCTACAATATGGCGGAAAACTTAGTTTTTTTCAATCCCATCAATATGGATATCAAATGAAAGGGCTTGTCAAGTAGAATTCAGTGCACTATACAAAATCAAAATCAAAGATGGCCACTGCTACAAAATGGTGGATAATGTATTTTTCCATCCCATCAATATTGGTATCAAAATAAAGGGCTTGGTTGTATTACCTTGCAATAATGAGGCACTCAATGAATTGAATAGAATGAGAAATAAAAACTAAAAACTTAAAAATAAAAAAAGTAAAAAAAATATTTCACGTCCACTTTAAATGAATTTTGTGCCCCACGATTTTATTTTAGTTTAATCAATGCATATGTTTAAAATTTGTATTTTATTGCTACCCATGACTGTATCCATGAAATTATTTTTTAGCTTTTAGTACATTTATCTGCAATATAAAACCGTTTAACTTAAAATATTTTTTTTACTTTTTTTATCTTTCTATATCACTGTCAACATGTTCATAGTTCGTGCTGGGTTGCCATCATTAACACTTTTTAAATTAAAGTATTCTTTTCGTACTATTTTATTGGAAACTAGCGTCCTTGTCCGGCTCCAAATGGTTGCAGATACACTTTTTTGAAAATATTCTATCGCCTATGTTCATCAAGGATAATGTAGGGTATTAATGGTGAAAGAATTTTCAAATGGACAGATCCATTAGTTTTAGAACCTAATCAATGCAATCTAATCTTTCTTCTTTATAATATTAGCTTAGATATAAAAAGTAATAACGTTTATTTAAATTGTGCACTGAAACATTGGTCTAACTAGTAACTACTACTATATATAAGAAACAATAAACATATGGCCGGGAAGTGACGCTTAGCAATAAAATTCAGTCTTTGCAGATATTCCTGTTATTATAAAATAATAATCTGGTAGCTGGATATTAATAAACCCTTATGCCTTGATTACATAAAAATGTGTTTCTAGTTTTAATTTACCATAAGTAAACATACCTATTACGGATCGTTTACATGTACAGAAGTTCTTCGTTCAGTTTTTTCCGTTTTATACCATAACTAGCGGCTCAGCCCAGCTTCGCCCGGGTACAAATAGATTTCTGTACAATATGTAATAATGTACGTATTATACATATAAACCTTCCTCTTGAATCACTCTATCAAAATCCGTTGCGTAGTTTTAAAGATTTAAGCATACAAAGGGACATAGGGACAGAGAAAGCGACTTTGTTTTATACTATGTAGTGATAAAGGACATTGTTACTGTTAAAATAAAAATACAGAATTGTTTAAATGTGTATACCGACACAAATAATATTTTTTATATTGGAATAAAAGGTGACGGTGTGAAGGCATCCTGCCGCCGCCTGTCGCCATTTCGGCGATCAATATGCATTCCTGACTTAAGAAAGCCAAATGATGCACTAATATTGTCTTATTCAGTCTGCTCAATTTGTCCCAGCTATTATAAGTATTTGTCGTCATAAATATCTTTGTTCTTAATAGTTTTATTTGACTAAAGAAGCAAAATGAAGAATAACATTTACTACCTCAAATTATAAGCCAATTTTATTAACCCTATAATAATTTTATCGACACGAGGCAACGCGCGCAATTAAGTGTAATTCAATACCACTTTTATTAGACAAATACTTGCACGAAACAGCGCGGGTAGTTGATTTGTAATCCGTAAGAACCTTGAGGAGTGCAGCAGTGAATGCCCTTGTAAGGGTATCTCAATGTCGGCCTTTAGGTTCCAGTCATCGCCCCCGCATTCTGCGCTACCCCGGGGCCGCCACCCTGCGCCGCGCTCGCTAACTCTTACGGATGCATTCTAAATAAACAATCATGCCCATTTTGTATTTTACGATTTAGAATTTAGACAACTTTTCCTATGTATTGTAAACTTATTGACCTATTCTTTCTGCTTAAGAAGTCAGTCTGAAGATGGCTATTGGCTACGTTTAAGTTTATCGGTATGAGCATAAAGGCGATGTAAGACAAATTAAATAATATAATATGGCATCGTGTAAACATAGATTTTTCTGTATTTTACTTGTGTATTAAGCAGGTGTTTTATAATTGGAATTTATACCATTTTAATTTCAATTAATATAATATAAATAACAAAATATTTGTACAAATAAACCAAATCCTTCTCTAAAAAAAATCAACTGACTCTTTTTTTAATTACCAGTTAATCAACGATAAAAATATGTAGGCATTAAAAAATGCCAGCAAGTATAGAACAAGTTCATTAAATTTCTGGCAATCGTGGGGCCATAAGGGTGTTGGGTAAGGCCGCGGTGTGGAGAGCTCAGCACGCGCGGGGCCAAATCTCTCTGTCGTTGACACGGCCCGAGGACGAGCGCTCCAAGGTCGCCCTCCAAAACAGCGGCCCGAGGTAATCCTTTTCTAAAAGTTCGCCACCAACCAGAAATTCTTATTACCGCAAACAAGCTCAGCATTTAGTATCACTGGCGTTTTTCAAATTTTTCTCGAGTTTTTATGGCATTTCTTTATTAATTCAATGCGATTATAATTTACAATGCATTTGTTGTGTAATTTCATTAAAAATACTGGTTCAAATATCCTAGAATTATTGGTTTCCTATAAACTCCTAATTTGCATATGTGCTTCACATGTGTACTTTGCCATTTCCATTTCTACGATGGTAAATTGTATTTAATAAAAACATTTGTTTCTCCGTACAGGGCAAAAAGTAATTAAATAAATAATAAATAAATAAATTTATGTAATTTATGTGTGTACACAATAATTAACCTCGTTAACATTAAACAATATTACCACGTATGTGTGCCGAAGCACGACATAAAACAATACTCAATAAACAATGAGCGAGACATTGTGAAGGTCCTTACACCTCAGGTTCAAGGCTTGCCGGCCATAACTTACGTGCTATCGTTATCACACGCTCTCGGGAAAACAACTCGGGACATACTTGTATTTACGTACTACACTTATATATGTACATACATATTGCTAACTTTAACCCAGTGATTGGACAATGTTTGAGGAATTCCTTTTGTAGGTACTGGCTTCTAGTGATCACGCAGATATAAATTCATTGAACTCTTCTTCTGTGTCATGTAGTGTAAATACATGATAATTATCGTATAGTGGGCGTGCGTATAGTGTATATCTTTGATACTTCATTTTACTCATTAAAACGTAGGATTAAGAACGTAAAACTGCAATCATTAATATGGAGTGCCGTATCCAGCAATTGATAACGGCTTAATGAGAATGGGGCTCGTAACTTTTTTATTTATATCCATGCTTTACTCAACTTATTGTTTGCTTTGTTATTAGTATAATAATCTAAATAATCGTTGTACAGAGAGATATAATCTTTTCTAGACCGACTATGAGTTTGTGTTATTTAATTTAGTCTGGACAGCGGTGAATTTAACTACTCAGGTACAGTAGCCACACCTTTTAATGAAAGTACCGTGATAAGCAATGTGAAAACCGTTAACTAAAAACACTATACTCGGCTGCCAACATATTAACCGTGGACATGGCACAACTCTAACTTTTCAGAGTCATATATGTATTGATAGTCAATCACCACACGCACTGTTACGGTGACGGAAACCATCTGAGGAAACCTACATGCACTCCATAGCAATTCACGAGAGTTTCTATGGTATGTAAAAGTCCGCTAAGACGCTCTACGTGGTGCCCAATTTTACTCTCGATTGTAGAGGAGGCCCGTACCCTATAGTAGAACGTATATGGGCTGATATAGATACAGATAAACACCCACAATACCTATTTATTTATTGTGTTCCGTTTCCAATCTAGCCTACTCATTCGTCCTGTAAATAGATAGATATTTTTAAAGATTATGGTAATTTTTCGTGCGCATTATAATTTCGTCATATAGTTCGATCTACAATCTTCTGTCGTCAAATTATTAGGAACAGTTTTTCTATCTTCACATTTTATTATAATGGACATTTTAATACTATTAAATTCCTTGTTGATTATAATATAAGAACATAGCTTAAACAATACATAATATATATAATTTTTAAATTCTATTTGTGCTCCTTAATTTCGCACTACAATAGGCAAAAGATGAACAGGGTAGAGGTATTTTTGTGAATTTTATATTTTCACCAACCTTATCGACTTTATTTCCTAAAAAATTTCAAGGAAATTCACAACCGCAAATTATCCAATAGCCATTATGATCATTAATAATAGATTCCGCTCGTGCTCGAAAAGAACCAATCGTTATTTCGAACCAAACGTCAGACAAAACGTCACACGTTTACTTAAACCAATTGAAGAACTCATTAAAGACATACCTAACGTCGACGTCGGAACTCGGACCCAAGGACTTTGGTTACAAACGATTTAAAATTATATAATAAATTAATAAATGATTTCTTTGCTTATACTACACAATTTCATTTCAATCAATAAGTGTCCTTCACAGTTTATTGACCTGTGCGAACACTTGTTTACTATCTTATTTCGGGTCAACAGCAAATTCTAGAATATGGCTAAGGGCGCTGCAGTAGTCTGAAGCCCCCACTTGTTAGGGTGGAAGGAGGGTTACGGTGCATCGTACGAAAGGGCACTGCAGATAACGCAGGCAGGGCCCAGACAGTCAACGTCCCGATGCACTCCCGGTCCCCCCGGCACCGCGCTCGCCCCGCACCCCCGCGCCCCCCGCCGCGCTCTCCACTCCAGCGGGAACCCGTATCCGGCGAGCCACCGGCACGCACCACAGTTTTTGCATCGCTCCCATTGCCAATCCAGTCTGGATCACGTCGATTCGTTGAGCTAATGAAAACGATTACGCAGTCGCATACTTGAGACAATAAGTCGCCGAGGAGCCATTTTGGTTTCGTTCATCTGATTTAATGATAGGCGAAGTCTGACTCGCGATGTATTTGTTTGTGGATGTGAATGGATAAAGTGCCATTAGGATAATTCAATGTCATTGTACTAACTTCATACTGGATACATAATTATTTAATTCGAATTCAATCACCCATATTAAAAATACGTTTATGGGTAAACAAATTAATAGTAGAGTATTGTGTATATCGTAAAATTGGCAAATACTTAATACTAATTAGAATCTTATTCCTTATATTTAGTTCCTAAGATTCATAAGGTATAATTTACCCGTAATCGATCGCTTAAATGACTTATCTTGTCTGGTAGATGCAATATACAACAAAAGGAATATCATCAGACGATATCAATTATTCCTTATTAAATGTTTGACAAGTTCGCAGAATCCATAATAGGTTTATTTTATATCTAGAATATCATTAAAATACATATGAGGCTGGATGTGGTGGCTGAGAATATAAATTTCTCCGCATTCCTATTTTCTTCTTGAGTAAGCTCTGTACGTTCAATGCCGCGCCTCGCCTTTAATTACAGATTTTTTAATATTGAGTTTATAGGTCTGTGGAAACAGGATTTATTGGAAAATTTATTTTTATAATCCGGAACGCAAAAGTGCATTTACACTGCTCTTCAGCTCCGCTAAATATAAATTACGGTTGTACCTACCCAGACATCCTTGCACATGTGAGAGACCTCCCACTAGTAGGTATGGAAATTGTAAAATCTACTCTTTGAAGAGCCCTATTAAGTTTTCAGCAATGGATTTTCTATAACTATGTTGTGCCTATATAAATTCCATCTGATATTCAAAGCGGTATCATAAACAAACACATTAATATACAGGGTAAATCAATACTGCTACCGAAAACGAAGCCGGGTGGTAGTTAAAGCGACTTCAGACACAATGCAACAGAAAAAGTTGCAAAAAAGCGACATTTTTTTTTTGTTATTTTTTTCCTATGACCATATTTGGGTGGTAAATACATTTTTTCCTAAAATAATAGTGTATACCCTTTTATTTATAAATAATCTAAGGTATAAAAGTGTTTAAATTATTATTTTAGCAAAAACTATGGATTTACCACCCAAAAATGACGATATTTAAAAAATCATAAAAAATCGTTGTCGTGTTTCTTTGCGAAATTTTTAGTTGCATTGTGTTTGTAGTCACTAAAACTACCACCCGGCTTCGTTTTTGGTAGCAGTCTTGAGATACCCGGTATATACTATTTTGTAACACAGCCAAATGGAAATTCCAAAAACATTTATTTCGTATTCGTATAAACTTTTAGCTACCTACTCAAAGAAAACAATGATTTCAAATGCTTCGAAATAAAAAATATTAGAAATAAATCGGCATAGTATAAAACAAGGAAAAATAGGAATAAGTAGGTCTGAAAAGACTTACTCCTTTGCCACATAATACGAGTAGAATATAAATAAAAATAAAAAAATTAAATTTAAAATCTGTTCCAAATTCTGAAAAAATAATGGTTTCAATTGAAAAAAACAATCATCTTAATCATCGATTTCTTTCTGATTAGTAACGATTAGAGTTTGAAAAACTCAATTATAGAAACCTATTTTGTTTAATAATGCCAGAAAAATATTGAGATTTTTAATGAAATAAATGTAGCCCATGGAAGACTTAGCGATATCGGTATTTACCTCTATTAGAACAATATGTCACGCACTCGTCGTCTCTTCCAGCAGAAAAAACTGATAGCGACTGGAGCACAAAATATCCACTATCCGCATTATAGCAGGCCAATGAGCATTCATTTTCTTGCGCCGCATTCACAATAGATGATTATCTTAAAAAACACATTTTTTCGCAAAAATATTTGCTTATTAAAAGTAGAACGAAAAGGTATAGCTTCATTTATTTTTATTAATTATACATACCTACATACATACATAAACTTACGCATTTTTACCAGAAAGTGAGGCTACCAAGACATCCACGGCCATGGCGAGCCTATCGCCATTCCGGCTAGAAATTCCGGGCTGGTAATGAATAGAAAAATCCAATATCTTTCTTCTACTTCGATTCTATTATTATTCTATTCTTATCTTTGCCCAACCCGGGATTAAAGCCCGAGACATCAGCTTTGCGATCATACCCTAGTACAACTGCGACTGTCAAAATAGATGAAAGAATTATCTTCAATTGTTATCTCCAGGTCTCGACACTGTGGTCTAGTCAAGTTGGACTAACAAGTTAACGAGATCTCTCACTGTTATCGCAGAGTCGACCCTATTGAAGAATGCAATCAAATAAACTAAACTGCGCGCTTTGTGACTTGGACATTTCCCAATTTCAAAGCAAAGGCGCCGAAGAGACCCTGAAAAGTATACACACGATTCACATGGCAGGACTAAATAACACACACATATAACATCTGCCCTTATCAATTTTTAAATTACCTTATTACCCAACAATGACGTAAAACTATTTGTAATTCCGGGCTTTGTGCAAATTAAAAATCCTCTAATATTATGAAGGCAAATAGGTATTTTTTATTACGCTTGTACGTTTTTATTGCTTAACCCTGCTTAACCGATCATCACGTCTTACATACACGTTGCCAGGAACAAAAAAGTACATAGTGCACATTTTATCCGAAAATATTGTGCGAGGGATATAAAAATTATACAGACGAATTGATAACCTCCTCCTTTTTTAAGTCTACACATTACTACTACAATACTACTATATACTACAATATTATGATTCTTGTGATAACCGACAAAATAAATTAATTGACAAAACCAACATTAAGAGCGGAGGCAACTGCTGGATCTCTAAAGACACTGTTACTTAATACTGAGATTTTAAATAAACTTTTTAGTTTTAGTAATTCTAAATTGAAGGAAAAGGACTTCCTCGGTGGCGCAGTTGTACCACGGTATGATTGCAAAATTGACGTCTCGGGTTCGAATCCCTGTCTGTATCTGTTATTAACCCGGAGTCAAGAAGTTTATGCCTGATATTATGATAGGCTCGACCTCTACCACTTCATGGGACGAAAAATACATGGCCAAAGATGGGTGTACTGGTTGCACCTCTGCCTACCTCTTATGGGAAAAAGCGTGTGTTTATATAGGGAGTTAATCATTATAACTGCGGCGCGTGACCAGAAAGTGATGAGGGTTGAAACTTGTTTAGGTCAGAAGCGACCGGCATTTTGTATGGAAAAAATATATTCCTTTTACGTGTTAGACTATAACACGAAATATTAATTATACCCAGAAAGGTTAGGTAAATGTGTAGGATGAAACGAGATACCCGCATGTTCAAACCCTGCTCTTAGACAAATCCCAGAATCACAAACATGTATTTCTTCGAGATTATTCCAATTGTCCTTTTTAATTTGCTAGAATATATGCCTTCGAAAATACAGTATATTTTTACGCGCCCTTACCATTATTTTAAAAAAGTATATTAGTTTAATATAAAGGTAAAAGCAATGACGAACGTATTGGTAAAGAACTATATTTTTACATCACAATTCCTTTCACATTTTTCCTAGTTGATGGATAAGTACGCTTCCTCAGTTATAATTGGACTATCAAGTATTTGAATATTGGAATACAAAAATATTTATTGAAATTCAACTGGAGTTCAAGATCGTTTTGCGTTCAAATAAAATATAATCTATACCTTTGCTATATTAACAAATTTATTTTGAATGGAACAAATTTGTAAACATCATTCATGTAATTTTAGTTTCACAGATCTTATAGGTAGAGCTAAACACATGATCGCAAACAGTAATACTTATTACAATGATTGTCTATATCAATCACAATGACAATAAAACCAATTGTGTTAGAATTTATATTAGTGTGACTTATTATTTATATTTTTTTCGTATCCACAAACTCGTGAGGCCATTTTAAGATACATTATCGCTAGACCATATAAAGAATAAAATAACTATGTATATATATATGTATACATATATACAGGGTATATTAAACTGCTACCGAAAACGAAGCTGGGTGGTAGTTTTAGTGACTTCAGACACAATGCAAAAAATTGTGACGCATTTGTTTGTTACTTTTTTTTCTATCGTCTTATTAGGGTGGTAAACACATCGTTTTTTCTTAAATAATACTATACATCCTTTTATTTTTAAAGAAGCTATGGTACGCAAGGCTTTAAATTAACTATTAATTTGCCACCCAAACTCGACAATATTTAAAAAACAATAAAAAAATATTGTCGCGTTTCTTCGCGAAATTTTTAATCACATTGTGTTTGTAGTCACTAAAACTACCACCCGGCTTCGTTTTCGGTAGCAGTCTTGAGATACCCGGTATAGATATAACTATACCATAAACTACACATAATATTATATATTAGTTCATGCTTATTACAAAAAAAATGTTTTTTTTTATATCTTGTACATCACTATCACTATTGCCTCAAACTACAGCCAAAGTGAATCCATGGCTAAAAGATTTTCACTGGGATCTGTAGAACATGGCACGCTTCTAGTGGTGCCTTTCGACTTTTTTTTTAAATATTAGGTTAGCCAACAACAAAATATACCAATACAATTTAATAGCAATATCAAACGTTAACAGGAAATACGAGTGCAAAAATTTCTTACCGGCTGATACCAAATGCACAATATGATTAAGCTAAAATTTGCATAAAATAACAGAGATAACCTTAAAAATATAAATATGGATCTACATTTCAATTGAATAGCTGATTGCGTTGTATAATATCACCCCATTAATTTATTTATAATTTAGTTTAGGGTATAAATATCAGATTAAAAGACCATACAGTGGGGGTAGTCAGTAACTACGCTCGCTGATAGGTACGTGGCGCTTACTAGATAAAATATCACTCCTAATAATTATCCGTTCTCCCCGCTACGAGTATATGCCTTACTCACTGCCATTTCAATTTTCTTATACGCTGCGCTGCGTCGATAACTTTTCTTGTCAGGGATCTATTCATCCCTTATTCGATTTGGACGGTAATTACAACTCAGTATTTTTAGAATTTCCCTATCGTTACTGTTATATTTATAAAGCTCTGGCCTCTTCTCAAATTATGAGACAGGGAATGAACATGGAAGCGATAAGATTGTTTTTTTTTTAATTAAATTGAAGTTACTACATTGTTTGCGCTTCAATGTCACAACGAACGATATGAACGACTCTTAAATTGTTCGATTCTAAACTGAAAATTTGTGTCCTTACTGACTTCTAGATTCCTAGAAACTGGAAATTTATGTTGATATTTTTGTAACTATTGCATTTCAGGCCGACGCCTTCGCGATTGATATTTGTTTACACGTTGAACACGTGAAGGCTCGTTCGCTAAACCTCAGGAACAATCACCACTTACGCATTTAGCTACATAATGTAAATGATTCAGGTTTTGTCGGTTTATGGATAACATTTCCGGTGGAGCGGGCGGGGTGCGGACAGCTCGCGGAGGCTGCGCAGCTCGTGTCAAGGCCGCGTCCTCGACCGTGACCGCCGCCCCGCGCCAGCCCCGCCGCCGCCGCCCGCCGCGCCGCGCCTCACACCCGCACACGCCCGCTTATATCGCCTCCATATTATGATACCGTTTTGGATAAATACAATTACATCTACCAATACTATACTGACATATATTTAAAGTAACGTTACAATGAGTAAAGACAATCGTATCGTACCATATATTAAATTATTCTAGTGCTTCAATACATACACAAAACTAGTAACGTTTATTAAAAATGATTTCGTATGAGGTCTGATTTGCTGATGATAGCATGAATATCCAACACGATTTGATATCTCACGCCCGGTTCATAGGCGTGGCAAACCAGCATACTGCTCTACCTATGGAAACTAAAGACCAAATGAAAGAATATCTCAAGGTTCCTGGTTTAGTCTTCAATCGATTTGTCAGTTTTTAATCTTCAGGTAATTAAAGGTTCGCAACGGGGGGTCCTTTATCTCGCAGCAGTTTTCCTCTTTCGTGCATTTGTAGCGCCACTTCTGAAAACATGTAGACCTAAAGAATTTAAGTGCACATCACTAGCAAGATAAACAATATTTTTGAATCCTTAGGTACGAGTATTCATCAGAACAAATGAAATGAAGTGAATATGTTAGTCCACGTATCTGTTCTTTGAAACATTGGACTACTCCGATCGATGCGGCCAATTGTATGCTACAAGATATGTATGATATGCGTAGTGAAGGCTACAACGTGGATCTTCTATGACGTAATGAACTTGGAACAGAATGATTGATGACTGCATGTGAACCTGTTTTTTTTTTATTGCAATGTATGATGAGATGAGCATGATGGTAAGCGTTACGACTGCTCATGAACAGGAGCAAACCAAACAACACCAATACAGCTCTGAATATTTGTTCAGAAACGTTTACAAATATAAAAATATTTTACCTTCCGTGATTGTAACAAAATATTTATGTATTTATAGAGGTGCTAATGATTATAAATTTTAAAGACTCAGATTCGAACCCTGTTGAGTCGCGTAACAACCCTTTCCTAAAGCCAATAATTTTATTTTATTTTGGGAATATAAGGGACGCATAGATCCCTCTGGTAATTAGGTATCTGTAACGCTTAGTGTTGTTACTGCTCGCCTACACGTGCCATCTTGAGGTCATAATACGGTGAAGGTCGCGGGTCCCGGACCAATATTGCCTGAAAATAAGGGCTCAGGGCCGACGACCCCGGAGGAAAATCTTCCAGGGCCCCTGACCTTGACCTTTACACGCGCACGCGCCCTGCCTAAGTTAAGTACCCTGACCCTGTTATAAAAGGATCTTATATACTTTTGTGTTAATGCTGACAGGCTTGCTCCAAAATTTACTGTGTGTAAGTCTTGTTGTATACCAAAAATAAATTTGGAACATCATGTCAAATTGCCAATTTATAAAGTACTTCTTACTTTAGTTATTTACGTATCGTCTATTTTATTTTGACCAACTGCCATACTTATAATGAGACTATTTTAGGCCGATATACAATATAAATAAATGTTTTTTTTTTTCTGTTCATTTTCAGCCCAGAGTCCGGAATTTGTTGTCAACATGGCGATAGGTTCGCCCTCTATCACGTCGTGGGACAGAAAATACAAGGTTATATGTGGGTGTCCTGGCAACTCTGCCTACCCCTTCTGGGAAAAAAGTAGTTAATATATATACATAAATATTAAGTTAAATTGTTAATTATAATATCGCTTTATTACCTTTTCACAGATTGTAAGGCGAATTTATCGAAAAACACTGAATATAAACCCGGAATTATATTAAGCAGGTTAAAATTATACACACTGATGGAAAGATGATCTTAAATATTAACATCTTCTCTTCTTTTATCAAAAATTATCAAAATTATATTCTCTGCCATACTTAATTGATATATCTCTAATGAGACGATTTTGATATAAGTAGATCATTTGAAATCAGTTTATTTATCACAATTATTTTAATATTTTTATTCTATTTACAAAAGTAAAACCGGTACCCTTTTTATTTTTGTTATGTTATATAAAATCTTCAGTAAATCTGCTCGTCCGTTAAAAATAAACATAAATCAACCATAATATATTTATAATGCAAAAGATTTTTACTCTGTTTGGTTTTCTGTGATGAGTGTCTGTAATATATTAAACTAAAAGCAATATAGAACCAACCTTTATACCATCAAGCGGGCTGGTATAATTGTCTTGAGCAACGGGAAATAATAATTTCTACCAAATTGAGATGACTACCTCGACTACAATACAATCAATGTGATTAATATTTGGCTGTTAATCCTTACTAATATTATAAAGGTGAAAGTTTGTATGTATGTATGGATGTTTGTTACTCTTTCATGAAAAAACGGCTCAACAGATTTTGATGAAATTTGGTATAGTGATAGCTGACACCCTGGATTAACACATAGGCTACTTTTTATCCCGAAAAATGTAGTGTTCCCGTGGGATGAGTCAGGAAACCAAATATACATATTTTCTACTCTTTCAAATTCAAATTGTTGGCACGGGATGTCCTCTCCTACGGAAGGGAAATATAGTCGACGGCACGCGGGAAATATAGTTAGTAGACACGCGAAATAATATGTTCTTGATGTGGATTGGACTCAAAAACTATCTGCACCCGGGCGAAGCCGGGCCCGACAGCTAGTAAAACAATATAAGTATTAGCTATTAATATTACTTATGAAGAAAATATTTTAACCACAAACATTATTATTGTTCATCCAGTTCATAGTCTATTTTTCGCCAGGGATGGTGACAATTCTTAGTTGCTTCTACTTAGCAAATATTAGAATTTTTGGCCGCATGGTAGACATGACTCATGCCCCAGGCGTTTTTATATATTTTATACAAGCAATGATATTTTTTACGATAACTACCGTTTGGTTTAAACAAAGAAACTCTATACGCTATTAGTGTTGGATAGAGACACTGTAAAACAAATAATCATTTGAAAAGCAAAATTATTCAATCATTGCACTCAACTCTCATCCTGTGTGTCATGGATATATCGTAACATTATTTAAAAATGGATTAAATAACATTTTATATACACACAGGGGTAGGTAGGGACTATGGATCGCCACTTTACTCGATCCTAACAAATTGCTAATGGTATATTTTTAATGGTTCTTTCCTAAAATTGAACCGATATTAGAGCCTGGACAATTAATTTAAATTAACGTAACAGGGACTCGGTAACATGAACTTTGAAAATTCAATATCAACTTTATATTAAAACGCCATCTTACGTGAGATTTTATAAACTGAATATGTGTTGGTTAGCACATCTTGTTCAAACCCAACGACGTACTTATGTGATCAATGTTTTAGTTTATACCATTCAAAGATTGATCGCTAGATGGCGCGACAAAGAGCTGATCACAACTGATATATTACTCTCATTTCACCGAGTTGTAAATTCCAATAGAGATAAATGGAAGCTATCAATTACTTTTTTTTTTGTTTGAAATTAATGACGAGACGAGCATGCTGTGATGGTAAGCGATACGACCGCTCATGAACAGTGCCAGAACCAAAAACCTTGAATTACAAAGCAATGTTTGGCACTCCAATGCGTTCACCATCCTGAGACATAACATGTTAGGTTTCAATATTTCCAGTAGTTACATTCATTTACATGCATAGCAGTACACTTTGAAACAACTTTTTTTTTCTTTTCTTTTAAACATAGAGGTATTTTTATAAGTACTTTAGAATACTAATACCTACTGAATAAGGTTTTCGTTGGTATAATGAGAAAGTACTGCGATGATCTGATGACCTACATATCTTTCAAAATAATATATGTACATTTCCTCGTGCCGCGACTCTCTAAGGTAAAGGTTGAGGTATATTGATTGAATAATACGTTGAATGAAGACAACCTTGACCGTATTCTACTTTTATGCGGAAGAAATAGCTAAGTGTGACGGCGGTGAAGCAGGGCGGGCGTGTCGCGAGCGAACGTGCGTTTCGCGCGCGCTCAGCAACCGTTTATTCCAATTAATCAACTACGTGCCAAACTGCGAGGTTAGGTACCACACGCTTCCTTACTATGTGTATCTCTGATAACATGCTTGTATCATCAGTTATTTTTGAAAATTTAGATGAATTTATTTAATAAGTAACACACTTTGTGAATAATTCTAGAAAAAAATCACAAATACTGACCGTGTTAAAAATAAGTAAAAATAAGTTAATAAAAGAAGTATATATTAAAAATATAGTCGATCAAGCAGTCGAAGGGCACTAAGACACAGAAATAGAGCGTGCGATGATTTACGCATAACGCAATCTTTTAAAAGACTTTTAATTTAGATGTTTATAATTTCATATCTTATGTATATTTTTATGATAATAATGAAAGGCGTTTTTAAAAACACCATAATATAGTATTGCTGACATAATACAGAAAAAACGTAAATTGGTAATAATTGAACCAGCTATTTTAGATCATCGATATCAATGTTACACTAGATAAGACGTTCTTTGTAACAAACGTGTCCCACCCAAGTGCGGTGCATGCACCGCAAACGAATCAGTCTGCCGTTGGTCTGCCGCGTGACGGTCGCGCAATAGTACGCCTCTTTGTTTATATTTATAAGTAATTTATTTTGACTTTTCCCCGTCAAACCGACGGCGAAATTTTCTGAAGTTCAATATAATTAAAGAATACAACGTAGGTGATATAATATTGAAGAATAATGCCGATAATACAGATCTTTTATTTATTAATGGATTAAATATATTTTAGAGCTCGTTAAAATACAAGGTGAGCTCCTTAATCGTATATCTCATTTCCGCGCATAAAAATTGCCCGTCGAGTGAGAGAGACGAACTATATAAGATATAGATTATTCAAGGGACATTCATATCAGAGGACCAAATAGGCATAAACTATTCGAATACATTACAAATATATTGGAAGAATGTAGTTGCAAACTGATTTCAGTATTTTATTTTAATCATATGTTGTTAATTAATAACTCAAAATATATGTGTTGTATGTATGTTTTGAAACAGTGGATAGTATTTAGACCTCATTTCTTAATATGAATTACTTAATGGACTATTCGAACCCATTGTTATTGAATACTTACACTTATATGATTGACTTACTTATATGATTTAAAATTGTTTTATATTCTTCCGCGTCGGTTACGAAAAAAGGAGATCTCTATAATATTTGTCTAGAATTATTGGAATGAATGAAATAAGTGGCTACCATGAGAACATACCTATATTTGTTCAATTCATTTTCGATACGAAGATTTCAGATATTCCAAATGCGGTAGTCATTTTTGTAAACTTCTGGTGTACCATTCCTTTTGTCTATTAGTCTCGAAAAAAGTTTATCAGTTTGTTAAAAATTAAAAAATGATATTATAATAAATGTCAGACTGATTGTACACTGATTGACTGCTTGACAGACTTGTACACTTGTAAGAGTATTTAATTTCATTTACATCATTTCCATGAATTATTCACGTAAATAAAAAAAAACATTACAAATATATTATTGCTATGACGGTATTTATACTTAGGCAATATCTTAGGCAAAGCTATTATTGACATGAACTGTCTTGTCTGTCTAATAATCTTTGATCATAATTTGTAATATTCAAGTAAACGTACTAGATGTCGCTACTGAGCTTTTGACAAATACGGGACAAATAGTTTCTATTACGCGCCTCGTCTATCGGTAGAATATAAGTCAATGTTTTAGATCTATTCAGTCGCTATTAACGATAACAAAAAAAAAAAACAAAATTAAAAAAATCTTTATTGCTTACCAATTTTCTTACATTAATTTATTACATCTTACATAAATGCTCGGTTATAGCTACAATATTATTACCCATTAGTTATTGCTGCTGAGGTAACCATGATTTCCACACTAAGCTCTAGGCTTGTTCGTGGGTAACCACTGTTGATACACCCGGGCACCAAAATATGCGACTAGGATAACTGTCCTAGCTATAACTATAGCAATAAAGTAATTAGAATAACAAAGGATGAGTGTGAGTGTGTGTGTGTGTTTTTTTTTATATCATTGAATGGCGAGATGAGCATGCCGTTCGCCTGAGTTATATCATCATATAATGGAGGTTTAGGCCCAAAACAGCAATCAGCTCATTTTGTAATATCTTCGGACTTAAGTATTTTATCTGGCCGTTGCACTTATTTGACCACTCCTCTAAATCTGGATCACATTTTGTTACTAACTGCTTTATTACGGCTATCTGCGCTTTCTCCATGGCCAGGAAAAGCTAAATTAGTAACTTCGTGGAGTATAGTAAATTCTAGGCGTCCAAAAACAGTTTATTTTTTTATATGCATTGTTGTTCTTCATATAGTGTCCAATGTAACCGCCATTATTAATACAAAAGACACGAATCCAAGCCAATTTTCGATGTTTCGTGTCTCTCTATCGCATTTACAATTTGTTTCCAGTCGTTATTACCTTCAACTCAAACAATTTATTTGTTTTGCATCAGCTTTTTGTGGTCCACTGCTAGACATAGGTCTCCTCCAAATTGCGCCAGTTCATCCTGTCGTCAGCTTGTCGCATCCAGCATGTGGTAGCGGACTTTTGCAAATCGTCACTCCACCTAGCTGGAAGGCGTCCTACACTACGTTAACCGAGTCTCTGTCCAAGAACACGTTTATTCCAAACGGTTATCGGTTCTTCGACAGATGATGCCAGTGCACTGCTACTTCAGCTTGCTAGTCCTGTGTGCTCTGTCTATAACTTTGGTTCTCTTTCGGATAAGATCATTACGGAGCCTTATCCCTCAGGAGACACCGAGCATAGCACGCTCCATAGCTCGCTGAGCAACCATAAGCTAGTGGACCAGTCGTACTGTGAGTGTTCAAGTCTTACCACCGTAGGTCGTGACAGGTAGGATACACTGGTTGAAAACTATCGTTTTCAAGGTTTTTGGTAAAGGCGACGAAAATACTCATAGCCCATTTCTCAAATTGTTTCCACCTTATTAAAAAGGGTCTGCCCCAAGTAAATAAATTCGGAAACAACTTCGTGCTGGTGGCCATACACATGTTTATGTTATGTTAAATTTTAAGACCTATTCGCTGTGAGGCTGAAGCCAGGCCATCCAGCATCTGTTGCAGCTCCTCTAGCGATTCCGCCATCAAGACTATATCGTCAGGGAAACGTAGTAGGGGCGTTTGTTTATATTTGCTTATTTTATTATTTATTATCACTGTCTCTTAAGAGGGACTATAGGGCTTACAGTGTACTTTCTTTCCCAATCACAAATCTTTCACTTAGTCATCCTTTTTTTTAATTACACTTATCTATAATATCATCCATCATCCATCCATCAGCCAAAGGAAGTCCACTGCTGAACATAGGCCTCCCCCAATGATTTCCACAGAGACCTGTTGGAGGCAGCCTGCATCCAGCGACGTCCCGCGACCTTTACCAGGTCGTCGGACCATCTTGTGGGTGGACGTCCTACGCTGCACTTTCCGATACGCGGCCTCCATTCGAGCACTTTCCGACCCCATCGGTCATCAGATCTCCGCGCTATGTGCCCTGCCCATTGCCACTTCAACTTGCTAATCCGGTGGGCTATGTCGGTTATTTTAGTTCTCCTACGGATCTCTTCATTTCTGATTCGATCTCGTAGGGAAACCCCGAGCATAGCCCTCTCCATAGCTCGTTGAGTGACTTTGAGCTTCCTAATAAGGCCCATAGTGAGAGGCCACGTTTCGGTGCCGTAAGTCATCACTGGCAACACACAACTATCGAAGACTTTCGATTTAAGGCACTGAGGTATTTTGGACGAGAAGACGTCGCGTAGTTTTCCGAACGCTGCCCAACCGAGTTGGATTCGACGATTGACCTCTCTCTCGAAGTTGGACCTGCCTAACCGGACCACTTGTCCTAAATAGACATATTCGTCAACAACTTCAAGAGTCGAGCCCCCAACACCGATGGGGGTGGGCACAACATGGACATTCGACATGATCTTCGTTTTGTCCATGTTCATTTTAAGACCCACCTGTTGGGAGACCCGATTGAGGTCTTTGAGCATAGTGCTAAGGTCTTCCAGCGATTCTGCCAAGACTACAATATCGTCGGCAAACCGAAGGTGAGTGATATACTCGCCGTTGATGTTGATGCCGAATCCTTTCCACTGCAAGAGCTTGAAGGCATTTTCCAGCGCGGCAGTGAACAGTTTCGGAGATATGAAATCTCCCTGTCTCACGCCTCTCTGTAGTGGCCTTCGTACTCTGATCTTGTACTCGGACCGACATGGTGGCGTTGTTGTATATACACTTCAACACTTCGATGTACCGATAGTCGATATGGCACCGCTGGAGAGACTGTAGCACAGCCCAAGTCTCGATCGAATCAAAGGCTTTCTCATAGTCCACAAACGCTAAACAAAGCGGCAAGTTATATTCCTCGGTTTTTTGTATAACTTGCCGAAGCGTATGGATGTGGTCTATGGTACTAAAGCCTTTTCGGAAACCGGCTTGTTCGGGAGGCTGGAAGTCATCAAACCTGCGTTCGAGACGATTTGTGATGACTCTCGAAAACAACTTATAGACATGGCTCAGGAGCGAGATGGGCCTGTAGTTCTTCAGCAAAGTGTTAACACCTTTTTTGAAGAACAGTACCACCACGCTCCTGCTCCATGCCTCTGGCGTTGAGCCCTCGAGGAGAACGGAATTGAAGAGCCTCTGAAGGACTTTCAGTACCGGCGTTCCGCCCGCTTTCAGAAGCTCTGAAGTTATTCCGTCCTCGCCCGGCGCCTTGTTGTTTTTAAGTTGCTTCAGGGTCATTTCAATCTCACACAGTCTGATGTCCGGGATATCATCGCTAAAGTGAAAAATCTATAATATATGGGGATTTAATGTTTTCCACTTCTAAATATGGTTCAATTTCATGATTGCTCGTACCTCATTGTAGTTTTGTTGAGTCTGAATATTATCTATGGTCAGAATTTGCTATTATGGAATTTTTAGTTCTGTCCCTTTATTCATTTCTTAGACTCATCAATAAATTGCTCGTTAAGAAAGAACTGACGTATTTTAGATATATTTTTATTTATTACTTCAGACTCCCTCTTTCTCTTTCGTTTTTCACTACCACTAAAATAATTTCTAGAACAAGACATGTTTTATTTATTTGGAAAATATTGCCTAATATAATTTGGAAAATATATATTAATACCTATATATAATTATTAATATTCATTAAATTATAATTTATAGGTTTCTAACTATGGTTATACTATAATGAAACAAAAACAAAACATTTAAGTCAAATATTCTGATCAATTGTTCGTCATATTTAAAACATAGTCAGTTGTTTATTATTATTAATTTCGTCATTAATGTTACATTCTTCTCTGCTTACATCCTGTCAGGCTTGAACCCGAGGCCCTATCGAGCCCGGGCTCTGTTGGGCTTGAGACCCTGTCGTACCAGGGTCCTGCCGGGCCTGGGGCTCCTTAGGCCGGGGGCCCGTGGCATTTTGCGCACTCTGTCCTCCCTATTGTTACGCCACTGGACCTACCACCAGTGTGTATGTGTGCTGAGTGCTGAGTGAGCGCGTCTAGTATTAACAGAGTCCCCTTATGAAGTTTTCGATGTCAAAATATTTTAGGTTGGCTAGCCATTTCTCTACTTTAGATTTTACTTCCTTGTCTGTGAGGTTGTAGATTGAGCACTCCTTATTTACTCTATTGTATACTCGATTATGGAGATAAAAACTAAATCTTTGAGCGAAAGACGTTTGAACTCTGTGAGTAGGGAGAGAAGCTTAGATTATATACTCGTCGGAGAGAAGTTACTCTTTTTTTAATAAAATCTGTATCCCATCAAAAACATCCTGTAAAAAAATTCCAAGTCTCGCAGCTCAGTTTTTCTACCGCAAAAAGTTGTGAGATCCATGTAATACCAAGTCGATTAATTTATTTAGTCCTTGATTAAGGGACGTTCTGTATAAAGTTATTACGTAAGTTATTATCATATCAATATTAAAAATTCTTTACGTTGTAAATAAATAGATCGACTTGGCCATCGCATGAAAACATAATGTATTGCACAATTTATGCATAATGCTACTGGCCAAGTCGATCTATTTATTTAAAACATAAAGAATTTTTAATATTGATATGATAATAACTTAAGTAATAACTTTATACAGAACGTCCCTTAATCAAGGACTAAATAAATTAATCGACTTGGTATTACATGGATCTCACAACTTTTTGCGGTAGAAAAACTGAGCTGCGAGACTTGGAATTTTTTACAGGATGTTTTTGATGGGATCTCACGTCTTTTTGTAGAGTCCTACTTTATTCCTTTTCGGTACTTTTTATTTCTAGAATATATATAATGATTTTTCTTAAAGCCTCTGTCTTATGGTTTTTTTCTTATTTTTGTAGGTATCAATTTATCACAAATATAGCGGATTTGATTATTAGTGTTCTATTTTTCATAGTGATTGTTTTCGAGCTATTTATTCTATTTATTTGCAAGGTTATCTTTGTCATGTTTTTCTAGAGGAATGTTGTACAGTTTAATGAGCTGAATACACTCTTTCCCTCTTTATACCCCCCTCCTGTTATGCCTCATATATAATATATATAGATACCAATCTACAACTATTATTCCATTATATACGGGTACAACGAATCATTAACTGCAAATGTATCTTTGTAATCCTATACATTTATATCAGATTACAAAGTTATTCACGCAGTTGGTGTATCTAGAAAACTAGACAGAAATTATAAAATGTTTGAATTTTCTCTTACTTTAGACACTAAACACTAATTATATTCTAAATTTGTAGATTCTATGTCTGCTAGAAGTGCCTTAGACTTTTGATGATCGGTCAGTCAGTCAGTGAGTGACAAAATTGCGAAAGTTTGACAAGTTATAATTCTTAAACTACTGGTTCAAATTGAATGAAATTTTAAATATACTGTGTTTACATAATGCCTAGTTAGTAACTGAAAATTCAGGCTTTTTGCTTTAACCACAACGAAGTTATGCGGGGTTGAAAATGGTCTGAATTGCTTCGAGAAAAGGATAGTACGGTTGTGCCGCTTTTTAGCTCGACTTGCAGGGGGCACTGCCGTGCCCCCAGACTGGTTCTCGTTGATTTTGTATTACGATGAACCCGGGTTACGACACGAAGAATGAAAAGACCTCGTCCGCTAAGTACATCCAAGTCGGAAAAGACCTTTGCAGTAGGGTATCTAACCGGTTTTCGTAATATTACTTTAATAACCGCCCTTTGCGCTCTTTCTAGCGTTAGCATGTTAGTGACTCCAGACCCTCCCCAAATCGAGATACAGTACGATAGCACCGATTGACCGATTGCGATGTAAATTTCTCTCAACAACTGAAGGTCCGCCACTGAGCCTAGATTCTTGAACACGTAAATAAGCTTGCGGGTGCGATTTGCTGCCACAATTAGGTGGTCCTTAAAGGACAATTTTTCGTCGAGTACTACACCGAGATATTTAATGGTTGTTGTTCTGCTTATGCTTGGGCAACAACAATGGTTTATGTTTTTACAGACGTGTGTTTTTATGTTTAATGTGATTGGGGGCGCTGATTTGGCAGTTTTGTGAAAGCAAACGAATTTTGTTTTTGCAGTATTGAGGGTAAGAAGAATTTCCACGTAACCAGTTGACTATTTTTGTAAGTCCTATCTCCGTGTCGACGCGCGCTTGTTCCCATGAGGTACTGTGGACAAGAATTGCTGTATCGTCCGCATAACAGAATATATTCGCGTTGGGTAAGTCGATCGAAGCTATATCGTTAATGTATAAGAGGAACAAGGTGGGACCCAGTATGCTCCCTTGTGGAACTCCATATTTTACAGTTCCTAGATTACTTTGATGTTTATCTACTTTGACTCGTTGTGTGCGGCCACTTAAATAACTCCTGAACCAATTCAATGTTTGCTCTAGGAATCCTAACAACTCAAGTTTTCTCAACAATATCGGTATAGACACAGTATCAAATGCCTTGGCAAGGTCGAGGAAAACGCCTATACAGGCGTCCTTTTTGTCTAGGTGATAAACTATTTTGTTTGTTAATTCTGACACTGCGCCCTCAGTGGATTTGCCTTGTCTAAATCCGAATTGTGAGCTGGATATTAATCCGTTTATTTCTATGAAATGTGTAATCCTTTTGTGAATGATTTTTTCTAGTATTTTTGAAAAGGAACCAAGAAGTGATATAGGCCGATAGTTGCAAGGGTCTGATTTATTGCCAGCTTTGTGTATTGGAGCTACTAGAGCTGTCTTCCAAATGTCGGGGAAAATGCCTTGGCTAATGCTAAGGTTGCATATGTGTGTTAGAGGAGAGACAATATATTGTTTTATAATTTTGATAATTCGATTTGTTATTCCGTCCTCACCAGGAGAACTATCTGATTTAAGTGTCAAAATTAAATTTTCTATTTCTATTTCGTCAGTACCAGTAGGATGGATAAACAATGAATGATGAGGAGAATTCGGAATTCTAACTTTCGTTGCGAGAGATTCCTGGGTTTCATTTAAGTCAGAGAGGATATCTTCGGCGAGATTCTGTCCAATCTTTGTGAAATAATCATTGCAGTAATCAAGAGAATCGCAGACGTTGTTTTTATTCTTAGTCAAGTTGAGACTTATTTTCTTTGGTTGGTTGGTGTGTGAGATTTGCCGTATACCATGCCACAGATTTTTCAAATTCCCTTTGCTCTTGTGAAGCTCTTCCGTGTCGTGTTGCTGTTTCAGTTTCCGTAGCAGGTTATTGTAAAAATTCCTGTACCTAGTGTATATTTTCAATACAGTTTTATCTGTTGGGTTACCTACTCCTCACTTTTGAGTGTAGGTGGTCTCTATATTTCGAGCATCTTATTAGGCCAGGAGTTATCCACGGCTTCATAGCGAATTTAGCGTGGCTAACACGTTTGTAAATTGTGTTGCTACGCAAGATGCGGGTTAAGATATTTGAAAAAGTTTCTGTGGCATGATTAACGTCATCTGTGCCCAGTACATCACTCCAGTCGGCAGATTTATTCAGAAAACGCTAACAACCTCCAACAATCAGCTTCAAAATGGAACATAATAAGCAAATAAATAATAAGAATAACAAATTAGACTAGAATAGACCCTCGACTACTCAGTCATAGTTCTTCTTCTTCTACAAAGTAATCTCATCTCAGCCACAGGAAGCGGTAAACAAAAATTAAATATAAAATAAGTATGGTTACATGCATTACGGCTTATCAAATTGTTTTCATTGTATTTAAAACTATTTTCTAGTGGTCTGATACAGTCATTGCCAACTGATGGTAAGTACAACCTAAGTAGTCAGGATAGTTTATCCACTCGTATAGTAGTGAAATGAATAGGTCGTGGCTGTTGGATCGATATAAATAATTCATTTATTTGTTTATTTCATAGATCTCCATCGCGGAATGTATGTACACAAAAAAATAAATGAATTAAATACTATATAAGATCTCTTTCTCGTGTACTCCTTCAATTATAGTATATCATAGGGTTCTGAGTAATAAAGAGTAAACTTAACTAATTAATAATAAAAGTGACATCAGCGCGAAACGGGACCCGCTTGAGTAACGAATTTTCCACGTCAAAGGTCGCAATCAAACAGATACTGATATTCCACTCAGTCATAGTTATTTGATCAAATTCAAAATTACACTAAGTATACTGTGAAGTATATAATACACTAATGAATTTACGTTATGATTTTACCCTTCACGTGATGGTATCTGTCGTCCAGAGAGCCTTCTAATATTTATATATTCCAAAAAGGAAAGATCATGAAATTGAAATGGTAACAATATTCTCAATTATAAAAAGAGAACAAAACTCGTTACCCTTACAATGGTCACTTCGGTAATTAAGTAATTTAATATTTTCGTCCATGCAATGTAAATAGTAGTAAAAATTAGTAATTGGTAATATTGGACTGCGCGTTCGGGCGAGATACATCGAAGGGGGTTCGTCATACGTCAATACTCCGTAGCTGGGTATATTTCAGTGCTCGGGCGTTGACCCTTAGCGTCTGTCGATCTTTAATTAACTTTTATTGCGTTATAGATTTTAGTTATTTTAACAATTATTTAATTACAGTCATAAATGCTTTTGCGTCGCTATGCCAAGATAAAAATATTTTGATGAGGATTTAAAAAACGAGACACTTTTAAGTCTTACAAAACTCAAACCCAAAATATGTTATAGTATTTGAGAATTTATAAATGTCTCGCTGTGTAGATTGGATCTGAGACCTTTTTTTTATAACTAGCTAGACAACGAGTGGCGCTATAAAGATTTATACCGAATAATCGTAACATATTTTTGTTTGTCCAAACATGATGTTGAGTACAAAAAGTGGAAGTGGTTTTTGTAGTAATCCGTCCGTATTCAACAGCTCTACCAACTATCTTACATTGTTTTATATATTTTTGGCGTATAATCTGCTCACGTAAACAAAAAGAAATATCTATATTAGATGTAAGTAAGTTTAACATTAAAAATATTATGACTAGTGTCTTATAAATAAGCAGGCAGGCCAACCCATCCCATTGCAAACGGTAAGCGGCCTCCAGACATCATACACTTTGACAATGTCAGGGGCATAGTCAAGGCACTAAGTAACGTGATTAAGGTTATTGAAATAATTTGGAACTAGCTTAATAAATAAATGTTAAATAAGCAACGTCATAGTTAATATCATAAAGCGATCACATATTCTTATCTCATTTTAATAAAAAAAATTGACACCATTCTCCATTCACATGCAATAAAAAAACTCAATTTTACTTAACCATTGAACTTTGCTACTAAGATTGCAACCACCACAAAGATTATAACTACCCATAGTGACTAATGCAGGCAATTATTTTTGCCGGAGCAGTTTTAAGAAGAGAGAAGGTATAAATATAGTAACGCATCTCTATGCCCTATGGTATTCCAAATACGCGGCGGCACTTACCATCACGTAAACGTTACGTTAGTTTGACCCCTATATTATAAAAAAAACTTAAGACTAGGCAAGAGATCATCGTTGAACTCATAAATTCTATCTACATCATGTCCCAGGATGACGAGCGCAGTGAAACGCCAAGCATTGTTTCGTAGTTCATGGAGTTGTTTGGTTTTGCTACTGTCCAATAGCGGTCGTATTGCTTACCATCAGGCGGCATACTCATCTCATCAGGTATATCTAGATTGCTACCGAAAACGAAGCCGGGTGGTAGTTTTAGTGACTACAAACACAATGCAACAAAAATTTTTTTTTTATAATTTTTCAAATATCTTCATTTTTGGGTGGTAAACCCATAGTTTTTGCTAAATTAATAATTTAAACTGTTTTATACCTTAGAGTCTTTATAAATAAAAGAGTATACACTATTATTTTAGGAAAAAAATGTATTTACCACCCAAATACGACAATATGCAAAAAAATTAAATAAAAAAATCATCGCTTTTTTTTGCAACATTTTCTGTTGCATTGTGTCTGAAGTCGCTTAAACTACCACCCGGCTTCGTTTTCGGTAGCAGTCTTGATATACCCTGTATATGTAAACGTGGTTCATAGAAATCACGCTAACATCTAACATCGCAACGTCACTACCTTATATTGACGTCACAGCGTTGCGTGATAGGTTTGCCGCCGTAAAAGTCCCACCACGCTTTTTATGGTATCTGAGCTAAGCTTAGTTACACAAATAATCAACAATGAACTTATGAAACATATGACATAGTTGTACCTGTTACGTCTTTACATACATTTTTCATCAATATCTGTACATAATAGTCCGTATTTCAACATTTTGATATGATTCAAATAGGAAAGTATTATTTTTGCAGCTAGAATTCTATTTTGACTACCAATAAAATAACCTAAGTCGTTAATTATGTCCATATACATTTACCGCTGAACAAAGCAGTTCTCTATATTCTAGAGTGTATTAAAAGTTCTAAGGCCAAGGCGTCTATAGATTTTACAATAGTTTACTTACTAATTCAATTATTTCAATAATTTCTTTGGCATTTATTATAAATGAAACTAATATTCCAGACATTTTTGAATATCGCTACGTCAGACGTTTTCCTGATAATTGTTATTTTTCCACCACGCAGACGATTCTATGTGCATAGGTACCCAACATAACCGTGGGCGGGCAAGTTCAGGCGGCGTTGCAGGGGAAGAGAACATTAACCCTTTCTGCAGTTCATTCGCCGTCTGGCCTCACCCCTGCAGTCCACCCACGCCCACCCTCGCCGCCAACCCGATTGCACGCTTGCCATACTGCAAGCCAACACTTTTTACCTACTACCTAGCAGTATGCGACGGCTTATTCACATGCCGCCGACGAACAACTTTTTATTTTTAACATTCCAATTTTATTCTTGGTGAGTTTAAGCTCCTTTATGTGGGTAATTTCCATTTCGTATTCCTATAAAGCTATCTACGGTGATAATGCAACGTTTACATCCAATATCTAGAAAAGGCTCCGTCACTCAACCTTATCTTTACTATTGAATTAGGAATAAAAAAATCATTATCGGCACGAACATGAGATAAATTAATGATATTTGATAAAATCTCTACTTGAATGAAGTTCCATAGAAAAATAAACATAGGTGGCGTTTTTTCTAACTCGGATATAATCACAGACATACTATTAAAGTTTATGTTTACTAAATTGTGAAAAATAATTTAAGGGAGAAATATTTCTTTACATTTTTATAAGCTTCGCCGAAGAGCTGCGCCAACTTTTTAACAAAACATGAGACTATTAACAAAAGCCATGTTACGGTGATCCCTTCCCATGATGTTACAGGATCTTTTACTTTAAAGTCTTTCGTTCGGTTTCGATAGCCCAGACAGACAGCTAACGTGGCGCAGTTGGTCAAACGTCGGCTATGAACGAAAGGTGATGCTCGCACCGAGACAAATATTTAAGCGAAACACAAGTATTTGTTTCAGGTCTGAATGATTGTGAGACCGAAAAGTTTTTCTTAGTTTCTAATACCTACGCCACTGATACGCACAATTGTGGTGTCAGAACTATGTATGTGACTATGGGGTGTTTATGTACTATAGGGTATTTATGTATAATTTATTTAAGAAAAGAAACATAGTCGTTGCTCACTGTAAGATCTCTTTTAAGTAGGTGCATGTTCAGTTTATTTTATTTTGAACAAATTCAAACAGTCCAAACATGTTCTTTAGGGGGGCCTAAGTTCAGTAATAGGCTTCTTATGGCTAAAGATGATGTCACAATTAATAAAAATATGAACGTTTCTTAAGTTATTATATATCTTTTCACGTAGTCGTGAACGTCGTATGTTTAAGTAAACACATAAACATTAACACCTGAATAACATGTGTGAATCACATGGAACACATTTTCGTCTTGAAATATTATGAAAAAATTGACAGATTCTGCCAAGGATTTTGCCGAAAAAATAATTGTATGTCGTACCAAGAACGGCCTTCGCGATGAATCCTTGATTAAGCCGGCTGTGAAACAAGAGACTGCGGGTACCAACGCGCAGCTTGATTAATGTCAGTGTCATACACTAGTATTTTTAGGTCTAAGTTTTGTGGGTTTTTACGGTACAAGACCTTGCGAAGTAAATCCTAACGTGAAGACGAGACTTCATTTATTTCTACGTGTATAACTGTATTTATTTCCATTTATTTATAATACATATTAAGAAAACATAATTTCAGAAAAAAATGAGAAAATTCGTTAAATTTTTTTTTACTATATCTTATCGAAAATTAGGGGGATCTTAAATCAAATACAATCAATTGTTGGTAAAATATAAAATGTACAACTATTTCAGCTTCATTACTGCCACGCTTTGGACTACTAGAGCCTTGCGTTATAGGTTGTTAAATCTACAGTACCAAAGCGTCTGCTCAAGTTAGGCTCAAGCGCGGTAGTACCAACGAACGGAAAGTAATAGCTTTTCTGATGCCTTTCGTTCGGTGAGAGCGGTTTCCGGAGATGGCAGTGTACACAGATATGAAATGAAATGAAAATATTTATTGAATCCATAAAATGTCATACACTATTTAGATTCAGTCACTTTTTTTCCACTACCACCCAGTTCACAAGGCTGTTTTCGCCAGAGAAGAACGAGCAAGAAACTCTAGAGTTGCTCTTTTCAAAATAAGTTTACAATATAGTGATCATACAGGAGTTGAAATTCAGAGCAGTTCATAAATTATTCATAATAATAATTATATTGTACGGCTGAGTTAAGTGTGGTCGCCCTGACCGCGGAATCGGTATACACTGTTCAGCAAAAGCAATGAAAGGCAATAAAAAAAAAAAAAACAAAAAAAAACAAAGTAATTTAATATTACAAGCAAATTGAGCACCAGTCTACACAAGCAGCACCCGTTCACGAGTATGACCCATATGCCAGCCATCGGTCTCCTCAACCGTGTTATAGGGAAGTGACCGACCCGGCACACGACGCGACGCCGCGGTGGTGGAAAACCCACACAAGTTATTGTTGTTGCAAAAATCTATCAGACTTTAGTTATAGAAGTCATATGAGTAATGAGTACAAGTAAATTTGCATGTCTGTATACATGAACAACAGAAGTGGCAACGGTTATCTTAAATGCGCTAATATTGCTAGTTTTGGTATTACATTAATTTATTTAATTTGAATTGTAATTAACATGAATAGAAATAAAACAAATAGTTAAATGTCCTGGTCTCTCATAAGCGAACGGCCGCCTGGATAGGTACCACCGCAATGTCTATTTCTCCCGGCAAACACCAGTGTAAACGCACTGTTGCGTTTCGGAAGGAGATTTTAGCCAGAGTAACTTTATATATATTTTTTTTGTTGCATTGAATGACGAGACGTGCAAGCCGTTCGCCTGATGGTAAGCGATACGACCGCTCATAAACAGTAGCAACATTCCACTGCGCTCGCCATCCTGAGTCATAAGATGTTAAATCTCAATATGTCCAGTAGTTACTCTGGCTACAATGTCTTTCAATCCGAAACACAACAGTGCATTTACGCAGTGTTGTAACTGCTGGACATATTGAGACTTAACATCTTATTTCTCAGGATGGCGAGCGCAATGGAATACCAAGCATTGCTTTACAATTCATGGTGTTGTTTGGTTTTGCTACTGTACATGAGCTGTCGTATCGCTTACCATCAAGCGAACAGCATACTCTTTTCGCCATTCATTGAAATCAAAAAATGAAATAATAATAAAAATAAATACTCTTAACAATCACAGACATAGTCCTGACCCCACACTAAGATAAGGTCTTGAGTGGTGGGTTTCGAAAACTACGAGACACTTTTCGAACCCACAAACACCCGGACCCGAAACAAATACCTGTGGACCACACAAATATGTGCGTGGTGGCCTGTTAAGTGCGTGGTGGCCTGTTGGTAAACGGACTAGACGCGGCTGCCCACATGTTCACGGTGGTCGCGGGTTCGAATCCCAGGGCACACCTCTGACTTTTCGGAGTCATGTGTGTATTGATAATAATCAATCACCACGCACTAAAACGGTGAAGGAAAACATCGTGAGGAAACCTGCATACCATAGCGATTTATAAGAATTCCTATGGTATGTAAGTCCGCCAACCCGCACTAGGCCAGCGTGGTGGACTATATGGCCTAACCACTCTCAATCGTATTCTCGATTGTAGAGTAGGCCCGTGCCCTGCAGTGGAACGTATATGGGCTGATACAGTTACAGTTACAGTACACAAATATTTGTCTTGATTCGGGGATTGAATCCGCGGCCAAAGGTTCACAGACGGCGTCTAACCAACTGCACCACAGAGACTGTCATCGAGGCTTTCAAAATCCGTTTTTGAATATCAGTATTAAAATCTTGTACTTGGAGTAAAATCGAATTGATTGGCGGCTTATGGAAATCTCCCAAATTCTCAAATGCAGTGAATAACATAAATCCATCGACTGCCCTGTGGACAAGCTTCGGCTTTCTTTTTTTTTTTGCTGCTTTATGGCTTCGCACGGTTTGTGCATTTAACCAGTCCTCAAGTAAATATTTGGGCTATAGTGGTCAATATAGTCATCGTCGTCTGTCATTGTCCGTCGTCAGTCCATAGAATCCCCAACGCAAACTTAACAAAACTTTTGATAGAGCCCAGCGAAAAATTAAATTAATTATAAAACACTCTTACTTAACCTCCACTTCATTTGTGCTCCTTTACAGAACTACATTAAATTAAAAAAACTACTTCATCCAATAAAATTCTAAAATGCAGCACATTAAGGAAAATAAAACGAGAGCTCTAATTGAGGAATTCCTAGGTTTTCCCGCCAAATTCTTAAGATGTCTCTTATTTTTAAGGATAACATAAATCTAGCGATACGTATTAGGTACTTTTTAATGTTGATAATTCGCCACTTTACTATGGAGTTTAAGATCAAACAACGATGATCTTAATATTGAATTGAACCACCATGAATTAATATGAAACCCAACGCTATAATAAAGATTCATGATACAATATCAATTTCATTTAATGAAACCGCGTTTAAAAGATACTAAACCACATGCAAAAACATAATTGCAAGAAATTCATAAGCGAAAAATCTATGCCCGATATAGTACGAGTATTTACATACTAGGGATGTTGCGGATGCCAATTTTTTCACATCCGCGGATGTGAATGCGGATGCCAATTTTTAAAGGCTCACATCCGCGGATGCGGATGTAGATGCGGATGTTTAAGATCCTATAGAGATACAGTATGTAAATAAATATTGAAATAAAACTTTTATTTACGGGTTTTATTGCGGATTTGGTTACATTTTTACGTTTTTTAACTTCCCGACGTTTCGATTACTTTACAGGATTCATGGTCACGGGCAGACTGAGTCATCCGCTCATTGACTATTACAATTTAACTGCCCTTCATTTACAATTATTAAATTAAAAAGTTAATTTAAAAAGTTTATCTGTTTTTGCAAATCTACGCAAAAGAAGCTCACTGTGTCTTGATGTCTGGCAGTTGGTCTTTTGGGTTCCGATTTAATTAAGTGTAGAATTGGATCCCATGCTTGTGCAAGCTTCATTCTTCAAGCCATCTTCTCAATGGAAATTTGAATGCATCATCTTTGTTTTGACCAGCCCCAAGTTCTCGCAAAAGAACACAGTTTCCTGCTCAGGATGATTCGCGAGGCTATAGCTAGGCTAGGCTAAGAACCATTGGAATTCTACTCAATTTTGAGGAGTTCTCCTACCTACGTCCGAATATATTCATCAGATCTTCACCATTGACCTAATGACAAGCACTAGCTTTCAATCAAAGAAAGAATACCTAATCAAAATCGGTTTACCCAGCACAGAGTTATATGGTAACAAACTTAAAAAAAAACATACAGTTGAATTGAGAACCTCCTCCTTTTTTGAAGTCGGTTAATTAGTACTTATTAAGTATAACGCCGCCTTTTCTGATTCAAGGCCGTTACGAAGAGGCTCGTAAATTAAACCTCACGCAGCTAAATAATTTTTGGCTAGGAACATTGATTAGTGGAATAGATAAAAATCTTCGTGCTATCGGCGATAATATTTTAATTTCTTCTCGATGAACACCACTTAAGAGGATTTTTATCCAAAAGGACTCTTTTTTTAGTGCGGTAAGAAAGGAATTCTCTTATGAGTACAGCTTCACTGCTCATTTTCTGGTATTTCTCGAGTCTCATCTTCGCTAGAAAAATCTAACATCATAGCAACAACAAACGCGTCACGTCTGAACGACACGCGCCATTCGCCGACACCGCCAAGTTTCTGTCTTGTCTCGTCTTATACTACATCCGCATAAATATCCGCAACGATTATTGCGGATGCGGATGCAGATGTCCAAATCTATGCGGAAGCTCCGCATTCGCGGATGCGGATGCGAATATTCGCAACATCCCTGATACATACAGACGAATTGAGAAATCTCCATTTTCAAAAGCCGAATAAAAACGTGATAAGGTACATGTTTTGTTTAAATTCTAAAATAGAACACTCATTCCTACGAAGATATTTCAATGTGAACGCGCCACGCCCAGGAAAATTGTTTACAGGTACTTATTCGATACCGCTTTAGATGCAACCCTTTTTTTTAAAATTACGGACGAATGAAATTGATTGTAGATACATATATTCCACAATTCCATGGTTTTACGGAAAATATTATTGAAATTATGTGAGTCAATCCTGTACAAAGTTGTTAAAACTTGAAAAGAATGAAACGTCAAACGGTACCTATCAAGGGGTTACTCTATACTCTGACACGAAATTCGAATGTTCCAACGATGAACGTTACCATATAAGGTAAAAGTTTTCCACTTCTGAAAATCAATACCATGAAACTTATCATTCACTTGGAACTTATTCGAAGATTAAGTTTGAAAATTTATCATCGTGTCGAAGTACAGAGTAACCTCCCCAGTTTAGTAGTAGTAAGCAAAGAAAGTTAGGTCAGGGATGCTCCTATCTAGTGGTCATGGCCTGTCCTAGAATAGGTGCTACGAGTACGCGACCTCGACCCCCGAGCTACTGCAGTCACTACAAACATTCCCTTCCATGACTGCAGTATCCACTCCTACAGGCCATACTTTCCTTTGCCATTATATCCTTTTGGTGGTTATAAGTGTAGGTATTAGAATAAGCACTCACTTCCAGGAACTAACTATTGTATATTTTGTAAATTAACACTTAATACATTCACAGACAGAGTAAAATTATAATTATGCGACTCGGAGCGAGATGTGCTCGTGACGAGAGATGGCAGACTATCTTCTTTCATCCAAATAAACCGACCCTTTTATAGGACTACCCGAATGAGGATCGGTGGGGATAAATCTTCCAGAAAATATATTTAAGCCATAAAATAGGGTCTATCCTTTCAACTAAAAATTAAGGTCGGCCCAAACATCTGGGCTATTGTCCAAACCGAAACGTTTACAAAACATGTGTACTATTGTCTAAAAAACATAAATTTGTTGCAAAGGATTGCCGCCACTAAAGAACTTAACTATAATAATACAGTTTTATTGCCCCGGTATGAACGGGCCATTACAATTAGGAAACATAATTTAGCACAGCATCTTTTTAACTAATATTATACAATAAGGTACACAAAAATTCTTACTGTAATAAAACGACTCGCAGATGTTTTATGGTCTAACATCTGCAGTCATATCTTAAAATGAAATGCGTGTTTAAATAATGTTAAAATTACAAATAATAAGCGTGTTATTTTAAAAGCTAAATATAAGTTGGCGTATTGCAACCGCTTTAAAAGCTATATCTAAGTTGGCGTATTGCAACCGCCACAGCACCCCCCTACCAGTGAATGACAGTTCACGAAAATCCACTTTGGAAATAGTCCGGGAAGCGGACGCGCCTTCCGGACCTTGTTCGCTGGTGTGCATCTGTTTCGTGATGTACATCTTCAGTGTCTTGAGTTGTCCGTTGCCTTGGTGCTTGATGTTCGTCGTCAGCTGAAGTGTTTTCAGGGTCAGCTAACACATAGGCTGGTTTAAGACGGTCAATGGAAATTGTAACGTCACGACCGCGGACGTTAACAACAAACGTCTTCTCTCCTCGCATGATAACCTTGAAAGGGCCCTCGTAAGGACTCTGCAGGGGCACTTTTGGACCCTCGCGGCGCACGAAGACTTGGTCAGTGGTGCTGAGGTCTTTAAAAATGAAAGTTCTTTTCTCGCTATGCCGAGATACTGAAGTCGGTCGCAGCTCTTGAAAGTGTTGCCGTAGCTGTTTCACAAAGTCCGTTGCACTATTGCTGTTGGTGATTGTCGTCTGTTGCACCAAAAACTCTCCTGGAATCCGCAGTGGCTGACCATATACCATCTCGGCGACCGTAGCCTCTAAATCTTCCTTCCAAGCAGCTCGGATGCCCAGCAGCACGGTAGGGAGAATTTCAGTCCATCGTGTATCCTGATGACATTTTATAGCCGCCTTCAGCTGACGATGAAAACGTTCCACCATACCGTTGGACGCCGGATGATAAGCCGTAGTCTTGAAATGCGTCGTGCCTGCCAGTTGATTGAGGTGCCTGAACAGGTGCGACTCGAACTGTCTACCACGGTCAGATGTGATCCTTAATGGTGTGCCAAAGCGTGAGATCCAATGGTTGTAGAATGCTTTAGCCACCGTTGTTGCTTCCTGGTCTTGGAGTGGTATTGCTTCTGGCCAACGAGTGAAACGATCTATCATTGTGAGACAGTACCTGTAACCTTCAGATATAGACATTACGATTATGTCTATATGGATATGCTCAAATCTGGATGTCGGTGGAGAAAATGATCCAACAGGGGCAGATACATGTCTTGAGATCTTCGCACGTTGACAATCGATGCAGCTGCGAGCCCATTTTCTGCAATCGGAGTTAATTGACGGCCAAATATAACGCTGGGTCATAAGTTTGACCGTAGCATTGATTCCGGGATGCGAAAGTCGATGGACGGTGTTGAATGCAATTCTCCTAAACGGCGTGGTGATGAATGGTAGAACAGCTTGTTTAGATAGGTCACAGGTTACGGGTATATCCGTGCCTGGAATCAGTATACGTTTCAATTGCAAAGACGTATTTTCTTTTAGCAATTTTCGAAGTTCTTCGTCGTCCGCCTGCGAGTCAGCGAGTGCCTTGAAGTCTAGAGTTGTTTCGAGCTCTTCTACGCGAGACAATGCATCAGCGACAGGGTTATCTCTTCCAGCAATGTGACGAATATCTGGTGAAAACTGGCTGATGAAATCTAAGTGTCGAAATTGGCGTGGTGAGCATTGGTCTGATTTCTTCCGAAATGCGAAGGTAATGGGCTTATGATCAGTATAAATAGTGAACTTTCTCGCTTCTAGCTAGGAGTTCGCGGTCATAAGCTGCATATTTCTGCACGGTGGGGCTCAATTTTTCGAGAAGAAGCCCAGCGGTTGCCAATGATTATCCACAAACTGCTGCAGCGCTGCGCCGACGGCGTAGTCCGATGCATCACACATTAATGCTAACTGTGCGTCGGGTTGAGGATGAGCAAGCAAGGTAGCCTCCGCGAGACTCTCCTTGCACGCCTCGAAAGCCTTTGTAGTAGCTGGTGTCCAGGGCACAGGAGCATTTCCTTTAAGGTTACCCTGGAGTAGGTCGTTAAGCGGTGCTTGAGTTGCGGCTGCACCTGGTATGAACCTGCGGTAGAAATTAATCATACCGAGAAATCCACGTAGCTTTTTGACTGTGTCTGGTAATTTAAACTGTTGTATATCGACAACTCTGTCTGGAAATGGTCGAGTACCAGTTGCAGTTACCATATATCCCAGGAAACGAACTTCTTTTTGACCAAAGATGCACTTGCTGGGGTTGATGACGACGCCATATTTCTTAAGACGATTAAAAACAATTTTCAAATGCTTGAGGTGCTCTTCATGTGATGATGATGCAATTAAAATATCATCAATGTACACGTAACAAAAGTCCAATCCCAGTAGCACTTCGTCCATGAAGCGCTGGAAGGTTTGGGCTGCGTTACGTAATCCAAAAGTTATGTACATAAATTCGAAGAGTCCGAATGGAGTAATGATGGCTGTCTTAGGTATGTCTTCCTCTGCGACTGGTATTTGATGGAATGCTCTTACTAAATCAAGAGTGGAGAAAATGTTCTTCCCGTGCAGTCCTTGTGCAAAGTCCTGGATGTGACGTACTGGGTATTTATCGGGTTCTGTCCGACTATTGAGTGCCCGATAGTCTCCACATGGTCTCCACTCATCTCCTTTCTTGGGAACCATGTGTAGTGGAGAAGCCCATGGACTTTTTGATGGCCGACACAATCCTAGTCGCAACATCGCCTCGAATTCCCTTTTAGCGGCGGCCAACTTGTCTGGAGCAAGACGACGGGGCTTGTGCGCAACTGGTGGGCCTGGAGTCGTAATGATGTGGTGTTTTGTGCTGTGGCTTACTGTTTTAGGTGCGCCATCCGGACGAATAATATCTGGGAACTCCTGCAGAAGCTCATGGTATGGTGATGAGCCATTAATGACTTTGATGCTTGGTTCCTGACACTCTGTTATCTCCGCTTTGTAGGTAAGCAGGGTGGAGGAGTCTATCAAACGTCTACGTTGCAGATCTGGTAGGAGTCCATAATATGCCAAAAAATCAGCATCTAAGATTGGCTTGGACACATCGGCTATTATGAACCTCCAAGTAAAATCTCGTCTTAGGCCAAGGTCCAACGTTAAATTAGCAATTCCATATGTAGCGATCACTGTCCCGTTGGCTGCAGAAAGCTCGTAGTTTGACTTTTTATGCGGGCCTTGGATACGATGACGAGGAAACACGCAGATATCAGCTCCGGTGTCCACGAGGAATTGGATTTTGCTGGCTCGGTCACAGACGAATAAACGGCGTGATTTCTTAGGGCAGGAGTCGTTAGCCGTCATTAACGACTGCCCGGAGCGTTTCCCGTAGCCTTGCTGCATGGTGGAACACATTTTGTTGCCTTCGTATCAAATCGCCAGTGATACCAGCATAAATCGCGTGGCCTTGGACCGCGGCTTCTGGAACGTGAGCGAGATCGTGATCTGTTCCTATCTCGCACTCGCGTACGTGAAGTGGGATCGTTGATTTCTCGACGTAGCAAAGCGATCTCGTCTTTTAAACAGACGTACATCTTTTTCATGTCTTCCGATACCGACTCCTCTTGTTTGGTGGAAGTAGGACGAATTCCGGCCTCTGCAATAGCTGAACGCATTGGCAAGTATTCTAATGCTGCATCTGCAACTTCCGCAGCTTTCTCCAACGGTTGGTCCTTAACAGTTACTAGGATGGGCTGTAAGACCGTTGGCAATCGTCCTTGCCAAAGTGTACGGACAGTAGATTCCGACATATTCTCACCAGCTAGGTTTCGTAGACGTCGAAGAAACTGTGACGGCTTATCATCTCCCAGGTCCTCGCGTTCCAGCAGCTGACGTGTTCGCTGACTCTCCGATGTACCACAACGCTTTGTCAAAATCCTCTTGAACGTTGTATACGGAGCGTCTTCGGGCGGGCTTACGATGACATCACGCATTGTGTCTATGATGCTAGTTGGTATCTTCTGTATTATCAGTGCGTATTTTGATTTCTCCGAGTTGATGCGGGCGGCAGCAAACGCAGCTTCTACCATGGCGAACCAAACTTCTAAATCATTCGATTTGCACTCTGGTATATGTGGAGAACACGACGCAACCTCCGGGGCAGATTGTTCGCTAACACTTCCGGTGTTCATTATACTGCTCACATTTTCTATGTTTTACTCAAAAACAATGTCTCTTCCACGGAAAACTCGCGTACTACTATTAAACTTTAACACACTACACTCAAATCACTCTTTTTGCTTCGGGGTCACCACTTTGGTGGTTATAAGTGTAGGTATTAGATTAAGCACTCACTTCCAGGAACTAACTATTGTATATTTTGTAAATTACACTTAATACATTCACAGACAGAGTAAAATTATAATTATGCGACTCGGAGCGAGATGTGCTCGTGACGAGAGATGGCAGACTATCTTCTTTCATCCAAATAAACCGACCCTTTTATAGGACTACCCGAATGAGGATCGGTGGGGATAAATCTTCCAGAAAATATATTTAAGCCATAAAATAGGGTCTATCCTTTCAACTAAAAATTAAGGTCGGCCCAAACATCTGGGCTATTGTCCAAACCGAAACGTTTACAAAACATGTGTACTATTGTCTAAAAAACATAATTTGTTGCAAAGGATTGCCGCCACTAAAGAACTTAACTATAATAATACAGTTTTATTGCCCCGGTATGAACGGGCCATTACAATTAGGAAACAATAATTTAGCACAGCATCTTTTTAACTAATATTATACATAAGGTACACAAAAATTCTTACTGTAATAAAACGACTCGCAGATGTTTTATGGTCTAATATCTGCAGTCATATCTTAAAATGAATGCGTGTTTAAATAATGTTAAAATTACAAATAATAAGCGTGTTATTTTAAAAGCTAAATATAAGTTGGCGTATTGCAACCGCCACATCAGAGGATGTGATGTGAGTAGAGACTCACAAACCTTATTTCCTTTCTCCCGTTGATGATGGGCAGCAGCGTCATCAGCGCAAGTCCCCTCCTGTGCTCGCCAACCCGCCTGCCAAGCATGGCGAGTATTGGCAAATACAGGGGGTATTGTCATTGTAATGTCGACACAAAACCCGGCAGCCCCACTATTCCTGGCGATGGTAGCAGCCATGGTTACGGTGGGGCAGGGGTTGCTAAGAATCCCCGGGTTGGCCTCAGCTACCACCCCTTACGACGACTGGCCCTGGTAACACACAACATACGCACTTTGAGGACAGACGAGAAAATTGTCGAACTGGAAGAAGAATTGAGCGGGTTACACTGGGATATTCTGGGGTTATCAGAAGTCCGAAGAATCGGGGAGGATACGATTACCCTGAAGTCTGGTAACCTGCTCTTCTACCGGGGGGACGAACAACAGTCCCGAGGAGGTGTCGGATTTCTCGTCCACAGGTCTCTCATCAACAACATCGTATCCATCGAAAGTGTGTCGAGCAGGGTAGTGTACCTTATACTCAGAATATCAAAAAGATATTCGTTGAAGGTCATACAGGTATACGCGCCGACCTCGACACACCCAAATGAAGAACTAGAGGAGATGGAGGACATAAGTCGGGCCATACATACTTCCAAAACCTACTTCAATGTTGTTATGGGGACTTCAACACAAAGTTGGGCAAGAAAAGCGATGCAGAGTTGAAAGTGGGGCAATTTGGACATGGGCAACGGAACCTCAGGGGTCAGAGGCTAGCCGACTTTCTGGAAAAAGAGGGACTCTTTGCGATGAACTCTTTTTTCCAGAATCCGCCTCACAGGAATGGACCTGGCTGAGTCCTGACGGTTCTACGAGAATGAGATAGATTTCATCTTGACGACGAATAGACGGATGTTCAGTGATGTCTCTGTGATCAACAGGGTGAAAACCGGCAGTGATCACCGAATGGTTATGGGCACATTGACATCAACGTCCAATTAGAAGGCGTCGCTTGATGGAAGTTCGCTCTCGACCTACGCACGCCCATACCAAAACACCGAGAGCTTTACCGAGTGTTGACAAATCGCCTTATT